>OX387213.1:22280498-23601735 GCA_947561695.1 Tyria jacobaeae
ATAACAACACATGTCTCTAAGAACAATGGAAGAGCAAAGAGCTGCATGGACGTTTTTATCGGGCCTTAAACGGGCCCGATGTAGATTTATTATCATCTGTGTCTTGGCTACGTTTCAGTAACCTCTTTAGAGAAACTGAAGGTTTTATCTGTGCAATTACAGATAAAGTTGTTATGACGAACAATTATCGGAGACATCCTGAAGGATGGCTCAATTGACATTTGTCGGGCATGTCATCGCCCTGGTGAAACCCTCAGGCATATAATTTCCGGTTGCTCTCGTCTTGCAAATGGTGAGTACTTGCACAGACATAACCAAGTGGCCAGGATAGTCCATCAGCAACTTGCTCTTAGATATAACCTTGTGGATGTCGAGTTACCGTATTATAGGTATGTGCCCGACCCAGTTCTTGAAAATAGTCGTGCAACATTATATTGGGATCGATCTATCATCACTGACAGGACTATTGTTGCCAATAAACCTGATATAGTGGTGATAGACCGACTAGAGCGCCGAGCAATGATTGTTGACATTACCATTCCACATGACGACAACCTCATAAAGGCGGAAAAAGATAAACAAATAAAATATATGGATTTAGCCCATGAGGTGGTCGACATGTGGGATGTGAGTTCTGCAATCATTGTGCCGATAGTCACAGTCACAGTATCAGCTCATGGGTTGATTGCCAAGAGCCTCGACCAACATCTGCAGAGGCTCACGTTACACAGCTGGGTGAAGGGCCTAATGCAGAAGGCAGTCCTTCTTGATACGGCACGCATTGTGAGGAGGTTCCTGTCTCTGGAGCCCTAACCACCGGTAGCTTTTTGTAGTATACAATTACTCCCTCATTTTGTGTAAAGTTATTTTCATTGCTTTTATGGTTGTAGCCGTGCCGTATAAAAATGGATTATAGCCGTGTAAAAATGGAACGTGAGATGTGTGTCGTAACCAACACTCCGTAAGAATAACAAGATCCCAATCAGTAGCGGAGCGATCAAGAAGTGTCAGGAAGTTCGAAAAATTTAGCTTAACACTACGAATATTTTGGTGGTTGGTGTGTGATTTATCTCTCAAGTGGAAGATAAAGCAATGTTAAAGCTATCTAGTTCGCTATTTATCGTGTTAATATTATAGAATTTCGAACTTAGTAGTACAAGTAGCTGAAATGATGTGTGAAAAATGTTTAGCGTGAATGTATGTAATAAGCGGTACATTTCCAGCATATTGTAGATTAGTAGGTATTAAAAGGTATTAAAATAGTTTTTTTTTAATTAAGATAATCTGGTGTAGAGCGGCTTGATTCCTATCCGTATTACGTTAGAGTAATCAAATTATAATTATCAAATTGGGGTGTTTAATAAATACACCTGTCTACCCTTAGGGGCTACGGACAAGAGCGTATGTGTGTATGATATAAATATAAAATACAAACATTACATGTTAAAGGGTTAAAATAAAACTTCTCATTAAAAAACATATTGCAGTTTATTTATCGTGTTTGAAGTAAATTCGATGACGTACAATATGCAAACATGGCTGCCACGATTTGCTGCCATAAATAAATTAAACATTAAATCACGTAACAGTTATTAAATAGATTTAATTTTTATAATATCGCTCGTGTGCCTCTTTGGTGTCTACTAGCTAAAAATACATTAAATATATACATTCTGTTAGAAAATTACATTTTAAAAATTGCAAAATTCGATTTGAGGACTAAAACCATTGAAAAATTAAATGTAATTCGTAACCCGGCTTTTAATAAAATCTCCAAAATACGGAATTCAAGTCTTAAAATTATCCGTCGTAGTTACAATGACCTTGATTGAGAAATTCTTTACAGAGAATAACAATTACAAAACGGAGTCTTAAACGCTAAACTTGTGACTACTTCTCCATTCCAGTTTACTGTTTTCATGTCTTCTGTTGATTATTTCTTTATTCGTTCCTTTATTAAAAGCTTTCTTTCCTTCTCTAAGACAATTGTAACAGCCTCTTTATGTTAATTACAAAGATATTGCAACAACTCTTTGGTTTCACACTCACTCAGTACCCTAAATGTTTCAAATTACAGAGAAATTCTTGAAACAATAAGCTTTAAGCTTAACTAACATAAAAAATAGTCCCCCATAAAAATATTTGTATGATCAGCAAACAAATATAGTTACACTTGCTTCAGTATAGATCTGTCACTGGCATTTGAACAAGTAGGGTTCAAAGATCACACATAATATCTCAACATTCATCAACTCATATTTACACTTTACACAAAACGCGACCATATTTACACTTTACAAGAGTCGCTTTCTCATTGTCCTTTGGTACCTCGTATAGCTTTTAGCCCGGCACCGGTATTGACTAAACCTGGCTAAGATCAAGGCTACTCAGATGTAGAGGTAATCGTTCTTCGTTTCTCTGCAGTAACTGATGCTCGGGAACTTATATACTGGGCTATATCTTCTCTTTTCACCTTCAGCTTCTAATGAGAGAGCTGATAACGATCTAGAAGGTTCCTCATCATCTGAAGGTGGTTCTTCAGGAGCAGGGAGTGTTCTAGGCGGTAGGGGGGGTGCTCGAGGGTTTCTTCGTACCCTGAAGTGGCAGTCGGTGTCTGAGGGCCATGCTCGCTGCACTGTGAGGGGCAGGTCATCGGCGTGAAGTTTTCTTTCATACTCCTGGGAAGGACTGACCTGAAATTGCAAAAAAAAGCTACTATCAGTTTTTCTAGATGCTTTATAAGCTTGTTTTTGGCTGATGATAAAACTTGGTGCGATGCTTAAACGTTCGGCGGTGAAGTTAAGATCGTTGTGCAACATGGAACATGCATGTACTTTTTTATTTTGATTGATTTTATAGTTTTCATCGCTATATTATATAAAAAAAGTAATGGCTAAAGATATCCAAGCTATGAGGGCACTTGAATCGTCCGCTTGAGAAGCTTCGTGTGTCGACACAATCCTTAACACTAGCAAACATTTCTGAGGCACATACTGACTTTGACTTTCATTGTTGTCTAGCCGCTCGGACTAATAGCGTCGCTTATCAAATTTTTCTCCTTCCTTTTTTACTTTTTAAAAGTTTACTTCTTGCTCAAAAATATTTAAGAACGGATAAATTGAGTTCTAAAGTTTAATAAAAACAATTACTCTTAATATAATGACATGCAAAATCCATATTCTTAGTTATTAAAAAAAAACACATCTCCCTTACCTCATAAAGCGAGAAGCGTTCAACACCCTCGTTGGAATCGTAGCAGTGCAACAAAATAGCAAGCACTTCATCCACCGTCGTCCTCTCACTAGTCAGAAGGCACTTGTACTGTGACGAAGACATCAGCGCCGAGTCGTATATCTTGATCAGACCACCAGGACGCATCTGCAGGGAGAATCTGAAACAGATGATGAGGTTCTTGAGATCTTTGAAGTTAGATCTCAAACTGATAGATGGATAGCTTTAAAGATAAGTGTGACCTGAATGTTTGACGTAAAAAATAGAAAGAGTCTCTATAGTTTGTAGATGTCAATTAGTTTAAAGAATGAGCTGATTAATGGACTTTCTGAGTTATTTACAGATTCTGGATATAAGTATATCTAGATTTACCTATTTTTGAAGTAAATCCATATGCATACATATGCTCAGGCAGTGAAGGTGGAATGCAATTTGCCCATTTTGAAGATTCATTGGTCCAATATGTTTTTGCCGTACTATTATTTAGCTAGATAAACATTTGATTTTACTTTTAAATCACAATCATTATCTATTTAATTAATATTTAGATGTAAACCATGTTTACGCGTTGTGTTCTTACAGATACTTATACAATTATCAAATAAATTAAATTGAAATAGAATTCCTAATCTTTGAAACGATAGCGCGGGAGTTATCATCAAAATGAAGAAGAAAAAACGAAACTAAATAACCTTTATCGACAAAGGACGACTTCAATACATCTGTCTAAATGGCTTGCGTCGAGCGCCTAGTTCATTTTTGCTTCCAATACTACCACTTATACATAATTTAACTCAACATGCACCTCAAAAAAATCACAAGCTACTAATTTATACACCAACACGCACACCAGCTGCTTTTTTTTTTTTTTTTTTTATACTATAGGGGCCAGACGCACAGACGGGTCACCTGGTGGTAAGTGACACCGCCGTCCATGGACACTTGCAACTCAAGAGTCGCAAGTACGCTGCCCGCCTTTGAGGGTGATGAGGGATGGGGGATGCAGGGAGCGGAAAGAAGAGAGGAGGGATGAGGAGATGGAAAAAAGGAGAAAGGAGATATGGGAGAGAAAAGGGGGGAGGAAGAATTGGGCCTCCGGAAACCTCACTCAATTCGGGGAAATGCAACGCAAGCGTTACTTCACAACCGGTTTTCTGTGAGGCCGTGGTATCGCACCGGTCGAGCCGGCCCATTTGTGCCTAAGCATGGCTCTACCACTGAAATAATCTCTCTACAACTGAAATACTTTAATTTAAATTAAAAAAATCATGAACTGTAATTTTTATCGGAATAAAAATTAGCCTATGTGCTAATCTATAAATTTGGCACATAGATATTCAGCCGTTCCAGCGTAATTGAGTAAGAAACATCAATTCTTCGCTTTCACAATAGTAGTAAGTTCTTGACTTGTTTTCTAGCAAGAACAAAAACACACTTAATCATGAACGGGTTACAACCCCAAATAAATTTAAAAATAAACTATCTACCTAACTATTAAGACACTCATAAACCCCTCAATTATCTTCATAGGTACATTTAACAACAAACTTGTAGTACTGAACGCTGTCAACATAGGGTAACACGAGACATATGGTCAATAAGTGGAACTTGGTTTTTATAATTTTTATTGGTGGACGAGAATAGTTTGTGCCGGAAGACGGGACAGAAGTGGATCTTTTTCTGTATCGGCCGCGGTGGTCCCGATGTTCTACAGTCACAACTGTTTGACCGATGTTTGGGATGTTATTTTATTTTGTGTTGTTATTTGTTGTTGTGATAATTCAGTTGTTAGTATGCTGAATTGTTGATGTTGATGGAATTGGATGTCTTGATGGTTTTTTGACAAGACAAATTTTTACTTGGTACATTTTTTTTCTCTTAACAAGACTACCCCTGCTGTCCTGTGTCGCGGGGACTTGGCAAACATACAAACAACAACACAAAGAACACCCAGATAGGTACAACTATTTTTGGATCACATAAATCTTTGTCCAGTATGGGAATCGAATCCACGACCTCCGGCTCAGCAGTCATTATCACTAACCACTAGACCAACAGGTCAGTCGATTTGTCACATTTTTTTCAAACCGTCATTAATATTAAGACAGTCCACGATAAGTTTCAAACACTCACTCGATCTCTTATTTATTCTCGACTCGATTAAAACTTTATCTTAATTTAAAATCTATGTACGTGTAATAAAAGAAAAAAACAAAACAAGTATTTAAGTAATTATTTAACGTCAGGAAGTAATGTACCTGTTTTTACAAAGGGTTGTTTGGTTTCTATATTGAAGGTGACATGATATTTTTAAGACTTACTTTCGAAGCCACACAGCGACACACAATTCTGTTGATGGGGGGGTGCCTTTATTCTGTATATTCTTTTTTTTTTTAACTTTATGTTCGCAAAACATTAAAAGTATATGCCAAAGACTGTGTTAGTTCCGGGAGCTCCTTTGGGGAGGTCTGTGTCCAGTAGTGGACGGCTATAGACGACGATCACAAGATTATTTTATGAAATTATCAAAATGCACTAATTTGCAGTGTGGTTAACAGTTGAGTAGAATAGGGCCACCCCATATCTGCCCGGTGCTGTCCGGGATCGGACTGTTGTCTATTAGACAGTGTGTATACGGTCATTCAGTGGTTGACGGTAATACGCTTGCCCCTATTAAGTGAGATCAAATTCTAATCTTTAATTCATCTCTGCCTACCTCTCAGGGAATACAGGCATGAGTGTATGTATGTATGTGTATGATGTACAAATTTGACTAGAATCTCAGTTACGGTATCATAATATAAAATATAAATTACCAATACACAACTCACTTGGAATATCCTTTCGGATGACAGGCCTGAAGTGCAGCCGGTCGAGCATCATCGTCCAGCACTAATGTCGTTCTCAGCCCAGCTGCTCTGACCCTGACTTCCATGCTCAGGTAGAACAGCCGGGGGTCTCTGTGCCGCATCCTGAACTTGCCCAGTAGCGTAGATACTACTTCCTGGGCGCGGGTCCCCCAGGTGACTGATAAGGTCTTGTATTCGATGTCCGGGCGAAGGCAACGGGCATACACCTTTATAGTCGTCTGTAAAAAGGTATTATTTCATTAGTTATATGGACCAACTAATTAATATATCTCTATATACTGAAAAGGGTAGGTGAGATAGACTTGACGCGGAAAGAGAGGCCCAGACGTCAAGTGATTGCTTCATTCGTTGAATGAACTGTATGATAATAATATTCTAAGACGTAGTATAGCGCTTTTTTATGTCAACTAACTATAGCTTGTACTGTGGATTTCAGAACAAATACATATATAAGTACGTTGGTAGATACATTTCTTTTGTAAATAAATATTATCGCTAGCTGTCTCCGTCAATTCCGCCTTTTTTTTTTGTGTGTGGAAACCCCCACGGGTCATCACCTTACCGGGGCTAATGGGTAAGGTGGTATGTCGGACTCGAACCGACTAAAACCACACAGTGTTCCGTCAACGGGTCTTATGACCGGGGCCTCAGGTGTACCCTAGAAAGGAAGTCCCTGTGTACCCTGGCAGCCGTCAATTCCGGCTGCGTATGGGATTGTAGCGTCGTAGCGTATTTTTTTATCTAAAATAAATACTATTTAAAACAAAAATATTTTTTCAATCGACTCGTACTTTCAAAGATAAGTCCGTTTAAACAAACACACAAGAAATTCTCTTCATCTTTATTATGTGAGTATGGATTTAATTTTGGTCCAGTTTTCTGGCATTTGGAAGACAATGCTTTCCTAATTTGATTATTTATAGTGATTATATTAATCTTTTGAAAGTCCATGAAATGAGCCCTTAAATAAGGTTAATAAATTGCTTTCCAGTTTTGAGTAATGATGTATCAACTTTCTATAATATTTAAGTAAATCTAATAAACTGACCTTCATTTATGGAAATTTCTTCCCACCAACGCGGGTACAGTTTAGAAGTACAAGAAGTTTATATATAAAATAAGCATATGCAACATCGGTCCCTTCGATTCCCGGTCAGTTAAATTATTTGCATGCATGCTTATTGCTATCAGTGTATATACATATACTAATATTATAAATGCCAAAGGAACGCCGTCTATCTACATGTCTGTCCTTTTCACGGCTAAATCGGTTGAATCGATTTTTATTTTTTCTAAGTCTCAGCGTGATGTTTTATAGCCTAGATTTCGATAAATACTTTATCCAATACATAACGAATCATTAGAATGGGAGTAATAGTGCCAGATTTAGAACTTCAATTGCAAGAATTTTTTAAATACATAACATTATTATACATTATTTCGGGATGATACCAACACTGATAAAGTTCATATTCTAGGTCGTTCATGTTTCATGTTCATGTTACTAACTTTGATAACTTGTGCAAATATATAATAACTATCGTTACGAAGGACATGTCAATATTTAAACATGCCAAACTTTATCTATTTGTCATTTTACATTTTCACAGCAATATAAACAAATAGACACGTTAAAATAAATTGATGATTTACAAATAGGGTTAAATCTTAAATATTTGTTATAAAATAAGTAAGAAACAATCATACTAAATGATGAATCAACCAGTTTAAACTATAATGAAACAACAATTTCAAACACAATGCTGTGATGATTGTGAACAATTTGAATTTCGAATGTCACAGTCAATCCTTCCTTGAATATTCGTATATAATCGAAAGTGAAACAAAAAAGCACAGAACCTGATATCCGAATACAGCTATACCAATAAAAATCTTATTCAGTGTAACAGAATGCAGAGATTGCAGAATATACAGTTCCCACGTGCAATGGAATTCCCACAAACACAATGAACATTACTCACAGACAACGGAAACAAAACATAAATTAATAAAATGTCGTACACAATATTTTCAAAAATTTAAATAAGGAACTCACGTGTATATTGTGGGGATGGAGCGCTAATCGCATGCGTGGTGCGGGCACAGGCGCTACAGTCGCCATGACGTGCGCACGAGTCGAAGCGCGAACTACACTGAGCTCTGAGCGTGAGCCCTTAAACGTCACTGGCTTGCGCTACAGGGGGTTACATTACAGTACCATCTGTCGTACACTTCCTGATTTTATCGATTATACAGGATACACGTTGCTATATTTTTTTTATCTGACAGAATTACACCGAATCTCTTCATTGTAAAGGATGTGATTATTTTTGAGGATGTCCTTAGAACGCCAGGAATTTCAATGTATTTTAACATTGTACGTTCGTAAAAACTGTATGGTTTACACACATTTTCTGGGTAGATTATTTCTTTTTATTAACTAAACATGACACTGTTTTTTCTTTTTTCTTTCAAAAATAATTTGATTAAAAAAAATTGTACTGACTATATTTTTGAGTTATAATATATGCAAACAATCATGGTCGTGAAACCTGATCGGTTTTGGCGCCGGAAGCTCCTACCCCTCACGAATGGTGAACTGACACCTGTTCTCCCACCGTGACGGAAGCCAATCCACTTCCAGTCATAGTATTGAATTGGTAGATATACATATTGCGTGTAAGCGTGAATGATTCGCAAAGGTGTACTTACTACTGTTACTGGGAACAATTTATTATTTAACGAGGAATTATGTCTATGAAATTTTAGCAATAACGTGAATATATTAGCATTATATCATAAAGCCAGGTAATAATAATAGCAAACATCTTCAAATTGAAAGTAATATTAATTATACTCATCGTGTTATATATTTCAAATGTAATCAAAATAAATATATTAAATACGTATATATTTTTTCCTCAGTGGTAGAGCCATGCTTAGGCACGAATGGGCCGGCTTGACCGGTGCTATACCACGGCCTCACAGAAAACCGGTTGTAAAGCAACTTTTGCGTTGCATTTGCCCGAAATGCGTGAGGTTTCCGGAGGGCCAACTACTCTCCTCTTTTCTCTCCCCTCATCGCTTTCTCTTCATCCCCCTTTTCTTCTTCCCCTCCTCGCATCCCCCATCCCTTGATTTGCAGGTGTCCATGGATGGCGGTTGTCACTTAACATCAGGTGACCCGTCTGTTCGTCTGTCACCCTATAGTATAAAAACATATATCTATATATACATATATTTATATACATAAAAATATATTTAAGAACATATAAGATAACTTTTAGAACCAACTTAAATTATACAAAAAAGACATGTATTGGTATACATTTTTTTTTTTTCGTGTGGAAGCCCCCACGGGTCATTGGAGCCAACAGTGAAGTGGTATGTCGGTATGTCGTGTTCCGTCACGAGCTCTATTGCAGAGGACCCGGGTATACCCTAAGAAGGAAGCTTCCGAGAACACCTGCAGACCTTGGTAGCCTGATGCTCAGGCGACCACACCGTGGAAAGCGGGAGCCTAGCCCCCCTCCAACTTAGAGAGGCGCTCGCAGAACACGACGCGCTACCGTCTCAGGCCTGCTTCTGCTAGGGTAGCGGGTAGCCCGATCCGCTACCCCGTGTATTGGTACACTGACAATGTTGGCCAATCAAGTATTTATACTTATAAATACCGATGTATAAAGGCGCAACCAAAATATTCCATCTTATAATATTCCTACTAAATCCAATGGCGTTCAATGGTTTCAATATCTAGTCCTAAATTCTCGGTATTGTAATAAGTTTAGTATGCAGATATCAATACGAATATTGAAACTTATTTACATACAATGGCCATAAAATGCCCATGAGGTTAAAAGACGATCGAAGTTGATAGAATTTATGCAACCGCCAAAGAAAGCACCGGTAAAAGTGACCATCTTTCGTTTGATACTCAATGAACTTGAACTGGTGACTGGGCAAAGGAAACGCAAAAAGTGTTACCGGACGGCCTAAGAATGCGGTACTGGCCGGTCGAGCCCCGCCACAGTAGATATGTCGACGAAAATAAACCTGAACTACAAAATTCCTTTGAAAAATCTTACGTTTGTTTGACTACTAGCGCCATTGTAACTGCAACGTTAACTTGGCAAGAGTCGAGTTAGAAAATGTTAAGTAAAAAGTTATATGCATTAGATTGGACATCCTTGTGACAACGTTGGTTATAATCATTTGTACGCTCATGCTTGTGATAATTACCTCCTGTGAGAGAATTATACGATAAGTATCTAATGATAAATAATATTTCAAAGTAAAAAAAATTGACTAGTTATTTTTAATGCACAATTGGATTTTAAAAGTATCAATTAGGTAGATCTGGATTCCATCAACAGTGTGGACGAATTTTGTTGTGGTTTCTACAACGCACAAAAACCGACTCGCAACGAAGTGTAGACGAGGCGAGACGAGACAGATATTACAGAGACAAAGCATGTGTATCGTGTACACCTTCGCACTAATCATACCTCGCGGTACCTCGACAAGAGTTATGCCGGCATAACAAGGCTGTATTAAGTTAGTTCTGCACTATCAACATAGATGGCGCTATAACATAGTTAGTTCTTCTGATCACGATTAAAGTGACGCCTCTTTATATAATGTTTATCATGTAATGCGGGTTTAAAATGAATTATAGTGTTTTAATTGTCTGTGAATTGAATTAAATTAAACAGTACCGCGTTCATGCCTGTATAGTTGTTAATACAATGAAAAACTGTGGTACAATATGATAGCTAGATAGATATTTATATGTTATAATGAAATATACATAGTAATAAAATACTTCGATATTATATTTAGTTGGATAGTTGCAATTAAAATGATTTTTTTTTAACAGTTGCATCTAAAAGTGCCACACACAGTTCGGACATCGCGACGTTAAATCCTTTTTGAACAGAGGCACAGACAAAGAATGCAATAATTCGTGACAAGCGCAATAGTGACACGTGCTGTAACAATGTCTGCCCACGCGCATTTTTATAACTACATAATACATTTGTTAACACGTCTGCTGTTGAACGTAATTTGTAGGTGTGGACAACGGTAGTCTTTGTAAATATTGTAACATTGAATTACTTGTGTATAATTTAGCATCAATAACAATAAACATAATCTATTTATACCAATATTTCGATATCTATGAACGAAAGGAAGACTCAGTAAGTTAGTTTGTAAATGTGTGCCGTGAGTAGGGGCTGGTCCTCTTCAGACTGCGCTTACATAAAATATTTGCATTTTAGAACAAAGTTTTCACTTTCATTTGTAAAAAAAAATGTAAAAAAGTATCCTTTGGGTTCTTGTCCATAGACTCTATGTATTGGAACAGGCAACTAGCTGCACGTCTGCCTTAAGTGTGATTAACTCTAACTTATGATAATTTAAAAAAATTAAGCATTTCGCTGTGATTTAATTTAAAATAATTGTTAAAACACTCGGACATAAAATATTCTGATCTCTACAGATTTGGTTTGTGATATGAATACATTCAAGATGTAAAAAAGGCAACTGATGAAAACCAACAAGCACAGTCATAAGAGGGGCAAAGGAGGAATAAAAACGACATTTGTTGCTTATTCTTTACTTACCAAAATATGATATAAACGCCATTGCAGCACAATGCCGGTAATGCAAAAGAAAAAGACGAAACTAAACACTTATTTTTATTTTCTTCCCAAATCCGTGATATGAATTCGAGTTCAACAATCATATTAACCTGCAATATAGCTTTGCAAAATAAAAAAGGAATATTTCTAGTTGAAAGACAACTTATAACTTTAATGAGTACTAGAGATACAAATAATCAGACTTTAAAAAGTAGACAACCGACTTCAATGCGTCTATCATAAAATGTAAGACTAATATGGTTTTCTCATGGATGCCACTGTCAGAACTGGACCAACCTCTCATCTAACTACCCTTGAAGTACATCCTTACCTATAAGAAAATAATCATCGAAATCGGTCGATATTGAGTTATTCGTCCATTTTTCGCGCACATGCTTAATGCAAATTTAGACTTGTATGGTTTTCTCATGGATGCCATTGTCAGAACTCGACCAAATTAAAATGGGACTACACGGAAAGCTTTAAAAAAACGTCAAAATTGGTTCACGCAGTCGAAAGTTCTGAGGTAACAAACATAAAAGAAAAAAAATACAGTCGAATTGAGAACCTCCTCCTTTTTGAAGTTGGTTGAAAAGATCCATAACATAGATTTTTTAACACCTGTATCTTATATTATAGCGTATGAGACGACCACGTTTTACCAACCATATCTTTACTTAACCACTTACCAGGTACAATTAAATGGTATAATTAAGACTATATTGAAAGAGAAAGGGTGGATAAAGTGGAGGATTGGGGAGTATAAGCAATAACTGAAGCAGGTCAGGGTCGCATACCTATAGCACGAACCTCTAACCGATTAACCGACTAAATATTAAATTATAAAGTAAATAAATATAGGAATATCTTTTTACCCTCTGTTGATGCTAATCAACATTAAAATCGCACTACTTATTTGAACCATTAACGGTACATAATTGTACATTGTACCCAGCAGTAGCAATGAATCTAATTTAAAACCCAAACTGGAACGACATTCAAGATGATAATACCGTTACGAGTAATTCGGATGTAATCATAGTTATACTTCAAGACTTAGGTGTATCTGTTTAATACACATTCGAAACAAATTAACTCACACTATATTACATTTAGTAAAACAAAAATTGGCAAATTATTTTTTTTAAAAGACAGCTCCCACATTAGGATTAATTCCTGTGTCGCGGGGGACTTTACAAACATTCAAACAACGGACACAAAGAACACCCAGACTCAGAAAAGCAATTTGAGGATTACACAAAGTGATGTCCTTGTTACACAGCATCTATAATACTGATATCGTCACAAGGGTCTGAGATGTTTCTATTCTCAATAATTAACGTAAAAACGTACGTACATAAAATAAACAAATTCAATATTAAGAGGATGACGTCTAGTTTGTGTGAAACAAGTTCGACATTCACGCTTGTCCACTTTCGAAGGTTTAAAAGGAAAAGAACATATTCCATATAAAAATATAGGAAGTTTTATAGTATAACATCAACATAGTTATTTTAACTTTAAATACTACGAATAGATGTTTTAACTGTTGGTCAATCTAAAATAATTAAAAAAGAACTATTGAGTAACTTTAAAACATACAGTTTATTTGGACAGTGGTTTAGGCACGAATTGGCTGGCTCGACCGCTGCGACGCCACGGCATCATAGAAAACCGGTTGTGAATTAATGCTTGCGTCGCATTTCCCGAAATGAGTGAGGTTTCAGGAGGCCCAAGTCCCCTCTCCTCTCCCTTTATCCCCCCTCAATCCTTACCCCTACGTCCCCATATCAAAGGGTGACAGCGCACTTAGTATTCTAGAGTTACAGGTGTGGACAGCGGTTGTCACTTACCATCAGGTGACCAGGTGATAAAAAAAACCATACGAATGTCTTATCCTAATAACTTATATAGACAATGAAAAGTCATGAAGTTATTTTCAGAAATATATATTTTTTGAAAATGACAAGAAATTTCATTCGAGAAAGCGGGCGTGATTGTATACATGTATGCTATTCTACATAGGTACATCAAATCAAAACAAGTTCATTGTCACCATTCGAATACAAGTAACACTACGATAAATGTTTGGTCAATTGTTATGGCGTCTTACTGACGGCTGTTAGTATCCATTATATCCGCTGCGTATACGCCGGCACGCGCCAACATCGAGGCGATGTACTCTGTGTGTTACCGAGAAGGGGAACCACTAATTTTATAATCCTGATGAGTTGCCGCAACAAAAATACTTTCAAAAGCATACCAGTCGATTAATAAATTCTTATTACGTTTAAATCAAAGACTTTCGTGTTAAACTTTTTATATCAAAGGGTTTTGAACTCAAGCTAATGCTCTTTAGTAATTTAGTTTTCAAAATATGCGTGCTTGATTACTTCTCGGCACTCTAATGTAGAAAATTGGCTAAAATGTTTTCCTGCCCATTATTTTGTCTGTATGGTCGTAAAGTAGATGAATGCCGACAAAATTTCATTAAAAACAGCGCAGTACATTACTCATTTCAAGTGGATTCATAAAGCTAGCGATGGTATTCTTCAGTTTTTTTTTTATTTCTAATTGTCAGTGATTTTGCATATAGACAGTGGCTAAAGATAAGATACATTTACATATACCTTTAAAAGGATTAATGTCCTATCTCTATGTACCTAATTCTAAATTTTATTATTTATTGATGACATAGTATTTTACTTTCGAATAAATTTAAATTAATAAGGGATTGAATTAATGTTACACTGTACTTCGGAAGCACGCTTAAACGCACATTAACGCGAAATGTATCATTTACTGGTATGACGACACAGACAGTACAAGTCAATCAAACTCAAAATTTACTGACAGAATTTTTTTATTATAATGTGAATGACTTTTTGACTGATTTTGTAACATAACAAGTACCTATTCTAGTGGATAAATTAAATGTTTTTTACTCTTTTATGAATTTAGAAATTAGCCATTATGTAACTGTTCACTTTTTTTTAACTGTATTCTCTTATTGCATAGAGGAGGCTTAATGTTTAAGACATTCTCTGCCATTCAACCATCGGGTGGTATAGAGAAAATTGGAAGTAGGTGCATTTAAACTTTAAAACTTTGAAAGCTTTAACAGACAAAACATGTTCTATATGAGTAACATATTGCATGCTGAAATGATGAGTAAATACATATTTGACAAATAAATTATCTATCTTTATCTTTAAAAGGTAATGTACTCGTAATCTGTCTACCCACAATCATGATAATTGTAAAAAGAAATATATTAGCTACCTTTTACATATCCAAACATGTCACGCCTTGTTTTAATTGACTACCAAAACGAATTATAACGCTAATCCATCAAAAGTGTCGCTTATGACAAACCGCTATTTTCATGTCCCCCGTCGGGCACAGGACGCCGCTAAATTGGGCTGAATGAGGTGTGACGCTAACAGCAGGAAATTAGGAAATAGGAAGCACGGACGATCGTGACCACTTTTATCCCGGACAGTTATAGATCTCTGTAGTTACTCGTTACGGGTATATCCGCTAGCGGTGCAGGGTTAATTGTTATTGTATGATGTCATATAGAGGGTTGGGGTTGATTCAATTAAGTAGATTTGGTTCTACAGATTTGTCAGTACAATGAAGCGTACTATTTCATTTTGCAGACTGAAACTGTTTTCTTACATATTTTTAGTTGGCCTTTGTTTATAATATTTTAGGTAGCCGTGTGGTTATGTAGTTGAGTAGGGCCACTCCGTCTCTTCTTGTGATTTTCGTAAAAGGCGACTAACAGATTGGAGACTGTCATCAATAAGACAGTATATGAATATACAGTGCCCGGTTAGAAGGCAAAAAGCTTGATCCCTAAGTGCGATTGCAAATATGAGCTTTGGTTACTCCTTGATTGTTTATGTATTTGAGACAATAAAATAAGTATTTTTATCGGCTGATTTTAATATTTATTTAATTTAATTTCATCTTAGCATTATTATTATATTATATAATACTTATGAAAATTAAGTTATTTCGAAGAAGAAACTTAAAAAACAATTCATTGTGTTAGGTTTCGTGCGCTAAGTGTTCACTCACAAAAGCGAATATATGCTATTTTAATGGTTATTCTATATTTATAAAAAATATTGAAGTAGTACCTTATCATGTTTTATATTATTGTCACTGATAAAACAAAAATTAGGTTGAATATTTCTATTTTTTGACGAGGAAATTGTCTATGGTACTGTAATTAACAGTAAAATGAATGTTTTTTTCCGGCAGTCGTTTGTTATGTGACGCTGTTATTATATAACAGTGGAAGTTTAACGTGAAGAAGTTTGCGGAAAAATTGCGCCTGCACTTTACGGGACGTAAATATTAATAAACACCATAATAGAATAGTAATAGTAAAAGTACTTATAAGTAAATAAAATACATAATTCTTCTCGTGTTTTCTTTAATATCACCTGATTTTTGTCTCGAATATCAAACACAGGCAGTTTATCACAGACTTTAGCGACTAGATGCAAAAAGGAGCTGTCAAAACGTAAACTTAGATATTGTGGAAAACATTATGTTTGTTCTAGAACTCCTACTTATTACCACTCACTCACAAACATTTGTTTTGTAACTGCGTAAAAATATGACAATCTTTATCTAAAAAATTTCTAAACCTAAACGAAATCTAAAGTGTCATCATTCGACATTTGACCCCTGTCACTTCGAAACATTCTACTTCTATTTAAAATGAAATATTTACTTTATCCCTTTAACTTAAAGTTTAGTTTCACATGCTTTGAAGAGTGCAACCGATGTTCGGCGTCGATCAAAAGAGTAATTGGATTTAATATGCTTTGCTGATTAGAGCACGGTAATCCTTTACTGTTGCTAAGCTTATTACGGACGATTACAAAGGATAATTGATCTATAACGCTACGTGTTTTAAAATTACCTTCTTAAAAAAGTAGAAGACAGACAGAGAAGCAAATAGTTTTTGAATGTGGAATGCGTAGATCACTAAGTGATCTCAGGTAGGTGACACAAAAGTGTTTTGGTCAAATTTGCACGTAATGATAAAGAAAACATAATTTAATTCATTTTAGTTTTGACAAAAAAAAAATATATTTAATTATAAATATAAATAACATATTAGTTATCTAATAATAAATATCAAATCCAATTGAGATGACTCTTAAGTGAAGTTGCATTCCAATTGTGAAGTCATATAGCGGTCTGACAACCAGCTTCTTATTAAGAATGCATAGTACAGTCTTAAAAGACCAAAAGCATCACATAAATGAAAAGGTTTCACGGTACTTATAATTCATTGTCTGCAAATTGTATTTAATACACGACCTTAATTAAACAAACACGAAACTGCTATAAACATTACAGTCCATCTATTACACAAGCAATGTACCACTCAAGATATTTCTAAACTAATACAACATCGTTAAAAACAAAATGTAAGCCCTCCATTCTTACATTCCATCCACGAACCACTTGAGACCTGACCTAATCCACAATCAAAAATCTATTTTAGTTTTATAGATAGCTCGTCACAACATGCTGACAACTGGAACAACATTAAGGTGTGGGCCCACCGAAGCGTTCCCGTAAATGTCGTAAATCCATAGAGTTACGAGATTAATAGACAGGCCCCTTTTGATGGTAAGTGCTCGTCAGGATCTACTAAAGTACAACAGATGTGAGGAGGCTATTGTTTCTTTAATTAGCTGTAATAATACTTAGAGGCTTAAAAGGTTATCTATTACATATTACTTTGAGATTAAAGTAACATTTATTAACAGAATCCAATCTTCCAGCTTCCGATTATTCCTCGTACCTAAATTTTTTCATGACATTAATGCGTATAGTGGAATTCTAATTGGTGACCTCTCGAATTTATACAAATATTACACTTTTATTATACATTTAATTTAAAAAAATAATAAGATGCACATAATGAATATAAAGCTTAGCTTTCTTTAAATAACATGCTTGCGAGAGAAAATTGCAAAAGAAAGAAAAGCAATTTATGATATTTATTTTGTACTCACACAATCTATTAAAAGTGTGTACAACACAAGTACATCTGTATCACATAAAAATGGCCGTTAGCTCAGCATTGTGCTACTAGCTACTTCGTAAATTATAACCAGCTACGTTTTAATAGTTATCTATGAGACACAAATAGCGTTATCTATTTATATATATGTATCCTATAGACTCGTCTATTAATAGGAACTAACACAGGCTAAACTCGACATTTTAGCGTCATTGCTGTATCCTGGCGTCTCGTCATTACAGTATTAATCACTAAAATAGTTCTCAAGGTTATTATAGGTTATAAAAACATGTTTATTTTAAATGACAGCCTCACCGTAGTGTCATTATACTCATTATTCAAACATCATCTGTCGCGTTTTTACCGCAGGCTGCTCAAACAAAAATATTATGTTCATTAAAACAAAACGTTTATCTACCAGGTGTAGATCAGCTGTGGTCTCCAGATACCATTATTAAATATGAACATATGTCGAAGGGTTCACTACAAAAGAGCTAAGAGCAAACACTAAAAAATAATACCTAGAAAGATTAGGGCTGTCAGTTATTAAGAATTCATGTTTAAAATTAGTGTACCGTTTCAAAAAACTATCCAACGATTGAATAGTTACAGTGGCCTATAAGCAACATTAAAGAAATTACTATCGTGTTACTAGTACCTCCAAGTAACGTGTCTTTTGATTAAGATTGTCTTAATTTTACTAATACATTAATGTTTTCGACTATTTTCCGACCCGACATGGCAGAGTTACTGTTTTATTAGTCAGCATCCACGAAATATTCTCAAGACTACACTGTACATCTTTATAAAAATGTATTTTCTGAAGTCCGTCTCGAAGTAAAGCTTAGAGTAGTTTAGTAGTAACAGATTTTTTATATAGTTTCGATTTCCAATAGGGACATTTTGTGTGTGTGTGTGTAATCCTCAGATTGTTATCCTGAGTCCGGGTGTTTTTTGTGTGTGTGTCTGTATGTTTGTCAAGTTCCCCGCGTAACAGGACTAATTCCTAATGCTCGAGTAGCCTTAAATGCTCTCAACCCTACACATACACACATTAGTCACAAAAACGCTAAGTGTGTGAGGCTTTACCGCACGTGCGCGACAGCCAGGTGCACAGGAAGCCGTTCTCGACAAATCACTCCACTACATCATTCAAGATCAAGGCAGATCAGTTTTTATATGTCGTACGATTTATTTTTTATGTAAAATGTGTTGTAAGAAGAACCACTGATCTACTTTAGATTGACGCTAAATGATTTAGCGGAATGTGGGTAGAATGATCTGTTAAATTGTATAGATATACAGTTTTTGTTGAGATAGAGTATTCAATAAAATACTGAGATTTTGGTTAATTTTTAATCTACGGGGCATTTGAAAACGACAACTTTTTCTCTAAATTGATATGACAGTTTTATTAAAGAGGTTTAGAAAAGGTGTTAGTAGGCAGTTAGCGGAATCTAAATAATTGCAATACTTTTGGAATAGCCGCGATTCCTGAATGGCGGGTTTAGTGGTACTAGTGACTCTTCAATCAAAAAAAAATCTATATAAAAACAGTACTAGCCTTTACCTATTTATACATAGACTAGCGCGCCCCGCAGTTTGATTTGCGTGTATGGTCACTAATACTACAATCTTAAATACCTAGTTGTACAGGCGACTGGAAGTTCTAGAGATTAGCGCAATTATTGAAACAAACCAAAAAACTATTAAGCTTTGTTATTTTGTACTAGGCGTACTCAGCAACTGAACCTGCGTTTATGATCACTGCTTGCTCCTAGAGGCCTTAGGATGATGTTTTTATCCTATTTTATTCCTCAATAAATACCAAATACAATAAAAAAAAGGTTTTTCCAATCCGACTGGCAGTTTTAGAGATTAGCGAGTTGAAACAATCTCTTTAGCTTTGTTTATTGTATGCATAAATGTATGCACTAAAGTCAGAAGTTACTGATGACAAAAGCATATAACATGATGCTACGACTCATAAAGGCGGGGCAGGAACCACGCTCACATAACATAATCAAATTTAAGCATGCATGTCTGTTACATTCAAATTAAAATTGACACATATCAATAGCGGCGTATCAATCTATCCGTTTATATCGAATTAAACTCTACACGAACAAATCAAATTCACTTTAATCGATAGTTACATCAGTGTCCCATATAAAGATGATTATAATAACAATTTAATACAGTTCATTATACACTGTTATGAAATATGGTTAGCTAATAAAATAATTGTACCTGCACGCTAGATAACAAAGCGTTGTAATGTCTGTTTTTGAAATGTAGATACAATGCTTGTTGAGAGTTTGTTTTCTTCTTTAACAAATAAAGTAATACAATTGGTAGATAGCCGTTCCCCGCACTTTCACACCCGTTTATGGTCACTGCTCCGCTCTAAACGGATACATCGTGATGTTGTATGGCATTTTGTGTTCCTTAATAAATACTCTATCTAATACAAAAGGCATTTCAAAATCAAACCTTTCAGGATGATGAGGGGTAGGGAGATGTGAGTAGGGGAAAGAGGGGAGGGTGATTGATTTAGAGAATAAGTAATATGCCTGTAAGGCGTGTTCCGGAATACCGATTATATGTCCGTAGCTACAAATTTATATATATTTTTTACTAAAATCTGATTAACTGACATGTCGAAATCAATCACGCTGTTTAGGCTCTAGTCCATACATACACTCGAAAAACATAACCTTTCTTTTCTCGGAGTCCGGTAATAAAACTGACTGTATTTGCGTAATCTTAATTTAAATTGAGCTATACATTTGTGGTATGAGTATACACATTCCTGAGTTACTTCTAAACGTTGCAAAGAAAATATAATCCTAGCGATGTGAATATTGCATGCATCGTTTCCAGACTGTCGGCTTGAGGACGCGCCCTCGGATATAACACCGCTTTCATCTTTTTCTCAGTAAATTTATTCTTTGATTCGACTAATAACTATTCGGAATTACGCGGTGGTGACTTCTTAGTTGACGTACAAATGTACTACGGATTGTTTTCTTTATCAGATTTTATTCATCAACATATACACACATATATATATATGTATGTATTACTAAGCGGTCCAGTTTATGGAATGACGGCCATTACAAAATGCGAACTTTTATAACGAAGCTTATTGAAAAGTGGTGAATACACGATAATTCTAAAACAATACAGTCCTTTTTGAATTGTCCCGACCATGGCGACCAAATTTAATTAGTTTAAATTTGGTCGCCATGGTCGGGACAATTACAACAGTTTACGAAAACACTTGGGCAATTAGGAGACAGTTCTAAACGCACACCAGATGTTTCAACGCAAGCTATCGCTAATAAACATGTTCGGGCGACCGACGTCCTCGTGATTAGACAAGTGCTACTGGTAATTTGAAATTAAATGAAATTAAATGAAATTAAATGAGTATTTGGTTTCAGATTAGGCGTGTGGTTCTCAGTGAAGTAGAATAGGGCCATCTTATCTCTTCCCGTTGCTGACGTAAATGGCGATTATACTATAGAGGGACAGACGAACCTATGGGTCATCTGATGGTAAGTGACAACCGCCGTCCATGGACACTTGCAACTCAAGAGTCGCCTTTGAAGGTGTTGAGAGATGGGGGTTACGGGGAGGGAAAAAAAGAGGAGGATGAGGAGAGGGGAAAGACGAGAGGGGGATAAGGGGATAGGAGTTGGGCCTCCGGAATCCTCACTCATTTCGGGAAAATTGCTTCGCAACCAGTTTTCTGTAAGGCCGTGGTATCGCACCGTTCGAGCTGGCCCATTTATGCCTAAGCATGGCTTCTACCACTGGTAAAATTTAAAGTCAACGCCCGCATTGGCAATTATACATTCCTGTGTCGAGGGGAATTCCATGATTTTTGTTTCCCCAAAAAGTGCTCCACGCGCCTAAAGAAGTTTTCACTTCTAAAAAAAAATTTAAACTCTTTACAAACTGTAGTCCCATTTGCGGCAAACCAACAAAGCCACAAGATAACACGTCAAATAAATAAAACTCGTATATTCAATAATGATGCCAGTGAAGTATGTATTGTTTGTGGTAGGACTTGACAGGAGTGCGCTAAATGACACATGCGTGCACCGAAACGGGTCGGAAGATGCCAGCAAAAGCGCAGCGAAGAAAGTAGTGATGGGACACATAATGGGACTTTACTTTTAGTGGATAATAGTTTTTATCGAGCCGTGGGGTTCACGATGGAGTAGGGATTGGACGGTTATCTATCAACCAGTATGTATACAGTGCCCGACCGACCCATTTCAAGTCCTAAAGTACCCGAGCAACAGCTTGCCCTTTAGTAGGACCAAATTCTTATTGAAAAAATGTTAGTGCTTAATACACCTCTGCCTACCCTTTTAGGAATACAGGTGAACGTATGTATATATAATTTATTTAATAGTTTAAAATTATTCATCAGTCCTTTAATGTGGTCAGTTATGACATTAAAGTTGAAACAATATCACAAATTCATTTTATAATCGTAATATTAGTAAAAACATGCAGTCGCAGATTCATCTTGTGGTCACTTAGTGTCCTCAATTTGTTCATAGTCATTACTATTAATAATAGATTGTCTATAATAGGAGTATGAGTCCCATCACTAGCTAAGTCAACTTCGTGACCCGTCCAGCCGCTGGGGCGGGTTAGATTGCCTCGTTGAACTAACATTACACTAGCGATTCATTAGCTTATTTTGCCGCTTTTTAGGTAAATTATTGTGGTGTCACTGCTTATGCAAGTCGTAAGCCTTATTGATAAAACAACAGTATTAACGACTTAAAGATAAAAACGAATATTTATTTATCTCTTTATTGTACACCATACAAGTAATGGAAAATAAATATATAGACATGATTGTATGTATTACTTTATTAATTTAAATTAATAAAGTAATACATTTACAATTTAAACAATTTAAATACTTTTATTAATTTAAATAACAATGAAGAGCTTGCTTGTAAAATATATATTACAATGATGGGTACCAAAAGTGAGTTTTACACGGGTTTGACAGTGGGTTGACTCCGGTGAAGTAGGTGAAGGGTTTTTGCACTTTAAAAATGTATAATAACTACCACCACAGTATTTGAATGTACGAGTATTGAAATACACAGAATGAAATTACTAAAAAAATAATTCAGAATGTAATAGACGTATAGACCGTATACAGAGTTCTTATCACTATTATCAGCTTCTTCTACTCTACTCTGTTCTACTCTATGCTACTCTACTTCACACACATTTGTAGAATCTCGTACTGAATAAAAAAATAAGAGATTGTAGAAACAGTTTTTCAGTGGTAGAGCCATACTTAGGCACGAAACTCTTCTTTCCGCTCCCTGCATCCCCCATCCCTCATCACCCAAGCGCACTTGCGACTCTTGAGTTGCAAGTGTCCATGGACGGCGTGGACATACCATCAGGTGACCCGTCTGTTCGTCTGCCCCCTATAGT
Source organism: Tyria jacobaeae (assembly GCA_947561695.1). Classification (NCBI taxonomy): domain Eukaryota; kingdom Metazoa; phylum Arthropoda; class Insecta; order Lepidoptera; family Erebidae; genus Tyria; species Tyria jacobaeae. The sequence continues at coordinate 22,303,781 of OX387213.1, forward strand.
ATAAAATAAAAAAATAAAAAAAAAACAAAAATGTCCGATAACGCGGAATTCTGGCCCTAGTTTCATCTTGATCTTGACCTCTTTCTATAGAATTTAAGACCGAGATAATAAGAATTATATACCATTGTCTTGGTTAGATTAAACCCATCTAATCTCTATGTCTGTCAGCTTCGAACAATAAGCTTTTAAACAAGAATTGACGAAGACCCCAATTCGTCGTATGAAAACAATTACGCACTGTCGCTTATCGTCACATACAAACAGATATTGTTTTTTTTAAGTACTTAAAATATTTAACTTGAATATCATCAAAGCCTAATGAAATGAAAGGATGAAATGACGAAAGTTAAACTGTTGTAAAATGAGGTCATTAATTTGAGATTTGACAAAAAACGGGCGAAAATGTCATGCCTCTCCATTTCATTGTTGGCCTATCAAGAAGGCGTTTTGTGGAAAAAGTATTTTAATTTATAGCAAGCCTATTTTAAATCTCAAAAGAAAGTCTGTTCTTGTGATTTTCTAAACTGTACCTCCGTAGATACAAATTGAGTTTTTACTTATGAACAAGTTTAAAAGTCTTATATTAATGGCCTCATGACGTATTTATTCTTATAAAGCTATAAATATGCATTTCAATTCGTCCCTCAAATTAAATACGATATGAGTTTTTATATACTATCTAAAGGAAAAACAAAACTCAATATTTAGATTGTATTTTTCAAAAATCTAATGGTCAATAAACGTAGAAACAAACATGGCGTCATTGAAGTCGGCGTTCATCGCACGCGCATCCATGCATTACAAGCAGAGATCGTTACGGGCAGTTATATGAGAAGAGGCTCAAAGCCCACCATTGTCTTTTGATGTTCAGGGCTGGCAACGTGCGCCTATTCGTAATAAATGAAGCATAGACTTGTTAAAATAAGATTGAATTTCAAATTGATTACCATCAATCTGTTTGTAAATCGACAACCTTGACCGTGTCGATACTTTTAAACTCTAGTTTAATTATAAAAATAATGTTTTTTTAAATTATTAAAGAGTTGTGTTATTAGTGTCAGGAGACGGGTATTTTAATGAATATACAAAGATATTAAAAGCAACGTTATAATAAAAAAACTATTAAAATATATACTGGACATAGATATAACGTCTACAGATTATCCGAAAATGGTTGTATCTACTGTACAGTAGCTGTCAGATAAGTAACAGGAAGCAATACATAAATATAATAACCTAATACTTTATAGTTTATATTCTGTGTGAACAAATTCACATAAGAAATCCCCTGTAATCGAATTCGTGATGAAATAAAGAACTCCTACACTCACGAAAACAGTTAATAGTGTAACTTATAATAACATATTAAACATCGATATTAAAACACTACTAATATAAAAATACTCTCACGCTTACATTCACGAAAGGGTAGGCAGAGGCGTCTCTTTTCCGAACTTTATTTAGTCCTAATTACGTTACAGGGGCAAGCCTATTACCGTCAACCGGGTTTTTTATTTAACTGAAAATAGAAATACTTTCTGATAGATAGTAGTCCAATCTTTTACGACCGATGGGGTGACCCTATTTTATTATGTTTCTCGTTCTCTCTTTTAAAAAATGGTCTATATAGATAAACAAACGCGTCGTGAAGGTGATAGCAGAATTCACTCTTTTGGTAAAAAATCAGTATTATTTATTATAAAGGATTGCTTATAACGGACACAATGAAAATATTCACAAATATACGAAAATATAAAAAAAAACTATTATTTTTGATCTACATACTTTTTTGTGACAGCCCTAGCGACTGCACAGTATGTTGTCAATGCGGCAAAGATGCTACGATGCGATGTCACGAACAACGCCTACCGGCTGCCGACCTGCGCCGCGACCTTTCTCGGAATCTTTAATTATTGCACCACTCTGTTAATGATTTATTGCGGTCTTTAAGTTAAGGATGGGCTTTATGAGAATTGTGCCGTAATAAATACTTTTGATTACAATGTAACGTATCTGATAAGGTTTTACTTTCAAAAGAATAGGCGTGAACAAAAAATGCATTGTATCTGTTTTAGTATTTGTATCATTAATTATAATAAGGGTTTATTCATTAGGTCTCAGAAAAAAAACCTACTAAGCAGGATAAAAACAAATATTTTCTTTCTATAATATAGGGGGACAGGCGAACAGACGGTCACTTGATGTTAAGTGACAACCGCCGTCCATGCGGTGTCCATGGACGGCGGGTTGCAAGTATAATATAAATGAAAAGTGAAAAGATATACACGTACCTACTCATTGAGGAAATACAAAGAACGAAACTCAAGGCGGCTTTTTTAAATTCTGGATTGGAATTATTAAAATATATATGTATATGTATAAAACGAAGAACCTTTTAAAGGCAATCGCTGTAAGAGCATTCAGTATGGCTACGAGAAGCACAAACGCGTGTTCGGTGTAGGTGTACTGGTGTAGGTGTGACGCAGCGGTGCGTATGCGCAATGTAATGACCTGGTTGAAATTGCCCGTGTTAACAGTGAACATGTGTCGGACGTATCGCGAATGTGATCTAAGGATAGGATTTCGGATTGATATCAATATGTAAGATTTTTTAATTATCCCTTTTTGTTTTATTTTGAAGTGCAGTAGCAAGCTTCGTGATCACGAACATCTAATGATTATTGTATTTGCTTTGATTTTAAACAATGCAGCGGTGGTCTGAATGGTGCGAACAATTTCAATTAAGTTAGTTTGAAAAATGCATAATAAAATAATTTTATTTTTCTTTTTATAACGTGCGATATTGAAAAGACCAAAATTGAAACTGACTCTATCTATATGAAATTAATACCCAATCTATTCTGACACCCATAATAAAAATATTACTAACGTTAAAACACATCCCATCGGTCGTTAAATGTTTTAAACTTTATTTCACCTAAATCTTTTGAGTTCCAGAGCAGGCACTCAATATTTGATAAATGTCATCAAATATTACAAATTAAAATGAAAACTAAGAATAAACGAACAAAAAGAAATTAAAAATAAATTAGTAGATACATATTTGCTGTATCGGAGGGTCAAACCAGACACATAAACAATCCGTACAAAACTACTAAGCGTAAAAAACATGGAACCATTACAATAAGCTCCGTGATTAGCATACAATGCACCCTCCCCAGAGAATTGAGGAAATACTTTGTACGACGTGGCATACCGCAGTTCCGGAGATAACTGATAAGTCCACTAAATGGAACAATTAATTTTAGAGTCCTTAAAAAAATAGTGGTCATACAGAGGAAAGAATAATGTTGTATCGAATAGAGGCAAACACCGTTTTAAATCTTAAAACTAGTAAACATGGGATGAAGAATAAAACTATTAAAAATAAAGAAAGCTGCCAAGTCATCTCTCTCCGTGGGTGTTGTAAGAGGCCACTAAGGGATGGGATTGTTATCTATCAGACAGTATAGATGGAGTCAGTGGCCGGTAGACAGCAATAGGCTCACTTCCTATTCTGTATGGTTGGCAAAAAGCAGCAGCAGTAGCTGAGTTTACGTATGTATGTATGATTCTATCCACTAAGGCATCAATTTTATCTCTTAACATTAAAAATAAAATTTATTCATTGTAAGTTTTATCTTCGAAATAAGGATGTATACAACTCGTTACTATGTAATTGTGCATTATTTGTATAATGCTGTTATAAAATGAAATATAATATTTTACAAACGGTTTACAGACTGAGGTGAAGAATTATTTTGCACGACACTATATTGTAGGAAGAATTGTATAAATAACATTTGATCTGACATAACAAGATTAAACCTAGAAGATATAGTCATTCACATTTCACAATTTTTGAATATAGAATATTGACAAATAACGTATGCTATAGGTTATAAAACACCATACTGCGACCCTTACGAGCGCATAAGTGAACATTTTTTGTTTGTAAATTATTAGATTCTAACTCAAAATACTCAAAACAATCTACACTGATATCATGGTTGGATATATGTATGTTTGAATTAGCATGTTATAAAACAATTTCCTAAGTATATTTTACTTGTAAGGATGCGCAAATATATCACCCACCTTTAAACCCAAGATGGCAGCTTCATACGCAACCGCAGACATTATCATGACCCACAAAGTATGTAAACAAAAATAAACAATTGTTTCCAATTTACTTTATCCAATTACCGTGATGTTAACTTGTTCAGTGAGTGAGTAGGTATAAACCTTGCGCCCACGGCTCGCCTACGTAAATTGCCGAGGTAGTCGAGTACATTTATAATATTTTGATCATTCGTGAAGTTTAAACTAACTGCCCGCCCCGGGTTCGCTCAGGTGGTGTACTTACAAATCCTCTGTCTTACTCACTGACGATTTCGTAAGATATTTCAAAAACTTTTTTTTTTTATAATTTTTTATACAAACCTTGTCCTGTCAAAACAAAAATTATTCTCCAATTTGGTGCAGTCGTACGTAAGTTTCTCGCGTACATACATTTTTATTTATTTAGATACGAGTAGTTTTATGTATGTATCTTTATAGTATAATTACAGTATTAAGAAATATATTTTTTTAAACAATCTAAACGTTTGTAAACAAAATTTAAACGTTAAATGCTCCTCTGACTCTCCTTTCTGGCATAGCATGAGTATTCTTCTAATTTTACCCCTAATATGCTTCGATCAAACTAGCCCTTTGGTCTAGTGGTTGGTGACTCGACTGCCGAGCCAGAGGTCGTAGGTTCGATTACCGGACATGACAACAAAATTGTGTGATCCTCAAGTAGATGTCCCGAGTCTGGGTGTTTTTTATGTTCGTTGTTTGTATGTTTGTAAAATCCGCAACAGAGAAATAAATCCTAATGCGGCAGTAGTCTTTAAAAACAAATATATTTGATTAAAAATGCAATGCCATTTATTTTGATCGTTGAATAGTAGTATATTTCAAATCATTATTACAAGATATTGTAGATCGTTATAGATATAATTATGATATATTAGTAATTCACCATGTACTTTAGAACAACTTATAAAACTGTCAATGCGATAATACAGTTATTATAATATTTGATGTGATGAGTATCAACAAAAGTCGTAAATTTAAATGAAAGAAGAATGGAGAATCATGTTTCTGTAAAATTACACGCCGTGCCACTTGTTAAACTTATTCGTTACTTGACGTCTTAAACGCTAAACCGGCCAGGGGTACAGTAGAGGACACAGGATTTCATCGCGAAAAAAGTAATGTTCAAGATTTATGCAAGCAAGTAAGGATTCTGTTTATAAAACTTGGAATAATGATAGTTTATAACCAAGATTAACACCTATGACATCTTCATCATGACAAAAGATACCTACGCGGGTGAAGCCGCCCTCAAAAGTCAGTGTGAATGTAGATTTGTTTTCAAAACTTTGTCAGAATTGTCCCCAATTACAATTCGTATATCGTAAGCTTGAATGCTCGTACTGAAGGTGGCATTCCTTAGAACAGACAGACCGTGAATTGAATCAAAATACAACATCAAGAAATGGATTACATATAATTATGGTCAATATTTCGCTGATAACAATTGAGTCCCATTAACGTTATACGAGGCTAGCCTATTGCGGTCATGGGCACTTTTGGGAAATAGATGTGAAAATTGAAAGGAAAGAATGGGAAGTTAAGGGATATTGCTTATGCAGATGGATTGAGGAGTACAAGCAATAGCTCCAGCAAGTCAGGGTGGCATACCTATATCTCGAACTGACTGCTGACGGGAAGTCCGAGCCATTTAACAACTTCTTTTATGAGGGCCTGAATTATCAGGCCGTACGCGATTAACTGCTGTTGCATGCAACAGCTTCAGGTTTTGCCACAACTCACCATCACCACCAACATCTCTCTAGCCTTGTCCCAAATTTATTTGGTTTCGGAGCAATGTGTGTGAGTTTTGGCTAGATTATTTTAAGCACGGCCACCTGCCTGACGCTAACCTGGGGCTCCTTGGAGATGTAGTTGTTTTAAGTCGAAAAGAATAAAGAAAAAGCGATTTGTTAAAGAAAAATAGGGACAGAATACTGGGGTAAGGGATAACGCAAGTCTCGTATGAGAAATTGGTTCTAAGACTGCAGCTCTACTAGACTAGCTCGTAGAAGCGAGTTCCTGTGACTGGAGAGGCTACTAAAACAGGAACACTTGTTGGCTTTCTTTGAAACAATTATCAGATAGTAACCAAATGAATAGATTATAGAATAGAATAGAACAATATATGATCGGACTTTAAAAAAGTAGACAACCGACTTCAATGCGTGTATCATAAAATTTAAAACTAATATGGTTTTTCATGGATCCTATTGTCATAACTGGACCAAATTCGAATCTAACTACCCTTGAAGTTTTTTTCATTATCCTTTCAAATAAAAAAAGAATCATCAAAATCGGTTGGCGTGATATTGAGTTATTCGTCCATTTGTCGCGCACATGCTTAATGCAAATTTAAGACTTATAAGGTTTTCCCATGGATGCCATTGACAGAATTGGACCAAATTAAAATGAGACTACACTGGAAGCACCAGCTTTCAAGGTAATAAGGTTTTCTTTTCTGAGGTAATAAACATAAAAAAAAATACAGTCAAATTGAGAATCTCCTCCGATTAAAATGTAGCTTATAGTAACATACAAAACGATACACCAGGATTAATAAAGGCTGTTTACAGTTTTTTTTTTATAACAGACGAACAGACGGGTAACCTGATGGTAAGTGACAACTGCCGCTCAAGAGTCGTAAGTGCGCTGCCCGCCTTTGAGGGTAATTAGGGATGGGGATGCGGAAAGAGGTAAGAAGAGAGGGGGAATGAGAGGATAGGAAATAGGAGAAGCGAAGTTGAGCCTCCGGAAACCTCAGTAAATTTGGGGAAATACAACGCAAACAAGGAAAAACTTCAGAAGCGGTTCTATGTGAGGCCGTGGTATCGTATGAGTCAAGCCGGCCAATTCTGGCCTGCATAACTCTACCAATGTGGAATTACTGTAAAGATTTCTTGTAGATGTATAAAACTTGTTAATACGACCCCTTGTTGCTTATTCTATCTAATTAGGTAGGCAGAGCCAACAGCCCGCCACTTGCGTTTGGCCTTACATACCTCACGAGCTTTCAAATCTCTGCTTTCAACTACTACTGACTAGCCCAAAGGAAAAAGACCCCAATTTATGTATGTACATGTATGTAATGATTCGCACTAATATAATTGAGAATCATGAGGTTTTTAATATCACACGTGGCATATATTTATATAAAACTAGACAATGAGTAAATATATACATATTTAATGCTAGTAATTTGCAAGTCTGTGATAAACAGGAATTGCGAACGAGCGATGTTGACGTTCTCGAATATTCTTGTTATATTTATTCTTTTACAAAAAGGTGGTTAAGTCATTTTTGTACTCATTATTGCTAGAATCTGAGAAAAATAAATTATAGAAAAAACTAATTTTAAAGTTTCGAACGTCTGTTTACTGAAAATTTGAGTGATTATCTGGTCTGTTCAGTAAAAAACCTGTTGTTAATAAAACAAAAAACTTTAAAACAGAAGACGAATTTAATGAGCTGTTATTTCAACTGTTTTTATTATCTGTTATTATTATAAGTATGTGCTTAAAGATAATTAGATAAAATATTTTGGACGTTTATTTTTTACCATTAGTCAAAAATCGTTCCTGCATATTAAACTCAAAGTTAATGATCCACTTATAAATCAAATAAAAATCTACAAAAGATAAGGTAACATGTATAAAATACACGCAAGGATATGTTTAGTAAATTTTGATACTTTCTAGTTACCGCATTTATTCGATTAATATTATTAATAAATTAGTACATATACGTACACATATTTACTGCAATATCCCTAAAGGCGTAAGCACGCATTTTGCCAGCCATAATTAAGTAACACTTAATAATGGGCAAACCAATCATGTCAAGCGGACACTTTAAACTTAAAAAAACCAATACCTTACTCGCCTTTCACGTCACCCGTGGGAGACATGGGATGGCCCTACACTACTCCGCCAATTAGTATAGCTTAGTATTACACATTTAATAAGTTAATAAAAACTGTTTTAATGTTCTCATCATATTATATGTTACGCTTATAACAAATCTTGCCTTTATCCAATTAAAAAGGCCTGTTAGTCACATCTTCATCGCCAATTAGGTCAGAGTATCCAGTAATCAAACCTAGTATCTCAGTAAGACATCTGGTAAATTTTCTTTAGGACGCAAATAAGTTCTGCAATAAGATTTTTTAGGACTACGCTACTCAAAAAAAATCATATCATAAGTTAAAGGTTAAGAATTCTTTCTTTCAACTACAACGCTGTAACAGGTAAGGATTATTTTGAATTTTTGGTTAAGGAGAACGGGGTCGCCCAGTCACTTACCGTCGTAAAAGGCTTCTAAGGGACTGAAGTGTTATATACATACATATATCCGATGGTATATATTATTACAGTGCCCGGTGGATAGCATGTGCCTGCCGCCTCTTACTAAACTAATATAGTTGGCAAAATGCGGCCGTTGGACACGCCTCTGCCTTCATCTTCGGAGAATAAAGCGTGTGTGTAATAAATGTAAGTACGTAATATAATTTATTGGTAGCACTTTTGGTTGCGTGCATTGCCTGGCCCTTTTTTGGCCGCATTGAGTGGCCCATCACCATTTATATTTAGCAATATCGATACTTAGGTATTCGAAATATGTCTATATCGACATTTAGGCAATATTCTCGGAACTTATTATCATGGTGAGGTGAGCGCTTGCGACATTACTGTTCTGAGAAATGGTGACGTTTGGAGGTCGCTACGGTGACCGTGCATGCGGAAACATCGACCTGCGCCGGCGCAACTGGCCGCAATGGAGGGGATTACAGTTCTGCACTATCTCATCGAAATTTTAAGACAATCATTCAAGATTGATACATCATTGAGGTGGAGAAAATGTCTACTATCAGATATTTGTAATTAAAGATCAATGTTATTGTCTTCCCACACATAAAATCACGGTTTTAAAAATATTAAGCTGCTCCAGCAAAGTAAGATTTAGAGTGATTATCTCTGTGTTGCTCAAGCAATCAAATTGCACACTTTTTATTCCGTTTGAGGTTATTAGGCGTTTTCGGTCATTTTGCGCGCACATCAAACCCAAGGTGTTATAGAAAATGTTATCTTATCAACAAAGCCATAATTACTATATTAGCTTGTCATATTTGCTGACAGTAGTTAACATCACCACCATACTGGACAAGTTAACAGACAAGTCCAAAGTGCCATATGAACCAGATGAATCACCAAGATTCTTCCTTATATGTGCGTTAATTAATAAGGCTAAATTGTGACGTCACAGCGTTAGTCATTCTTATCAGAGTTAAGATCAGCGCATGCGCACCGAAAATGTTTAATTTTAATTATCTGTCTTACAATGTTATTGTTTAACTCAATTGCGTTATGACAATATATGTAGTTACGCTACATTCAGATACCATAATTGTTATGCGAAATGAGTTTGTATTATGCAAAATTTATTTAACAAATTATCATAACGCTTTGACGTCGATTTTCTACGGTGTTGTTAAGGAAATACTGAAGTACTATTTTATGATGATATAAGCAGAACAAGTATAAATTAACAATTTAAAATACCTTGACTTGAAAATCCTGTCAACGATAAGAATAGAGCTGAAGATTTTCAAACGGTTAACAAATTTTCGTGAAACTTAACTAAGAACACTCTCAATTAAGAAACCTTTTAAACGAGTCGGTTCAACCGTTTATGAGCTATTATCAATCAGACAAACACACAGATACACAATTCAAACTTGTAACAGTCTTTCTCCTCTAGATTCTTTCTCCATATCTACGAATGATAATGTAATGCGAGAGGCAAAATGTCAAAAGTAAGTTTTTAACCGAAGTTTTGCTTCTTAAATAATAAATTTCTTAAAAAAAAAGAAGTTACCCTTTATAATGCACTGTTCCAATTCGTTTGAGCTATACTTTAAATCTTAAAAACAAATCCTTATTTTGTTACAATGGGACCACCGAAGCAGTCTACAGTGCTTCAAATTAAAAAAAATTAAAATCGCTTTACAATTGGGGAAGAAATTGTTAACATACATAACTAATAAATAAATAATAGTTTAAAAAAACTAAAAAAGACGCTTACGCAACTATCATAAGAAAGTCTCTCCGAGGTTGTAATGAGCCGAGTGCCCAATCAAAGAGTAAGTATGGGACTGCACTGCGTAGTTCGCGCACTAGCTCTATCTCTCTTACTCGCATGCAAAGGATGCGGAAAGAAATTAATTAATCCTGGCGAATCTAATTAGGATAATCGGATATTTTAATCGAATTATTGCATTGTCATCGGTCTCTGACAGGTGTGCAAAGATTAAATTAAATCTGATCGTTTAAAGTCGAGCTCAAAGGAGTCGGTTACATACATACATACAGGTGAAACTAAAAAAAGAGTGTTAAAAACGTGTTAAAAATGTATATAGTTAAAAAGAGAACCATAGTTCCATAATCAAGTAAATTACATTCTAATTCGGCAGACTTGTATCACGAATTAAAAACCAGGAAGAATATTGAGTACACATATTGAACGGGAAAGGAAGAATATCAATTTGAAGAATATTTCTACGAATATAAACAGGTCAGGATCGCATACCTGTAACTCGACCTGGCTGTCCGAGCCCTTTAACAAAACACCAAATAAGGTACATACATACATGCATGTGTAACGTTCTTTACCTTAAGTAAGCATATCAGCAGTCAGTCATATTACCTTTACGGTGTATGGCGCCAGCCGCGTAGACTGATGATGCAGATATATTCTGAAGACATTATTTACTAGGCGTCAGTCAACCTAACTAATGACTACCTACTGCCTTTGTCACCGGACAAAAGCGTGGCGTAAGTGTGTAGAATGCAACCTTGAACGCATTCGTGTTTATATAGTTCCTGTTTAAACTTCTATGTAGTTAGATTAAAATAATACGCCATTGCATAGAGAAAAGGTGATTTCTTAAATCATGAACGATTGCTTATTGTTTTAAAGTGGCTAGAACACTTTGTAATAACGATTTTAGTAAAGATAGAGACGACTATAAGACTACCGAAGAATATCAACAAATAAATGTTTATATATATCTTAAGATTGTAGTTTTTATTGAAGTTATAGATTAACTAATGACAAATAAGTATTCGCAATCACCTATACTTAACTAAAATAAATAAATAAAATAAGAAAAGAGACTATTTACCAAAACGTGTAATAAAATTCCTTCAAACATTTACAAATACAAAAATACATACATACTCACGCCTATATCCCCTAAGGGGTAGGCAGCGGTGTACTAAACACCCACATTTTACCAATTAGAATTTGGTCCCACTAATATAGCATAGGGGCAAGTCTATTGCCGTAACAAGGGCTCTGTATGTCTGTATACATACTGTCTGATAGATAACAGTCCGATCACTGAGTTGCCTTTTACGACACCACTGGGGAGAGATAGGGTGACCCTATTTTACTTTACCGTGAACCCCACAAAAAAAATACTTACATAATAAATACTAAATAGACAGTAAGATACTTGCCTTTGTAGAGACCAATTGAATTTTGGACACAATGTAACACTCAGCAGGAATGTCACTCTTGCAGTCGAATGAGTTCCAACGTGCAAATGCTGACCCTTATCTCATATCACTTAAAAGCCATATTGCTTTGTATATCAGTATATTACGTCGTTGAAATGAACAGAAACTAATTTATTTCATTCTTTAGACATGTTTGCGATTACAAATACGGATACGCTAACAGCACAACCACAAGGTCGAATACACTACGTACATTGATTCCACAAAGTACGTAACTTACGAAGGTAATTGAGGAATAAATAGTAGTTAAATATAATGTTGGTAGCTGTGCGATGGGATTTGGGATTATTTCAAAACGTGTTATTTTATGTTCGGGTCAAATCTTGCACGATAAATTTAATCCGCTTCCCGGTATCCGATTGAGGCGAAATTTTGTATTCACGATACGCATGACCTGGCTTTGCTTTAAAAAGCTTGTTTTATTTATTTAAATGTTTTTTTAGATCATTCATCATTTCACCCTATATATATACCCTTTGCTCCTGTCAACTCAAAACGTTTTGTATCAGTGCAAGAATTATTAAAACCAGTTCAGTAGTTTTAGAGTTTATTGTTTACCAACAGTCTTTCCTCTGTGTAACGTTACGATATGTATCTATACACAGTTAAAAGAGATACTATACAAGTTATTACTATTACGCTAGCTACCGTGTAATAAGGCGTACAGGAAGGTATATAAAAATTTATATTTCCGTGAGAACATTCTTCGATTACATGTACATAACGATGTTATACATATGTATATCTTTTCACTTAATTTACACTCATATGTGTATTCCCTTTAAAAATAGTTTTTTTTAATCGATCCAAAAAAAGTTCTCAATTCGATTTATTTCTGTAAGTTACGCAATATCTTGCCAGTTCTTAAACACATTTAAAAAAAAATGCTATATGCATTTCAATTAGAAAATACTGTATCTTTAAGGTGGAAAATTAAGGAATGAGAAGTAAAGCTTAGTACAATATTCTTTTTTATTATTACCATAGACGCATTTTAAAATTAAATTGATAAGTACGCTTTATTTTTATGTATAGATATATAATTATCGGTATAGAATTGTCCTAGCAAAACAGTTGATTTAACCCTATTCATCAAATACATATAACCAATTGTATTACGTACGATGTTATTGTGTATATGTATATATGTATATCGTAACGAAGTACTGTTATGTAGTGGAATCAGAATGTTAGTTGTATCGTCGTTTCGTCGTAACGTAAAGGAAAAACGCGAAATGTTATACGCTGTATTTGTAGGTTAAATGAGTCATATCTTAAAAATAAAAATTGAACCTTTCTAAAATATTCCATTTCTGAGAAAACAAATTACTTCTGATATAGTTTATATGTTAAAGCCACTGAGTTTCATTAGTATATAACTATATATAAATTCGGTTAGAGGGCTCGTATTTCATGGCATCACCAGTTCCAGATACATGGAATGCCACCTAGACCTGCTTGACTTATCGTTTACACTTCTCAAATCCCTTCTATTATCCCTATCGATGTACTATCAATTTTGGCCCGTAATGCTCAAAGTGCACGATTGAGGACAATGATACGACTAGTGCCCTGTTACGAAATGCTGCAATAAATTACAGTAAGCAAAATGTGTTTTTGTTATATGCCTGTGTCTGTCTGCCTAATTCACATAATTATGTATTTATGTATATAACAGGTTTTCAATTGATTAATCTGGTACACTTTCAAATCTAATGCATTGACCTTGACCACACCCCAACTCTGCTCTTTCTCCTGTCCTTATTCCCCCCTAAGGCGAGCAACGCACTTACAATCGCTGCCTACCCCGATGGGAGAAAGGCGTGAGCTTATGTATAAAAGTATTATAGTCTCGAGTCAAGCGAAATACATGTAAACTATATTTAAAACACTTTAAACAATGCCACTATTCAAGCTTTTAACAAATCAGACTTTTAACAAAACGATTTTCTAATAATAGTGCCTTTATACAGAAGTACAATAATACCTATTCACGGTAGACTAACGCTTTTATGTAGGCTACTCATGCGCACGCGTCGAATGCGACAAGTGCATATCCGGGTGCAATAATCAACTTCCGGTTGCTCATTGGGATCAATTGGCCCTATGGGTCTCGAAATGTAGGGCTCGCGGCCCTTCATCCGGTATCCGAAAGGGATGCAACAAGGTCTTGTCGATATCGATATTTAGCATTCTATTTATTGATAATGAACTATATTTTATTTTAATAATTATATAAATAGTAACGATAGCGCGTATAATTTTATTAAATACGAGTTAAGTACTGGAAATAAAAATATTTGTAATATCCTATTGGAAGTCTAATCACCTGGACGATTGGCACTCCACCACTATGCGCTTCTCCAGAAGCTTTTTGCCTCGCACAACCAGCTTATGGAATAAATTGTCGCCTGCCGTATTTCCGAACCGATACGACCTTCAAACCTTCAAGAAAAGAGCGTACTCCTACCTAAAAGGCCGGCAACGCACTTGTGACCCTTGAGTTGCGGGTGTCCATGGGCGGCGGTAGTCACTTACCATCAGGTGACCCGTCTGCTCGTTTGCCCCTATCACATAAAAAAAAAGTAGATAGGTACATACCAATTAATAAAATCTTACGACTGACAATAATCTGTTCAGGTCGGCTATATTACACAATTAACAATAACACTACCGCCTAGTTTACACAATATCTTACAACCGTATCTAAAGCACAAAACAAGCATACTTGAAGCGTATTGACCATGAAATGCTATTAAATAATACATACGTATTACAGTATTTTGCAAAAATATAAAAAGTTATATAACACTCGGATTATATTTGATTAGATTTAGCAATGATTGACCGGTAAAGTAAAAACAATTGCGCAGAATTTTGGTTATTTCAATTCGCTAAGGAAATTCTAAAAACTGATATATCATTGTATTCACGATAACTTTAAAATTAAAGTACTAAAATAATCGTTGAAGCCAAGTTCAAATCAATATTAGATACGATCTTGAGCACATCCGACGGGAAACCCAACAAACTATATAAGATATGTAGCTATTTTAAACATTCTCAACAATTACAACGTCTTTTATTATAATTACAGGTTAAAAATAATTAATATTAGCCGTGTTCCGCAGTATCACCTGCGGTGTGGTACTTGATGGAGTAGAATGGGGTCATATCATCTCGTACCGTGTGTTTCGTAAAAGGTGATTAAGGGATTGGATTGTTACCTGTACTATTCAGTATAAAATTATTATTAAATAAATTATACTACTACTATTTAAATAAAAGTTGGAGGTTTAACACGCCGCTGCCTGCGTGAATGTATGTATGTTAAATCATACCATAGTATATACTAAACATAACATATGTATGTCTTTCTCGGGTGAGCAAGGTCCAGATGTTATATTAATGTTGACAATGGCAATGCGCAATTCAAACACAAATTGCAATCGATCATAATGTGAAATTGAATACTTTTACTTAAAATGTAAGGTATTAAGTAATAAAATGCATACACATATACATATGTGCATATGTGGAGGTAACAATAATATTTTTCAAAGTAACCGAAATAATATATTCCAATTCTTTAACAGATTCTCAAGTTCTTGTATCTTTTTAAATGTTACTTAGAGAAAACCAACCTTTTGCAACAAAATTGATTTACAATAAAAAACAAATACAACATCGGATATTTAATTATAAATAATATTTATATTACACATCAATACCACACAAAACATCATAATAAATATCGATCGCACATCCCTAGTTCCAATTGCACATGGTCGGCACTACAAATGAATCGATAATACGTTACAGAAACACTGAGCGTCAGCAGCGGTCACAGGTTATCGGTCTTATATTTAATAGAGTTTCATAACTAAATAATTAATTAGTGTTAAGGTAGTCATAACATGTATTAACTGCAGATGCGGCGGAATGAGTAAGTAGACTACGATCCTGGGTCGGTAGGAGTGACTACAATCGGAGGGCTTCAGTGATGGTACAGATTCGAGCTCCTTGTGTGGTCCACTCAAACAATGGCCCATCGTGCATGCTCTATCTAACAGCCGCTAGCAGGAAGATTGATTAATTTCCCACCAACAATGTTTTTTGTAACGACGCACGAAAAATATGATCTCACATCAAAGATTTTAAGGTGATCGCCAACAATGTACACAAAAAATATGCAGTTAAGTATTTTAAAACTATTTAACTTCTACGAAATAACACTCCCATCCCTTAAACAAGCGACTTTGACCTCCATTACAAATGATATAGGCAATATTGTGCAGGCTCAATGTGGCAGGTGTGCTTCGAAGCTGATTAAGACAACAGATGTCGTGCCAGTTCATGTCGGCTACCTTGAGGAAAATTACTGTTGAATTACAAAAGATCATTGGACTGCCTTGTAATCAATTTAGTCTTTGATTGTTCATTACTGAACAAATTCGTTTTCCATCTTATTCTGTTAAGGAACTTACAAGTACTTGGTTCCAACTTGTCTTTCTTCCTAAACTAACTAAAGGTTCTCAAGACAATATACCCCATAAAGTAAATTGCTCGTTTTGCAATGTTCGATAAACTTTATATAAACAAACTCGTGCGTCATGACCCTTCCAGCATGATGTCATGACATGACGTCTGCGCATCCGATAGCCTGATGCCGTAACTGCCATAGTATATGTAGTATTTATATCACATGTTCTTTATTGCAATCAGACCTTCAAATGACTCACTAATGGATTAGTTTAGAGACGGCTATTTAAGATTTATTTATGACATTTTATTCTTGTAATATATAATATTTATATGCATAGATATATGTACTTACTTGTATCGATATGGTGTATAAGTATATTAAGATTGTATTATAGTTTCCGCATAGTAAGTACTATACTCAGTTTGTGGTTTAGACAGCGATGCATATACGATGTAATATGTTTCAGAATATTGATCAGAAGGTATGGCCTGAGGTTATGTTGTAGTTTTAAAAAAATAATTGCACTTCATTTTATTTTGCTATTGAATACACTTTTCATATGCCTGTAGACGGAGGCAGAAGAAAGGGATATCGTTTATACAGACGGAGGGTGGGGTGTATAAGCAATAGCTCAAGCAAGGCAGGGTCGTGTAAATGTCAAGTTTGTCTAGTCATTTTGACATTTTGTACGTAAATATTAAAACTTCATCAAGGTCTTATTACCATGGACTCCTTGCTCTTTGCTAACTGTGATTAAACGTATAATAATCAAATGCACTGCATTTTTTGTTTACGCTCTGCCGATCTCAAAGCACCTAACCGCAGCAACAGATAGCGTTATTCTTGAAATGTTAATGGTCTACTTGAAGGTTACTTACATCCGAGAGATCACATCGTGATAAGGACAATCGCTACCGTATTTGCACTTCTCTATAACATATTCTTTTTGTTGTTCAGTTTCTCATACACAAGTAGTGGTTGAGGTTGTTGACTGGTGGCTTGGTCTAGTCATAGTGATTAGTACACTGACTTCTGTTCTTCTTCTTCTTCTTCTGTTCCCACACTGTCTTTTGTTCTGGTCTTTTTGTCCATCGATAGAATCATTCCTAGTGCATAAGTGGAGTTATAAATTAAAAAAAGAAAGTATACGAATATTTACTTATTTATCTACAATATCGCACAGCGGCAGCGTGCTGGGCCCGTAACCTATTAAAAGAACGTTAAACGCTTCGCAGCAGACTTAGTCAACCTGCGTCCCTCCGACTCCTCAGAGGCATATTATTACCAGGCTTAGTGTCAACATGGGGGACTTAACAACACTTGTGATTTGAAAAATCTATACACAGCCCACTTTTTTAAATTATAAATAGGAATTCAGAAAATCTAAAAGGGGTCTTTTTTTATTACATAGGGGGACAAACGAGCAGACGGGTCACCTGATGGTAAGTGTCTTCCGCAGCCCATGAACACTTGTAACTCAAGAGTTACATGACTGCTGTACGCGTTTTAGGGTAGGGGAAAGAATGCAAGCATTATATTACAGCCTGTTTTTTGCGAGGCCGTTGTAATACTCCGTATTACAACGTGTAGAGTTATGTGAGTAGAGGATGAGTACACACACGTACACATACGTGCCGTAGGCTGGCTCTTAAACGTTAGACGTTTGTCTGCTATTTATTTGGTGTTATGATTGTCGCTTTACAATTTTAAAATATACAATGTAATTACATATTTATTATTTAGAATAACTAATACTAATCTATATGTCCAGTAAACTTATATACTTATGACATACTGAGATACTTATAACTGGTTTTTATTTCAGTTTTACGCGACAAACAAACTGAATATCCCAAAATTTTATTTTTTTATAGTTGGCGTGTTACAACTCATTCTTAACATAGTAAGACATATAAAATATGTACGGTACTCTGTCGTACTTGCAATGGCATCCGTGTCGATGGCCCTACGCATCAATACATCGCGCATCGCATGCCAACAGATATTGTTTAAAAAAATGTTTGATAAGGGTTGTCACATTTTGTACAAAACACATATAGTACGTGTCCTTCAGCCTTATTTTGAAAGTTGTTACTAGGTAATAGAGAGACTGTAGATAAATACTAAAGAACAGAGTGCCAACTTTAGTTTAAAAATGAATGTGTTTAGTAGCTCTAAGCTTATATTTTATTGCTTACCAATTTTACCGAAAGCAGTCAGTAGGATAGATTAAGAAAAATATAACTTGCGTTTTAGAAATTAAGTACACATGTATGTACTACAAAATCAAAATAGCGAACATTTTATTTTTACTTCATTTTTACATAAATTTGATATTATGACAAACAAGAAAGTAAATGCAGACAACCCTAAGTAAATCGCATAGGCCGCGTACTGTACGATTCAACCGCACAATCCACCGTGCGCCTATTAGATATAAGTCCATATTTAGATAGCAGGATGTTTGCTGAGGGCTTAAATATCATGTAGTGATTATCATGTCAGTCATAATTATATGACAGTTAGCTAATTATAAAGTTTTTATTTGTCTTAGGAAAAAGATTATCATGCAAACCTTTGAACATAATTGCTTTTCATTTCCAATTTTTTAATGTTTCAAATAATTTTATGATTCCATATTTAAATCATTTTTACTCGGAACAACCGCGCTGTTCGAACTTTGAAACACAAAGATATAAGAAGTGACAAATAAATGACCTTTTTTTAAAAAAAAAAAAGGAATTACATTTTTAAAATGAGTATATACACTTGTACAATCCGGCAACGTTGCATTTGAACTATGGCAAATAGGCTGGCTGGCACGCAGCTAAAACTTATGCTTATTTTAAAATTTCTCAAGTCTTGTCTTGAGTCTCGCTCTATCCCAACATCAACAACTACAAGTACATTTTATCTTCGTACTTCATCTTATTTATTGTAACTTGAGGCGGTTATAAGTTTATTAAAAGATGTTACTTGAAACTGCAGTTGTGCGAGTGAGCTCAAGTTACGCAAACTCATCACATCTACCGCTGATCCGCAACGATATTTCTGTCCGTTGTTTATGTGATGTAATGTGATCATTACATAAGCACTTATTTATATATTTTTAAGTGCGTTAGATGACGAAGACTTATCATTTGGAGGTACTAATCACTACATTGAATCATACTGATTTCAAAGATGGCGTAGCGGTTTAAGTAGTCACCTCACCTACGCTGCTGCGCCGAGTGTTGTGGGTTCGATCCCCGCACGGGACAATACTTTGTGTAATCCTCAAATTGTGGTTCTGAGTCTGGGTGCTCTTTGTGTCCGTTGTTTGAATGTTTGTGAAGTCCCCGCGATACAGGAATTACTTTATGGAGGAATTTAAATTCCTAATGCCGGAGTTATCGTTTCAAAAAGAAAAGAAAAAAAAATAATACATGCATGTTTATAAAAATTAAATTCCGTTCGTTTGTTTCACTTAAGCACAATAACGGCAAGACCAATATGAATAATTCTTTATTAATAATTCTCTAATTCTACTTTAATACAGGGCTTGACAAGCTTTTTTTTTTGTTTTATGGTATCGGGGAACAAACGAACAGTCGGTTCACCTGATGAGTGTGGGATTGAGAAGTGACAACCGCCGCCCAAAGATTCTTGCAACACAAGAGTAAGAGCGCTGTCGACCTTTGAGGGTGACGAGGGGGGAATAACGGGAGGGAAAGAGGGGAGGAGAATTGGGCCTACGGTACCCTCACTCATTCGTCAATACAATGCAAGCAATGTTTATATACCCGTTTTCTGTGAGACTTTGGTATTACTCCGGTCAAACAGGCCCATTTGTGGCTAAGCATGGCTCTCCAACGTTAGAAATAGACAAAAAAACTATACTTATTCGAGCACAGTTGCGAGTAAAAGCTTGACTTGCCTGTAGGTCTAGTGGTTATTAATCCTGACTGCTAAGTCAAAGGTCGTGGGTTCGATTCCCACACGGGATAAAAATGTGCGTGATCCACACATAAGACTGCACCACACCCATAGTAGTAGAGGAACATGCATACACATAAGCAGCCCGTCGTACAGAGCGGTATAAAACGAATGAAAACTCTTTGCAAGAGAGTTTTATAGCGGATTCAGTTATAGTTTTATAATAGACAATGAATACCTGTGGTCTATAATTGAGATTCTTTCAATGTAAGAATTTTATAAACATGGTTCCCTTGCAGTTTCACTAAGTAGAAAGCCTTTTAATGAGCGGAAGTGACATCTACGGGCCCCGACGTGCAAGCCACCGGCACAGTACTCTTCACTGTTGCTCAATCGCACCGGATATATCACTCTATTATGTTAAATCATATTGGATAAAATGCGAATTGTATTTTATCTAGTGACCATAGTTATAATGTAAGTAATGGTGATTGTCTATGGCCCGTCAATCTAGAGTAAATTTATAGAATGAATGTGATATTAAATAATTATTTAATATGTATTATAAAACCAAACACATGCATTAGAAGCCTTCAAGACATGCATAATCAAACAATATGACGTCTCCATCAATATTCTCTATGATTAGCGGGCAGTGCGCCAGTGCGCATGCGTTCCCACGGCGCGATCGCGACATGTGCAAGCCAATGTTAGACGACTACGAGAGTTGTGTGCACACTTGTATATAAGATTTACTGATGATGTCCATGTTACGAGTATTTTTCGAATTTTGAAATTGGAACGTGCTTAAAGTATAAAAAGGAGGGACAGAATAATGATATAAAAAATGCCTAATAATACTGTTTATCCGAGAATCGGTCTATTTTGCCTTAAACGAAACTTTTATTAAACTATTTTAGTCATTACAATAGGTATGAAGTAAGTCTGCAGATAATAATATTCTATAAAATTGTAACAAAATATCTACAATGTTTATATTTTGTTTCGTTTTTTTTTTTTTTTCGTTTGCATGCGGTAAAGCCGAGAAGACTGGACACTTTCCTTGTACCTGTCAAATTAAGTACCTACCTTTTCGAATTACATGTAAACTTCAACGATAAATAAGGTTTTAATTATAAAATTGTAATAAGGAGAACTTGTCATGCCCTCGATTGACGTAGTCTTTTTTTGAAATTGTTTTTTCTTAAACTCTCTTTCGCTATAATTACTTTGCTATAACAGTACCGTATTGAGTGCATTCATTATTTACAGATTAGAAAACAATATGGGAACCGCGGAAGGGGCGTGGTTACCCATTGTTCTAGATTGTAAGGAACTACGCCGTCTATTAGCAATTATAACCCGCCTTGTTGGCGTCTAGCTTCATACATATTATGCTCACAAGTGACAAGTAACAAGTTTTCACACTGCTTCCCAAACACTTAAAGAATTCAGGTCTTAGAAAGACATGTTGGTTTAAAAGTGGGTAATATGTTTCTGTAAAAAAACAACAATCGGTGTTTGAGACCCATGTGTGTGTACATTCGGGGATTATACATAGGTGTAAATGTATGCTATATAGCAGTTATAGGTGACATCTGAAAATCAACGCTGCACTATGTGCAACAAAATGCTAAGTTACCTTTTTTCTCTAGATTTCTTTTTAATTTAGATATTTATCTTTATGGTGATATTGTTTGTGGTAAAAAAAAAGTATAGATGGTACCTATTGTTCAGTGACAGAAATGTCTACAATGCATATTCAGAATCAAATAACTTCACTCTGAAAATCTTTAAATCCCGTCATTAATATCGCTGAAATAATAAATTTGACAACAACACAATGTGTAAGTCGCCAGCCGTTAACACGGATTTTAACAGCATGTGTTGAATGTAAATTATAACAAAGTATTATGTAGGTGGCTATTAAATCCATAAACAGAGTACATATGGTCACTAGCTCCATATGTGGAGCGTATCATAAAGATGAACAAAAATAACAATTAAATTCATAGTCCGAGATAAATAATCATTCGATATCTAAATAATCGACTAAAGAGGTCATCTCTATTAATTAGGCCGAAAAAATAATGTTTGTGTGTATGTTATTTTATTTTCTGACTTTCATATTTTTCCTGTCAACTGCCAATTCCCAATTTCTTTTTTGTAATCATAGATTATACACCTATTTTTTGTAATCGTACTCATTTCACAGGGACAGTTCTAAGTTTTATTTTTTCTTTTGTCTAAAGATCCAGTTTATATTATTATGGATAAATAACGCTTACCAACGCTTAGCTATCCAAATAAATAATATTACAACAGCAAATAGTAGGTAAAAGGTATTATCAGTAACTGTGTACATATTTTTATGTTAGCATTCAATGATATTTTTGATTTTGTTCGTAAGCTTTAACTACTGTAAAAGCTTCCTAAGCTTTTACTTATAGATTTTTTTTTTGTGTGAAAACCCCCACCCTAATAAGGGAATACACTGAGCTAGTATGACAATACAATACTAAAGAATTAAATGTGTTTAACGGTTTAAGTAATCTACTAGTTAGAGGCACTGCGCTGGGGAGATATTTAGGAGGAAAAAAAAGCCTCTGGCAACATCTGACATTAAATATTGATACTACAATGGTTTTTTTTTCTTAATTTTTTTTTTAATTTAAAAATACTAGCAACGTGGATCACAATATTACTAATATTTTTGTTAACCCCCCAGCTAAGCTAAATGCTTGTGTTAGGGGTGCGTTTACGACGGTAGTGTATTTTATATGATATACAGACACTCATGCAACTGAATGACTGTATTACTGCCTGATAGATAACAGTTTGATCCCTTAATCCTTTTTGAACACCCTCGGGAAAAGATAGGGTAGTCCTATTCTACTCAATAAGACCATAAACAAATTACTTTATAATGCCTGCTGTGCCAGGCACAACAAGCATTATAAAGCGTCACTACACTAAATAATATTGCTTATCAAACTGTCAGAATACAATCTGGCTTTGCAAAACGTAAAATTACTACTGGGTACTTTAGACACTGTTTACATTAATTTAGACTTACACCGTTTATTAAGTATACTGTACTGTTCAGAAGTGGGTCACAAAATATAGTGATTTATGGTGTTTAAAAAAAAAATTCCTTTATATCTAGGCCTTGCACAGGGTGACACTCTATCTCCTTTTTATTTAACATTGCTACAATAGAAATTTGTAAAACTATAAATATTGTTGAATGAAAATAATGTTTTCATCGAGCAATTTGCGGCTTGCAGTGATTTCATCTTATATATAACATGTGACATTATATTGGAGGGTAAATTTGAGTTACAAATAGCAATTTAATTACAAAAATCTCTTTAATTACAAAAGTCTGTATCTTCAGTTCTGGTTGTAAAAGAAATACTCTATCACTACTATACTAAATCATTGAAACTATACTATACTAAGTCATTCAAAATTGTTAGCATCATATCTTACGTGGACTAAGAATATTAATAAACTTAAAGAAAAATGCATGAAGTTTTTAAACTTTTTTAAATGTTGGCGGGACCCGGATGGGGATACATCCTTCTTCGTATACGTTTACCCATGGTTCCACGGTGCTGATATGAGCAGGGAGGAGATCATCACCAGCTTTAGATTCGGACCAAGGCACATTTCTTTAAAAGGTAAAGTGCGACCAAACTGTTGAGTGCGATGCTCTCGAAGATGTTTGCCATAATGATTGAATGTAGAAGAATGAAGTGAAGTGGAAAAAGATATTCTAAGGAATCAACACAACATTGATGCACGAGGATTAGGTTTATATAATAGTATCCTTGGGTTACCTTTGAGTAGGGACGCACGCAAGGATGTAGGTATGAAGCGTAGATTATGAGGTATACATAGAATTATAGTAATGTAGAACTTTGCCCCTGAGAGGGGAAGACTTTTTGGGCCTCCGGTAACCTCATCCACTCGCTAAAACACAACGCAAGCATTGCTTCAAAGCCGGATTTCTGTGACGCTGTGCATGGTACTACTCCAGTCGATCAGGCCCATGCGTGCCTAAGCTGGTAGACTCTGTAAAATTGATTTTTGCCCCAGTAACGTGACTCCGGTATTCCACTGTAACCTGATTTTTTTAAATATAGACTATATATATTTTTAAATGTTTATGTACGTGTTACGTAATGCATTCGTCACTAGTGCCTGGCCGTACCTGCACATAAAATATCGGTGTACTGCAAATATTTC
Organism: Tyria jacobaeae; assembly: GCA_947561695.1. Lineage (NCBI taxonomy): Eukaryota > Metazoa > Arthropoda > Insecta > Lepidoptera > Erebidae > Tyria > Tyria jacobaeae. The sequence goes on from OX387213.1 coordinate 22,328,150, forward strand.
CCTTATCTTTTATTACATTTCCGCATTGTTCGACGGAAAAAAAAAACACTAACAATAATTGGAAATCCCCGATTAATAAAATTGAGGAATTATAAAATTCCCAAAGTTGTAACAATATTAACTTAATATCCTCGTCGTAAAAGTATAAGTTTGATATTTTTATTTGTTAATATTGTGCAATTGAAAACTGTGTTGATTTTAAAATACTTGTTTAGTTTTGAAACCTCTCAAAAAATGGAAAGGCTCTATCAGTCGACAGATTTTATGTTTGATTGTACGTTTCGGATTTGTCCTGTTGTGTGCCAATATTTAAACTGATGTCAATTAATCTTCTTTTAATTGAATGTTAGACCCTTTTCAATTTTGAAGGTTTTTTTTTTTTTTTTTATACTATAGGGGGACAGACGAACAGACGGGTCACCTGATGGTAAGTGACACCGCCGTCCATGGACACTTGCAACTCAAGAGTCGCAAGTGCGCTGCCCGCCTTTGAGGGTGATGAGGGATAGGGGATGCAGGGAGCGGAAAGAAGAGAGGAGGGATGAGGAGATGGAAAAAGGACAAAGGAGATGAGGAGAGAGAAAAGGGGGGCGGGGGAATTGGGCCTCCGGAAACCTCACTCAATTCGGGGAAATGCAACGCAAGCGTTACTTCACAACCGGTTTTTTGTGAGGCCGTGGTATCGCACCGGTCGAGCCGGCCCATTCGTGCCTAAGCATGGCTCTATCACTCTAGGTCTTTTTCTTAGGTATCGACACCTATCTCATTACAAATTCTAAAGTTCTGACCGTGATCCCTTTCTTCCATTCTTGGAGGTGAAAGAACTATTATTAAAATTGGTTTACAAATTGCGAATTTATCGCGTAGTATAATACCCAAAAAAAAACAGTCGAATTGAGAACCTTTGAAATCGGTTAAAAAGCGTCAGTTTGAGTGCGTTTGAAATTCTGTTGATTTAAAGCGCTTCAATAACAAAACGAAAGCTTCCTCTAGTTTACCTCTAATAATAATATATATATATATATATATAGATAAATTTAATAATAACTAAGTGAATAAAATCGTTTCGAAATTCGTAGTTGCATCAATAGCATTTCTCACACATTTTAGAATAGTTTCTCTAGACAGTAACTCCTGATTAGAACACAACAATCAACTTTGAGGTGAACGATGTGAAAAATTTGAAACTCTTTTCATAACAGCACCTCATGCATAATAAACTAAAATTTTACTACTTATAAAGGTGTATTACAAAGACGGTAACGATCCAAAATGTCGGCCAGAAGACCATTTGGAGATCTCACCGCTTTCTTGGTCGCAAAACAATAAGGTAACTAAAAAAATCACAGTCGCGAACAATCGAGAAAACATCTTGGTATCTTGACTGGCCATCTAACTCAGTGTCGCGGCTAATTAGAAGCGTGGTAATGACTGAACCCAATGCCGAAATTGTCCTATTGTGAAAAATTCCCAGGAATTATGTTGAAATATTTTGGTTTTATATTACACGAAACAGTTAGAAGACCTTGCGGGTTGCTTTTATAAAAGAACAAAGGAGGTAACGCCATCTGTAGTCCAGACAACAATTTATTTTTCGTAATAAAAATATGCTGTTGTGTGAATTTTATAAATACATAGTTATGTCGAAAATAAAGATTACTTTAATTATAAGATTGTTGTTAATTTATATGACAACGCAACACGGCGTCGCGCAGACGGCGTCCGACTTGCGCAAGTCTCAAATCTATGACATGAGAAAGAATTACAGACGATGACACTTTAAATCAAAACTGGACAACGTTAACTTAAATTCTCGTACATAGAAAGAGATCTTCACTTTATTTTAATTTTAAACTTAAATGTAACTTAATATTTTTACTTAACATTTTTACCATTCGTTAAGATAGCATAATATCAAGTTTTATTGTACTTTAATTTTGGTGTTTGATGTATACATGGTTTATTAAATATTATAAAAAAAAACATTTATTAACAAGTTTTTAAAAAACTATAAAAGTATAATTTAATGTAACTTTCTAATATTGCTTAAGGAATATTTAAACAATGTGTAGGTTTGAAAAACAGATTAAATAGCAGTAGGAACAACTTCTTATGAAGGTTTTAGTGTCATTCGCTCTTAGCTTCGACCGCATTTTGAATACCTACACTCATTAATAGATTACAGATAATAAAATAAAAGCAGAATTGCGCCATTTACGAGTACACAGTTCTTTGTTTGCATTACAATATAATTATTTAATTTTATTATTAGGTATATACTTTAATATTTAAAAGAAATATGTGTCTGAACGTAATCAAATCTCTTAGTCACGTGGGTCACAATGAGACACTGCTGAAAGATATAAGTTAGATTTACATACCTTGTTCACAAATGCGATACGTATGTATGACCTATGGGAAAGGGTTAACTCATAATTTATTATTCAAGGGTTAAGTCATTATATTATTACAAATTTAGTATCATTATCATATCATATTAATGTAATCATAATTATCGACTTCTTTTCTTTAAGAGACGATGTATTCAGTAAATGACGTCAAAACAATAAAATTATTGATGTGTAATTGTTTGGCAAATATATAAAAAAAAATTGCTTACTTACAACAATATGTCAATTTCTTACATTCATTACAATTTAGTTATACCGAGACAGAATCAAACCTACAGTAATACTCGTACCTCCTACAGCTACATACTTATATGTATTAAAACAATTAAATGTCTGTTGATAATGTTGTATCAGGAAAATCCCAACTTCAAAACAATAATCGACATCTTTAAAGTTATCCTATTCAAACCACAATAAAAACCTTAGCATTACGTATGATACAGCGCATTTTATTGGTTTCGAGTATTAATTTATAAGTATACTAGCTGACCTGGCAAACGTTGTTCTGCCATATAAAATCTGTATAGGGTCACCCAGGGTTATCATTCAGGGGCATGAAGAATAGATGTTGGCCGATTCTCAGACCTACTGAATATTCTTATAAAATTTCATAAATATCGGTCAAGCCGTTTCAAAGGAGTATGGTAACTAACATTGTGATATGAGAATTTTATATATAAGATGACCAACAAAAAAAAGTATGGCGTCCAAAATTCTATATTTCATTTCATTTAAATTTGGCCCCACTAACGTAATATCAAGCCGATTGCCTATAATTGGCACGTTAGGAATTAAAAATGGGAACATTGGGAGTGGGTATATTGGGATGTTTAAATTTATATTGCTTTCATAACGGAAGGAAAAATATATTGCTGGAAATCGTCCGGATTTACAGATGATTTTCAATTTCTGTAGGCTTTGTTATTTTCTTTTCAACAAGATTTTTATTTTATTATTTAAACTCCAAAGACGCACTAATCTAAATAGTATTACTATTCTATATTTTTATTAATTTAGTATGAGCCGCGAATTAAACTGTACCTTCTCAGTAAATACATTTTAATGGAATGATATAAGAAAATATGTATATTAACATATTCAAATACAATCATTGATAACCACACAAAGTGTTTCCTGTCGTTTAGAAGACGAGTGGCTCCAAGTTCGGTTCCCATGCCATTATCTTATGGGAACCATAGGAAATTCCGTCATTAGACTTAAGAAAGTGAAATCGGATGCACGCATACTGTCATATCACTGCCATCTTAGATTCATTACAATCTTTTTTGATTGATTTATAACATGATATATAACATTTTAAATTGTACATTTTTTACGTGGCAGAGCCATGCGTAGGCACGAATGGGCCGGCTCGACCTGTGCGATACCACGGCCTCATAGAAAACCGGTTGTGAACCAACACTTGCGTTGCATTTCCCCGAAATTAGTGAGGTTTCCGGAAGCCCAACTACCCCTCTCGTTTTTCCTCTGCCCTGACCCCCCGCCCTTTTTCCCATCTCCTCACCCCCCTCTCTTTTCCCTCCCCGCATACCCTCATCACTCATCGCACGCAACGGCAACGCACTTACGACTCTCAAGTTGCAGATATCCATGGACGGCAGTTGTAACTTACCATCAGGTGACCCATCTGTTCGTCTGTCCCCCCATAATATAAAAAAAACCTACTTGTTGAAATAAAAGTGACAGTTCGTATTAATACATGGTCGGTTCTACCTGTTTGTATAAAATACTATTATTATATATTTGAATTTGTTTATTAACTAATTAAATACTAATTAACTGATTATGATTTATGAAAGGAGGTTCCTGGTGGAGTAAAATAGGACCACAAGTGTTCGGGCTTGTGTCTATCCGACAGTAAATATACAGTTATACAGTGCCCGGATGACGCAATAGAATTGCCCTATTACATAACGGTACTAAGTTATGGTTCTCCTCCTACTTATTCTAACCTACCATTTGGGAATAGAAGCGTGGGTGTATACGTGTTAGTATACTTCAAGTTCTGAACATTAACATCAAAATCATTTCATATTATTTTCCAGCTTTCCGATAAACATTAATTGTATAATTGATGTAGAAATGTTGCTTTAGCGTGTAATGTGGTAGTATATTAATCTAAGTGTCAAGTAACAATGCAGTATCGAATCACCTACTTTTTATTCGAGTATGCACTTTCTTATCAAGCGTGAAAAGCGTATAAATCCGTGCAAGGCCCATTAATCTCTCTCTCTAAGAGGATTAGGACGGCGGTGTTTTTGTCATTCGTGTTTAAGTGTCTCATTATTTATTTATTTGCATTTAAATAGATTTAAATGAAGCTTACGTAAAATGTTGACAATTTCAGGCAAGTTATACAGAAACCTAAGCTATACAAAATAGATAATATATATATATATAACCTAAGCTATACAAAATAGATAATATAGATAGTTTCTGAATACGTTGGGTATTGGCAGAACACAGCGCACTGAGTTTCGGACGACAGTTGGTTTGAATGATATCAATCATCATTTCTCATCTACAACTCAACTTGATCGTCAAACCAAATGTCGGACCCTGGACCATATTGCTGGTCTTGCCAGACCCAATATTGACTACTTCAATTTTTCTCCAGTTGCCTCTGAGGACATCAAAAAAATTATCCTATCCATCCGTTCCAATGCCATGGGCTGTGATGACATTAGCCGAAGGATGATAGTCACTATACTGGATCATGTAATTGAAGTCATAGCTTACATCATTAACTTTTCTCTCGACTCTGGAACCTTCCCTTCCATCTGGCGTAAAGCTTACATTATCCCGTTACCTAAAAAAAATAACCCATCTCTTCCAGAGCATTACAGACCTATTTCTATTCTTCCCTTTTTATCCAAAGTCTTGGAAGCCTGTGTACATAAACAGCTCTCACAGTTTGTCTTCAAACACAACCTCCTAAGTCCTCTACAGTCGGGCTTCAGACCCGGTCACAGCACTACTTCTGCACTCCTCAAAGTGACTGGCGATATTAGGGAGGGCATGGAAGGCACCAAGGTCACTGTTTTAGTCTTGATTGACTTTTCAAATGCCTTCAACACCGTCAGTCACGAAGTCCTGCTGTCCATCCTAAAACACTTGATGATCTCCTCAGAAGCTCTGGAATGGTTCTCCACTTATCTTCAGGGACGACAACAGTGCATACGCGTTGATGACAAGTCATCAGATTGGTGTGACCTTTACACTGGCGTCCCTCAAGGCGGTATTCTATCTCCACTATTGTTTTCAATGTATATTAATCTCATTACTCTAGACCTTCAGTGTGCGTATCACCTGTACGCTGACGACTTGCAGCTTTACACACATGCCAGCGTTGATGAGATACCGCAAGCCATTGATAAAATCAACAATGACTTAGAATTCATAAAATGTTGGTCAAAGAGGTTCGGTTTATCCGTAAACCCTACCAAATGCCAGGCGATAGTTATAGGCAGCAAACGCATTATGTGTAGGATTGATACCACCTCCATCTCGCCTATTGTTCTCAATGGCTCAGTCATACCCTTGAACTCGGCTGTTAAAGATCTGGGGTTGCATATTGACACAACGCTTGATTGGCGAGCCCAAGTAACTCATGTAAGTCAGAAAGTTACTAGAAGTCTCCGAAATTTATACCGTCTCAAAAATTTCCTTCCCACTAAGACCAAAACTATCCTAGTGCAATCCCTTATTATTCCTATAATCGACTATGGTGATGTGTGCTATTTCGACCTGAATGCAGACCTTCTCAACAAACGAGACCGTCTTCTCAATAACTGCATTCGATTTATTTTCAATCTTCGCAAGTATGACCACGTGTCTGCTTTACGCTCCCAGTTAAAATGGCTCCCTATTCGCCAACGCCGAAATCTACGTGCATTAACTTCCCTCTTCTCTTTTCTTAACTCTCCGTCTCCGCCACATTATTTGGCTCCCTACATTCGGTTTCTATCGTCAAATCACGACAGAAATCTTCGTTCCACTCACAACAATCTTCTCTTATGTCCCCCTCATAACTCTGACTTTGTTAACTCTTCCTTCTATGTCCAATCAGTCCTACTCTGGAATGCACTACCACTCGAAATCAGGATGTCCACTAACCGCTTCACTTTTAAGAGGAAGGTACGTGACCTCCTGTTTAATCAGTTGGCAGAAATTTCAAACCGTTAGTACATATTTACCAGACTTTTATAGTGTTTATTATATGCGTTGTATGTAATTATATGTATATAAGTTTGTATTTATTTATATATATGTATATAGGTATATATTAGTATATGATGTATGAAAGTAATATATGTATATAATTAGATCATATTTTATAATAATTAAACTGGTACCTCTCTCATCTATTTGCACCTACTACCATTTATTTTTGCCACACCCCAAGGTTGACTGGGAGAGAATGCCTGAGGCATTAAGTCCGCCTTTGTACAAAATGTGCTATAAGTCGAAATAAATAAATAAATAAATAAATAATTATTCTTAATTTTAACGCTGTCTGTATTTTGACTTAGGATAAATATTTATATAGTTATAATTACACCCTCAAAATCCAAAGGCAGAAGAGGCATCAGAAATCAATATTTAATTATGATAAATATACATACAGCCAAACATAACAATAATAATCATTTATTGTATAAAAAGAGTTTGTATGTTTAGTTTGGAAGTTACATGTTGTACAAGCAATCATTACATTTTTACATTCGACATTAAGTGTTAACTACAAATGGAATGGCTCTCCTAGATATGCTACTCGACAGCCTGTGTATAGGAGTTCAATGACACTCCCCTTTTGGTTTCTTTTTTTATTCATTTAATATGATTTAAACATACTATATAAAGACGGAACTTCCAGTTTCTTGAAGGCGGCTATATACGAGTATATATAGTCAGATATAGGTGATAAATGGTTGAAATAGAATGAAAAAATCTAGATTTAGAATAGGTGTTTTTTTTTCGAGAACTTTTGTTAGTGAATGCCTTAGGCATTAAGTCTGCCTTTTTATATGTTTGGAATGTTTAATAAATTAAGTAATTATACACACGCTCAGAATACTCACCGTTCTATGCGACAGATCACCGACGGAGTCGTGTCTGTTGTCCAAACTGCCGAGGCTGCAGCAAGAGGCTGATGAGGCCAAGCTAACGGAGTCGGCTCGCGCGCGGTGCGGCGAAACCGCTACGTGTTTCAGCATTCCTAAGGACAAACAAACAAACTTATACTACAACGGTGTCGTATAATCATAGCCAGATTCTCAGTACCGTCATTGATGGGCAACAGAAGCACTTGTAGTTTCTGTTGCCCATGCACCAACATAAACTCTGAGCGCACTGACACCGAGTCACAGAAACTGTTAAACTGTCTTGGAATCAATCATGGAAATAAGGATCTATTCTAGAATAGACTACAACAACCGTGACAAACGTTTTAGGGATAAAAGGATGTGTGTCATTTACTTACAGTGTAAACTCTTTATAACGAAACTCAAGGGACATATATAACGAAACGACTAAAGACTGATTAAGGAAGATAATAAAAAACATTAAATTAAAAAAGTAACACAAATTGAATTTCGAACGCATTTTTTTTCTCAACGCGCAATGGCACCTCAAAATTGCGGATATTATCTAAGGATGGAGTTTTATAAGAGGACGGCTCTAATGTCGTCTATTGACGTGTTAGTGCACTTGGGGACGCACATGTTTCATCCCTTGTTTGGCGCCGGATGCATCCGCTTTACCAACCATTGTTACAGTACCTGGTGCGCTATTATGTAGCCTGGAATGTGGTTGAAAAAGGAACATTGTTTTTTTTTTTATTTGTTTTTTATTTGAAAACGCCAGGCTTTGTGATTGTAACGGATTAACAAGTTTAGGTGTAAATTAATTATTATTTTTTCTATTTAGGTGTTAAGCATGCTTTCTTGGGTGTGTGATACTTTTATACAATTGAAGACTGGCCTGTTGGTCTAGTGTTTAGTGAGTCTGTCTCCTGAGCTGGAGGTCGTGGTTTCGATTCTTATACGGGACAAAAAATTGTGTGATCAACAACTAAGTTGTCCTGAGTGTAGGGGTTCTTTGTGTCCGTTGATTGAATGTTTATTAAGTCCCCCGTGACACAATTTTCAATTATTCCTGTTGAGTTGTCATTTAAAAACGTAAAAATATTTCTTATTAAGTATACCCACAGATGAACGCTGTGATATTTCAGTATTCCAAAAGGTTTTTTTTTTAAACCTTCCAGTAAAAGCTTCAGTCGTATGTGTAAATCTCGGATTATACAAAAACGATTCTTGTTTCATTTGTTATTCAAGATCATAGTTCAAATCATCTGTTCGTGTATTTATGACCAGTATAAAGATATAACTGAACGTAGTGACTTCCTTTTATAATGGTGCCTCTTCGGTCTAAATCTCACGACCTTAACTTGCAGAAAATACCGCTACGTACAGTAAGCACTGTGTGATATCAAAATGTACACACAATGAGGTCAAGCTAATTTTTAAAGAGAGTGATTTGGATCCAAATTATAGGTCAAACAGTGATAATGCTTTAAGATTTGCTAGGTAATTTTCAAAGTAATCCAAACATCTATATTGAAAACTCATATATATATATATATTTATATCTCAGTATATTTACTTAGATACATAGGTAACGCTATGACACATCTCATCTTATCTAATATTATGTAGACTTATTGTGATGATGTGATTCAATGTTCCATGCATCAGGTCAGGCCACATGTAAGTTGATGTGTTTCTATAATTTTGAAGAACTTAATTAAGAAGGAGCTTTGACGTGTCTATCTTATCTTTAATTTTATTCTAAGAAGTTGTAATTGTGTACATTGACTGTCTTATCGGTCTATTAGTAAGCGATCTGGGCTGCTGAGCCCGTGGTCGTGGGTTTGATTCCAATTTTTGTGATACAAAGACTGTTTTCCCGAGTCTGGGTTTTTTGTTAGCATTATTTTTGCATATTTATCAAATCCCCCGCGACACAGAAACCCTCGGAACCACTCCTTTTTGAGCAGTGGGACGTTAAAAGCTAAAGATTTTCTTTGATGATTGATTCATATTAATTCAAACATATTAAGGGCAGCAGGGCAAGTATTAACATATGTATGTTTCACGTCACTATTCGACTTTTTTTATTAATTTTTATATAATAGGGGGACAGACGAACAGACGGATCACCTGATGGTAAGTGCTACCGCCTTCTATGGACACCTGCAACTCGAGAGTCGTAAGTACGCTGCCCGCCTTTGAGGGTCATTGTGGCGATGGGTTAAAAAGAGGAGGGGGGAGATGAGGGGATGGGTAGGAAGAGTGGGGGGATAAGAGGATTGGAAAAACGCGAGAGGTTTGTTGGGCCTCCAAACCTAACTAATTTCGAGGAAATGCAACTTAAGCATTGCTTCACAACCGGTTTTCTGTGAGGCCGTAGTATCGCACCGGTCAAACCAGCCCATTCATGCCTAAGCATGGCTCTGCCACTGTTAGATTAAAGATGTTTATTAATCTAAAATGAACAGGAAGTAAACGACTAACGACCGATATCTTACTGTACTGTAAAACATCACTTTTCTGGTGAAAAATAAGTAGTAACTAATTAACAAGAAGAATTAAGTACTTTCTAGTTCTCATTTCATCAAACAATTACCAACTGGTATTACTGGTTATATCTCTGCCTTGTGGCTAGGCGTGCCCGTCGCAAGCGCATCCGCCGCATCTGTCGAACAATAATCCTGAGTTTTTGTGGGCACCATTGTTTTTGCGTGTTCCCAGAAGGCGAGCGAAATCTTGCTCTCTGTGGGATCTCGATCTCAATGAAATGATGAAGCTTTCTACTCAATGCAGTTGGAATAAATGTAAGAATGGTACATACCTACTTATCGACATTCACTTACATTGGGTTTAATGGGATTGCTGTCTCACAAGATGCTGGTAAACTTCAGATCATCGTAAAAAATAACGTTGGAAATTCTATTTTTAAATTTTTATATTGTTAAAAACACAAATAATCCGCTGTAAGAATGTCTGGAACACAGACGTTACTTAATAGAGATCGTATTTCTAATGTAAAGAGTATTTATTGGTCTGATTTAAATAAAATAAGTGAGAAGCTAAAGAAATGTATACAAAAAGGTTGTGTATTTAATTATAAATTTAATTAATTAGTATTAGCACCTGGTTAGCTATTGACATTTATGGCCGTTTGACATGTTGGTTAGTATCTTTATATCTATTTTATACTCTAGCGAGAATATATTAACTTATAGTTAAAAATATGCTTAATTAAGGTTATAATTAAATGCGAATTAGTTTATTTCTTGATAAATGACAATGATTGATAGGTATTGTTATATATTCATAACTTCAGTTATGTTTACAATTAAAATAAGTAAATCCACGGATGGCTATTTTACGAGTCTCGTATTTGCGATATTAATGATTTTAATATTTACCATTACAGTGACTTAATGGAGTATAATGTAGCTGTTTTATTAATTAATATTTATATGACCTTAATAAAGTTTTTTTTAATATAATTAATATTAAACACAATTTCAAGACATATGAGTAATAATAATATTTCATAGTTCGTTCATGCCCAGGTGTTATGAGTATACGAGCTTTTCCACGATAAGTTTCATAGCCGTTAAGCAGCAAGCAATAATTAATTTCAAATAAGACAGACGGAATATGTATTTAGTATGCTATGATGATGTTAACAAAGCTTTTCTTTTATCTTTTAAATTTCACTTTAATTAGCCCTTTCGGTGATTTAAATCTCTCTGTGTGTTCTGTGCCTCTTTCAAAAAATATCACTTCACTGTAATTCCGATACTGATAGCGCAGTATCGGAATTGTGAACAATTATCAATTTATACGTATGTTATGTCAAATATTGACATGCCTTTATTTGTGTCTCAATAACTTCCGCTCCGATTGCTTGTCTCAATAGCGACACGCGTTAATTAAACTTAAAGGGTATCTTGTTAATACGTGATTAGGGTTGTCACCTAATTTTGTTTAAAATCACAATAAAAAAAATTTACGAAAGTAATGTATTTTATATATACTACAAAGTTGTAAATGTAAGTTAAATAATCAGACTTTTAAAAAGGAGACCGACTTCAATGCGTCTATCATAAAATTTAAGACTAATGAAAATTATTTTTCCAATGATGCATTGTCAGAACTGGACTAAATTAAAATAGGACCATACGGGAAGCACCAGTGGTAGAGCCATGCTTAGGCACGAATGGGCCGGCTCGACCGGTGCGATACCACGGCCTCACAGAAAACCGGTTGTGAAGAAACGCTTGCGTTGCATTTCCCCGAATTAAGTGAGGTTTCCGGATTCCCCCTCCCCCCTTTTCTTTCCCCTCATCTCCTTTCTCCTCATCCCTCCTCTCTTCTTTCCGCTCCCTGCATCCCCCATCCCTCGTCACCCTCTCAGGCGGACAGCGCACTTGCAACTCTTGCGGCAGTGTCACTTACCATCAGGCGACCCGTCTGTTCATCTGTCCCCCTATAGTATATAAAAAAAAAACAGCTTTCGAATAAAAAAATCATCAGAATCGGTTCACCCAGTCGAAAGTTATAAGGTACACATAAAACAAAATACAGTCGAATTGTTAACCTCTTCCTTTTTGAAGTCGGTTGATGAAATTTAATTTTAAATGTATTATTTAGCTTCCAAGTTGCGTAATATCAATAGTGGTTACCAATTAGGACCACAGAATTGGTAGCGTGGTTTCGATCCTCATGAAAAGAAAAATACTTTAGTGTAATATTGTTTGCTTTCTCGACACAATATGATACATATCACGCAAGACCGTACTGTGCAGGCCCCACTACAATTTACAGACTTCGTATATGCATATTGTTGAAGTGAGAACCCTAACAAAACATGCAGTAACGGGCTAAGGTTTAAAAAATAACGTTAACCGGACGACACTCTGAAAAAAAAAAAAGCTGTTATCGAGGAATGCGAATGAATTATTCACTTTCGTTCATTTGTTATACTCGTATATGTATTCGAGAGAATTTCGTGAAAATTTTATTTAAATACAAAACCTTATTTTAAAAATGTATGTTAAAGCTTTTTGTCGTGTTGAATCCCCCATGGGTCATGATCTCATTGAAGCTACATGGTATGTCGGTATATGTATACTCGGTCAGTCGGACTCGATTAGAATAAAACCACACATTGCCTGCCACAAATAGGTCTATTACAGCGGTCCTGTACGAAGGAGTCCCTAGCTGCAAGAAAGCCTCCGGGAACCAGCTAATTGAAGCTTTAAAATATATATTATTATTTATATTTAAGAAATTTATAAGAAACATAACAAAAATGTTTTTTATTTTTTTTTTACTTTATTTTGGAACTTTCTAAAAAATCAATGATTGATTTAACCCTCGGAGCTAATAAGAATAACTATTGGTCATCTACAACACTTACTGAAATAAACCGTGTCCTACTTCAGAAAACTCAAGATTAATCAATAAACAGGCGATGCGTACCAGTTCCATTTTCTAAGATTGTTAACAATATCAAATTTTAAAAAGTAACAAGTAGGAAGTAAGAGGTCAGGGGAAAAAGGCTCTTCTTAAAAGGGGCTAGAGGTTTAATTCTAACCTTAATGCAATTTTAAGAGCGTACTCCTACCTAAAAGGCCGGCAACGCACTTGTGAGTCTTGAGTTACGGATGTCCATGGGCGGCGGTAGTCATTTACTATCAGGTGACCCGTCTGCTCGTTTGCCCCCTATCGCATAAAAAAAAATCCGATCACTATTAGAACTTTAATAATTATATCTTATGTTATAATAACGACTTACTAGGTGTTATGATCTTTTGTACGATATAAGTAACTGACAGATTTACAAAGCAAAAGATACTTTAAATAATGACTGGAAGAAATATACCAATTCCATGAACTTCAACTTCGTAATCAAATCAATTTGTTGTTTATTAGAAATAACACTAATTTGTTTAACTAACATAAACACATTTACACCAAGTTTATCGTTAAACCAAGTCAAATGAGATCATAACTCGGGGGGGATTACTAGTAATCATTTAGTTCACTATCCGTCTCCTGGGTCTGTCATCAGATCAGCGACAAGATGCTAAATTGTTATTCTGTACTACAAGAAGGTTAATATTAACATCAACATTTTTAAATAGTCACTTACACACACACTAGAGCTAATAAAACTTGTTAAAAAAGAAGAAAAATTACTTTTGATGTTAAAATAGGTAAATATGAGAAAATAAATTCTGAGAAATAAGTAACACAACTAGAGAAGTCCTCACGTAATAAAATTAGCATTAAGGATATTTGTAAGAATCTCATTTTGGTAAGACAAGTTATTAGTATTACTTAATACACAAAACCAAATTATGACATAACGCCTACTCCTGGTTAACTTTTCTGTACATTAAACATATATCAAATTTATAATATTTATTGATGACTAGCTGTTGCCAGCGACTTCGTCCGCTTGGTATTTAACAAAAAAGTTATTGTTCAGTGATCTGAACAATAACTTTTGTTTTACTTTTGTTTTTTTGTTTTAAATTGAAAACTGTTGTTTTCAATTTGGTTTTAATTGGTTGGTTGGTTTAATTTTTTTTTTTGTGAGTTTAATTTTTTTTTTAATTAAAGTAGCCTAAGTTACTCCTTGTTACATCAGATATCGGCCGGTGAAAGTCCCGTCAAAATCGATCCAGCCATTTCAGAGATTAACCGGAACAAACAGACAGCAGACAGATAAAATAAAAAAAATCGTTGTGGTATATGTACCGTGTATACGTCCATATGCAATTAGTAAAAAGCGGTTATTTTAATATTACAAACAGACACTCCAATTTTATTTATTTGTATAGACATATATTGTGTCGGTTTTCATTTGAGTATAAAGAATAGCAAATAGTTACAAAATGGTTAAGTAATATAACGTTATTACGGTCAACTCTGATATGACTCTGAAATTTGCAAACATTTTAAATGTTAGCTATTGAAAATAATGTCTTCCATTTATTCCACTAAATCATTTTTCACAGAACGTATTTCTTAACCAAAGTATTATGAGTATAATGTAACATCCCAGAGCTTTCAAACTTACGTTGATTTAGCTTAACTGTAGCTGTAACTTTAATATGGGTGTTTAGCATTGTTTGTACCGCTAAGTGAGCGTTTAATCTCGTCATTATCTGTTCTTGTTTGAAGATTGTGGTGTTGATTGTAATTTGTGAAAATACGGACCAAGTGCTATGGCGCATATTGAGAGAGTCATGTCCTGCAATGGACTGCAGCAGGCTAATTGATGAAACTTAAATTAAAATAAAAAAAATATATGACATAAAAACTTTTAAATTTGTATTGTATTGTTGTAGTTTATATTTCGTGTAATATCCATAAAATATCCAAACAATTTTTAAATTAAAATTTTGAAAAAAATACGTTTTCGGTAGCCCAAGGAACTGATATAATTAAATGACACAAATTAAAGAGACAAAGAAATATTCGTATTTGTTTTAGCTTAGACTTGCCGTAGCAATATCTAAATACATACGTCCAAGGATAGTCCAACTATACAGACAAAGAGTAACCCACAAAAACTACACCTATGCTACTATTTACGTGGGCAGTTATAATAGTAATATATCCTACTATAGCGCACAGCTGGACTCGGCACAGATTTGCGTAACCCACACAATACCCGCGAATTGCTCCAAAGGTCACAGGCCAAGAATTAGAGGTCTTCGACTGTTATTATGGCTCCGTAGCACAATGTGGGTTTTAGTTTATATATACAATTTGAATAGACAAGAAATCGTTTTATGAATTTGTATTGTGTAATAGCACCAGTGGTGCAGTGGTTTCAGTGAACGGTTCAAGCTTTGATGATTGTAAGTTTGATTTTTGTACGGGATTGATACTCATTGTTTACAAATATTATTATTATGAGCTAGAGCGTACTTTGCGACCGCAAACTTTTTTTCTATAAAAAAAACATCTTATATTTGGTAAAAAGCATATGTAGCTATTACCATTATCACAGAATATATAATTTAAAACCGCGATAAAAATCTGATCAGGTTTTGTCCGTGGCCTCGAACGTGTAAAACTACTTTTTCTGTAAGTACCACTGACTTTCTCGCGAAATTGTATTGGGATCGGTTGAAGACATGTAAACGTAACACATATAGAAGCAAACTTTCATTCTTTCAAATACTAAAATAAACAATACAAAACAATAGATTATAACAAAAGCTAACAATTCACTTGAACGACAATGCCCACAGTATTGATATAGTATGAATCTTATCCCCATAAATCTAAAGCAAGCTTTACGTTTGGTGCACAACTCAAACAGAGTATTGTACAAACATGTCCTATAAATTCCTACTTGACATGCTTCCAAACAGACCCGATCAAATTCTTATTAGTGGAAGTAAATGACGAATGCGTTCACAACGAACAAACAAAACCGTTAAATAATGAAGTTTATGTTATTTATGATCGCATTCTAAAGAGTATCAACTCAGCAATTTTGACGCCGATGTTCTATAAAAATACGCTAGTTGACTGTCAAGCCCAGTAAGGTAGGCCAGGTGACGAACTGAAGAAGATAGTCTGGATATACTGATTGATAATCTAATAAAAAACCAAGGCAGTAAAGTATGATGAAATGCCTTTCACCCTCACAGTTATTTATTTAGTTAACAATTAACTCTCTGTATGAAGCTAGAGTGGTGCAATGGTGTGTGATATGGTCTACAAAAAGTCCACAGTATATAATATATGGTACCATGAATCTCTACACCAAGGCTAAGTTTATATGTTAGCAATATTTTTCAAGTATCACTTACGAGTATATATGTATGTCTGAACGATTTATTAATAAAGAAGTAATTTCTCCTCCACAGTGAAGTACAATGTTTTGTTGAGCTTACCAGTCTTGGTCAATGACAAGTTTATGTCTAAAACAGATGTGTGTTTTAATGCATATTTCTGCATCCATGTTGTGAGTTGCATTGTGCGTCTGTATATCTGTTAAGTCAAATGTCTTTGTCAAATCCGGATGTTGTAACGACTCTTGATTACTGTAAGAATAGAATTCGTGCATGCAACTTTTAAATTGTTGTAGTCGTGTCTCGAAAAGGTTATTGATGCCTATAATTTACAGTTAATCCCAAAAATGTATTTAAAAAATTTACACACAATTTTTTTAAAGTCACAAAATACACTTTCTTTTCCTTTTAGTTACCATCAAATCAAAGCAGTCCCACTGAGAAAGTAACTTCATATATTTGAAACTTGCAGCCTACAAACTCATAGGAGTGTTGAACATATTTACTTTGTTAATTACATTTTTAACAAGTATGAAAGGGGTGATGAATATGGAAGTGGCACATTAATTTATGGTCTCTGCGTCCCACGAAAAAGAATAGGGTGTGAACCTATTTCGAACCTATTAATTTGACGTTCAGATTTAACAGTAAGGCAGCGCCATACATCAAATCATTCTGCAGAGAACTGGGGTAACCGACATTGCACAGAAAATCGGTACGCTAGATTGGCCGCTCATATCTCCTGACTGACGCTCCTTGGAGCCGACACGTGTTAGAGTGGAGATCGCAATTATGCAAACGTAATGTAGGGAGCCTTGCGGCACGATTGACCAACGACTTGGAGACAGTGGCCCAAGATCGGGACCGGGGGCTACCTGATCTTCTGATGATGACTGATAGCGCTAGTGTTAACAAACAAGACTTTTAACTACGCTATTAGGGCTACAGTATGCAAACTAAGATATGCATTGCAATTAGATGCGCACTGAGTTATGAATCACCTATGTTTGTTACTCATTTCGAGTGCAACACATTATTATTTCATTATTCTTAGCCTCTGTGCTTGTGAGATTAGTCACTATTTACCAGGTTGTTTATATGAAATTAAGTAAATAATTATACATAACTATTTTATAATACTTACACACTTTACACAATAAAATTTGATTAGTTTATCGTTATTGGACGTGTAATCCGAGGTTCTCTTCCTTGTATGAAATTGTTACGTCGCCGTCGTACGTACTCTCTAGAATCAAATCACTGTCATGTTTGGTTTAACAATTAAAAAGTACATCATAACCTAGAAAATATCAACTTTTTTATTTATTTTGTTAATAAAAGAACTCCCGCACTTTTATTAATTCCTTTGTCACAGAGGACTTGATAAATATACAAATTACGGACACATCTACCATATTAACATCAAATTCACCTTTGTACAACCATATTCTAAAATGTAATTTCGGTAGCCATCTTACAAGATGGCGGATACCACATCCGTTGATTACTACAGCTCGTCCAAAGTTAATCTATATTGGTTCAATTAATGAGGAAGCTGCGGGCGCGGCTGTTGATAGTTCTGAGGTATTTTACCGGTTTCGGTAGAAAATTTGGACAGTCAAAGGGTGATGACATGTTTACGATTAAGTAAAAAGACATTTAAAATATGATGAACTTTAAATACTTATTAAGAAAAGTAGGTACTTAACTTGTCATTTGATTTGAATATCAATCTTCTTGTCGTTCTTATTTTAAATTTAAACAGTAAGTTATAAATGAATGTTTTGCATAAGGTAAAGCGGTTGTTGGAAGAAAGAGATCGAGTTTTAATATGTAATATAATAATATTTTATTGTTGATTGAGCTGACTATATCTATAACTGAGAGTTTGTTTTTAAATGCAAATGATAAATCTTAAGTGTACGTTAAATCTTTATAATTGCTAGGAACAAAACATTTCAAAAACCCTTAAAAACTAGCGTTGTCTAACTATAGACATGTTAGCATCCAAATTTAGTACACAATTAGCATAGAATGAATACGTACAACCTTGGCAATGGGTTGATCGGTCGATCACACGATAGTCTCACATTTGTATGCACGACATGTGTGGAGAGACGTACGACCACGGGAAATTTTTCAAAAGCGTTTCCGGATAACTTAGTCAATAGACTGTTTATATACAGTAATCCCCCCCTAAAACGCGGTAGATGGGTTCCGCGTTATAGGAAAACGCGTTATAGGAGTATTCCCGTATAACGCGTTTTTACGACCTGACCCGACGATAAATTATTCATCACATTTAACTTTTCTAGCTGTAGGGAGTTTATATCGAATATTAAGAAAAAACTATCTTATGAACGAAATATGTACGTTTAACAAAGCCACTAAGGAATGCAAGAGGGCTTACATCAGAGCTGATGCCCAGCGCATTGCACGGTTTGGTCAAGAACTCGTCGCATACCCTACGTAAGTTTTGGCGATTGGCCAAAGCCGTGCAGTCCAACTACTGCCAGCCTTCGCTGCCACCGCTGAAGTACCCTGACGGATCACTGGCCCACGAGCCGCAAGAGAAAGCGAAACTACTTGCTGACCTCTTTGCGGCTAACTCCCGAATCGACGACCGTGGCGCTCACCCGCCCACCATTGCATCTTGCGACTCCGCAATGCGAGATATTCGCATCCGGCAGAGGGATGTCCGTGCGGAGTTTCGGTCACTCGATGTTCGGAAAGCCAGTGGACCCGACGGTATTCCGGCGGTGGTTCTTAAAAACTGTGCACCAGAGTTGTCTCCTGTACTGACGCGCCTGTATCGCCTGTCCTATTCCTCGGGAATTGTTCCGGAGGCCTGGAGAGAGGCGAACGTCCAACCCATTCCCAAAAAAGGCGACCGCTCCGATCCAGCTAATTACCGTCCTATAGCCGTCACCTCCATACTCTGTAAGGTGCTCGAGCGGATAATCAACACCCAATTAATGCGCCACCTAGAGGATCACTCCTTGTTAAATGATCGGCAATATGGTTTTAGGCCGAACCGATCCACGGGTGATCTTCTAGCGTACGTCACACACCTTTGGGGTGAGGCTATGGATAGGCATGGGGAGTCCTTGGCCATCAGCCTCGACATTGCCAAGGCCTTCGATAGGGTCTGGCATCGCTCGCTTCTCTCCAAACTTCCTGCATTTGGTCTGCCATCTCAGCTATGCAACTGGGTTGCTGCCTTCCTCAGCAAGCGCCGCATTAGGGTTCTCTGTGACGGCGCGGACTCTGACTTCCAGGAGGTTAGCGCTGGTGTACCTCAGGGCTCCGTCCTATCACCCACGCTGTTCCTTCTGCATATCAATGATATTTTGGCTCTTGGCAACATACATTGTTATGCAGATGACAGCACAGTACACGGGCGATACTTTGGACATCCTGCTGCCAAGCTAGCAGACGTTGAAGGAAAACGACAGGAGCTTGTTGCTGAGCTCGACCGGGTCCTGAGCCGCATCTCTCAATGGGGTTGTGAGAATCTGGTCGAGTTCAGCGCCAAGAAAACACAGGCGTGCGCGTTTTCAAACAAAAAGTCTCCATTCCTTCCCCTTCCTACTCTTCAGAACACTCAACTGCCACTACAGGATAGGCTTAGTATACTGGGTATGGACATCTGTCGGGATCTCAATCCGCGTGATTACATCGAGAGCGTCACTAAGGCGGCCTCGCGGAAGCTCGGTGTATTGAACAAGGTGAGACGGTTCTTCTCGCCCGAGCATCTGTGTCTTTTATATAAGACCCAGGTTCGCTCCTGCGTGGAGTACTGCTCTCATCTTTGGGATAGCTATGCGCAGTATCTGCTTGACGCTCTCGATCGGTTGCAGCGACGCGCAGTCCGTATCATAGACTGTCCTGAGGTCACCCAGTCTCTTGAGCCCCTGCAGTTGCGAAGAGATGTCGCCTCTATGGCAGTTCTCTATCGCCTACATCACGGGGAGTGTTCTGACGAGCTCTTCCAATTGGTCCCACCTTCTCCCTTCCTCTACAGGACTCCACGTGCTGGCCTGAGGAGTCACCGTTTGCGAGTCGAAGATATGCGATCCCGAACGAAACGGTTTGGCTCTTCTTTCCTGTGCCGATCAGTAAAAGCCTGGAATTCCCTACCAGCGCACGTGTTTTCTTCCCAATTTGATCCCGGGTCTTTTAAGCGGGGCGTGAAAAAGCATCTCACCAGGCCGCCATAGTGTGGGTCACCATGCTGCATTGACTAGACATGCAATGAGGATGGTGACCACCACTCTTGGACTCCATTTATTGCTTACCATCAGGCAAAGTGGAGTCATTATGGTAGGCTTACGAATAAAAAAAAAAAAAAAAAACCTACAACTTTTAATACACACATTTAATAAAATAATTTAATTTAGTAATTACACAATTGACACACGTACAAAGGTACGCGAAGTTAATTATGAACTGTACAAATCATTATAAATTTCACAGTACAGAAATATGTATGTTAGAAATCCCCGCGTTATATAGATTGATATCGCGTAATATGAAAACGCGTTATACGGGTACCGCGTTATAAGGGGGACATAATATAAGCGTTATGTTATATATATTTTGTCAGAGATAGAGAGAACTTTATTACCTCGCATTTCGTCTTCACTTTTAAAATATTTTAGTATAATTTCTGCTGTGGTTGTGGGTGGACTAGAATAACCCCACCACATTTCTTCCTGTGGGTTACTATTATCTAATAGACAGTACACGTATATTATATAGTCCTACAGTGCCAGAATGACGACAATAGGGTTGCCCCTTTTACGAAGTGAGACTTAATCATGCTTGACAAAAGTGGATGTTTGGTATGCATCTGCTTACCTATTCTTGGATTGAGGCGTGAGTGTATGTATGTGAATGTAACTTCTAATGATTTTAAGGAGTGACTACTATTTTCAGTCTACATGTCATGCATTGATTTGTATTTCGAGCGTTATGTAAACAAATGACAAACATAAGAAACAATGTATATCAAACACAAGACTGAAAACACTTTCAGATTGCACTCTTCATTTTGTATTCCTTTCCCTTTCTAACTAAACAAATAATCAAGACTTAAATAAAGGTCTGTGCCAAATAGGAAGGTAATTTTATCCATTTGTAAAGTATATGCATCAATCAGATTTCAATACACCGACACCGATACAGTGCGGATGTTAGTGTAGGTTTCAGTGCAGTGAGTACAGGGCTTTACGTATCGCATTGCAAGACCGATGACCCCTTATACATAGATAATCTTCAATCCAAGGCTTCACTGTCCCCTGACAATGCAGGCTTACTTACCAATGTATTAAGTAAAATATACCAGGAAAACTATAAACATACATATGGACCCCGAAGTGTAGGCATCACCACAGAGGCATCAATGAGGCCTACATTTTTCAAGCAAGTCAGGATGAGACCCTGACTGCGGTACCGATAACACTTAAAAATACATACATACAATCATGCTTCGGTAAGCAGAGACAACAGACCGCCACTGGCTTGTATCCATACATATATCACGAGCTACTGTGAGCTACCCTTACTGTGATTAAACCTTCCATACAAACCAGTTGATTTCGGGTACTTTTGACCTTTCTCTTCTTCAGAAAATCACCAATTTAATCGATGATGTTCTGCGTAGTCGATAACGAAAAAAAAAACCGGAGAAATAGACACATATTCAAAGGCACATGTTCAGTAGTACAGTAGTATAGCGGGGTACCGGAATATAAGGAGAATCTCTTCTTTCCTCTGCTTGCAGGGGAAGGAAGCTCCACGTACCCGGCGGAGCAAGTTTGTGTCGAGAGTCGACTGGACTCGCAATGGAGTGGACTGGAATCGCAAACCGAATCCTTTATTTTTAAAAGCTGGCCTGAGGAGTCACCGTTTGCGAGTCGAAAGTATGCGATCCCGAACGAAACGGTTTGGCTCTTCTTTCCTCTGCCGATCGGTGAAAGATTGGAATTCACTACCAGCGCACGTTTTTCCTTCCCACTTTGATCCTGGGTCTTTTAAAGGGGGCGTGAAAAAGCATCTCACCAGGCCGCTATAGTGTGGGTCACCATACTACATTGACTAGACATGCAATGAGGATGGTGACCACCACTCTTGGACTCCATTTATTGCTTACCATCAGGCAAAGTGAAGTCATTATGGAAGGCTTACAAATAAAAAAAAAAGACAACTTCCGCATCATAATATTATAAATTATTCCTGTATTGACTTCACAAATATTCAAACAATAATTCCAATCCTCGGGACAATCTGTCAATAATAAATAAAATGGAATATAGGATGTTAAATAGAGACCGCAGGCTGTTTGTTTTAAAACTGAATTTAATTTTTTAAATATGACCTTGTGTTATATTTTTATATTCCTCACTATTTCGAGAGCTTATCATTAGGTGTTATACTCGATAAGGGGAGAAATCTTTTATTTATACTTACAATGCAGACTTTTAACACTTTGTGTATGACTCCTTTAGATTCGTAAAATTAACCATGCAATCCTCACTTAACTTGAAGGTCAATGACCTTTACGAAGGATGCTTATAATCTCATATTAAAGTGTTCTTAAACTCCCATAGTTAATTCCAAAGGTGTTTCAAACCGGAAGTTGAGTCGATTCAATGTCTGTCTATGTGCTAAAGAGTGTCAGTACGTGTCCTACACTCGTAACAATCGATAAAGCGAACGGGACTCGACTTGGACATCGATTAGACAGCGATGTGTGATTACATATGACTTGCGGACTCCGTGACAAGCTAAAGAAATTATGGTTTTCTCAATTGTTTTAATATAATCTTCGTGGCCTTGGTTCAAATTTATTTTGGGTCAGTGCTTTATGTGTCATGGCCAGATCATAGAATTGGTAACTTCATGATGATTAGCCATAAAATGGTCTTTACTCCATTTAGTTAACGTTTGGCTATATCAATAGCTTAGGATCTCAATCATAATTAACGGTTTAATACAAATTCAAAATGTCTAAATTGCCTGTCTAGCTTATCGTTAGGATATTTCATCTCAAATTAATTTGATCTCACATGATGCATCACAAAAACGAAAGGACTTCAGCGCCCTTTAACAGCGTACAATTTAACTATTTCATGATTTAATGACTGACGTTTAAGCATATCCTAAAATGATCCTGCGTTTAAATAGCTGTTCATATTGTTACCCGCTGATTAATTCAATGCTCTAGTCCGACCATATTATGATGTGGGGAACCATTTCATGAAATGATTGGACACATCATGAAATTAACAATTCTATGATCCGACCACGACCCGTACATAAATTAATGATATTGGATATTGTGAGTTATTATATACAACCTGCCTGACAACAAGGCTTCTCGAGAATATATGTAGTTATTTTTACAGGCGTAAAGGTGAGATTTGTTGTGAGGAAAATAGAGAGGTACTTGTGTGAATAAAAATAAATTAATATATACATACCAAGCATATAATACCTCCTTAGTTTGAGTTTAAATAAACAAAACATATATGACAAATGCGTATGTCTAGACTACAGAGGCAGCTAACAGAAGTTACACAAGCCACTAAACATTTTATTATTATTAATTAACCACAGCTTTTTAGAAAACGAGCATGTGTTGAGAAAATTCGCAATTACAACTACTTTCATATAAACTTACATCAAACAACTATTTCATAATATTCATAATGGTTAACAACATATTGTTATGTAACAGAGAACTATCTCAGCGACTTATTTTCTAAATAAAAGCATTAAAATCGTTAAAATTGCTTTTCAGAGTCTAAATTTTGATAGACAAACCGTTTTACAGAGGAAACCAAGTTACGTACGTATAATACGACCTCCATCTGATCCCGATTAAAACTATAATAAATAATTGAGTATAGCTTTTAAAAATTGAAATAAAAATTACTTTACAAAAGGCGAAGATATCGCGTAACATTAACATAAAAAACATGCGGTCCAATTGACTACCACCTCTTTCATATTATAGCTGGTTAATAATTCACAAGGTTTGAATAACAAGGAAAAATTTTTGCAAGCCACGCCACACCACACTCAATAAATATCTACATGATAGTGTTCTTGCATCGTTACTGTATTAAGTCACACTTGATTACACTAACGCATTGTGCTTTAGGCTTGAAAACATTGTGGTCGTACATACTGACGCATACACACACTGACGCTTATATTCCCGCAAGGGTAGGTAGAGGCGTCTCTAACGACCCCTTCACATCAGAACACGACACTGTTTTTTTTTTATACTATAGGGGGACAGACGAACAGACGGGTCACCTGATGGTAAGTGACACCGCCGTCCATGGACACTTGCTACTCAAGAGTCGCAAGTGCGCTGCCCGCCTTTGAGGGTGATGAGGGATGGGGGATGCAGGGAGCGGAAAGAAGAGAGGAGGGATGAGGAGATGGAAAAAAAGGAGAAAGGAGATGAGGGGAGAGAAAAGGGGGAAGGGGGAATTGGGCCTCCGGAAACCTCACTCAATTCGGGGAAATGCAACGCAAGCGTTACTTCACAACCGGTTGTCTGTGAGGCCGTGGTATCGCACCGGTCGAGCCGGCACATTCGTGCCTAAGCATGGCTCTACCACTGAATGTAAATAACACTATGACAACTACCTCATGAATTACAAGACACATTTGAAAACAATCGGCAGCTTCAAATATTATAGATTACAAATCCTCATGCTACAACTTTTACGACCGAAATTAAAGCTTCGATTCGACATGAGAGGCTTTTCTTTATAATATAGGGGGACTAACAAACAGACGGGTCAGCTGATGGGATACCTGCAACTCAAGAGTTGTCAGTGCGCTGCCCGCCTTTGAGGGTGATGAGGGTGATACCTCACGAATGTCGGGAAAATACAACCCAAGCGTAACTTCACAACCGGTCTTGTCTTAGGCCGTGATATCACACCGGTCGAGCCGGCCCATTCGTGGCGAAGCATGGCTCTGCCAAGATATAACTTATGTATTCAGTTGAATTGTCTTCATCGTCGTCAGCACAAAAAATTAGAATGTTAATAAAGTTATCGAGTTAATATTTTATGCCGTGTGGTTCTTGGTGGAGTAGAATAAAGCCATCCCATTGACGTGGGTGACGTCAAAGGTACTGTCATCTATAAGACAGTATGTATACAGTCATAAACTGTCCGATTGACGTCATATGTTTGTCCCCTATTATGTTAGTGGGACCAAATTCTTCTGGGCAAAAATGTGGGCTTTTTAAACATCTCTGTATGTACATTAATATTTTTTAATAATGTTACTTGTTTAACAAAATCAAACAACTGGGTATATCTCTCCATACATAAATATAAACAATTATGACGTTATATGTATTATGAAAACGAGAAAAGTACACTAATCTGGCTGTTTTAATATCATAACTTTAAAAAACATATATGATATCTATATCATATAATACATTGGAAATCCCAAACTTATTAAAAATTCTCCACGCGATACATTCACTGTCCCAACAATTATACCAAGACGCCTGGAATCGTGATCGGCATGTGTAAATGCGTTTATTCATGAGCTAAAAACAATTATTTCTATCCATCGGTGTTTCTCTTCACGCTTTAGTTTAGACGTATTAACAAAAAATGCATTGTATACAAACCTATTAAATACAGCCGTTGCATCGAAATATGGTTTTCAGCTCGCGTGCAAATATCTTCGATCTCTCTGTTTAACAATCGAAACTATTTTATAGAAATGTTAACTGTGTTCCATTGAGAATAGATTTCATTTTCAATTGAATTTTTTTTTAAGATTAATAAGGACACGAGCCTATTGTCTTTAATAAAATGTTTGAATACAACTTTTATATGATCATAATAATTTTACAGCCCATAACTCAATCTTCTCGGAAACTAACAGTACCTATATTTTATTATCAAACCATCGCATTACGCTTGTGTATGTAAATAAACCTGCGTAGTTTTAGCCCTTTGGATTATTAAGTTTTTAAACCGGTATAAGGCTTATTCATTGTTTGCCGTTCGGTTGTCGGTGGAGTAGATGGCGCCTCATCTCTCCCCGTAGGCTTCGACTAAGGGATCGGACTGTCATCTATTAGACAGTCATACAGTGCCCGAATGACGGTAATAGGCTTGCCCCTTTGGTAGAGCCATGCTTAGGCACGAATGGGCCGGCTCGACCGGTGCGATACCACGGCCTAACAGAAAAACGGTTGTGAAGTAATGCTTATGTTGCATTTTCCCGAAACGAGTGAGGTTTCCGGAGGCCCAAGTCCCCCTCTCCCCCATCGCCACTCTCCTCTTTCCTAACTCCTCCTCTCTTCTTTCCCCTCACCACATCCCCATCCCTCAAAGGCGGGCAGCGCACTTACGACTCTTTGAGTTGCAGGTGTCCATGAACGGTGGTTGTCACTGACCCGTCTGTTCGTCGGTCCCCCTATTATATAAAAAAAGTGAGTGCAAGAGCATGTACATATAGGCGTAATATATGTATGTACTTATGTTTGTATTTATTTTTCGGTTAAAAACTCTTTTGGCCTTTGAGCGTCCATTGAGACAGTCTTTGTGAAATAACGCTATGAACTTTATGATGGCATAGGGCAGTTTTAACAATAAATTTTATAATCTGTCAATTACCTATAAACAGACAGTGAGGTAACAAATATTTTTTCTCACGACATTTCCAACTCCATTAAATGTCACCGCACGCATTGACACACGTCCGAACATTCCCGCACCACATAAGGACTGCAGACCTACCACAGCAAAAGTAGGGTTATAAAACTATTATGGTCTCCATGTGTAAAGCCAAGACGAGAAATGGGCCATTTAGACCTCAGAAGGATTAATATGATTAAGATATTCAATATCGCTGTGGTGGAAAAATATGTAATTTATGTGTTGTTTGTAATTTTTAAACTAAAATAAGTAATTTTATATCTATACAGGTATGGCTTGATATCTCACTACTACATAAATGGAAAATATCTAGTTGAAATAACATAAATATTAATAACAAGGCGTCTGTTTGACAAATAAAATATATATATATATATATCATGTAATGTAATGAACTATACATTTTAAGTTCTACACATCTTTTATTTCTACAACAAGCCTCTGCCGAACTCCAACAATTTCCAGCTCAACAATTGAAAATGGCAAAAAAAATGTCCGTCCGTGACACCATCTAACTATCAATAAGTACATGCCCGCATGACTCTGAACTCGTACATAATCAATTAGACAAAATAGTGACACTTTCACTGCCATCTGACTTGCTTTGCATCATAAAAGACCAATGATCGGAGAAAATGAACACAATACAAACAGCTGCCTGCCGTATAAGATATGTTTACCTTCCTTGCATAGCCTATACATTTACTACAATCGTATTTGAATTGGGCAAGAAGCAAAAATAAAACTGAAATTTAAAGGATCAGATACGACTGCATTTCAAGCAGGTAAAGTGTAAGTGTCTGACAGTTTTGGTAGAAGTTTTCAAAAACTGCAACACTGAATGATTAGAAAAAAACTTAAAATCCTAGCCAATATTATAAATAAAAGGAAACGGATATTAATCAAAGGTTTCTATAATTGTGAACATTCCGTTCAAGATGATTTAAAAGTCTAAAGATGTTGAACTAACTAGAATCCACATCACCTTGAATTAAACTAGCGGAATCCGACCCAACAGCCATGTTTGGTAAAGTCTGTAATATAGAGCAGTATTGAAATTATATATATATATATTTCTTATATTAGTTGAATCTATCAAGAAGTATGTATGTACCTTCGGATCAGAAGACTGGTCTGGTATATATGACGAGTATGATATCCTGTCAACACGAGCATAATACTTAGGGATACTTCATAATGCCAGAGTCCTGCCAAGTGTATTAACTAAAATACAACAGCACGCTTGAAGTGATAGACATCTGCCAGAACATCTATGACGGTGATACAAATTCGAACACTACCGATAGAAAACACTGCTAACTTCTAACGATTCATTGCTAATAATCTTGTTAACTCTTTTAGATAAGCTACATTCTTATGTTAGCAGTGGGTCGTGATAACACTCATGGTCTCTTCACAAACATTCAACAATATTTTTCAATTGACTACTCTATTCTTAAATATATTATGTTTAGAGTGAAATGTAAAAATCATTGTATGCCCGTGTGCTTGAGTGCATTTCTTAACCTTACAAAACATCGACCCATAGCCAAGAGTAGTTATAATGACAGCTTACGCACTCGTTTCTAAATGGACCATAATTATCTGTATTTAACGAAGGGGGATTTGTAGTTTTGAACAAAATGGCGTAATTTTACCGTTTAACTTTCTATGTTATTAGTGTGTTGTAACTAATAATCACTGTTTGTTTTATCATCACGCGACATCTTTTGTTTGAAGAAGGTTTGTTTGTTTGTTGTGCAGTTATATGAAACTTATTAAAATATTAACTTGTTAAATGACAGCAACTATGTCTGACTGATCATGGTTTCACCAATAGATGAACTAGAGTGATATAAATTTGAAGCAAGTTACTTCTGCTCACCTAGATCCTTCTAACGATCAGGATTGTTGGCTGAGACCATGGAGATAGAGATAGATCGATAGAAAATAGTTTATTGCACACCAACAGATACAATATATATTAATTAATTACGTAGTGGTACAATGGGCGGTCTTAACGCAGTCTGCGATTTCATAGACAGACAGACAACCGTTGATGGACTATACTGAATAATGATGTGTAATATGAGGTGCACAATTATAGTGAGAAATCATTCGAGCGTATAGTTAATATTAAAAAGAGTAATATACTTCATTAAGCGATACAGCATCAGTAGTTATGTACTCTATAGTGTGGGGGTCACTTAAAGGTTCCAACTCCAGGTCGATCGGAGTATTACTACGGCTTCACAGAAAACCGGCTGTTAAACAATGCTTGCCTTGTGAGATCGAGTGAGTGAGATTACCGGAGGCTCTCCTCCCTTTCCCTTCCGCTCTTGCCCAACCCCTAAAAGCCCGACAGCACTCTTGTATCTCTCTAGTTGCAAGTGTTCATGAACGGATGCAGTCACTATCAGATGACCTGTCTTTGCCCCCTATACTACAAAAAACAAATACTTATATTTTGACGCAACTGGGGCTTATCTACTCATCTACATATATAAGCTTGTTTGATTTTTTTAAAATTTATAAGTCACATGATATGCTTAGAATAGTATGGAACATAATACTTATCAATCTTTTACTTAATATATCAACAATGATAAGAGTCTTTTGTACACGTGCAATAGGTATATCTCCAAAATAGAAATGAACTCAAAAGGCATCAAATATTTTAATTGACAACGTGACGATAATCCAGTGCCCTGTGCGACGAAGTTCCCGTTCACGGAAACCACTTTCAGATTCCCTTACTTACACAGAAATTATACAAAAAGTATCATACACTTTCTCTTAAAATAATTATTACCAATGGCTTCCATAAATTTAGTATTTTTTTTATAGAGGAAACGGTTTATGCGTACTTATAATAAGAATGTTTAATGACGACTGTTTCTACATTTCCTTTATTTTCAATCGTTTACGGATCAATTTATAATTTGTTGTTCACGTAACATAATAATATATGGTCTCTGCATTATTTGCAAGATAGAAATATTATTCGAAAATAACACTAATCTAGCAAAGTCACACCTTTGGAAGTACATCACTCAGTGTTGTCTATGAATAGAGTAATAAATTATTCTACACAAATGTAACTAAAAGTGATTAAACCTGTAGTCTAATATAGGCCTGGACAAACATTCCTAGCAAAAGAGTCAACTTGTCCAATGTAGGCACAACGGGTCGTGACGATTCTTAAGTGTACCTGTCAAACGCCATATTGAAAATGTTTTTTTTTTGTTATTTATTATTTTTAATCTTATATTTTTAGACTTTATATCTGCTATTACTAGCGTATTACCAAAAGTTCCTTTGAGTCTCAAATTGCGACAAATTTATAAGTTCTTTCATTGGAATAAGTTTCGTTTAATATTTTAATTCCATCTCGCATTTATTTGTAGTAATTCGTACCATTTTAAGCTTTTTTCTATAATATTTTAACGATTGTTCTCCGTATTTCCGCACCGATACGACCTTCAAACCTTCAAGAAAAGAGCGTACTCCTACCTAAAAGGCCGGCAACGCACTTGTGACTCTCGAGTTTGCGGTGCCTATAGGCGGCGGTAGTCACTTTAAATCAGGTGACCCGTCTGCTCGTTTGCCCCCTATAGCTTAAGAAAAAGAACTTTTAGTCTATCACCGAAACCGACCTTACTGCTGTCATAAATCTTTCGCGTCATAAAACGTAAATTAAGTTCTCAGAAAGACATGTTTCGCTATCAATATAATCTGAAGGTACACACTGTTTTAAAGGAATTTCTTCAATTTTTACTAAATCATAAGTAAACAAAGAAATTTATCGCAACATTATATCGGACTATCTACCAAAGAACATCAATGAGTCAATAGAACATACATATAAAACAAATAATTAGATATTTGTCAGGCAAAGACAAAAGCGACGAAGTCATGAGTAACCACAAATGTTTGTATATACGGATTCTAATAATTACTAACTTGTTTATCACAGTTCGAATTCGAAACAAAATGTCGTCGTTACACCTCTGCCTACCCACACAGGCGTGAGTGTATATACTTATGTGTGTGTATATGTTAAGGAAAATACTACTCCGATAAGGATACAAATTAAATAAATATAATATATATATATAATAAATATAATAATAACAAAACAATAGATTACACTCCACGTTGAGCAGCGACACGAAAAGCGATAAAAATATTTGTTCTTAAATATCTGTGATACGTTATCGACATTTTGAAGTTCTCTACAAAAAATAACCATACATTCATCTTACAATAAGAATGAATTTGGTTTTCTGATAACTTTTTTATTTTAACTCATACTTCACAATTTGATCTTTTTCTAACTAGTGTAAATATAACACCTTGATTAGGAATCATTGATTGTTAAAAAAGTTAATCACCAACGTGCGAATTGCGAAACTGAATGCGCCCATCATGATACATACTAAATAGCTGATTCTTTATCCTTTAATTTTACACCTTAGCGGTGAAATATTTTCTTCAAATTTAAATTGGACGACACAGGAATCATACTTCATCCAAATAAAACAAGGATTTTTAAATCGATTACTAAATGTCAGAGTAAATAAAAAGATACAACCATATTAGGATGGATTCCTCTTTTATTGAAGTCAGTTGAATAAACTATTAGTAACATATTTTTATGATTGTATCTATAGTAGGTACATCTCCAGCGTGCAGTTGCAAAAACTGAGATGAGGATCCCGGGACCTTACAGATATTCAAATAACGGATACAAACAACACCTAGACTAAGAACAACAGTTTGAGGATTACACAAAGTGTTGTCCCGTGTGGGAATCGAACTCACAACTCTCGGCACGACAGTGTAGTGGCGAGGTGACCACTTAAACCACTGAGCTGATCCGTGCAGCGATTGAATTAATTGTAACTACTCAAGAATGACCCCAGTTAAAGAAGATCATATTAAATCTCAAAGGTGGAATATTACAAAATGAAGAAAGCTTTACACACAGCAATTGAAATTTTTTGATCAACAACCAAATATTGCATTGCGTTGCATTTCCCAGAATTCAGTGAGGCCCAATTCCCCCTCCCCCTTTTTTTCTCCCCTCATCTCCTTTCTCCTTTTTTCCATCTCCTCATCCCTCCTCTCTTCTTTCCGCTCCCTTGATCCCCCATCCCTCATCACCCTCAAAGGCGGGCAGCGCACTTGCGACTCTTGAGTTGCAAGTGTCCATAGACGGTGGTGTCACTTACCATCAGGTGACCCGTCTGTTCGTCTATAGTATAAAAAAAAAACCAGTTAAAGAAGATCATATTAAATCTCAAAGGTGGAATATTAAATAATGAAGAAAGCTACACACACACAGCAATTGAATTTTTTTGAACAACAACCAAATATATAATTTAAAACGATCTTACGAGGACTGTGTTGTGTTTCGTCCTGTCTAGATCACAGTGGAAGTATCAAATCAGCCTGTACGAATAAATTATTCTATCAATGGCACTTCACTACTTCACAGTAAGACGTAGAACAATGAATCATACAAAGGTATGGAGACGGAAGACTCATTCACGAGCAATAACGCTTTCCTGAGAGGGTTAGCAGCTGGCTTCAATTGAAACAAATGAATGTGGCGCCACTTCGATACTTATCTAATGATGTGCCCTTTGCTACGAACAATCTAGAGAAACATTAATTTGAATAGTGCCCATTTTTAAGACAGATCGCTAAAGAAACAGCAGAAGAAGAAAATAAATATATGTATATTTTTTCTCTCTTTCTTTCTTTCTTACTACTTTTCCGAAGGATATTCAGTGAAACGCCCACTTACTTTTTAAGGGGCAAGCCTATTGTAAATTAATAACTTATTTCTCATTGCTATCTCTAATTAACTAACTACACATAGTTTTTCTATTAATTTAGTCCCTTATACACAAAGATAAAACGGTTCAAAATGAATCAATATAACTAGAACAGCATATTCTACAACTGAAGTGTGGTTCTTTTGATAAGAAATGGTTCGTATATAAAGATAAGAATGAAATAGACGATTATCGCCTCTATTGCCGATGCATTTATAGTCGGTGTTCTTGTTACGAAATGATATCTAAGTGGCGATAACATTCACACCTCCGCAGTCCAATTTAGTGACTTTGTTTGTAAACAAAAGGAGGTAACAAATATACAAATTCTATTCAATTGATAGGTCAATCAAATGCATTGTTTAATTGGAGTATTAATATTAAATGAGAAATGGTTTAAAGAACATGGTGATGTCTCAAACTCTGGGTATTTTTTAGTCGTAATTTTTTAATCTAGTTTTCATTACTTTAAACTACGATAGCGCTGCTTAGAGCCCTAACTACGCATACAAAAAATAAAAAGCAAAGTACAGTATGTCATGTCTCGATAACAGGTTATCCTTCCCTAATCATTAATATTTAGGCGATTTTAGAGTCGCTATCTGTTATCAAAACTAACGGAAAGGTTTAACCCAGTTCAATGTTTGACCAAAACGGTTTATCTCTTCAGCAGGGGAACCAATAAAGAGTTCTTATCTGTCCACATGTTTAGCCTTGGACGTTAACGGATGCTGGCACTTACGGTTAAACAGTTTTTTTAAATACATTTTTTTTTTAAATCAAGGACATTTTACCCTACTTTAGACTGATATAAAAGCGCCGTAATTATTATTTCAGGTTTCATATATGTACCTACAGGCTGAATTTTTAGTGCCATCAAAATTTTGCCAAGCATTGAGCATTCAGACACAATTTTCGTAAAAATGTACGTGTACGTGACATTTCAGTATTTGGACGTTATTTAGATAAGTATTTTATTGTTACGGGCCTGTTGTCTAGTGGTTAGTGACCCTGACTGCTGCGGAGGTCATAGGTTTGATTCCCACACGGAACAAAAACTATGATCCACAAATAGTACTCCCGATTCTGGGTGTTCTTCGTGTCCATTAGTTGAATATTTGTAAAAACCCCCCGCAACACAGAAACGATTTCTAATTAGTTGCCTTGTTAAAAGGAATTTGTTAATAAAAAGCGGTAAAGCAGGTACCCGGTTTCAATTGTATGCACAAAATTTTATATGTACATATACATACTCTTTAGGATCGCATGTTCGGTTTCCGTTCAAAGCAAATGATGAATATGAATTTCTTTACATTGGTCAAAGTCTGAGTATTACTATGTACAATATAATGTGCATGTACTACAAAGAAAAATTATATAATGATGCATATTTCATAATTTTATAGTTAAACTTGGAAATAAAACATTTATGAGCGGCCTTTAAAATTGGCCTTAAGGGAAATAAAGTTAAATGAAATACTGCATCAACAAGACACGCGTGTGTCTAAGTTTCGCAAAAAAAAAAATATTGTTATTCCTTACATCAAAAGAGGATCGACAAAACAAAAGAAATCCGACCGCGAATAGCTGTAGTCGCGGCCGCTCAGAGCAAATTATAGAATT
The DNA here is from genome assembly GCA_947561695.1 of Tyria jacobaeae. Taxonomy (NCBI): domain Eukaryota; kingdom Metazoa; phylum Arthropoda; class Insecta; order Lepidoptera; family Erebidae; genus Tyria; species Tyria jacobaeae. Next base: position 22,362,654 of record OX387213.1, read on the forward strand.
TTCAAGAATGCATAAATCTCAGTATTCTATTGTATTATTTTGTGCTTACACTAGCCGTTAACCGAATCGATTAATATATGAGAGGTAGAACTGTTAAAAATCTTAACTTATAAATACCAATACTGTTATAGAAAGTGCTTTATTTAACCTAGCGTTTAGCAAAACATGTCTAATCAATATCCACTCCACTCCACTTGTCATCATTATCCCATATAATACAATGTCTAAACTATCTCATAATTATATTCACGAATTTAAGTGACATATAAGCAAATTATGTTGTCTCAAGTTGCTATTTCGTACAAATCGTCTACAGAGTTGGTTGTAGCAGAGATCTTCCGGCACCACCCAGTTCAAGTTATAGGTATGCGACCCTGACTCGCTTGAGCTACTGCTTATACTTCCCAACCCATCCGTACAAGTAATTTCCCTTCCCTTCCCTTTCTATCCTCCCTATACCATTTAATATATACCTCTGATTGAATATTTAATTACCAAAGGGTCCAGATGACAGCAACAGGCTCAACCCCTATTACATTGATGGTAATAATTTCAGTTCCTAAAATGTGGGCGTTAATTACGTCTGTGCCCATTCCTTACATGATACAGCCATGAGTGCACGATTGTCTACAGAATATAAGTATTTTGATGTTGAAAAGACGAACTGATTTGACTTGACTGTCGACTACCATATTCCAATTGATGAGAACAACAATTGAATTCGGAATGTCTGAAGCGGCAAAATAGGTGCATAGTAGACGGCTTCTCGACATTGATGAAAAAAATATATATTTCAAAGTCATTTCGGTATTAAGTATAAGGTGCCTACGAGTGATAAGTAACGCTGCCGCTTCACGGATTGTGACGGTTAGGAATGCGGCTTTCAATATTTACTATGATCAAACATTTTTTGTGGAACCATGGTTAAACGAAGGTGATAAATATATATTTTCAAGTTTATAAGAATATACATTAAAAGATACTTCTAATATAGATAAATCGGAAGTAGCAAGCAACATATTTGTGATTGAAAAACAACATAATTGATGAAACATTTTGACTTGTTTATTGCGTTAGAGAAGTATTAGTAGGACTAAAAGAGAAGGACGGATTTTTGTTTTAATGTTTAATTTGAAGTCGAAAAAAGAAAAAAACGGAATTTGAACCAGATGCCAGACCAGAGCTACTAGTGTAGTCTACAAGTACCTATTGGGAAATGGTCTCCAATTTTTTTCTAGAAACCTACACCGAAATACATGAATTTTATTTCACAATTATACTGTGCCCTCACTAAAAACTTTAGGCATGTTCTATAAAACTGACATAAACATAAATTCATTCATATGATTCATTTAGTACTAAGAATTTTGTCTTAAACAATTAGAAAGTTAGAGTTCGTCAATGAGAAAAAGATACAAAAAAAACATTAAATAACGGACTCTAAACTAAGTTGGACAACTAACTAATGTAATATTATAAATATATTTTTTTCTGTGTCATATTTCGTTATCTTTACTACCGTCTTAAAAAAATCCTGTGAAAATTCTAAACAACGAAGTGTATGACCCACCGACAGAGCACGTGTTCCGGGAGAATAACAAAAAATAGATAGATTTAATAAAAGTGTTTTTAAAACGAATGATAAAACACGTAAATCAACAAAGCATTGAACTGTGAACGAAACTGTGATTTTACATTCCAGACCATTTTATTCGCGCATACACACGCTAAATCGCGTGAGTAAGGTTTAGTCGATCAGTGTAAAAATGGCGATTTATATGCCACTTTCGCTAAACACAATACAAATATTTTTTTATGCACTGAAATAGATAATTTACTAAAGTAGGTTTATGGTTGAATGGCATCGAAAACAACTGCCGTGAACCGGTTGTGCAGTCAATTGATGATTCATAATGATTCATCGATCATCTTAATGGAAGCTGCGGATTCTAAGAATGTGTTAAGTTGATCGGTTTAAAGTTCACGACAACATTTTTTTCCATATTTGGCAAAAAACACAGGGTACTGTTGATGGAAAGAGTCATGATGAGAATGGCAATGGCATTAAAGTGAAAATATAATTAAAATGTCAAGAAGCTGTATACTTCCTAACAACAAAAAACACACTGAACCTGTTGGTCTCTCCAAAAAAAGATGTTAATAAACCGTATTTTTTATCAAACGTATCTAGAATGGCACTCAAAATACAGTCCTTGGTTTGCAAGTGTATTTATATGATCTAAAAATCATTATAAAAAGAAAGATTCTCGATTTGCCAACTCAATACAATTGTAAAATAGTAATTCATATTAAATGTAACCAAGGCGAACTATCAATTAAAAAGCTGACTAGCTCCAATTTACAGCGACAATACAAGACGCTGACAATCTTTCGAGAACAGAATGTCGAAAGAACCACCCACGAGAGCGTGAGAGTCTGCACAGAGCACCATTGTGTCCCAACTGGTTCCCACATAAAAATGTATGTATATGCAACATCTATCCATACCGGCTCAGAATGCAGAAATCACAATAATACTTGCTGGTTTTTGAGCAATTTGTAACAATTTTTTAAGATAATTGATAGAAAACTGTTTAAGAATCCAAATTGAATGCGTCAAGGATTTCTTACAAAAATATTTGTTGTTCAACAGGTTGCAGTGGAACTGCTTAACCAAACTTTGACGAACAAACACGTCGTCTGTATTTTAAACATGAATATCTTAGGTGTGCACGGTTCAATCCTAAATAAACAAATCCTAACGATGAAACATTATATATATTATACACATATAATATTATTCTTATACGCAATATATTTGATAGCATAAACATTGCTATCGGATGTTTAATTGCTACGTCTTCTTATACTGTCTATAATATATGTAGTCTGACCCTCAATGTTTGTAACTTTTTAACCTACAAAGCAATTTTGATGTTTGTTATTTAACCTCCCTATAGTTAAAAACGTTTTTAAAAAAATACATGACCATGATTTTGTTAGTAGAGATAAAACTTAATGAAAACTTAAAGACCAAACTACAAACTACAAAATATAGAATGATAAGGGGCTGCATAGAACTTTAATATTCCCGCCAAATAGTATCTCAGTTGTTACATTTAAAGCAACTACAACAAGGTAACTATCTACTTAAAATCTAAATCGGTTCCTGCAATCTCAACCATTTCCTTCGAAGCTCATTGCTATACCCTCGCAAAGTACTACGACTCCCAGATGGGCATTCCAAGACGTTTTATTCCTTTAGTTTTATTTAAATTAGTCTCACCTTAATAGTAATCGCATCCAGTCTTTATGAGCTATCTGAAATTTCTACTGAAGACTTAGTAGAATAGGTGCTTGAAAAAGTAATTAGATCATTAAAGATGAACATCAAATCAGAATCAACTTTATCATGTCTAATTTGATTCTTTATTTGAGAAAGGAGCTTGGTTACAAAAACAAAACAAAAATCCTTCTTGGAATTTGCATAAGGTGTGCATCTCATTATCATTTTAATTTATATTTACGTGGGATCTCTTAAACAAAATTGATGGAACGGCCTGAAGAACACAAAACATTTAAGTTTATTTTTGAGGTTGTTAGCCATTAAAGGAATGACTTAGTTTACACACAAGAATGTCGATCGAAATGATTCATTCTAAAGAAGCCAAATTTTGTCACAATATCTGATGAATCATAACAAGGAATTACATGAAAGGGTTTTTTAAATAATGAGAAAGTAAGTTGGAGCACAAGGGCAGAGTCAGACAATTTACAAATTAAAATGTATAATCCTGTGCCCTCAGTGGAGTAGAATTGAACCACCGCATCTCTTACCGTGGGGATCGTATAAGGACGCCTAGGGGGATAGGACTGTTATCTAAACGACAGTTGCCCCCTGTTATTGGCACTAAATTATAGTGGGCAAAAAAGGGCATTACTGACCTCTGTCTGGCTATAGAGAGAGATAGAGTATATATATATATGTATGGGTATGTATGTATTTGTGTAGATACCTACTTATATTAATAATGTTTATAAAAATGTCTTATAACAAGTAAATTATAAAAATGATTTTGGTCAAATACTGGCATAACCTACCGACCCTATTTATATTTGATGTTTCAAAACAGACATCAAATATAAATATGGGCACAATATTACAAATTTGTTTATAAATAAAATCAAAGGTCAATTCAAGGTTTGTAAGTATTTTTAGAAAATGATAAGTTAAACTATTTATAAATTAAACTCTACCATAGTAATTGCATTATCATTATCATACCAGTTGCATTTTTTGGCAACGGACGCACATAAAAATCACCGTGGACTAAAATTTTGGATCAATTCGATGTTGTAGTATTTAATTCTCATAACTTACCTGGTAATTAGTTTCCAAGATATAAAGTCACTGATAACAAAGCCCACTCAGGAGCATTCACTTACAAACAAGCTCCATAGCACATTGCACACGATTTAAAGTAACGACACAAGAACAATTTACAATTAGTATCGATCGAAAAGCGCGGAATACTTCGGTCGTCGCGACACGTACGTCGCGCACGGAGTTTCAACGCGGAATGCGGTCTTTTTTCCCGCCAACCCGCCATCAGCTACAGCCTGATGCTGCGCCTGCGACACTTGCGTCTGCAAGCAGTGCAATACATCAGTACTTTCGGCTTTAATATCTTAAATATATTTAAGGTACAGCTTTGTACATATCTTAAACTGTGAAATGAATAATAATATTTTGATTTATACTTTAAAAAAAATGGTCTACAATTATATATACGTACATATACATATATGTTTAGATTTAAAGTTTATGGAGTGAGATTGACACACCTATATACGGTGGGTACATATAGTTCTTTTTTTTTTCAAATATAGTATTTTTAATAGGTTTACATTTTACATAGAAACAGTAGGTTGTGATGCGGTGTGTGTATGTTGATCTATAATTCTTAATTATCTTTTCCAAAACAGGAGAAGAAATTAATAATTGTTTACCTATTTGTTGAAATATAACTGTTATTTATTATAGGATCCTGTTGTTGCCGAATTATTGATAACATTAAAACTCCGACGAAACTACTAAAAAAACGTTTTGCATATTTTTTTATGTTTAAAAAAGGAATATATAAAACCACCGCTTTCTAACCTTATTCTTTCTTTGGTGACGTTATGTCAAAATCTTATTATACCATAATGTAAGTGTCTATATTGAATATTGAATTAATGTCCCACTATTAAGGCGATTTAACTGATACATGCGATTCACTTATTGAAATCGATAAAGCATTTATTTTCATGGTGTGACAAAGAAATATTATATGTATACACGCGAAAAATAAACATAACCCTCCTTCTTGTGCATTCGGGTAAAAAGAGAGGAATTTTGGCATTATTCTGTTTTCAGCTAAAGCAAACGAGCCGAAGGGTCACCTGAAAGTTGATGAGGGGGTTTCAAAAGGTGGAGTTTTGGGCCCCTGGTACGCACTCGTTAAATACAACGCAAGCGTTGTTTGCTAACCGGTTTCCTGTGAGGCCGTGTTACTTCTCCGGTCGAGCGGGCCCATTCTATTTTATATTGTATTTTATTTTAGTTTTATCTTTACCTATTTATACCATACATTTTTCCTGTAAAACCTGTATTTCCTTTATTAATTAAAACTGTATATTTTAAACGTGTACAATAGCAAGTTATTGTTAGTGGTAGTTATAAAATAAATAATAGTCACGTGGGGCGATAAAGCAGAGAGTGCGCGGCAATGTCCACGCGACTTCTCTTAACTGTTATGTTACAAACTCTAATTGAAATACGGTCTCGTGAGTTTTAATAACAATTAATTTTATAATTGTTATGACGAGTTTCCACCAGCTTCTGATAAGAATAACACGTGTTTGAAGAAAATTTACTTAGGAAATTAAGGATGTTTTATACATCGCCGTGTGGTTTCCGGTGGAATAGAATAAGCCGTCCCATCTCTGCCTGTGTGTTCCGTAAAGGTGAATTAAGGGATTGGATTATTATCAATCTGTCATTATAGATGAGACTGACAAACTACGGACAGTATATAAAAAATGTCTTCAATAAATCGCATTCTATATTCAAATTCTTTTGGGATTGACTAAAACAAAAGGTTTTGATTATTAGAATCAAAAGCTTTTATCAGAACGATTACTGTCGTACGTTGTCAGGGAACAAAAAAGACATAACACCTTCCATGTAGTAAAAACTACCATAACATGATTTAGTAGTTGATTTTTTTTTCTTAAACGAAATCTTTAAAACCTACCGTTAACGTAACGTTACCGTAAAACTGTGAACTCCGCCAGTTTACAATATTAAACGCGTGATATTATAAACTTTTTCGTTATATTTACGGTAAAATATATATATATATATATATTTACTGTATTTGTTACATGTTATTTTGTACTAAGATTGCGTTTAACTACTGAATATATTTCGTTCATATTTAGCAAATTTTCGATAAATTGATTATTTTATTCGGATCTAAAAAAATGTGACGAACTTTTTGCTTGTTTTTTGTACTTGTTTAAAACGGGCTAATCTCTGTAAGTATCAAACGTACTTGAAAAAAAAATTAGTGTTCTATAGAGTACTGATTGAGGCATAATATAGGCTATGCAGCATCGCAGTTTAAATGTAATTTACATGGCTATTTCTTATCTTAAACACCGCTCCACTTAAAATATGTACATATAACTAAAAATGTTATTGACTGTAGATCCTAACCACAGATAAAACAACTGTTACAATAGAAATACACACACGTATATTTTCCAATACGCTTGCTTTCACACACGTAACGCAATTTTCCTGAGTATGATTCACATGCAATTTCTAAGTACATTAAGATTGTAACAGACCTCGACCAATAACAGTGTAAACAGCTACTGTTTAAAATTGAGTAATGACTTCGTAAGGCTTCTGTAGTATTGTTAAAATACAAAATAAAGTCACTGTTTTGAATTTGATGCAATATAATGTTCCGTTATATAATTAATATTAAAATGTAAAAGGTTAAATGAACGGAAATAACTAAAATTAAATTAAATAAGTATGTGTTAAATTGATAAGTATACAATATAACGAATTATTTTCAAGCGTGTACAAGTTTTTATATGCAGTTAAATCTTAAATCTTAGGTACTTCTCTACGGAAACAACTCCCCCGAGACAGAGATATTATTTAAAAAAACAAATTGTATTAAGAAAGAAAAAATAGAAGAAAAAATGTATAACGTAATTCAATGAACATTTAAATACCTTCGATACAATGGAAACCACTTGTCTACTACAACAAATTTCCACCCCCCCCCCCCCCTCTTATGGAACACTTCGTGCCGCCTTGCTTCTGCTACGGCGATAGATAGCCCAGTCTGTCGCCTTCAGGCCTGCGTTCATGGAGGCCGGAGGTCATTTTGTAATCTCCGGCGCCTGGTGCGTCTTCTGCGGGACGGAAGAGTGCTAATTCACTCCCGTTCCCTTTCCGCCGCTTCTTTTGCAAGCATCACTGCCTCGCAGTACGGAGCGGCGGAATCCCATGCACTCTCGCTCAGGACCATAGCAATAACCATGGTCTCCAGCGAGAGGCTACCCCCAGCAACAGCTGCCACGAGGTCACCACGCTGCTGCACCCACACATAGCACTCCACTAATGTGTGGAGAGCGGTATCCTCGAGACAGTTCCCACAGTGGTGGCATTTACTTTATATTTAATTATACTTAAATACATAATAATTATGATTATCTAGTTGTCTATTGTCTCCTTCTTCAAGCCTACAAGAACAAAGATAAAAAGGGTATAATTATACCGAAAACATTAACTAAGACAACAAATAAAGTCGTAATGATGGCAAAGATGGGTAACTTTTCAAGCCAACATGATTAGAACTACACCTTTAGTTGAAAGTATTTTTATTCCATACCCTCGGCAATAAACTTTAGTATGTTGCAATATTTAGTCCATAAATACATCCTATTTCTACCGGCTGTTCAAACATGTCAAGCCCACCCAAACCTGGTAATCTTAAACAATGGGCTCCTTCAAACAATACGAGTGTGCTGAAACTGCTCGCCATTGAAGCGTGCACAGGAAACGCGCCGGATCACCGCCATCTTGCGATTGAAACTTGAACTTGTACAAATGCGTTATGACGTAATCGGTTTACTGATATCTGATAGTTCGTATTTAGCTATATTTTTGGATAGTTTGAAAATAGATACAATATGTATTTGGAGTAAAGGGGAATGGGTAAAATATTTTGTGCATTTAATGTGCACGTTATTTGTATCTGATTTAAAAACGAGAATTTCACTGGATTAAAACTAGAATCTTCACAGAATTCTAATTATACAAAAATCTAGTAACAAGAAAACATTTAAATATGTATGTGTATATCGATTGTGTGTTTATGTATTCTATATTTATGTATATTTATATATAATTGTAGGTATGCATATATTTATGTGTATGTGTTATTACATATTTATTTTTACATATCAGGATATATTTTTTTCTTTTTACCGTGTTTAGAATCATTTAAATCCATACATTTCGCACCTACTTCATACATTTCTGCATCTGCGACGGGCAGAGAATGCCTACGGCATTAAGTCCATCTCTGTACCACTTGTGCATAAAGTGTAAAATAAAAATAAATAAAAGTTAAAAACCTTCATAGTAAAAGAGATAGTGTTTAATGCCGTCATCTCACAAGCAACGCCTCTATGCAAACGCCTATATCGCCTCTTTGGCATCAGTTGAAATTTGAAACCAAAGCTAGGAAGATCCCACTATGTTATAACTTAATATCATATCACTTTTGAACCAACAAGTTAAAAAAAAATTGTAATTAATTTTCCAGCAGAACATTCCAACTGTATCCAACTTATAATCATGATCTGCATCACCGTTTTAATTTTCGGCACACTGGGATAGTGTAGTGTTATAGCCGTTATAACCGAAACAAACATGTACGCTACAGTACAGTAACATAAAACAGTACGTAGGCACTCAACAATTAAAGATTTTCCGCTCAAAACTAGTAAACAAGAAAACATCAATCACAGTTGACTAATACGAAAATAATGTTTAATTCCTGATGTGTGGTCTCCATTCATGCAATTATTCTGTCAAATTACGAGACTCAAGATAGCAAGGTTTAAAACAGTAGCCTTTTTTATATTTTTCTCGTCACGCATACTTAATCGACATCATGGACAGCCTAACTAAAAACTTAATATATTTCAGGCTTTTCGTTTAGTAAAAAGAGGCGTGACGGGTCTATGGACAGAGCATGTAACATTCTATAGGAAGGAGAAACGCAATAGTTAATATTAAGATGCAGCTCTTTACCCATATCGATAAGGACAAAAGTTTCAAAGCATTTCATGGACATACCTGAATGTCAAAACGGCCAACACTACTATCTATCAATATTCTATTAGATTGAACTACGTGGATGACTTCAAATAAACATCACTAACATTATAATATTGATCATCTAAATTCTATCAATAACTCAGCATTCTCTGTCAATAAATATCACAATGAGCACGTGATCGCTGTCATACTACTGAGCTGACTCACTTACGATATAAAACGAGCTATTATCACGGTCACTACAGGGCAGCACGATTATATTGCTAAAATACATTCCAATACGGTGCTGATACCAAAATAGAACTGAACAAAAACAGAAATTAAGAGCAAAGAAAGCAGCTGTTTAAAAAGTAAGTAAACAGTCCGAAATGTGATGATGATGATGTGATGATTATGAATGATAGAATGTCGCACAGAATTACTAATTGTTTTTTGAACGAAGTTAATTATCGCGCGTTACACGCTCTAAGCGGATGGGAGGGGGACTGAAAATAGTGTAATAAGACTTTTTTTAAAAACTTCTTGCTTCAACCAGGACTTCATTAAGACCGAGGGTCCATAGACCTCTTACGCCTTTTCGTTTCCTGTTTTATGTAGTAAATGGCCTTACGGTTTTATTGCCCTGGCCTGTTGGTCAACACGCTGACCTCGTTTTTCTTTGACGATAAAACCAATTTTTAATTGATTTTCTATATTTTCAACAACACACTGAAGGCAGGGCACAGTATGGATTGTTTCATGATTTATTATGATTTGCGTATGATGTCATAAATGATCACGTGCATGTATCACGCGCAAGAGCTGTGTAGAAAAGAATAGAAATTTATTTTAGATTATAATAAATAATGTAGATTATAAAAATATCATAATTGTTTACAATTCCGTAAGTAAAAAATTAAAAATACAATTAGATTATATTTTTTAAGCGATAGGGACAAACGCGCAGACAGGTCACCTGGGTGTAAGAGACTACCTCTGCCCTTAGACACCCGCAATTCAAGAGTCACAAGTGGGTTGCGGACCTTTTGGGTCGGAGTATACTCTTTTCTTGAAGGTTTAAAGGTCGCATCGGTCCGGAAATACGTCAGGCAATATTTTTCATCATCATCTGCTTAAGAATACCTTTATTTTTATGGGATAGGGGGCAAACGAGTAGATCTGACATTAAATTAAAGCCGCTTCCCATTGATACCTACGGAGTTGTAAGTTGCTGGGCTGTTATGAGGCGAAGGAAAGAGGGAAGGGGTTGGTCAGATATACCCCCTACAAATAAAAAGTGTTACAAATAAAATGAATCATGCAATGGTACATCTGGACACTGTACCTTTAGAAATCAGTTTTTCTGGCATCATAAGTCATGACTGCAAAAAGTTGTGTAAATGTTACGCTAACTTGAGTTCAGTAAAAATAAACAATGGACACTAACAGGCATCGTGATTCTCTGGAACGTCTGAATCTTAATTAATTTAACTAAGTTTATTAGTGCATGGTATTTAAATTTGGTTTGATTGAAGAAAATAACCATTTGGGTTATTTTCTTCTATACCGTAGCAGCTGTTGTAGGTCCCCGTGCTAAACCATTCATTTTTACAAATGATTTTTAAAAAATTAAGCTGTGTGGCTATTAGAACAGGGCTTATCTCTTTCAGTGGGTTTCGTAAAAGCCGACAAAGGGATTGAACTGTTGTCTGTCGACAGTTTATATGGTATAGGGGGACAGACGAGCAGGCGGGTCACCTGATAGTAAGTGACAACCCGCGCCCATGGACACGTACAAACTCCGCTTTTGAGAGGCATGAGAATTGGTGAAGGAAGGGGAAACAGGAGATTGGCATTTGGGTCTCCGCCCGGCATCCTCACTCACTAAAAAAAAAACGGGTTTCTACATTTTAATAAATTCACATGACATTCCAAGTTTGTGTACATGTGAATTCTCTACATTATTATATGACATTTTGTTTTATATGTTCACACAATTACGTTTTACAATCGAAATGCGCGCAGTACCTATAAGAAAGTTGAAATCATAGACTTTGTTGTCTCTGGTAATATAAATCATAACGAACAAAATTCAAATTTACTCATTAATACTTATGTTCCGTTGGCGGAATCTCTGCGTTGACTTTACACGCGAGAGAGAGTTCATAAACAACCTCCTCGTTATAATAATACTTATGTTTAAACGTTATAATGTCTTTGTTCATATTGACTTTTGTGCTGACATTAATGTTAATGTAATTTTACAAATCCTTAAAACACGTATTTCTTACAATTAATTCTTCATTTTATCAACCAGTACCTGGATGACCGAGCTTTGCTCGGTATTTAATTTTTTTGGTAAATCGTCTAAAAGAGCGAAAAAAAAAAGTAAAATAAAATAATCATCGGGACGGATCGGGAAGGACTCCAACCGGGGTAATCTGGTTACGGGACCGCCTTATTTCCCACCTGACCTATTATAACCTTATAGATGGTGGCGAAATTTACCTTCGTATACTAATGATATTGTAGCAGTTTTTCATTGCCTGAAAACACGGATAAAACGACGTTTTCTAAAACTGAAACCTAGCTAGATCGATTTATCGCCCCGAAACCCCCTATATACTAAATTTCATGAAAATCGTTGGAGCCGATTCCGAGATTCCAATTATATACAAGAATTGCTCATTTAAAGATATAAGATAGCTTCCATCATCACTAATTTATAAAATGAATCAACATTTAATTCACACGCCTCGTTATTGCAACATTACGAATACTCCAGTTTCTATTAATTACCAATTCAAATTGCCCTGCACTATCCTTACGAATTTTCACATTCTAATACCATACAGTACCGAGTAATGCTGTAATAAATGGATTATTGTAAAAAAAGATTGCAAAACAATGAGTTACAAATCAATGCGGTTTCCGGTATATATACTTCCTGGATGTTTGATACCGGCGGGCGAAGAGTTTGTTTTCGATATTGGTTCTGTATGTAAAATACTTAAACAGCTTTATTTTCCATTTATTGACATAAAAAGAGATTATTATGATATTATTGATGGCAACGCATAGTGTTAATCTACACGCATAACAGAATAAAGAAACACACATCGCACCTTCTCGCAAATAAATTCAGTAATATCGTAATGACAGATTGACAGATGGAAATTTGAAGCATTCCCAATCTAAAGATGTCATAATATTTTTTGTTTTTTGAAGTTATGACACTATTGAAAGGAATTGCATCATATAATATAGGGTTGAGGAATCTTCCAGAAGAACCACTTCCATTTGAGTGTTAACTTTTTGAGGAGTTCAGTCATTTGCGTTAACTTGTTTGCTTAATTCATATTTACTAACAGGCCTTTGTCCGGACACTTGGTAAATATGGTGGACAATGTAGGTGAATTAGGTTGATTCACCTTTTTACACAAGTCAGCCTTAGTTATTATTATACCTCAGCAGTATATATTATTATCTACTATAGGACAAAGATTATCTACATTGATTTAAAAGAAAAGGGTTTGAAAGCAGCCGTAATAGTCACTTCAATTTGGTGATTTTACAGCTACTTTTTAGTCACTGATATACATACATAGATACTTATTAAAGTATCAACAGTTTGTTGATATAATTACTACAGGGGAACCCTAAGACATGGTATTATTTCGGATGTCCATCCTTGACGTAGCCGTCACGGTGGTGCGCTCCATTATTTCATTACTATTCTGTTACTACGTTAACACTTTATACAATCAATTTAATAGTAAGTATACAATCAACACGTAATCAGTCGCTTTTTATGTAGCATGTTGTACCAAGAAAATTATGTTTTGGTTTCTCTAAAGCAAACAATTTAAATAGATATTCACGATAATGGATACAAAATAATAATAATAATATCTTGAGGTATCTCCATGGTGAGCTGCCCGTTGACGAACATAATTAATTTCATATTGTAGATAAATAATACCCAGACACAGTACATTATGATCCTGTTCATCAAACAATTATTTGTCCTGGGTAGCAGCCTACAGGTCAGTTTAATAAAAAATATGAGAGTTCGCGGTATGCATTCCGTTCTAGTGTACATATGAATATATGTACATGTACTTGTGTATCCATGAAAATATACTCGCATTTATTTAGATATTATAGCTTTATACGTTTATTCCTATGATTCTAGAATATTATTATTATTTCTATGATACTAGTTATTCATTTTTTTTTATGTTCTTTTCTTTAGCTCTTTCGATGGTTTAACCACATTTACGGGTGGTGTGTATTATCTTTATGTTGTGTTGTGGTGGTGGGTACCTGATTCATTTTCATCAATCTGCATCAATTTTAAGCTTGTGAAAATATTTTCTTTAATGAGTAATATTTTGGCTGTGGAGGACATGATTTGAAATAACACCAGATCTTTAGATGACAATAGGAACAACATATTCGTTTTCTTATTTCCAGATTTAAGTGACTTCGTCATTTAGTTCTGAGTATTTTCAGTGATTCTCTTCTGAAGTGTGTTTTGGGGACTGCAATATCTATTACGTATGTAATTTTCTTTAGTGTATCTTGTAGGGTTTTAACCTGTCTATTGTCATGTACTGTTTTGTGTATAGCGCGGTCGTAGTAGAGCTTGTGGGTATCATTTTCCAAGACAGGCGGAGGCGTTTTTCTCCTGTATGAGCGTATATTTGAGAGCTTATTTTTGGTGAATAGCGTTTGCTATGTCTGTGAGTGTAGTCTGTCATTATAAATTTATTGTAGTTTTTGGTGCTAATAACCTGATCTTGTATTATTATTATATTTACTATACACCACAGAAAAGTAACAACCTAATAAAAATGAAACGTACATACAGGTATATACTTATAGATTACGGTCTTATCGCTAGTGGCCATTTCTTTATGACATATCTTTTTTTACTTAATTTGTGTCGTGATATCTTTGTACTACGTTCCTTAATATTGTTATAAGCAATAGCTCCCCTCTTGGTAGTCTCTTACTGCTAGGCAAGTTACTGTACTGTACTGTGTACCATAACAATTGAAAACTTCACAGCAGAAGGTATGCACACAAATACATACATCACAGTCAAAAGAAATTCAATAATCCACACATATATCTTAGTAACATCCGAATAAAAATGTAACTATTTATATAAGCAAAATATTCCTGTTACTATTAAAAGCCAGTATGCGTGAACAACAGATGAACACACGGATCACATGATGGTAAGTGGCGACCGCCGTCCATGGACACCTGCAACTCGAGAGTCGTAACTGCATTGCCCGCCTTTGAGGGTGATGAGGGAAGGGGAAAGAGGGCTGGTGGTATAAGAGGAGGGGAAAAGGAGACGGGGATTAGCACTCACGTACTCGTCAATACAATGCTAGCATTATTTGATATCGGTGTTTTGTGAGGCCTAGGTATTAACTGCAGTCGAGCCGGCCCACTCGTGCCTATGCATGGCCCTCCCACGCTAAAGGTTATGTGAATGTTATAGATGTAATCTCCAGTATACCTATGTAAATTGCAACTAAAACGAATTAATGAACTAAAACACGGCCTAGATGACTATTTATTATTAACTTGCATTGTGGAATTAAACAATACTGCTGACTGAATACCGACTAATGAAAGACAAAAAAATACATAATATGTAATGCGGATAATTTCCGAAGAATAAATAATGCACTTAGTCCTCCAGGGATTACCCAAAATTTAATGAAATGACCATAAGACTACGACTTAACTTTTATAAATAAACTCTTATATGTAAAAGAGTTCATAAACTCAAACAGTGTGCAGCGGACTGTTAAGATAATTACTTGAAGCAGCGCGTGCGCACATCTGTGTGACCTCCGCATTGTTCGACAATCTTGGTCACGTTTCTGGGTAGGTAGTAGGTACTTATTTTATATATTTTGGATCATTTATTACATCAAAATAATTAGTACACCTATATAATTTATTTTTAACAGTCCGTGACTCTCTTGTCTATACACACACATCTCCTGTGCAATTTATAAATCATCAGGGAGACAAAGGGCTGACAACAGAGACCCAAGCACTTACTATATGCCTATTTAAAAAAAGACTTAACTGCATTAGACGTGACCAATATATAAAAAACGGACATAAAGAACACTCGTATTCGGGGCTAATATTTATGGATGACACGATTTTTTCCGTCCTAAGTTTTAACCAAACCCACAACCTCTGGTTCAGTATTCAAGATCTCTGACTACAGTAGGAATTGCTAGAAGATAATAAACAAATAAGTTGATCATGAATTACTAGTATTCTGGGTAGTGGGTTCACGAAGGTAGTGCACTGAGTAGGGCTCGAACCCGCAACCACTTGATTGCAAGTTCGAACCCTTAGCCATTAAGCTACCGCCGCTTGAAAATATATACATTTAAACAACGAATTCCTCATCCAAATTTTTAAGAAAATTGCGAGCCCAGAAACTTCCGCGTATGGGCCGATTCCACAACATCCTTCTTTGGTATTCTTTAAACTGTAATGTATATATTCCGTAAGCAGACATGTCAATAATAATCGTAATAATTATTTATTTATTTGCGAATGTGGGTATATATACATTAATGTGTTACAGACTTATCATTCAAAAATCAATTCTGAATTCTGAAATAGATTGAGTTGCTCTATTCTACTCCACTGTGAATTGATTGATTGGGGAAAGTAAACAACAGCTTGACCGGTCAAGGTCGCATATCTAGAACTCGCACTGCTTTGGTTATTGTCAGGAACTCCGAGCGCGTACCCTGGAGTTTTTAAGCTGCTAAAGTAAAAGTAGAAAAACGTCCGAGTGGTCACTTCGGCGACCATTTCTCCATGAACAATCATTTGTATACAGTGAATCGATTACACGCCATTGTGAGGCAAGCACGAGCTGAATGCGGTAACAATAGTCACCAGCCTCGTGATGCCATTACTATAAACATCGGATGTTGTAATCGACTTTTGGTAATATGTTATATAGTAGGGAGTAAGTATAGTTGAACCGCGAAGTATAGAGGGGGTATAAGGGGAGGTGAAAGAGGATGAGATGAGGGAAAAGAATACGGGGACTTGGAACTCCAGTAACCTCACTCCTCGGCAATACAGTGCAAGCATTGCTTGTTTACCGGTTTTGTAGTTGAAGAGAATTTGAAATTTGTATTAGGAATAAATAAAAATACATAATATTTTTATTCTAATATTATAAACTGCTAGTACGATATGGTTAAAAATGTTAAGGAGTTACACAGCTTGAAGTAAACGTAAGTAATTCGAATTAGCAATACGTTAGTTACCAAATTCCAGTTAGAAAAAATGTAGGTGTTGAATACACTTCTGCCTACCATTTAGCATATACACATGTACGTAATTTGCAATATGAGCCTATATTTTCATACTACAATGGACAATGGTTTCATACCTAAATCAAACCGGTGCAGTGCATTTGTGGTTAAAAGCAGTGTGACGCCTGTCACCGTCGCGGCAGGTCACTTCACACCTTCTTTAAGGTCCCCGTTGAGTCCGAAACTAGTCGGACATTATCGAAATACACCATATATTTTTATTTATATATATTTAAGGTTTAGGAAGGTTAAGCAATCATGTAGCAAATCTTTTTATCGGGCTCAAAAGGAATTGATAAGAAAGCCCAAAAATATTATCTAATTATGAAACGGTCTGACCATTAGTAGTGAAACCCCTTGCATGCCTCTCTCGAAAGAATAGTATAAAGAGCTAAAATATCATCTCAAAATCTACATAAAGACAAACTTGTAGAAACAGAATATAATATTGTTCTAATAGTCAAGATGTGTACCGTCACAGTACACCGGTCACCACTCCTCTTCACGCGCGCTGAACACCGTAATCACTTCAAAGTTACTAAGATATAGCAACTCGAATCAGACTAACTAAAGTGTTGTTATAAACAGTATTTCAAGAACCACATCACCTGGATAGTTGGCCGTCCACCAAGTGTAAATGACTCCATTCTGCCTGATGGAAAGCAATAACTGGAGTCCAAGAGTGGTGGGCACAATTCTCATTGCAATTTTTTTTTTTTTTATACCATAGGGGGACAGACGAACAGACGGGTCACCTGATGGTAAGTGACATCGCCGTCCATGGAGACTTGCTACTCAAGAGTCGCAAGGGAGCGGAAAGAAGAGAGGAGGGATGAGGAGATGGAAAAAAGGATGAAGGAGATGAGGGGAGAGAAAAGGGGGGAGGGGGAATTGGGCCTCCGGAAACCTCACTCAATTCGGGGAAATGCAACGCAAGCGTTACTTCACAACCGGTTTTCTGTGAGGCCGTGGTATCGCACCGGTTGAGCCGGCCCATTCGTGCCTAAGCATGGCTCTACGACTAAACATTTTGTGCAATGAGAATTGAGTGAGGGTTTGGGTGTCCACAGTCTGTGGACTTGTTGCTTACCAACGAGCCGTCGACTTGTTGGCCCACTACTTAATAAAAAAGATATCAATTGGTCTATCGGTCAAGTGGTGGTGTGTGTAACGTATATTAGCAGTCTGGTACCATGGTTATGCTCTGCTCAGTTTGGGATAAAACAGCTGTGTGATATGTCTGAAAATATTATTATTAAATCATAGATCATATCTAAACATACATATATACCACAGGCGGCCATCGAAGTAATAAATTAACTGTCAGACCTTATAATAATAAGGTTGGGGAAAAACTTTCTTTGTATTTATATACATATTCAAAACTTTTTTTTCAGTTTAAATACATTTAATTATAATATATATTTGTGCCATTTTGTTCGATAACTTAAAGCCATCTCGTAGGTAGTGTCAAAATCCCTTCGCTGTAGAAATCTTCGGATTTTTTATCAAAATAATGTGACAAGTAATTTTCTCCGTCCTGTCTTGATGTTAACCTAACATTAAACGAAGAGACCAAAACTGGTGAAAATCTGAGGTTACAAGGTAAGGTCTATATAGTGGATGCATTAACACTTCCTAGCGTTGGTGGTCCCAAGGTGTGTGTCGGTCTTGCGTTATCATAAAAAGAAAATATACTTCTTTTCTGTTGATCTCAAATGAGAGTCAAAAATGAGTAACCGATTCATTAAGTTTCTTTCAGTGAGCTCGTGTGGCATTCAAATATCGAGTTTTTTGTAAAGTCAGACTTTTTCAAATGGTTTTCAAACTGTTTCGTGGTCAGTGCTCAGTTCCTCGGCTATGTCGTAACTACT
Organism: Tyria jacobaeae; assembly: GCA_947561695.1. NCBI lineage: Eukaryota > Metazoa > Arthropoda > Insecta > Lepidoptera > Erebidae > Tyria > Tyria jacobaeae. Next base: position 22,381,304 of record OX387213.1, read on the forward strand.
AATAAATGTAGTACCAATATTGCTAAACTTTTTCAAAAATGGCTTTATCGTATATTATCCACAATGATGATGATGAATATTATAATGACTCACCATGGAATAGTTAGAGTCAATCTATTTGTATTATGCGAGTGTATGTTTGTATATAAGCATATATGTATATTTCGTATCGCATTTGCAAAAAGAAGCGAGTTAAGAATGCAGACACATTATATATTTTTTGTCAATTTTACTTTTAAAACTTTCGAGTCAAGATTTAATAACTTTTAAACTTTCGCGTTTTAATATACGATTATAATAAAACGAATTCTTGTATGTCGTCATAATTCCGTGTAGGTGCAGTAATTTTATTATACATAAGTCATGAATTATGTAATACGTTTTAATGTCAATAGTAAATCAATGTTAAACTTATTTTATTTAATTCACTAAAAGTATATAATATTTTCAGTGGTAGAGCCATGCTTAGGCACGAATGGGCCGGCTCGACCGGTGCGATACCACGGCCTCACAGAAAACCGGTTGTGAAGTAACGCTTGTGTTGTATTTCCCCGGATTGAGTGAGGTTTCCAGAGGCCCAATTCCCCCTCCCCCTTTTCTCTCCCCTCATCTCCTTTCTCCTCTTTTCCATCTCCTCATCCCTCCTCTCTTCTTTCCGCTCCATGCATCCCCCATCCCTCATCACCCTCAAAGGCGGGCAGCGCACTTGCGACTCTTGAGTTGCAAGTGTCCATGGACGGCGGTGTCACTTACCATCAGGTGACCCGTCTGTTCGTCTGTCCCCCTATAGTATAAAAAGAATAATAATAATAATACTAAAGCGCTCATGTTTCACGTATTAGACCCGTACTTTAAATAAAAGTGAGTTCTTGTAGTAGCACACGGGTCAAGATTCTATTCTTATGTTTTTCTTTAGCCTAAATTACAAAATTAATTACCGTTTACCTAGCACATGAGTACGAAGTTCAAGGAAGTACTAACCTTGGCGACACTAACAAAGAAATATTGCAGCCAATACTTAGCTACATAATATTATTTTTTTCTCAGGTACCTACATATATGTATGTACATATGTACATTTTTATTTATAAGCCATTGTTGGTGTAGCGTTTATGATTAAACTCAAAGTAAAAGATAACTTTGTAATAAGTTTTCACCTGCTGATAAGCTGTTGGAATAAAAGTTTTTTTTTTTTAAGCGATAGGGGGCAAACGAGCAGACGGGTCACCTGATGGTAAATTACTACCGCCGCCCATGGACACCCGCAACTCAAGAGTCACATGTGCGTTGCCGGCCTTTTAGGTAGGAGTACGCTCTTTTCTTGAAGGTTTCAAGGTCGTATCGGTTCGGAAATACGGCAGGCGACAATTTGTTCCATAAGCTGGTTGTGCGAGGCAAAATGCTTCTGGAGAAGCGCACAGTGGTGGAGTGCCAATGGTCTAATATTTTGTCGCGTAGGACGATGGCGGAAATCAGCAGCCGGTATAAGTCCGAACAATTCCTCTGAACACTCCCCATAATACAAGCGATAGAGGATGCAGAGTGAAGCTACATCTCTACGCAACGCCAAGGTGTCAAGTCGATCAGAAATATCTTGGCAGTCGATGATGCGAGTCGCTCTCCGTTGAATGCGGTCAAGAGGGAGAAGTTGGGAAGAGGGAGAGGGAGGTAAGTATGTATGCATGATATTTTTCCTCATCATCATCATAATATTTCTTTATGACGTCACTAAAAAAAGGATAAGATAGACTACAGATCGAGATTTGGTTAATAGAGATATTGGACTAAGTTTTAGACCTTAGTCCAGCGGTTCTAATTTTACCAGAAAACTACTGAAATGGGTGCAATAATTTCATTCTCTTACTATCATAACTCATCGAACCTAGGGTTATCATTAGTGACCCATGAAACTGCAAAGCATGACAATCTGCAAGTTCCAGAAAAGTGAAACTGTATTAAAACCCGCAACGAATTCAATCCGAAGTAAATTACAATTTAAACGTAGAAAATATATATTATTATCGATCAAAATATTCTATAATAGACATGAATATTAACTAACAATACCCAAAATCAGATACAAAATCAAAATTAAAGAAACTCAAGACTTACTAAGTATTGTACATATGTATATGTTACTATGCTTTTATCCAAAGAGACATATTTCAAAGATCCATAAATTAAAAAATGGCGAAACTAGGCTGGAAACTGTTATACTTATGTAAAATATATATTTTACATGCATATTCTCAATTAATAGATATAACACGCCATGCCTGTATCCCTGAAGAGATAGGCGGGGGCGAAATTAACGCCCACATTTTGTGAACTGTGCAAGAGACATTCAGGCACTAGGAAGTTTTTGAGTATATAGAGAGGGGAAAAAAGGATAGGAAGTGAAGGAAGGTATTGCTTATACGAACGGATAATCATTAATCACTTGACCTACAGGTCAGTCAATTCTTATTACAATTACTTTCCCTATTAGTGAAAAGAAAAAAATCAAATATAAACAGCACTCATTTTTTTTTCGTGATGGAATTGAACCGACCACGACCTCTGGCTCAACAGTCAGGATCACTTGCCACTAAACCAAAAGGCATTCAATTCTAAAGAATAATTTAGTTACGTGTGAAAATTGCTTTTTAATTATTTATCATTCAGATCATTGTACCTGTCTTAATTAGGCACAATTATTAACTAGGCCGTTAGGTGTGTGTCGGTAGTTCACAAGCATTATTAATATTAATAACTTCCTCTCTCCAGTCTTTGTAATTTAATACCGTTTCGTTGTCAAATCACGTGTCGTCGTACAGACGTCGATATGGTCATTTGAAGTTAGCGTTTCCGCTTCCGAAACGAAAGGCCGACGACACGGGATGTTATCGATGTTCATAAGAATACAAACGGGAATCGATTATTCTTTACGCTCGATTAGTTCTGTGTACATTGTTGTTGGTGACCGACACAATAGCTTATGTGCATATGATCAAAGATACACTACATAATCAGGGTGTTTAAAAAATATGTAATCTAATATAAGGATCGTTATTTAGCTTTCAAATAGCTGATATAGCTTGAAAAAAATATATTTGGAAATATTGTAATTTGTGTTGTGTAATACACATATTGATAATTTATATAGGAAGAAAAACAAGGCATGTAATTGTTTACATTAGCTCCTTGATCAATTATAAGTTAAGTTTGAAGTGTCAGTTTTAATATATAATTCCTATATTAAAAACAAACAATTATATTTTTTTTTCCACTTCACGTTATTCCCGGGGGTCTATTATACGACCTTAAAATATGAACTCAAGTTTCAGAAACAGTGTCGTGAAAGAGGTGGCTTTAGGCGAATGTCAAAGCTAAGTATGTCACTTTTCCTGTAAGTTTTTGTCCATTAGTCAGAGAGCATCTTACATATCATGTACATATAAAACTATATACATATATATAATCAACAAATATCCAATTTTGTCCATCTACTCTCTTAATATTTTTTCTTGATTCATCATAACCTACCACGACCGCCCCATCCCCGCCTAGTGTATAGGAGGGAGACTGTGGTGAAGCAATGCGGAGTTTATGCTGATTATCAAGTATAATGTTAATATAAATATTTACCAAATAATATATGATTGAATAAATAAATACTTGCGTTTAGTGCTATAAAAAAATTATAATTATTGTAAATCAAATAAACACCTTCATTCATAAACTTCATTTCCCAAAGACAGATCGCCAAACAATGACTTATAAAACTTATAAAAATTAATTAACATATAATCGTTCATAACTCTTGTTGTAACTCTTCGAAGATCACCCTGATTTTTTTAAGAATAGGCAATAATAGAATACAGGAATAAAATTTCAAATTAATAAAAAAAAAATAAGATCTCTTTGGGAATCTGTAGATGTGTAATGAATTCATATATTATTTCTTCTCTGTTTTTTTTTTTTCAAATTGCAGTTTAAAAAGTGTCTGTCATGCTCGATGGAATGTAAATGGATTTGACTAGAGAACTTTTCGGTCAACGATTTATTACGACTTTTGTTGCGGTCTTACTAAGCAACAATGTTACGATAGACTTCGATCGGCATTTTGTGCTATCGTGAGTGCTGTGCGGCTAATGATCGATGGTGATAGACGGGTGGCATATCAACAGATTTGGGCAGCTTTATGCATTGGTATAAGTCAAGTACAAAACGTCTTACATGAACATTTATGAGTCAGAAAGCTTTGTACTAGATAGATACCTCAAAATTTGACGGAAGATCAGAAACGCCGGCGTTTGGATTGCTGCCATTCAATGCTTGAAAAGTATGCTGTATGTGACTTCGTCACAGGTGATGAAAGCTGTATATATTGTTACGAACCTGAAACTAAAATACAATCTGCGCAATGATTGCCACTCGAAGATTTGCCGACCAAACTAAAGAAGGGCAGAACTCAAGGCAAAAAGATGATTGCCTCATTCTTTGGATAGACGGGTGATTTCGCAACAATCATTCTAGAAGATAAAAGGACTGTTACTGCAGATTGGTAAGTCAGTCATTATTTACCAGTTGTCTTGAAAAGTGTTAGACAGCAGCGCCCAAGAAGTAGGATCCTCCTCCACCACGACAACTCATTCCACCAGACGGACTATCGAACATTATCTATCGAAGATGTGACGCTTGTGAGTTATCCTTCTTACAGTCGCGACCTGACACCTTGCGAGTTATATTTATTTCCAAAAATAAAATATAAAGTTAGGAATTAGTTTTATAGGCCCTGAAGATGCCGTGGCTGCGTTTAAAAAGGCGTGGAAGAGATCCTTAAAGAAGAGTGATCTAACTGCTTCAGTCAATGTTTCCATAGCATGCGACGAGAATCAATAAAAATAGTAACAGGCTTTTTTTACTGCCTCGTTGGTGTAGCCTCGGGTGCGATTCCCGCGTCGGGCCTAAAAGTGCTATTAGGTTTTTCTAATAGAAAATTCTCAGTAACAGCCCGGAGTTTGCAGTTTTTAGGTGTAATACCCCCTTGCCACGGAGAGCACTTTAAGCCGTCGGTCCCGGTTGTCATGAACACCTATGACAGTCGATATACGAAAGTCAATGCCCTCAAATATCCTGACAACTGAAGTCGGATGCCAGTCGCTCCGTGAAAAAACTCATATTCAGGCAATAACTGGTTGGACAAGAAGCCAACCCAAATACACATGGGAATAATAAGTCTAGGAAGGATTTTTTTTTAAACGTACTAACATACATCTAACTACAAATACAATAAATATAGTAATCTAACTGACAGATAACAATACAACGCAAGATAGCTACACGGGTAACGTAAGCCCAAAAAACTAAGTTAATTGTTTGGTGCAATTATTAAATACACTCCACATTACAACTGAGGAAATAAGTAGCTGATAATTAAACAATTATGGCCAGTTAATTACACTTATTGTCTTGCACGGTGGTGCTCACGCGTGATAGTATCGTACATGATGCTCGATAATTATGTCATTGAGTTTCTAAAGATTGAATGTTTCCACTTCAATCTTATCTTCAACATATTTCTAAGGAATTAGTTTGTAAATTATATTTTAACTATGTGCAAACACGTACATATGTTAATTAAGAGCTTTTAGAGATTAGAATTTAATCTGTACCTCTCAACTGGGTACGATTCTCCAATGGCCTTGACCGAAGTTTAGACACTGCACCTAGAGTAGAGTAGAACTGATTGGCAGGACCAAGTTTTGATTTTTTTAGCAGCAGTGATAAAAGTAAGACTGGAAAGCCGACTGATAGAGTCTGTATCTCTGAAAGGTAGGTAGAAGTGCAATAAACACCCTCGATTAGAATTTTGTCCAACAAACGTAAGAGGTGAATGTTCCCGTCAACTGGGCACGGGGGACAGGTGAACAGACGGGTCATCTGAAGGTAAGTGACAACTGCCGATCATGTTCACCTGCAAGTCAAGTCGTAAGTGCACTGTCCGCCTTTGAGGGTGAAGCCGAATGGGGTCACCTCTGGGTGGTACAATTGGGAATATATTGTAACGAAAATGTAGGAAATGAGAACACAGAAAGGCAAAGAAAGGAGGAGGATATTGGATTGTGTGAAGAGCAGGAGCATTTGTTCTGTCTTCGGATGTATTTAGATAAATAAGTATGTTTATTAGCAGCCTGGTTACTGGCACAAGCTCTACTTACTTTGGGATGGTCAGAAATTATTATCACTAAGGACATCAGGTTACATGTTATGTACTTGTAACTTAAGCTGACTGTTGCCGGGAGGTCCGGGTCCTCTACCCGTAGAACTCGTATTATCCTGAACATTTTAGATATCTACTTTCAAAGAGAATAGAGTTACCGATTAAGATAATGATGAACAAAACTAAAAACTAAAAAAGAGTGTGACGTCCGGTACCGTTCCGATTTACTCCTTGAGAAAGGTCTCCCGTCGAGACTGAAACTAGTCGGGCATCCCCGAAATACACACGTGAGTAAAATTAAAATATTTAAATAAATAATTTTCCTTTTTCATTATTTTTCACATACTAAAGAAAGGTCAGATGAAAAGCACTCGTAACGACGAGCGTGTATGAAAGGACTGATGAATGTGAAAGACAAGCTATAGGTCAGGATTGTGGCAAATAACATCTATACCTACCCTAATCGGAAAAATGGCATGAACATAAATATGTGTATATATGTATCTATATATGTATATATTAATTTTCGACAGTGGTATCCGTATTAATTATTTGCTATACACTGGCCGCGGGGGTTCTAATTAAAGGGAGATTAAATATAAAGAAATGCTATTTAGTGCAAAAAACTTGGCGTTCACCCCTTTTTTTTATCGTGTGGAAACCCCCACGAGTCACGACCCTACTGGGACCAGTAGGGTGGTATGTCGGACTCGAACCAACTAAAACCACTCGGTGTTCCGTCACATAGTCCTATTGTTGGGGTCTCAGGTTGGCGTTTACCCCGGTCACATACTAAATAAAGCAAGGTCTAATACAATAAAAATAATTACTTCAGACATCTTATACAAGACCGTCTGATCCCAACCTAAGCAGAGCTTGTGCTCTGATATCACGCATGATTGCATCTGGTCTGTAATGCATTCTGCTATACCACAGCTTGTGCTATGTTGTGCTGTGTGTAATTATTTTTTAATGTTTTTGGCACATAATACTATGAACTACCTTTTGCAGCAGCTTTACTTTTTTCTTCTCTTTTAAACCAGTCCTGTATTGAAACGGATACGACAAAAAGATTTAATAAAATCGGTCATGCAGTTATCGAGTTATAATGAGACTAACGAACAGAATCGCATTCTTATATATAACAAAGATAATATTGCGAAGTGGTGTTTCACTTTCTCCTCCTTTATTCCCTTTCCTATCCTCCCTTTTCCATTACATTTTGAAAGTGCTGACGGTAATAGACTTGTCCCCTATTACGTATGCCTCTGCCTAGCCCTTTAGGGATACAGGCGTGAATATATGTATTTATGACCAGGTTTGTTTTCTGAGATAACAGTTTCAGATCCGTCGAGTTTTGACATTCCGTTCTGTCATACGTGCAGCAGCAACAATCCCAGTTTTTGAAGGTTGTTTTATAGTTATATTTTTTACTCATACGCACAAAGTGTACAATGCTTTGTAATGTACAAAAAAAGATTTACATAAAAAGGCTTCTTTACGACTTTATTGTTTGACTCCATTTTGACGCACATTGGCGCTGTTTATTTAATTTGTCTTTTTTTTTCTTGACAACTACGTCCTCGTTAGTGTGTTGTTCAGTTTGAAAACTTTGAATCACCAAGTAATTGAAGAAAAACATGATGAGAACTCAAAGTAAAACTTACTTATTTCTAGTAGATTGTAAATATAGTACGCTAACAGCCTTTGATGAGTGCCCCTATAAGGAGTTTGGGCCTCCTGTTACCTCACTCACTCGACGAAAGACGCCGCAATCGTTGCTCAGGTCAAACCGGCTATGTACTGTTACTATGTACCATTAATTACTTAATCAGTTCCATGATAACATGAATAGACAAACCAACATTTTTTTTTGTTTTAAATATGTACATTACACTCCGAAAATCTGAGACCAATTCAAATAGATTTATGAATGTATACAAATATGAGTACTTAGCTTAGAAATTTAAAACCCGGAATTCCTTCGATAATGCATTCAAATGGTTTATGCTCATAAATAATTCGAAATTCTTATATCATTTTTAAACGCAGTCTGTACATAAACGGTTAGAGTAAACCTATTTTCTAGAACTTGTACCACTAGTGTGTGCCCACGTGTCTGTTATTTCAAAATATTCACAACTAACAAAAGAGGGATCACTCACCATTTACTTATACCATTTATTATCAGTGTAAGGGCTTTCGAACGCCTACAGATATTTCATTATTCTTGTGTATACTCTGAATGGTTTGAATCCATTGATGTTTTTACAGTTTGTAACCGATTGAAAAAAGGAGCAGTTTACATATGTTTGGCTGACTTCAAAAATATTATAATTACTATTTTTATTTGAGTGTTGTGTATTCTTGTGTGTTATGTTCTAAGAAGTTGACCACCGTGAGTTTTCCAGTGACCAGTACCGGTTTGCCACCCTAGATTTGGATTTTTAAACTAAACGATTTTTGTAAAACATTAGTACTAATTTTTAAAGTAAATTGTAGACTGTGTAAGGTGCCTGAGCCTTTAAATTACTTCAAAACTTGTTTAACATTCTATGTCAAGTGAATTTTGAAACTATTTGCTAATGAATTACACAAAAAATACCTCGTGTGGAAGAGAAACACGATTAATTACTTTTAATTTCTTCACACTTCAATCAACTTTACAAACTAGTTACATTATAATTAATCTATTACATAGGTACTTACATTAATTCATTCATAGTCAATTCGTTATATTTATTACATATATAAAGTAGCAGAAAAACTTATATTTAAAATTAAATTATAATAAGGCGTCCCCTCGACCAAACGTACCCATGACGTTGGCGGCGTTTCCCCGTAGCGATGTTTTGGGTCAGGTATTGAGCAGAGCGTGGGTCCCGTCCCCTTCTCCGCAGTCGGCGCCCCAAATCAGCCACGAACCTTTTGGCCTCAGAGCCCCACGGACCTGCCGTCTCCACGGCGAACGGGACGAAGTCATCCTCCGCGTCCTCCAGGGCTGCGTATTTTCTGTGTTTGCCCAATGCCGCTGACTCGGCCGCCGAACCGGCCGCCCTCCGAGTAGCAGCGAGGTGACAGGACGCATAGGTACAGACGCAAGTAGCGTCCCATATCAGAGAGCGACCTCTCCGCCATGGGACGAGGGTGAGTCCGTCAGGCCGTTTCCCGTCGGATCGCGACAGGCCAGGGGGCTCCAAGACGCAGGGGATATCCGCGGAAACGAGCGCCCTTCTTAATAAGTCGTTAATGGAGTAGTGTCGCGGACCTCGTCCGTCACTTCGGGTACAACTTAGCCCATGCAGACCATTTGCCTCCACCTTTGCGCCACAAACGCAAGTATGGGGTTCGCAAACAGCGCAGCCAAGTCGGAGTCCGGCTGCCACCCTAAGGGAGTCGTCGTCCAACAGCGTTCCCAAATTAGGGGATGGCAGGGCATGCAGCCAGGCACCTGACTCTGGCTCAGAGGCGGCAATGAGCCGAGCCAACTCGACTCCGGACGCTCCGCTGCGCAAACAAGCGAGGATGTGAGCCCCAGACACGTCATCCCAACCCCTCTGCGCTCCATGACTTGTGGGCAGATCGGTATCTGGATAAAGTGTGGTCCAAGTCTCAAGGGCTTTCTTAGCATAGGGAATGGCGATATTGTCGCCCACGCGCGAAAACAAGTGGCTAATTAACCCTGAAACGCCAAACGAGGAAGCGAGAAAGGCGATTGGGCCGCACTCCAAAACCTCCAAATCGGACCGGCAGGGCAGCCTGGCACCACTGCCTCTCACTTAAGCTGATGTTGAGCATCTCCTCAACAACACGCTGGAGCGCTTCGTCGAAGCAGAGAACACCGTCCGGGAACTCCCATGTCGGCGTTGTCCGTATGACGTATGTCAACTTGGGCATCCCGAAACAAGACCTCAAAAGAGACAAAGATACGTGAGCCGGGAGATGGCGAAAGTGAACAGCCAGAGATGCCAGGGACTCCGTTTTTGCGGACAGGCAATCCAGCATAGCTTCAGGGAAAATTGGCGAGCCCAGGATGTAAAGAGTGTCCCGGTCCATGATTCTAAGACCAGGAATAAGGGACATAAACTTAGCAGTCATTTCCGCCTACGCCGGGCCACAGGGGTGAAGCTCGCATTTGGCAGTGTTTACCTCTAGCCCTAACTCCTGCAATGCGGGGAAGAGCGCCACTCCGTCCCTTAGAACCACTTCGGGGCTGCAACCAATGGTTCCGTCGTCTAAGTACCACACGTTCAGGGGGCTCTGTAATGGTTTTACGGCTTTATGAATAGCCATGCTAAAAACGAGTGGGCCCAGGGTCCCCTGTTGTGCTCCAACCTGATTATCGGCTATTATTCTTACTTTTTTCTTTACTTTCTTCTTCTTCCCTTCCCTTCCCCTTTCTTTCTTTTTCTCAATTTGTAACTGTGTCTGAAGGCATTGCAGCCAGCGGATGGCAATGAATGAAGAAAAATTAACTTACAAAAGAAAAATTGTAGTTGTCTAATGTAAGAATATTACTGTCGGTAGTAGTAGTCAATCAACTTCAATTCTCAAATATCAACATTTTTATATATACTCTGCTTATAAACGAGCAATGAATAGTGTGAGTTGAAAGTTCCCGCCCACATTTACTTTTAATTAAAGCTTTACGGCACTTTTACGCCGACGATAGCTTGTTGTAAACTCTTTATTCTTATTGTAACTGCTTTATGGCGCGCATCTATTGTTTTTAAATTGTTTATTTATTGTCTATGTTTTCGTAGGTTTGTTAGATGATCGTTATTAATGTGTATAGAGAATTAATTTAGACGATTAATGTTGGACTTCACACGCGTGGAATTTAGAATCAATTACTTCGGTAAAATTGTTTTAGGTTAGACCTCTAGCTACAATACATACTACTGTTCAAAACTGCATTCAATTTTTTGCGTGATGCTTGTACAAACATACATACAGACAGACAAAAAATATAAAATCTGTTGTTTTGGCTTCTCTTGCTCTATTGAGTGGCCCGTTGGTCTAACGGTTAGGGACCATGACTGCTGAACTAGAGATCTCTCTCTCTAGAGATCGTGGGCTCGAAATGTTTATGTATCAGACAGTTTACATACAGTCATACAGTCATACAGTGGCCGGATGACGACAAGAGGCTTGGCCCTAAAGTATGATTGGCAGTCTTTGATTTAGGCGCTTCTACCAACACCCTTCAACGTACCCCTCTCCCCCCTTAAATTTTTCAAGTACCGTACGACATCAACAAACTCAATATCTTTGTAAAGTAACAAATTCCTCTATAAAATATATAAGCAATCCAAAAACAAACATTCGAATCCCGCTGATAGTTCCATAGATTAGCGTGACAAAAGACTCTGCCGCTTGAGTAATATATTCGTAGATTTTAAGTTTTCTATTTACGCTATTAGTTTTGTATGTTTTTCATAACTTAATAAATAATTACTTGTGACGGTTGTTCGGAAATTCTTTTTTTAAAGGCAACTCTAGCTCTAGAACTAACAACTAAACTAAACTTTACAAACATTCAAACAACGGACACAAACAACACCCAGACTCAGAACAACAATTTGAGGATTGCACAAAGTGTTGTCCCGTGCGGGGATCGAACCCACAACACTCGGCGCGGCAACGTAGTGGCGAGGTGACCACTTAAACCACTTCGCCATCTGTTGTCTGTGTGTCTGTGCAGTTAATATTTACAGTAGTTAATATCTGTTTTGAAAGAAATTTGTTCCTCGTTAAAAGTAAGAAAAAAAATTGTTTGTATTAATCACTTCATTTTAAATATTAGATTGCAGCCTGGATGATCCAACTTCCCTTAGTCTGAGTGACATCACAAAATTACAAATAGTTAATTTCTCTAAAATTATAAATGCGAAGGTAATTATGTTTGTTCGTTGTACTTTCACTCTACTACTCATCCGATACTCATGAAATTTTGCATATACCTAGCTTAGGACCAATTTAATACCCAAAGAAAGGACGATTGCCGAGTGACAGTGAATTAACTGACAAAATTTATATAAACACAATCGAAGCATTGGTCGCAAACTAGTAATTATCTATTTCAAAGTCAAAGCATTTATTTCAAATAGGCCCAAAAGGCACTTTCGAACGTCTAAATTTACATTTAAATATAATTGATTCTAGTCCCCCATCCCAAAATGTAGTTTCGTATGGAGAAGAATGGGCAAGAAACTCCACCGTTACTCTTTTAAAATGTTTTGTTTACATACAATCATTATATGTAATTAAAATTATGTGTGAAAACGATGCACCCAGAACAATATCAAATATCACTGTACCGAAACAGGTAAAAATTAGTAAATCTAATTTTTTTTTTTCAAGTTCCTTCTTTTGTGAGAAAAAATATTATTGGGAGACCTTTATCAACGCAACTTATTCGAGTCGACTAGGTCGAGCCGACTATATATGACCATGCTTTTAAAAAAATATTATTAAAAAAATATATTTATATTTTATTATGTATTCATATTTATTTATCGAACCCATTTATTTGTTAACCTGTGTTACTTGTTCCGGAATATAGATTTATTATTATTATTATTTCATCAGTAAGTAATTAGAATCTTTTTTTTTTTTTTAAATGAGCAAATCTCGGTCATCCAGGTACGAGTACTTACACTAAAACGCGACTTAAAATGTACAGACATACGTACATACACTAATGCCTCTATGCCCGAAGGTACGTGCATCGTTATCCTAGTTCAAATTACTTCATAGGGGATAAAGTGTGTGAGCAGGATACAGCACTTTTGTTTATCATTATCCTTCTTTTCCTAACAGACCACGTCCTTTAAAAAATCCTTAAACTTGCAATTCGATAGATAAATTAAACAATTTTGATAAGCTAATTATACAAATGAATAAAAATGAAACATGCATCATAGGTTTGAATAAAATTCTTAGTAGGGTTACAGGATCTGTAAAAGGTCCTGACACATTTAAATATTATCGAAAACTCTGTTTAACAATTTTTTTACAAATATTTATTTATGGAATATGTATTTATATGTTTAATATTAAATACACAATATTATCGCTATTCCCTTTATTCACATTAATAAACACACAAATTACATTTTTAAATATAAAATAAAAACAAAATATATTTAAAAATTTAAAAAATAGTGCCCCACCGGTATCGGGTACAGGGACCAAGCTACCGGTTGTTAGGGCTCCAGAGACAGGAACCTCCTCACAGTACGTGCCGTATCAAAAAAGGTCAAGGCTCTTGGCAATCAACCCATGAGCTGATATGACTATCGGCACAATGATTGCAGAACTCACATCCCACATGTCGACCACCTCATGCCACCTCTGCCTTTATGAGGTTGTCGTCATGTGGAATGGTAATGTCAACAATCATTGCTCGGCGCTCTAGTCGGTCTATCACCACTATATCATATTATTAATTATAGGTTTATTGGCAACAATAGTCCTGTCAGTTATCACTATTATTATTACTTACTTTATTATAATTACCTTATTAGATGTATATAAATATACAAATACATAAGATATATGTATTATTAGTGCTGGCATAATACCAGCGCTTCTACTAAGGAAGGAGCACAACGGTGAGCCATTTAGGCTCATGAAGAGGTTACTTTTTTTGTTGTATCTGTTAAGATTAGTTTCTGATGCATGTTAAGCCTTTGTAATTTTGTATATCAGTTGTGTCAGGATCATACTAACATATATACCAACAAGCCAGTCAATTTTAATATAAATTAAATTTATATCTACAGGCAAACATTAAATATTTTCTACCGTTGGCTGTACCTAGTACCTGTTTTTAATTTAATTATACAATAACTGGTTTTACGTAACAAATCATTATTGGACCAATCAATTGGTAACAATTCACTTTCTAAACAGGTTATGACGACTGACTGTAGATTTATTAGAAGTCTAGATTGTATCAATTCCGGTTTTAGGACAGATCAGACAGATCGGTTTTTAGGTTACACTCTTACTTAAAAACCGTCCTAAACATACATTCATATACTCACCGCTTATATCTCCGAAGTGGTAGGCAGAGGCGCATAATAGGACCATATTTTGCCAACCATCATATAATTTGGTCCCTTTTACGTAATAGAGGTCAAGACTTTTGTCGTCAACCGGACACTGTTTAAACTCTAAACATTGTAGATAATATAATGTCGTCTTGCAACGGCGTGTAGTTCTCGGTGTAGCAGACTATAATGTATCTATGTGTGTATGTGACGATCGGTGAAAGATTGGAATTCACTACCAGCGCACGTGTTTCCTTCCCACTTTGATCCTGGGTCTTTTAAGCGGGGCGTGAAAAAGCATCTCACCAGGCCGCCATAGTGTGGGTCACCATGCTGCATTGACTAGACATGCAATGAGGATGGTGACCACCACTCTTGGACTCCATTTATTGCTTACCATCAGGCAAAGTGGAGTCATTATGGAAGGCTTACAAATAAAAAAAATAAAAATAAAATGTATTAAATAAAGATCTGTTATTTTATAGTATACTAGCATTTACCCGCGGCTTCGTTCGCATTGAATGCCTTAAATATAGATGGCGTTGAAGGTGCTACATTATCAATTTTTTTGACAAACAATCATATGTCCGAAATTATTTTTTTTTTTTACCTCAACAGAAGACACTAAAAATACATCATTATAATTATCAGATAGATGTTACCACTACGGTCAACGCCAGAATTATCCGTTACTTTGGCCATGTGACGCGCCGTGAGGATGTCACAGAACGCCTGGTAGTGAAGGGTCGTTATGTGTACGTAAAAGCTCTGACCAACGAGGCCAGAGCATCGGAGAGTGTGATGCCTTAATTGCTGCAGACCTAAAACCAACACACGTGACCATGACTGCTCTATCCAGAGCATACAAAGAAGAAGAGACGTTACCATATCTAATAGTTCAGCAAATCATAAAGCAAAAGAATTTCAATATACCTAAGTTGTCGGTCAATTTACGATGGAGTATTTCAAGCGTACAAAGTTGCGGGTAATTGCTAGTACGTAATAAATATATCCAGATAGACTTAAAATATTTTAGTCTCGACCTCTGTCACCCCATGAACTAAATCTCTCGTAAACACGACATTCCTCGCAATGAACCGTCAGCCTACACACTATTGAAATACAAATCTGTTTGAAACTTGATACAGTCGCGGTAATTCTGTGCTCTTTCCTAATTGCTCTCGAAATAGAGCATCTCACCGCGCGAAACTTACAGTCACACCTGGCCATGGGTGTGTGTGTGACATATGTCAGAGTTTTACTAAATCTGCAATAATGATAAGGAACATTTAAGTTCCTTGCAGCAGCAAGGAAATGATTACCAGGAAAACGTAAAACTTCAAATACAGTTTTTTTTTATTCACTTAAAAAACATTCAAATTCACAAACAAACAGTTTACCAAATTGTAATTGATAATGGCGCTCTATTTATATACTTTTATATATATTTTTAAGTAAGTAACATATCGTACTTATGTGTATACATGTATACATACATTTAACTTAAATCTTAAACAACTTTATTATCTTTCTTACACTTAAGAATGTACTTATCTTATATTTTTCCTATAGTATTATTCATACATGTGCCTTATACTAGTGTCATTATTAACTTCTATTATTTTATTTTTCAGACCTTTTTTTAATTAATAATAATTGAATACGCGTTTGTCTTTCATCATGGGAAGTCATTAACACGAAGATATTACTCACCTATAAACGAGGAACCTATTAACTACTTTTTAATAATCTAGAATTAAAAGCTCTATGGAAAAATAGACGTAGACAAAACATACGTAAATACATTGCGACTAGACGACAAGAAAAGGAGCTGACTTTAATCCTTGATTAGTCTGTTTACTGCTCCTATTTGCTTAAAAATAGAAAAAAAGAAGATGTATGTATATCGCGACGCATGTAAATTTTACAGCCCGAATCGCCTATTTGGAAAACCTAAAAAAAAAGTAAAACGAAAAAAAGGATCTTTATTATATTCACAACACAATTTAAGTATGCATATAAACAAAATACTGATCACATTGAAAAAGGAAAAGTCCTTTAGGTCGTACGTTAATAAATATTATATAATTAGTATTTAATTTAATGAAACATATACGAAAGTGTTATTATTGACCTACTTTTGAATAAATCCTTACGTACCCACAAATAACATCTTACTATACTGTTATAAATAAAAAAGTTGTGATGATGTAAATTAACAGATCTGCATAAAAATTCTCACAGAGATTGATTACATAAGTTACTTTTATTCCAGGACAATAACATTTCCAAGCGAGCGAAGTGCACCAAGCCAAAATTTATTAATAAGGATTAATTAGGAACCATACTAGTATTTCACACCTGCATGACCTGCAATACAACAAACAAGTCAGGAACAGAGCTTATTAAACAAATACCGACACGTTTGTTTACAACTGGTTCCCACCCTCACCGGAAGCGTAGGAAACGATAAAATAGTAATATTTCATACAGCCGGCGCACGCGCAGGCACGTTCTACTATATTGACTTCATTTACACGCATATTCTAAAGGTCTCTTCACACTGACACACTGATTTAATTCTTCCAATAACGCTTTCAAACACCACTGAATATAGTACTGGTAAGTAAACAAAACGAACTCTCTAAATTCCAAGACAGACATTTTTGTAGTCCTATTTAAAATACCCTGTGATTACAATTCAAGCGATTTTCGCTTTAGTAATTTATATTTTTTTTTCTTAAAAAAAAAACAACATTCATGTTAGGCATTCTTCCTACAACGACGCACTCACTAACCGCTAGACTTCACATGTCAGGCATTCGCATTACGTTTGTACATGAAAACGAGAATGGCGAACTCCTAATTGCACCATAACATCAGAAAACTAAGGATGAAGTACAGATATACCTTATACATATATTGTTGAGGTATTTAGGTTCATATATATGTTTATTGCATTCTTCTATCTACTCGTATACACTAACTACGACTCTAACTTTCATGTCTATCCTCTCTTCATATCAAAGGTTTGCTGAAAGAAAACTCAACTATAGGTTAACTTTAGATTAAGCTCGTCTTTGTACGTACTATTTTCCTTCTTGTGTATGATTTGTAATTTCTGTTTTCTGTATACGATCCGATCCGCCATTCCAATCCTAGCTTAACACTGTGTGAATAAACCTTTAACAACAGCTATTTTAAGCGATTTCACGCACGCGCAACTGACACTCCATATTTAAAAGCATAATTGACATTTATATTTCTATTCTCCGATAGCTCACCGACCCTTTTCTTAAGCGGATGAAAGTCTGATTACAAGAATTCTTGAATTAAATATTAACAAGAAACTTTACATTTTATAAGCTGTATTAATACTTTTGCTTTGCTGTACCTACTCATAATTAATCTTTAACATGTATTTAATAGCTAAACGTGGTAGTAAAAATAGAAAAAAAATAAACAAGGTAGCTGTCAAAATCAGAAGTATAAAGACATATATAATGTTTTGTGAAAGCCATCAATGTTATATTAATTTAATTAAATAATGGTCCTTTTGAAGATGAGACTCCACTATTTTTTATGGCCAAAAAAGGGGCAAACGAGCAGAGGGATCACCTGATGGTAAATGAAAACCGTCGGCCGCCTATGGACACCTCCAACTCAAAAGTTGCAAGGGCGCTGCCCACCTACGAGGATGATGGCGATAAGGGGGGAATGAAGGGAGAGGAAAAGAGATAGAGAAAGGGAGAGGGGGCGTTTGGGCCTCCGGTACCCTCATTCACTCGATAACTACAACACAAGCATTGTTTGACAACCGGTTTTCTGTTTGTATTCGTGGCGCCGTGGCAAATACCAACAGGAAACCGGTTGTCAAACAATACATACATAATTACAAATAGGATAGTTTAATAGCACGTTTGAATTTTGAAAGTTTGAACCTTTAGAGTTATCAACACACAATAATATAATAACTGTTTTCTACCTAACAGGTTTTCTTGGTTGCAATAAATATTTAAGAATAGAATAACCTAGAATCGATATAAACTTTATTGTACAACAAAAGAAATTGTTACAGAGGACACAACAGATGAACATAAATGACGAAACTGCGGCCTTACAGACAACTGCGTTCTCACAGACAACCTTTAACCAACAGTAATTTGATGTAATTAAGTGGGAGTTGTGGGCTCAAAAGTATATGTATATTTAGATAAAGTTGTGAGAATTACATACTTCTAAAGCATACAGCATCTAATAAACAATTATTAGAAACTAAAGAAATAGTAGCATTAAGATATATACATAAATATATGCAGTCTTTCCTAACACATATTTAACACAAAAATACAGCAAATACATAAACATGCATACATACAGAAACCACGTTACGGGAAAAAAACACTAATTACGCTTTTTTATATGATATCAAAACTATTTTCTTCCCTGTTTCCCTGTTTAACCTGCTCAATGGTGACATTTTATAATTACATGCCGGTATTTCGAAAACTCGTTTGACGTACCTTTAAATACCAACTGTGGAGCGCAGTCACCGCCTTAAGTTAAATGAAAAGGAATATTATACCTAATGTTGCAGAAAACGAAAGATACTTGATGTTTCCTATATTAGAAAAGGAAGACATTACTGTTAATTTGAAACTAATGTGTAGTAGAAACTTATAAATAAATGCATAAATGATGTTGCTGAGTTATATCTTTCTTTTCTTTTTTTTTCGTGTGGAAACCCCCACGGGTCATCACCTCATCGGAGCTTACAGAGAGGTGGTATGTCGGACTCGAACCGACTAAAACCACCCGGTGTTCCGTCACAAAGAGTCTATTGCAAGGGACTCGGGAATACCCTAACAAGGATGATGCTGAGTTATATCTTGCTAATACACAGATTAAGTGTTGGCCAAGCAATGTATACTGTCTGATAAATAATAATAACCCTCAGTCGGCCTTTGCGGCACCCACGGGAAGACGTTTTTTGGCCCTATACTACTCCATCGTGAACCACACGTCTTATATAGATTAGAAAATATATATTGTGTATCCTGTATCCCTAAATCCCTGTATCTGTATCCCTGTATATATTATACACGAATGATTTGCCAAATAAAATTCGGAAAGACTAACGTGATACCGACAAGTCTCTTGCCGTCGACCTGGCACTTTGGGAACTGAAGTTGGGAAGCTCGACAGTATCTCGAAGATAAAGGGAAGAACAAGGGAAGGTGTATGGAAGAAAATGGATATTATTATAATTATGCTGAGAAAAAAAAACAGGCCAAGTGAGAGTCGGACTCGCGCACGAAGCGTTCCGTACCATTATCTATAAAAAAAAAAGTGTTGTATGGGAGCCCCTCTTAAATTGTGTCTTTTGTTGTTTTTAAAGTGCATATATATCTAAATATTCTGTAAATATTTTAAGAGATTTATTTCTGTGTTTAAACGAGGTAACCTTGAGAACTTCTAGTCGGATTATAAAAAATATTTTTGTCTTGGTAGGGTATTTTGAGAGAATAAAATAGGCTACAGAACATCACGCTACAACACTTAGGAGCGGAGCAGTGATCACAAACTCGGCGAAGTAGGCTAGTTGCTTTTGTTTGATTTAAGTCAATAACAGTGTTTTATTTTGCGTCATATAATGTCGAAGATAATAAGTGTGTCGTGTGACTTTTACGGTTACTTGTGTTTATTGTAAGGCATTATCGTGATTTTTGCTGAATGTATAACTAATAATACATTTTAATGCGATTATTAAGATTCGTTATTAAGTTAGTTAGTGGGTTTCTAGATAAATTATGGGAATGATCATAGAAGTATAGAAATATCATATCGGATTTAAAGAACCTGGATTACACATTTTTACTTTGCGTCATTTATGTAGTATTTAAAGAGCCTAAAGGTAGATATATCATTGCTACTCATTTCGTATCAATTAACTTTAAATTATTTAGTCGTAAGTTCACCGGTCGCACCAGTCGACCCGGCCTACCTGTCCCGATCAACTGGGATAGAATATTTTGTGGTGAAAACGTTGATGGAGCTTTAAATTTCATAGTGGTAGAGCCATGCTTAAGCACGAATGGGCCGGCTCGACCGATGCGATACCACGGCCTCACAGAAAACAGGTTGTGAAGTAACGCTTGCGTTGCATTTCCCCGAAATGAGTGAGGTCTCCGGAGGCCCAAAATCCCCCACCCCCCTAATGATAGCGCTGTTAACGAAAAGGATACCCCAGGGGGGTACCAGCGCTAGCGTTGGAGAATCCCCCCCTGGACGTCCACCCTCAGTACGGATTATGCCTGAGCGTGGACGCCCAGGCTGCCCCTCGTACTCTGGGGGGGGGCTCAACTGCGCTCTCAAAATCTGCTCGGGGCAAGAGAAGGCATACCATGGCACCCCCTGTCACGTTTACCGTGGATTTTTGTAACATCAGGGGCTTACATTCGAATCTCGACACTGTCCACCACCACCTTGAGACAGCAAAGCCGGCCTTGCTCTTTTTAACCGAGACGCGGATATCATCTCCAGCGGACACATCCTACCTCTGCTACCCTGGGTACGGACTGGAACACTCCTTTGTTCCTAAGGCTGGTGTACGTGTACGTTAGAGATGATATCACTTCTCGCCGCCTCGGCAATCTTGAAGGTAGGGACCTCTCCATCTTATGGCTACGTGTAGACTGCGACGACCATCCCCGCATCTACCTATGCCTCTACAGGTCCCATAGCGGTGATGCCGAAACGGACCGACTCATCGACCACGTCCAAATGGCTACAGACTCAGTGCTCCAGCAGGTCCCGTCCAGCAGATCGTGATTCTTGGCGACTTTAGGGCCCATCGGGCCGAATGGCTTGGTTCGCGCAAAACCGATCATGCGGGAAGATCTGTTCACGATTTCGCCTTGGCATATGGCTTGACGCAGCTGGTAGCAACGCCTACGCGAATCCCAGATGCAGAAAGCCACGTGCCTTCACTGTTGGATCTTCTGCTGACCTCACATCCTGACGGCTACAAAGTATCCGTTGAGGCCCCTCTTGGCTCTTCGGACCATTGCCTGATTAGGAGTATGGTGCCACTCGTTCACTCGCTGCGGCCGCGAGTTACAGGCAGTCGCCGCGTATGGCACTATAGGTCAGCAGACTGGGATGGAATGAGAACATTCTTTGCATCCTACCCATGGAGGCAGGTTTGCTTCTCGCCGGATGATCCCAATGTCGTTGCTGACTCTGTCGCGGATGTTGTGCTTCAGGGTATGGAACTTTTCATTCCATTCTCCCTGATTCCCACAGGTGGCAAGTCCCAGCCTTGGTTTGGTCGAACCTGCAAAGCGGCGTCCCGCCGAAAGCAGGAATGTTACCAAGCATGGGCTAATGCAGCGACAGCACGGGATGTAAAGACCAGCACATTAAAGAAGCAATTTAACTTTGCCTCCAGGTCCCTCAAAAGAGTAATTGCTGGGGCGAAGTCGGCTCACATCGGCAGAATTGGCGAGAGACTAGTGAGTCTACCCTCCGGAACTCGTGCATTCTGGTCTCTTGCCAAAGCTGTCCAGGGGAACTTTTGTAAGCCATCCCTTCCACCTCTGCGCATAGGAGATAATTCGTTGGCTCACGACGCTAAAGAAAAAGCCGATCTTCTGGGCAAACTCTTTGCGTCCAACTCGACCCTGGACGACGGGGGAAACGCACCGCCGACCATACCGCAGTGCGAGACCCGCATGCCGGAAGTCCGGTTTACACAAAGGGCAGTGCGTAAAGCGCTTCTTTCCCTCGACGTTCATAAGTCGAGTGGGCCCGATAGAATCTCTCCTATCGTGCTGAAGACGTGTGCTCCAGAGTTAGCACCGGTTTTAACGCGCCTTTATCGGCTTTCCTACTCTCTTGGCGTAGTCCCGAACTCATGGAAGACAGCTCTAGTGCACCCAATCCCTAAAAAAGGAGATCGCTCGGATCCGTCCAACTACAGACCCATAGCCATCCCCTCCTTGTTCTCCAAGATAATGGAATCCATTGCTAACTGCCAGCTCCTCCGGTACTTAGAAGACCACCAGCTCCTCAATGATCGA
The DNA here is from genome assembly GCA_947561695.1 of Tyria jacobaeae. Lineage (NCBI taxonomy): Eukaryota > Metazoa > Arthropoda > Insecta > Lepidoptera > Erebidae > Tyria > Tyria jacobaeae. The sequence goes on from OX387213.1 coordinate 22,403,647, forward strand.
CATTACGGCTTCCGTCAGGGTCGTTCAGCTGGTGATCTTCTCGTATACTTGACTCACCGGTGGGCACAGGCGATCGAGACCAAGGGGGAAGCGTTGGCCATTACTTTGGACATGGCGAAGGCCTTCGATCGAGTCTGGCACAAAGCGCTCCTTGCGAAGCTTCCTTCCTATGGGCTTCCCGAGAAACTATAAGGCCGGCAACGCACTTGTGACTCTTGAGTTGCGGGTGTCCATGGGCGGCGGTAGTCACTTACCATCAGGTGACCCGTCTGCTCGTTTGCCCCCTATCGCATAAAAAAAAAAAAAAAAAAACTGTGCAATTGGCTCACCAGTTTTCTTACAGACAGAAGCATCAAGGTCGTTGTTGACGGTGCATGCTCCGACTCCAAGTCTGTTAATTCTGGTGTCCCACAAGGCTGTGTGCTATCACCCACGCTGTTTCTTCTGCATATCAACGACATGCTGCAGATTAGCAGCATCCATTGCTATGCAGACGATAGCACGAGTGATGCCCTTTACACCGGCCGCGCTAACATTTCCCGGGTAAACGTCATCGAAAGCCGATCCAAACTTGTGTCTGAAATCGAAACTTCTTTATCAAAAGTTTCAGATTGGGGTCGACTTAACCTAGTCCAATTTAACCCCACGAAGACATAGGTTTGCGCGTTCACCGCTAAAAAGATGCCATTGGTCGTATCACCTCAATTTGAGAGCACTTCCCTAACTGCATCAGCCAGTATCGGAATCCTTGGCGTTGATATATCAAGCGAAGTCCAGTTTCGCGGTCACTTAGAGAGTAAGGCCATATTAGCCTCGAAGAAGCTTGGTGTGCTAAACAGATCGAGACAGTATTTTACTCCGGCCCACCGCCTGCAACTTTATAAGGCGCAGGTTCGGCCGCACATGGAATACTGTTCTCATCTCTATGCAGGTGCACCCCAGTACCAACTTCTGCCTCTTGACCGCATTCAACGGAGAGCGACTCGCATCATCGACTGCCAAGATATTTCTGATCGACTTGACACCTTGGCGTTGCGTAGAGATGCAGCTTCATTCTGCATCCTCTATCGCTTGTATCACGGGGAGTGTTCAGAGGAATTGTTCGGACTTATACCGGCTGCTGGTTTCCGCCATCGTCCTACGCGACAAAATATCCATCCCCATCACCTGGACGATTGGCACTCCACCACTGTGCGCTTCTCCAGAAGCTTTTTGCCTCGCACAACCAGCCTATGGAACAAATTGTCGCCTGCCGTATTTCCGTACCGATACGACCTTCAAACCTTCAAGAAGAGAGCGTACCTCTACCTAAAAGGCCGGCAACGCACTTGTGTCTCTTGAGATGCGGGTGTCCATGGGCGGCGGTAGTCACTTACCATCAGGTGACCCGTCTGCTCGTTTGCCCCCTATCGCATAAAAAAAAAGAAAAAAAAACAATTTTTATGCGTTTTTAAATAAAACTATTATTATATATTTTATTACTTCAATTCTTAATTTATTACCTATTACTATATACATATTATTTCATTACCGTGAAATACATGCACACACTTATTATTATTTTTTGTCTAGATATGAATGCTAGGTGCCTGCTATGTGGAAGTCAGCCTATGTTACGCCCAACGGTATGTAAAAAGGGCTCCAAAATTAGCGTTGGCAATTACGCCTTATTTCTAAATTATGTATTTTAATAAAATAAAAAAAATATACTCAACTTTATGCCGCACTTAAGAACTCGCTAGCAGGTCATCATCACAGTTAAATATAGTTTATACTGACTAAAGCAAAGGTTTTGATAGAAATGATCATTCTCTCTTAATACAGAAACTAGGGGGTGGTGTACCCCAAGGTTCACTGCTGGTTCCGTTACTCTTGGTAAATTTTGTAAACGATGTTGGTGAGTGCTTTCATTCATTTAGGCTTCTTTTTTTTGCTAACGATATGAAAATTTACTCCTAGGTGTCCTCCCAGGCAGATGTACAATCACTCCAATCTCGTTTGTTTCGTTTGGATATTCATTGCAAAAAAAAACAAACTAGACTTGAATCTGTTGAAGTGCACCGTCGTCACTTTTAACAATTAATGCAAAGATGTTTTAAAAATTTCTGTGACAGTCTCGAGGAGAGTATTGCTAATAATACAAAGTACTTGTGGACATTTGTTAAACATAAACGTAACCGTAAAAGTAGTATACCATCTGACATACATTTGGACGGCGAAAAAGCAAATGATGAAACTAATGCTTGTAACTTGTTTTGTAAAACATTTTTTTCCATCTATAATACATACGATCAGCCTTCACCACTAACATGTCTCCAAATCATATTTCTGTTAATAGCTCAGTCTATCTTCACAACACCTTGGTTTTGCCTGAATTAGATATTCTTAATAAACTGAAACAGATTGTCTACCAGCCATGTTTTTGAGTAGATGAGCCAAGTAACTATCCTTGCCACTAAAAATTATATTTAACGATTCGCTCTGTACAGGTCAATTCCCTATTAGTTGGAGAACTGCTAAAATAGTCAATGTTCACAAAGGTGGTCCCAAAAATATTATTAAAAACCATAGACCTGTATCAATGTTGTCAATATTACCCAAAATATTTAAATCTATAGTTTATCCCTATCTCAACAATTTAGATAAATCGCATCTAATAAAACAACAACATGATTTTATAGCAAAAATGTCCACCACCACCAATCTTATGTCCTTTGCAGACGCTATATCTTATTATCTAGATCAGGGTAAGCAGGTAGATGCCGTATATACGGATTTTAGCAAGGCCATTGACAAAGTGGATCATGCTACACTATTGTTAAAACTTACTGATGCTGGAGTTGGGGAACCTATACTGAGCTGGTTTGAATAATACTTTACCAAACGTCGGTCTTTTGTGGTGGTGGGAGGGGTTCGGTACTACGAATTTGTTGTCGCTTCAGGTGTTCCACAGGGATCGCACCTGGGACCTCTTATGTTCCTAAATCTTATTAATTCTATTTTAGAATGTTTCCACCCCACAACTGCTTATTTATTCACCGACGACCTCAAAATTTTGAAACCTACATATCAGAAGCTCGGAAGATTGTAACTTATTTCAGGATGACACTGACCGTCTGGTTAAATGGTTTGAACTTAATAACATGTTCTTGAATGTTGATAAATGTAATTATATATCCTTTATTAAAAATAGAACAAAGGTTCAAGCGTCATACACTATAATTCCTTGCTCATCTTACATAGAACACAAAATTACTCAAATCACTAAATTCGTACAACGCTCGCTTGAAACATTTTAAATAAATTCGTACAACGCTCGCTTGAAACATTAATGTCACTAACGATAAACTTAAACACCTTGATCTTTCATTCTTATACAACATTCTTAACTGTAATATAGATTGTCCTCAACTAATGACAAGTATCCATTTTTCAGACCCAAGTAGGTTGCCGCGCTCAAGTGTCTACAAGCTGTTCAGTTTACGTAGATATAACACTAATCTAGGGCTAACTTGCTATTAACCAGAATGACCAAATCGTACAACGAATTTTCGCGTCTATTGGATTTGAACGTTTTTGGGGATAATGTGCCTAATTTTAAGAAAAAACCACGGAGTACCTTGAGTCTAAGCTTTGATAAGTGAATGTTCACCCTGGGATTTAAAGAGTCCGTGGTATCTTATACTATATTTATATACTTATACTATATTTAATATTCTTTTACGGTTTTATCTTTAAACTCTCAAACGTATTTTATCTGAATTTAATTTAGAATAGTACTATTTCTACTTATGCTAGATGTGCTTATATAAGATATGTGTATCATTTGTTGGATATCCATATAAAAAAATAAAAAAAAAACATCAACTTCCTTTGTCAAAGCTACGTTCGTTGTCATACATCTATTATGTACCGCTGTTGGTCTTCTATCAATTATAAATGAATAAATAATTTTCTTTAATAATCATACATGTAAATATTTACATTTGATGATGAATAAAATAAAAACTACTACCTAAGAGGACTATTTATAAACATGTAATAACATAAAAAAAATCCACATAGTCGCCCAGGTCGAAAGCGTTCCCAGGAGGATAGTAGCATTGTCACGTTCAAGTGCAATGCTAATTCGCTGTGCAAGAAAAAGGACAACCTCCTTGATATTCAAAAAACACGTTATAATCCTAAGAGAATACCTCGATTAATTATTTTATTCACAATCCAAGCTACAATTAAAACATCAACGTTCCCACACCATCCGACACGGCAACATAAATACATAAAACTGCATTAAATCTTCTAAAAAAAAGTATTTTATCGGCTTTTAAACGTTTCTGGAATTTTGATATCGTTACCTATTTCTTTATATATAAAATGAATCTCAATTACCAGCTACACACAGTCTAAATTACTATGTACGACATACGGCAGTAAATAAAACCATCTCGTTAATTTAAAGCCAACCTGCGCATACGCTCCCGTGGACACCGGACGTCTATAAACCACGTGCGCGCGTAACTCACATAACAATAGAGAATTTTTACACTGGTAACACTGTATGTATCTACTTTTTTCAAAAAGGAAGGTCAAAAGGTTTTCTGTTTCAAGTTTGGAACAGTCAAGGCCATCATTTAGTTTTACGAACATACAAAATGATTTACTTCAATTAAAACAGTTAGTCTGTCAGTCGTGAAGTCAGTTGCCTGTTCTAGGGCAAGAAACTCCATAGACACTCTTTTCAATGTTTTGTTAAAAAACTTGTACAGTTTCTAGTTACATTATATACACATACAGAGCAAAAAAAATGTAAGGGCAATGAACATTAACCGAACATAAAATAGGCTCGATACAAAGCCTGTAGTACGAAAATGATTTTTCCTAATCGGAATAAAGAAATAAGTACGTTACAGAAACACGCAATTACACAAACATTAAATAGAGAACTCGATAATAAATACCTTTAAAGATACGATTTATTTAAATATCCAGACATAACTCAAAAACAAAACTGGCTCCCACCATTCGCTCAATCAAACTAAGTATCATGTATCGAGTTATTTCATCGTAAACGTAAAATCGATTCCTCACACCTGTGCAGCCATTGCTTTGTGGAATAAAAACAATAAGAGTGTGGGAATAGTCTATGGCTTCGGTATGTGGGCTTTGGTTACCAAGGGTCTATGTGGTTTGGAAGTAATCTCTGTATGTAATGATCTCCTTGAAAGTTTGACCAGTAAGTACAAGGTAACGTGTGATTATATTTGTGTCATATTTAGTTATTTATTAGAGGAGTCAGTCAGTTCAAGTTCAACTTGCATGAGCTATTGTTCATACTCCCAAATCCATCTGTATGAGCAATATCCCTTTCCTTTCCATTCTATCCTCCCAATAACATTCTTCAAATTTTCCCATATAATTCCCGGATTCCAGGGCCCGGATGACGGCAGTAGGCTTGCCCTTACTACGTTAAAAGAACTTAATTATAACTGGCAAAATGTTGGTTTTAAATAAGGGTTCTCCTTCGGGGATAGAGACGTGAGTGTAAGTGAGAAACTTCGCTCGGGTTAGTATTGATTTTATCTATCAATTCAGTATCTTTTGTGAACGGTTCTTTTGGGGACAATAAGTATTTAAGATCATTTAACCTGTTTAAACTAGTTCATGACGATGTATTGAGAAGTTAAAAGCGTAAAAAATAAAAAAAATTGTACAAGTAATATTAAAATTATGACTTAATATTATGAATCTTGAAATGTGTAGCATCGATAATGTACAAACACCAACTTTACAGGCTAGAGTAATCTCTAACAAGTAACCTAGGAATGGACTAAGTTATTTATAATAAACAGGTGGTAATATTGTCATCCTATATCGATAATGCATTCCACAAACGCTTTAATTTTTTTTTTTTTTTTGCTTTGAAGCGTTTCGTTTGTGGAACGCTTCAAAACTTCTATAGTTACACAAAAATGAATAACGAGGTTGTGAAGAAGAACAATAACTGTAATTAAATAGTGGTTAATATAAATATTATGTAATTAATAAGCATTCTACACCAGCACGCCCAAATACCAAATCAGATAGACGATAGTATTGTTGTTTTATTATCGAGATGAGCGACTGGTATTCCGAATATATTCCAGCTATCGTTGCTTAGATTGAGCACACATTTAAATAAAACTTATTTCACTAATAAAAAACCTTACCTGTTTTTAACAATTGTAGATTAGGTAACTACTTAATAACATTTTTTTAAACACAAAAATATTATGTATATGATAGGTAACAAAATTTATTTCTACATCATTAGTACAGATAGATCTTCCGAACCTACAAAAATAATTAAACTGTACGGGTAAAGATTTTTTTTAGATTGTGCATTGCAATAAAATGTTAACACGCCTTTCGGTCTAGAGGTTAGTGATCCTATCTACTAATACAGAACCTTGGACTCGATTCGAACCCAGGACAAATGATTGTGAGATGAGTTTGATAATTGTGTTCTGTATGTAAATAAATATATAAATATGTTAACGAGCTGTCTGGCCTAGCCAGGCAGTTTCTCCTGTTTATCCTAAAATGGTGTTCTTCCACCACAAAATAGAAATAGTTCTTTTAAAATGAGAGTTGAGAATTGTTGAATAAGTTCAATAATTATCAAGTATAACTTTCGAAGCTTAATCCGAAAGAAAAAAAAAAAATAAGAATGACAAATACCTACGTATGTCGGGATAGTCCCTGTCGCTGGAAGCCCGTGGGAGCGACAATTGGTTGCAACATAACCGCAACCGCGATCCTGACAACCTGTTTTAAGACACCAAGTATTTTCATATTGTCTCGATATGATTTGCGCTACGGGTTTTAACTAATATTTCTAATTTGCTATTGGCAAGGGTCGATGTCTGATCTAATTTTGAAATATACTTTCTACGTAATAATTAGCACATGGCTAACCCATCCGTTTGTTTGTTTCTTTGTTTGTTTGTTGTTGCCTATAGTCATTCCAAAATGCTGGCCTACTTTCTGAAAGTCGGGCCTACCCCCGACTTTCAGACTTCAGAAACGTTCAAAAATGATTGGAGTAGTGAGACATAATGACATGACACTTAAAATAAAATTAAATTAAAATTTCTGGTTTTCTTTGACTGTGATATCGTAGAAAGTAATTTCGTGTTGTAATGACTATAAAACTAGTGTTTCTTTACTCCTTACGGAAAAACAAGAAAATATTTAAAATAAATCGATCATATTACTAGTTTTTGATGCTTTTTCTTTTTCCTGCACTGTTATATAAGAATATAATAATTAATTTGGACAGGTATCCATTGCGATGTATTAAGAGCTCACGTCTCACTGGGCAACGTTGTCAGAGCACACAACAATTTGCGGTTCTAATCTTATTGATCAGACAATATCAACAGTGGAGAGTAATATAAATAGGACCCACTCAGTTATTAGAACAAATTTACGTTACATTACAGGTGTAGTATTGTTTGTGTATCTCAGTAAGTTGCGGGTTATAAATTTAAAACAAATCAAAATCATCAACAAATCATATAATATATGTACGTACGTGTTTTCTTTGTAAGTCGGCAGCTCTAGATCCCGTTCGTTAAAAATGATTATTAAAAATTATTAACGGTTACAAAGAACAACTGGAGTCGGCCTTCACGTCCGTTTCCCCTACCCTCAACAAGCTCAAAGGCGGGCAGCGTATTTACGACTCTTAAGTTGCATGCGTCGATGGGCGTCGGTTCAGGTGACACATCTGTTCATCTGTCAAAATGTTGAACTTATTTACCTATTATTTAAAAAAACTTTTCACAATCTCAACTCCACCCGTAAAAGTTATTACAAACTCTAACAAAAATGTAATATGTTTTAACACCTACAAAGTGGATCAAATCAAACGGTGCAGTATAGAGTATATTATTCAGTCCACCTCCTGTATTTATCCCCACGGACACTTGTGGGAGAGTCCCTTAGCTGATGACCCATAGCCCATGGCTACGAACTATGACGAAGAATGCGACATTTAACACCCAAGTTAAGTTAGGTGAGTATCGGTTACCGGGCCGTTGATTGATATGACATGTTATGTACATATGTAGGTAGCAATGTAATACGATCCAATTTGTTTTCGCTAACGGTAAGTAGTGAGCAATTTTATTTTAGTTAATCATAGACAAAGCACATTGCATTTAATTTTTTTCTATTATGAAATTCTAAACAGGTTAATATTGTTCTCACTCCGTATATTTATTCGTTGACGTTATTTAGTTTGATTACCGGTTTAAATGAAAATGGACATCAAACATCAAGCATTGAGCGGCACCAATCCAAACGACGGAGTTTTTGATCTTCCGTCAAAATATAAGGTATCCATCTTTTCTGATGCCTACATTTTCATGTAAGACTTTTCGTACTTCACTTATACCAATGCCTTAAGCTGACGGAATCTGTTGATATCCCACCCTTTTATCAGCTTCTATCATTAGCCACACAGCACTCACCTTATCTTTAGTAGTCGCCGCAGAAGGACGTCCTTCTCGAGAATCAGTAATGAGTTTGTATCGACCACGTTTAAACTCATTAAACCAGTTGTAAACAGTGGCAAGAAATGGAGTTGCGTAATGAAATGCTAATCGAAGTCTATTGTAACATTGTTTTTGAGTAAGACCGCAACGAATGTCGTAATAAATCATTGGCGAAAATTTTCTCAAGTCAAATCCATTTTTATAAAGTATACTACTGAACTATTTGTGTTACTTATTTATACATAATATAATATTGAGTAAATCATTTCAAAATAAATTTAAAACCAAGTATTAACTGAATGAGCACAATACAACATGAAGGTTGTTTGTTGTACAAGTTTTTTAGTACATAAGTACATTTGTAACATTATTACCTACGTAATAAAAGTAACAAAGGCCCAATTGTTTTATCATATCATATGAATTAATATGAGAATCCTAAAACAGTAAACAATTAGATCTAAATGATTTAAATATTTAGTCTAATTCCCACATTGTACGAGCATAAGAGCGTATAGACAATAGGTTTCATTTAGTGATGGTCACTATCATTTTTATTGTAGTTTACAAGGTTAAAAACTAGTCATGTAGGTCTACAATGTAATTAATAATATTTGTAAAACTATAAAAGGAAATTGTCTTTAATATAAGCAATTCTGAGTAGTTAGAACTTAAAACTATAAAACAATAGGATAAGATTAAATTAGATTCGATTTATAAAAAGACTATTAATGTGGTTCTCGGTAGAGAAGAATAGAGCTGCACCTGCTCTGCCATGTATGTCCAAAGGGCGATTGGACTGTTTTCTATAAGACAGTATGTATACAGTCATCTAGTGGCGGTTGAGGGTAATAGGCTTGGCCCCATTACGTTATTGGGACCAAATTCTAATTCCATTCGACAAAATGTGTGTGTTCAATACCCCTTATGGGTATTGGCGTGAGCGTATCTATGTTAAAAGGCTTCTCCAACACTATTAGTGATTCCTGTATATAGTTGTATATGTACCTATAAGTACACAATGAACCCTACAACACAACAACACACACACAACAAACACACTCAGCCCCTGCTGTGCCCAAGGAGGTGTACATCAGGGTGCAAATGAAATCATCATCAAATAAGACTATATTATCTAACAACTGCGCCATCTTTTGTTAGATTAAATTCTTTCTATGGCAGAACTCCTAGTTTTGACCTGAAATGTGCTGTCTTCTTTCATATTTAGACTTTCAATATTCTCAAAATTTTCGCATCTATAATTCCTAAATTATAATAATAATATTATTATATCGACCAATTGTCAGACCATCGTGTGAGACAATACAACAAATGGAACCCATAACCATAACAACAGACGACGTGGGTTGTTCAGTTCGTTCATTATCAAATTGGAAATCATCTGGTGCAGACGGGCTGCACAACTTTTGGCTTAAGTGGTTCCGTAGCTCACATGCTCGTTTGGCATCTCAGTTCCAAGCAGCTCTAGATTTATGTTCATTACCCCAGTTTATGACCACTGACATAACCCACTTACTTTACAAATCTGTTAGTGCCATGGATCCCAAGAATTATAGACCTATAACATGTTTACTAACCGTCTATAAGCTTCTAACATCTATTCTGAGAGTAAAAATTAATTCGATAATTTCTCTTTCTAAGAATGTATGTGGGAGTGGCACTCGTGGCACCAAAAAGCTCCTTATCATGGATATGACCATTAGCCAACAAATAGGTCGTAATGGCAAGAATCTGGCGATATGTTGGATAGATTACAAGAAGGTTACTATGACTCGGTTCCACATACGTGGCTTTTGAGGGTGCTGGAGTTGTATAAAATTGATACAACTCTATGCACTTTCTTAAAGTCATGTATGAGTAAATAGAGAAAGGTTCTTCGTTATCCAGGATTTCGGATTATAGCCAACGATGTACCACTTAAGATCAAGCGAGGCATATTTCAAGGGGATAGCCCTCTGTTAGAGGGTTCAGGGCTAGGCTTTAAGTTGCGGAAAGATGATAAAGTTATATCTCACTTTCTATATACGGATGATTTGAAACTATTTGCCCCCAGTAAATTGCAACTGACAGCGTTACTAAAGGTGACTGAAAACATTTGTAACTCTATCAAGATGGTATTTGGTGTAGACAAGTGTGCAGTCATACACGTAAAGAGAGACCTAGTAGTAGAATCTGAAGGAGTTGAACTTTCAGATTCAACTAAACTTAGATCTCTTTCTGCTGCTGAAACCTACAAGTATCTGGGTATATCACAGTCATTGGGAATACCTGAGTCTAGTGTGAAACAGGCATTGCGGGACCGATTTTTTGGCCGCCTGAAAAAAGTACTTAAGTCTTTTGTCAGGCGGTAACAAGATACACGCCTGCAATAATTGGCTTATACCAGTTCTCACGTATTCCTTTGGTATGCTCAGATGGACTCAGACTGAACTAGATGCTATTGATAGAAGAGTCCGTACACTGATGACTGCATTTCGCATGCACCATCCACGGTCATCGATAATGAGATTGTATATCCCGCGAAAGTTTGGAGGTCGCGGTCTTTTAAATATTAAAACCCTACACAATCGCGAGATATACAACCTCAGAGAATATTTTCTTCACACCGATGTAGAAGTGCATTGTAATGTAGCAGTGGACAATGGACTTACTCCGCTCGGTCTGGCTAAAGAGAAGTAACGCAAACCTGTAGTACTCAGTACTAATGATCGCAGGGAGGTATGGAAGGGCAAAGAGCTCCATGGTTGGTTCTATCGGGACCTAAATGGGCCTGATGTAGAGGTATAAGCTTCTACAATCTGGCTACGGTATGGTGATCTTTTTGGAGTAACTGAAGGTTTTGTCGTCGCAATTATGGATGAAGTTGTTACGACGAATAACTATCGGAAATTTATTCTGAAAGACGATACGGTCGACATATGTCGGGCATGCCACCGTCTCGGTGAATATATCAGGCATATTATTTCTGGTAGTTCTCGTCTTGCAAACGGTGAGTACTTGCATAGACATAACCAAATGGCCAAAATAGTTCATCAGGCCTGACTTAGTCGTGATAGACCGATTAGAGCGCCGATTACGATAATCTCGTTAAAGTTGGAAAAGATAAACAAATAAAATATTTGGATTTGTCTCACGAGATTGTCGATATGTGGAATATCGATTTGGCGATCATTGTTCCGATAGTCATATCTGCTTACGGATTAATAGCCTAAGAGCCTCAACCAACACCTTAAGAGGCTCTCGTTAGATGGTTGGATCTAGGGACTGATGCAGGAGGCAGTTCTTCTTGACACGGCCCGCATTGTGAGGAGGTTCCTATCTTTGGAGCCCTAACCACCGGTGTCTTGGTCCCTGTACCCGATGTCGGTGGTCTACTATTTTTTATATTTTAAAATGTATTTTATATTTATATTGTATATTTTAAAATGTAATTCATATGTATATTAACCAGAATAAATATAAAATAAGAAATAATAACTTGACACATCTTAAACACGACCGTCTGATCCAAAACTAATCAGAGCTTGTACTATGGTAGCCAGACAGCTGATAAACATACTTATATACTACTAAATACGTACTTATAATAGATAAATTACAACCAGACACAGAACAAATGATCATGCTCATCACAAAAATACTTGTCCTGGGTGGGAATGGAACCCACGACTTCTGTCGTAGCAGTCAGGGTCACTAACTACTAGACCGACAGGCCAGTCACAACACACACACACACACACAATTACTCATTTGATAGCAATATACTTGCCCTTAGTACGTTAGTGAGATGAAAGTCTAAATGTCAAAGTGTGTGTGGAACTGCGTAGCGGTTTAAGTGGTCACCTTGTCGCTAAGCAGCCGCGCCTAGTGTTGTGGGTTCGATCCCTCACAGGACAACACTTTGTGTAATCCTCAAATTGTTGTTCTGAGTCTGGGTGTTATGTCTATTGTTTTAATGTTTGGAAGGTTCCCAGGAATTAAACCTAGTGCGGCAGTTATCTTTAAAAAAAAAAACAAAAAAAAAACATTGTGTATCCCTTCAGGAATACAAGCGTGAGCATGTATGTAGGTATGTACTAGTCGTACAAATTCCTCAACAAATTCTTTTCATGGGGTATTCCAGTTAGCGCACCAATTTAAATCGCACCAGTTCGAATCGTACCAAAACTTTTCTTTACACCTTTTAAGCGGGGCGTGAAAAAGCATGTCACCAGGCCGCTATAGTGTGGATCGCCATGCTGCTTTGACTAGACATTCAATGAGGATGGTGACCACAAGTCTTGCACTCCACTTTTTGCTTTCCATCGGGCAAAGACTTATAAGACTATAAGGCTTATATTAAAAAAAATGCTACAATAGACCCACTTGATTCTTTCACTTAGCGCACCAACAATACAAGAATACAAAAATTGTTTAAATGAACCTAGTCATGCCATAAGTGCTGGTACAATTAAGAAAACCATAATATTGTTTGAATTTTGATTCTCTCATTCTTCTATGAATATTCATTGTGTTTTTTCATTGTCGAGCCAATAGGGTGATAAAGAGAACTGTGATTTTTAAAACTCCATCCGCTTGGAATTACTCGAATGATTGTGTAATGGACTATTGATAGGTACAATAACATGTAGATAGGACTGTGTTGAAAAAAAATCTGACCGTCCACGTAGTATTCGTAAGAAAAAGGCGATCAAAAACATTGAAGGAAAGAATTCGAAGAGTTCCCCCTGTATCTCTACCTGTTATATTTTATATATGTAGTTGATTGATTTTGGTTAGAACAATATTTTAATAACCCTACTTCTAGCACAGTCGGGTAACTAACCAAAAAACTAAAAAATATTTTATTTCTAAAATTACAACATCAGTCATAACTTCATAAGACATCTCGTGGAATTATTTAATTGCAATAATCTTATAATTGACACTTACTATAACTAAAAATGTGTAAAGCTTCGGAATATGATTGTGCACATATTTATAAATATATATTATATGTAGGGGTATTTCATACATTTAAAACACAACACCTATTGAACTTAAATAACGCCGTTCACAGATTACTTCTCATCATATCACTACGAACACTGCGAACTAGCAGCCATTCAACATTTTGTGGTAACATGGTTGTAGCCCACAAACGACGTGTTCATCAGAATCAAGCGTAATATAATCGTTGCTATGGCTTTTTGCCTCTATTATATGACTCGTTGCTACATACACACCCACACGAATGAAGCAATTCCCCTTTTCCCCTCCACTCATGCTCCTCTTCTCTTTCCCCTCCCCGCATCTCCCCACCCCTCATCACCCTCAAAGTAGGGCCACTCTCCTGCAGCTCTTGACTTGATGTTGTCTATGGACGGCTGTTGTTACTTACCATCAGATGACACGTTTGTTGGTCTGTCCCCCTATATTATAAAATAGATTAGATTAGAATATTTTTTTTTGTACACTATAGGAATTACAATAGATCTTAATTAAACATTAACACGTTAATAAGCGATATAGCGATATAGCGATAATAGCGATAAGACCTCCCATTGTACGCAATGGGAGGTCTTATCGCTAAAAGCGAAAATATATATATAATAAAATAATGAGACTCGTAGCCGTCATTAGGACACTTTTGTGGAAATATGGAGTATATTAACAGGAAAGGGAGAGTATATTGGGGAGGAAAGGGCTATTGCTCATACAGATGGATTAGGGAGTATAAGCAATAGCTCAAACAAGTCAGGGTGGTCATACCTGTAACTTGAACTGAACTACTCTTTTGCTGATAAATATGGAAAAGAAGAAATAGTAACTAAAGGACTCTGAAAAATTGTGTAGTAATGTGTCGAAAGATCTGATATATATATGGAAACACACACACACAAAAGATAATTATTTAAATGTGACCACAAATGTAAACGTTATTTTAATGTAAAAAACAAGGCATACATACAACAGTAGTTTGAAGTAGATTTACTGCAGCAACAAGCTAAACGAATTGGTATAAATGATTAGAAAAATTATGTAACTTCTAACACTTGGCCGTAGAAACATTTGTCAGTACTGGTAGCCCTCTTCTTTGTTGTCTCATAATATACAAGTAAAAATATTAAAAGAATATCAGTTCCGGCTTCGTTATTAACTTTCTCTCTCTATATATTTTTGCTAACGTTACCTCGAAACTTAATACACCACATCACTCCAAATATTAAAACGAATCAAATGACATTTCACATGTCGAAATCCGTTTAGGTACTAGACCGTGACAACGAAACATCATAAATACTTACACTCGAAAAACATAGCAACACAGCAATATTTTTAACGTTGGAGAGCCTTGTTTCAGCATGTACGGGTCGACCGGAGTATTACCACGGCCTCACAGAAAACCAGCTGTTAAACATTGCTTGCATTGTGCGATCGAGTGAGGTTACCGGAGGCCCAGCTCCCTTTTCCTTCCCTTCTTTCCCCTCCTACCAACACTAAAAGGCGGACAACGCTCTTTTGACTTTTCAGTGGTAGAGCCATGCTTAGGCACGAATGGGCCGGCTCGACCGGTGCGATACCACGGCCTCACAGAAAACCGGTTGTTAAGTAACGCTTGCGTTGCATTTCCCCGAATTGAGTGAGGTTTCCGGAGGCCCAATTCCCCCTCCCCCCTTTTCTCTCCCCTCATCTCCTTTCTCCTCTTTTCCATCTCCTCATCCCTCCTCTCTTCTTTCCGCTCCCTGCATCCCCCATCCCTCATCACCCTCAAAGGCGGGCCGCGCACTTGCGACTCTTGAGTTGCAAGTGTCCATGGACGGCGGTGTCACTTACCATCAGGTGACCCGTCTGTCCACCTATAGTATAAAAAAAATTGTTCATAGGCGGTGGAACTCACTTACCATCAGGTAACCCGCCTTCTCAATTGCCAACAAAAAATAACCCTCCTTCCCACGCAATCAAGTAAAGTTTAATGCTGCGTCGACACGAATTAAAAATATAACGTATCTTTCTTTTTGCTGTATGAGGAGGACATCAAAGCCTCTCACAGAGTGCCAACTATATAGGGTTCGAACTCCCATTTTAATAACCTAATACCTTTTTTTTTTTTTTTTTTTTTTTTTTTACGTGTGGAAACCCCCTCGGGCCGTCATCCCACCGGGGTTTTCAGTGGAACGGTGTGTCGGAATCGGACCGACTAAAACCACACGGTGTGCCAGGCTGCGCTTAAAATAGGAGGAATCCGGGAACAGCTTTAGTAAGACATCCGGACCCCTCTTAGCGCTTTTGCCCGCAAAAGCGCGGGCACCACCTTCTGGTAACTCTCAATTAGGCAACGTCCAGGTACACCAGGACGTCGCCTCCTCGCGGCTGGCCTTTATAGCGGGTGGAGGGGAAAACCCGTCCCGACCACCCGCGGCCACACTCAGGGCGGCATGAGGCGCAAGTAAGCGCGCCTCCGCCGCCCGATTCGCCGGCGGCGAATTAGGTCCGAGTGGAGATCGTCCTCCCGGGCCCGTTCCGCCGCCTCTTTCTGCGAGATGACTTCCTCGCAGAAGGTTGCGACCGCGGTAAAATTCCTGTCACCACCGGCCATGGAGCGTATGACGGCCGGTAGCGACAGATCTTGTCCAATTACTGCAGTGAGGGCCCGACGCTGTGCCGCCCAAGCCGGGCAATCCGCAAGCGTATGCTGGGCCGAGTCCTCACTGCAGTCGCAGTGGTGGCAGACGGGACTCAATTCCCTCCTAGCGACTGAATGCTGGTACCTTCCGAAGCAGCCGTGCCCGGAAAGAACCTGCGTCAGTCGGAAGGAAAGGGTCCCGTGTTGCCGCCCCGCCCACTCGACGATGACCGGCTGGAGCGCCTCCACAGTGGCTAAGCCAGCACGTGGAGCCTCCAGCCGGGACGACCAACGAGCCATAGTGGCTCTGCGAGCGGTCTCACGCCACTCGCGTATCTCTTCGGGCGGGGGCCGATTGCCACTACACGCCCGGAAATCATTCGTCCGCCGATAGACGTCGGCGAGCACTTCCGCCTCCAAGTCCCACGGGGGAGTTCCGGCCAACGCACACGCCGCCTCCGTCGACACGGTGCGGTAACCGCGTATGGCTCTGACCGCCATTACCCTCTGAGGGCGCCAAAGGCGTGCCCTATTCTGGGCGGTCAGAGCTTCCGCCCACACCGGTGCACCGTATAGTGCCATTGACCGGACAACCCCCGTGTACAGTCGTCTTGTTGCGACTCTGGGTCCACCCAAGTTGGGCAAAAGTCGCCCAAGGGCAGACGCAGCGCCGACCAACCTTGGAGCCAGCTGCAGAAAGTGCTCGTCGAAGCGCCATCTTCCGTCGAGGATCAGGCCCAGATATCGTATGTGGGCCTGAACCGGTACCAGGATCGAGTTGACCATTATGGAGGCGCCAGGGGGTGGACCTCGACGGGGCCCATGGAATAAAAGGGCCTCCGTCTTATCCAAAGCCACTCGCAACCGCGATAGTCGCCTCGATGCGCCCGACCACCAGTGAGGCTCCTCTGGTGGCCAAGCGTGCTGCCTCTTGAAAGTTCGACCCCCGAGCTGTGACCAGAGTGTCATCGGCGTAACAGATTACGCCCAGCCCAGGGGGGAAGTCAGCTCGAAGGGCCCAGTCGTACCCCATGTTCCACAGGAGTGGTCCAAGGACAGACCCCTGCGGAACACCGCACGACATGGGCCGACGACTGAAATTTCCCTCTCGATCCTCGTACACGACGGTACGCTCCTCCAAATAGTCTGCCACCAACCGCCTCAGGTACTGTGGCACCCCGTGATAATAGAGTGCTTCCCTGATGCAGCTGAATGGCAGACTATTAAAAGCGTTGGCGATGTCCAAAGACACCACCAACAGCACATCGCCACAGCTCACTAGCTTTTCGGTAATGGCCCTCAGGCGCATAACAGCACCGATCGTCGAACGCCCCGCTCGAAAACCAAATTGGGCGTCCGACAAATCGGGGCCGACCTCGCTCAGGTGCCGGACGATGCGGGCAGAGAGGACTCTCTCAAACAATTTACCCGCCTCGTCCAGCAGCACAATGGGCCTGTAGGCCGCGACCGAATCCGTAGGCCGTCCCGGCTTCCTTAAAAGAACCAGCTTCCCGCTCTTCCAGCAGTCAGGGAAGCGTCCAGACGCCAAGCATGCGTCGAACACCCCCCTGAGGCGGTCCGCCATGTGGTTGAGAGCTAGGGCCAATATTCGGGCAGGAATCCCGTCTGGCCCGGGGGCGGTGTTCTTGGAGCGGATCCGTAGAACAGCCGCCCCTATCTCTGCCTCCGTGACGGGTGGAACATCTTCCCCGTCGAACGCTCCGTCGTCTCCGGCCATGGGGGCCATCGACGGGGGCGAGTGCTCCACCCGCTGCGGGAAAAGTCCCTCAACCACTTCCTGCAGGAAGCTGGGCTGGAGAGTCTCAGTAAGGGGGGGGCCCAGCGTGCGGAGCTTATGTTGCGCCGCACGATAAGGGCGACCCCAGGGGTCACGATCAAGACCCTCCAGCATCTCCTTTCTTTTCTCCTCTTTGGCACGACAAATGGCCAGCTTCAGGGTTTTCCGCGCCTCTCGGTACTCCTCATGAAGCCGGTCCTCTTCCCCTTCTTCGCGGTGACGCCGACGGCTGCGGGTGTACGACCTCCGGGCACGAGTGCAGGCCACGCGGAGATCCGCCATCTCCTGGGACCACCAGTAAACCTCCTTCCTTGGAGGCCGACTGCCTCGAATCCGGGGCATGGCCACATCGCAGATATGCGTTACCGCATTGCGAAAGTGGCCTGCCCCCATGTCCACCTCCTCAGTCGGAGTCTGCGGAGACAGCCAAGAATAGATGATGGATGCCTCCTCTAGTAGGTCCCTATCTAATTTTGAAATAGCCCACCGCGGAAAGCGGGATAATTGCCGCGCCGTGTGACCCCTTCTGGGGTCCTGGGCCCGGGAGAGCTCAAATCGAATATAGAGATGATCCGAGAGCGTCTCGACCTCTTCCAGGACACGCCAGTTCCTAACTCGTGTGGCTAGAGCAGGGGTAGCGAACGAAAGGTCCACTATCGACCCCCCCTGCTGTCGCACGCACGTGTTGGCGGAGCCTCTGTTAAGAAGACAGAGGCCCAACAATGTCGCCCACTCCTCAACTGCGTCACCCCGTGCGTCTGTCCTGGGGGAACCCCAAGCCACGGACTTGGCGTTGAAGTCCCCCAGCACTAGGACGTGTCCAGACGCTAGTCGCCGTATCGAGGTCTCCAGGCTGTTGAGGAACACCTCGAAGTCACTCAAACTCCGGTTAGGGGAGAAATAAACACCGTATATGGTGATACCCCCCCATTCGGCAGCAACATATCCAGTACCCTTGTCTCTTAGCAACAAGGGCGGGGAATGAGCTGCCGTAGAGCTGACGACTGCCACGGAGCTGTCCCTGTCACCCACCCAATTCGGATGGGGAGGAACAAAATAGGGCTCCGCGGCTACGGCCACACCAATCGACCACTCTGCCATGGTTTGCAGAAAAAGGTCCTGCGCACTGGCACAGTGGTTTAGGTTCGTCTGGACAAGGAGGCTGGAGGCTTGGTCCATTATCGAACAGTCTCTACAGCCTCCTCCAGGGGCGACGGTGACGACGCACGAATTACGACGGAGGCAGCCTGGGTCGACTGGCTAGCCCCCGTAGCAATCTGAAAAGTGCGGGGAGGGTTGCATCCTTCCTGGCCCATTTGATGATGTGCGGGTAAGTTGCCCGCCGCACACGCTGGGCAATGAGGGGCAGCTGAACAAGTCCCCGCCTTGTGCCCCGGTTGACCGCAGCGGAAGCAGATTCCACTGACGTCAAAACAACTTTTGCACTTGACGCGGGTGTGCCCCGCCCCCAGACATTTGTAGCACCTTGTTGGTCTCGCAGCCAGTATAGTGATTCTGGCATTTACAAAGCCGACAAGGATCCTACCGGCATCACCTAGACTTTTGGCGATTACCACGGGGCAGCTGACCCACACCGCACCAAGACCTCCTTGACCAGGCCGGATGGTGCCGATCCTAATATTTTCCGAGTTGCAACCCGACTTTTGCTGGATTGCAGCTCCGATATCATCGACAGTCACGGAATCATCCAAGCCCGATATGCGAATCTCCGCACACTTGGTGGGCCTGGCGATCCTTATTCCATCCGTTTCTGAGAACACTCCCCGAAGCTTTTCAGCGAAAACATCTGCCGTCCTCGCACCCTCAGCCCCGGGGAACTCGAGAACTCGAGCCCCGGTCTGGGCGAGGCGCAGACGAGCACCTGCGCTCTCGAAATCAGAGGAGAGGCAGTCTCGGGCCTTTTTGAAGACGGCAGCGTAAGAGATTCCCCTATCTGCCGCCTCTGGCAGCACCGTAACTACTACGGCTGCTGATTTCGGGTATTTCGTGTGGATACTGACGACGACGGTGGTTGGGGCATTGAAGGAGTCTTGATAGCCTTCTTCTTTCTTGCCCGGGACTTCTTTTTTCCACCCTCCACTTCTTGCCAACCATCGTTAGAAGGGCCAGAAGTGGAGGGGAGAGCTTCCGATAAGCCTGGCTCAGGCTCAGCACTTGACTTCTTTCTTCGGGCTTTAGGTGCACTCGTCCCTTTGGGTGTCAGAGAGGGAAGCGAAGGAAAGTCTTCCGCCACTTTTGCTAGGGCCCTAACAGGTTTGCCAGCCTTTGGTGCTGGCGCCGACGTTGCTGCCGCATAAGTTACAGTGACGCGGCCTCCAGCAACTGGGAGCGGCACGGACGTGGCCTTTGGCTTATTTACGGCCAGTGGCGGCCTAACCGTAGGTGCCGGAGGCAGCCTAGCCTCGAGTCCTGCCAGGCGCCCGTCCATAAGACGCCACACTGCATCAATAATATGCCGCAAGTGGGCATCAGAAACAGGGGACTGGGTAGGGGTGGAGCCGGGTAGCTGTGCACCCGGATTCAACTGCTTAGGGCGAGCTCCCGCCCGGAATTGAGCACTCAGCTCTGCGACCTGCTCCGTCAGGCGTTCGTTTGCAGCCGTAAGTCGGTTGTTCGCCTCTTGAAGGCGTGATACATCCTCCAAGAGGCTTTCCATTGCCCCCGACACAGCGGAAGAGGAGTCCTTCAGGGCCCTAACAAAAGAGCCCTTCAGGTTAGTGGATTTGGTGGCGACTTTCTGGATGATCGCCACCGCCGCGCTCGTCCTCTCCTTCAAGGTTACCGGTGTAGAAGGGACAGAACCCCCCTCATCCGGCACACGGATCTTAAGAAGGAGATCCGCGATCTCCTCCTCCGCAACAACTTCGCCCTCGGCACGGGTCCGAGCGGAATCTTTCGCCCTGTAAAAGACGGAACCTGAGGGGGCCGAGATCGGCGTGCGCGACCTCCCACGTCTGCTGCTCGCTACTTTCGGTGGCAGCATTTCTTGCGACGTGTCACCATCCTCATCTCGGCCTCTCTTGCGGCTTTCTATGTCGCGAGGTTCTAGCTCCATCTCTTCAGACGAGTCAGCCACTGAACTAGCCGCCCTGGAACGAACTCGTTCTGATACCCTTCTGCTCCCAGAAGATGGAGTGACTTCTGGGAGCTCCTGCGATATAGGCATTCCGGGAAGGATATCCTCGTCTTTAGACGAGATGTTGCCCGCCTTACTATTCTTCTCCTTTACCTTCTCCTTCTTTTCTTCCTCTTTAGTTTTTTTTTTATTTTAATTAAATTATCCATAATATATCCCACGAGTGGGGGAGAACTAAAGGTCCACCCGGGCAGAGATCCCCCAATACCCGGGTAAGCGTAGATTTATGCCCAACCGAGGGGTCCGCAGGTGCCCCGGCTGGGAGTGCGCTTGCGACTGAACCACCCATCAGCCATGCATCCCATGGTCACGCACCAGAACAAGGGATTCGGGGTAATTTTTTATAGAGGTATTCTTCCTCGCAGTCCAGGCGGTGAAGCCAAGACCCTCGCCCCCGATCAGAGTCGCGAGACTTAACCACGACACTCCTTTCGGGATTACGATATGCCAACGGTGGCATCGATATGAATATCCAAATGCCTGCTCGGTGGCAGTGCGAGTGCACGCCGAGCCCGTCCTCTTTCTCCACTGTGGAGAGCGGAGAAACTCCTACCCAAGGAAGGGTCCCACTTGTGGCCGAAGTAAGGCCATCTCTTCCCGCCAGAAGATTAGCCGTTGGCAACGACGCCCTCCTCAAAAGTAGAGGAGGAGAAGGCTGCGTCGTCGCCAACGTTGCCCAGGGTGCACCACGTGGAGGTTTTCTAGCCCGCACCCCTAATAACCTAATACCTACGCTAACAGTACATTACCGCTGATTATAGGAGACCCTCTTTGACTTTTTGAAAGTGATTTAATTGGCTTGAAACAAACTCACATATGAATAGTACTAGCTTTTTTAAAATGTGGTCATTTTTCGCGTCTGTGTGTACTGGATGTAAATATCACGTCAAGATGCCTGTGCTTCTGCCGTGGAACATTGCCATCTTATGCTCATTCATATTTAGACTCTTTTGTCGAAATTAATGAATGCTACGATAGGCTGATGATGACGGCCTTTGGGCCCTTAAATGCGGTGCAATGACTTAACACTGGGGTGAATCTGTGGGGAACCAAAGAGAAAATGCACTGTTCCCAAGCAATACCAAATACTCGAGCAAAGTCGCAGTCCAAAATCTAGTGGCCTACAATCGAAGTCGACAATTTACGGATATCCGGCGAGTTTAATGTCAACTGGATTAATTACAGTAATAACAAGATATAACTACGGTGGACGAAAGTCGGTCGGTCGGCAGATCTGGAAACTAGACCGAAACTAGTGCGGATGATATGATTACGCTGAGTATCATATCTCCTTCCTTTCCTGTATCATTTATCTATTAATGAATCGAGATAAGCTTTTGAAAATAAATCGACTAAATTCTACTTCCAATATTTGTTTACAAAGCAGTTAATTGCACGTGAAAAATACAAAGCGTGTTAAAAAATTGAAAAAAAAAGTCCTGCCTTCACACTTACACATTATAAACATATACCATTCGCTATTAGAGTATTTAACGATATATTACCGCTTATAAAGCATCGACAAAAAATTGTATACCGCTACTTTGATAGAATGTGAGATAAAAGATTGTAGTATAAAAACTGGCTGGTGAAGCCCGCCCCCTTATTCGGCCGGCAATGGTCCGGCGGAAGCGCGGCCTTGGGAGGTCGCTACCAACCGCCACTTACACCGATGAACTCTATGTATGAATGATTCGTCAGTTTCTTTTATTTTTTTTTTAATATTAGCCTGCTATAGTGACTCCACTTAGCCTGGTGGAAAGCAAAAGGTGGAGTCAAAGAGTGGTGGTCGCCATCCTCTTTGCATGTCTAGTCAATGCAGCATGGTTACCCACACTATGGCGGCCTGGTGAGATGCTTTTTCACGCCCCGCTTAAAAGACCCGGGATCAAAGTGGGAAGGAAACACGTGCGCTGGTAGAGAATTCAAGGCTTTTACCGATCGGCACAGGAAAGAAGAGCCAAACCGTTTAGTTCGGGTACGTATATTTTCGACGCTCAAGCGGTGACTCTTCAGGCCAGCACGTGTAGTCCTATGTTCTATTGTCTGTATCACCTGACTGCACAATTATTTAAGAAGCTAAAACCTGATCTGATATATCTGATATAAGATTATCTGTATGTAAATGAAACAAATAAATCCAGAAAGAAATAAAACATAATAATAGAACAGTTTCTACACATTGCTATAAGTCTTATGAGCTAAAGTTAGGATGGTGAAATAAATAAAATATAAAAGTTGTACAATTGGCGGCCTTATCGCGATAAGCGATCTCTTCCAGGCAACCAATGGATGGAAAGGGACATTAATAATGAGATGAGAGAAGTAGGTTAAGATGAGGCATATTTCAAGAAGAATTTTAATCCTCTCAGTACTCTGTTAGAGGGTTCAGGGCTCCGCTCAAAGTTGCAGAAAAGTGATCAAGTTCTATGTTACTTTCTACATATGGATGATTTGAAACTGTTTGCCCCCAGTAAATCACAATTGACAGCGTTACTAAAGGTGACCGAAATCTACTATTATGTTCTTTATATTTATATATGTAAATGTGTTTTAATTTAATTTAAAAATGTAATTTATATAATAATATGAATATAAGTTTATAACGTCCGAAATACAGTGCGGTGTAAAAGCGGCGGCTTGTGTATGCGGGGCGCAGCATCGTCGGCGTCGTCTAAAACCGGTCTCATCGATTAACTGTTCGCATCATTATGGCGCTTCCCTTACGCAACAGCAGCGTCTTAGCCCGTAACCGTCTCGCCAATCACTATCAATTATCACCGGTGATTCTTTTAAGAAAACATTTCCCCTTTACATACGTACACACTCAAGCCTATGTTCCTGATGAGGTAGGTAGAGACGTTACAAAAGCCCACTTTTTCTAAGCAAAATTTTGTCCCACTTACTTAATAAGAAAAGTAATTTTAAAAATTATAATAATTCTACTCAAGAACTACATATAATTATTATTTTTATTTTATGATTCCGATGATAACTCCACTCTGCCTGATGGAAAGCAATAAGTTGAGTCCAAGAGTTGTGGTCACTGTCTAATATAACCTATATCTAACTATCTATATTTTAAATTATATTTAATCATAACTTAGCAGCGGTTATTACATCCCAAATAAAATCTAATTAAGTTTACTCAATCATATGAGTACGAACAAAATCTATAACAACCCAAATTACCTTACAACTTCAGACTTTACAACAGTATCCTAAAATTAAATGATTTCGTACGATGTTTTCATGTAATTTCCGATCTAGTTAAACATACATAGATAGCGAAAGGCTTATACTTATTCATTGAATAATAAACATTAGTGTGCGGGTACTTTTAAACTCACATAATTGACATGTAACACATTACTTCAATGGTATTAACAGTAATTAAAGACAGCTTATATAATAGAGAGTTTTTCCTTTGTGCAATTTTTAAGCAATAGGTGTCGTCGAGTTTATAGTGAAAAATGAAGACAACAAACTATATTGCAAAACTTTGACCGGTTTAAAGAAGGAGGAGTTTAACGATTTCTGGAAGACTGACTGTTAATTTTATTTTTGTTTGAAAGAGAATACTCAGGCTTTGGTCCCATAATTACCAAGTCAGGATTCGATGATGAGATGAGATCCCAGGGGAACTGAGAACAACCCTCAAAGTTATAATAATAATAATAATAATAACATTTATTTACAGAAATGTGGTTACAGTAGGTGGTTTACAGTATTAAAAGCACGAGACACATTTCGCTATATTTAGGTAGCATGCAAATATTTAAGATTATACAGATAAAATTGGGAAAACATACTAAGATAAAAAACATTGAATTGATGACTTGATTTGCCACTATGTAATAAATATATGACAGTTGAAGAATTAAAAATCTTATTTTATACATTGACTACACTAATGCATTTCTGAAGTGATACGACTGAGAGGAGTTCTTTATTAAAAAATCGTTGCCGGAGTAAAAGCATTCTGCAATTAGCCAATTCTTTAATGTAGCACAAAATTTATGATAAGGAAGATTTGTAATAGTCTCTGGTAACGCGTTAAAAATAAGTGGTGCCATATAAACACAACTTACCCTAAAAATCTCTAGGCGAGGTACTGGTAGTTTAAAATACGAGTGAGTATTTTTACGTCTGTTGGTATTATCTTTAAGTTCAAAAAGCTCCTTATTGCATCTAACAAATTTTGCTACTTCGTAGATTTATATACTAGGGACGGTTAACAGATTTTGAGACGCAAAAATGGGCCTGCATGAATCTGACCATATCAAGACAAATATTGCACGAAGACATTTCTTTTGCGCTATGAATACTCGCGTAATTTCAGATGAATAACCCCAAACTACGATGCCGTAACGAATCATGGAGCAAACATATGCATGGTATATCATTAAGGCAGTCTCCCTTGATGCAACATCTTTAACTTTTTTTAATGCAAATACAAACTTATCGATCTTTTTGCAAACATTATCTATGTGATACTTCCACGTCATGTGTTCGTCGACTGTAACACCAAGAAATTTTGTGCTCTGTATTTGTTCTATTTGTTGACCATCGTAATTAACAGAAATATTAAATTGTTTTGTTTTTGCTGTTCTAAAATGAATAAGTTTTGTTTTTTCTATATTTATTTTTAAAGTGTTAAAAGTACTATCACTGTTTTTTTTCTATATTTCCTAAAGCTATTAAGATTTTACGTTTCATGTTGTTGAACTGATGGTGGACTTTACAGCTCTTAAACTTTAGGAATCAGAAGATAATTCTTTGAATTACGTTACGTAACAAATGAGTCTTTATATTATAAGTCTTTGCGATTTATCATAGTAATCAGGTTTGGAGGATAAAAAATCTAAACGCACAACCTTAACCATCCTTCTTCGCATGTTAAGACCAGCATCTTCAGAGACCTCGCACGGCGTAGATGTATGTATATGCTTCTAAATAACAAATCAGTTTAGAAACAGTTCATAGGTATAACTCAGAATGGTATGTTACCCATATAAAATGACCATACAACACAATATTGTCCATCGCACGCCCGGAGTATAAAAGGGCGACCCGTTCACGACGGACTCAAACAAGGTCGGTGAACAATTCCTTTGTTCAGGGATTCGAGCGTAAACAGTGTAAGGGTTTACTAGCAGTAAAACAACCAAATACCATTTACAGTGTAACCGAATATATTCAAAGTAAATACAATAGTGGGTTATTAAATCTTTCGAACATTTCGATAGCCTGCATATAAATTGAACAGCGCCATCCAGTGGCGGTAATGAAAACTACACAATACAGAACTTGCGTACAACCTGCTTGTACAGTCGGTGTGACGTAAATTTACACTTACCCACAAATAAATGTGAAAAGATACTGAATATGAAATATAAGAATCAGGTAAATAGTGATAATAGATCAACTTATTACTCATATTTTTTTATTGTTTATATATATATGTATATATATATATATATATATATATATATATATATATATATATATATATATATATATATATATATATATATGTTAGAATAAGCGTTTGTCTTCCGTCTCACCTGGTGAGAAGTGACGATAAATGTTATGATGGTGCACGCCTATTCCAGGGAAACCTATTCACTCTACTCTTGTACTGTACTTAGAACGACATCATTGTTTTATACGTAGCGTTTTTACGGACTTTAAAGCCTTATTTGACTTTTAGTAAAGATTTTTTTTTTCCAGAAGCCAATTTCTCATGAAGAGAAAATTCTTACTTTCTTTACAGTTGACAAACTAGAAGTACTGAACCAATTTTAATCTTGCAGTTAAATTATTAAGTTCAGATAAGTAAAAGGGAATACTGATTAGATGAATTACTAGTTAATTAATAAATCCTTTAGATAATCTGTGTCTATATACACAAGAAAAAGAACCTGTGACTAAGGCTTACGATTCGGTCGCCAACTTTTTCAGGTATTTGAAATACCCTGTACATTTCTATAGCTCGAAACATCCCTGGTATAATCCCAACCCTGGTGAGGTATCCCTGCATACAAACTTCGACGAACACGACGAACGGCTAAAATATAAGAGTTGCTACGGTACGTACGTACGTTACCGAAAATTGTTATTTAGTCAGATTTTATAAAGCAATGCATTTTATCCGGGGGACTCTTGAGCTGAAGGTGTCCATGGGCGGCGATTGTCATTCACCATCAGGTGACCCGTCTGTTCGTCTGTCTTCCTATGTCAAAAAAAAAATTTGAAGTTGATCTTACAGAAAATACTTATTTAACTTTTTTTCTTCGATTCACTCACACTCCCTTTCTGATACCCATAGCGAGACCCATGGAGCAAGCGTTACATTTTTGTAAAATTAAATATCTCTCATTATTCCAAGGGTTTTCTAATATGTTTTTACATTTATACAATAATTTCAGTAGTTTTGTTGCAAAAAAACTCCTCATGTAAAGCTAGTTTGCTAGACAGTTAGACGTTAACCTTAAAATCCCAGCGCCTAGGATAAAAAGTTTGGCAGCCTTGAGATTAACAAAAAAAAAATCGGTCGCACACCAACCGCTAGATGTGCCGATATCATTGTTGCAAGGTAGAAGGCGCATTCATGAGAATATCTGCTTCCGCGACGCGCTACGTAAAAACGCCTTCTTTGCTTTTATAGCTTACGGTCCCACTGTAAGCGGAAACTCACAGCGAAGCAGTAAGAAAGTTTTTTGGGTTTTGTTTAAAGATGTGGACTTTTTGTATAAAGATGTTGTTATAAATGATGTTGTTGATGATAAATGTAGCAAGTTGTTCGGGTTTTGTTATTTACAGAGTTGCTAATGGCTAACACTTTGTTATCTATTCTCAGTGAATAACTATGAACAACGAATAACGGTTAATAGCGTAAGAATTAGCGCTAAAATTCTGTCGTTTTTAACAGGTTTGCCAAAGAAGGAGTTTCAACCAAATTCATTATTCTACCCAACAGACCGTACGTCTGTATTGATGTTAGGAAGCTCTTATAACTTCAACATTTTCTTCAAAATTTGCCTGGGAGTGGAATGGACGGAATACGCATTGTTTATTGCGTTTATTTAGGGTATATTAGGTTTTTAATTTCATTTTTGCCGATACTTTGATATTGTGTTCTTTGTAGCATTTTCAAAAAGAACTAAAAGTTGTCACGTCTATACTAATTTTGATTGAAGACAAATATTACAAAAGCTCCTCAGCATATTCAGGATATTTTTGTCATCACTGTTTTAATTCTAGGTTGTTTAGCAATGTGTTGTACTTTATCAAGAAAACCGCCAATCGCTCGCAGTATGGCCACGCTTGTTGAAGTAGGGTAATGCTCATCGGTAATGAGTTTGAAACAAATTAAGTTATCTGAAGGTGGATCAGCGGTTAGTATCAACACCGTAACAAATGAATACAGTTACTTTGTGTACACACTTGAAGCGTGAACATGTTTAGTTTTTATTATTGTTTATAGAGGACAGCTTACGGCGAAGATTGGTCTGAAAAGAGATAACTGTTACCATATAGCAATTATGTATGAGGCGCGTATAATTTGTGAAGTGCAAAATGACAAGTAGTTCAGTTTACCATTTATACCTGTGTATACAATGGGTTCTTTAGTATATAGATACATTAGCATCATGAAACGAGAATCAGTCTCACAACTACTTCCTACTTTATTCTTGTCTATGTTCGACTTAAAAGACTGAGCAGGCAGTCAGATATTCAACAACATATAGTTTTTATGTGATGCCCTTACATTTGCACCAGTCCCCGTATTTTGACAAAGGCTCCAATTAAGCCTTTGTTCGTTCGAAGAACAAAAGGATAATTAAATTATTTGTTGGATTAAATCGCCAGTCTCTGTTCCGCTCTATGTAAGTAAACTTTGTTTCCATTCATTGTACGTTTGTAAAAACCTCATGACCTTTATATATTTTGCTGGACAGTAAAAACTTGCCTGGTGACAACAATAAAATATAAATAATAAATATATACAATAATATATATGAATAAAATAATATATAATGATATATAAAGATATACACAGTCATATGGTACTAAGGTTCTGATGACTCTGCCAGCTTACGGACGAGAAGAGCACGAACCCTAGTTTTGAAAGATAGATCTGATTATCTTCTTGAAATTTTAAAAAAATGCCCTGTACATAGGTAGTATAACGCTTTTTATAAGCGTTATTTAGGCGTAAATAAGTTAAATATGATAGTTAATAAAAATATTATGTTTTGGAAATTTAAAACTGATTAGGGGCGAGGGATAATTATGTTTGAAAACGTGCTGTGTAAAACTACACGGAGTAAGATTTCAATCAAAAACTCAAAAAAAAAAATTGAAATTTCAGCATAACTTTGCTAGTAGTTTGCAATATAAGAATTTATGGAAGTTACTTACTACATAAAACTTGATTTGCCTTATTGACGGCGGTTGTCCCCCTGTATAAAGAAAAATAAGGTCCAAGACATACTCGTATAACAGTCTTATGTTAACGAAAATTAATTGTAACCTAGTCTTTAATATATAGTATACTCGTATGTATATAAAAAAATTCGTGTCACGGTGTTTGTGGTCGCTCTGAAACGGCTCTGCCGATTTTTATGATTTTTTTAAGCAAGTATATTATCTATTTTTATGTATAGGTAGATATTAGAATCGGTCGTAAAGTATATTTCATACCGCTAGGTAGTTACGGGGTCCCTGTCGAGAATTTTTTTTATTGCAGAACTTTTGCCGAGTGAGTTAGTTCATTTATATAAAAAAAATCATGTGCTTCTCGGTTCAGTAGAATTAGGCCACCTATTAACCTTCTGTTCCCTCGACAGGGATCGAACTGTTATCTATCAGACAGTAAAATACAGTCATTCATTGTCCCTTATTACGTTAGTGGAATCTAATTTTAGTTGGCAAAATGTCGGTACTTAATACACCTCTGCCTTCCCCTTAAGATATACAGGCGTAAACGTATGTGTGTGTACAAAAGAGTCAGGTGAGTCACACCATTTATTAACTTAAATCCGAGTGGACCGATCTTTATGGACTCTATTACTCTATGGTTTATTTGATTTGTCTCCGCCTCAGACAGCAAAATAACTATGAAAACTACAACATGTATTATAATTAATGATTACTATATGCATTACAATTATAAATGTATTTGTTTGCGTACCAATCTCCCTGGAATATTTGAGTATTGGCAACTTCCGTTACAGACACAGAAGCTGTACCATTTCATCTTATCGGCTACAGTTACAACAGTTAACATCTCTACTATATAGTGTGACATGCGCGAGAGTCGAACCTGACACCGCTCCCACAGTTGCTTATAGTCTTCACATACGCAGAATGTAACACAAACTTACTGTTGTTTAGCTTAGTTAAGAACTCAATTGACAATTACTGTCTCTTTTATGATATAAAAGTGACAGATAAACATACGACACTCATGACGATAACCGTTAAATTACCTGACATCAGAGTTTGACGTCGTTCTTGCCTATATCTAATTTTATGAAGCTGATATGGTAGAGCCATGCTTAGGTACGAATGCGATACCACGGCCTCACAGAAAACAGGTTGTGAAGCAACACTTGCGTTGTATTTCCCCAGTTGAGGTTTTCGGAGGCCCAACTCCCCTCTCCTTATTATTCACCGCTGACCTCCTGCCCCTTTTCCTATCTTCTTAACACCCTCTCTTTCCCCTCCCCGCATACCCTCATCCCTCATCACCCTCAAAGGGGGCAGCGCACTTAAGTAACTTGAGTTGCGGGTATCCATGGACGGCTGTTGTCAGTTAACATCAGATGACATGTCTGTACGTCTGTTCCTCTATAATATAAAAAAGCTGAAGAATTATTGTTTGTTTTCTCGCTAATCTCTTCAAATATCAGTCAGATTTAAATGGCTTAAAGGCTTTAAACATAGTGCTCCTCCCCTTCGGACGAACTAGGACATTTGTAAGCAAACGTGGTAGAGTTCAACACTACCGTATTTGCATGCCATGAAGACCGCGAATAGTGAGGGCGGAACTCTCCACCATCCACTGCCAACTGTCGATGGTTACTACTCCGTGTGGGCAAAAGACAGGTGCGTATAGTAAGTGGGTGGTATAGTGTCATCACTGGACATGGCTCTTTTAACAAACACCTCTTTGCTATAGGTGTTACGGACAGCCCGCTGTGCAGAGCATGCATGGGAGCGGAGGAAAAAGTAGTCCATGTACTGACGGATTGTCAGGCGATTGCAGTATACCGGCTAAGTACCTTGGTTCATCAGGGGCACTCTTCGACGTCGTTAGTAACATCAAAGGGTTTCTGGGATTCTTCAGGGTGTTAGGGTGGCTCGAGTAGCCTTCATTCGCACCAACCAAAATACACGCTTTGATGTGGAATTGTGGAATTAGCCCGTGAAAACTTACCTACCTAATCACCTAACCTAAACCATCACGCTTTGACCCTTAGGAGAAAAGCAGTAAACACAAAAGCAGAATGAACTGCGTCGAGCGGCTAGTATTCGTAAAAATAAGACTGCTGTGGAATAAAAATTATGTTACAATTACCAATTTTTCATATTTCATATTTACACAACTACCAATAATTCATATTTTTATGGTCAATAAAATATTTATGAAATCATTCTCCTACAACCAAGCCAGTATTCAAAAGTATAGCCATATAATAAATAAACTTTTAAATTAAAACATGTACTAGCTTTTCCCCGCGACTACGCCCGCATAAATATTATACTTTAACCCTTAGGTGATCCATCAATAATCCCACTTTAGGGATGAGTTCCGTGATCAAAATTATAATATATCCTTCCCCTATTTTGATAGATTAACTGACTTTTTCGTAGAACTATTAAAGAGAAACAAATCCACTATACATTGCACATATTCCTATACCTGTTACAGTTTTTTCAGCGCACGCCAAAATAGCTCACAGAAGACAAAGTTTCTTCCGACTAACTTAACACTTATCGTTATATAATTAAAAATATAGCCAAGTAAATATAGTTTATAAAATATAGCCAAGTCTTATTCTGATGACTGAGCTATATTATTTTAATTAAAAATCATTCAGTAGTTTCTGCGTCATAGATAACAAACAACCATACATTCACACAAGCTTTCCCATTCATAATATTAGTGGAATACATGTAGGTGACATACGCAACTTAACTGAGAACGTCCTTCGTTACTGTGAGTAAATTAATGTAAATTTTGAAATTTGGTTACGTAAATAAATTATTGACATGTGGTCAATATGCGCTCTTGGGTTTAACTATAAACTGCTGAGATCTGGCTCTGTATGTATTTATTTTATTTTTTACATCGGGATATGTTGTTTTTTACCCAAACTAAGCAGAGCTTGTACTATGACGGCTGATAAACATACTTACATACTTTTAAATACATACAGATACATTATAGATAAATGACACCCATAGAACAAGTGATCCTGCTCATCACACAAATATTTGTCTTGGGTGGGAATCGAACCCATGATCTCTGGCTTAGCAGTCATTACTAACCACTAGACCAATAGGCCAGTCAATGAGGCGGTAGAAAAGCATACGAAACGCTTGACGGAAACCAAACCAGGGTATTGTCAACCCTATAAAATCTTTAACCGCTGCTTTAAAAAGTAAAATTGTTAAAAATATATATATAAAACAGGACTGCTTTCTTAACAACTTCCCTATTTTGCTGACTTTATCTTGAAATGTTATAGCTACCCTATGACACTCCTAGCATTGAGACGATTCGAATGATACCTCAAAGGTTGATATCAACCAAGCTGATTAGACTCCGGGCCCTGACATAGAACGGTAGTCTGTTGTGGTCACATAAGCCATCGAACTACTAAATATATATATGTATATAACCCACGACCTCTGGTTAACAGACAGAGTCACTAACATCTACACCAACGGCCAGTAAAGATTAATGATAAGGTGTTTGTTTTTAAAACATATTATCACTTATTATCTCATATCATCATTCTACTAGAGAACTCACAATGATAGTTTGTTTTGGCTTAATAAACCATCCATGCAGTCAAGTATATCATACTACGTGAGTAACTAGAAACTACTCTTAGTTTTTCTGCTGTTTTTTTTCGTGTCAGATGAATTCACTAACGAGGGCTTTGACCTTAATGACCTAGCTGAAGCTAAGAAAATGGATCTGATGGTCTTTATTGTGTCAACCATATGGTCGAGGACACCACGGGTTTATTATGTTGGTGTTGAAAAACTTTGACAGACCTTTTGCGGGAGAGGTTAACTTGCCTAAGACATTTTACAATTATTGATTTATTGTAAAAATACCAAGCTTAAACTTACTCATAGGGATTGTTACATGTACGGTTTGATCATATAGTACTTACCGTTTTAAGAGCGGTAACACTTTTTTTAATTTAATAAAATTCCTTTTTCTTAATATTCCACTAGTGAGAGGGCTGACATTAATGAAATTCTGGGTATGTCATACCGAACGATTTTGCATCATTCGTCATTCTTTTATCCGATCCTATCGCAGTCCAGTGCTGGAAGAAGGCGTCTTTTCAAGTGCACCCTGTCCAACACCCTTCGCATCCTTAAATCGACAGGAAAAAAGTGATAAGTTGTTTAGAAATTTAATTAAAGCATTTCCATTAAAAAACATTCTATAACACCCTTTTATCAGTATATATATTGATATTTAATTATATAAATGTATTAACAGTATATGTATATACTGAATAAACTTTAAATATATGTAAGCACATAAGTACTACAGCACTTCACAACTTTAGTGGCTAGTACATCTCAGACGCCCTTTTTTTTTATTTTTTTTTATCTTTTAACGTGTGGAAACCCCCTCGGGCCGTCTTCCCACCAGGGTTTTATTATATTATTGAATAGTTAATAAATCTAGATTAGAATGTATGTATGTATGAATGTTAACTATTCACTATATATCAAAAATATACTTCATTATTTAGCGTGGGCGAGATATGCCTAGGCACCAATGGGCTGGCTCGACCGGTGCGATACCACGGCCTCACAGACGCACTTGTGACTTTTGAGTCGCGGGTGAGCAGTGGTAGTCATAGTCAGATGACCTGTCTGCCCGTTTATTTATTGCATAAAAACCCGGTTGTAAAGCAAAGCTTGCGAAATTATTGAGGTTTGATTTTTCACCCCTCCTCAACCCCCCTCTTCTATTACCCATCTCCTCGTGCCATTCTTCCCTCCGCCTCCCCTCATCACCCTCAAAGGTGGGTAGGGTACTCACGACTTTTGAGTTCCAGGTGTCCATAGACGGCGGTGGTCACTTACCATCAGAAAGAATAAAAAAATAAATATCAAACCTACAACATGACAATGTATGTTACAACCATATATTTGCATATAAAGAAAGAAATATATCTAAACGTGTGACAGCCAACCCAAAACGATATAATTAACATATAATATAGGCATACATTTAAATAAAAATCACATAATCTGTGTATCAGAAAATAAATGCCCATTTATAAAAAAATCAATGATAAAAGACTTAAAATGGTATCTCTGAAATGTATTGGGAATTCTACCATATAGAGGACGATCGTGGGAGCGCCCACTCTACAGCATACGTTTGAAGATCTAGGTAATTGCGTAATGACAAATAATATACAACCTAATATAAATTGATATTAGATTGTATTTACCACGCCCACGAAATGATGAATATTTAGTATTAGTAGTACATGCGTTCAGTATAACTGATCCTGTAGCTTTCAACGGGGTATGCAGTATTTAAAATAACATATTACATTTTAAACTTCTCAATTAAATACTGTTAAAAACAACCAAGTAGTGGTTATAGAGACGACTGATAACTTATAAAACAAAACAAAATATATTTAGATATGAGATAAAAGAAGCTGTACTAGACTAGCACTAGGTTCGCTCCTGCGTGTAGTACTGCTCCCATCTTTGGGACGGCTATGAGCAGTATTTGCTTGACGCTCTCGATTGGTTGTAGCGGCGCGCAGTCCGCATTATCGACTGTCCTGAGGTCACCCATTCCAGATTCTTGAGCCTCTGCAGTTGCGAAGAGATGTCGCCTTCATGGCAATCCTCTTTCGCCTACATCATGGAGAGTGTTTTGACGAGCTTCTTCCAATTGATCCCACCTTCTTCCTTCTTCTACAGGACTACACGTGCTGGCCTGAGGAGTCACCGTTTGAGAGTCGAAAATATACGATTCCGAACAAAACGGTTTGGCTCTTCTTTCCTGTGCTGATCGGTGAAAGCCTGGAATTCACTACCAGCGCACGTGTTTCCTTTCCACTTTGATCCCGGGTCTTTTAAGCGGGGCGTTATTGCTTTCCATCAGGCAAAGTGGAGTCACTATGGTAGGCTAATGAATAAAAAAAATGAAGTACCCGAAGCCCGTTTAATGTTCTAGGACCGTGATTCCCAACTTCGCAATTAAAATGTTCACCATAATAATTATTGGCAAAAATATTATAAGAGGTGAATATTTTAGGTACTTCGCCAAAATTATATGTATGAGTTTAGAGAAAAAGCAAAGCAAACGAATAGCTGCAAATATTGAGACCCTTCGGAAAACACTAGACTTGTGTAGAATAAATTGATCCCATGACAGCTAGGGTTAAGCTTTTAACTGTAAGTTCTCAATCAATCTGAAGATTAATCGGATCAATATGAAATAGCTTACAGTTTCAATTGTCATAAATAAATACTTATTAGTTTCGTAAATAAATATTATATTTCATCACAATATGCGTAGGTGAATTTACAACATTAATATATTTGTTTAGTAATTCAATTATGATTACTAAACAAACAAATGTCAAATTAATTCAGAAATCGGCTGAAGGCTGTCAAAGGGTCTGCTCCTGTGGGCGAAAGTATTGGTCAAGAAACACATGGTCACATATGGCCTTATCTGTTGACCACTGTATGTAGGTAGATATACTAGCAATTATTTATCTATGGTTTCAACAAATATAGTATTAATATGTATATGTCATGACTTACGAGATTTCCTGTAACCAGAGATAATAGAACAGTTGTTGTTTGAAATTTATGTGCAAAGAAACAGTACTAACGGTCCTTTTATGAATTACGCAAGTGCGAATACTTTTACTCTCCTCAGCCTCGAGATAAGGTCTTGGAGAGGTTTTTGTGTAATGTTTTTTTAAATTATGAGATAGGTAGGTAGTTAATGAAACAGATGGCGTATAGTATGTTGGGAGGAGGCACGGTTTTGGGTGGTAATTTTAGGTCGCTTTTGATTTCAGGTCTTAAAATTTTATAAGTAGTCAATAGCCTGGAGATAGCTACTAATGAAAACGAACGTTAACTGTCAGATTCGTGGTCGGGTTGGCTTTGGGTCAATATAAGATATGCAAACCCTTAGCAGACCTATTAAAAATGTAGCTGACATATGTCTTTTGTATTTTAATACAGCGAGGCATTATCTGTCTGTCACCACTTTGAGGTCTAAAAACGATATACATATATGCTTGTCGTTGCTTCAACTCAAATGGCTCAAGTGGGTGGTACAGATTGATCAATGAACATTTAGTACACGGCCACATATAACCTCAAAGTACCCGCCCACATTTAGGTATCGTGTATCATGTAGGCTGTAAATGAAAGTCCCTTCGAATTGGTTGCGTAATATTTGTATTGGCTGATTAAGTTTTATATATTTTTATTGATTTTGTTAAGTAGGTGGCAGATTAATATGACATTGATTGATTTGTCTGAAAAGACGAAAAGGTACCACAAGCTTGTAGACGATCTGGTGTAGATAGATTTCTATTATTTGCGTAATGACATTTACTGAAAAAAGTAATGAATTTTTTTCTGCAGATTTAAAGGAGGAAAGACTGTAATGGAGAAAAATTAAAGTGAAAGAGAAAGTGGAGTTTCGTTTATCGGTAGGTACAATCGCTTGACATCAGTTAGGTCGTTATCCATTTACACGATTACTAATCCATTCTCGTCCTCTATGTGGATCACAAAAAAAAATTGTCCTGAAATACCTAGCTTCCCCGAGTTGTCTTTAAGAAAACCCGAGACGTAATGTAATGCAAATGTATTACTTACTACGATTTTATAGGTGTGAGTTCGTTTTTTCTACGTTTAATACTTAACATATTTATACCAAGTTGACGTTTTTAATTCCTAAATGTAGAAGAAAATAAACATATTTACGTCTATTTTTCTAGAAAACTATAATCAAGACAACCTTTAAGAGTAGTGTGAATAGGTTTCTCGTGGATAGGCGTGCACCGTCTTCGTCTTCGTCATAACGCCTATTCTAATAAAAAATAAAAAAAAACAAACGTAACTAACTTGTAGTTTCTTAAGATTGCATACCGTCATCAAAGTGGTCAAAGACATGCAGCCTTTCATGTTTGAAGACAACGCCGGACCGGTGCCGAACACCACACGCGGAGCTCCAATACGACGATGAAATCCGAACTACTGCCATAAATACGAGTACATTTAACAGTGGTAGAGCCATGCTTAGGCACGAATGGGCCGGCTCGACCGGTGCGATACCACGGCCTCACAGAAAACCGGTTGTGAAGTAACGCTTGCGTTGCATTTCCCCGAATTGAGTGAGGTGTCCGGAGGCCCAATTCCCCCTCCCCCCTTTTCTCTCCCCTCTTTTCCTTTCTCCTTTTTACCATCTCCTCATCCCTCCTCTCTTCTTTCCACTCCCTGCATTCCCCATCCCTCATCACCCTCAAAGGCGGGCAGCGCACTTGAGTTGCAAGGGTCCATGGACGGCGGTGTCACTTACCATCAGGTGACCCGTCTGTTCGTCTGTCCCCCTATAGTATAAAAAAAAAAAAAAAAAAAGTACTATTGTAGGCTAAGAAACAATTTTATTTCTTCTGCCATGCACTATAAAATTAACAGAGTCCTCAAACTACCATTGAAGAGCATACAAATAAAGTTTATAGTTCAATTTTGTTGCTGTTGACTATGGTGCTGTTCGATAAGGGAGTGTAGTGTTCTATGGTTGAAGTTTGTATGTGAACGAGTTTCTTCGTTGTACAACAACTTATAAGTGCTTCATCAGTTAATATATGTGATATCTGGATTTGTTAACAAATGAATATTGCGATTGTATAGCGGTGTTTTTTATTTTAGTAGATTTTTTTATAATAATTTACAACCAAGAATTAAAATGAAGTACCTGTAACTACATCCGAAAATAAAGAGGTTATATTAAAATAAGATAGAAGGATTGGACCTCTGGCTCTGCTGACTCTAATTGACAAAATGAGGGTGTTAAAACACCTCTGCCTACCCCTTCAAGGAAACATTCGTGATGGTGTGTATTTAATAAAATAAAATCAACAAATCACTCACATGCATAAGCAAATCCATGTTACAGATATATCTATAGCGGAAATAGACAACGTTATATCGTTTCACAGAGGTGTTTTACTGTAAACATTGCGCATAAACAAGGGCGCACACGCGAACTTGACATTGTCTATTCTCGCGCCGGAAGCACACCCGACTGCAGCGGAAACGAGCGCCCTTCAAAGGGGTAACATAGTTTCCGAGAAAGGCGTTAGCGACACACACACAGTTTTGGCCGTAGGGTTAATTTTGTACGAGTTGTTTCCCGCTGAAAGTAAACAACTACAATGTTGCATTGAGTTTGTTTCGGAGATCCGTTTAAAGTTGAGTGTTCTTTTTTTTTTTGTGAAACTCTTTCATTTGTTGCAGAAAAAAGAAGGCATTGGACGGTAATGAAAAAGATAATATTTTTTGAACACAGCACACAATGACACACAGCCCAGATGCAAAAAGTATTAATAGGGTTACTAATCACTGACCTGTTGGTCTAGTGGTTAGGAATCCTGACTGCTAAGCCAGAGGTCGTGGGTTCGATTCCCACAGGACAAATATTTGTGTGATAAGCATGATCGTTTATTCTGTGTCTGGGTGTAATTTATCTATAATATGTAAGTATTTATAATTATATAAGTATGTTTATCAGCTGTCTGGTTACCATAGTACAAGCTCTGCTTAGTTTGGGATCAGACGGCCATGTGTGAGATGTGTCTAGTTATTATTATTATTATCATCTCTTTATTTACATTAATAAACATACAAATTTCATTTTTAAATATAAAAAAAACAAAATATAATTAAAAATATAAAAAATAGTGTCCCACCGTTATCGCGTACAGGGACCAAGCTGCCGGTGGTTAGGGCTCCAGAGACAGGAACCTTCTCACAATACGTGCCGTATCAAGAACGACTGCCTTCTGCATTAGGTCCTTAACCCAGCTGTGTAACGTGAGCCTCTGCAGATATTGGTCGAATCTCTTGGCGATTATTATTATCATGGCTGTGTGTGTATACATACTCTCAATATTATATTTCTAAATCCTGAGGCGTATCAAACGCTGACATTTTGCCAGTTTAGTTCCAGTTAATAAGGATCAAGCCGAATAACCTCAACGGGGCACTTGTATATACTGTCTAATAGATAACAGTCCAATCGATTAGTCGCCTTTAATAACACTTACGGCAAGATTGTACTCCACTTTAAAAAACTTTTTATAACTTATTTATTTTTAATGGCCTATCTGTCTAGTTTTAGTGATCCTGACGGACTGAGGTCATAAGTTCGAATCCTAACAAGGTCGAATATTTGTGTGATGAGCACGTTTTTTGTGTAATGCGTCTGGGTGTTTCTCTACGTTAGTATGTTTATCAGCAGTCTGTATACCATATTAAGCTCTGCTTAGTTTGGTGTCAGACAGCCGTGTGTGAGTTGTGTGGTTTTTTAATTATTATTGTTTGCATTTTTTTTGGTTTTTAATATTACGAACGCAATAAATCGTTACATATATTCTTTTTTTTTTATGCAATAGGGGGCAAACGAGCAGACGGGTCACCTGATGGTAAATGACTACCACCGCCCATGGACACCCGCAATTCAAGAGTCACAAGTGCCAAGTCTTATTCACCGGGCATTAGACTAGTCGATCTCAGAAACTGTGAAGTAGATTATAAACTACAAATACAAACATATATGTATGTATTATACAAAAGAAATTAATCTCCTACCACTAATCACCAAGATCCCATAATAAATATTCCAATTAAATTAATTAACTCCTCTACAAAAATCTCAAACAACCGTGGGATGCACCAAGAGACAGATGATCACCATTATCTTAAATAATACCATAGCATAGAGTAGAACATGGTACTTACAGATGCCGGAGATCCGGCGCAGCATCTGTCCGCGATTCCCACACCCGAGCGGTTTTTTTTTAATCAGAATGTGTAAAGTTTCTGAACGATCGATTGAATACGGAAGTCAGGAAATGGCATTCATTTTTTTATTCTTCTTACATGGTAGTTATAATCTACTAGAATTAGTATGTGATAATCATAGTAATTTATAGTGAAAATATTTATACTTAATTAATTATAATAATTATAAAAATATTTATCTATAGATATACAAAGTCATCGAAATGGACAGTACTATAATACACTACTTAGAGAAACTGGCCTAAAATAAATTTATTAGATCTTTTGCACACCACCGTTTTTTGAATAAGCTGAGGACATGCGTTTTGAATAAGCAGGTCCTGTGTCCACATCAAACGCGCGTTTTAATCGCCTTTGATTTCGCATTTGTGTCATTTGATTCTCAATACACACAATACGCGTCGTCAGCGCGTCCATAATCGTGCTTCCCTACGTACGTCCGTAAACAGTTTTTTTTTTTATGCGATAGGGCAAACGAGCAGACGGGTCACCTGACGGTTAGTGACTACCGCCGCCCATGGACACCCGCAACTCAAGAGTCACAAGTGCGTTGCCGGCCTTTTAGGTAGAGGTAGAGGTACGCTCTCTTCTTGAAGGTTTGAAAGAGTTTCGCTAAGTATGTAGGTATACACAATATTAAGTGCTTTGGTATGTTCTGAAAGATTGCATAGTTTTCCATCTTAAATAAAAATAAAATAATATACTAGTATAGCCACTATATAGTCATGTCATATTTCCTAAAGCATATCCGATGATATCTCATACAAAGTAAACACGGCTATTGCCTGCATTGTACTGTATTTTATAATATTATGAATAAGTTTAACGTAAATAAAATTTAAAACAAAACGTGCTAAATAAAATTGACACTAAAGTTACCCGTAAGAAACTATAGATTTCTATTTAAATTTTTAACTAAGCATACAAAGAGATCAGCGTAACTTGGTAAAATACTGCAATCCGCCTCTGTCATTTGGTAAACAGCAGTACTATACTAAATTTTAACTGCACTTTCATCTTAAGATTCTTAAATATATTTACAAAACTGGAAAAGTCAAAAAGAATAAATTATTTTAACCATAGAATAATAGACTATATGTTACGAAAACATTTTATTTCAACTACGCTCTTCTTAAAAAAAAACAAATATTGACACAAACAATAATCATTATTCACATTATTTGATTTAATCTAAGATTTAAAGAGAATTATGGAGGGACCTAATTATTATTAAAATAAGAAGATATAAATAAAATTATTTAGTAATAAAAAACTAACTTAGCTAAGCGTGTAACTTTATGAATTAAGAACGTATTTCAATTTAAAACCAAATAAAAGGTGCACACTATACAGGTGGCAAATTTCTAGTTCCCACAGAGCACAATAGTGTTTTTTTAAAACCGGAATAAGTGGCATCTTGCCTAGTATTGTCAAAAAAATTATGAGGTTAGAGATGTTCTCGTAGAAAGCTATCGTAAAATGTTTATCTGTCAGAATTTATTCTTATGCTCAATTGTTTATTTCTAAATGAAATTGTTTAGTCACTTCTGATATATATGTATATATATATATATTTTATTAATTACTTCTATATTTGTAATGTATTTGTATACAGGAAACCATGTGTATATTACGTAGTAATTTATCAATAAATTATCCTGTTTTACCATAAAAGTCGTAAAATTTCAGATCTGTCTTGGCGCCTAACATATTGCTTTTCTAAACAAGATCCAAGATCGAATGGTTAGAGAATGCCTTTGCATTAAATCCAAGGTCCAATGTACAAGGGTTTTTTTTTTTATTATTTGTAAGCCTACCATAATGACTCCACTTTGCCTGATGGTAAGCAATAAATGGAGTCCAAGAGTGGTGGTCACCATCCTCATTGCATGTCTAGTCAATGTAGTATGGTGACCCACACTATGGCGGCCTGGTGAGATGCTTTTTCACGCCCCGCTTAAAAGACCCGGGATCAAAGTGGGAAGGAAACACGCGCCCTGGTAGTGAATTCCAATCTATCACCGATCGGCACAGGAAAGAAGAGCCAAACCGTTCGGGATCGCATACCTTCGACTCGCAAACGGTGACTCCTCAGGCCAGCACGTGTAGTCCTGTAGAGGAAGGGAGAAGGTGGGACCAATTGGAAGAGCTCGTCAGAACACTCCCCGTGATGTAGGCGATAGAGATTGACTGCACGGATGGCGTAGCGGTTTAAGTGGTCACCTCGCCACTATACTGCCGCGCCGAGTGTTGTGGGTTCGATCCCCGCACGGGACAACACTTTGTGTAATCCTCAAATTGTTGTTCTGAGTCTGGGTGTTCTTTGTGTCCGTTGTTTGAATGTTTGTAAAGTCCCCCGCGACACAGGAATTAATCCTAGTGCGGGAGTTGTCTTTTTAAAAAAGAAAAAGAAAAAAAGAGAACTGCCATAGAGGCGACTTCTCTTCGCAACTGCAGGGGCTCAATAGACTGGGTGACCTCAGGACAGTCTATAATACGGACTGCGCGTCGCTGCAACCGATCGAGAGCGTCAAGCAGATACTGCGCATAGCCATCCCAAAGATGAGAGCAGTACTCCACGCAGGAGCGAACCTGGGTCTTGTATAAAAGACACAGATGCTCGGGCGAGAAGAACCGTCTCACCTTGTTCAATACACCGAGCTTCCGCGAGGCCGCCTTAGTGACACTCTCGATGTCATGCGGTGATCATGCGGATTGAGATCCCGACAGATGTCCATACCCAGTATACTAAGCCTATCCTGTAGTGGCAGTTGAGTGTTCTGAAGAGTGGGAAGGTTCATAAAGTTTTTAAATAAATTTTAAAATATCATCATGAATCCTCCTCTGACAAAAGATTGATGAAGATTTCAATGCTTTTGATGCCCAAGTTTCACCCCGAGAAGATTTCTCTGTAAG
Source organism: Tyria jacobaeae (assembly GCA_947561695.1). Taxonomy (NCBI): domain Eukaryota; kingdom Metazoa; phylum Arthropoda; class Insecta; order Lepidoptera; family Erebidae; genus Tyria; species Tyria jacobaeae. Next base: position 22,447,035 of record OX387213.1, read on the forward strand.
TCTTTAAGAACATCAATTGCAATAATGGAAGTCTATGATAAACACAACACTTGGCTTTATTCCCAACATCGATTATTTTAAATCAATATTCGATAAGTCACATCTCTAACTCTTTCGATTCGTAACAGTGTTCCGTGGTCCCATGCAATATGACATTTGCTGTGCGACGAAACGAGAATGTAGACAATGGTATACGCGGAAAAGTAAATGAAATAATGATCTAGGAACAAGAACCAACCGGGAAAATGTATCGTGCATAATACTTGCGTAATTATTCACTGTGCACCTACGTCGATATTGTCTTATCAAGATAACTACAAACCCGTGACTTTTTGCAATTTATGCGACAATTATGTAAACGCACCTGTTTCTTATGTATTTGATTTGTATAAATTAGTATCGGAATACAGAATGGTCAAAGTCAAATTAAAAAAATCGTTATGTTAAGTCACACGGATAAGTTACTAAGTCAACCAGTGGAGTAAAAAAAGTAAAAAAATATGTTAAAAAGTTTTCAGAATATGTGAAATTGTCTTCAGATTATATTTTTTCTTAACGATGTCTTAGGAATGTTCCTCAATATTAATACATTCAAAGAGCCAATGGGACGACCTTCTATAAATTTTAAACAGGCATGCTTTAATTGAGACCTCATTCAAGGTCGAAGAGCGAGCTCGTTTGTTATCAGGCCTATTGATTTAGGAACTTCTGTTACCCAACATAGACACTTTGATGGACGATACCGCTTTCCGCCGACGTCTGGGAGCTCCTTGTATTTCTCCGCATCGTTGCCAGTGTGGAGAACCTACTGACGATCTTGGACATAATGGCCTTCATGTATATCATGGCATACCAATATCTGGTGTGTGATTTCTCAAGTAATTGTCTACCGATTTAAAAGCTTTGCCATGCAATGTGGTAATGCTGCCAGGCTCCTGAGAATGCTACCAGTAAGCGACGATACGGTGAAATTATACCATGGGTGTTTGTAAGTAGTCCCTATTTTTATTTGATTAATTTTTCTAAATTTTAGTCATAAACCACACATACATAGTTTATACAGGTTTTCTTTTTTTTTATAACATGGTTTGACTGGATAAGCAAAATACCGTTAGCTATATCTAAACTAAGGAATCGAGTATAATATTCATACGAGAACCCCACGACAATGCATCATTACTCGCTAGATTCGATGAATCAGTCGAAGGTGACACTAATATCGATTCAGACAATGGATAGTTACTAAACGGTGTCTTATTAACTGTGACTAATGATCATTGAACAAAGTTAATACATACATTATAGCGATTATAAAAAAATAAATAAAAAAAAAACAAAATTTGGTTTCAGTGGAATAAGTTATGCTTCGGGGCTTTGAGCCACTTACTAAAACAGTAATAAAATCGATAATATCATAAAAATATTTATTTCCAGTATTAAAGTGATGTGGTAAAGCGAATATACCATAGACGGCTTTTAAAAGGAATCAGAACACACAAGCCGTCCCTGCCCTAGACAGTTCAAAAGAGATATACATACATATATAATATAAATACATACCTACATACACTCGAAAAATGTTAAGTATTTAACAGTAGGTATTGGCTTGCTTTGTTTATTGCTTAAACTCTGGCGGAAACAACGTTTTCATATTTTCAGTATTTATCTAGCTTGATTAATCGATTAATTTCTTCTGTGCCTGTGTTAATTAGTCTATAATTTGTATTTAGAAATACATATATAAGTATGTTTATCAGTTAATATGGTTTCCGTAATACGTGTGATATGACTTATTATTATTATTCAATTTATTTAACTTACATTTTTAAATATACGTACAAAATAAACGTACATACAAAAACAAAATATACTTAAAAATATTATTACCTCTATTCAACTTCACATATAAGTTAAATTTTTAATATTAAAAAAGGTTACATATATAAAGAAATACCACCGGTATCGGATACAGAGACCACGCTTTCGGTGGTTAGAGCTCCAGTGACAGGAACCTCCTCAAAATAGGTGCCGTAACAAGGACTACCTTCTGCATCAAGGCCTTCATCCTGCTCCTGCCTAACGTGAGCCTCAGGTTCAGGTGTTGGTCGAGGCGCTTAGCAATCAACCCATGGGCTGATATTACTATCGGTACAATTACTGCCAAATTCAAATCCCACATGTTGAAAACCTCATGAGTCAAATTCAAATATTTTATTTGATTATGTTTTTCAGTGTTTATGAGATTGTCGTCATTAGGGACGGTAATGTCAACAATCGTTGCTCGCCGCTCTAATCGGGCTGTCACCACTATATCAAGCTTATTGGCAACAATAGTTCTGCCAGTAATAATAAATCGATCCCAGTATAATGTACACATACGTACGGTAACTCGACAGCCACAAGGTTATATCTAAGAGTATAAAAATGTGATAAATAGTATTTACCTAGTATTTAATATATTACGTACAATTTAAGTAGATAAACGTAAGTGTTTAAAATTATATAACAGTTGTTGATACAATGAACATCTTGCATGTGGTGTTCGCCCATAATTGGTTGTGCAGTTAGACTTAAGACATAATTACTTATATGTTCTTATCTGTATTATATCTGTAACAACTGTTGGCGAATCTTAAAAAAAAAGAAAATAAGAGCAAGCTGCCTCATGTATCCTGACTATCCTCGCTACTTGGTTATATCTGTCCAAGTACTCACCATTTGCAAGACGACAACAACCGGAAATTAAATATTATAATATTATTATGTATACTATCTGATAGATTTTTTATTTATAACCAATCCAATCCACGGCACACAGTCAATGACTACAAAGTGTCTCAATATCAATATCTGTAAATCTGAAAAGCTAATGAAATTACTTAATAAAACCCTAATGATAACGGTACATACAACCAGTACGTAGATACGGAAGATAATCATGATATCACTCATTTTCATTAAACAAAATTTTCGACCTCGTATCCTAATAACCATAACACAATTACCAAAATAGATTACACCTACCTACATATACTACGCCGCGCCGTGAATTACAAATGCCACAACAACTATTGCTATTATATAACAAAACTAACGGATCATAACAACTTGAAGAATCTCGTGACTAATTGCTTTGATAGAACCAGCAACAAAAACTTAAAAGTGGCGCCTAGGTCATTAGGACATCCGACGCTGATTGTTACTATCTATTGTTACTAGGGTCTGAGGTCTCATCGTCTATAAATCATTTTACCGACAAAGTATTAGTAAACACACACTAAAAACAGCAATAACAAAATAATTTTAATAGCGTCCGATATTGTCAGCTCATGCTACCGTAAAGAGATAATTCTATGAAGAGGACCAAGATTAAGTGATTTAAATGACACGTCAAATGTCGGAAAGTCGAAATCCATAACGTGAGTGTGTTAGGCGTGACAAAGACCGCCAATATCATATAAAAGTATCTATATCAAAATTGTTTGAACCATCAATCTCTTGACCATACCCTAGCTTACAATAAAAAAATCGAAAACAGTACATATTCTTGTGTATTGCTAAATCCTATTTCGTAGGCGCAAGCCACCTATAAAATAGAAGTTAGTACTAATTTATATAGTTTTGTAACTTCATGAAGAATGCATCGATTAAGAGAGAGAGAGAGAGAGAATCTTAATTGTGTCAAAACAAGTAGATACAAGCCATTGATAAAATTTTCCACACCTTTTATTTTAATTTTCAATTTTCGTCCAAACAAGTAAATACTAAAAGTCTTTCGAAATGAAAAAAAAAACAATCCAATCTAGGTATATTCTTTAAACATAATCTTAAAAAGATTTAGTACTTGTTTTATATTATAGGAATAAAAGAGGCAGCATACGCCATCTATAGCAACTTGTCAGCACTAGTCTTTTAGGTTTTATAATGCAATAATAGGCAATGAAAGGAGAACAAACAGCATGTACCATGTATTATGTAATATTTCTTGTATATCTTATAAAGAAAATTAATAACAGTATAATTGAACAGTGAAATTAACACTTACATCAAAATATATATAAAATAACTCTTATCTTAATACATTTGTAACTATTAACATTAAAATAAAAACTAGTCACAGTTTTTGTTTGAACATGTCATACAGAACTGAGCATAGCCTAAATAAAGGTAAGCCAACTACAGTAAAATAGTCTCCTTCGACACGTTCCACAAATGTTCCTCCAACTCCTTGAATTCCATATCCCCCAGCTTTATCCATGGGTTCCCCAGTAGCTATATATCCTCTTATCTGTTCTTCATCCAAATTCCCAAAGAAAACATTAGTTTTTTCAGTAAATTTTACAACTTTATCTGAAGTTTTTACCACTACACCTGTGTATACAGTGTGGCCTTTTCCTGATAGGCTGGAAAGAAAACAGAAAATGTGCTTTTGAATTTTAAATAATATGTATTCTATAATTTACAACACATGATTCAATGGCCAGCTTCAGAGCTCAACAGAATGCCATTTAAAGAATAAGATGATGATACTAAAATACTTAAGTTTTTAGCAGTGTATGTTAGCAAGGCTTCTACATAAAAACACCAGAAAGTTGTAAACAATAATAGATCATGATCTTTTGTATTTAAATCTTTAAGTAGTGCAAACAGACATTTAAGTCCAACTCTTACCGTGATAACATTTCAAATGCTTCATGTTCAGAAGTAGGCTTACCAAACATCTCTTTGCCCAAGGTGACCATAGTGTCAGCCCCGATAACAATATCTGGCTCATTCCCTTCACTAATTAACCTCTTTTCGACTTCTAAAACTTTTTGTAAAGCTGTCTCTTCTACAAATTCGGAGAAACTTTCAAAACTATGTGGGTCCAGGTTCTCTTCAAATAGTGAGGCACATAATCGCACTTTCAAACCCTGATAAAATAAAAAAAAGATTGAGTTTATTTTTGTCACCAGGTTCTCTACATTCTAGGATATAAAAATCGTTAATTAAGGCTAAATAGTGTAAATCAAAAGTCTTACTATATTTTCCACTAATTCTTTTCTTCTAGGAGATCCACTGGCTAATATAATATTTTTCTGTTTCAGAATATGCATCACCGGTTGTAACATTTTTATCACAAGGTAATGGATAGCACAGAACACTATAGATAGATTTATATTTTACAAGATATTTATGTGCTAATTTACTGATTGTTGTATGAAATAAAAATCTGTCAAATTATTAAGTATGTAAGTATATATAAACACTGAAAATATGCACAACCACGATTATATTACCTAAACTAAACCATTATAACCTAATTATTAATAGTGTCTGATTATGCATCTAAATAGAAATAAAATAAATATCGGAATATTCAGAATCGGAATCGGAAGTAATGATTAGTATAATTACAATCTCGCTAAAAGTACATAGATTAATTATAAATAAATTAAATTGAAATACAATGGCTTGAATGTGACGGCATCTCATCAAAGGTCACCGCCACAATGAAGAATAGAATTGAATAATAATATGAAATTTGTTGTGTTGTTGTTGGAATGTTGTTTACAAAAAAAAAACATTCCAATATCCTTTTATTTTTATTATTGGCAAAATAAAGCTCCATATAATATGTCTATATATGTATATGAAACCAACTTTCATAGTAGGTAGACAACTTTGCAGAAAAATATTAAAATGAACGTTTTATTTGCTTTTAGGTTTTGTTAGACAGAAAGTATTTTTAGATAAATTCATTACTGAGGAAAATAATCTGTGAAAACAATGATTTTGCTCTAAAATAACAAATGTAAAAAAAAAACTTTGAGATTTTGTTATCATTATTATTAAACAAAAAAAAAAACCTTTTTTATTATATCTCATACATCTTTATACAGTAAAGTAAATATTATTTTAGTAACATCCATCGCAGAGCATCACTAAGAAAAACTTCATGACGTAGTCTATGGCGTTACACAGTTGTCTTTTATTGAGGTTGAGTAGCGTTTTCAACTTTATGTTAAAAATTACAACCAGAAAAGGTGATGTGAACATACTTTAATTTACAATGAAGTCCATTGTGGCTTATGTTCGAAGTCTTTTAGGTTTAGCGGACGAAATTCCACCGTTTAGAACTGGCTTCAAGAGAGACAGGTATGACATTTCACATTACATGTTTACAAGTTTGGTGTGTTATGGCGGCAAAGTCAGTACAAAATCGTTGAATTCACCTTGAAATACATACCACAAAATGTTTAAGATATCGCTCAAGGCAGCTTCTAAGTTCTGGCTGTAGGTTTTTACCGTAGAATGTAAGAAAACTCCAATATTCAGACGGTTTTCTTCATTGTATTATTTCTTTGCAGGGAAGATGACGAGTTTTCGTCTGATGATAATATTTTGCCAACCCACAAGAAGCTAAGACAGTTGAAGCGAACAAGTTTCCCAGATATGTCTTCACAAGGTATGGGTTTAATGCTTTGATGTAACCATATTTGTTATTTCAGAAATAACCTACACTTGCCCTCATACAAAATGAAAATTGAAGATTTCTTTTTGTATATTCTCTCCATTGACCCATTACTTAACAAGCTGCAGGCCAGAATCATTGAGTTTATTATTATTGATGTATAGACTCACTTTATATAGTACATACAAAGGAATAGCTGTCTGGGAAAGGATACCTACTGTATAATAGTTTGCTATATGTAGCAGGTCTATAGAGCAGTGAAAGTACTTTGTGGTTAGATGTATGTGCGGAATGAGAGGACTATCCTTGTTTTTAGTCTTTTAAAATATTAACAATAAATTAAATGAATAATATTAATATAAAACAATTTTTTTTTACCTTTTGATCAACAATTAGTTGTAAGACAATGAGCTGATCCATTGGGTGGAAATGACGGTTTTGTTGAAAAGACAGTGACCTTTTTAGGAGACTTCCTTCCTTTTTAGTTGTTATTAGAGAAGGATTTAAAATATCAATTACTATGTAAGCAAATAGTTAAAGTAGGGATGTGTGTCTAGAGTTGCAACTGATTTGGGGTACTATTTGTTCATATTAGTTCTAGTATTTAAAATACACCTTTTTATCTATACTATATAATTAATCTGAAGAGCTTTTGTTAACTTTTTTTTTGCCAGGGAGGCACTCTGTACCCATACCATACCCATATGTACCCATATGTAAAAAAGAAATTACTAAATATAGACAATAGTGCCTGGACCTATAAACATTAGTAACTTATGTAAATAAGATAATATATATATTGAATAAGACTAATAAGCACAGTCCATCTAGAAGTAAGACCTTTCTGTTGTATTTAAACACTAAGTATCTATTATATATATATAACACCTGAGACAATTAGTCCTCTGATGAATATGCTTATTGAAAATCAATTTGTAATTCGGTGGTTATGAGGGTGGGCTCCCATTTGATCATAACATAACTTTTTCCTAAATTCCTTTTAGTACGAAACTATTTTATAATCTTTTTTACTTCAGATTCATGGGATATTGAGAAGGCTAGTAGTAGTAGAAATGTAAGATATGTGCCAATACAAATAGAGGCTGGTCATCCCAGCACATCTACTCCAAATGAGTCCAAGAGCCGAGTGAGAACAGTACCAATTAAACTTGTTGGTCTAACAGAGAATGGGCCATCAACACCTACAAGGAAACCGAGGATGCATACACCTGTAAAGCCTGTTATACATGCTGTGGTTGATGATGATAATGATGATCCAGAGGTATGATTCTTGTTGATTAAAAAAATTACAGTACAAATTTAAATACCTTTTGCGCCCGGGCGTTTGTTTTGTTATAAACAGTCACTTTTTTCACTGAAGTATACTTTTTTAAATAGAGAATTGAATCCAAAACGTGTAACCATTTCCGGGATTTTGTAATACAAGATTTCCTCATCCAAAATTTTTATTTCTTATGAAATGAGAATGTGTACAATATATACCATCTCATCATAATAAATAGCATGTTATTTAGGTTTTGAGACTGGTTTTGTTCTAGGTAACATGGGTAGGACCTCATCAAGATAACATATCTAAAAATCCTACAAAATTATATATAGATCTTGATGAGGATGACCAAGACCACAATCAGCAGGACGATGATGTGATCTTTCTGAAGAAGGTGACAACGCCACCGCCGATTAAACCTTACAAATACTTCTTAACTAAGAACAGCAATGACGCGACAGACTCGACACATGAAGAACCCCTCTATATCAAGTTAAATCGCAGATCATCTGACAAGAACATATTGAATATGTCGCCCAGAACTCTTAGTAAATTCAAGTCACCTCCAGGAATAACTAAAACATACAAAAAGGCACCCACACCATTGCCAAAATGGTGGATGCCGCCCTCTAAAACAACAAGCAATCTCTCGTCAATCAATCGAAATAGATTTTTAGGACTTAATGGTAATGCTAGATCAACACTGTCTGAAGTATTTAATTTAGATGAAAAGAGAAGTTATCAGGAACTTATAAAGCGAGTCACAAACAAATTGAAATCAGTAGATATAAAGAGACCAGTGGATATTATCAATCTTGCAGATGATGCAGCTTCATTTAGACTCACACAAAGATCGCAGAAGAATTCATTAAATGAATTAAAATTATTAGAAAAAGGTTTGATAGCTGAAAAAGAGAATGATATGACAAAGGAATATGATCCAATCACTGTCGCTTCGATAAACTCATCTGACTCTGAAGTAGAAATTGTACCCTCAGAATCCTCTACATCGTCAGTAAAAATTGATCCGATAAATACTCTGCGAGAATCATATAAGGATAGAGGGATCACATCCAGTGAATGGTTGTCTAAATTAGATTCTAAGTATAGAAAGAAAAAACTAGAAACTCAAGAGAAACTGAAGGACGCTAGGCGGGAATCGGACATAATATCTAAAGTGAACAGTGAACAGAAGTTAGCTCACTTGGAGCATAAGCTGAAGTATGAGCTCAGTATACCGGAAAGTATCTATGAGGAGCCCCAGCCAACGGTAGAGCTACCTCCACTGACACCTGAGCAGGATAAGTTAGTTAACAGAGCACTAGGTCCTGGTCCACCTGGTCAATTACTTGTAGAGAAATTCAACTTGAGAATACATAGGTATGTATATTTTATGCCTAATGCTCAGGTCATGTATGTTTGGTTTATAGTGTTCATCACATCCTAAGGCTGATATCAAGGGTCAACAGCTATCTGAGACAGAGATTACTATTGTTCTATCTATCAGACATTCCTATTGTTCTAGAAGCTTCTTCAAATCTTCAAACTTTTCTGTTTTATATATAATGAAATGTTTGCCTTAGGCGAGACCTTCAGACGCTGTCTGGTCTAAATTGGCTGAATGATGAGGTGATAAATTTCTACATGAACCTCCTCATGCAGCGAAGTGAAGAACGCAAAGACCTGCCGAAGGTTTACGCCACCAATACATTCTTCTACCCCAAGTTGATGCAAAGCGGACAAGCTGGACTCAGACGATGGACAAGGAAGGTGAATATAACATCATATTTGACTTTAAAAAAAAGTAGATTCATCACAATCATCACCTTGAGTGCGCCTTTGCAATACTTTGAATCATAAATATATAATTATTAAATTATGATTTGTTTACAATGCGGCCACCGAAGGCATATATAAATTCGGACAAATAAAAAAAAAGATACTCTCAAACATAGAATTTCCTCAATTTTTTATGTCAATTTATAAATATCAGGGTCTCATGACGGTTGCACCGTGTGACGGGACTCGTCTTGCGTGAGACAGGTCAATGTCTGTCGGGGATAGAGGAAGAATGCAATTGCGATACTCGCTCTCCCGATCATAGGCAAGTTGAGGAACACCGGTGTGGTGTTTAGTCGGTAAAAGTCCGACAGAACCCTTCGCCTACCCCCATGGGCGAAGGACATCTATGAGGATTCTATTGCCCTAGACTACCCTTTGAATAGTATTCAAATTTTCCTATCATTCAATCTTAACTCGTTTGACAACATTCTGCCAACACAAATTGGAACGAAGTTAATGTTATCTATCATATGTTTGTAAATTGACCCAGTGTACCTTTTCGAAGATACAGGCCTGACTGTTTATGTTTTGTTACTTATTCTATTATTTAACATTTACAGGTGGACATATTCGCGCACGATCTGATTGTGGTGCCAGTACATTTAGGCGTCCATTGGTGCCTCAGTATCATTGATTTCCGAGCGAAGAAAGTGTCTTACCTGGACAGTATGGGGGGGCAGAACCAGCCCTGCCTTGATGCTCTCATGAAGTATTTAAGGGACGAACACCAGGATAAGAAGGGAGCGCCTTTTGATGATAGTGGATGGAAAACTGAGTGTCTAAAAGTAATTATAATATTTTTTATTTCTTTTTGAATGAAATAAAAACTTCAAAAAACAGGTCTCCTCCTCACATTCTTATCTTTCAAATTGTTTAACTTTTCTAGCTTTTTGATAGCTAACCTTTTGTTGAAGAGAATATTGTGAGTAAAAACTTATTAACTATTCATATATATGAGTTCTAGCAATATCAGAGCAAAATAAATCCTTAAGATTTGGTGGTATCTAGGTCATAGGATACTACATGTGATTGGTCCTTCTTTCCTTTATTAGCCATCCTGTGAATCTAGGCTGGAGTCTCAGTGAAATATTATACAATAAGGTAGAAAAGTAAATGGACTGAACCGAAATTAACTGTCCCTTTTCCAATCTCCTCATCCCCTCCCCGCATTGGCTCCCTGAGCGGTTGTCACTTACCATCAGGTGACCTGTCTGTCTGTCCTCATATAATATAAAAATATATATATGTGAGTGTATGTATGTACTAATTTTGATATTGTTTATGTGTTGTTGCAGGACATCCCGCAGCAGATGAACGGTAGTGACTGCGGCATGTTCGCGTGCACGTTCGCGGAGTTCTCAAGTCGCGGCGCTCCTTACTCGTTCTCGCAGGCGCACATGCCTTACCTGCGGCGGAAGGCCGTGTTTGAGATACTGCGGGGGAAGCTCCTCCTGTAGCCCGTCTGACTCACCCGTGTGTGTGTGTGTGCTTAGTGATGTGTTTGTGTACAAACTGTGACAGTGACAATGAAACTCTTAAATGAATAGAGTCAATACAAGACTTGGCAATTTATATATATGTTTAAATACTAAGGACCTGCTTAGGGCTTGTTCGTTTGAGTAATAAATATGGTAAAGAAAATTTAAGGACGTATTTCCAGATCAACATTAAAATCAAGTGTTGTGTATTTGATAATAAGAAATTCATTAAAATAATTAAGGGTCAAGTCAAGTCTAGGTTCAAGGTTTATCAATAGAAGGTATTACAGACTAGGAACTAACGATTTTTTTTTTTTACAATTATGAGGCACTTGTCTCCATAAAAATAAGTCACATTTATATTTTTCAAAATTATATATCGAGTGATCTTAAGTAAATTTTTGTTTTGATTGAGACTTTAATTAAATGATATAAATATAATCCTTTGAAAATGTATCCAAATTTTTAATCAGTATACATTCAGTCATGTATTATTATATATTCCCTATATATTCCCTTGATAAATTTTTGCAACCCATTTTCTCGTTTTTCTCTATACATTTTATTTAACTGAAAGTTGTTTCCTGACTACCATTGGTTTTGCTTATGTATATTTGTATAGCTCACTAAAATTGTACTATATGTTCCTGATATGAAAATTGTAAATGTAAGTTTAAACAAATAAACATTGTTACTATAAACCATAACTACCTTTTAAAAATGTATGATTACAGTGTTCTAAATCCCTTACTTTTCCACATTTTTAGAGGTTGAATATTTACTTAAATTTTAATTGAGATCAACCTTGAATGAAACAAAATATTCTAAAACAGATTCTTAGAAGAACAGTAGATGAAGATATAATATATACAAAAAAGCAGTAAAATAAGAATCTTCCTTTTTTAAAAGTTGTTTAGGAATAATATATTCTACAAACACTTGAACACTACATTTAAATTTTTAGTAACATTTCCAAAACAAATTATGAACAATATGAATTCTATAAATCAGTCAAACCTGCTTTTAACATTTATAAATTAAGCAATTCTTATAGAACAATACTATTACTGATAATTTGTCACATTCAAATAGTCCTTAGAAAAAATAGACCTACCTGGAAATACATCCTTCAATTTATTTGCACTTAATTCACTGCATAACTGCACTTTATTAAATGAAAAAAGTGTTTTATTATTAAAAATTATTGCTTCATCCCCCTGAGTAAGTAAAGTCATGTTTATGTTATTAATTAAACATGTTGAAAGAGATAATTTAAAGGTTGCTTGGTGACAATGGAATTGAAAACAAAATTCAACTTGTAGAAAAGACATCTGAAATTTATTCATCTTTAGATCTCATTCCATTGTTTAATATTTAGTGGCAGCCCTATCTAAGCCTTGACAGCTGGGTAGTTTTTATTTATTAACTATTCAGGAGCATAAATTTAATGTGATATATTAATTGATTGTAATTTTCTATAATCATATAAATAGATGTGGGTATATAACACACCTCTGCCTATATTTTGGGTATGTAGATGTGTAAATTGGGAAATAATATTTTTCTGGTATGGTATCTATAATGCCGACGTTTAATCTAATTACACTGATTGTGGTCATATGTGGAGTTATCTATATTGCCGGCTCTTGAGGATAATTATATTAGTATACAATTACCTCTTAATGTAGATCACATAAGCAGGTTTTGTATATTGTAAATCACTCTTCCTAAAATATTTTTGATAACACACATCTTTAAAAATAATACATATCTTAATTTAATTCTGGTCTTTTCAAAGTTCAGAAGCATGATATTCTCCCAATGTGCGCCATAGCAATCGGTCCTCCACTTTTCGCATCCAATCTATCGTCATCATAAATCGTCAGGATATTCCAATTCTAATATCGCTCCACCTGAAACTGCTGTTATGTAGGTATGTACATCTAAAATATAAGGAGATGAAACAATACTTATACTGTTACTAAACTGAATCTACACAAATACATTACTAATATTATATAGTAGAGTTTAAATAAATGGACATATTGTCAGTTTTAAGTCTGAAATGATTGTTTATATATAAGATTGTATTTGCAAATAGCTCTTAAAAAACCTTTCTCTTGTAACTCCACCTACCCTATATGTTAAAATATTTTTATATTTTGGAAATCATTATAACATAAACTGAACTTTTAAATTTGTAAAAAGAACTTTTAGCCGTTAAAATTGCCCCTAATTCATAATATTTGTATGTCAATAGGTATGAATCCGTTACCCACTTTCAAACTAAATAATAATAATTTTTAAAAAATCTTCCATTAACCATGGAGTATTCGACCCTACATTTTTGTTCTAAATAAAAATATTTGCAATCAACAAAGTAGTGTATAATACATAATCTGCTTATTGACACACGGTTCCAGTACTTGAATGCCATCACAGATATTTCACATGGCTATTAATATTTTGTGCCTCATGATATCTGATTACTGTATATATAATAACAATATTTAACACGCAAGGGGAACCTGGAAGAAACACAAATTATCTTATATTAATACTGGAACAAATTATTATTACCAATTTGTAAGTAAAGAATGTATTCCACTCGCGTGGTGTAACTGATACATTCTTTACTTATTATTATATATTTTTATATGCTACTTCTAAGAAGCTTTGGCTTAGTTAAGGGTTTTATAATTTGAATAACGTCACCATAGTCAATATTAGCATAGACAAACGAATGTCTCGACCGGAATAAAGTTCATGCCTTGTGATAATAAGGTTCACAAACAATATAAAAAGAATGTCTAATATGTATGAACAAACGTGTTCATGTCTAAATTATATGTTACAAAGGTATGTTTGAAAGTGCGTTAATGGTTTAAAACAATAAATACTAAGCTAGCCCACGGGCCCTAGCGTTCCTTAAGAATATGTAAATATTAATTACTCTTAATCATTCTTCCACATTCTCTTTCCATATTTTAAGAATCAGATATATTGAATAAAATATATAAGTAATTGATACTATAATAGAAGTCCTATACAATAGTTTGCTCAGTGAAACTTATTTTTTTTAAATATTTAGCTTGTTTGCATAGAGATGGCTTGTTCTTGTAGAGTGGGTCCCATATTTTCTACTTATATTAAGGAGGAATTATAAAGAATGAGTAGCAGTATAGTGGCTTTGGTCATACAGGTCTCTAAGGTTCATTGTTGAATTGGATAAGGATAATATTTGAAAATGAAATACGGTACTTGCCTAAGTTTATTAAAAAAAAGAAGTACTCCAGTTTGATAAGACTTACTTGTTAGGCACGTAGTGGTCGTGGATTATTCTGCATTATATGAGATTAAAAGTGTATTATGTATTTTGTTTAGGAACCTTATACCTTCTACCTGATTTGAAAAAGAAAATGAAAAAAATCTTAACAAAACATAAGTAAGTTACAAAAGTCGTAATACATATAGTTCAACACGCGGTGGAATGCATGTAAATTCTAATTAAATATTATAACTAAGGAACATATTCTACATTTCCTGCCAACTGTATCTTATACTCACATTAGACTGTTCAAAAGAATTGGCATAAATTCAATAAATCAGTATGGAACGACAGCTATCTCTGTTACTCTACACTTTAATGTTACACCCGAATTCCATGATTTACCTATTTTATTAATTTGTTTTGAAAATATAATGTATGGGAGAGTTATCATTCTAAAAATTGATCATTAAAAAGTAATATTTATAAAAGATTTCCATCAGTCCTTCTCACACTTATGTATATGTGTATGTACTAACTTGTGAGTCAATTTAGCCATATACATTGATTTTGCTAATGTAATTTAATTGAAAAAGGAATGTGACAAAAAAACAGATATTAACAGAACAAATGCTATATATTAAAGTTATTATATATTTAGTTGTGTACAATTGATGTATTGTGGGAATGTATGATTGATTGCTAGACAACAAATTATAATATATAGGTAGAGTTTGCTTCTAATTTTAGTCATATAATTTTGTCTGTGGTATGTAGACTTAAACCGAATCGGTTCTATATTAACTACTTGCATAGGAGTGGTTCTTGAAATCAAAGAAAATGTAAAGACTGGCTGATTATTTTTTCTGGCCATTTGTTTTAATTATGATTTTAGAAAGTTACTTTATAATTATACTACCCATTCCTTAGAATCTTCTTTATTTTTTTGTAAGTAATATTTATTAGTTAGCTAGTGTTTATTCCTTAAAATGTACGATTAGTGAGTCTCTAACTGTGTAGTTCCGTCATATCTATAACCTACCTATATGTGTCATAGAATTAGACTTTTAGTACTCACTAGGAAAAAATGCAAGGTAACAGATGATAGTCTATTTTCGGTGATAATGAAGGTTATATAAACTGCATTTGACACTTTCGTTTGATTAAGTCGGTATGGATCTTTTTTTTTTATTTTATTTGTTTTTTATAGCTGCTCCAAATTTGGGCGCCAAAATTGTATTTTCCTCGTAAACTTGACCAGACAGCAATGTACTTGTTTGTAGTGTGTATATATGTGTGATTCAGACCCGGACAAATCTGATTACTTTTGCTTCCACACTGCTATGGTTCCAGTAAATTTCTGTCTTTTTGTCATGGGCCGCATGGGCGACAGTAAGGCTCTAGATACGTTGTCACTCTGTATTATAAAATTATAGGTTAGTTAATAACTTAATCGTTATAATTGTAATTTAGACATTTTGTTGGAGCTGCAAACAGTTATCCGAAGTTTTCTAAGTGATGGAATAATAAATAAAATAATTTGAAATCGTTCATTTATTTAATTTAATGAAATTGAATTCATGATACTTAGTAACAATTTACAGAATTTTTAATTCATTTTTATTTAGTTGATTTGGAAGAGTTGATAAATATCATATTTTACTTTTGCTAATATGTCGATAGTTTTATCAATAAAGTTAGGTTAGGTTAGGTTAAGTACTAAAATAAGAGGTACGCGAGTGGCGTGAGGCAGCTCGTCGAGCCACGATGGCTCGTTGGTCGTCCCGGCTGGAGGCTCCACGTGCTGGCTTTGCCGCCCTGGAGGCGCTCCAGCCGGTCATCGTCGAATGGACAGAGCGGCAGCACGGGACTCTTACCTTCCGACTGACGCAGGTTCTTCCGGGCACGGCTGCTTCGGAAAGTACCTGCACTCGGTCGCTAGGAAGGAATTAAGTCCCGCCTGCCACCGTTCCACCGAAAGCCCCGGTGGGATGACGGCTCGAGGGGGTTACCACACGTTAAAAAAAAAAAAGGTTAAGTACTAGCATTTTATAATTTAAGACGGGGACTCAATTAATCATTGCAATTTTGCTTATAGCAAACCAGAATTATCGGCCAAAATTTAAAATTATAACTAGATATAAGATTTATTTCTTAGCGGCCTTCTGATTTTATTAGCCACTAGACCGACCCGGCTCTGCGGGTGCAATATAGATACTAATATGGTGTCAGTGTGGAGTGTTTAATAATAATAATATTATAGGATATAGACGCATGCCATCGCTGACTTTTGTTTTAGATCTTTTTAAGATTTACAATTTCGTAGTACTTACATAATTTTGATCTATCTCGTAAGCTTTCGTAGTGTCGTAAAGGCGACTCAGGGATAGGACTGTAATCTATCAGACAGTACAGATGGAGTCAGTGCCCGGTTGACGGCAAAAGGCTTGCTTGCTATTACGTTAGTTGGACCAAATTTATCAAGTTTAGTCGACGTTTGCAATGTAAGCGCACAAAAATATATGATTTTAAAACATCCCATTACAAATATTGGATGTTCGGCTTTTCGCTACTAAAATATGTATGTATTATTTATATATATAAGACCTTCCGCTTGAATGAGTCTGTCTATGAAAACCGCATTAAATCTCGTTGCGTAGTTTGAAAGCGACTTTATACTATGTAGAAAATGTAATTCAAGATTTTCTTTTTAGAACGCTTCCGTAGATCGTAAGGAGTTTAGCTGTTATTTTTACGTATCTCTTTAGTGATTTTCTTTTACCATATAATATGTAACTGACTGACTAACGTAACAAAATACATCCTAAAAAACCCATCTAGGACTTATTCAATCGAAACACGCTACACGCTACTAGATCCTTTAGTCGATTAAACAAAATAATTTAATATTTATCAACTCTCAGAAGTAGATAACACATGATTTCAATTAGTCTACAGTAACTCTCAGCAGCCTCAGTTTCCCCCCCTCAAGGAGTGCGACGCCGGAGTCGTTGGTCCCGCCGCAGTAGCGGTAAGACGAAAATACAGTGATGAGACGTCCACGGAGTTGACACTACACAATTATTGAACATTTAAAAACATATTTTACTTAATATATTACTACATATTCTATAAGAGATATGTGAACAGGCAAAAGTGTGTTACTGATGACACTAATGGAACGATAAATAACGTTTTAAGTAGAATCAAATGCACGTAGGCAGCCTAAATGTCTAGGCCTTCCTATCTAACTAACTCTAGTCCTATAGAGTAAGAGAATGATTGTGGTAGACACTTTGTGGCAGATGTGATAATATAGAAATATGTCAAGAAGGATTTTTATTTGAATCTTAGTTCCAACTCGCCTGAGTGATGACTTCAGTATCTACCTATCCTGACTCATATATCCACTACGTTAGCCCAGATTTAAAGACCTTGAAAGTGAAGGTTGAATAAGATAATAACCATAAAACCGTTTTGGTGCAGTTCATGCGCTCGCAGCACATGCGACAGTTGGTTGGAGACTAGAAAGCGATCTAGCGCCGCCTGGTCGAACACGTGGCCAGTGCCTCGCTTGGAGTTCGCGGCGAAGCCCTCATTGGCAGCCAACTCGAGTTGCAGCGTTGCTGTCATTTTGTTCGGCCTTAATATTTAAATATAAAAAAAATATGGTAGAGTTACAATTATTTTAGATCCGATACCGTGGGAGAGCCATACTCACATACTCCTTCCTCTCTCCTCCCCTAATCATCTCACCTCACCTTCCTTCCTTTCTCTTCTCTCCTCTTTCCACTCCCCCCTCCCTCTCATCACCCTCAAAGGTGGACAGCGCACTTGCCACTGGTACTTGATACTATACATGTATCTATGGGCGGCGTTTCTCACTACCATCATCATCAAGTGACTGTTCGTCTGTCTATCATGAAATGAAAATAAAAAAGATTCTAGAAATATCTTTCCCGTTAATAGGTAAATTTCTACTTCTATAATTTATTATTTAATAATTGCAACACTGTGATTGTGAGTTTGGTCGTTGTAGAGACAGAATAAAATTCAAGATATATTTACATATATACTTGTTAGTTTCTTCATTGTCATGAAAATTTGAACACTACATTATTCCATTAAATATAGCCTATATGCTGTTCCAGACTATATCTCAGTGCCAAATTACACGAAGACAAACTTTGTAAGATAAAGTTCCCAGTTAGTAGTACTTACTTGATAGGATCATTCCACAAAAGTTCCCACGCGATGGAACTTTGTTCGGCCGGCTTCGGCAGTGGTACTGGCACCTTGTCAATCGCCGATATCAAGGGACACACCCACGGAGGTGGTATGCCTCCGTGACAACAGAACACCTGGTGAATAAAGTCGTCTAAGCAACAGTTTCATGAACAAGTTCAATGGTGAGTATAAAGAACTAGATGCACCTACGCGGCGCGAAACATTAAAAACAAATTTGGCCTCCACGTGTAACTAAATATAATCTCATGCTGGAGCGTATTCAAAATAAATTTACTAGGTTCATGTATGTTCCTGGAAGCATTACTCCTAGGGTATACCCAAATCCCTTGCAATAGACCCACTTGTGCTGGAACACCGTGTGGTTTTAGTCGGTTCGAGTCCGACAAACCACTTCACCGTCAGTTCCGGTGAGGTGACGACCCGTGGGGGTTTCAAATTTCAAATAACAATGCTTGTTATATGTTATACTAATTAAGGACCACACTGTCACATAATGGTAAGCCTGTAACGATAGCGATGTTGAGAAATAAATAATAAAAAAATTGTGATGAAACAAAAATATATAATCTACATATAAAGCGGAAGTTTTTGTTTGTTTGCTTAAACGCGCTAATATCTCTATCTAACCTAACTAGCGGATTTGAATGATTCTCTTTCTGTTGGATAAAGTATTTATTGAGAAATAACACAGAGTATAAAACATCACGCTATGACCCTTGGCACTGGAACAGTGTGCTAAACTCTACTATTATAATATGTAAAATACCAACAATTATTTGTGTAATGCTCTGTGTTGGAAAATACTGCCGTTCTGATCCTTCAATCTAAATCTGAATAAACTAAGAAACTGATCGACACGATCGGCTTTTTCCTTGCACTCAAAATTAGCATAGAAGTGTTCATCTCTGTTGAGTACAATACCACACCATAATCAGTTGTCATCAGATAGTACCTAACTATATAATAATACAGTATAAAGTGCCCGGATGATGTCAATAGACATGCCCCCTTTTTACAAGGTGGGACTAACTATGGATGTGAAAGTGCGTGCGTGTCTTCACTGCTAACCGATCATTATTAAATTTGGAATACAATTTGTCAGAAAAGAAAACAAAATAGGGTATTTAAAAAAACTGTTCCCAAGAGATAGACATCATAATTGTTTAATAAAACTATGTCCGCACTTAAATATTGAAATAACTATTTTTATTTAAAATTAGACTTTGATCTTCTCGATAAAAGTATACACCTAGGTACTTAAAAATAATTTAAAATATGATACTCGTACCATTAAGCCCTGTCATGTCATGCCATCATGAATATGCCTGCCTAGAAAAAATAAGTTGTAGAATCGCAGCTACTTACTTTTTCATCGACAACTGCAGCCAAAGGCAAGGCGTCGAAAACATTGTTTATTGCATTCCATATTTTGATACCTTCATTTTCACCGTATTTTGCAATACATTCACTGCAAGAAACCGAAACAACAAAATGTAAAATTACGATGACGAGTCTGAAATTTAGAGAATACTAGACTGTATTCTTTACCGTGGGAGAGCCATGCTTAAGCGCTAATGGGCCTGCTTGACCTGAGTATTACCACGGCCTCACAGAAAGCAATACTTGCATTGTATTGACAAGCGAATGCGGGTACCGGAGGTCAAACTCCCCCAATATTATTTTCCTCCTCTCATCCCCTTCACCTCTTTCCGATCCCGTATCTCCCCTCTCCTCCACCCTCTCCTCTCATCAACCTCATAGGTGGACAGCGCACTGACGACTCTTAAGTTGGTGGGCGGCGGCTGTCACTTTTCATCAGGTGACCAGTCTGCTCGTGTCCACTTATAACACAACAAAAAAACAAAAGTAAAACGTGAATACCTAAACAACGCAAAATGTGTGTTTTTTTCGACCAAACGAAATCTCCTCCTATCAAATAATTCTATAACTTTTTAGTAACATTCTTTTTAGATGGCTAACATGGTCTTCGCAACACCTGAAACTATTTCTTCATCCAACCACATAACAAAATTTCCCCACGGCGAAATAAGGTGTGGTACCTTATTTCGCCGTGGGGGTCGTAAACGACGACTAAAGGATCGAACTGTTATCATCAGATAGTACCTACCCATATAATTATACAGTGTACAGTCCCCGGATGACGGCAATAGGCCTGCCCCCTTATTAGGTGGGACTAAATTAAGGTTGCCAAATATATTTATGTTATGTTATTAGAATTACACATAGAACTTTAACACACATTATACAAAGGGCGGTTTTATTGCTTAATGCAATCTCTTCCAGGCAACCTTAGGATAGAACAAAATGATTCGAAGAGACGTTGGTAGTTTGAAGTCCATTAAAAGAAATCTTACCTAATAAATATAAAAATATACAAATATGCACATACATACACTACATACATATATATGTATATCTACATACGGCATACAGAAAGTATCAAACTAATGTGATACTTGCCGTATGTATAATATATGAATAAAAACAAATATAAAACGGTAAAGGTCGACACGGCGCGGCAGACACTAGTATAACATAAATCACCATTTTCCACTTACTTATAAAATGAAAACATCTTCTGAATATCCCGTGTCTCATGGTTGCCCCGTATGAGGAGCACGGAGGCAGGCCGCTGCAGCTTAGCGGCCAGCAAATATGCCATCAGCTCGGCCCCGTGAGCCCCTCGGTCTACGAAGTCACCGAGGAACAGGAGCCGAGCAGACGATACCACCGCCCCTCCTGACCAGAGAGCTGCTTCCATTGATAAGAGAGCCCCTAAGTTGCCGTGTAGATCACCTGTTGATGGGTAACATTGTCTGCTAGTAATTCTTAAATGGACAATGTAACGCGGCAGCGCATTCATGTGTCGAATGCACACACCGCACCGTAGAAGAGCCATGCTTAGGCATGAAGGCATAAATGGGCCTCACAGAAAACCGGTTGTAAAGCAACACTTGCGTTGCATTTCCCCGAAATTAGTGAAGTTTCCGGAGATCCATCCTGACTTCATGCCCCTTTTCCCAACTCCTCATCCCCGTCTCTTACCCCTCCCCGCATACCCTCATCCCTCTTCACCGTCAAAGGCGGGCAGCGCACTTACGACTCTCTAGTTGCAGGTGTTCAAGACTGCCGTTGTCACTTATCATCAGGTGAGCCGTCTGTTCGTCTGCCCCCCTATAATATAAAAGAAAACACTGCTTCACAGGACACGAAAATCATAGTGCTTGCATTGTAAGCATTAACTGCTGGTTTTTATTTCATACAGACCCAACTCCCACTCTCCTCTTTCCCATACCCTCATCCCCCCTCTCTTTATCACTTTCAAAGCCGGTCAGAGCACTTACGATGCCTGAGTGGTTATCAGGTGATCGGTCTACTCATTTGTCCTACTGGACCATAAAAAAAAAACATAGGATTAATTTCTTGTACTCTGAATTTGGTCGATTGCACTATGTGCGTCATGTTTTGTTATCTCCTGTCATAGAATAAACAGTAAAAAATATGCTTTGTTATAGTCGAGACTTCGCTAATATGTAACAGAATATTATTATTATATTTTTTTATATATTTAATTTCTGAGATTCTTTGAAATTATTTTTGATAATACTTATGTGAAGTGGGTGTGTATATTGTATGGCGATTACTGGCAAGTTGTACTACTTAATGGTCTTATGCGGTGACGTGTCTAACTGTCTTGCCTACAACGTAGCACGGTGAGTTAAGTCGAAGGAGTCTCGGTTCAGCTGCGCATATGGGGCGCACCGCCTCAGCCAGCCGCAGTAGCAAAGATCCGAGCGCAGCTTCCTCGCTAGGACTTGCCCAAGCCCACGCGGGCTTAGCCGTTATCGGATTATTGTTCTGTCCTAACTCTGATGGGTGGCGCTCGCGCTATAAGAAAAGAACAAATTAAATTAGGATTTTAAGAATATTTTACAAACATTATCACGACGTAAACTAATAAATACAGGAGGTACCACATGAGGTACATGAGGTACCACATGTATTTTGTCTATACAAGTGATCACCTGGTGTTCGAATTTCGGCCATAATTCCTTAAGTTTTTGAACGTTTTGTATTATATCAATTACCAGTATTTGAACTGTAATTTTTTAGACTTTCTGAACATCAGTAGCTTTATGTATATTTAAATAGCAAAAGAATACTGACTGAATGAGCATATTGGTAGGCGGGGTGTCACTACCGAAGAAGTAAAAACTAATATAATGGAATAATAAAACCTATTACGCATACCTCAAATAAAATTAGAACAAGTTCTAACAAGTTGATGATAATGTCTGTAGAGTTTAGTGTGACCTTACCTTGAAACGAGTGTTGTTAAAATGATTATTACATTAGGTACGTTAGGTTTCTCAATGGCCGTCGCGAAGTAATGAACAGCTGCTAGTGCCTCGACGGGAAGCGAACCCGGGCCGAGAACATCCAGTGACTGCGCCACACCACTCATCAAGCGGATTGTCGATGCAGTCACCGCATCCTCTGCAAATTGATATACATATGTATTATCCTCATCAATTTCTTTAATTTATAAGTAATTACTTACGTGCTAGGTACTTTCAAAATGGATAAGGTACAAACACGAATAGGTTGGTAAAATAAATTTATAATTATTGTTATTGGTGACAAAGTAACACCATAACAGTACAGACCAGTATCAAAAAATTCAAATTGCCTGGTGTGATGATTGTCCTTTTGTGTAGGAAGGACATTGTGAGACACAAAACAGAACAGTAATAATTTCGAGGATTACAACATTTTATCAGACATTAAGTCGATGGTTATCGGTGGAGCAAAATAAGGCCCCTCCCCATCTCGTACCATGGATGTCGTAAAGGGTGACTAAGGGATCGGACTGTTATATAGGCATAAGTGTCATACATAGACTATTTAAGTACTAAGTCGGTTAGAAATTAAGTTTTTATGAAAAATCTTGCAAATACCTCACAAATAAGATAGATACTAGCACGTACCGTCAAACTTGGAGAGCTCAATCATCTCGAAGGGCGGCCTGCGTCGCATGCGCACGGTGTAAGTAGCCACGTGGTAGTCGGGCCGCACGAGGCGGCGCGTGGCGCTGGCGCTTGCGCGGCCCCCCTCAGTTCGCGACCCGCCCGGGACTGACGTGTCTGCGGTCATCAGGACACACTTACTCAACCTCACTACTGACCAGATAATGATAAAGATCTATGTACTGTATTTGATTACCTGAAGTAGCTCGACACGCTTACGAAAAGTTTTAGGGTCTGCTCTACTGGTGAGATACCACGGCATTTCCCCTATATTAGTGATGTTCCCGGAGGCCCAACTCCCCCTCTCCTCTTACTTCTCCCTCATTCCCTCTCTCCCCTTTCCTATCTAGTGATCCCCCCCGCCCTTCTTTCCAATCCCCGTATCCTCCAGCCCTTATCACCGTCAAAGGCGGGCAGCGCACTTACGACTCTTAAGTTGCAGATGTCCATGGACGGCGGTTGTCACTTAGTATCATATCGCCTGTCTGTTCGTCTGTCCCCCACTGTTATGAAAAAAAAACGTGTGGCACTCGGGGATTGCCGCGGTAAAGCTATTGCATAGCATTTTTATCAACTTATGAAATTATAATTATTTATTTATTTTTTATTTCTGCAGTATTTTTTTTTCTTTAATATTAATTCAAGTTTTTTTCTTTGATATTAATTCAAGTTACACTTTTTGAGCGTGGTGACCGATTAAAAAAACTTTTTTTTTCTTTTATTGAATAAATGAGAAGTTAATATCGTTTAAAATATTTTTATTAGCTTACAATACATGTAGGTTATTCAGGAATTTTTACCATTGAAACTATAGGTTTATGGTAATTGAAATAAGAAACATATATGATAGATACCTATACACCTTCTCACAAACAGCTGCTTACGTATTCGTCCGATTTCGGAGCAGCTCGTCTCGATCCGTGCGAGCTTCGTACAGTCGTACCATATACATACACTTTAAGCGAACACTCGGCCGAGCTACATGGTAGGCGGAGTGGGGGCAGATAGGTTTTATTTTCGTTACAGAATGTCTTGATTCGGTCGCCGCGCTCAAAGCCCGCGATATAAGCTATGCAATAGCTTAAAAAAAAATTGACTTCAAGACATCTTCCTATGCACACTAACGTCAGAGGACTCTCTTCTTATTTTCTAATATATTTGAATTTTATACAATTAAATATTAGCAATCTAAAGTGTTAAGCCTCCTCTCATACACCGAGGAGGTAAATGTCCTATTACAAATAGGCAAATCAAGCTACCTCACGTGATACAGTACATACTCGGGCTGTTGCGTGCATTTTACTCATCATGTACATATTATAGTAACTCAGGTATTATAAAAATTGAGAGCTTTACAGATAATTGAGCTATACAGAACTTTTGAGATATCATGAATTTAAGACCGATTTTTCTTAACCGGTTTTTTTATTGGGTAGAGGCTCCAATCCATCCGTGTGGGCAATATACCCTTCTTATGGCCTTCCCTACCTCTCCTCCCAATATACTCCCAATTTTTCATCTTTATTTCCTTAAGTGCCGGGTTGACGACCCCTATTAATTAAGGTAGTAATTCTTATTGGAAAAATCTGGGTGTTTAACTCTGCCTCTGCGTACCCCTTCAGGGACACGTGCATGAGCATTTGTATGTACGGTTTTCTTAAGTTTCAATAATTTACGATTAATAGTCGTTAAATTTATTAGTTTTAAACCTCCGCATTTTCAGACCTTTAATCGCAAGCACAGCTTGTATTGGGGACGAAGATTTTCATAATTTAATGAGTCCAGTAAATTTATATCTGAAGAAACAGCGGTTCCCTAACATTCATTGTTTTAGTTGTACAAATAGGCACACAGGGATCTAATGTCAAATTAATTTAATTATTGTAGTCACCTTCATATTTTGACGTGGTTGGTATTAGATACAGTTCTTTATCACGTTCACTGAAAAACAATAAATATTTTAAAAAGAAGCTAATGGACAAAATAGATGACGGCTTAAAAAAAAAAAACTCCTTTAAAGTAAGAAATTAGTAAAGATTAACAGCAAGAACAAAATGCTTATTTGCTTAGTAAATTATTATTAACATTTTCAATAATTAACTAATTATTTGTAATTTAATGCGGTAGACATGAGAGCATTACTGATGTGAAATTGAGTGACAGGGTAAGGAGTAGTCTGATAAAGGATCAGTGTAGTGTGAAAGAGGATGTAGTGACTAAAATAGAAAAAAGTATGCTGTACTGGTTCGGTCATATCGCAAGGATGAATGAAAGAAGGTTGACATAAGGTATTTATATGGCAGGAGGTCCTACACTCACAGCCGGCGGCGTCACCGCGGAGACGGTGAGGAGGACCAGCTTCACGAGGAGTACCGCGAAGCGCGGAAAACTCTGAAGCTGGCCATTTGCCGCGCGAAGGACGCAAAGAGAAAGGAGATGCTGGAGAGTCTCGACCGTGACCCCTGGGGTCGCCCATACCGTGCGGTGCGTCAGAAGCTCCGCACGTCGGGCCCCCCCCCTTACCGAGACTCTCCAGCCCAGCTTCCTGCAGGAAGTGGTCGAGGGCCTTTTCCCGCAGCGGGCGGAGCACACACCCCCGTCGATGGCCTACGCGGTCGGAGACGACGGGGGTAGAGAGGACGATGTGCCGCCCGTTAGGGAATCGGAGGTTGGGGCGGCTGTTCTACGGATCCGTTCCAAGAACACCGCCCCCGGGCCGGACGGGGTACCAGCCCGAGTGATGGCCCGAGCCCTCGACCATATGTCGGACCGCCTCAGGGAAGTATTAGACGCTAGCCTGGCGTCCGGACGCTTCCCAGAGTGCTGGAAATGCGGGAAGCTGGTCCTGTTGAGGAAGCCGGGACGGTCTGCCGATTCGGCCGCGGCCTATAGGCCCATCGTGTTGCTGGACGAGGCGGGTAAACTTTTTGAGAGGATACTCTCTGCCCGCATCGTCCGGCACCTCAGCGAGGTGGGCCCCGACCTGTCGGACGCCCAATTCGGGTTCCGGGAGGGGCGTTCGACGGTCGATGCCGTGATGCGCCTTAGGGCCGTGACCGGAGAGGCAGTGAGCTGTGGCGGCGTGCTGTTGGCGGTGTCTCTGGACATCGCCAACGCATTTAATAGTCTGCCATTCAGCTGCATCAGGGAAGCACTCCAATACCACGGGGTGCCAGAGTACCTGAGGCGGCTGGTGGCAGACTATTTAGAGGAGCGTACCGTCGTGTACGAGGACCGAGAGGGCGTCTTGAGACGGCGACCCATGTCGTGCGGCGTTCCGCAGGGGTCTGTCCTTGGACCACTCCTGTGGAACGTGGGGTAAGACTGGGTTCTACGAGGTCGCCTCCCCCCCGGGCTGGGCGTAATTTGCTACGCTGATGACACATTGGTCACAGCCCGGGGGGCGAACTTCCAAGAGGCGGCGCGCCTGGCCACCAGGGGTGTTTCTTTGGTGGTCGGGCGCATCGAGGCACTGGGCTTACGGGTGGCCCTGGACAAGACGGAGGCCCTTTTGTTCCATGGGCCCCGTCGTGGTCCACCCGCCGGTACCTCCATCGAGGTCAACTCGGTCCTCGTCCCGGTTCGGGCCCAGATGAGGTATCTAGGCCTGATACTCGACGGTAGGTGGCTCTTCGACGAGCACTTCCGACAGCTTGGTCCGAAGCTGGTCGACGCTGCCTCTGCCCTTGGGCGACTTTTGCCCAACTTGGGTGGAGCCAGCGTCGCAACGCGACACCTCTACACGGGGGTGGTCCGGTCGATGGCGCTGTATGGGGCACCGGTGTGGGTGGCGGCTCTGACCGCCCAGAATAAGGCGCGCCTCTGGCGGCCTCAAAGGGTATTGGCAGTCAGAGCCATACGCGGATACCGCACGGTGTCCACCGAGGCGGCGTGCGCCTTGGCTGGAACACCCCCGTGGGATTTGGAGGCGGAGGTGCTCGCCGAAGTTTATCGACGGGTGGCTGAATATCGGGCGGAGTATGGCTTTCGCCCTCCGCCCGAAGAGGTACGCGAGTGGCGTGAAGCCGCCCGTCGAGCCACGATGGCTAGTTGGTCGTTCCGGCTGGAGACTCCGCGCGCTGGCTTTGCCGCCGTGGAGACTCTCCAGCCGGTCATCCTCGAGTGGGCAGGGCGGCAGCACGGGACCCTTTCCTTCCGGCTGACGCAGGTGCTTTCCGGGCATGGCTGCTTCGGGAAGTACCTGCACTCGGTCGCCAGGAGGGAACTGAGTCCCGCCTGCCACCACTGCGACTGCAGTGAAGACTCGGCCCAGCACACGCTGGCGATCTGCCCCGCTTGGGAGTCGCAGCGCCGGGCCCTCATCGGCACCTGCAGTCATCGGAGGAGATCTCTCGCTACCGGCCGTCATACGCTCCATGGCCGGTAGCGATAGCAGTTTTACCGCGGTCGCAACCTTCTGTGAAGATGTCATCTCGCAGAAGGAGGCGGCGGAGAAGGCCCGGGAGGACGATATCCACTCGGACCCAATCCGCCGCCGGCGAACTGGGCGGCGTAGGTGCGCCTATCAGCGCCTCATGCCGCCCTGAGTGTGGCCGCGGATGGTCGGGACGGGTTTTCCCCTCCATCCGCTCTAGTAGCCACCCGCGGGGTGACGTACGCGTGTGCCGTGCGTCGCCTAATAAGAGAGTTTAACAGCAGACGGTGCCCGCTTCAGTGCGGGCAAGCGCTGGGAGGGGTCCGGATGTCTTAATATCAGCAGTTCCCGGATCCCTTCCGTCTCAGGCGCAGAGTGGCACACCGTGTGGTTTTAGTCGGTTCGATTCCGCCACACCGTGAGAATCGTAGCAAATGGAAGTAAGTGGTATCTGCCTACCCCTATGGGAGATAGGCGTAATATGTATGTTATTAATTCTTGATTCACATCATCATGATACATGTCTTGTCTGGAGGACTGTTGTGGTACACGACATGATACATCGTTTGTAACGTCACTAGCTTTACATGAAACAAAACTTGGTAAAGAGTATATGAAATTGATAATAATGTAACAACCCAATTGCTACTGTCTATACTACACATAACATACTAACTGCAAGTCCATTAGATAGCCAGAAATACTTTTTGGAGCCCTCAGTAGCGAACTAGTCCCTCTGAGGCGAAGTTCACCGACACCGCGCAGGAACTCAGCTAGCGGTAGTTGGGTGTTTGGTTGCAAACCTAACTGTCTGTAATGGAGAAGAACACAAAATATTTCAGGTAGCACCATCTCAGGTCCAAACGTTGTAAATGTTTTAAGTGGTCACCTCGCCACTACGCTGCCGCGCCTTATGTTTTGGGTTCGATCCCTACACGGGACAACACTTTGTGTAATCCTCAAATTGTTGTTCTGAGTCTGGGTGTTCTTTGTGTCCGTTGCTTGAATGTTTGTAAATTCCCCAGGACACGAACACAAGAATTGATCCTAGTGCGGGAGCTGTCTTAAAAAAAAAAAAGAATTAATATAGTAAAAATTTGCCAGCCATTGTTGTCTTGTTCTTGATGATGAAACGATTTATAGGGCCAAGAACTTCACCTGAACCAAATTTCTAAATACCCCCACTACAGATACTTAAGCACTGGCATATTTACAATTTTGTCTTCCAGGACAAGTTTTAATTTGCTCTAAATTGCGACTTATTCATTATTTAATCCAAAGGTGATATTTCTGTAAAATCAGCGTGGTCGGTATAGATAGATACTTGAAGATTATCACCTTAGACAGACATCAGCGTCTCTCGCTACATTAAGAGCATCGACAGGCAACTGTCGAGCCGTTCGTGCTGCAGCCACGAGCTCCTTGAATTCAATATACTCCAGTTTGGAATCACGATTGCTGTCAAAGTACCTGGACCAGAAACAATAAAATGTCTTTAGTTATACTTTAACAGCACTCAACTACATTTTAAAAAGTATTAATTCATACTGATTATAAAAACAAAGTCTTCCCAACATCTATCTGTCTAAACATACTTTCGTATGCAAAGTATGTCAGTATTTTGGGGTCTTATAAAATAGTTGAAGTACATCTATAGACACGCTCATGCCTGTACCCCTCAAGGGTTAGGCAGAGCTGTATTAAACACCCACATTTTGCCAATTACAATTTGGTCCTAGCAGAAGAAATATGACGATGATTATTGAAGATGTCAGAAAACATGGCCACTGGAAGCTTTACTGGAATATCAAAACACACCCAGGTCAATGCATAGTAAACTATTTATGTGAAGTTCACAGTACACAGTAGAAACAATTAGTAGTGTAGTAGTAACAGTTATGACAAATATAAACCTGAATATATATCTGCATCTTATTTCGGCCGGTAAACCGCTGTGTTGCGTGGCAGGTTCCAGAGCTGCAGACCAAAGCATTAGCTCCTGAAACGTGAGACCTCCTCGACCGGTTACGTCTGCAGCTCTGAATACGAAGAAATACCTTGGTCTAGTGATTAGTGATCCTGACAGCTGTTTGAGATTTCCACACGAGACACAAATTTGTACGACCCTTAACACACAGGCTCATCTTGTATTGAGTTGGGGTGTCCTTTGTGATGGATGATTGAAGGTTTGTAAGGACTTATTGGTAGAAGTTTCCCTTTTAACAACAAAAAGATAGCTTTTAATTACAAGGCATAACCACCTGGTCGTCGAGCGTACACTTTTGATCTCAACTTAGCTAACTCCTTCTACATGACGACCCGAAAATCATATATCTACAATGTTTCTTTATTCTTTAACTTCTAAACGCCGGAACAGAATCAATGTATGGAGTATTGCTAAAGTTCTTATACCATCGCAAGTGACATTGCGATAATTTTGGCTGCCTGGGTTTACGTTACATACGGGTAAACGTTTTTGGCTGGGTAGGTGTGGATTTAGATTTTTTTATTAGTAACTGAAATAAATTCTGGTTGATATACCTGAAGAGAGAGCTACATTGTATCTTCTGCCAACCAATGTCGACCATAAACTGCGTAAATGGATGTGTGCTCATGTAAGTACATGGGTAGACCAACACCACAAATTCGCGGTACAGCCGAAGTTGGTCTGCAAGTTCAGTGAATTATATTCCATTAGGTATCTATACATAATCGTGAACTGCTGTATTCTATAGATGCAAGCTACCTTGGTGTCTACCTTGGTAAATGGAACACTTGTTTTAACATCTAAAAATAAATATCTCTAGCATGCAGTAGCAAAAAAAAATTATAACAAAAAGCATATAAAGGTTATGACCGATTTAATTTCCAGTATAATCTTCGTTTCTCATGCTAAAAACTAACGTACAAAAGTTTTTGAAGTTAGTTTTTATGACCTTCTCAATAGCAGATTTAATATTGGAAAACAAAAAATATTTTAGATTTAAAATCTTTAACTTTACACATTCCAACAGCATTTATTATTAACGGAGGTAATAATACCTGGAAATTAAAACGATTGTTTTTTAAACAACTTTTTTTTTGCAACCAGAACTTTTTTTTTGCCCCTGATATATATTTTTAGTGTTTAAAACAAGTGTTACATTTTCAACATATAATATATGTTGAAAATAGAGCACATATTTCAAACATTTGTAGGTAGTCCTTTAAAGGAAAGGCTGTCCACGGGTTATCGCTTATTATTAAACAAGCTTAAAGGAATTGAAACTTTTATGTAATTATCATCAAACTATCCTATTAAATTAACAAAGGAATGTAAAATTGCTTAAGTAAAATCGCTCATCCATCTTTTAACCTTCCTTCGAGTATCCAGCAGCAAGAAGCAGCTGGGAATGCGGAGTAGCCATGGCAACTGCTCCACCTCCAACGTCAGAGCCAGTTAACGACTGTTCTTCGCACACTTCTATCAGCATACCATAGTCCATATCCTAAAGAGAATTAGTTTTATCAAATGAGTATATACCTTTTTAACCACTACGAAAAGGAGAAGTTACTCAATTCGTGTTAGTTTATTTGAAGTTAACTATTTACTAAATACCTGCGTTTCGGTTGTTTCCTTAGAGGTGTCACCAGAAACTAAGAGAGCGAAGACAGCAAGCTCCGGGCTTCGGAGATTGGCGTGTGCTCTCTGCCGCTCCAGTTCCGTCATGCTGAGCCACTGCAGCCGGTTCTTTAGTCCCTAGGTGCATTGAGTGTAATCAGTACTACCTATCTTCACAGCCTAATGTATCTTGAGATTGACATTGAAAGAGCTATGTTTTAATTTAGTTATGACTTAAATCTTGGTCACGTGAGTATTATATTCGTTAATAAAGATCTTTATTTATTAACGAATATAATAAATCTGCGTTCATTTTTATTTCGTGTGGATACCCACGGGTCATCCCAACCTCACCAGAGCTGACGGTGAAGTGGTATATCGGAATCGAACCGACTAAAAGCGCGCGGTGTTACATCACAAGTATTTATGTATTTATTGCAAGGGACCTGGTTATACCGTAAGAGACAAACTTCCAGGAACCAATTAAATTTGTTTTGTTTGATTAAATGCGCAAATAATTAGAACTATTAGTTGGATTTTAATGATTATTTTTGTATTTGTTGAGGAATATATGTTATAAAACATCATACTTCGACTCTTAGGAGCAGAGTACTGAACATAAACGCATTGGAAATTGCGGAGAATGGCTACTGTATTATAGGAGGTGTTTCAGAAAGGTGTGGTTATATTTTAGGGTCGTATAGTGAATTGAATAAAGTACATAGCTAAGAGTTTTAAAAACTTCGTGATTATTAATACAGAAATCCTACTTTGAAACCGATAATTGATTATTAAAAATATGTTAATAATATTTATCGATTACGAGTACATATAACACTCACTCCTAAAAGTAGAGCACATATTTCTGAAACAACCTAAATACAGGGTATTTATACAACTGACAAATCGAGGTACAGTTTTATTACATAAGAATATAAGTAATTATGTATAATTGAAGAACTATTGTTAACGAAATAGGGTTACGTACTCTCAATTTTTGCCAACGGACCTTCGAGCCTATTTACCTGAATGGATAAAGAATAGATCGTACTAACTGACTTCAACTTGAATTTTTTCTTCATATCAGATTTGATTGCCACCTTGTACACTGCATGGTAAATACATGGCAGGGTATGCTTTGGCAACCAGATTTTGTAAACTCGCAAAGGGACGATTTGTGAGCCTACGTCTGAGCCAAATAACTGAAAAGAACAATACAGGTAGAGCCAGGCTTAAACAAGGTGGGGCCGGCTTGTCCGGTGTGAAACCACGGCCTCACAGGAAACCAGTCGTGAAGCAAAGCTTGCGTTGCATTTCCCCGAAGTTAGTGAGGTTTCCGGGGGCCCTACTCTCCCTCTCCTTTTTCTTCCACTTATCCCCCTCTTCTCATTCCCATCTCCTCACCCCCTCTCTTCTTTCTCCTCTCCTCATCCTTCTTCACCCTCAAAGGTGGGCAGCGCGCTTACGGCTCTTGACTTGCAGGTGTCCATAGGCGGCGGTTGTCATTCACCATCAGGTGACCCGTCTGTTTGTCTGTACCCCCAATAATAATAAAAACAATCCAGTAATTATGTAACCCACTAATACAATCATATATTATATTGAGGTGGTAAGAGGTTAGCAGTTAGAAGTATCGGTCTTCCAGGCAACTGCCAATGTATGCTACGTTGATCTGCTCCAGCTGTTCCATGCACTCCCTATCCACCACCACCACGTATATCATTTTACTTCTATTGTGTTCGTTTGTTATACACTCATAATTTTCCACTAAATAATTCCTAAAGGGCCCGATAGCGGTAATAGGCTTCTAATTCCTATTTGGCAAAATGTAGACGCTTTGTAAGCCTCTGCCTACCCTTTCAGAGGTCTGTGCGTATGATATGATATGGAATTGAAACTTCTGAGATTCTGTCATTCACACAAATCTGTAGAAAAACCAGTCTGATGTGTCATGATGCGACATGTGTTACTAAAGATTGACGGAATCGGTTTTGTTTCTCTCCACCTGGAATACATACCTCGTAATTAATCTTGTAAACGGTAGATTTCCAGCAGTTGTGCTCACATTTCGTTGAAGGCAACCATAATTCTCCACTCGATTCTTTACTAAAGAGGAATGCTCGTTCGGAAGGACAGTGTACCAAAAGAGACACTACATCGCACAAGTCTTTGTAATTCTTAAACATTATTTTAATAAGAAATTAAACATATTCAAAACACCCAATTATAAAAACTTTAAAACAAATTATAAAAATTAAATAGGTAATAAAAAATATGCTGTGCTGTGCCGTTGCCCGTCCAGACTCCAACAAATCGGGACATGTTGCCACTGATATTTGTCAATCAAAGAGTATACAAACACTTTGTTGTCAATGTGATAGACAGGACTAATTGTTGTATACTCTTTGGACGGTTAAAAAAAAATGATGGATATGGCTAACACAGAAAATAAATGCATCGCTGGGGCGCGGGCGTTGTAGGGCTCGTTGTAGACTAGATAATGAAAAAGACTTTTAACGAATTCGGAAGCATGTCAGTATCAACGAAAAGATCATTTTTACTAATGATTGATACTGACTGACAAATCAGGCCACTCTTTTAAATCACCACAATACATTACAATATTTTGTGTACAACACTATTTGTTGCGAGCTTTTGTTATATAATGCAGTGTACATAATATAATATGTTGCTAAAAGTTCATGAAAATCAGGCTAATAAAATTAGGTAACTGATAAGCGGCGAAATAGAAATTAAAAAGGAAGTTGAAAGAAACATAATACAAAAAGATAGATAGTGAGAAACATAAGCTCACATTACATTATAGTGATTATTTGAAATAGCCTTGTCAATGTCTAACAATTCAATCCCAAGCGCTTCTACCCCCCTGTAATCCACCACTGAGTAATAAATAGCCTTTAAGACACAACTTTCGTTTTACTGTTTACCTAAATTTATTATAAAATCGCACACACAGACCTAGAAATGACTTGTTAGTCGTTTGGAATTAGTCGTTAGGAGCCTGGAGGCAGGTACAACAAATATATGTTTATTATGTATGTACTTGCTAGGAGAAAGTGTATTAGAATCAGAATACAATAACAATATATATATATATATTTATATTTAAAAAAACGAAAAACCTGACTGAATCAATATCTGCCATATTTATTAAATTCATTGAAGAACTGAAAAGATTCTAATTTTAATATTTTATTTTGTTTGCTATAAATAGTAGTAACGTCTTCAATGCGCCTTTTTAAATCCTTTGCGCAATATTTTATATACTAAAAAAAGTTTAATTAAAAAACTTATTGGTAACTATAAAATCCTGATTTGTTTACAATAGGACCACCGCAGGAGTACATCATTCGAAATCGAATTCGAAAAAATCGGTCGACAACATGCGGCGAAATCGCTTACATATACAAAAAAAGATACATACATTTGAACATAGAAACTCCTCCTTCAAACGAAGACCACAGATATTTAACCATCTAACTCCAACCGTTAATAGGTATATGCGTCTTTCAACCACTTGAGTCTGTGGTATTATTGCAGAAATATTTACTGCTATATGTCTAATTTGTACCTTCATACATAAAATGACGCTTAAATCTCCGAAAGGGTAGGCAAAGACGACTCTCTGCTTGGGTTTCCGGAAGCTCCCTTCTGAAGGAATCCCGGGACCCTAGCAATAGACGCTCTCGTGACGCAACAACGTGTGGTTTAAGTCGGTTCGACTCCGACATACAACCTCACCGTCAGCTCCGGTGAAGAAGAAAGCAAACACGTCTCAAGAGTCTACATATTGTTTAAGAAAAATAGATTTGCAAATATGTAATTACAATTTTCGACCTTGAAAGGGAATATCTATCTTTTAATTAAATTAGGATCAAACGGAAGCCATTATTGTTTTTCGAATCCTTAAATATTTGATGTTATGCTAAAGAAACATACAGCCAAAATAAAACCTCTTCCTTTTTGAAGACGGTTAAAAAACATTCCACGACTTTCTTATGTTTCGTATGTATATTGATAATTAGACAATAGTTTATATTAAATTCATCGGTTAAACAACCAATTACCAACAAATTAATTAATGCAGTTAGTGCAAAAAATATATTATAAAATAGCCAGAAACAGTATTTTACATATATTAGTTCCTAAACATCACTGTAGATGGCAGTATGTTTTGTTTAACAAGATAAAGATTTACTTATTATAGAACATTGAAAATGTAAAAAAAATGGTATCCTCATTATTTATTTGAAATCGTTAGGTACTTGCTCTTTAATCCTATTAGTTCGCCGTAAAATAATGTATCATCTTCTATTCCATTCCTACCAGGTATTATTGATTAGCACTGCTATAGCTCTTCACGGCAGTATATATATAGTATGACGTAGTGATCACGCCACCTTCTCCATGTCCTTTCCAGCGTTCCGATTGGTTGAAAAGTGTTCCCCCTCCCCAAACAAAAATACGACACATTCAACATGTTTAGGGCTGTGCCTAAACAATTACCAACTCGATTCATATTTTACCACTTAATGGAAAATTGTTAGAAAATATTTTTATTTTGTTTCTGTTACAAACATTTAAACATTTTAAATGATTCCTAGCAATCCTCATTACGTTAATATATAGTTTAATTTTCAGAAACAACAAGATCACAATTTAAATTCTAATCCTCGAGTACACTCGATTGAAAGTGTTTACTGTCAAACTGAATGCAGAAACATCACTATGAAGATTTTCGCCACTACGGATTTGCTGGACGTTACGAATCCCGCTAGTGTTTACCTCAAATTTATTTGAAAATTTGG
This sequence comes from Tyria jacobaeae, assembly GCA_947561695.1. Classification (NCBI taxonomy): domain Eukaryota; kingdom Metazoa; phylum Arthropoda; class Insecta; order Lepidoptera; family Erebidae; genus Tyria; species Tyria jacobaeae. The sequence goes on from OX387213.1 coordinate 22,483,466, forward strand.
TGATAATTTACAAGTGAAATATACGCAGTGGAGCTGGTAAGGGGTGGTGAAGAGAGAGGTGAGTCTTGTTCTTTAGTATTTGTCAATATTCAGCTTAATAGATATCTAGAGAGTGTGAATTTTTAACCTATAAGACAGATTTCGAGGAGTATTTTTCTTGTTTGAATATTTTTATTATGCTGAAATTAAACTTTGGGAACGATATTATATCGTCTTCTTTATATGATGAATAATGTTTTAATCTCTTTAGATAACTGTTTCACCTTTCAATTAAAATTAAAATACCCTCTCACATAAATAAAGGTGTTCTTTTTCTACATGATCTTCGTTTAACATATTAATATTGAAATTAATATTTATCAAATACTTATGAACCACGTACTATTACAAAAGGCTATGGTTTTTATTATATTTATACAATTTATTAGTATTTACTTTGTGCGTAACGACCATGCGGCGTGTCTTTCTATTTGTTTTTAATTTTATCTTTATAAACAAAACATGCGATAAAAAACTTGCCTTGAATTTATCTGATAGATAGATTGCCCCATAGATGTAGCTTAGAGACATGATATCATTTATGATTATATATTAATAAGTCTAATCTTTTTAGTTTTCTACAGAAATAGTGGGACTTATTTTTAATAATTCCTCTATTCATAACTATATAATGAATATTACATTTGCCTGTTTGAAATTATTAACAGATTCATTAGTATCTACCAAATTGTACAGTTTATATAGGTATATGGAATTATTGTAAATGTGCTGCGACTAGTTCCTCAAACAACCTTATTGTATGTAAAAATGACTATGATTTAGAATAATTAGAAATAGTTTATCAAATTTAACAAGAAACTTTATGGTTGAAATAAGCTTATAAGTAATAGTTTATAAATATTGTATATTATTTAAAAAAGAAAATGCTTTTGTTCCGTGAACCAAATTGTAACATACTAACCATTCCAATTGCAGGTTCATCTGCATATATGAGCACTGTTTGCTCCTTAGGGTCTTAGGTTGATGCCTTATTGCCTATATTATTCCTCAATAAATACCTCACATCAGAATTCAAAAAGATTCTTTTTAATGTGAGTGGTCCTTCAAAATTTAGTCCATTTAAACAAAGAAACAAATATAAAATCTTTTCAGACAATTATATTCATATAGATGTATAACATAATATATAGCAGACATAGGTATAGAATAAGAAAAGCTTACTCATTACCTAAAAGGCCAGCAACCCACTTGTGACTCTTTAAGTTGCAGGTGTCCATGAGCAGCAGTAGTCACTTACCATGAGATGAACCGTCTGCCCGTTTCCTTACTGTCCCATAGAAAAAAAAGTTGCATCAAAATACTATTATTAGTTATTACACACTTTATTATTAACTGAATGATTTAATTTCAGTGTAATTAATTAAATTAGAATTTACTTGACATGCTTGTTGATCAAGTGGTTAGTGATCCTGACTGTTAAAGCCAGAGGACATGGTTTCGATTCCCACCCAGGACAATCTTTGTGTTTGTGATGAGCATGATCATTTGTTCTGTGTCTGGGGTGTAATTTATCTATTATATGTACATATTTATAAGTACATTTTATCAGCTGTCTGTTTACCATATTACAAGCTCTGCCTAGTTTGGGATCAGATAAGTTATTATTAAGTTATTACTTCTAATTCGATTGATTCTCAACAGCATGATACTCTAGTGTTTGTCATGTTACTTTAGTATCAACAATGAGGTTGCTGACCTCTTTTCTTAAACTTTTTTCTGAATACAATATATATAAACTATAATAATTGACTCTAATTATTACTACTGACTATACTAATTGAGTTACAAGTGGTCTTGGGTGGCGGAAGTGACTTACCAACAGGTCACTCGTCTGCTCGTTTCTCCTCTATACCATATCAAAAAGAAAAGTATTGCTATTACAAGAGGGGTAGAGGGTTTGCACCTCTCGGCTGGAGTTACAAGTATGTAATTCCAACATCCCCTAGTTATTGCTTACACTGCCCAAACAGTATTATTTTAGTATAGTTCTGACCTTTCCAATTTTCTTTTATCTTCCCCAGGTGTCTGGTTAATGGAAATAGGCTGGCCTCCTATTGTGTCAGCAAAATGTAGATGTTTAATACATCTCTGCTTACTCCTTCAAGGATACAGTGTGTATATGTACTTATATACTATGAAAACTTCATTAGCTTCATAACTTAGTGGTGGGGTCACATTATGTTCTTCTTCTTTCAGTGTCTGATATCAGTTCTGACAAGGTCAACTAATTGTAAAATGTTAATGTCACAGAATGCTAACATGTCAGAATGTGAATTAATTAGAAGCCAGTTTCTGCAACATATGTGGGAGAGAGTTTGTTAGCATACTAATACTTTACTTACTATAAAATTGAAACCATATTCTCTTCTAAGACAGATCTCCCATTACGAAGTATTCCTGTGTTGCGTGGGACTTTAGATCATGCAAACAACGAACACCAAGCACACCAAGACCCTCGGCAACTATTTTAGTTAGGATTACTACCACTACCAGTCAATATATAACATATATAAATATTTTTATTAGTTTCTATGTAATGTAGATATTAAAAAAATCTTAGCAGTTTTAAAATACCTATGTATCGTCCGCTCAAACGGAGTAATGCCACAGTCTTACAGCTGGTTGCGAAGCAATGCTTGGGTATTGTTTCAGCGAGTGAGTGAGGTTTTCGGAGTCCAACCTTTCCTCGCATCCCACCTCTCCTCTTCCACCCATTTCATACGCGGGCAGCGTATGGTTTTCTTGAGTTTTTTGAGTGTCCACAGGCGGTCACTTATCAAGTGATCGGTCTCCTCATTGGCCCCCTGTACCATAAAAATAGAAATATGTATACTAATACTATTCGAAAAACTATCCAAACTAACTCATTTAATATTTTCTCATACACAAAACCTTTACCTTCATTCTATCATCTATACTCGAAGTGCGAGATGGGGTCACACAAGGCCGCGGACTTGGCACTTCCCGCCACTCAATTAGACCCCTCCCCAAATTGTTGCTACATCGTCGACCACTATATCCTACAATTTTAGAAAGCGCGGGTCAAGAATTCATTACGAGTTAGTAAGTTAGTCGTATTTAGTCATATAGACCCAGCGTTTGTGAATGAGGTTTTATCATTACTCCTGAATTAAATAAATAAAATGGACTCTACTAAACTTCAAACTTTATACATATTTTGCTGCAGTTATCTCGAAATCTCATATCTTAAGTCATTCCAACTATTACTGTGGTTCAAGTGATACCTCATATGTTGAGATCAAACGCTCGAAAAAATAACCTCCTTCTTGCGCAGTCGGGTAAAATCACTTCTTACCTGTACCTAGAACACCACACAATACATGATAGCAACCACAGAATACATGATAGCAACCTTGCGGGTTGAAATATGTCAGAAACTGATAATGTCTATGCCACATCGGTGTCAAGCGGTAATTACTAACAAAGGTTTTGCTACTGGGTACTGATTTTACCCGTAATAAAATGAAGTTGTTAAAGAAATTAAAATACTGCAGATTATTAGTTCTGTTTAACTCTATTTTTCATTTTACTTTACTGTTCTTAATTAAATGTCCAGCTACAGAATTGTACCTTAAATTGAATACATGGTTAACCTTTGATATTAAACACTTTTTTATATTTATTTAATCTTTTATTTACAGCCATTTATAGTATAATAATCGGATCAAATTATACAAATAATAGTTACTGAGAAATCAACAGGGTTTTATATTTATATGTACATAGCCGGTTATTGCTGTCCACTATCTTGAATGTCCTTAATTAGTTGACCACGACTGTATATCTTCTTCAGTGATTCAAATTCTAGTTAAGCAGAGCGTGTAGGATGTAAACCAGACTGTAGATAAACAAACTTATATATGTCTAAATAAATACTTATTGTATATACCTAAATTACACCCAGACGCAGAACAAATAGTCAGTCGCAGAACATATAGTCTGCCACCATCTCTGGCTTAGCAGTCAGAGTCTTAGTGACCCTGACTGCTAAGCCAGAGATGGTGGGTTCAATTCCCACCCAGGACAAATAATTGCGTTATGAGCACGACTATTTGTTCAGCGTCTGGGTGCAATTTATTAAATCCAGTTCAATATTTTTGTTGGTACGTGGGTTAAACCATGAGGTAGTAATGAAGCCCCATTTACACGCAAAAGCACCTGTACTTTACGTTTAATGTCACATATGCGAAATGTTTTATAATCAAATTGACCTTTTAGCAGAATACGCATGAATATATACCAATTAGGTTACACGTTGGCCCGACTTTCATTGATTTGATGTTTCCGTGAAATATTCGTTGTATCTTTGATAACATAGACAGCGTTTCAACTTAATAAATTTGGTCTGAAACAAAAAAAAACACATATAGATTTGTTATTCGTAAGATGAGTTGAGATAGAGCATGTTCTTATATTTAATAATCGGACTTTAAAAAGTAGACAACCGACTTCAATGCGTCTATCATAAAATTTAAGACTTATATGGTTTTCTCATGGATGCCATTGTCACAACTGACCCAAACTCTCATCTAACTACCCTTGAAGTACATCCTTTCCAATAAAAAAGGAATCATCGAAATCGGTTCACGTGATATTGAGTTACTCGTCCATTTGTCGCGCACATGCTTCATGCAAATTAAAGACGTATATGGTTTTCTCATGGATTCCATTGTCAGAATTCGATTAAATTAAGCAGCTTTCAAATAAAAAAGAAATCGTCGAAATCGGTTCACGCAGTCGATAGTTCTGAGGTAACAAAACAAAAAAAAATACAGTAGAATTGAGAACCTCCCACTTTTTTAAGTCGTTTGAAAAAAATATATGCACTGTTATCAAGTTATCATGCGCCTAGATTGCAGGCTAAGCATTAAGAAAGACAACATTAAAACGTTGGTCTAGCAGTCCTCTGATGAAAGGCATTTGAGGGATATATTTCTCTGTGACACTTTCGTCAGTCTTTAATTCCTTAAAGACAAAATTAAAAACATATACATACATACATACATACATACATACATACATACATACATCTATTCACGTCTATATCCGCCTGCCAAACATAGTATAATGTAGTCCCAATTACGTAATAGGGGCAAGCATATTTATAATAATAAAAAAACTCGAGTATAATATACATAAGTGTACATTATAATCCTGGTACAAGCAGCAAGCTAAAGGCGGTTAGGACTCCAGATATAGTAGCTTTACTATCTCCGGAGCCCTAACCGCCTTTAGCTTGGTGCTTGTACCCTATGCCGGTGGGGACACTATTTCTTATATTTTTTAAACAGTTACCTCTATTCAGACTATTTCAGACGGGCGTACGATCCCAAACTAAGCAGAGCTTGTACTACGTTAAACAGACTGCTCATAAACATATTTATATATGTCTAAATACAAACATACAAGTATTATAGATAAATTACATCCAGACACAAAACAAATGACAGTACTCATCACACAAATGTTAACCTTAATTTTTTTGTACCGACACATCATACACACGACAACTATACGGCAGTATTTCTCGTCGTTACTAGGCCTTTCCCTTACCGCTCAATACAAGGATGACGTCTAAAGATGTTATTGACAGGTGAAAGCAGACAGAATTGAGACAATAAATATCCTTCGTAGATTCGTATATGTATTACGTCCTATGATTCATGATTCAAAGCGAGCTGTTTTACGTCGTTATATTTTCTTTTATCTTGTGGCAACCCCCACGGGTCATCACCTCATTGGAGCTAACATTGAAGTTGTATGCCAGACTCGAACCCACTCGAACCGTTGAATAGGCTGCTTCTGCTCCATAGCAGCGGACGGCTAGATCCGCTACCCCAGGCCAACGCTCATGGAGGTCGGAGGTCATTTTGCGCTCTCCGGCGCCTGGTGCCTTCTCTGCCGGACGAGAGTGCTATTCCTCTACCATTCCCGTTCCGCGACCTATTTGAGATCACCATCACCTCTCTGAAACCAATGCGTTTCAGAGATAATTGTTCTATGACTAGACTTCATTTCTTTTAATCAATATTCATACATAAACATGTAATGAACAATGTGTCAGCTTTATGTAAATTAAGCGCGGTGTAGTTATGAATTCAGTAAGCAACTTAATAAGACTTAATTCGAATCGATGAACCATAAATTTGCTCGGTACCCTTAGGAAGTTAACTTCCACTTGTCTGTGCGACAAGTGCCGCTTATACGTTTAATAGCTAAAACTCTTAGCTTAGAATCCTTAACGTGTACTGATAAGTGAATACGGGAATCAGGAATTGCCCACAGTCACTTATTTCACATTGAAAAACCCTATCAATTTAGAAATTTTTACTAAATGCGTAGTACAAATTATTTTCTTGAACAGCAACCCTGAATCTACGGTCATTTCAGATACAGATTTATTAACTCCTTTTAATCCTCAGTAACATGAAGGTTGTGTTTGGCTAAAATAAAACTATCGTTGAAATGATCCTCTAGTCCGTATGTAGCGCTCCTTTACAGCAATAAGATTAATTTTTTGTATTATCCTCCGGTTATATCTTGATATATTTTAGGTTAATATACTTTGAAATTAACTAAATATGTCATCTTGGCTGATCTGAAGCTACTCATGGTGGTGGAATGGAACTGTTCTAGCCCCTACCAAAGAATACCAAATCATTCTTCTCCTATTTTTTGTTGTGTTTTGTTTGTATTTGATATGAGATTACACCGTTATCAGATTATTCTAAGAACATTCATTTCAAGTATTTGTCTAATACTATTGATGTCAAATACGCCTCTGTCGGGTCAAAGAACTCGGTAACGGCGTCTATAAACAAAAGCTTTTCATCTTATTTCACTGCGTAATTAAAATATGTATGACTTGTTTATTGACTTAATGTTCCTTTATATCTTTGGATAATAGGACACGCAATTATCGAAATTAAGAATCACCATTTTATAGAAGGTAGCCATTAACCCACAATGTCTAGAATGTTTTTATTGTTGAGTAACGGCCTAACATCCATATATAATAGTGTAGCGACTGTATTTGCTTTGTGTTAGCAGCGAGAATGGGATAATATACTGCGGCCAAGCTGTCCGTATAATTGTTGGCCCCTTAGCCTTTCAAAATAATTCCACCAAGTCTGTTTTGCCCGTCTCACTTAACCGTAGCTACATTGCGACCCGAATTGCCAAAAGATATTTTTTTATGACTTCAACACGTACTCGTTCGTAAGTTTTATAACACTTTAACTTAAAAACTTTTACCAAACATTTTATTTTTTTAGTCTTCTAAATATGTTGTTGTATGTTTGATGTAGGTTAATGGGCCATGAGTGTTATATATAAATCGCAGACAACTTCATATTTACAAACATTGCTATTAGTTATTACAATGCGTTCGACGACACGAGCCAAACGTTCAATACAAGTACATAGTTCCCCTTCATTTAGTTAAGTTTACGTTTAGGTCCAGTCTGTATCCGAAATAAGAAAAAAATATGCATTTAACTGTTTTTTTTAACTGCTTTAAAATGACATAGATTGTTTTTTGATGTGGATGTTTTATACACCTCTGCCTATCGCTTAGGGGATACAGACGTGAGCGTATCAGTGAACAGGTTTCTTGTATTCCGAGTGGGTTAAGGTGTTACTTTGGCTGAAACCTTTCAATAAAATATCAAGTGTCGATCAGGCTTTATTAATAAACTAGCGGCCCGCTCCGGCTTCGCACGGGTATAAAATACGACATCACATTAGAAACTTAAAAAATAACAGTATTTCTCCACTATTTAATGAATGTTATTATACATATAAACCTTCCTCTTCAATCACTCTATCTATTTAAAAAAAAACTCATCAAAATCCGTTGCGTAGTTTTAAAGATTCAAGCATACATAGGGATGTAGGGACAGAGAAAGCGACTTTGTTTTATACTATATAGTGATAGATAAGTACTATTATCAATTTAAAGTTTTTAGTACATGTATTAATAAATCCTGTTTGTGGCAAAGTAACAATGAATGTTTTTTTTTTTATGGAATAGGGGGCAAACGAGCAAACGGGTCATCTGATGGTAAGTGACTATCGCCGTCCATGGACACCTACAATTTAAGAGTCGCAAGTTGCCTATGTAACCCGGATACACGTACAAAGTTACGAACTCATATTTTAGTGTTTTGAAAGCTTCTTATAATATTTTTTGTAGTACATACATATATCTTTGACGTGTGGTTCTCGATGAAAAAGAATAAGGTCACCCATTCTCTACACGTTTGTGTCGTGAAAGGTGACCGAGGGATTGGACTGTTATCTACCCGATAGTGCGTATGCAGTTTATAAAGTGACAACATTTTATTTTGTTTCTCAAATTGTGGCCGTTTCTTACTCGCCTGATTACCGATTCCATATAGACGTGAGTAATTCTTCCTATATCGGGAGGAACTCGACATACAAACCTGACACAAAAACACCTAGACTCGGAGACAATTTTTTTTTTTTTTATACTATATGGGGACAGACGAACAGACGGGTCACCTGGTGGTAAGTGACACCGCCGTCCATGGACACTTGCAACTCAAGTGCGCTGCCCGCCTTTGAGGGTGATGAGGGATGAGGAATGCAGGGAGCGGAATGAAGAGAGGAGGGATGAGAAGATGGAAGAAAGGAGATGAGGGGAGAGAAAAGAGGGGAGGGGGAATTGGGCCTCCGGAAACCTTACTCAATTCGGGGAAATGCAACGCAAGCGTTACTTCATAACCGGTTTCTGTGAGGCCGTGGTATTGCACCGGTCGAGCCGGCCCATTCGTGCCTAAGTATGGCTCTACCACTGTTATTATTATATATATTATTTGTGGATCACAATATATCTACCACCGAGTGGTTCCTCTGAACGGTTTTGAACTTTGTTTGACAGTGGACTTGTTGTTGTTGTATGTTTCGTTACTAAAATGTCATTCTTCTTCTCCTCGCAACGGTATCTTCAAGTTGATCCTGTGCATTATGTTGCTCTTAAAATAAGAGTGATACCGTTGCCTATTTTTTGCCAGCCGCGAGACCATTACAACTTGTTATTATGAAAGACCAAAGCTCGCTGCTGAATTTAACTGTTCTAATTGAATGAGGGATCATTATAGTATTTATGTATCATTTGTTCCTCACTGCTTCACCAAATGTCATGAGGCGATTAACAGTGTCGCTACAGTTTTAAAGACTACACGAAGCGAGGAAATTAGCACTTTTGTTCTATATTTAGAGTATCTTTAATGAATTCGAAGGTGGCTGGAGACAGTTGCACAACTGTAATATATTACTTGGTTTGCTGTAGGTTCAAGTAAAGTATAGCAAATCGTTTAATAAGTGCCTACAATGTATCATACATAATTTGCGTTAATGCTTCCATGGTTTAGGATAGTTTAACTGTCAAGAGGGGATTCTAATCTAGGAATATTAATTTCATAGGTCAAGTGAGCAGACTGGTTTTTACCTCAATTACTTTTTTTTTGGGCTAGTGTCTTCCTTTTATGAGAAACAAAAATATACATAAGTATAAAAGATAATTTAGTTGGTAATAAAAAAAACTGATACCCTTAACAATTCCACTGTCAAACTAGAGCTCAAAACCGTTTAGAGAAACCTCTTGGTAGTGGATATATTGTGATCCACAAATAATTGTCTCCCGAGTCTAGGTGTTTTTGTGTCCGTTGTTTTTATGTTGAGTCTCTCCCGACACAGGAAGAATTCCTAGTGCAGGAGTTGTGTTCTAAAATGAAGATAGAAAGAAATGAGAAATCCTTAAACAATGCTAACCACGCTATGTAACCATACTACCTTGGACTGTGGACTCAACGATAGCGCTTATACACGATTGGAGGTCCGGTGCGGTCACCGGAAGACGTCGACTTTTCCGTTTCAGTAGATACAAAGTGTGTCAGACATCATCACGTGTTTACATCAGACAGTCAACTAATAAAACACTGCATGATAATTCTTGGGAAAAAAGAGACATTCAAAAATTAACTAAACATATACATACAAGAATACATATACATACAAGAATACATATACATACAAGAATACATATACATACAAGAATACATATACATACAAAAAATAACTAAACATATGAATACATATAACGCGTATAACGTATAACGCGTTTTCATATTACGCGATTTCAATTCCCCGTGTAACACGAGCATTTCCCCATATAACGCGGGGATTTCTCACATAAATATTTCTACGGGAATACCCCTATAACGCGATTTTATATAACGCGGAACCAATCTACCGCGTTATAAGGGGGATTACTGTACAGTAAAACAGTGTCGGTGGGACTAAATTGTGAATGACAAAAAGTGGGCGTTTGAGATGCCCGTGTCTGATTTAGGACTAAATGAATGTATGTGTGGTTAGGTTGCAAATGGTATTAATAACCGACTCCTAACCATTTCCTAAAATACTAAAAACTCAAAATGCAATAAGGTTCAAAGCTCTTTATATTGCATAAAATACTGTCAATAGTGATAAAATTTCTCTTACTGTACAAGTTTGTTTTTGAGAAATTACAGACTTAACGAAATATAAAGATACCTGGAATGGAATAATCTATGAATCATTTGTTACCATCATATCGATCGCTCGCGGTTCCGTAGTTGCTAGTGTTAATATATTTTTTTTCCCCTTAAAACGACAATGAAATTTAAAACTGATAAAACAACAGGGTAACTTGAATCAGTTTGTTATTAAGTACGCTTGGTTTTTAGAATCAATTATCTCTTTTTTATTTATACATCGACGCTGTAAAACGGAGCCTTTATTTTAAGTTAGCCTTTTAAGCCAGACTAGCAGTATCTATACAATACCATGCCGTAGTTTTTGCTTGATGCGTGTTTAAGCATACAGACAGACATTCCAAAATACTAAAGGTTGTTATTTTTGGTTCTGTTGCTTTAATTAAGACTCTGATTATTATATACAGACATCGGCCTGAGACTGATATATTTCGATTTTTATGAATAAGCGCATTATAATTTTTTTTTTGCGTTCCATTCTGAGAAATTCGTATCAGGATTCCGAATTGAATAAGTTGCCTGCAGCATGACAGTGCTTGCTTCAAGACGAAATTGTCATTTTTTTGAAACGATGATATTATATTCTGACTTTCACCTAATATTTATATTTTAGAAACACTTAGTATTTTTAGTATATTTGTGTAAAGACATCTTCCGCACTAGGATATTCTCCTGTGTCGCGGGGGACTTCACTTACATACAAACAAAGGATACATAGAATACCCGGATCCGGAACACCTTTTTGTGGACCACAGAAATGTTTGTCCCATTCTCTTCCCGTGGGGTTTCTAACCACGAGACCAACATGCCAGTCAAGTACGGTAGACGATTTTAATATGAAATAGGACATAATAGTCAAAACAGTACTAGAATTATTTATAAATCGCTTTCAAGTGGGTCCTGGATTACATCAGAACTGTGTTGGATATAGTAAGAACTACATATAGTTTGGGGTACAAACAGGGCGTATACGAACTACCGACCTAGGGGATCATGAGATGTGTTTTGCCTCTTTTTTTTACATACAAGAGGTCCAATTATTGACAATGCCGATGTCAGCTATCTGAATCTCACTGAGTAGTAAAACTTGATAAGCTTGAGCGACTTCAAAATGATTGTATAAGATTTATATTTGAGCTTCGAAAATATGATTACGTTTCTGAGTTTCGTCAAAAGCTCAAGTGGCTTTCAATTCGTTTTCGCCAGAATACTCACATTCTAACTTTTCTATTCAATCCTAAAGCCCCTTTTTATCCCCAAGAACGGTTCAAGTTCTTTCATGACACAAGAGTTTGAAGTTTGAAGAGTTTGGCAAAGGTTTAATTAACGCCAACTTACTGCCGCATATTTAGTCCCATTTACTTAATTCAAAAGGCACTTAACAAAAGAGGAGGAAAGAAATAATATAATAATAATAATGCGTTTATTTGTCAGAATATTGTGTAAAAGTTGATACAGAATCGTTCAGAATCGTTGTGAAAATAGTTACATTAATTAGCAATATATAATATTATTATACAAAATACATACAAACCATTAAGTATAAATGTCAAATTTGAATAATATAAAATTGAAATACAACAAGCAATACTAAAGGAATACATAGAAATCATAATGCCAGGTATAAGTTAAAGCTAAGTCTATCTTTTCAGTGAAGTCGTTCATTTAGGAATTCTTTTACAGAATAGTAACACTTTTCTAAAAGAAACTCGAAGACGTTACTTTGGAATCATGTTATAGTTAGTAATTTAAAGACATCAGGTAATTTATTATAAATACGAATGGCCATACAATATACATTATTTGAAGATATTTGTAAATGTTGTCTAGGCACCTGTAGCTTACAACTTCTTCTATTTGATCTGTTAACAACATTATTATGAAACTCAAATTAACCGAAGACACAAATTTCGAATATATACAAAGTGCCATTACTGAATTGATAGCAAATGAGTCATTTTACTTGGAAACTGCTTATCGGAGATTTAGATTGTATCGAAAAGTAATAGAAATGTGTATTATTATCATAAGCCTTCTGGCATAAGAAATTATGATATGATAACTTAATGATTCCTTGCTTTCATATTATGTTGATTAGACGGTATAGGTATTTTTCAAAAAAATGTTGACTGTTTTATACAAGTTATTGAAAGTTCAGTAAGTTACTCTTACACACTTGCATACAACAAAACTCAATAATTGTTACATCACACCATCTGTATTTCCAACGAAGAAAGTCGTTTGTCGACTGTCGGTAATATAACATGTTAAATTGTATATACATCATGTTAAATTTATCTAAACATTTTGTGTGTTAATTGTTGTATTATAAATTTTAACATACAAAAGTAGTTCGTAATATAATTAAATCTTCGTAGCCCCCTATATTCCCATGGCTATTCGTTGGCTTCTACTCCAACCAGTTATTGCCTGAATATCAGTTTAGCATCTGACCTCCGCTATCCCGAAGGCTAACTGAATTTGATAGTTGGGATATTTAAGGGCACTGACTTCCCATTATCGACTGTCAAAGGTGTTCATGACAACCGGGAGCGAGGGCTTAACGTGCTCTCCGAGGTACGGGGGTGTAAAACCGCCAATTTCCAAACTTCGGGCTGTTACTGAGGATTTCTTGTTAGAAAAACCCGATTATAAGTATATGTTTTAAAGTCAATATATAAAATTTAAAGAATGTGTAGAAACATGTGGGAGAGTACACATGATAGCTACTTTCTGTTTTTTTTTTCTTGACTTCTTTTTGATATCCTATCGCGTACTCAATTAATAACATTTCCCGAAAAGTATTATGTTGCAGTTTAAAAACGTTATGCCATTAAGATTGTGGCAAGTGGCAAGGCTTGCAGGGGTCCCAAAGGCTTCCTTCTTAGGGATGGTATCCCGGGTCCCCTGCGATATAGCCAATTTAATGGAACACCGTATGGTTTAGTCGGTTCAAATCCGGTATACAATTAAAAAAAGATTGTGGGTTTAACATATTTTAAGCCGTGTGGTCCACCGTAGAGTAAAATAGGCTTTTACGTTTTTATTACTTTTATTAGGGAAATGTGTGTGTTTAATACACCTCTGCGTACCTCTTAAGGGATACCAGTAAGCCCGTGAGCGTATGTATGATTAGATGCATGCATGTATTAATTGGAGATGTATTTTTTAATGTAATGTTGAAATTATTACTTTTGTGAGAGATATTCAGGACAGAAACTAGTTGCGCATGCCCGCATTACTCGATAATAAGTGAATACCTCTTAAGTGTTTTATCACCGCGGCCCACAAGTGTCGGGTCCAAGGGTCCAGTAGACGATGTTATCTGACACGCACGCATCATATCTCATGTGGAAGTTGTCGGTCCAGTCGGCCGACGCTATATCACCTGACCTTCACTGACTATCAACGTCAGAGTCCAACTATGAACACTGATTTCCTTAGTATATTCAAAGTCAAAAATAACAATGTTTTTGTTTGATATATGTGGAATGGGGCGCCTTCACTTTAGTACGTATATTACGACAAAAATATCAGGAGTACATAATTATGCTGATATTGGTCAAAGATTAGGTTTTTGATCGCGACTTGTATTTCGATTTTGTTCTCGTGTGTATTTCAATGTGTATGTTCTTTAAAATAATTCACATACAGTAGCTTTCCTTTATGAAAGACGGAAGTACTTTCACATTTATAATACGAGTATAGTTCGGACTAGGTAAATATGGTCCTGGTTCATTATCTTACCTTGTTTGTGTTCGTTTACATTTCCATCATAATTTATGTTTACACGATGGCGTTTGAATGTCCAAATATTTGTTGGAATCAGGATCCACAAACTAGGATACCCTGTGCTATGGACTCCAGGCTCACGCCTCTAAGATTAGGAAATTAGTTTTCACTGTGGATGAATCAAATAATTGTAAAGAAAATTCTTTATAAAATATTGATTCTATATATTCATATACCGTATATACTGTGCCAACAGTCGAGATGTTGAAACAAAACAGGTTCAACATCTCGACTGTTGGCACAGTCGTTGACAAAGTCTGCCTTGTCGGTTTTATAGATACCCCGTCCCGTAAACTACGTACGGGAAAAGGATATTTATGTCCCTATTAATTAAAAAAACAATAAAGTTAGTTATAAACGGTATGTATGAATAAATATATAAAAAAAATATGTTCTTTTTTTATACTATAGGGGGACAGACGAACAGACGGGTCACCTGATGGTAAGTGACACCGCCGTCCATGGGCACTTGCAACTCAAGAGTCGCAAAGGCGGGCACTTTGAGGGTGATGAGGGATGGGGGATGCAGGGAGCGGAAAGAAGAGAGGAGGGATGAGGAGATGGAAAAAGGAGAAAGGAGATGAGGGGAGAGAAAAGGGGGAGGGAGAATTGGGCCTCCGGAAACCTCACTCAATTCGGGGAAATGCAACGCAAGCGTTACTTCACAACCGGTTTTCTGTGAGGCCGTGGTATCGCACCGGTCGAGCCGGCCCATTCGTGCCTAAGCATGGCTCTACCACTGAAATCTGTGTAGTTTCATTGTATGAGAGTAACCTAACTAGTGTGTATCAGTCGTGTGGTGTGTGTGAGTCGCGGCGGTTAGTGTTGGTCTTGCGTGTTGTGTATGATTACCGTATCTCCCAAAAGTTTACTGAGTATGGTTACTGTGTGTATGGCTGCTTGTTTTTGAAGAATGGTAATGTCAGTGGTGGTGTCCAATGTATCTATGTATTTCTTAATATTTTTGGCAACTATTCCCGTTAATTTCGTAAATCCCGTATAACTATTGGATTGACAGTCGTTTGTGTATTCCACAGACGGGTGAATTCAGTTTTCAGCAGGTGGTATTTGCTCAATTTCCTTAGCGCCTATATTGTAGTCGGATGGTATGGTGATGTCTATTAAAAATGTTTTATTGCAGATTTTATCGACATATATTATAAGGTCAGGTCTATTATGCGTTACGGTGATATCTGTTTGTATGGGAATTTCATATCGTCTTTTATTTCTTGTGCTTCCTTAATTATGGAGTATTTATCTTTTTGTGAGTCGTGTTGTACTATTGCTCGAATAAGATGATCACTTTCTGCTTTTAACGCTTATAAAGACAAGTAAAATTGTTGAAAAAAAAAACACGTCTTCTTATTATTAACTCCACCATCATTCACATTCATCATATTTTTTAATCGTCTATGTGACGATTCGATTGATACATGAGAAATCAAAATCCATAAAGATTTATAAGGTTTCATGACAAAGTCCATTTTTTAATGTTTGGATGCCAATGATTCTTGATGAATTATACAGCAAAATCCCACGAAATTCGCTGATGTTTTCTGTTTTAATTTAGTTACAACGTCCGAATGTGTGCCAGCCATGGCAGGAGCCCCATCCGTAGTTGTGCTGCTAAGTATATTCAGGTCGAGTTCATATTCTGCTATCAAATGCCTAATTGCAGAATAAAAATTATTTGCGGTTGTAGTAACTGTCTATGGAACACACTTTAATAGTTCTTTAGTTATTTCAAAGTTACTGTTAATACCTCATACGAAAACAGCAAGTTGAGATGTATCAACAGTATCGGTGCTCTCGTCAACAGCCATTGAAAAGTTTGTAAATTACTTAATTTTTCTCCTTCAATTGACGAGCCATATTTTGAGATAAATTATTTATTCTTGAAGCAACTGTTTCTTGGCAGCGAAATATTTTGAATTATTGACTTTTGAAATGGAAATGAACCATCGACAACTTTCAACATAGTCTTTAATAACATCACCATCAGGGAAAGCTTATGATCTCTTTGCGAATTCTAAGCCAATAATAAAACTTGATTTCAGGGCATCTTCGCTCTCATCTCTATTAGCTTTAGTAAACATCGATTGTTGACCTTGAAGTTTAGATTTTAAAGATGACAATGTGTCCATTTTTATTTTTTCAGTGTCACAATGGAGTTTTGATTAATGTTTCGTATCATAGTGCCTCTTCAATTTAAACTCCTTACAAACAGCAACTGTTTGATTGCAAATCACAGTGGTTTACCTTACCATTCTATGAAAAAAATTGCAATTTCCCATATACACTGAAAAACTCTGCACTCACTATCAAATTTACGTTTTTGTGACATTGTTCCAAAATCGTAACAATTATGGAACTCTGCACAAATATTATGGATATCGCACGCGCACGAGACAAATAAATGCACAATACCTTCACAATCATTAATTCGCAGTGCAACTAAAATCCTTCTCCGACCGTATCGTTTCGATTACTTGACTCAACTGACTCACGTCCCGCCGACGCACTCTTTTTATATCGATAAGGAAGGTTCTAATCTAGACTGGAAAGATTCGCTCATGAAAGATTCTCATACGGTTGTCAACAAAAATAGTAGGGTATTTCCGCTTGTTCCTAAGAGATGGCGTTACTGTCTATCTCTCCCGCTTGTCTAGACACGCGCTGCCTTTGTAGTGTGCGCATTTTAAAAGTTCCGTAGAGGAAGCGGGTGAAGTCTAAAAGCTCTAAATAACATGATTCTTCTGTCTGTGACACATTGCGATCGCGGGCCGTATCTTTGGTTTCTTTGGTTCACTGGTTTACACATCCTCTTCTAAGACTTATCTCCGGGGAGATATTGGAAACGTTTTTGACGTTTTATTTTACTATATACTTAAATACTCTTTCATTTCAATTTTGAAGAATTCTTTATGGATGAGTAGGTAAACTATCTATTTATCCCACTGCGCAAGGAGGGATCTTGAGAAAGAAACAACACACAAACAATCGATAAACATATCCCATGTTTATCGATTGTTTGTGTGTTGTTTCTTTGTATCGCAAAACGCCTAGACGAGTTGATGGATTTCGACTGTAAGGTGTTATTCAAATCTCCTTAATAAATGGGAGTTACCTAATAAATAAACCTTTTAACAGCAAGTAAAAGTGCAATGCAGTCTGTTTTATCACTTCTACCCCACTGCGCAAGAAGAGTTGTGTTTTTTTAGTGTACTTATCATATGCAAGTTATTAGTGGGACTGACATATCAAAGAAAGGGATGAAATGTAATGTTTATTTAATAATATTACTTGTTTTATTTTAGTATACTTTTTAATTTTAGTACTTGATGAGACCGCGGGAGTGGTATTCTATCGCTTATAACTTTCAATGAACTGGTTATCTGAATCAATAAGATATCTTCTTAGAGTTTACTACTTTCTGATTTCAACGTGCAACTTCTTGATTTAGGTATAGTTTTTAAAATATTAGTATTTATACGTATTAATAAGGTGTACGGCAACTACAACAACACGGGGTATCACCAAGGGATCGTCTGTTTTATATCAGACAGTATGTATAAAGCCATATTTGCACTATATGACTGTATACGGCGTTGACGGCAATAGGATTGCCAAAATGTGGGTTTTAATTCACCTCTGTTTATCCCTTAGGGGATATAGGCATATGTATGCATATAATAGAGTGTAATTTAAACATTTTAATATATAGATGTGAAAAGTTTTTCACGAAATGACGTCATCGTTACCACAATATTTCTTCAGCTCACACACAATAGATTATTCCAACACTGGTTCCCTCTCATTAATGAATTACTAGTGTAAAGTGACATTCCTCTGTTTACTGACACACTTAGATAATATTAAATGACTATCGCACCTTGGAGTTTGTACTGTTAAGCCATATCTTTGTGTGGTGTATTTTTGTGTTAGTGTCGCAGGTGCTATCCACATTTGCATACTACGCATAATGAATGTTGTCTATCTTTTGTTTGCTAAAACAAAAAAAAAAAACACCAACTGGCTTCAATCAATGTATTCGAATTTTAAAGTTTATGCTAATTTCTTTCACAATCATAAAGTTATTTTATATAGTTCCATAGATATAATATATATAGATATAATATTTTATTTTCTTAAATCCCATATTGATATGTCTTGGCGATGATGATGATTTAACGTTTTATACATGCTAAAAGTTGTTGTTCAAACTATTTTTTTTACAGTTTCTGAGTAATTCTCTACAGTTTAGTGTTATAAATCGACACCATTCTGATATTTAGTATCGATTTAAGTTCTTTGAAACTAAAGTGATGTTTGATAAAGATTACACAATAATTTACATACTTTGGTTGTACCGCTGGTGCTATCTCAGATAATATAATTGATTGGTGTTGTTATAGGGATATATAAGTGAAATTTATTTATTATATATCAATCACTTGAGATTCCTATAACACCTCTGGTTCATACGTGTAAAATTTGTAAAAGAAAATGTTATCTTACTGTTACTAATATGCACCAATTTAAGGCATTAGCTACTGGACTTTTTTTTTATGCGATAGGGGGCAAACGAGCAGACGGGTCACCTGATGGTAAGTGACTACCGCCGCCCATGGACACCCGTAACTCAAGAGTCACAAGTGCGTTGCCGGCCTTTTAGGTAAAGGTACGCTCTCTTCTTGAAGGTTTGAAGGTCGTATCGGTTCGGAAATACGGCAGGCGACAAATCATAGCGAAATGTGGCTGTTGTAGATTTTAGTAAGAATTCCTTATTTATAAGTATAATTATCAGAGAGAATTGATGACCATTATTCCGTCATATCATATGTTACGATGTTCTAGTTTTACGGTCAATTTTATCTAGCATATTTTAAAAAAACACTTGAATAAAAACGGTGGCGAAAAGAACTCAGGCGTAAAATTAGACAATATACGGACAATACGAAAATGTGTTGTTGTTTGTTACTTATAAATTATAATATTTCCACATACTTAATATTTGCTTGGACGATGTGTCCGTTTTTTGCTGCTCATAGAATATATTTCAACTCCAAAACCGATTATTACCGGATGCCCACATTTCCACCGATTTTTGTCTGTTACGTTAACACGGCCTAAACTCTGAACAGATTTTGATTGAATTTAGCTTCCATTTATCGGCATACCACAGGTGCGAAGCTGTGTTCGTAAAATATTTAATTAAAAATATTTAAATAAAGTAATGAAAAAGAGACATTGACATAAGAAAATTTTATTCAAAGTTTAGCTGTTTCCATTTAAAGAGGAACCTTAAAGGATTTGTGTTATTGGTGTTCTTTGTTTAAATAACGGATTGTTTCAATTTTTGTAAAGACACAGTATTACCTAAATACAAACATACAATATATGTATATATATACATATATATATATATATATATACATATATATATATATATAGCAAGCAAGCCTTTTGCCGTCACCCGGGCACTGTGAGACTGTACTGTCTGATAGATAACAGTCCGATCCCTTGTTGCCTATTAAGACACCCACGGCATGGGAAGAAATGGGGTGGATCTATTCTTTTTGACAGTAGTAGAGCCATGCTTAGGCACGAATGTGACGGCTCGACCGGGGCGATACCACAGCCTCACAGATAACTGGATGTGAAGTAACGCCAAGCGTTACATTTCCCCGTAATGAGTGAGGTTTCCGGAGGCTCAACTCCCCCTATACTCTTTCCTCTCTCCTCATGCCCCCCTCTTCTTTCCACTCCCAGCATCCCCTATTCCTCATCACCCTAACGGCGGGCATCGCACTTACGACTCTTTAGTTGCAGGTGTCCATGGTCGGCGGTTTTCACTTACCATCAGGTGACCCGTCTGTTGGTCTGTCCCCCTATAGTATAAAAGAAAACACCGTGAACATCACGGTTATTTCGTTTAAGATGTATACAATACTATTATGAGACATCTTACTGGCTGTAGATTCCTGGTAAAATTTAGGTTATCAGATTATTTTGTCAGTGCCTCGTGTCAAGTATGACTTAACAACACGTACAAGACTCCACTAGTAGCTTTATTGCTAAACCTATTAATATGACAGGTAGTAGCTATTGTCTACACCTACTTTCGAAAAAGGCTAAGCGACAACATTTTTACAATTAAAATAATTAAAATGTATTGATTTCTAGATCATTTGATTAGTCACAATCGCAACAGAATGACTGTTTATTTTATTTGATACCTATTATAAGATAGCAGTAGGAAGTAATGAGGGTACTTACATATTCGAGTGACTAGCATTTGTAATCATTTCTCATAACGTACATTTCAGATAGGTACGTATATTTTTAGGTTTTTAATAACACACCATACATATGCCGTAAACCGGCTCTGTATAATGTCTCGTAGTCTAAACAGTCTAATCCCCTCGTCATCTTTACGACCCCCCACTGGATGGTATGCGGTCTCTCTATTCTACTTACACGGTCGTTCTACTCACGTGTCTAGTTTTTTTTGTTGTCTAAAATGATTTCAAATCAGTTATGCACTAATTGAAGTTTATGCATGTGAAATAAACGAATCGTCGTTTAGTAAGTAAGTGTCTTAAGATATAATCAGTAATTAATTCACCCTAATATTTATTGCGTTTCTAGTATCTCCTGTCCCGCATCTATTTTAATACTGGAGTACGGACTTCGCCCCCTGTATCGCGCAGGGCCATTATCCCATCGCGTCCCGTCTGCGCGGGAATCGCTTTCCGGCGCGTACCATCCGCTATCGTATGTTGACCACACTTTATACATTTGACAAAACATATGGACACATTATACTTCATGTAAGAACATACATTGTAGATTTTTTTTAATATGTTGATATGTTCTAAATAAATGGATATTCTTTAGTCTACATGTACGTGGACCACCAGGAAATATATTTTATGCAATGGACAATTGAAATCAAGAGCTTTTGACATAGTAAAACATGTAGTACAGACTCTATGGAACGCTGTCATGTTACCATAAAGGTAAATGTGCGAGAGCCACGTTAGGCACGTTTGGGCCGGCTCAACCGGAGTAATACGACGGCCTCAAAGAAAACCGGTAGGGAAGCAATGCTTGCGTTGTGTTTCGCCATGTGAGTGAGGTTACCGGAAGCTCATACCTGAGTTACAGTAGTCACTTATCATAAGCTAAGCCTTCTGTTCGTTTAATATCTATTAGCAAAAGTTCAAGTTTTAAAAAAAACTACTTCAACATTATGGAGCAATTTCGGAAGGACATGTAGACGTTATCTTAAACCATATTTGTTGAAGTGTGACTCCGTTACGGGCGGCGGCTGTTTGTTGAACTTTGATCGCGACTTATTATGTAAGCGTCGGTCACGCTTCAAAATAACAAGGTATTTATTTATACTTGACATAAATTTACGTGTAAATGGTCGTAAATATACACACTGTACATTGTAAAATTAGAGACATATGTAGTGATTACAATAAACCGTATTTTCATAGTTGTTGAATTTATAAGGCTGCGTGTATTGTTTTGTTGGGATTTATTTACTTACTGTAAAAATCAGCTAATAGTCATACGATGACATTGGGAAACTTAGATATGACACGAGGAAATATTTATACGTGCATATGTATAGTTATCCTAGTACTAAATATTTAAAATGTATGTATGTATGTACATGCATGTTGCGAAAGGCCCGCGTAATCTTGTGTTACTAGCGAATTACATACTCGTAAAATGCCCTAATACAATAGTTACGATCAAAGTACTACATTAATCTCTGTTTGTCTAAATTCGGTTTCTACCCGACTGCGCAAGAAGAAGGGTCATGTTTTGGGCAGGTATGTAAAATATTTCTTAGTCTAGGCCATTTTGACATGTTAAGTGTTCGATGATAGGTATCATTTGAATCGACTGACAAGATGTGTAACATTTCGAGATTCATACATATGGCCTGTATCCATGAAAAGGTCTTATATCTTGGCCCATGGCTCATGCTCCAGAGCCATACTACAGCTTCACAGAAAACCGGCTGGGAAGCGATGCATTTCGCTGAAATTAATGAGGTTTCCTCAGGCCCAGATCCCCGGAAACCTCTTTCTCATCCTCTCGTCCCCCTTTCATCATTCCCATCTCTTCATTCACTCTCTTCTCTTTCCCTTCTGCCCCTACCCCCTCCCCTCCCCCATCACCCCTCCCTCCTCCCCCTCATTACCGTTAAAGACAGGCGCGCTCTTACGACTCTAACTTAATGACTATCTCAGTAATAAAAAGTATAGACAAATAGTGAAATTAAAAAGAAAAAAGTAAGTAGTAGTATAAACAATCACAACAAAAACAACATGTGTATCTGTTCCGTTATGGATATTATATTTAAATACTATTTGAAACGTTAAATATCCTCTCTCCAAAGTTGTTTGCCCCACAGGGTCCACTATGAATATTTAGTAGAGTACCCCCCTTAAATATTAATTATATTTTCATTTTGTTTTAAAGTGAGTATACAACTAAATATTCTATGGATACTTCAAGCGTCTATCTGTTGCCGTTATCAATATCGAGCATAATCGAGTAAAAAATCACGTTTGTTGTATGGGAACCCCCCCTTAACATTTATTTTATTCTGTGTTTTAGTACATGTTGCTATAGCGGCACCAGAAATACATCATCTGTGAAAATTTCAACTTTCTCACTATCACGGTTCATGTGATACAGTTTGGTGATAGACGGACAGACGGACAGACAGACAGACGGACAGACAGACAGACAGACAGACAGACAGACAGACAGACAGACAGACAGACAGACAGACAGACGGACAGCGGCGTCTTAGTAATAGGGTCCCGTTTTACCCTATGGGTACGAAACCCTAAAAAAGGGTAGATAAAAGCTGAATTAAACACACGAGATCCAAAATAAGAAAGGTGGTTAATAACGCAGTAGGGTTTTATATTTTTTAAACATTATTACGTGTCCATGACAAAGACTTTGTCCACAAAGAGCACAACCTCACGGTATCACTACTGGAAACGTGCTTAGCTCATTCCGCAGCACGTTTCATCCATTGTCTCACGTGTGTAGGAGTTCTTATAAGAACACAACAAATAACTTTGTCATTTACATCTTCTCAATATAGCTCTTATTGCTTGGTGTTAAAGCTCATTTTTAACTCGCAAATATGACAGGATGTCTCGATTTGTTACCGGGGTATTATCCTATTTGTTGTGATGATAAATAATCGGCTTCTATTGAGCTAATTATATATGTCAAATGAATTTGTGTTATCAGTGGCTTTTTATTTATGGTTAAGGGGTTTGTGACATGGGCTTCCGGCCGGTGTACAGAAAAAAACTCACACAGCACAACACCGTTATCATTGTTAGTGATATACAGCATGTGGCGAGAGGAGAATATATGTTTACATTGAATAGCTAAAGAACTATTTATATTTACACAAAATATGTATACAGCATAATTATACTCGGATAGTAAGAACTTGCAAACAATAACTTGTATTTGTTCGTATAAATGCAATATCATCATCATCATTATCATCCTATCAGCTTATCGCAGTCCACTGCTGGACATAGGCCTCTCCCATTGCACGCCACTGCGATCTATTTTCGGCTTCTCGCATTTTTTTTTTATACCATAGGGGGACAGACGAACAGGCGGGTCACCTCATGGTAAGTGACACCGCCGTCCATGGACACTTGCAACTCAAGAGTCGAAGTGCGCTGCCCGCCTTTGAGGATGATGAGGGATAGGGGATGCAGGGAGCGGAAAGAAGAGAGGAGGGATGAGGAGATGGAAATAAGGAGAAAGGAGATGAGGGGAGAGAAAAGGGGGGCGGGGGAATTGGGCCTCCAGAAACCTCACTCAATTCGGGGAAATGCAACGCAAGCGTTACTTCACAACCGGTTTTCTGTGAGGCCGTGGTATCGCACCCGTCGAGCCGGCCCATTCGTGCCTAAGCATGGCTCTACCACTGAAAAATCATCCAGCTCCTGCCAGCCATATTGGTCATACATACGCTCAACCCCTACGCGTTGAGCGTGTATGTATGTATGTTTGTATCGACAACCTTTTTTCAAATTTGACAACGCAATAATTATACTTAACATAACATATTTATAGAAGTCAATATCTAATTTGTAGATATAGATAATATAACGAAAGCAAAACCCATATTTCGCGCTATGTTGTATCCAATTATTATCACCCATATAATACGGGGAGATCATAGCGCCATACGCAAGGCTCACTCATCGGCCCATTGAGAACATAAAAACTGATGAAACAGACAGTCGTAATTCTACTATATCAAAGATTAAATTTAGTGGAGCATCTCGTATACTCAGTGTAGCTCGGATCCGTTTACAGACCGATTAATGAAGACAGGCGCTTTCATGTTAATAATAAACCAGGATAAAGATATAGAGAATTACTCACTTAGCAAACTAATTCAGTAAGCGTACTGTGTGTGCATTAAAGTTAGGTACTTTAGTTCTCTCTGAGTTGCAGTAATCAGTGTGCTTTTAGGTTAAGGTTCAACACGTATCAACGACGGCGACGATGATACTAATGATGTACTTACATAAAGCCCAAAACCTCGGAGGTCAAGAGAGTCTGGTTATCATATCAAACAAAAAAAAAACAAATATATTCTGCCAATATTGCTTGAGTTTTGTGCAAGCGTCTCGGTTTATTGATTAAATTTTCTGGTTGTAACAAAAATGAATGTATATAGAGATATTTGTTGTGCTCGAGTGGATATTGCGCGGCGAGCGACCTTTGAAACAACGCTTGCTCGCATACGCATACACACTCACGCTAATATCCCCCAAGAAGTAAGCAGAGGCGTCAAAAAAACCTACTTTTTGCCTACCATGATTTAGTCCACTTACGTAATAGGGGCAGGCATATTGCTCTCATCCGGGTACTGACTAATTGTCAACAGTCCTATCACATGGTTGTACTTATTCAACATTAGTAAATATAAATAATCCTATAAATTAAATAAAAGTATTACTGCTTTCTCTTATTTGAAAGCTTCATTTTTTCGGAAGATTTGCAAACATTTAGAATATGAGTGTGTTAAGCGGCGGTAGCGTAATGTCTGAAGCGTCGGACTTGCGATCAAGTGGTTGTGGGTGTGAATCCCTCCCAACGCAGTCGCGAACCCACCCTTAACACAAGCATTTTAGCTTAGCTGAATTATACTAGTAATGTGTGACCCACGTTGCTTAAGTTTGTAATTCTTATAACTTTCAGGAAAAGAGTGTACTCCTACCTTGCAACGCACTTGTGACTCTTGAGTTGCGGGTGTCCATGGGCGGCGGTAGTCACTTACCATCAGGTGACCCGTCTGCTCGTTTGCCCCCTATCGCATAAAAAAAACATACATTGTAATATAAATCTGCCCCATGAGTTCCTAGTAATTGTAGGATATTTTCTGTCTGACATTGCGCGATACACAATGACATACAATTACGAATAGCCTTGTCTCTTTACAAGTTTCCTTTAAAAAATATGTTGCCAAGGTTAGACAGACTATGAAGTTACTCGTAATCATCAATTTTGAAGCTGTTTAAGCATTTTAAAAGATATGAAAATAGTTTTGTCATACCAGCACAAACGTGTGACGTGTGATCGTAAGAGTTGTCTTATACAGAATCACGGCCACGTGGGAATTCGTCTGATCACGCCACCGCCGTACTACGAGTAACTAATTCACTTCTAAACAATACAAACTATATATGAACTCGAATTCTTCTCTTTCAAATTGTCTTATTACAAGAACAAAGTGAGTTGATCTACGCAGTGAGTTCGTTGTACCGTGGTATAGGCCCTTCACCGGGTCCACGTCATTACTGCTTTTCGACTCAGTTTCCGAACGTGCACCGCACCGACCGGACACTGCGTGTGCTCTTTAAAAAATAGTTATTTTTTTTAAAGCTTTATCGAGTGGCTGTGATAGTCTTCAAGTGATATTTTTTATAGTTATAGGTTATCTGTGTCAGTCAAACGGTGAGTGTTGTATTTTTTTTTAATTCGGAACATTTTAAAACGTGAAGCAGGTGTAAATTAAAACAGTTAATAGTTGGTATTCGACTTGGTTCAGGTTAGAAGAAATAGTTACACAGGAACAGAGAGTATGAATGACTGGGCATGTTTTTCATGTATGGAATAGTGATACTGCATTCATTTTATTAACGATTTTATTGTTAACAAAGAAATGCGTCAACTAATTTAATGTATTGCTTTGTTATGACTTTTACATTGAGTCTGTCCAATTTCCGCTTAGAATTTATTTCTAGTGGCGGGTATTTTTATAAATTATTTCTAATGGCCAGGATATTTCTTGCAAATTAATGAATTTATTTACTTGCAAATGACGCGTTTTTTATTTATTTAAAAGATAGTATGGTTATAATTTTTTATTATAAATTTTAAGGAAATGTTTCTTGACACTGTCCATGCTTTTTTTCTTTCATTATTTAATGATTGCAATAAAAAGATTCGGTAGCGTACTCGCTTTAAGTCAATCAAAAGGTCACAGATTCGAACCCCATCCGGTGCACTACAAACGTGTAAATCAATCAATCAATCAATGTAAATCAATATACATGTTGATTGGTGCGGTCAATGTTGATATTGATAATATTTTTTTCTTAATTGTACACCTTTTATATTGAATAAACTAAAAGTAACCTAAAATTTTAAATTCTCTGTTCTGTGACTCAGGACTCACATTTCTCCCTGAATGGATGTAAACGAAATCTTCAATAACCATGTTATTAGACAGTTGCCGGTTTCTAAGCAACAATAAACATTGGGCTCTCCATAGCCAACTGTACGTCTTTGAACTTTTTATCAACCCAGTCAGACGTATCAGTTCCGTATTACGTCACCACAACATACACTGGTTTATATTATCTGTAAGCTCTATATGATGTAGACCGTCCCTTGATTCTGAATGTCATGAATGACACGCTAATGAAGGGACATAAACAATCGATGGTAAAGACCTTGAAAGACGAATGCGTTGACAACTTCAGAGGCCAATACTTCGCGAGTCGCGGCAATTCTAGTTTAAGGAAACAGTAAAAACATTTTATTTACAACGTAATTTATAATTATTTATTGTTATTTCTTTTTTTGTTTATTGAATGTCTGTCTGTACAAAGCCAAGCAGGAAAAAATGCGGCCAACTCTCGTCATTACAATAATATTTCGTATTTTTAACTTGATGAGACGTTCTGCAGAAGGATAATGGTATGTTTATACTATGTAATGTAAAAATAAATGTAAGATATATAAGATTATTTATCCTGCAGTTGTCTTTTTAAAGATTTTTGTTGTAAGTTTTTATCTAAAATTATTTTTAACTCATATTTTCAACAGATTGATTAATGATTAATCAGGTGTAATGTATTTATCGTGTCATAATCATTCATGTGTAAAATATTTCTTATCAACTGATGAGCTATATTCACGGTGCTTATATCATCATTTTCCCGATTAAATTTTTGAACGTTTTCTTTTCGTTCGCAGATTTCTAATTAGTTTTGAAGTGGTAGAGCCATGCTTGCTTAAGCACGAATGGGCCGGCTCGACCGGTGCGATACCACGGCCTCACAGAAAACCGGTTGTGAAGTAACGCTTGCGTTGCATTTCCCCGAAATGAGTGAGGTCTCCGGAGGCCCAAAATCCCCCACCCCCCTAATGATAGCGCTGTTAACGAAAAGGATACCCCAGGGGGGTACCAGCGCTAGCGTTGGAGAATCCCCCCCTGGACGTCCACCCTCAGTACGCATTATGCCTGAGCGTGGACGCCCAGGCTGCCCCTCGTACTCTGGGGGGGGCTCAACTGCGCTCTCAAAATCTGCTCGGGGCAAGAGAAGGCATACCATGGCACCCCCTGTCACGTTTACCGTGGATTTTTGCAACATTAGGGGCTTACATTCGAACCTCGACACTGTCCACCACCACCTTGAGACAGCAAAGCCGGCCTTGCTCTTTTTAACCGAGACGCAGATATCATCTCCAGCGGACACATCCTACCTCTGCTACCCTGGGTACGGACTGGAACACTCCTTTGTTCCTAAGGCTGGTGTATGCGTGTACGTTAGAGATGATATCACTTCTCGCCGCCTCGGCAATCTTGAAGGTAGGGACCTCTCCATCTTATGGCTACGTGTAGACTGCGACGACCATCCCCGCATCTACCTATGCCTCTACAGGTCCCATAGCGGTGATGCCGAAACGGACCGACTCATCGACCACGTCCAAATGGCTACAGACTCAGTGCTCCAGCAGGTCCCATCTGCAGAGATCGTGATTCTTGGCGACTTTAACGCCCATCACGCCGAATGGCTTGGTTCGCGCAAAACCGATCATGCGGGAAGATCTGTTCACGATTTCGCCTTGGCATATGGCTTGACGCAGCTGGTAGCAACGCCTACGCGAATCCCAGATGCAGAAAGCCACGTGCCTTCACTGTTGGATCTTCTGCTGACCTCACATCCTGACGGCTACAAAGTATCCGTTGAGGCCCCTCTTGGCTCTTCGGACCATTGCCTGATTAGGAGTATGGTGCCACTCGTTCACTCGCTGCGGCCGCGTGTTACAGGCAGTCGCCGCGTATGGCACTATAGGTCAGCAGACTGGGATGGAATGAGGACATTCTTTGCATCCTACCCATGGAGGCAGGTTTGCTTCTCGCCGGATGATCCCAATGTCGTTGCTGACTCTGTCGCGGATGTTGTGCTTCAGGGTATGGAACTTTTCATTCCATTCTCCCTGATTCCCACAGGTGGCAAGTCCCAGCCTTGGTTTGGTCGAACCTGCAAAGCGGCGTCCCGCCGAAAGCAGGAATGTTACCAAGCATGGGCTAATGCAGCGACAGCACGGGATGTAAAGACCAGCACATTAAAGAAGCAATTTAACTTTGCCTCCAGGTCCCTCAAAAGAGTAATTGCTGGGGCGAAGTCGGCTCACATCGGCAGAATTGGCGAGAGACTAGTTAGTCTCCCCTCCGGAACTCGTGCATTCTGGTCTCTTGCCAAAGCTGTCCAGGGGAACTTTTGTAAGCCATCCCTTCCACCTCTGCGCATAGGAGATAATTCGTTGGCCCACGACGCTAAAGAAAAAGCCGATCTTCTGGGCAAACTCTTTGTGTCCAACTCGACCCTGGACGACGGGGGAAACGCATCGCCGACCATACCGCAGTGCGAGACCCGCATGCCGGAAGTCCGGTTTACACAAAGGGCAGTGCGTAAAGCACTTCTTTCCCTCGACGTTCATAAGTCGAGTGGGCCCGATAGAATCTCTCCTATCGTGCTGAAGACGTGTGCTCCAGAGTTAGCACCGGTTTTAACGCGCCTTTATCGGCTTTCCTACTCTCTTGGCGTAGTCCCGAACTCATGGAAGACAGCTCTAGTGCACCCAATCCCTAAAAAAGGAGATCGCTCGGATCCGTCCAACTACAGACCCATAGCCATCACCTCCTTGTTCTCCAAGATAATGGAATCCATTGTTAACTGCCAGCTCCTCCGGTACTTAGAAGACCACCAGCTCCTCAATGATCGACAATACGGCTTCCGTCAGGGTCGTTCAGCTGGTGATCTTCTCGTATACTTGACTCACCGGTGGGCACAGGCGATCGAGACCAAGCGAGCGTTGGCCGTCAGTTTGGACGTGGCGAAGGCCTTCGATCGGGTCTGGCACAAAGCGCTCCTTGCGAAGCTTCCTTCCTATGGGCTTCCCGAGAAACTGTGCAAATGGCTCACCAGTTTTCTTACAGACAGAAGCATCAAGGTCGTTGTTGACGGTGCATGCTCCGACTCGAAGTCTGTTAATTCTGGTGTCCCACAAGGCTGTGTGCTATCACCCACGCTGTTTCTTCTGCATATCAACGACATGCTGCGGATTAGCAGCATCCATTGCTATGCAGACGATAGCACGAGTGATGCCCTTTACACCGGCCGCGCTAACATTTCTCGGGTAAACGTCATCGAAAGCCGATCCAAACTTGTGTCTGAAATCGAAACTTCTTTATCAAAAGTTTCAGATTGGGGTCGACTTAACCTAGTCCAATTTAACCCCACGAAGACACAGGTTTGCGCGTTCACCGCTAAAAAGATGCCATTGGTCGTATCACCTCAATTTGAGAGCACTTTCCTAACTGCATCAGCCAGTATCGGAATCCTTGGCGTCGATATATCAAGCGAAGTCCAGTTTCGCGGTCACCTAGAGAGTAAGGCCATATTAGCCTCGAAGAAGCTTGGTGTGCTAAACAGATCGAGACAGTATTTTACTCCGGCCCACCGCCTGCAACTTTATAAGGCGCAGGTTCGGCCGCACATGGAATACTGTTCTCATCTCTATGCAGGTGCACCCCAGTACCAACTTCTGCCTCTTGACCGCATTCAACGGAGAGCGACTCGCATCATCGACTGCCAAGATATTTCTGATCGACTTGACACCTTGGCGTTGCGTAGAGATGTAGCTTCACTCTGCATCCTCTATCGCTTGTGTCATGGGGAGTGTTCAGAGGAATTGTTCGGACTTATACCGGCTGCTGGTTTCCGCCATCGTCCTACGCGACAACATATCCATCCCCATCACCTGGACGATTGGCACTCCACCACTGTGCGCTTCTCCAGAAGCTTTTTGCCTCGCACAACCAGCTTATGGAACAAATTGTCGCCTGCCGTATTTCCGAACCGATACGACCTTCAAACCTTCAAGAAGAGAGCGTACCTCTACCTAAAAGGCCGGCAACGCACTTGTGACTCTTGAGTTGCGGGTGTCCATGGGCGGCGGTAGTCACTTACCATCAGGTGACCCGTCTGCTCGTTTGCCCCCTATCGCATAAAAAAAAAAAAAAAAAAAAAAAACCTTGGTTAATTTAGTCAGTCTGTTGTCTGATCACATGCTGACTGTGATCAGTGATCACATTGATCACTGTTACCTAGGAGAAACGAACAAAGTGTCTGCCGTTGAGAATTGTTTACTAAAACCATGGTGGTAATTCCCCGCTATACATACATATAAAACAGTGTTTCTGAGACGTCTCGATTTCTTCATTTGGATTACAAAAAGAAAATAGTTATACGTACGATGTAAACAATATAAGTATATATTTGTAAATTATTTCATTATCAAATACTTACCTCAATGTCATTGCCATTGTTGAAGTATAATGATGAATATGTACTATGTTTGTTTAAATAAAATGTTTGTAACTATGTTAACGGATCAAATTTACCGCAGTCGACAAGACAATGTGTCTATTGACACGATAAAAAACTAAATTGTAGAATTTGAGTTAGTAAGAAAGGCTACATAACCTGTCTGTCTGGTATAAAATTGGAAGTAACGTTGTTTATCGGGTTGCAATTACATATACATTTTAATATTTTTATTGGCCATTGTGTATATAAAATGTTATAGGTGAGTCTGTCATATTATTTAGAACTGCCATAGAAACACCTCCGGGGTACATTTTCTTCTGATCTCCCCCCGAAAAAACTCTGAAGCCCGGCTTACGTTTCAAATAAACTTGTACTAATTATTCCTCTAGAAACTGCTGGGACCTAAAGCTTACTTTGTAGTGGTATTATTTATATTTGTTAAATTCTGGATGTATTTTGTTAAAAGAAAATTGTCTTTACCTTAGTTGCTAGAGAAATTAATATTTCTTGATAGTATATCATAATAACATGTATATATTTCTTCAACAAACTTTTAACATGCATCGCAATGACCCCGCTCTGTGATCGCTGAGAAGGGCAAAGGTGAGAATCGTGTAAGAAGATAAATTTACAAACACGCAAATTTCTAACCTCAAAGTTTTTAATTATCTCACTAAATATTAGTGTTTTATTCTTTATTTATTTAATATGGTCCTAACTACAAGCCTATAAAAAATAATAATAAACTACCGACATGTTAAGGATTTCACCGTTAAGCAGGAATTTAAGTTATTAATTTTTTGTTACTTGTGTAATATTGGTTGTTGAATATATAATGACTACAATTAGGTGCAGTTCTGTGCCCACTACCTTCCAAAGAACCTAAAGACAGCCAATTTAGATAGTGTCATAGGCACTGTTTCTGTTGTTCCCCGGTTAGTGATGGACTTTTAACCACAGTAAGTCTTTGTTACTTTCAAGCCAAGGTTTGTAGTTCGCGTGGACCGTATGTTGTCACATCTACTTCCTTCAAATAATTCAGACTCAAAGTCCATACCGCTTCTACTTCCGTTTCTTAACCGTTCCATTTCCTCTGCTAATCACGGAACTTGCTTAGAAATGTATCCCAGATCAGAAGGAAATAAAGCTGCTGTTTTCTTTATTCAAGTTCTACCGCGAGTGGGTTTCTAGCTATTCACTGGCATCTTTCTGATAAATCAATATTTTTACGTTATTTAAACCTGAACTTAGCTTTATTGATTTCGCAAGATTAGAAAACGATATGTCATAGCCAAGTTTACTAAGCGATAAGCACTCACTAATACAATACAGATTACAAACAATTGTACGTATTTTATTGTATTTAATATATAGTCTTTATATACATTTAAAAAAAAAACTCAATCTCAAAATCTCACGTTTTTATAAAGGGAATTGTCATAACTTTACATAAGTTAGTTGAAACGGATCCTGCTTTGATGTGAAATGGGATTCAGTTATTTTCTTTGTCAACAATTTAGTAACAAAAATATAATTTTCTCTTATTTAATCATGGCATATATATGTTGATAATGGCCTGAAATGGAAACCCTGCGCCTGAAATGATACTAAAATACCAAGATTTGACCCCGAATAGGAAAAATACAGGATTTAAAAGTATAATTTGGTACGGTGAAACACAATTAAAGTTTAAAAAAATGTTGATTACTGTGTATTCGTATCATATATTTATGAACACAATCGATTAATTATTCAGAAAATTAAGTTTCATTACTAACAATTTCGTGTCAATTAAATATGTAAGTACCAGGAGATAAGACATCTGGTAGAGGTCGCAAAAATATGCCCTAATTGCGAGTGTGTCGCAAAACACAGCTGGTTTACAAGACTTTATGGTACACGAACAGAGTTCGTTGACTCCAGCTCCTACTCCTTGCGTTGTCTTTACCTCTACGCGTCAGTGCTCGCACCTTCAATATTGTACTCATTAAAAATAAAAAGCAACTGATAAAACGTACTAATTAAATTAATAATTATATTCAAAACGGTTAAGTTAATTACTTTTTTTTTAAAGGATCATCCAATCCAATCCGAAATACTACTCTTAAAGGAGTACAGGTCAAGACCAAAAATGTATTTCTGGTAATCACATAGAAGATTCTGGTATCAAACTCGATGCGGTCGGTAATATATTAATACAAACGATTTCTGAAAAATTTAAAGAGTTAGGATATGCTTTAATTGTGACTCACTCCCGTAAAACAATATAGTCAGTCGTTCAAGAGTTTTAAATGTCCCTGCAGCTGCAGACTTCGCTCTCATAGCTTTCCTACATATGTTTATGTAAGATAAAAACGCTAAAACTAGCTCAAGTACTAAGTCTTGTATGGAATAAGGTGACCTTTAGAGCTATTAAATTGTTCCGTAAGGTTATCGCTTCGTGCGGTTGGAGGTGCGGAGAGGACAGTCGACTTGTAAACTCCCCGATAACCCACGATAACAGGCGTCTGAGGACACTGTCACTCAGTGATGTGGTGACATGATGACCGTCGCTTGGCTGATATCGATAAACACGTTTGTGTTATCCAGCGGTCTTAATGCCGGGATTGGTTATATTATTGATATCCTATTTCTTTTTGTGTGAAAGCCAGTAATCGAAGTAATTAATGATAACTCGTTCTCTGTGATCTATTCTGTGATTAATACGAAAGTTATCTTGGATATAGAAAAGTAAATATTGCCAGCAGTGTTCCATTTTATATATATGAAATAATATTTATTTTTGTTATTTTATTACATTTTAGTCTTGAAAATAATGGTTGAGTATTTATTTTTACTTTAGCTTGTTACTTTAGTACACGAGCGTTACACCCATCATTCCATGCTCTCTGATTCCCACCGGTGGCAAATCCGAGCCCTGGTTTATTCGAACTCGAAATCAGGAATGTTACCATCATGGGAAACTGCAGCGACAGCATGGTTTGCAAAGATCATTAAATAAGCAATTCAACTTGCCTCCAACTCCTATAAAAGAGTAATTGCCAGGGTTAAGTCGGAGAATATCGACAGAACTAGTGAGAGGTTAGTGAGTAAAAAAGAAGCCGATTTACTGGGCAAACTCTTGGCCCTGGACGACGAGGGAACCGCACCTCCGACCATATCGCTGTGCGAGAACAGCATGCCAGAAGTCCGTATTACATAAAGGTCATTGTCAGTAAAGCCTTCTTACCCTCGATATTCATAAGTCGAATGGGCCCGGTAGAATTTCTCCTATCGTGCTGAAGACGTGTGCTCCAGAGTTGGAACCGGTTTTAACGCGCCGTAGCCTACTAACGCGGATGAAGAATGATAACATTGATAACAAATACTTAACCCTTATAAAAACCGTTGCTCGCTAACACACTGTTATCTATTGCATTAATCGTCCAGAATGGCTACGTATTGTGCAAAATAATGTATACGTGTTCGAGGTCGAGATACTAAACGAGACCAACGGAAAACACGACCACCTTCAAATTTCACATTTATTTATGTTAATGGTGTCCGCACATGTCCGCAGTGTTCACGTGTATTTACCGCAAAAATTGGGTACATTAGCCATCTAAGAGCAAAACACCCATGCTCGTAAAAATATACAGTAGCCTAGTCGCCGTAGCCGAAATCGGCTGTGAATATGATTATTTTTATGTTATCTATTTATGTTCTCATCGTCTATACTCCTCCAATGACCTCTTCTATCTCACCTAAGTCCTTAGCAATTTGTTTTTAAATGTATATAAAATACATATGAAGGTAACTAATTTATCAGTCCTTGACACTTATCATCATATTAATTAATAGCACTTAAGTACTGCATAAGAATAATTTCTCCACTCAAACTAACTAAGAATCAATTAAGAATTTTAAATTGAAAGCGAGCATTGATTTATTTAATTATAGTTAGTGAAGATTGCAGGTATTGCGACGTCTAAAACTTAACTATTAACCCCCCCACTGCAGGATCCTTACTTGTACTCCTACTACTACTGTTGTCTTTTAAAGAAAACCTTATACAAATATAATGACTATCTTATCCTATACAAAATACTATAGGTATGTGAATATATCTAAATCCACACCAAGCACCTCACAAGTTAAGTTGTAGTTACTGTAACATTTTAGACTGACGTTTTAAATGTTGTAATTTTAGTTGCTTATGGTTGCGTCAATACATATGTAAAATAGGCTCCTGAAGTCACCGGGTGCGGGTCCTATTATAAAACCAGCGTTGCAGTCTCCGGCTGCAGCAATATGCTGAGATAGATGCCTTCTAAATAAAGGTGCCTCCTAAATTCTTTCTTTCTTTAAATAAAGGTTGCTCTAGTTTTGTTTCTTTCGAATATATTTGTTAGTGGTCAGAACAGCTATAGATTTTTAGAATGTCGGCTAGAAGACACCGCTGTAAGTTTTATTGCATCCATCGCATGAGAACCACCAACTCAGGCCGCAGTACGTTAACGCTCCTTAGGTAGCTCCGTAGGTTTCCTAAATAAAAAATAGAGGTCACTAACCTCTTTAAAAGATGTCCTGCTGTAGAGATGCATATATAGATGTCTAAACACCCACGTGCGAATCCAAGACATTTGCAATTCGATTAGTGAGTCACTTCTCCAACAACATGAAGCTAAGTTCATTGGCACCTTAATATGTTAATATACACATTTTAAGACGTATTCATACTTTTCAATGTGCACATTCATTTTTTATGTCTCAAATTGTTATGCTAAAGACTGGTCGTCGTCTTACTCAAGAGAAACGCTTTCACCTGAATTGGTAATCAAGATATCTCTATTCACCGTTTCGTATAAAAGCAAACTACTCGAATTCTTACGTCATCACTTGCCACAGTTCACTGAACAGTCAGCTGGGATAATGAAACTCAAATGCGATCTCGATTGCAATCGATTCAAGAACGTACTACAAATGTCCATTCATCGTTTAAATGAGGTTTATGGTTCAATTCGTCACATGCTGCCTTCTGATCCGTGTTGAGGTCTAAAGTCCGTGTTTTTATTTAGCTTTAAAATCGCCGGCGTAGCTAGTGCTCTGTTACAATTGATCAAGTGGACTTCGGTCAGCATTGTCTGTGCCTTCAAGATAAGCCTGAGTATACAACAGCGAGTCATTTAAAAAAAAATACCACGAGATTTTTTATAAAGATATGTTCTATTTCGTTTGTATTGTAGATAAAGTAAACACATGCTGAAATTAGTTTTTTACGAGTTTGTTTCAACTGTGAACAAGAGAGACAAAGGTAACTGCAGATATACAAATGTTTTTGCTATCATTATCTTGTGTGTGTTTTATCTACACGTCAATAAGTGAAATAAAACCAAAAATAGTATTTACGTACACCTATGTGAGCATAATATTCTGCATCCTTAGCTTTGTTGATATATATACATATATATATACTATATACGACCCGACAGACGTTGTCCTGCATGATATTTCAAGCGATTAGGATCAATATAGATAAATAACCTAGATACCGACTGCAGCACCATCTGCCGGGCTGATTTGTGAATCTAAACCATTCCAAGATCCCCTTGAACACACACAAAAAATTTCATCAAAATCCGTCCATTCGTTTGAGAGTAATTCAGTGACATACACACTCACAGAAGAATTATATATATAAAGCTAACAAGCTTACTTATATATATATATATAAGTAAGCTTGTTGTGTTGGATGATTTTAGGTAACAACCAAAAAAGATTCATAGCTGTAAATTTCTATTTGATCTTCGTTTTATATCGCGTGTACAGAAAGTCTACGTATCATGTGTACATAAAGTTTCATGGTGATATTTATCTATTGGCATAACATTATACAGAGTTAACGTGCATCTTCTCTTGTGCCTTAGCTTTGCGGATAAAAGCGTGACACCGTCTAACACTCCGAGCGACACAAATAACGTATTGACACGTGTAATGTTTACAAATCATGTGCACCTTGCTTAACACACCGGTATAGGACTCACGTGCTTGCCTTTATCCCCGAGTTGTACTCCGTTGTGATATCTCGTGTGTATAGGACTTCGGGACGATGAAGTGAGTAATGCTTGTTAAAATTTTAAAATACTTTTATTAGTTGTCGAAAACCAAATTATTAACAGCAACTTCGTTTGATGGAGTAAGAAATGTTTTCATTTTTTTTTAAATCAGCTATTAAACGAAGAAAAAGCCATTGACAAAATACTTTTATTCAAAATATACATATATATTTATTCTTGCTTATCCAGTCACACTTGATTTACAAGGAACAACCTTTAAAAAAGATATATCAGGCATAACTGCAAAGCTAATTTAATAAAGAACAGATTATTAAAAGCGGTATTTTAAAATATAATCTTCGTTTATAGTAGCGGCCGTTGATATCTTATCTGTTTATCAGCTTTTAAATAACTAAATTTTCAAACAAGTGGACACTTTAATGGTACTTTGTATGAGTATCTCGCTTGAAATATCTATAGACATCAAGATTGCACAAAATGAAGATCAAAACAGATTTATATTCCAATAAGAGTGTTAAACGTATTACAGATATCGTTCGAAAGGTGTACTTAGCATGGTAGTACGGCGTTAAGTTGTACATAGCATCATAAAGTTCGTATCGCGAATCGATAACATTCCGTTGGGATGTATGCCCCACTTGTTTCTGTCCCTGTGTGACACGTAACACCGTCGCAACAGGACGCTTTACTCCTTGAAAAAGGTCCCCCGTTAGTAAAATATGAGTAATAGTTTGTATTCTAATGCTTGTTAATCACCATTGTAGGCTCGGACTTTCCGGCACCAGCAAGTTAGAATTATAGGTATGCACATTCGACTTGCTTGAGTTATTGCTTATTCTCCCCAATCCATTTGTATAAGCATAACCCTTTCCATCCTTTGCTACTAGAAGTGTACAAAATTTCACCAAATCTAATTCCTAGAAGTGCCCGTTACACGGCAATAGGCTTGCTGCCCCCTATTTCGTAAATGGGACTAATTTATAATCTACAAAATGTGGGCGTTAATTATAACTGTGTCTACCCCTTCGGAGATAGTATCTATGTGTTATTCATCACCTAAGTTTTATGATAAGAAAATGTTTTTTTTTATGTAGAGTTTTTAAGGAGCTGTAGACTGTTTATCAGTTCCCTCTGAATATTATTGCGTTTACACAGCGATATATATTGTTTGTCAGGAGTCAATACAATCACGTGCATGTTTGCTACATGAATGACAAAACGGGAAAAACATCTCCATTAACATCACGTTTTCAGCCTTTATTGCAATTAACTGTATTGCCCCTGTAATGAAGATAAATGGTCTAGAATTGATTAAATGCTAATTAAAATTCTGTGTTGTGTCTACAGTCGAACGAAGTCAGCTGTTCGTGTAATAATGTCTATGCTTCGCAACTGACAGCCCTTTGAACATATTCCTTTGTACTTAGATGTGACCCTGTTAATAAAAAATTAGGTTTGTGACGTCATTGGATTGTACAAATTGTTTATTCTGTATAATTAAAAAGGTTTTGTAATATGAATAAATACTCGTATTCACTACGCTTGAGATTTCACTACTTCGAAGTCTTCGTTATTTCCTTAAAACAATGTCTTTTACGTGTAGAATTTACTTAAAATTAGTTCCTCCTTTGTATTTCTTACAATTTAACGGGCCCGTTATAAATAATGCACTAATTACATTATTGCAAACTTCGCATAAATCTTTTAAATTGGTTTTAATATTTCTTAAGCACTTATTTAGTAGTACAGGGTTAAGTCATACCTAGTAATTTATAGAGGGAGAGCGGGTATCTTATGGATTTCTCTGTATATGGAGAGTTTGATATAATTAGAATATTTTTATTATATTTTTTATATATATAGAACTAGAATCAATGACGTTCTGAACAGAGGGCAGGTCAGAACTACCCGAAACCGGGGTATGTATGAAAGATGTGATGAAAATCGAGGCAGCTTGTGAGGTATGTAAGGATAGAAGAAAGTGGCTAGCTGTTGTCTCTGCCTACCCAAAAATGAAAACGGCGTGAGTGAAAACTTACATCTATTATTTGAATTTGTTTGAAATAGATACATACTATAATTGGTCAAATCTGGTGGTTAGAGAATATGACACTCTTCTTCACAGTACATAAATGAGTTTAAAGGCTTTAGGAGAAGTGACGAATTCATATAAAAGAAAAGTTGCTACTGACAGTGTTGAAAGGTGTTAAAAGCCATATGTATAAAAATAATTAATAACATTGTAAGGGCAACATGTACCAAGTATGGTATTTTCTGTAGTACCTGCTCGTAGTTTCGTTAGTTCACAAGAATAGAATTGACATTCTGACAATTGAGTGCATATTGCATTACTAATTGGACTAATTGAGCTACTTACCACGTCTGGAAGTATTACGTCACTCGCTACTGGGCCTTGCGACCAACTTATGCCAAGCGTCTGACCACAAACTAACTCATTCTAATAAAGTTACTACTGTCACAGCAGAGAGGACAGTTTAAACTGAAATAGTTAGTGGTTTGTAAGAGCTACAATTTATAGGAAACAATTAAAAACTTGTAGTCATTTAGTGAAAGGGACGTTTTGAGACACTAAGAATCGCGACGTTCAGGCTATAAATAATCCGATTATAAATCTATTGATTTTTTTATAATAATTCGTTCAATTTCATATCGAGATATAAAAAGAAAATACAAAATCAATATTTTGAATCAGATTACGACATTAATCTAAGAAAAATAATTCTATTGCGAACAATTGAATATTGGCTATATGAATCTACATAATTTTACCGATAGAAGGTGGAGTATCTACTTAACATAGACCTTAAACGACTTCTCTTCAGACTATTCTTTCTATTTTATTCAATTCATACCGCGATAAGTTATACGTAGTGTAGGGCGGTCTGCGGCACGATGGACCGACGACTTGAAGAGGGTTACTGTG
Organism: Tyria jacobaeae; assembly: GCA_947561695.1. NCBI lineage: Eukaryota > Metazoa > Arthropoda > Insecta > Lepidoptera > Erebidae > Tyria > Tyria jacobaeae. Next base: position 22,524,108 of record OX387213.1, read on the forward strand.
GGAGAGCCATGCTTAGGCACGAATTGCCCAGCACTCTTTTTTTCCTTTACCCACATCACCTACTAAGGCAGGCAGCGCACTTACGACTGCTGAGTTGTAGATGTCCATGGTCGGCAGTTGTCCTATTTTCATATTTCTTAAAAACAAGTTGGATGGCAAAGGATGGAGATGAACTGCTCAAAACCGGGATAGGTGGCGTTCCTTGGGTGTTACCTTCGTTAAGCTGTGGACGGCAATAGGCTGATGATGATGAGGGGCTGTTTTGTTCTTCTCTTACGTAATTATATACATATATATTTACTTATCAATTCGCTCTTTGATTAGCAATTAAGCTAGCGTGAAGCAAAATAGCTGATATTACAAGGAGATAGACATAGTTTCTATGTGACGAGCTCGTTATTATAGTTAATTGCATGCTAGCGCGATAGAGGCTCTCAAAAGCGTTATGCAATATTCGCGCGATCTCTCGTCACGGACAGTGAATCAAATTATCTGCCCAATTACCGGCGACCAACTGCTGGAAATTTGTTTTATATTTTGTTTTGTGGCATTTCACATTAGCACTTTAATTTTGATTATTTTTATGAACTACTAACTATTTTAGTACTTTATATTGTACATATATTCCATATCTGTTATGTTTGTTACAATAAGTTTACATTCGAAGTTATTTTATATACATCATCATATATCAACGATATGATTGATGTTGATGTTGGTTGACTGGGCTGGGCCGTTGATCTAGCGGTTAGCTAATATTTGTATACTGAGCACGATCATTTGTTCTCTCTATCTATAGTATGTATGTATTTAGAAATATATCTGGTTACCATAGTACAAGCTCTGCTTAGATTGGGATCAGGCGGCCCTGTGTAAGATGCGTAGAGCCTTTATTATTATTTATTATTGATATAAATATTATAAATACAAAGTCTCTATGCCTCCTTAGATCTCCAGTATCATTCATGCGGCTGCACTTCAAATAATTGCCTAAGTTATTATATAAGAAGCTATCTGCCAGTAAGCCGATAAAATCGGTCCACGGGTTCTGGAGATTCAATTGTTGTTGTACAAAGTAGTTATAAGCTGTTTTTTTTTGTTGTATTACAATCAGAAGTGCTTTCAAATCTATCTTATTCTTGTTTTGTTAATCAATCTTTGAGCTCACTACATTTCATTAATCGCTAGAAATACTGAAGTGAAGTTTATAAAGTTTTTATTTGACAGTTTCCTTCTCGTAACTATATGCAAATGAGCGTTAGGTAAATAAACAAATAGCGTTAATAATAATGTGATTTATCGTGTTCATTCAGCAATTGTTTGACGTAAACCTAATGCAACCACACGAATTGACCTATTGCAGTAAAACACTATAATATAGGGAAATATAGATATTCGTGCATGTTACGCAATCCTGGCTACCGCAATTTATCAGCCAAGCATGGTACTACTATTATATATAAATTTAGATTTAAATTATGTTCGTCACTCAATCTGGATGAAATTCGGCTTACAGCATACATATCCTCTGCCCTCCTCGTGAGGAGTCCCAGTCCCAGTGAGGAGGAGGGCAGAGGCGGTATATTGCCAATCCAGAAGAATTGACAATATAGGCAATACCCCTTTCTATCCTCACTGTTTTTAAACAGCTACTTGTTCATAAATTCACAACGTAGTCACATGTTGGACTTTGCACATATCATATGTTCATCCTCCTAACAAAGTACTAAATAAAAAGAGCATATGTCTTAAGCTTTTAAGATATATGCTCTTTTTCCTTGTGGATTTTAACATGACTATACTAATGATACATTCATTGAAAATACTGTGTATTTTACCGTTATTCAACATCCTCTGATATTCAGCTAATAAGATTCCCTAAAATCCATTGTATAAAAAACATTCCTCAGAAAGTGGCTCATGTGGTTAATCCTTGACTATCCTGTTTTACAATAGACTGCCCTGTGTATCTTGTTTTATTTGTCATTTGCCCTAGTAGCCTAAACGACTTGATAGATTTCGACAAGCGAGGTGTCATTTGAATCGTTTTAATAATGAGTATAGGCACATAGAGTATACATATGAATTCAGAGCATCCGACGCTGGTGTGTTTCTCCGAAACTGTACATTAAACTATTTTTTTTTTATGAGCCTGTGTAATGAGCACGGAGCAGAGACATAAAGGCTACTAGTTCTAAACAATATCGACATCTCCGACCTATCTCTCGTAGCTGTCCGTAATCCCAAGGTTTATTACATTGATGGTCCTCTTTGAAATTGATTGATATATATACATACATATATCAGTTCGATTAGCATCAGGACAATTACTTTTGGGTATGAGTTGGGTTTTGTTACGATGAGAGGATAAATTGGTTTCCCCTGTCCTCTAAAGTTTTGCTATTGTCTTAATAGTATGAGCAATTAAGATTTAGTGGACAATTCTTGTAATATGTGAGGTAATTATGAGAATAATAGATGCTATGTCATACGAGCCGGTGTCTGTGTGACGATGATGGATCAAGCTTTGTTGAATAATTATATATTTGCATTACATAATACCAAGCAAGTCTTGAAATTAGTACATGGTAAAAATTATTTTTTTAATGTTTCTTACTAAAGTTAATTATAAGACCCTGACGCGAATAATTTTACTTATGCCGTATATTTATTTGGAGCTATTAATATAGCCTTTTTGAAATCAGATAAACGGGGTCAACTTGGTAATGGATAATGTAATAAATAAATAAGGACAAGTAGTCAAACAGCTGGACGGTCTGTTCGTTTTTTTTTTTATGGTGTAGGGCGACTGATGTATCGACGGATCATCTGATGGTATATGACAACTCTCGTGCGTAAACACCTGTAACTCGAGAGTCATAAGTGCTCTGCCCGCCTTTGATTGAGCAGAGGAGTTGGGCCTCCGGTACTCTAACTCACTCGGCAGTAAAATGCAAAAATTTTTAGTCTACCGGTATTATTCTGTAAGCCGGCCTATTCGTGTCTAAGCGTGGCTCTCCAACGGATAAGAATACGGTATTTATTTCAACGAGCATAATACAAGTATCCATATCTATAAACCTTTTACCCGCTTATAATAATAAGGAATGTGTGTCCCATCACGTAAAAGGTTTGTTAATTTTTTATTTCATCGTTAATATTCAAATGAATATTTAAATTACATACAACAAACTTCTTAACTTATATCGGCTCTAGCTAACGAATACTGCGTTAACCGACCGACTTTTTCTGGACTAGTGAATGGCAGTACCCCGCGGAAACGAAACTTCAGTATGCTCTCGTGCTTGCCCGTTTGATAATATAATTTGATTTGTAGCTGGTTCTAACACAATTATAAAAATAAATTATCTTTTGACTTCTCGAGTGCCTCTTAAGTCAAGTATCAGTTCGTCTGATATCATGAGTAGGTTTATCCTTATTGTTTTTTTGGATGGCAACAAAATAACTTAAACAAATAAGATGTATTTTTGAATTGTCAGTAGTAGGAGTTGATCAGAGTAAGTCGGTCGTGTTGTAGTTACCTGTTCCAATGAAACTCCAAGGACACTCCGTTACAATTGTTTTTTTTTTATTTGTGGTTACATTGTCTATAAGCGCAAGGAATCTGTGAGTTCAATGTACCATTTATTCTTAAATGTAAGACACGAGCAAATTATTAAAGTAAAATAGTAGTCAGGAGATTACCAACTGCGACCGACGGCACTCACTGGCAAGACGCACGCGCCAGCCATCGTCCAATTCGACCATATCTAAGGGTCCCGAATACTCTAGTATATCAAACAGTTAACTAAGATACTATCTTAAATCGTATATCGAGGTCACAATATGGCGATGAAGGTTTTCAAATTCGAATTTTATGTAAACGGACCTATCAGAACGGGCAAAGCTCCAGATCTACGTTATGAATCATATTTTTTTGTCTAGAAAGCTAGAACATATCTAAATAGCAATCTAAAAATAAAAATACGGATTATTAAATTGAGTGCGTTTGATTTGATTTGCTTATAATTCAGTCATTGTATATTGTGGTGCAAAAGCTATGGTATATATTGTAAACTAGCTGCTACCCGCGACCTTGTCCGCGTGGTATTTAACAAAAAAGTTATTGTTCAGTTCGCAGAGCTTACGATAACTTATTAATTCAATATTTAAGAAATACCTATACTAATTTAAATGAAATTCTTCTTTTAATCTAATAGTATAAAATTTTAATTGGTTTTAATTTTTTTTTCGTGAGGTCCTATTGTTTATCTAAATTAAAAGTAGCCTAAGTCACTCCTTGTTACATCAGCTATCTGCCAGTGAAAGTCCCGCCAAAATCGGTCCAGCCATTTCAGAGATTAGCCGGAACAGACAGACTAGACAGACAAAAATTGAAAAAAATGTTGTTTTGGTATATGTACCGTGTATACATCCATATGCAATTAGTAAAAAACAGTTAATTTATTATTACAAACAGACACTCCAATTTTATTTATTTGTATAGATTATACTTATATATGGAAGACGAGGGCTGTTTTGATAATAATGTGAGAGTGATGGCACCAACACGGGCTGTGACAAAATTAACCCAAAGGAATGTATATGTGGCGTGGGGTCAGGATAAAATAAATTATGTATTGTCATTTATATCTCAATATATTTTTTATAATATCTAACATAATTACGGCATAACTGAACGCTGCTGTAATTTTGACACGAATTCTAAAATTAAGTTCTTAAATGTTTGACCTAATTTTTCTTCACTAACGACTAAGCCACTGCCACCCAAGACAACATACATATATTAAGTAATCGCCATTGCTTTCTCACGCCTACTGTTTATCAACACACTGGTTTTCAGTATTGTTCTTTCACAATAGTACAGTTACATAGAATATTTAACTCAACACACGCAGTGCCAACATGTTTACAGGTAATTTTTATCAATTTATTAAAGTTTTACAATTGCACTAGAGAGTGATTTTTTGTCATGATTCTTTACTCTTCAAATAAATTAAATTCTTATTTTTATAAAATTTTACATTGATCACAACAAACAAATGCAATGTAAGAATCCATTACTGACTTGTTCGCCTAACTGTACATCTGAGACCTAGATGCCACTGGTAGTCAGTAGTCAGCACTCGCGTCGCCGCCGGCGCGTCGTATGGGCTTTACTCAACGAAGTCTAAATTTAGCCCGCGGGGGCTCGACTCGACAGCACCGCGATCACTCATTTAAAATTGTGCTTTATTTCTTGCGTTGTTTACAGTTCCTTATACAAATGGAATGAAATATTATTCTCATTGAGGAGTAAATTAATGTTCTATTTTTATGATTACTATCTTTGCAGATGTTAACTAAAATGTTTGTATAACTAAGTATGGTAGTAATACACAAAATCTTATAGCGTTTTAATACCTTAAAATGCGAAGGTTAAGATTTATTTTAACAACATATAAAATTATATCTTTAAAAAAGATTATGTAAGTAAATTTATATAAATGTTTAGTCAAGTACATGTCTGTGTTTGAATAAAAAAGAACCTGTAATCAATACTGATAACAAATTAATGCATACATTATGACGGTATAAATATAATGTGAGTACATAGAGCTGGTGTCATTGTTAAATAACAAAAAGATATGATTCTAAGAATAGAATTTTATATTATACATACATATCCCTGAAGGGGTAAGCAGGGAAAGGTCTATTAAACACCCACACTGTGCATATTCAATTTAGATTCAATTAACGTAATAGGGGGCTAACCTATCGTATATAAGGAAGAGTGACATGTACTTCTTATGCAATATCTTCTTATTCGCTTATCGCATTATCAGTATGATTTCAATTTTTTTTTGTTCTTATGCTAATAATACTTGTAAAAGCTTGTTCATATAAAACAAGTTTTACGGCTGCACAGAAAACCGGTTGTAAAGAAACGCTTGTGTTGCATTTCTCTGAAATTGGTGATGGTATTTCGGAGACCCAACTCCCCCTCTCCTCTTTTCCCTTCACCTCATCCTTCCCTCCCCACTTTCTCTCCCCGCATGGTGTACATGGACGGCGGTTGTCTCCCAATTTTATATAAAAAAAAGTGTACAAGATGTGAATGTCCCAGGGCTGATATTATGACCAAGAAACTGATTCTCTTACCTCAGTTCGTTTAATTCTTATGCAGACCAGCAGGACCTATATTATAGACCAGCGCAGTTGATGTAACCAATTCCGCGTCCGTGGGTCGGCCCTACATCCTCTTAAACATTTAATTCATTTATTTATTTATTGCTGAACATGTACCTAACATAACTAATATTTGAGGTGTTAAAAAGCAAAGATCAAGCAATGTTCCGCCTGTTTGGGCATACAACATTTACTGTACTACATTAAAATTAAATTTATAAGCATAACTTATATCTTATTAACATTTGACTGTTTGCTCAACAGAGGTAGGTAGTATAGTGTAGTATTGCGTCATAAGCTGCTATTTTTGTGTTAATGTTTGGAGAATCGATTTGGATTTCGTCAACTTTTGTACCTGCACCTAAAAGAAAACAACTTGTCTTATTTCGTTTTGTTTTGGGTGTTATTTTTTGCTGCCTATCAGTGCTGATAAAGTTGATTGACCCATAAATTACACCTTTAGGGTCGCTAGTATTTTTTTGTTTAGTAGTAAAAAGCTGTCAAATGTTATTGCTATGTTTTAAATATATTTATATTTTTTTTTTCGTTGCAGGTTGAAGAACACAGAAATGTTTATAGACGAGAATGAGACGTAAGTAATATATCTGCTTTTAACTAGATAGTTGGACGCTTCTGATACACAAATATCTTTACTAATAATATTGTAAATGTTAAAGTAAATCATTTTTATCAGGTTCTTAATTGTGCTTAATAAAAATATAAAAAAATTACATCAAAATTGTCGCTGTTATAAATATATTACGGTGGAATCACTGACCTGATGTTAATTAAATTAGTGAGTATAGGTTTGCGATAAACCAAAGTTTTTTCTTTAAATATTCAGTTTTTATCAACGTAGCAGATTTCTCACTTTGTAATATCACTTTAGACTGAGGTTTGATAGTACCAGTTAGTTTTTCTAGTTGAGACAAGGGCGACCAGAGCGACATAACACAAATGATTTTCCTTAATGATGCTAGTGTTTATAAGTACTTATAAAAATCAGTTCATTTGCCAACTAAATTGTGTAAAAAAAATAGTATTAGCGTAACGAATAAGTTCACTATATAGACTCCTTTAGCGCATTTAATTTAGTCCCACAAACGTAAGAGGGGGCAAGCCATCTTCCTGATTCTTTCGGATTTAAATGAAAAAAAAATGAGAATAGAGAGCAGAGCACAGAACTTTTTAAAATTGAAAGACAGGATAAAAATATAAGGCAATTTAAATTGCTTACTCGAATAATGGAAAATTGCACAACGGAAAATACCTCACTCAAACTGGCTGGCAACCAGTTGTGTTACCAGAACATAAAATAAAAAAATAAGACAGACAAAATCAATGAATATATTTAAAGATAGAGACATCAGTGTTTTAATGTATTAAATGCATGATAACAAACTGAAATCTATTTGAATAAATAAAACGTGGATATTATTTAATTATAATCAACTTTTGTTTAAACCATTATTTGCAATTTCATTAACACATTGTTCACTCAAAGCAAAGAGGAAATTGCGCCACTATAAACTAATAGTAGGATCATGCCTAAAGGGCGTTTTGAGTCGAATTCGCTTTTCGCGAACCTTCCAACTACAAAGTTTTATAAATCTAAATGTACTAGGACAAATCTAGTTCCAATACAAGTAGTATAATCAATTATCCGCGGATATTTCTGAGAAAGGTTTGAATGGAATACAATGATTGGCCTGTTGGTCTATTGGTAAGTGACCCTGACTGCTACGCCAGAGGTCGGGTTCGATTCCCATCCAGGACTAATATTTGTGTGATGAGCATGATCATTTGTTCTGTGTCTGGGTGTAATTTATCTATTTAATGTATGTATTTAAATTATTCTCTTTACTGTACTAGTTACTGTATTTTTATTATTTACTTATATACATATAAATATATTTTTTTAAATATACCATATAATAAAAAATGCATTTCAAGACAAAAATAGTAGACCACCGACATCGGGTACAGGGACCAAGATACCGGTAGTTAGGGCTCCAAAGATAGGAACCTCCTGACAATGCATGCAATGCCTTCTGCATCAGTCCCTTGATCCAACCATCTAACGAGAGCATCCTAAGGTGATGGTTGAGGCTCTTAGCTACTAATCTGTGAGCAGATAGATATAGCTATCGGATCAATGATCGCCGAATCGGTATCGACAATCTCGTGAGACATATTATAAATTAACTTGATATACACCATGGAAAAAATGGTTTTTTTAAACAAAAAACCCGATTGCGTCCATATCTGTCATCTTTATTAAATTCATTGAAGAACTGAAAAGAGAAACAAGATTGTAATTTGAATATTTTATTTTGGTTTTGAACAATCTTAGTTGACAGTGTTGACAAACGCTGTCGGAGGCATCTGCTCACTACGAGATTTTGTTGCTCTACCTATATCACCAACCAAATTATGAGAAGTGAGCGTATTATGCTCCGACAGCGTTTGTGAACACTCAACTAAGAATATTCAAATTAAAATCCAGTGTCACTGCCGCAACTAGGGCCCCACTCACATATACGACAAGCCGTTTAGGCTCTAGGGCGTGCCAAAGAAATATACATACATACATACACTCGAAAACATAACCCTCCTTCTTTTGCAGTCGGTTAATAATACTTACACTGATTAGACATGTACACATAAACTGGGCGGCCTTATCCACCACCATTATTTATTTCAGGCCAGGTAGGATGATCAAAAATGATGTATACAAGAAGCTATTGGGTAACTACTGGTTTTCCTTTGGGTGCCCGTAGAAACACGCAGAATGACAAAATATTTGTATTTCTCTTACAACATGCAGTATGCATGCATATCTCCATAGTTTCGTGGATATTAACACAGCTGGCTGTGTGCCAGCCGAGACTAGACATTTTTCACTGTTTTTCATGCTACTTTTATTTTCGTTCTGAAGGTTTTTCTGCAATACTCATCGTTGTTTTAATACGACGCAAATGACATTGATTTTTACTTGAAAAAATAAGGTTTAATATTATGTTCTGGCACCATGCACGTACATCGGTAATGTCATAGAGATGTGCTTTAAATAAATGAAGCAATAACAGCTTGTATGTACAATTCTTATCAATCATGCATTTTTTTTAACACAAAACTATGTCTCGTAAGTATACCTATATCAATCATTTTGTTTAGCTTTAAAATGGTTACAGTATTGTATAATAAAATTGTTCTACAAGACACTGGTAGGATTTGAGGACGAGACTACTCTCCAAAAAGTAAGTGCTTAATTATAAAACGTCTTAAAATTATCTGAATAAGATTTAGTTTTGTTTAATCCTTATAATATAAACCGAACAGTATCGATACATACCACAAAAGGACATTAATGATGTCAACGACATTACCAGGTCATTGACCAGTAGATAATCTGAAGCAGATACTCATTAGTACATTAAGTGTTTACACTAATAATACTAAATACTAAACTAAACACTCCTTGTATCATCACGTCTAGTTATTATACGCAATGAATAAAAAATATTTGAAATTTTAATAGTAGAAAATTGTTATTTAAAACACGTGTTCGGCTGTCAGGCTTTAAAAGTAAGGAACAATCATTTCAAAACTCAATTTCTTTATATACTAGAAAGCAAAGGTAGTAAGGTAGACGAGAAATGCGACATCCAAAAACTTCACAGTCCTCAAAATTTAAACTCCTCATTCTTATATTGAGACAGCCATTGTTTCGTTTAGAAATTGTTTGTTGATTGCTGTCAATGGCATCGATTTAGAACGTTCGTGTCCTCCTAGTAACGGTCTATCAACCAAGCATTTCGCTGAATGCAAGTTCTAAGACACACCGGAGCTACCTTGCGACACACCGAAGCTAATAGAGCGCATTTTATTGTATTTAAAAAACAGGGTAACTAAGTTTGTTTTGTTTTGTTTGAAACATTTTAGCCCATCATAAACTTTTCTTTTTTATTACCATTATGACTAGAAATACAAAAATACCACTGTCAACCTTTTTTTCCTTTTCATACTACACTACTACTATATGGTGTGGAAACCCCTACCGGTCATCACCTCACCGGAGCTTATATTCTGGTATATTTTCTCGGAGTTTCTTGGCAATAAGATTCAGTATTTAAATAGTCGATTAATATAGGAAATATCCTAATTGTTATATCTATCTATTGATTAAAAGACAATATCATGAATATCTATGCCTGCAAAGCTGTGCTTAACTGTGGTTAACATATTTTACACATTTGAGAACATTACATGTCGCCATAAATATTTGTTTCCTATAAAAATATTGTCTGTACTTTAAGATGCTAAATGGTAATTAATCATTTAAACTGTCAGGTTAACTGATCGTCACAAAAAGTGATCTAAAAGTCACTGAGACCACCAGTATACAGTGTGTGCAAGTACATATTACTAATATTCTGTAACAGATAAAATTATCCTAAAATTTACAAACGGTCAACGGAGTTATAAAATATATTTCAAAATAGTACATGCATTGCTATTTCCTACATGCGTATTAAACGCATACATTTTGCTATTGGGGGCAAATCTAGCATCCGTGCACTTGAACAATTAAATGGGAAAATAGACAATGGTATATTGTTAGTAAGAAAATATAATAATTTTTTGATTTATATCTGTTTTCTAATTGTATGAAGAACTGTTTTATTTATCTTTAGTTTAAAAGCAATAAAAAGTGATACAAATCTTATATGTTTTATAATTTTTTGGGAATTATCTACTAATCATAATGACACATCACTTCGATATCTACAACGACTTTTCTGTGTCTTTATTTTAGATATTATGAACAGGATTTCAGAGTATTATACTCGTATACTATATTTTTCATCCCTTAGCTTATTACTTAGAGACTGAAGATTTGTTCAATTAAATTAAATATTTTTGTAATCGGTTCACGAATCGCAACGACATCGCTTGATACACTCCTCCTTTTTGAAGTCGGTTGAAAATCGTATTCATGAAAGAAACAAAAACACCATTCGATTCCCAATTCATCTTTCTTTATGTTCTTACTTATTTAACCTTTTGACTAATTCGTACGTATGTGGAACAGAATGCACTTTAAACGTGAATTTTAGTCGTCCTCATGTGCATTTTATGAATATTTTGATTTGTTTTATGGATTTCTAGTAAAGTACATTCGTAGTATTCTTGTTAGAGCCTCAAAATAATTAAAATACTTGTGTTTCATTCATCGAACTTTTAAACGGATTACGTCGATTGACTAAGTACTCGATATTCCTTCGATAGCTACCTCCTACTATCGAATCGTGCATACATCGTGTCGCAACAGAACACATCCGTTTCTAGCAGTATATCATGTACTATATCTGATAAGTTATCGGGTATTATTAGCACGGTCCAAGATAAGTGAATATAAGGTGTCGCGTTGATTTAATGAGACTTAGTCGGTCAGAGCGAGTTGGATTACTCACATGTGCACATAATAGTTGGTGTGTAAAGTGAACAGGATTAAATATGTTAGCGTATTCGAAAAAGTGAGTATTATAATATATTCATAGTTTTAGGTTCTATCTGTGTCGTTATTGTTATATGTATGATGTTTCTTTGTCAGCCCCGAGAGCCTACGGCTTGATGGATGTCGACATGTGAGGTTAATATAAGAATTATTGTTTTAATAGTGGCAGTCAGTAAAAAAACGAGGAAATTAATACATAATGCAGTCTGGATTTATATTATTGTAACAATGTTTCTTGTTATAGGTGTTATTTTTAATGTTTTAATTTTCCTTATTATATTTTAAAGAAATGTCTTCCTTTTAAAGTGATATCCATGAATATAGCATTACTTTAAGAGCCATTTTTTACTGCAAAGCAATTTAAAAAATATCTCAGGATAAATCAGGAACTATTCGCGAGTAAATGAGCAAATTTAGATTATATCTATATACTATTAAATCTATGCTTCTATAACTATAGATATCGGAATAACACAATACTTAATACTAATAAAAAAAAACTGCCCAAGAACATGGTATCAAGGAAAAAACTAGTGGTCTCTAATTAATATACTGGTGCAACAGGTTTTTAATACAATTGCTGATGTTGAGAGCTAACTAATAAACCCTGTGTTGTTTTGACGGGCCTGTTGGTCTGGTGGTTAGTGATCTTGACTACTGAACCGGAGGTCGTGGGTTCGTCTCCCACACGGGACAGAAATTTGTGAGATTTGCAAATAATTGTCCCGAGTCTGGATGTTCTTTGTGTCCGTTGATTGAATGTTTGTTAAGCCCCCCGCGACACAGGAACTATTTCTAGCTTTTTAAAAAATAAATAAACCAATAAATAAAAATTGTTGGTGGGCATTTATAACCCCGACACTCACGCAAGCCGCAAGCCATTTTGTAATTCGTGCTGCCCGTGTATCTTGTACTCGGAAATGAGACTAACGAGGGCATTGGAGCCTCGTAGGCTATATCTCTTCGCTTTTACTTGTTTTTGCCTTAATTGACGCGTATTAAACTTGTGAAATTTGGAGAGGCGAACTTTAGCTGTAAAGCTAGTCAAGTTTAGCTTCGTACGCGTTGAATTTAAAATCAAGTATCTATATTTTAAGTTCTCTCTAGCAATACATTTGTGAAAATTGAATTCAATTCCATGCAATAGTGTTTTAGAGAAAAAATATTGCTTAGGCTTCTGTTGCTCTAATAAAGGCCCATTTTAGTTTTTTTAGAATGTACAGACATCAGCCTGTTACAATTTCAATATATGTATAGATTCAGCGTTATCTATATCATAATTATATTTGTTTTTATCGGCTGATTAGAAAAACTCCATATTTAATATCATAAATTATAATATTACATTAAATTTAAATCTAGGCCAAGTCAACCTTAACCACACAATATCATTGCGGACATATTTAGATATGTCCTACATGTAACGCCTGATTGTTTTAAGGTCAAACTTGGAATATCAGAAACGCCGCAGTGTACCTAATTATTACTTAACCAACGTGAACGCGAACTCTTCTTATCTTGGGAACAACTATAGAGAGCTGCTAAAACTTCCATCTGTGGCTTAGTTGTTTTAATGAAACTTATGAGTAAGTTTTTTACTACCATAAACAAAAACTAACATGCTTTTAAAGGTTCTGGTAAATAATTTTAGTCAACATATGTATATGTAAACTTATATTATTATATTGTGTATCAATTACGTGTACTGATTCTGCGCGTATTTAAACGAAGCATAAGTAAGGTTCTCGATACAGTAGAATAGTGCACCCCTTTCATGGGTGTCGGTAAAGGTGACTAAGGGATTTGAACTGCTATCTATCCGATATGTATACAGTCATACTTATAGGATAGGCTTGCTTAAATTTGCTTATACACACGCGAGTGTGTTTATGCAACAGTGAAACCAGACAGATATACCTATAATTATAATTTTCTATAGAATAAATCTTAACTCTCTAGTAGTAGTTTTTTTGTATTAATTGGTTGTATAATGTTTATTCCTGAAATCCAGACAGTGTAAGTGTTGCCAGGGTAAATACTTTAACTCGATGTTGTCTAGATTTGCCATCCTATATACATATATGCTTATTGCTCTTGTTACTCAACTAATTCTTTATCCAACACATAAAACAATTTTTAGAACCCGACTGGTTGAGATACGCCCTTTGAAACAAACAAAAAAGGTTTATTATCCTACTAGCCATTCCCCGAAGTTTGATTTAATATTTTATAGCAGATGTTATTTAGCTGTACTTTATATTAGTACCTACAGTAATATTAAATGTCATTTGAAGGAGCTGCCCGTCACGTATTTGTTTTACCTAACTCACCCTTTGAAAGATACATAAGAATGATGGGGTCTTTATAAATACTGTTTTCGTATCAGTGCGAATACAACAGCCACATTTCTAACTCACCCTACTTTGTTACATGTCCTCTAACTAACACTGGTTTATATATAGGTTGTATGTGTTACTTTTTGTCGAGAACTTTTTTGTAAGTAATAATATGTGTATATTAACTTCATATACTATCTGAACAATGGCGTTTATAGCTATCGGCATTCTAAAGTTTGCCTTTGTATGAAAATTTTAATAGGTACCTATTTGTTTATAACTATTATTTAAATCATTCTGTTAGTCATTCTATTAGTCATTCAAGCTTGTTTCCCCAAAGGGGTAGACAGCGGTACACTGCCTTTTGCCAATTATAATTTGTTCACGCTCAGGTAATAGGGGTCCCACGTCTCTGCGTATCAACCGGCACTTTGAGAATTGAAGATGCTAAGTTTATTGGAAGGGAAATGGAAGGATTAGGGAGTAGAAACGTTAGCTCCTGTCCTGTTAGCATGTCTTAACTTGAACTGTCTTGAATTTTCCACAGCCGATTGGGCTAATTAGAAATATGCTAAATAAATAATATAAATATATACATACTCTCACGCCTGTTTCCCCCTAATGGGTAGGCAGAGGTGTATTAAACACCCACATTTTGCCAAATATAATTTGGTCCCACTAACGTAATAGTTGGCAAGCCCTTTGGAGTCAACCAGGCGCCGTATGACTGATCTCAGAGATAGTACATAGTACATAGTCTCATAGATAATAGGCCGATCCTTCAGTCGCCTTTTACGACACAACCGCGTTGGCCTTATTCTTTTCTGTGAACCACACGGCATATATATATTACAAAACAGTTATGCCGCAAATAATCTGGCATTATGGTAGGCTCCTAGTGAAGGTTACCATCGATCCTGTTTCCATCTAATAGACATTTTTGAAAGTGTTCATAATTTTTATTTTTTGGAATCGAGACAATTTTGAAGAATTTAACTGCCTTTGTTTGAAAGTTACACAGCTCTGTATTTAAATATTTAAGTTCATGGTGGAGGTAATAGAGAAGAGGAAAGATAAACCTCCTGAGCCCTTTGAACTTTAACCTTAACCTCCTTTCCTCCGAGTAGTTATTCACATATTGAACTTCGCACAACAAGGTTAGAACTGCCATAAATTGAAGGTAAACAAGACTTGCTTACTAGCTATAACTGCAGAAACACATGTTTTCTCAGTTATTTATATTTGTGTTATAACTGCTTTGATAGTGTTATCATGATCAACTTAATGCCAACAGTCGCCTCGCAGATTGATTGATTGTAAAAAAACACGAAACGAAACATTCTTGTTAAAAACACCGACAAACATCGAAATGATTTTTAACTTCAAACATATATATTCTTTTAACCTCGTGACAATGGCTTATATAGAAACATCTTTATTTAAAATTGTTTGTTTATACACTACAGGTGACATACATATCTCTTGTATCTGCATCCTCTATCGCTTGTATCACGGGGAGTGTTCAGAGGAATTGTTCGGACTTATACCGGCTGCTGGTTTCCGCCATCGTCCTACGCGACAAAGTATCCATCCCCATCACCTGGACGATTGGCACTCCACCACTGTGCGCTTCTCCAGAAGCTTTTTGCCTCGCACAACCAGCTTATGGAACAAATTGTCGCCTGCCGTATTTCCGAACCGATACGACCTTCAAACCTTCAAGAAGAGAGCGTACCTCTACCTAAAAGGCCGGCAACGCACTTGTGACTCTTGAGTTGCGGGTGTCCATGGGCGGCGGTAGTCACTTACCATCAGGTGACCCGTCTGCTCGTTTGCCCTCTATCGCATAAAAAAAAAAAAAAAATGTCACCTCGGCTACTGTAGCTTAGAGAATATTGCAAATAATCACAATAGCTAAAAAGGTATTTTTACAAACATTACATAGGCGTCTGAATTCCCTGAACAGGTAGGCAGACTTGTAATAAACACCCGCATGCTAACCATTAGAAAATATTGTGCTCGTACGTGATAGACGGAGGGGCCTATTATTAATTGTTTGGCAAATCTAGAGAATGGAAAATTTGAATAACATATAAAGGGAAAGGTAAGAACAAGGGATAATAGGGAAGGAAAGGGATATAGCAGATATATGTATATATATATATATGTATATGTATATAATTATTAATAAATACACAATATACTACATACATATACACTAGTTATATAATACTCTTTTGGTATAACAACAGATAAATGGCATTTATAAAAACTCGACTCGAACGATTTTCTGTTTCAATAAAAAAGTTGTTTTGAAATTATGATCGGTACAAAGTACAACATGGTCAAGGCTATCTAGATACACATTTGCAATTTATTTGTTGGAGATATGAGATTACTTAAATACGTCAATATAATCGTAAATTAATACTGGACTTTCCGGCACCAGCCAGTTCGAGTTATAGGTATGCGACACTGACTGGACTATTTACTTCAATGGGATGAAATTATAATCCCCAAAATGTATGAGTTAAGTACACCTCTACCTACCTTTTCGGGGAGACAGGCGTGATTGTATGTATGTGACGTCAAAGTAAATAGCTGATAGAAATTAATTTTTGTTTTGATTATACTGTGCGAGCAAAAAATTTAAGTAAACTTTATTAATCTTTTAAGAATTTCGTACTTTACACACGCTTGTGTTGTTTATCTAAATAATTGTTGCCTACCAGACTCTAAATACATGCTTTTTTCGAATAAGAATTAAATAAATTTGAACGAAATATTATATCTACATACATATGTAAGCTCACGCCTTTGTTCAATCAGGCAGAGCAACGCAAGAGGCTCGCAGTTTTGTCTATTTGTGTCATCCTTCTTACCCACAGTGCCCTCATACTATTATACTGCCAATTTTCCCATCTAATTGCCATAAAGTGCCTGGTCTACGACAATAGTTATTAAATAAGATAAGGGAACGTACCCATAATTTTTTTTTTATGCTATAGGGGGCAAACGAGCAGATGAGTCACCTGATATTAAGTGACTACAGCCGCCCATGGACACCCCCAACTACTACTGGGTGCTTTTAAAAATACCACGCTTGGTCACAGGAGCGGGGCTTGGTCTTAGGTTTTCGTCACGTAGTCATTAATCTCTAGCAAAATCTCACGGAGCTATATTCAAAATGTGAATAAAAGAAAAGAATGCTTTTATTTAGGCAATTAACTTACCGTTAAGTTGTTGTTTTTTTTCTTCCTGATAATACTATTTCACTTGTAGTAATAGGCATGCACGCATTCTGGGCGTCGCGCGGCAAGCTTAATACGAGAGTACGAGAGTTCGAGAAGACAAACGTGAGCCAAAATATATTTTGTTAACTTTCACTTTAATTTTTTTATTTAAACCATGCTTCTGATCTACTACGTAAAAACTCGAGGGTCTTACCAAATACTACTAGTGGTTACCAAGGGGGGAAAGAGTTAATAAATTGTAAAAACGGGTCACGTAGTATGGATACGTTCCCTTAGATAATGCGGCTCTTATTAAGTGTACGTTGTACTATGGTTGGCGAAATGTGGGTGTTCGAGACGTCTCTGTCTACCCCTAATTTTTTATGATATTCGCTAAGTCTTTGTAGGAATATTTGATCAAACTTATGAGATAGTTATACCATGTAGATGTTAACAAACTGTTATACAATTGGCGACTCTCTATTAACACGTAAAAGTGGAGCGTGTAAAACGTTTACTAGCACCAGCGACCGCTTATCGCTAAAACGAGCCATGTGTTCATTACTTAAGAGAGAAAAAAGCAATGCAAGGCCACTGACAGTATAACGTCGGAACACAATAAGTCTCCACAAGACATATGGCGTTGTTCGTGACAACGCAAGACCATTAAATTAACTACAGCGATGCTCGCCCACAGTGATGGCCTCTCGGTCAGCACGTGGTAACGTGCAAATAACTAAATTACACTATACGCCACGTGTAACGTAACAACTCTATAAGCCAGCAAACAGGATTTTCTTCTCGAAACATGATATTCTGGATACTTGAAAGGTAAAGTGAAAGAGGTTTATTTATTACGGGTTTTGTTATTTTCTTTTTTTTTAACGACAAAGCCCGCTATTGAAATGATTCCTGTGTCGTGGGGGGTTTCTCATCATTCAAAGTACATATTTGTGGATTATACAAATTTTTGGTTCGTGTTTTAATCGAGCACACCTCTTCCGGCTCAGCAGTCAGGATCACTTACCACTACACTAACAAGTATGTCATATTTGGTTTTTCTACATCTTGTTATTGGTTCATTCCTATCGGAGGTTGACGAGCTGCTCTGAAGTGGAGGTAGAACTGCATCATCATAATTATTAAATAATGATAATATTAACCTGTAATAACAATAATAAAGCTGAATAAAGACTTTTTTTAGCTGGTTTAAGTTAAACAAATGACATTTCACATGTTTTTTGCTACAATTTAGTTTCATATAAGTAAAAAATGCTCATTCTGATAAAATAAATTACTTACTATACATATATACATAAATGACACGATCATATAATGTGCAAAAGTGTATTGAAATTAAGTTCTTACGGAGATTATAAATGTGATATTTGTAATCAAGATCAGAGAAGACAGGGTTATCTCAAAATGTTAGCAGTAATTCAAGTTGCAAATCCCACTGTTATTGTGTTATTGACCTAGATTGCTCTCCCTTGTGCTCTTATACGTCCATAAACATATGTATATTTACATTCTGCGAGAAGACGAGAGAAACGACTGTATTTCATGCCCCCGAGACCAAGGTTTGTTGTGAGGTCAAAGTCGCTTATCTCTCATTGCCGGACTAAGTAAGGTAGGTTATGTTTTTCGAGTAAATGCATGATGCTTCTTTGTCACGCCCGAGAACCTAAATGGCTCTAGAGATCTGACTCTCTATGACTATTGACTGATTTTGAGAAAACGTTAGCTAAAAATATACTAAGATTTCTCCAGTATTTAAACAAACACCAGACAAGGGCATGCAGAATCCAAATTAATACCGGCTACACTCAAAATGCAGCGCCCTATCTACTTCCATTTAAAGCAATTTAAGGATAATTTGTATTCCTTGTACGAAACTACATTTTTGCATAATGGGCCTGCTTATTAATTAAATTACATGTTATTTTTTAGCCTTATATTAGTTCAAATAGTGTGGGGATGTGAGTTTAACTTTTCATTTATTTACTTTTTAATATTCTGTAAAATTCACATCAACAAGCAATTTTTGTAATTCAATTAACACAATCACATTTTTTTTAACTTCTTACTTTTTATCCGACTGTCCAAAAAAGGTTATTTCTGTGTGTCTATATACACATGTGCTTTTTTTTGTGTATGTTTCTTAGTAATTTGCATTGATTGCCACTTGTTAGGTATAATTTTAATCGTCTAAAGGGGCTTACGGTATAACATTTCTAGATACATTTTAAATTCAAATATAAAGTGAAAGTCAATGATGATTTCTGTTTTAAATATTTATATAAGTTGACTTGTTAATTGTTAACTCTAAATAACAATTTAGTTTAATTTGGCAACATAAAGTACAGTCGTTTAAGCTTGCTCAAATCCTATTGCAATACAAAGAATGCATGAATACGATAGTCGCTTGCAGTATGAAAGTGTTGAGCAACAAAATAACAAGAGAGTGAATCACTCATAATGGTGCCGGGCGGGCTCGTGCGGATCGGCAGTGTGCATGCAACGCAATTTGATATGCTTGTTATACCACAGAGGGACTTGAGTTATTCATTTTATATCAATATAATGTCTCATACATAGGTCTTCTTCTTCATCTTCTAAGATAAGATGACAAATATTTTTGATATTATTAATAATTGTTTTACAGAAGTGTTTAGGTAGTCAAAATCACGAGTTTACCGCGGTATCTTCACATATGTAAATACCTATCTAAGTATCTATACTAATACAATGAAGCACGACCGATCTCTGGAATTATCAGTCAAAAAGAAGAAAAAATGTTTTCATATTGGATAGAATATTGATTGAGAAACGTGACGCTGCTACCCCTTAGAATGGAACAGTACTGAAGCTATCAAACGTAAAATATATTTTTATATTAGACAATATGACATTTACGCCTATATCCTTGAAGGAGTCAGCAGAGGTATTACAAATACCCAATTTGCCAATCATAATTTAATCAACTCACGTAACAGCGGTAAGCAAGCGACTTGCCGTCATCTGGACACTATATGTATATTCAGTCTGAGATATAACCGTCCAATCCCTAAGGCGCCTTTTAAGACAGCCACAGAAAGAGATGGGGTGGCCCCATTCTGCTCCTCAAACCATTTTCTTTTTGTAAATAAAACAAGTTAGCCAATACAAAGTGGATACCTAAAGTACATTCACACCTGACTATGATGATGAAACATGAGCTCATCTGGTTTTGGCCACCTCTCTACGTCAACACCCCTAATTGGTCAGATGGATGACGCTTCACACAAGCGCTCGCACCATATTCTTCACTAAATCATACACGTGACGTAAGCAAGTCCACATCGTGTCTTATATTCAGCATGCCTATTGCAAAAATGGGATATCAGCAGAGTCCATATAACTAAAGTGATCTTACACTGAAGTCCCACGAGATTGGGTAGAAATTTTATTTACATTTACGTAAAAGCGGTCTTAATATTAAGAAAACTGTTGCGAATGTGTAGAAATTAAACTACGCATTAGAAATTATATACATACATAAGCTCACGCCAGTATCCCCTGAGGGGTAGTCAGAGTTATATCTAATACCCACAAAGGTATAGGGGGCAAGCCTACTGCCATCAATCAGGCACTTTATGACTGTACATATACTGTTTGATAGATAACGATCTTACTTAAATGAGAAACTCTTAAATACTTTCACGCAGTCATAACGTTGTATAAAATATTATATTTTTACTTACCGTGTACACATCGAGTTGGTACTGCTGTTTGGGGTAAGAATTAAAGGGTTGTAGTAATCGTTATTGCAGTCTATTATCAATTAATAATAGTTTTTAGTAAATATACTAACTAAATATATTATTCAAATAAATTTAATTTACAAGTTTTCTGAGATAGAGGGCTCGGCCTCGGCACCAGTTCGAGTTATAGGTATGCGAAACTGACTTGCTTGAGCTATTGCTTATTCTCCCCAAGTCATCTGTGTAAGCATAACCCTTTCCATCCTTTGCTGTCCTTCCTTTCTTGACAATACACTCCAAATTTGACCAGAAGTGCCCGTAAGACTGCAGTAGGACTGACTACTTTATAATCGGCAAATGTGGGTGTTAATACCGCCTCTGCCAACCCCTTAGGGATTACAGGCATAATAATGAGTATGTTTGTAATAATGTTTTTATATTAAATGAAGATTAACTATCATCTGTTCTTAACAGAGAAAGGAACAATTGGTTAAATATTTGTACCATACCAATATCACGTAGATATATAATAAAGCTTCTAAGCTCCCTTTCTATGATTGCGTGGTTGGGACTAAATTATGGTCTGCAAAATGTGTGTTGTACTTACGCCGCTGCCTACCTGTATTTACATCCCAGACTCTTTGATCTTGATATATAGTTATATTAGTTACGTACTAAGTAATATAAAACAATCATATTCAAAAAGGTGATATTTGTCTTACCATCAGTACATATGTAAATTGTAAATTTAATTATTACAATTGCGACTACAGAAACAAATTATTTCCTTAATACGGTTACCTACTTGGCAAGGTCGCAAATGTGAATACTTGTACTTACTTAAGACTAATAATGTCACCATACATTCTTTATTGTAAAACGTCATACATATTTCTCAATAAATACCATATCCAGTAGAGAAATTTGTTTCTTTCATCCTACTGGTATATCCAGAGACTAGGCCGCTAAAACAAGAACTCCTTAGTTTATATCTAAAGCTTATATACTAGTAAACATTTATTGATAAACAGATGTATAAGCCAGATAGGGTTGTTATTGATGAAATTAATAACAGCTTCTGAAATAAGACAACTCTGCCGACAGCCGCCGAATAAATAGATTTTACTTGTTTATGGCCTCTTGATATTTTTGGCAACTCAGATAATATATATCTATTTAAGAATAGAAAAAGGATTTTCACTCCTTTTTTATTGAACATTTCTTCCATCGTCCATTGAACATTTTTCTTAATGATTTAGGCATTCTCTACCAGTCTTACTTAGGGAGGTGTACAAATAGATGAATAGATGCACTAAATAAGAAATTTAAAAAAAAAGTTGCTTTTTCCTAAGGGTGAATGATATCTTAAACTCGAGCCAGATATAACGATAAACATTATGAAATATTTGAGGCTCAAGGAGACCTTTGAAGGTTTGAACCAGTTATTTAATAGCGATCACGATAACTTTACTTAAAACACAGTTGCCAGGTAAAGTTCAAAATCTACACTGATATTAAATGTGCAGTATGTAGATATCTAAGTGATTATTACAGTCAATAGTTACTATAGAACAATAAAGCAAAACAAATCACTATTCAGCATAGAATGGTTCACCTGGAAGAATCAATCCCAACAGCTAATGACAACGTACAATCAAATTTAAATCCTAATGTTATTACATATTATAGTTCATAATTTCCCCTATCCGTACTGGAGGCTAGGTCTGCAACAAAGTGCGTCATACCTCATACTCCCTTTATCAACGGTGCTCTGTCCGGGTCACGGCCAGCATCGCCCGGCGCTTGTGTCCTACTTGCATCGTTGATGTATTCATTTCAGTCGTATATCATAAGTTTACGGGGCCTGACACTGACCTTTTAAAGTTGGCGCACAGAATTTCCGATGAGTCCAGGCAGTAATTAAACCGTGGGCGTTCTTATTTACTTGAACTCCACAGAAAATTTAATTTGCAAGGCCACCAAACAACATTGCGAGCACATACATTGCGAGTACATAGCTTTAAGGTCCCAGGAATTAGTTCTTGTATTTTATAAATACATACACACATACATACATACATTCTCGTCTACTTCCATCATTTAGACACCCACTAGAGAAGATGGAGTAGTCCCATTTTCTATGCCTCTACTTCAACTGTCATTAGATGGAAACAAGTTTATTAATGATCAGCTACGGACTTCGTGTAGTCTATAATCGAATTGTGTGCCGATGTTTTTATCGATGATTGAGTTTAATTATATGCTAGTAATTAAGGACACATCGATATCAATTTAAATATAAACAAGCTTTATATAGTTTGAGACCACTTAAACGATATTGGTATACATTAAAACGGATTAAGAATCAAATTCCGTGGATAGTGCAATGTTGTTTTCAATAAGTGCAGGAATAAGGGCATGTGCATTATGTAATCAGCTACGCAATTATATAGAATGAAATAATTATAATATATTTGAACACACACTTGAACTTCAAGTGGTAAACTTTGAAGAGTTCCACTGCTTAGATAATGGCTCGATCATCAGATTAGCTCCAAGATAAATTGTAATATAATAAATTGCAATTATTGATATACAAAGTCCAACATCGATAAGATAATTAGAAGTACTTAAGTTAAAATTTATTTAAAATTGATTGATTTAATAAGAGTGCTAGTATAAACGTGATAAAACTCCCAGTTATAGCGAAGCAATTCACTAACATACGAAGGTATTTAATAATTTAATTTATTTTCATCCCGTGTTAATGAGATTATACAAAAACGTACAAGAAAGTCTATTAAAAGCATTCTCTTCTAGTTAGAGATTGAATTTATCTAGATAATTGCGAGTGCGCCAAGAGAGGCTAACAGAATATCGCGTTACGATCTATGTGTGGAAGTAGCAGAAACTACCTTACAAAAACATTTAAAGAATACTACTACTGGTTTAAAAAATACCAAAGTATGTTTACATCTTTACATAAACTAGGCCAGATGGTGCGACATGAATTGAAGGTTTCGCAGATATTTCTGTTGTAAATTTTACCTTTATTATGCCATGGACAACCCGCAACTCAAGATCTTTTCCTGAAGGTTTTAAGGTCATATCAATTTGTTCAGGCTGGTGGCGCACAGCAGTGGAGTGCTAATCATCCTGGTTATGGGGATTGAAATTTTATAGCAAGTCACCTAACGCAAAAGGCGCGGTTTGTCTTAGTACAGACAAAGGTTTCCGACGTTAGCCTTACTGGATACATATGTATATATACACACTCTGTATCCTCATAGGAGTAGGTAGTGGCGTAATTACAGCCCACATTTTACGGATTAACTATAATTTAGTCCCATTTAAGTAATAGGGGGCAAGCCTTTGGCCGTCATGCGGGCGGGCATTTTTGGGAATTAGATGAGAAAGTTGGATTATATTGAGAGGAAAGTTAGGATAGAAAGGTATATTGCTAATACAAAGAGGAGGGGGGGGGGCAATGGTGACTATAGGCAAGTCAGGGTAAAATAGATATCACAAATCTTTAGAGTGACAGTTTAACAAATCTTTGGCTGATTTATATATATATTTTATTACTATTCTCATAACCTCATAGTTGTCGTACAGTGAGGACCTGGTTAACTGAATATACATACGTTAATGTATAAAATATGTAACAGTTTGCAGTGTAAAATAACTCAAAATCGCATTAAAACATGTAAATGGTGTATAAACATGAGTTCATTTACTCTTTATTAAACCAAGGCATTAATTATGTACAACCGGTTCCCAGCATGATTATTGAAGCTCATATCTTTTTGTACTTATCACCTAAATTGAAATAACTAGCAAGAGCCGTATACTTACGAATACATCTCATATAAAATATATTTTTTTAAAGTTTAAGAAAATCTCTATTCCAGTAGTTATCAGCAATACAGTTGCGTTTTTGCTTCGTATAAAATATACAGTTTCTAGTAATAATATTGTAATTTATTAAATTTTTAACTTTTAGATTACACTTTAAGAAATCTTAAATTTTAATAATATTTTAATATTGTATATTATAAATATAAATGTTGAAATTATGAAAAATAGTAATTCGTATCTTTTAACATTTTTAAAATAATTAATATGGTCTTATGAAGAGTTCGTGTGCATGAAGATTGTATTGAGTGTGTTATCAACAAACTAAAAATGTATATTTATTTGTCTCCAGGCCGGAGTCATGGTGGGTGTCAGCAGTTCTGAAGACCATTCGCGCAGTGGCGCTCGTCTTCGACATCATAACATTCCCAATACACCTTATATTGCAGAGGCCGTGGAGGAAACGAGCACTTTCCAGAAGAATTAAGGTAATGCTGCTATCTTACCCACTTGGTCATTTAATTTTATTTAATTATTTATACTTTACAGACGTCTTGTAAGCTTCTTGTTAGGGCATTAAGAATGAATAAAAATGTTTTCTACAATACAGTATATAAAATTAAATTCAACATTCGTTATTGTATATCTTGATTGTGCTTTTTTAGCTGAATATGTTCGACTAGGCTTCTAAAGTACTATACTCGTATAAGACAACTACATAAATAAAGCTTTACATAGTGTACATACTCGGTACTCTTGTCGTTGTGTAAATTAACAATCTATTTATTTTTAAAACCGGCAAGGCAAACTAACTTTTTACCAGACAGGCTATTAAAAAGTATGCAGTACCTACGCGTTAATACGTGTTTTCGTAATTGTATTATATATTTATATATTTCTTGCAAGACATACTTTTATTGATACATGGCAATCAGTCTCTTGAGCCCCTGCAGTTGCGAAGAGATGTCGCCTCAATGGCAGTTCTCTATCGCCTACATCACGGAGTGTTCTGACGAGCTCTTCCAATTGCTCCCACCTGCTCCCTTCCTCTACAGGACTACACGTGCTGGCCTGAGGAGTCACCGTTTGCGAGTCGAAGGTATGCGATCCCGAACGAAACGGTTTGGCTCTTCTTTCCTGTGCCGATCGGTGAAAGATTGGAATTCACTACCAGCGCACGTTTTTCCTTCCCACTTTGATCCTGGGTCTTTTAAGCGGGGCGTGAAAAAGCATCTCACCAGGCCGCCATAGTGTGGGTAACCATACTACATTGACTAGACATGCAATGAGGATAGTGACCACCACTCTTGGATTCCATTAATTGCTTACCATCAGGCAAAGTGGAGTCATTATGGTAGGCTTACAAATAAAAAAAAAAACAAAAAAAAGTTTTTAGTAAAAAAAAAACAATATATCAATGCAATACACATTCAATGTGTAGAATCAATTCGCGATTAATTCCTTTACTAATTTGAAACAGGCTGGAATGCCATTAATTAGATCGATAAACTCTAAAATATGTCTAAAAGTTCAAATCAAGTCCAAAAAGATATGTATATCTGTTCTAATTTGTCGCATCTAAAGACCGTTTTTTAATAAAATCTTGGTGACCTGCCAAAGTGACCTGACACAGTTTTGAATTACGAGCGATATTGATTGCGCATCGGAGTGATTGATTATTTATTTATTACCACTACTTAACTAAATATTTACGCCCACATTTTGCCCACTATAATTTAGTCCCAATAATGTGATAGGAGGGAATACTATCGCCGGGCAGTTTTAAGAATTGGATTTGAATATTATGAGTATATTCACATGAATTTCTGGATAGAAAAGGATTTTTTAAATTTAAAAAAAAGCAACTTCTTCAATAGGAGTAACTCCTGTGTCGTTGGGGGCTTTACTACTAGACTCGCGAGATGTTGGAATCGAACCCACGACCTTTGGTTTAGCAGTCAGGGTCACTAACCGCTCGACCAACGGGCCCCTCATATATTGTACGAGCCCTCTAACACTACATACGCTCACGCCAATATCCCCGAAAGGGTAGGCAGAGATGTATTAAGGGTGTTAATCAAAACTGCAAATCAAATTCTAGCCCCACAAGCGTTATAGGACAAGCTTGTAGCCGTCATATATAATAAGTATAATATTAACACATAAACACGCATAATATTTGAATACCATTGTGCTGTTATTTTCGTTTGACCTGAATTAAATTCTCCGCGCCCACGAGTCTTGTGAATATTTAAAACAAAACCCGCATTTGCAATTCTAGAACACTATTGCCATTTTATAATGACAGATGTCCAACAATATTTTAGTTTCTCTTTTTATCTTAAAAATATTACGTAATTTCTTTTTTTTTTTTCGCTTGTCGCAATTGTTAGGACCCTTTACAAGTCTTATGTTTTGGTGGGTATTATTTCAGTGTAAGATAAGGCTAGTATAATACACCATCAATAAAAGGTTGGAGCGAGTTATATCTCTGAAATTTTTAAATAAAGTTAGTTAATCTACGGTGCATTATTATGCTATTACGTACTAGTTTTTGCTCACGGCTCGTCCACATAAAAGTATTTCTTTTATCCGTCAAAAAGTACTTTCCTTGAATAAGTAAATGTCCTTTTATGTACCCCAGGCAACGTGTATACAAAATTTCGTAACATTTATATGCATTTATAGTATTAATAAGGTATTACTTTCGTAAAAAAGACATAAAGACGCATTTGTCGACATACGAAACCTGTTAAACTAATCTTACTTTCTCCTCAGGCTCGCATAATCGAAACGACACAGAACAGCGTCACAGTGCGGTCGGTGTCCTCACCGTCGGAGCTGCACTTGCGGTTGGTGCGCGATGGCGTCACGTCAATGGAATCGATGCTGCGTGCTGCTGCGGCGAGGTGGGCGCAGCGCCCCTGTCTCGGCACACGCGCCGTACTGGGGGAGGAAGATGAGCCACAGGCTAATGGCCGAGTGTTTAAAAAGGTAAGAAACTATTAACATAATATCTACATACATACTCAAGCCTGCATCCCCGAAGGGGTAGGCAGAGCTGTATGTAATTATTCTTACTGGTGTACTATTAACCTTATAAACCATATGAATTACATTTTGTAAATGTACTAATATATAAAAACAAAATATGTATATTTAAAAATATATAAAATAGTATACCACTGACATCGGGTACAGGGACCAAGACACCGATGGGTGGGGCACAATGCGAGCCATGTCGAGAAGAACTGCGTTCTGCGTTCAGTCCCTTGATCCGGCCATCAAACGAAGGCCTCTTCAAGTGTTGATCGAGACTCTTGGCTAACGATCCGTGAGCAAATATGACTATCGTAGCAGTTACCGCCGAACCGGTATTGCACATGTCGACAATCTCGTAAGATAGGTCCAAATAGTTTTAATCTTTTTCAACTTTCACGAGATTCTCATCATGAGCAACAGCGATATCTATGTGTTGATGTGTTCAGTCTGAGTGTTATTTGTTTACGTTATTTAAATGTTTGTGAAGCCCTAGCAATGCTGGAATTGTTCCTAATGCGGGAGTTGAATGTTTAAATAAAAAATAGTAATATAATATAAATGATAAAATATTACGATTAATAATAAATTCATTAACAATTTAGCTATCTTAGCTTTTGATTATACACATGTTGCGGTGTCATATTTACAAATCAATATGATAATATTTGAACGCGCTCAAGGTGTATTAGATTGACAAGACAAATATCGAAAGTCATGATAACGGAACCCCACCCACAGAATTATATTTTATGTTGTGACAATAATAAGCGGTGGTAGCCGTAATGTCTAAGGCGTCGGACTTTGATCATGTGGTTGCAGGTTCGAACCCCACCCAGTGCACTACCGTCGTGAACCCATCCGTAACACAAGTATTTTAGCTTAACGTTTAGGTTCACAAGAATACTAGTAGTGTGTGACCCATTTTGGTATTATTCTTTATAAATAAATAATATTTGATCTGTCTTTATTGAAGATATAAACTCATTTTTTTCAACCGATAAGATGTGTAAGAATTTCTCCCAAATTCGCGTTTGTAATCAGTTGGGATATATTCCAGTTCAACATGGGCGACTACAAGTGGCGTACGTACGTGGACGTGGAGAAGGAGGCGCGGCAGTTCGGCGCGGGGCTGCGCGAGCTCGGCTGCAAGCCGCGAGAGAACGTCGTCATGTTTGCTGAGACACGCGCCGAGTGGATGATCGCTGCACACGGATGCTTCAAACAGAGCATACCTGGTTAGTTGTCACTATCATCGCCGTCCACTGCTGGAAGAAGGGCCTCCATGTATCAGTTGTCACAAATAATTTATATCAATTAAACCAATCATAGTCATTTTTGAATTGTCAAGAGTTTTCGGTCAGACTAAGTCAGTCGGGAAGCTAGTTGCCCTATAGTCGTAGTAGTAGTAGTGTTATGGAGAAGAACAGGCAAGAAACTCCAATAACACTTCCAAAATATTTTACACAGTTTTCTAGTTATATAGTTTATAAGCGTAAATAAACATAAAAATAAAATTCTAAATGAAATTGGAAAAATATATATTTGGTGTTGTTATTTATATATGTACTACGGTGACTGCTCATGCATATATATCCTTGTTTTACATACATACATATTATTTTTATAAATAATGAAATTGGATATAGCGATAGTTAAAGTGGTAGCCACATTGCTACGCAGCGAGTTTTGAGGGTTCGATTCGCACACAGGATAAAATTTGTGCTCTTGTCCCACAAAGAATATTGACAAAGGTTCACTGGCAGATATTGCCATGTGGCATTAAGTCCGCCACGGGCAGTGTCATGTGCAGGATGTGTTTAAAATAAATATTGTCCAACTCTTAAAGAGTCTTAAGAGAACGAATGATGAGAAAAATGACAGATATTAATCCTCCTAGAGTTTCGTATACGTATATGTATATAAATTTATAACATTTACAACCGCGAAATTAAGTTTAATTTGATGATTGATTGATTTCCAGTCGTAACAATCTACGCCACACTCGGTGATGAAGCAATAGCCCACGGCATCAACGAAACAGACGTCTCCACAGTCATCACAACCTTCGAGCTACTGCCAAAGTTCAAAAAGATCCTCGCCAAGACCCCTCGTGTAGACACCATCATATTCATGGAAGACCAGCTCAAGACCGCTGACCGGTCCGGATATAAGGAAGGCATCAGGATTATTGGGTACAAGGACGTATTACAAAAAGGCGCTGCTTCTAAGATCGGTAAGCTATTTACCGTGATTACTGTATGAAGTAAAAATTGAATATCGCTTATAGGGCTGGCCCAACGGCTCGAAGGACCAATTGGATACTGCCTTACGAAAAGTTCAACAAATAAAAAATAATAAAAAGCGATGCACGTTTAGTCGTGTCTATTGGTGGGCCGATTCACTTAGATAGCAAACCGATTCTTGACATTTGTTTAAAAAACGAATGTGATTTTTACGCATACGCCTGTTGTTGTAACCATAAAACGGTTAAAGACCTAAACTGTCCAAATCAACAGTATCCTGAAATAAAGACTAGTGAAAACCAGTTTCAGTGGTAGAGCCATGCTTAGGCACGAATAGGCCGGCTCGACCGGTGCGATACCACGGCCTCACAGAAAACCGTTTGTGAAGTAACGCTTGCGTTGCATTTCCCCGAATTGAGTGAGGTTTCCGGAGGCCCACTTCCCCCGCCCGCTTTTCTCTCCCCTCATCTCCTTTCTCCTTTTTTCCATCTCCTCATCCCTCCTCTCTTTTTCTGCTCCCTGCATCCCCTATCCCTCATCACCCTCAAAGGCGGGCAGCGCACTTGCGACTCTTGAGTTGCAAGTGTCCATGGACGGCGGTGTCACTTACCATCAGGTGACCCGTCTGTTCGTCTGTCCCCCTACAGTAGCAACTGCCAAAAGTGGAAATGTCTAGAATGTGTATTAGGGTCTTGCAAATTTTTTTGTCATGCTTCGACCATTAGGTGTTAGCTTAAGTAGCGGCTAATTTGTAATGAGTGTACGCGTTTGACAGAGGCGGTCCCACCGTCCCCCAAGGACACAGCGATCGTGATGTACACGTCGGGGTCGACGGGGGTGCCGAAGGGCGTGATACTGTCGCACCGCAACATGCTCGCTACGCTGAAGGCCTTCGCTGACGCCGTGCCCATCCGTGACGATGACCTGCTCATGGGTTTCCTGCCGCTCGCCCACGTCTTCGAGCTTCTCGCCGAGAGCCTGTGCATCGTTGGAGGTACGCTTCTTTAGCCCTTTGTTCCTTCATAACTTTTAGAAGGCTAAATGAATAATATGTGGTATAGGTAACGTCGTATCGCAGAAATGGTCAAAACAAGCAAAAATATTTCTTACTAGCTTTTACCCGC
This sequence comes from Tyria jacobaeae, assembly GCA_947561695.1. Classification (NCBI taxonomy): domain Eukaryota; kingdom Metazoa; phylum Arthropoda; class Insecta; order Lepidoptera; family Erebidae; genus Tyria; species Tyria jacobaeae. The sequence goes on from OX387213.1 coordinate 22,555,394, forward strand.
GGCTTTGTTCGCATTGAATTCCTTAAATATAGATGGCGTTGAAGTTGCTAGATTTTCAAGTTTTTGTCAATCTTATCTGCTAAACCTTTTTTTACCCTCCTGATTTTTTTTTAATACAAGTATCCTATGTCCTTTCGAATACCTTTGAGAATATTATACAAAGTTTCATGATAATCGGTTGAGTAGTTTCGCCGTAAAGCGTAACAGACAAACTTACATGCACATTTATAATATTAGTAGAGATAAACAAGACACTGTCAAGTCCAAGTGTCTGTTGTCATCTGAACAAAAATTACTGTTTCCAAAGAATGGAACTTGACATAAACCGACAATCTGAATTAATTTGCAAACTGTACACTAACGCAACTGAGAGTAGCATATACAGTCGTGGTCAACTAATTAAGGACATTCAAGATAGTGGACAGCAATAACCGGCTATGTACATATAAATATAAAACCCTGTTCATTTCTCAGTAACTATTATTTGCATAATTTGATCCGATTATTATACTATAAATGGCTGTAAATAAAAGATTAAATAAATATAAAAAAGTGTTTAATATCAAAGGTTAACCATGTATTCAATTTAAGGTACAATTCTGTAGCTGGACATTTAATTAAGAACAGTAAAGTAAAATGAAAAATAGAGTTAAACAGAACTAATAATCTGCAGTATTTTAATTTCTTTAACAACTTCATTTTATTACGGGTAAAATCAGTACCCAGTAGCAAAACCTTTGTTAGTAATTACCGCTTGACACCGATGTGGCATAGACATTATCAGTTTCTGACATATTTCAACAGGAATGTTTGCCCATGCCTCACAAAAAGCTTCATTAAGTTCATCTAAAGTTGTGGTACGATAAATGGCAACTTTTTTCTTAATTTCGTGCCAAAGGTGCTCGATTGGGTTGAGGTCGGGGCTATTTGCTGGCCAATCTAGCACTGATACCGACTGTCTGTTAAGAAACGACTTGACTGAACGGGCTGTATGTTTTGGGTCGTTATCATGCTGAAAAGTCCATATAATAGGAAGATGTTCCTCAGCATAGGGAAGCATAGTTTCTTCTAATATTGCCTTGTATTGATGTTGGTCTAAGTTACCCTGAACTTTCCTCACAGGTCCCACTCCACGTCCAGAAAATGATCCCCACATTTTAATGTTTCCTCCGCCATGTTTCACCTGCTTTTTTGTGAATCTTGGATTCATTTCCGCTTTTACAGAACGCCGTACGTATTGCCTTCCATCTGAAGAAATCAAATTAACCTTGGTCTCGTCAGAGAATAATACATGTTGCCATTGGTCGTAGGTCCAATGTCCATATTTACGTGCAAACGCCAAACGTGCATTTCTATGCTCTTTCTTTAACAACGGTACTTTGCGAGCCACTCTTCCGAACAACCCTGCTTCTACCAGACGTCGTCGAACTGTCCTCGCTGATACACTGGCTCTTTCGTCTGCTCCAAAAACTTCATGTTTAATTAAAATATAGCCTAGAAACGGATCTTTCTTAGCTAACCTGGTTATCATTCTATCTTCTTGCGGAGTTGTTTTTCTCGATCTTTTTTTTTCTGGGCACATTTAAAGTTGTGTTATTGCGCCTGAAATGTTGCACTGCATTGCATACCATAGTTTTTGAACAATTTAAATATCCTGCTATCCTTCGGTATGACCAACCACGCTCGACAAACTTCATGATAATTTTTCGTAGTGTTGCATCGCAACTTTTATTTTTGCCCATTGTTCTTCAAAATAACTCTCAAAACTTGAAATTACAAGTCTAGATTGCCGCCAAAACTACCACAAAGAATAGGAGAAGAAAGAAAATAATAATTGAGATTCAGATTTTGAAACTAGAACGCAATATCTCAGTGTCCCTAATTAAATGGCCAGCCAGCATTCTTTGAACAAATAGCACTGTGATCATCTATCAGCTATACTGTAAAGAGGTTTAATGTTTAAGAAGTTGTTATTGTTTGTATAATTAGGCACATACATGACTAATTGTACTTACATGTAAAAGATGTGGAATATTGTTTAGACTCGTTGGAAAATAAAAAATAAATTCACAATTTGGATTAACTAGAGAGTGTCCCTAATTAGTTGACCACGACTGTATGTACAATACGTATTGAAAATATTTTATGTTCCAGGCGTACCGATCGGCTACTCCACTCCACTGACCATGCTGGACTCGTCTAGTAAAATTATGAAGGGAACAAAGGGGGACGCCACCATCCTCCAGCCCACATGCATCACTACCGTACCAGTGAGTTTTAATATTATTCCTTTTATTTAAATCATAAGACTATAAGCCATCATGTTAAGTCTACATAACTCTCAAACTCTTTAATTAAAAAAAGCTTGATGGCTTTATTCGAAAGAGTTAGTCATGTAAATACCTCCTCCAGAACTTTGTTTTTTAAATTAAAAAAAACAAAAAAAAAATTGCGTGCATCAACGTTCACGTGGTATTAGTGAGGCTACTTAAAAACATATGCCTCTCCTTTCCCAGTTCGCTATGCTGTATCTTTTTCTCTCTGTTCTAAAGAAATTACTCTTTATGTGAAAACTAAACGTGAGACGGCCCTTTTCAGTACTGATACATTACAGATTATTTTCTGAATCGCTGGTTGAGAAGTTATGTCTTAATTAATAGAATTTTAAATAAAGATGTTTATTTAACACATTTTAATGCGATTATTTGTTGTTTTCAGTTAATAATGGACCGTATCAGTAAGGGTATAACGGACAAAGTGTCTCGTTCGGGCGAATTCGCTAGCGCCTTCTTCAAGTGGGCCTACACGTACAAACAGACCTGGATGCGACGCGGGTACGATACGCCGCTACTTAACAAAATTGTAAGTATATTGCATATTCTAAATAATTTTTATATAAAACTGCTCATTGAAATAAGGAAATGATCTAGTATCGGTCCTTGCGGTATTCCTTTGGTGAGAAGTGATCCTGAAGAATTAACAATATTATTATTGACGTAATATATTACATATTTATACTATAGTACAATTAAGTTTATTATATTTCTTTTGCTAACATTTACATGAAAGTTGTACTATGTATAGTACTGTGGCAAACGATCAAAAACTTGCAAGAGTTTAACTACTTAATGATCATATTATTGTTGAGAGTTTTTAAAGACACATTTATAAATGACTTTGTTTGTGTAAATGTATTACAACTAATGTTTTTATCTTAAAAACTCATAAGTAACAAGATATTTCTTTTAGTTTTTTCCCTATATATATATTTTCTTTTATTTTATCATCAGTCTATCACAGTCCACTGATTTACTTTACTTCGTTAGTAACAATAAATGTAAGAATGTAGTGGTTAGCGAGTATTCAAGGAGTGGTGTGTGTTGCAGATGTTCTCGAAGGTGCGGTCCCTGCTGGGCGGGCGCGTGCGGCTGATGATTAGCGGCGGCGCGCCGTTGTCGCCCGACACGCACGCGCAGGTGCGCATCTGCCTCTGCTGCGACGTGATCGCGGGCTACGGGCTCACCGAGACCACGTCGTGCGCCACTGTCATGTGTCCGCTCGACCGCTCCACCGGCCGCGTCGGCGCGCCCACCGCCGGCACTGACGTGCGCCTACACAACTGGGACGAGGGCGGTTACCGCGTCGACAATAAGCCCTTCCCGCAGGTAAACTAACACTTCTTTGTCAGGTAACACGACCGCACAACGGATAAACAACGAGGAGATGACAACCACCGTCCATGGACATCTCCAACTCGAGAGTCGTAAGCGCGCTGTCCTCCTTTGAGGGTGATGAGGGATATGAGGGTAGGCAAAGAGGGAGAGGAGGAGATGGGAAAAGGGACGAGGGGTCAGGGGAGAGGAAGAAGGAAAAAGGGAGTTGAGTCTCCAGAAACCTCGCTAGTTTCGGGGGAAATAACTACCCATAACTTTCTTTTTAAATACATCTCCCACACTAGGATTAACTCCTGTGTGACGGGGGACTTTACAAACATTCAAACAATGGATAAAAAGAACACCCCAGACTCAGAACAAAAATTTGAAGATTACACAAAGTGTTGTGCCGTGCGGGGATCGAACCCACAACTCTAGGCGCGGCAGCATGGTGGCGAGATGACCACTTAAACTGCTACGCCATTCATGCAGTCAAGAACTCTGAGAACTTTATTTACTTTTAAAGCAAGAGCCAACTTTTTAAAAGTACAAAAAAGCTAGAAAACTTCAAATATTTAACAAACGTCAAGTTAATAATATAAACATATATATTGTGTTACAGGGTGAAATAGTTATCGGTGGTGACTGTGTAGCGGAGGGCTACTACAAGAATCCGGAGAAGAGCAAAGAGGAGTTCGTGGAGGCAGAGGGGCGGCGTTGGTTCAGGTCGGGCGATATCGGGGAACTACACCATGATGGATGTATTAAGATTATTGGTAAGTACTATATTATTATATACTAACTCATTTTATCGGAATTGCTGAATTGCATAAATCTCATGTACCACATGTTCATGTAGCTCAAAAACTATGTGCCAAAGTTTACATAAATTCATTCGTTATTTTCGCCGGAGGAGATCCATTCTACGGCACTATAGACCGACTCTACCGGAGTTATAGGTTACTGAAACCCCCCCCCCCCCCCTCTCACCTTCAAAGACTGGTTACTTAGCATTTATCATCGGGTGACCCGTCTGCTCGTTTGTCCCCATTTGTCACATATAAAAAAAGCCGTAATAATAATTTAATTTATATTTTGTTTCATTCCACAGACCGCAAGAAGGACCTTGTGAAGTTACAAGCGGGCGAGTACGTGTCACTTGGCAAAGTGGAAGCAGAACTTAAAACGTGCCCCATCGTAGAGAACATCTGCGTATATGGCGACAGCACCAAGACTTACACCGTGGCACTGGTCGTGGCCAACCCTAGGAACCTGGCCGACCTGGCCGCTAGGCTGGGCCTGCCCGAGACGGACTTTGAACAACTCTGCCAGAACCCCACTGTTGAGAAGGCTGTGTTGAAAGAACTTGCCGATCATGCCAGGAAATGTGAGTATAGCCAGTGTTAATACATACACACACTCACTCCTGTATTCCTTAAAGGGTAAGGCAGAGGTGTATTAAACATCTACATTTATCTGCGTAAAGTTTCTGTTATTTTTTTATGTTTATGTGTGATCTGGTGAAGAAATTCTTAAGAATTGAATTAATTTCTGTAAGTGTATACTTATATTTTTATGTATAACGTTAAAATACCCTTTTATGTATAAACATAAAAATACTAGTAAAGATATGGGTTTAAACTTATAGGATTTAAAGGATTCTTGATTTTGATTCTATGATTTATCATACACAACTTGCTGCCCTTGACTTGGCTGGGTAAATTTGGAACTGTATATTGTTCCAGCATACATAGTAGCCTATGTCTGTGCCAAAATTTTATTTACAAACGTTCGACCGTTCTCGCCGTAATTCAGTAAGTAAAATCCATCCAAACTATGTATAAGTGTAGTTAAGATTGTTTTTTAAAAACAAAAAACATATAAATTTGTTTCAGGCGGTCTGGAGAAGTTTGAAGTGCCGCTAGCGGTGAAGCTGGTGACGGAAGTGTGGTCGCCCGACATGGGGCTGGTGACAGCCGCCTTCAAGATCAAACGGAAAGATATCCAGGAGCGGTACAAGGAGGACATCAAGCGCATGTACGCCTCGTGAGTCCGCGCGCCACAACATGTGCGTCAACGTGCGCGTGAACATGCGCGTGATACGTGAATGCGTGACACGTCACATCGTCATGTATGAACGTTCCTCCATGTGTCGGTCGGCTCGAAGTTTCTACTTTAGGTTTGTTAAGTCGTGTACATATTCGTTTCTTACATCTAAATACTGTAGTGTGTATTATTGTAATACTAAATTTTTTGCTTGAGCGTGTGCGGACGAGTGATCGGTTAGAGTACACCATTTGACAGGTCGAACGATGCTACTGAGATTCTTTGTGTAAATTTAAAATTATTTAGATCTGATATCGTGGGAGCGCTGTGCGTGATGAAAAATAAATTTTATGTCATTGTGTATACTTAGTTATTCGGAAATACTGTAGATATTGGCCTAGCATCTCAGATGTAGATATCTATAGTCCGCACCTACGAGCAGAAACTCGTTCCTGGGTTTCTACGGGACAACAGCATCGTTGGCTCGTCGACGCGGACGTGTATCGCTAGACTAAGATAATTGTATTAGTACTTAGGGGCAAGGGGATAATGTGTCGATACCTATGTAATAATAATAATTTTGCAATATTATTTTTTTATGTTCATCTGTTTATTTATATATAAATGAATTAACTCATTTCACAAATGAGTTTCCAAGACAGGCACATTGTGTTGCATAATGTTTAGCCAAATATCTTTAATGTATTATAAAAATAATAATTATGTTGACACTTTTTACATTAATTAGCATAATATAGAAAGTATATGTTCGTATGTTATTTCTGTAGAGGTTATACAACACATAGCTGACACTTCTCTGTATGTACATGCATGCAGTGGTTTAAGACTTATATGAACAAAAATGTATTGGTGTCAATATAATTGGTCGGATTTTAAAATTTGTTGATTAGTTTTATTGTGTTGGAAATCATGGCTAATGTTATTATTTAGCGTCTGTGTAACGACTGAGGAGAGAGACTAGTCAGAGTTACTTCGAATGTCGCACTTTCATATTCCTGGCCGCATTTCGCTGAGCATTTATATATACACCTATCTTATGTATAATTCATTTTTAAAAAGAGTAATCAACATTACCTGATCAAATATTGTAAATTCCATTGATGTATTTAATGAGAACAAGTGTTACTGTACGGTATCCTTATATTTTTCGATGTAATAAATAATATTAAAGAATAATAAATATTGATGTAACCATCTATCGTGTTGGTAGTTTGCTCAGTTTGTGATTATTTTTGCGTTTAAAATTCTTAAGCATTGCAATTGAAAACCAATTTTGTATTATTTATTGAATAAATGTTAATAAAATCATTTACTGGTTATTGTATTTTATCCAATATGCAACAATTATAAATTTTATAGACTCTCAGTGTATCTGTTGCCCTGGTAGCTTAGGTCTTTTGTCATACAAATCGCGCACTCATCCATAAACTGAAATACTTCAGAATACAATTTTAGGAATGGTTAATATTATCAATCAATAAATAACTTTTACCAGCTAATATACTATGACACCTATTAGTAAAAACAAACGGACTGACAATTCATAGTTACATTATTATTATTGTTGTTTAGCTCAGTTCTGTAGTAAAATTAAAAAACATCTACCTACTCAATTTGTCCGTATTCAAATGAGGTATGAGCAATATTATAATATTGACGGGGTTTGTTTTCTTGTGGTTGTAACTAATTATATCAGAAGTTGTTGCAATATCACATTAGTTATAATATCAAAATACTTGACCTTTTTCCTTAAACAGCAACGAAAGCACTCTTTGTTGAACTACCTCCTACATTCTCGAAATTTGCCTTTCTGTTCAGAATTTATGAAACTTGCAATTAAATACAAATATTAAGAAATACCACATAATTATATATACTTGTAGCTGGCTATCACGTCTACTTCCATTTACTGTAAGTATGAAGAAAAATTCATATTCTTATTTTTGTCATTTTCAATGTGCTACCTATCCCTAGACGCAGCCAGCTGTCTTTATTTAGCATGCATTTATCAAAACTACTGTCATATGTGTGAGAGGTTATCAGTCACAAGTGCTTAGGTAACTAGCCTGGGTTTGACAAATAAATTATTGCAAGTGAATAGTACATTATTTACTCATGTAAATATAACACTGTATGATTAAGAAGTATGTTAAAATTCAGTGACCTAACTGTAAATTTTACGTACAGTTAGTAGTTAAAAAAAAAATGAAGGGTAAATATTTTGGAAAATACTGTCCAACAGAGTTCTTGATTTTCATTCAAGCAAAGTTTTAGAGAGTAACAGAATATAGAGAAAAGAAACAAGAAATATCCTCTTATTGTATCTACACCTATTAACTTAAGCTATCTACGCTGTACTCATCTTGCAGAGGTGCCTCAGTTGCATGATCTTGATGTCATCAGTACCGAATTTGACAACACCCTCTTGGTTTTCTATAGATATAAGTTGTCCCACCGCTTCGCGGTCTTCTCCTGCGATGACCTTGACTCGGTCACCGGACTGAGGAACAACCGGCTCGAGTAAGTCAGCCAGAACGTTCACCACGCGGTCTTCTAAAGGTAAGTATAGTGCGCACATACCAGCAGACAGTCCCCGAACGACGCCAGTTTGTCCCGCCAAAGCGTCGTCATCGTGAGAAGCTCGCACGCGAACCTCCACCTCTGTCGTGTGCCAGTCTGGGGCTGTGGCTTCACCACTAGTGTATGGCGACCTGGGCGAGTAGCCTCCCGGGCTGGGGGTAGCTGGGTATCCAGCTGTGTAGCCAGCAGGACTAGGGCTAGGTCGGTACGGACTATACGTATGATCTGAACCGTACATGGTCCCCGGAGTCTGAGGAGTGAAAGGTCCTGCAGCATAGGCCGCATCTGAGTCATCCAAAGAGCCGTATTCGAAATCTGCTGGACGAGCTGGTGTATTGGCGGCTGCCGGGTCCCAAGCTCCGTGGGCTGGTGTTCGGGCACCTTCGTGGGAGGGAGTCGCAGAGCCGTAATGAGGCGTGCGGTTTCCGACGTCGTAGATAGGGGTGGCTGATCCATGCATTGGCGTTTTGATGCCAGTGTCGCGGTAAGTCGGTGTCTGCGCACCGAGAGTAGGGGTACGCCCTGGAGTACGTGAGTAAAATGAACTAGCCCCGTCGCGAGCGGTGTTACCAGCTCCCGCAATGTGAGAACGATCCACAGAAATGGTCTGACAAGCTGAATGTAACTCCACTCGAGCAGTGCTCCCGGTAGCGTCTTTCACGATACCCACGTTGCCCTTGTACGGTCCTCCAGTGATTTTGATTGTTTGTCCGATAAGCTCCCGGTCTCGTGTCGCTCCTCCCCCTCTCCCTCCCCGCCCTCCGCGACCGCGTGGAGTCATGCCGCCGCGACCAGAGGGGTGCATCGGCGATTGAATACGCGGAGACATGAAACCCAACGAAAGGCCCGTTGATGCATTAGAATTCTTGTTGCCTCCAGCGAGTTGAAGATGTCGTGTTTTGCACACAAATATACCACCGTTGTCGAGATACATTCGGGATTGTAAAAACGCGAAGTTTCGATACAAGTGTTTGATTTCACCATTACGACCAGCATGTGGCCCATCGATGACTTTCACAATATCACGTTTCTGAATGGTATTCTGTTCTGAATCGAGAGCCATAGTGAACCTGCTCTCACGACGTTTTTGTAACGCTTGAGGCTTGCATTCAATTACTTTACCTTGCATGCCCAGGACATGGAAGTTCTCCTTCTCAAGTCGGACGATGACGCCTACTGTTTGTGGGTCCAGCTGAACCATGTCACCCCATTGGAACTGTCCCAGTGAGTCTACGCCTGTAGCCATATCTGAGCAAAGCTGTAGATCTCTTGGTAATACTTCCAACTCATGCATCGTGAGATCTGACACTAATACTACCCTGTGAGGTTCGACTCGTACAATCAGTCCAGTATCTCCCTCGTACCGACCAGCTAAGACTTTTACATGGTCACCTTGTTTGAAGTACTTTCTCAACTCATTAGGTTTGAAAACTAGAGCATCTTTCAAAGCGTCGTGTTTAGGCATCACTGTTATCATTGAGCCATCAATAGCTATAATTCTAGCTTGCAGGTTGGCCAAATCACCAGTACATACTTCAACATTATCCCCCATAGAAAATGAATGTAGGCTTGTTGGGTCATCTTTGGCAGGTGCTGCTAATTCTATGTCTATACCTTCAGGTTGTTCCTCAAATCTTTCCAATTCAGTCAAGGTTGGTTTCACACCCTCAGCCAAAATGGCAGACATGGTGAAATTTTTATACAAGAATCCCTTCCGAGAGTATCTGTTACCCTCGAATATTAAGAAGTCACCATCAGATGTGACTTCACCCCCAATAGCTCTGATAGCTTCAGGGTCAAAAGGTTTTGCAGCGGGGCGACGCTTCTTTTTCCTTTTAGCAGCCTCACTCTCACTCTGTACGGTTCTAAGAGCTCCCCTCAGTCGTGTATAATCTATTCTGGGCAGCAATTTAAGATGAACTTGATTTTGAGCAAGATCTACATAGTCAACCTGTGCAATATCATCTTTGTATAGACCTCTCTTCAATCTGACCCATTGCTTTGGCTTTAAACCTGACTGTTCCTTAACTACTCTCAATACATCAGTCATTTCCTTGATTGGAACCATGTCTTGCTTCCAAATACCCATTCTCAATGTACCAACATTATTAATAATATTTTTAACATGAGTCTGTTTGTAAGCCTCAATATAAATGTACCCTTTCACACCCTCAGGAGCCACAACAGATTTAATTTGAAATGGCTCATCAGAAAACTGGTAAGCAATAAACTTCCTCATGAGGAGTAATACTGTAGCTTTTTCTTCACCTATTCTACATTTCACCATCCACAAATTGGGATCTTTTATTCCAGGTAAGAGAGTTTGTTGTGTAATTTCATCTGACATCTCCTCACCACCTTCACCAAAGTGTCTGAGCGCTGCAGACTCATCAGCATACTTATTCCTTAGGTATTCCTCTATTTCCTCTTCCTTCTGTGAGTCCCAAAGATTTGTTCCTCTCCTGCGACCTTCAATTTCTCTAGCAGTGGGACCGATTTCATCAACTTCATTACCAACAATGCCCATTTCTTGGGCACCTTCTTCCCACTCGTCATCTTCGTCTACTTCATCATCCACCTGTAATAAATAAGTTTATAATAGTTTTTTTTTTTATAAAATTGGTTGGGTGGTTGTCGCTATACTAATAGAAGTTTTGTTTGGAATAGCTAATAAGTTAAGATACAAAGCTCAGTGTGTACACAGAATGATGCTTGCAATTTACTTACAGGCTCATTATTGCCAAAAATTAAAGCAATATAGAAGCAGGTTTTATAAGAAATTTGAAGTAGTTTGAAAGGTACATCACCTCAGCTTCGTCAATAATGAATCCTCCATAACGGCTATCTTTCTTACGTTTCTTAATCAGTCTTTCTTCTTCTTCATCTTCTTCATACTCTTCTGAATCCACCAGGTCCTCTCCTTCTGGTTCTTGTTCATCCTAAAATGTTAGATATTTTTATATTACACATATAAAAAAAGGGTTCTTTTTGATGAAATTATATAAGACAGTAATATAAATACTAAACAACAAATTGTATTGTAAATATTACAATATACTTTTCAAAGATAGACCCCAATAACTAACACAAAAATTTCTATATAGTTCATAGTGTAGGGGTGCAAATAATATCTATTGGTCTCACAAATAACCTTAACTTGTTTTTATAATGCTCATATATGATTCATATCAATCAGACCTATATGTACTTGTATGGAGACTAAATAGTTCTATATAAGATTATGTGATAAGAGTAGCTTTTTTTTTTCAAATATTGTCCAACCTCGACTTCTTCATCTCCTGAAGCTTCCTTCGCTTCGTCATCTTTGTTACGGCTACGGTCAGAACCTGCTGAACGACTCCTAAAACAATGTTGTTTATCATTAGTGTCGGCAAACATGATTTTATTCCTATAAGCAATTTTAAAATGCTAAAACTTGCCTAGAGCGAGACTTAGAGCGCGACCTAGACCTGGAGCGAGATTTAGAAGGGCTGCGCGAAGGACTCCGGCTGCCTGAGCGCGACCGGGAGCCCGAACGGGACCGCACAGAATGATTTGACGCGGCACTCCTTCGTGATCGTCTTGATGCTACGCTTCCAGCTTCAGATCCACTTCCGGAGTAATTACTGCCTTCTGAATCGGACATTATCACTTCTAATGGGCTAAAAATCAATGATTACGACCCATTAAAAATATTCCAGCGAAAACACACCATACGTAGCAAAATGTCACTGTTGATAAATGTTGCCACATCAAGATTTAAATAACCCATTGCATCTCATTTCAGAAACGGGGGGGTTTAGATAACATTGTTGTGAATTTCACCAAAGAATTAATAATTATTATTAAATTAACACGCTTTTATTAGCTTGACTTGTAAGTAACTCATCATCTAACTATGTAAAAAAATATAGGAGTTGATTTTAGCGTACTTCTAATATCGAAATGAAACTTTGTACTTACGAGTAGGTATATGTAAATTAGAGACAATACCACAATTTCATATTTTAGAGCTGATATGTTGATCTATCATCAGACATGAGTGAGATAATGAAAAGTAATATAGTAATATATTGAGCTTGGTGACGATTTCCTGATAAAGAAGGCGGGAGGTGGATAGTGAAACTCAATAATGGGTTGGGATAGTATGAATCTCTGGGCTTGATCCTTGACGGCAGGTGGCTCTTCGACGAGCACTTTCGGCAGCTTGCTCCAAAGCTGGTCGGCGCTGCGTCCGCCTTTGGGCGGCTTTTGCCCAACTTAGGAGGACCCAGCGTCGCAACAAGACGGCTGTACCCGGGGGTTGTCCGGTCAATGGCACTATACGCTGCACTGGTGTGGGCGGAGGCTCTGACCTCCCAGAATAGGGCACGCCTTCGGCGCCCTCAGAGGGTTATGGTGGTTAGAGCCATACGTGGTTACCGCACCGTATCGACAGAGGTGGCGTGCGCGTTGGCCGGCTTGATAGTTTATCAGCGGACGGCTGAGTTCTGGGCGGATAGAAGCAGACGGCCCCCACCCGAAGAGGTACGTGAGTGGCGTGTGGCCGCTCGTAGAGCCATGATGGCTCGTTGGTCGTCCGGGCTGGAGGCTCCACGTGCTGGCTTTGCCACCGTGGAGGCGCTCCAACCGGTCATCGTCGAATGGACAGAGCGGCAGCACGGGACTCTTTATTTCCGACTGACGCAGGTCATTTCACGTCACGTCACGGCTGCTTCGGAAAGTACCTGCACTCGGTCGCTAGGAGGGAAATGATTCCCGCCTGCCAACACTGCGACTGCAGTGAGGACCCGGCTCAGCATACGCTCGCGGATTGCCCCGCTTGGGCGATGCAGCGTCGGGTCCTCACTGCAGACGCCGCCTTATTGATAGGTTAGTGTACTCGAAGGTGGTGCCCGCATAGTGCGGGCAGCTGTTCCCGGATTCCTCCTATTTTGAGCGCAGCATGGCACACCGTGTGGTTTTAGTCGGTTCGATTCCGACACACCGTTCCACTGAAAACCCCGGTGGAATGACGGCTCGAGGGGGTTTCCACACGAAAAAAAAAAGTATGAATCGTTTTAATGAATTAGAAAGATTTACTTGGTAACAAAGCCTGTCTTATAGTCTACTAATTCTAATAGTCAAGTTGTAATATAGGCTGACTGACTCAGATGTTTGTAATTGATTGACTGATACTTCTTTTATTCTTTCATCTTTTAAAGTTGTCCGGTGTCATTTTGTTAGGGAATTTTGACTTACCAGGTATAATTGCAGAGTTTAAGAGAAGTTGGTTTCTTAAAATGTTGATTTATTCAAAAACAATATTAATTAAATAATGAAGTGAAGTGTAACAAAGGAATAAAGCACATTATGTCAAGCTTAATCTTTGACGTAAGATCGTGAAAATTCACCTACATATAAAAAGTTTCAGATTTTGTATTATCCGTTTTGAGTGCAATTGACAATGGTAGTTTCATATAGTTTCTGTTCGTAGCATTCTAACTTTTGTTTAATAAAAACAAGAATTAGAAAATTAGAATGTTACTATACCTACTACTAACAAGACAGGAATAAACAATAATGTAAGCCGCTTATTCGAGGAATCCAAAGTTGGGAGTGGAAACACTCACTATACAGATAAAACAATGGACATGTTTTAAACCGTAAAATATGTAAATGAATGGGACATTTACATATTACATCAGTAGTTTCTTTAAAATTTCAATACTTTTATTGTTGTAATTAGTTTTTTCTTAACCTAAGGATGTTAGTTTATAACAGAAGGAACCTAACCGGAAGACAAAGAAATATTTTACAGTTAGAAACATTCCGAATTCCCATAGAGAAAGAGTGATTTTAAATAACACAATAAACCAATCCAAACCAAAATGAAAAAATATTATTTGAATAAATAAAAAATTTACTTGTACACATTTCTTAATTGATAAGATTACTTAATTAATAAACTAACCTTTACTTTTTAAGTAATTGCTTATCTATATTTGTATAAAATTGAGGGTGTTATACGTTGCATCCGTAGTCCTAATTTGTCTACGATTTGACTGGTTTTCTAAAAAAAAACAAAATCTTGTCTATTGATTCATCGTTTGCCCCACCGACAATTGACTTTTCTGTACATTATTCTTTAATTTAAGTTTTACTGTGTGAAAATCCTACTATAACACTACACATGATATAGGGTACGACCATATAAATATTTTAACTTGTCAAAAGTAGTGGTAGACAGTTAAAAAAGGTCGATCAGTTGGTTTTTCTTTACTAGGGCTCACATTTGTGGCTTTTAGAATTTCACACGTTCCACAATAAACAATCGTTAGGATTTTTAGTGGATTTGTATTGTGTTTCAATCGCCTCGTGTTGGTGTCAGTGTGCGAATGCAGTGTGTGTGGTGCAGTGCAGTTTTCACGATGTATCTGTGAAGACGACGGCCGGTGACCGAAAGGATCTGCAGTTGGGGGTGTCATGCTGGAGACGCGGTCAGCGCGCGCCGCAGAATCGGTGTGGGCGAACAAACCGCTGCCGGCGCCTCACGCCATGGCTAATACGAGGCACGGGAAAAACACTCAGGTATCCCTTCACTCTACACCCACAGACGTTAAATCGTACTTGGATTGTTATGCTATGTAATCCATATGTTATGCTACTCCTAAATTCGTTAAATAGTATTTATAATTCAGCACAGCGGAAAGTTCTAAAGATCCTAATAGAATTTGAATCCCCGCCTCACATACCCTGTATTCTAACAAGAAAATTAATAAATGTATTTGATGTTAATGTAAACACGGAATAGCATTCTCTTTATAAAACACAGTGAAGGTGCTAACAAAAGTAATAAAGTACATACTTACATATATTTAAAATGTCATAATTTACTAGTTCACTTACAACATATTTTTGTTGCAACACCTTCAGATAACATTCTAAGAATAATCTATTAAAAATAAAGTAATCATCTGATTTTGTAACTGAATTGAATGTAATTTGCATAATCAGTATAGGTGATTACTAAAATAATTCTTTTTAAATGCCTAGGTCTATTTTCTCTGTAGATAATTAATTAATGATATGAATAAATATTGCCCCAAAAAGACTTTTTCATTTTATTTTATTTATACCCATAAATAAAATGAAAAAGCATTTTATTCCATTCACCTAGTTCTTGGTAAAAGCCTCTGCCTTAGCTGTCTGCTTATACTCATCTTTACCCGTCTCTAGTCAGCTCTAGCCTGCAACACACACATTGTCAGCAGACTCACTTGTTTGGCCTTCCTATCCTTCTTTTGCTTTCTGTATATATAATCAATTTAATTTTATCTCTAATCCAGTTGTTATATGTTTGTAAATCTGTTTAAAAAGAGACATTTGTTTTGAAACATTTTGGTTGTTGTAATGATTATAGGAAACTTTTATAATGAGTGCTTGTTATAAATGCAAATAATCATATCTATTCACATCAAAGATTTTTTTTGTCAAGGTTGCAAGAATATATATTAAATCAATCTTGAAATTGTTTTTGAAGACTGGATTATGTTATTAGGCATAACAATATTTAAATATTTTAGACATATTTTTTACTCACTCAACTATTTCCTAAACTAGAATAACAGTTAGAATGTGGTAGCATCATTATACTATAGCTGAATATTTCAGTGCCGGTATTTGGTATATGAATACTAGAGTAATCTATTTATATTGAAATGCTTAACTTTATCTTACTCCTTATAATACTCCTAGTTTCTGATAATGACAACACTTCCAAGTGCAGAGGAGCAGTTATAGAGTTAGGCACAAATAACACCACAACTGGTGTTCCCATCCCTTTTAAACTAGATACTTATACAAACTAGATATTTGTACAATTGATTGACATCATACATAATGTGCTGTAGAATATAGCTATTTTCTGTTTTACTGTACTCAATAGTTTATTATTTTATTCTAGTTCCCATTAAAAGATAATGATTTGACAATACATATCTGTGATGTCACAAATATGTATTTCATACATAAATGTACCAATAGGTTTTGATTTTTACTAAAAAGATGATGATTGACTTGACGGACATCAAGCTGAACTGCCCCCCGCTGGGCTATAAACTATAGTATATAGGAAAACCAAACTTTCCCAGATAATTAAAATTATCAGGGTCATTGATATTTCTATACACCAAACTTAAACAGTGAACTTGATTAACCAGTCAATGAATAATTCCATTAATTATTAACACAACAATTGTGGTAATTAACTAATGTGTCATAGGGTACAAACAGGAAAATAGTGCATATCTATGGAGTCAGTCTATGACTTATTATAGTGTGAACTCATCCAAGTACTTTACAAAATTGGCAGGGAAAATATGGAGTATATAGGAAAGGGAGGATAGAATGGGAAGGAAAGTTTTAGGGTTTGGGGAAATAATATACAATAGCTCAAGCAAATCAGGCTTGCATACCTATAACTCGAACTGGCTGGTCTAATTAAGCTTTTCTTGGACATCCTCTAATTAATCTTAATCCTAAATTTATTTATTTGTGGTGGGTCTTACCTCTTTTTAAATATTAAGAAAGAATACAGCGTCTTAAGATCATGATTTAGTGATCTCTACTTTCGGTAATAAAATTTCCATGTCCTAAGGCAATTTCAGTAAGAGGACACTCAACATGATACACATAGTAAGATTTTATTTTATGTGTGTGTTCTCTTCCTGCTTCAAAAATATATTTTTTATTGTTTTACGTGGGGTTATCCTCCGCCGGGGGCATCAGCGGAGGGGTGTGCCGGACTTGACCGGCTAAAACCACCACGGTGTTCCTTCGACGCACCTGCTGCCGCGGGAACACGACATTCTTCCGCGGCCAGCAGGTGACCGTTCGGAGCGGAACCCATCTCGGTTTGAAGAGGGGAAAGGTGCCTCTCTCCTCACCATCATTCCCTGAGGAAGGCGCGCGGAACACTACACGCCTGCAATCTCGGATATATACCTGAATATTTATATATATATATTTTTTATTTTTATTTAGCTGAAGGCAGTCTACTGTTGAAATTATCTAAATTATTTAAAATTCCATAGAATAGAATTGGGGTGCCATGTCATTCTCGATGGACTAGTATAGAATAGAGCTGAACCTCTTGCTGGCGTCCTAGAAGTCTATTAAGGGATGTTACTGCACTGTACTGTTATAGAGAGTTAATTGTGTACCAATATACGGTTTCTGCGTATCTTACATAGACCGTAAGGGATTAAATTGGGGTTTTCAAAATGGGGGCTTTTGATACGAGTCTGTATACTCCTTCGGGGATACAGATGTGATTGTATTAATCTACATATAGGTACATCTTACATACATAGGTATGTATTTAGATATTCAAGTGAAGCTGGCTAGTTGCTTCTCATTATCATGTAGTTTTACTCTAGAACCAGAATGTCTTATTATATAAATGGCTTTATAAGCAACATTATACCTTACTACTAATTTTTAACAATTTAAGGTATATATTACCAATATATACCTTAAATACTTAACACGTGCAATTTTAATACTTATTCATAATTCCCCTTGTATCCAATTTAAGTAGTCCCAGTAGTTAGAGAGCTCGGACGGGATTCCAGTCACCACGAACTGGCACCAGTCAGTTCGAGTTATAGGTATGCGACCCTGACTTGCTCCAGCTACTGCTATTACTCCCCAATCCATATGTAATATCCCTTTGCTGTCGATATATATCATATTTTCCCATCCCATTTCCAGAAGTGGCCGGATGACTGCAAGTTTAATTTCCCTTCAGGTTCATTTTGTAAACATCTCTATTGTAGACTTCATACAAAAATTATAGATAATTTACAAACATTTTGCATTTTATAGTGACATGGTTTGGAATTGTGCAACATTTTGTTAAGGTGATACTTTAAGACGGCACGAACTCATTGTTTCGCGTGGTCAAAATGCATGCTATCTCTTCTAACACTTTACGCGATAAGGATAGAGGCGATGATGAGCAGTACAAAGATAGTGCGACGGATGCACACTGCCGTAAGCATACCTATGTATGCACGTAAAGTACGACACAATTGCGCGCGATTTCATTGAAGACTAGGAAACGTCGCTGCGTCGTACGGTGGAGTGCCTGTGATGTGGCGGACATGTATGAATGAAAACACAAACCCGAACGAATTTGAATAAAATAATAACACCCCTCTTTAAAAAATGTGAAGTTATGTACAATAGAAGTCAATAAAAATATTACTTTACTTTTTTTTTTGTTATAGGTATATAATATTTTTGGCATTTGGCATTACACTTACCTATTACTGAACGGTAGTGAGATTCATACGACAGACTAGCATTCTAACGTGCGGTTTTACAAACTCGATCGTCTGCACCAGCGCAGAGCTCCGCTAGAGGCTGGACTGTATGTTTCTATAGGTAAGGGTGTGTATAAATAGTTATACGCACGGGTGTAAAATGCGCACAGATAGCTAACCCGTAACTATTTTCTTATCTGTAGACCGTACAAATAATTGTTCTGTGCGAGATTCGAACCCGCGACCCACTACGCCAACCGTCACTTCAAATTGTATAATTAGTACAAATATGTACATATATTAATTTGTATGTGTACTATTTCTGTATTATTCATGTGTTATGTATTATATATGTGTATGTATGTACATATGTGTAAGTTTTTTTAGTCCTTCCCTCCACCCCATGGGGGGATGAAACATCCATGAGGATCTTCCACTCCGTCAACAAAAAAAAAAAAGATACGGAATCCTAAAAACATTTAAAGAACTAAACATTCAAACATCTTCGTGAACTTTAAGGTTATATGGATATTATAAAAAAAAAAATGTTTGAATTTTTGAACAAATGATTTGGTCCTGTATGTATAGGAACTATTTTGCCATTTAATACTGTGTGACTTATTGTTTATGCCCAAAGAAACGTTAAAATTTGTGTTAAAATGTGGAAGTTTCTACTCTCGTAACTTCGAAATCATTTTTGTTTTACTTTTTTGTTTCCATATAGCCTTAGATGGTGATGTGACAAATTGATATCATTTTTTGTTTTGATCGTATACCGTCATACTACGTTTGTATGGAAGAATGATCTACTAGTTTTCTCTTAAGAACATTATAATAAGTATTAGAATGAAAGCTTTTGTGAGTTACATTCATATTTGTTTAAATTTACGGTCCTGGTTATAACAGTCTCAGTCAGTCTTCAGTCAACCGTCTTCGTCCGGTAGGTCCAAAAGACATAAAAACAGATGCCAACGTAACTTACTCCTTGAGAAAGGTCTCCTGTCGAGACCGAAACTAGTCGGGCATCCCTTAAATACATAAAAGTATTGTTTACAAACAATGTTGCTGTTTTGTTATTACCGCGAAACACGAGCTTTTTAGCTGAAATCTTATGAGAATACTCGAGAAACCTAACTACCAACTCTACACTTGACATCCCGGCTCTGGTAGCCTTTCATACTAACTTTTTTCTGCATTGAGTAACAATAACTTTTAAAATGAATGTGTAAATAAACTTGACACAGATCCACTAAAGTAATTATTGTTTAAATTAAAATAATTATTTTATGCTTATAAATGTCACAGTCCAGTAACCAAGTCCACCAACAAAGGGTTGGAGAGATGTATAAAAAAATATGGGTTGATTTAAGAACTTCCTCTGAGAAAAGAGTTTAGTTGATTTTTTATTTATATGACATAGTCCTACCATGCCCCATACTGTGATAGGATGGTCCAAATGCCATGCAAATAAAAAAAAAATCATTTAAAGATTTAATAATTTATTTCCTACCTTTTCATATACATATTACTGAAATGAATAATATTTCTATATTATCCTTGTAATGCCTCAACACCTGACTTTGTGAGTGATACAATAATTTAGCGAATTTCTAGTAGAACTAAACGTAATAAGATTCAATATTGTTTGGCATTTAAAGTTAATTTCTAGAAGCAGAAGATTTGATTGTTTTGTTTTAATATTTATTGTAAATTAATATTATTGTACTTTATTTGTGGTATAGGGTGTGGTGTACATGGTGATAAAATAATTCTTGAAACAAAAGTGACATCTTTTTAAATTAAATTATTATTGCAAAATGGTCATGGTGGTAAGTGGTTGCTTATGATTCTTTTTCCTTTTGTCAAAAACTAGTATTACACGCAATAAATAATAATACATTTTCATATGTAAAATAGATAGGATTGCCTATACATTGTAGGTAATAAACACGTAAAATAATTTCTACTTCACTAAAATACACGGTTAGAAGTTCATACACGGTTATAACTATAGCGAGAAGTGTCAGGAAACAGTCGCTCCCATCTCAGAGCGTGTAACGAGCTATATGGAACTTCGATCCAAAACAAATGATCATATGCAAATCACACAATTGTTTGGATGGAAATCTAATCCACGACCTTTGGCTTAGCGGTCAGGAAAACTACTGGGCCAAAAAGCCAGTAAATGCAGATCTTATACGTATAATAATAAACGTTTTCTTTTGCTTAATCATTATCAATTTGTCATTAGTAAACTTAAGGGGATCACACACATACATAGGCATATATAAGTTGCTTGGCCTGTTTAATGGTTAGTGATCCTGACCGCTAAGCCGGAGGTCGAGCCATCGATTGCCACACGGGATAAAAACATGTGCTGTGTCCCGAGTATGGGTGTCCTTTGTGTGTAAAGTTGCAATAAAAATAAATGTTTGAAAAGTCTCCCGCGATGCAGCAGTCATTCCTAGCACGCGATTAAAAAAAAAACGACGTGTTTACCTGCCGGTATTCATATCCCGAAATAGTTTAATTTCCGAGAACGTTATTGATTCACGTTGAAAGATCTTTTCTACCCGTAGCCGTAAAAATAAAAATATATATCTATACAAATATTATAAAGAGGAAAGGTTTGATTTTTTGTTTGTTTGTTTGTTTGTATGAATTGAATAGGCTCCGAAACTACTTGGCAGATTTGAAAAATTCTTTCACTGTTGGAAAGCTACATCATTTCTGAGTGACATAGGCTATATTTCATTTTCAAAAAAAAATAGGCATCCTTACTAAAATTACGATAACGTAATCCAAGGTGTGAAAAAAATATCAAAAAACTACCTTACATCGCGTGCGCTGCGAAAACTATTGATGATAGAACAAAATGATATACTACATTTTTTTAGAACACACCATTATCTACAAAAAATCAGCGGCAGCATATCTCTAACTATTACAGTCATGTCACGACAAAATTACGATAACGTAATCCAAGGTGTGAAAAAAATATCAAAAAACTACCTTACATCGCGTGCGCTGCGAAAACTATTGATGATAGAACAAAATGATATACTACATTTTTTTAGAACACACCATTATCTACAAAAAATCAGCGGCAGCATATCTCTAACTATTACAGTCATGTCACAATAAGCGTTTTTTTATTGAAAAAAAGAAATTAAAATACCACCGCTACAAAAAGCTCTTTATTTGTACCTTGGTATTAACCCTTATCAAAATAAATGATGTATTATTTAAGACTGCTTCAATATCTTTATATTACTTTTTGAATTATTCGATTCTGACAATCCATTCAAAAGATATCACGAGTTAAAAAAAAATTAAAAAATAAACTGTATTCGGCTAGCTATGCGTTGTAGGCGTCACTCGGGCAGGGGTACGGGAGGGGGGTTAAGATCACGAAATAAACTTGCCGCGCGGCTTACTCGCGCGGTCGGCTCCCTACGTGATGGACGTGTGCGGAATTTACGCTTGATAATAATTCGTTTAGTAAGTAACTAAACCGATTTAAAAAGTTCTTTTCAGAACTAAACCCATTTATATAAAATATTGTTCACTTAGTTATTAACCTAATAAATTACTTGAATATTTTTCATGATTTTCAATTTAATTTTAATAAATAGTAGGTAGTTGTGTACGTTGTAATATAGTAGCATATATAGCTTACAGTTATGCTAATTTAGTTCAAAGGCATTTTTTCTTTTGTCATTTTGAAATGCCTAAAAGATCAAGATCTCAACTTTCTAGAAATAGTTCCCAGGCCAGGGCATCAAAAATACGTCGAAATGAAGAATCTTCATCAGAAACTGAAAATCGTCTTTCAATTCATAGACAATATGTGGCACAATCGCGTGCTAGAGAGTCGAGTACCGAGCGTTCGCAACGGCTCGCTGAACAAAATATGAGAACCGCTCAAATACGCGCGCGAGAATCCAGTTTGCAGCGTTCTCAACGGCTCGCTGAACAAAATGTGAGGACTTCTCGAGTCCGCGCGCGAGAGTCCAGTCTTGAGCGTTCAGAGCGACTAGCTGATCAAAATTTGAGAACCTCTCAAGCACGCGCGCGAGAATCGAGTCTTGAGCGTTTACAGCGTCTAGCTCAACAAAATTTGAGAACCTCTCAGGTACGCGCGCGAGAGTCCAGTCTTGAGCGTTCGCAGCGCCTTACTGAACAAAATCTAAGAACCTCTCATGTGCATGCGCGAGAGTCAAGTACTCAGCGTTTGCAGCGGCTTGAAGAGCAAAATATCAGAAATATTCAATCTCGCACTAGGGAATCAAGCTCTGAGCGTTTCCAACGCCTTCAAGATCAGAGAGAACGACAACAGACGTCAAGAGCGAGAAGTCGCAATCAAGTTTTAGCCCACAGTAAAAGATCGGCTTTTAGATACGATCCACAGATTGATTATGCTCAACAGTCTTCCGTCCAAATCGGCGACATGAATAAGATCTGCCCTAAGTGTTCAGCCAAAAAATGGGTCGATGAAACTAATGGCATGTGCTGTGCTTCTGGAAAAGTTAGTCTCCCCAGTATTCAGGAACCACCACAGCCAATAAAAAATCTTTTGACAAATAATCATTCGCTATCTAGACATTTCATAACCAACATCCGTAAGTACAATAGCCTATTTCAAATGACTTCGTTTGGCGCCAAAGAAATAAGAGAGGGTAATTTTAACGCGATGACTTATGTCCGAAATTACGGGAGACCAGACTTATTTGTCACATTTACGTGCAACCCCGAATGGCCTGAAATTAAAGCGGAACTACTACCTGATCAGCGATCTTTCGATCGTCATGACATCATTTCAAGGGTGTTTCATTTGAAAATGAAGAAATTCTTAAATTTATTCGTTAAAAATGAAATATTCGGCAAAGTGAAATGTTACATGGCAAGTGTAGAATGGCAGAAGCGAGGTTTACCACACTGTCATTTGCTGTTTTGGCTAGAAACAAAAATCCAACCAGACGAAATTGATAGCGTCATAGTTGCGGAACTGCCCAACCAACAAAACGATCCGATATTGTACGATATCGTAACAAAAAATATGGTGCACGGACCATGCGGAGAACATAACTTATCAGCACCATGTATGAAAAACGGTATTTGCACAAAAAAATACCCACGACGTTTAGTCAACGAAACTCAGACTGGAGAGGACGGATATCCAGTTTATCGTCGTCGTGATGCCGCAAATGGAGGACTGAGCGCTTCGCTAAATATCAGAGGCAGAAATTTCACTATAGATAATACTTGGATTGTCCCATATTCTCCACTTTTGTGCAGGACGTTTAATGCTCACATAAATGTAGAGTACTGTCACTCAGTTCAAGCCATCAAATACATTTGTAAATACATAAATAAAGGATCGGACCAAGCTACATTTGGCGTCAGAAACCCAAATGATGAAGTGGAAAACTACGTAAATGGCCGTTACATAAGTACTTCCGAAGCTGCTTGGCGAATATTCGAATTCCCGATCCATGAGCGGCATCCTACAGTTTTGCAGTTAGCTGTCCACTTAGAAAATGGCCAAAGGGTGTATTTTACCACAGAAACGGCTGTACAAGTGGCCCAAAATCCACGTAAAACAACATTGCTGGCTTTTTTTGAGCTCTGTAATGAAGATGAATTCGCAAAAACACTTCTTTACCACGAAGTCCCGCAATACTACACATGGGCCAATAATAAGTTCACCAGAAGGAAGCGTGGTGAGAATGTAGTTGGCTATCCAGGCATAAAAAAAGATTCCGCTTTAGGTAGAGTCTACGGTGTCCATCCTTCTCAATCCGAGTGTTTCTATCTTAGGATGTTGCTGCACCACGTACGCGGTCCAACTTCATTCCAGTACTTGAAAACCGTTGACGGAGTTCTGAAAGAAACGTATCAAGCTGCTTGCCGTGCTAGAGGTTTGCTAGAAAACGATGACCATTGGGAAAATACTCTCAGAGAAGCTTCGCTTTCTCAATGTCCATTACAATTGAGAGAATTGTTTGTGGTCATACTTTTATTTTGTCAGCCATCGGAACCATTAAAATTATGGAACATTTTCAAAGACGATTTATGTGAAGATATTAGACACAGAATCAGACAGAAAAATCAAGACATCACCTTACCATACAATGAGGACATTTATAACGAAGGTTTGATACAAATAGAAAATAAACTGTTGCAATTAAATGACAAAAGCCTAAGTGATTTCGGATTACCATCATCAGTTCGTACAGAAAGCAATGCAGCAGAGACTATGACTCATCGCTATGATACAAATAATTTGACCGCTTTTGTCAATGAATACCTGCCAAAGTTAGTCCCAGATCAAAGACATGCTTTTGAAACTATAGTCGATAGCGTCATTCATGACAAAAGAAAAGTTTTCTTTTTGGATGCACCCTGTGGAACGGGAAAGACGTTTCTTGCAAATTTGATACTTGCTAAGATAAGACAATCAGGGAAGATAGCAATAGCAGTTGCTTCCTCAGGAATTGCTGCAACTCTCTTGAAGGATGGCAAAACTGCTCATTCTACTTTTAAACTTCCACTATCCGTCAATCTTGAACAACAATCTACATGTTCCATCCGCAAAAATGGACCTATTGGTAAATTACTACAAGACGCCTCATTGATTATGTGGGACGAATGCACGATGAGCCATAGAGCACATATAGAGGCCGTGAACAGAACCTTACAGGATCTAAGGAACTCCTCTGCAGTCATGGGCGGGATTACTTTTGTATTTGCTGGAGATTTTCGACAGACTCTCCCCGTTATTAACAGAGGCACGCGAGCAGATATCATCAAGGCATGCTTGAAATCGTCTCCCTTATGGACTACGATTGAAACATTAAAATTAAGGACAAATATGAGAGCTCATCTTCATGGAATCACTGATAGCGATTTCCCACAGCAACTGCTAAAACTTGGGGAAGGAATTTTTCCAACTCCAAATTTAAGCGGTCATTGTGACATTCTTCTGGATGAGTCTCTAGGCCAAATACTCCATAATTTGGAAAATTTAATAGATTCTGTATACCCTGATATCGAGAATTTGCACGAAAGAGACTTCCATTGGCTGTGTTCTCGGGCTATAGTATCACCTAAGAATGATACTGTCAATGAAATAAACAATCTGATTGTTCAAAAAGTCCCCGGCCAAACAAAAACATACAAATCGATCGACACTGTAACGAATATTGAAGATGCAGTCCATTATCCACAGGAATTTTTAAATTCGTTGAACCCTTCTGGACTGCCACCCCATGAATTGACGTTAAAAATCGGAATCCCAATCATGCTTTTAAGAAATTTAAACCCTCCGAGCATGTGTAATGGGACGAGGCTGCTTATTAAGGAGTTAAAGGACAATTTAATAGTAGCAACTATTATCACTGGCCCAGCAGGTGGTCAACTAGCTCATATACCGAGGATACCGATGATCCCAACTGATCTGCCAATCCCATTTAAACGGCTTCAATTTCCGGTAAAAACATCTTTCGCATTAACAATTAACAAGTCCCAAGGCCAAACCTTCGAATTAGTAGGGATCGATCTGCGAAAGAAATGTTTTACTCATGGTCAACTGTATGTTGGTCTATCGCGAGTCGGAGCCCCTGAAAATCAATTTATTTTGCTGCCACAAAATAAAACAACATCAAATATTGTTTACAGAGAAGCTCTAACAAAATAAATGTATTTTCTTTTAGGGTTATGACCTCAATAATTGAAAAAAAAAAACAAAAAATTAAAAAAATATATCAAAAAAAAGAAAAAAAACCCCAAAAATATACAAAAAAAAAACACATAAATACAAAAAAATCATTAAATAATATCTGAATTTAATTATTCTTATTTTTTTTTTTATTTACTCTTTTTTAGGAGCTCGACGCAAAAAGGGATGAATATGTGTCATATTATTATTATTATTATGAATGTGTTAAAATTAACAAATCTAAATGTAATGTTTAATGCCCGTGCGAAGCCGGGACGGGCCGCTAGTATACATATGTATATATACAAATCTTTCATAATGTCATATGAAGGCACGACACGATAGTGGTATTAAGATTTACGAGTGATTAAAAATAGTTTTAGACGTTCAGATTGACGGAAGGTCTACATCAACGCGAGCGAAGCGGGCAAAATCTACTAACAACTAAAAGTGGGTTGACTCATTTGCGGATAAATAAGCAAGCAAGAGGCAAACCAGGATGTTGGTGTGTTGAATCAGTGCAATTTGTCAGCTGCTCTTAAGAAGTAAACATTGAAATACCCAACCATCCTCAGGATAATCTGTATTGAGTTATTTATTACTATGAAACCTGAAGTTTGCGAATTAACCATATTCTAACATTATATTATGAATCAGGTTTAGATCTTCGCAGATGCTTACAAGCATACACTAATTAGACTGCGCGGATAGCGCGATGGTAAAAGTAATTGCCTTGCCACTTCGCCGCGCCGGTTGTTGTAGATTCGGTTATCACAAGGAAGAACGATTTGTGTTCAGCAAATGCTTGTCTTCTCTGTGTCCTTTGTTTATATGCAAGTAAAGTCAGAAGGGCTATGAATTCTAATACCACACGAGAAAAACTTGTGCATCCACAAATACTGGTAGTCTGGGTGTTCCTTGTTTATGTGACCGATGTCTGGTGACCAGTTTCTGAGCGGATCTGGCTGTCACAGGCGGTAAGCCAGTACTTTCAAATTACAATAGTTTTAGATTTAAGATCGTTTTTGTACGCCACTTTGTTAAATAAATAATTTTGTTCGTTTATTTATGAAGTTATTTATTTATTAATGTTTGTCAAGTCTCCCGCTGCACTAGAATAATTCCCAGTACGGGGGGAAGGAAAAAATATACCTATATAACTGGAAGTGGTTTATTTATACATTTGTCAAGCATATTTAGCAAATGTACAGATCTTATAAAAAAGTTCAAATGTGCACTACGTCCCACCATATTGAATGATTTACAAATTATTCAATATCAATTTATAATTAAAACTAATTATTATAGCTGTTAAAAACCATCTTGTCTAATATTAAAATATTTTTTAAACACAATAATATTGTTATTTAATTATATTCGTTAATAATGTTCCAGGATGACGTTTGCTATGTAGTAGCTAAATACGACTATGCGGCGCAGGGTGCCCAGGAGTTGGACCTTCGTAAGAACGAGCGGTACTTACTCCTGGACGACTCGAAGCACTGGTGGCGCGTACAAAACGCGCGCAGCCAGTCCGGATACGTACCCAGCAATTACGTCAAAAAAGAAAAACCTTCGCTCTTTGACAGGTAAGCAATATAATAAAAGTGTTGGTATACATTTGATTTGTAGACTTAATTTAAATACTAATGTTAAGCCACGATACATTTCTGTTTTATCGGTATTGATTGGCGATCCAATTGCACCGATCGTGACCGATAAAGTCCCAATTTACACCTTTGTTATGCATACAAGTCGCGAAAGTTTGAAAATAATGAATTGCTTGTACTTATAAGTTATAAATGGACTGATAAAATGACACCATCATATTGTAAATATCGTTTCATTCTTCTCAGAACGACGATAATTCGATGCGACGATCTTGCATAATCTAATCGAATCGAATCATTGAGAAGTAACTTACGGGAGGGAGGAGATACGCGTTCACGCATTTATTAATTGACTTACTGTAATTTACAATCAATTCGTGTCAAGTCCCTCTGTGAGTCATCTAATGCACAATTCAGTAAACTTTGTACAAAGTTATACACAATTTTGTGCTGTATTGTCGTCTCCCTATCCTATATACACATGTACATACATATATTCAAGTCT
This sequence comes from Tyria jacobaeae, assembly GCA_947561695.1. Classification (NCBI taxonomy): domain Eukaryota; kingdom Metazoa; phylum Arthropoda; class Insecta; order Lepidoptera; family Erebidae; genus Tyria; species Tyria jacobaeae. The sequence goes on from OX387213.1 coordinate 22,583,836, forward strand.
GAATCGTCAAAAATTAGAACTAGAGGTATGAGAATATCATGCGGCTAATATATGATCAATGGTTTGTCTTCCCAATGGAACATGTGACCTTTACTTCTATCAGTAAATTATAATATATATCAGTATACATATTATTTTACAGTAAATTATATAATTATAATTTACTAGTAACCATCGAAGAGTTGCACTTTAATGTGTTATTATATCGAACTGCCTGTATCGCCTGTCCTATTCCTCGGGAATTGTTCCGGAGGCCTGGAGAGAGGCGAACGTCCAACCCATTCCCAAAAAAGGCGACCGCTCCGATCCAGCTAATTACCGTCCTATAGCCGTCACCTCCATACTCTGTAAGGTGCTCGAGCGGATAATCAACACCCAATTAATCCGCCACCTAGAGGATCACTCCTTGTTAAATGATCGGCAATATGGTTTTAGGCCGAACCGATCCACGGGTGATCTTCTAGCGTACGTCACACACCTTTGGGGTGAGGCTATGGATAGGCATGGGGAGTCCTTGGCCATCAACCTCGACATTGCCAAGGCCTTCGATAGGGTCTGGCATCGCTCGCTTCTCTCCAAACTTCCTGCATTTGGTCTGCCATCTCAGCTATGCAACTGGGTTGCTGCCTTCCTCCACAAACGCCGCATTAGGGTTCTCTGTGACGGCGCGGCCTCTGACTTCCAGGAGGTTAGCGCTGGTGTACCTCAGGGCTCCGTCCTATCGCCCACGCTGTTCCTTCTGCATATCAATGATATGCTGGCTCTTGGCAACATACATTGTTATGCAGACGACAGCACAGTACACGGGCGATACTCTGGACATCCTGCTGCCAAGCTAGCAGACGTTGAGGGAAAACGACAGGAGCTTGTTGCTGAGCTCGACCGGGTCCTGAGCCGCATCACTCAATGGGGTTGTGAGAATCTGGTCGAGTTCAGCGCCAAGAAAACACAGGCGTGCGCGTTTTCAAACAAAAAGTCTCCATTCCTTCCCCTTCCTACTCTTCAGAACACTCAACTGCCACTACAGGATAGGCTTAGTATACTGGGTATGGACATCTGTCGGGATCTCAATCCGCGTGATTACATCGAGAGCGTCACTAAGGCTGCCTCGCGGAAGCTCGGTGTGTTGAACAAGGTGAGACGGTTCTTCTCGCCCGAGCATCTGTGTCTTTTATATAAGACCCAAGTTCGCTCCTGCGTGGAGTACAGCTCTCATCTTTGGGATAGCTATGCGCAGTATCTGCTTGACGCTCTCGATCGGTTGCAGCGACGCGCAGTCCGTATTATAGACTGTCCTGAGGTCACCCAGTCTCTTGAGCCCCTGCAGTTGCGAAGAGATGTCGCCTCTATGGCAGTTCTCTATCGCCTACATCACGGGGAGTGTTCTGACGAGCTCTTCCAATTGGTCCCACCTTCTCCCTTCCTCTACAGGACTACACGTGCTGGCCTGAGGAGTCACCGTTTGCAAGTCGAAGATATGCGATCCCGAACGAAACGGTTTGGCTCTTCTTTCCTGTGCCGATCAGTGAAAGCCTGGAATTCCCTACCAGCGCACGTGTTTCCTTCCCAATTTGATCCCGGGTCTTTTAAGCGGGGCGTGAAGAAGCATCTCACCAGGCCGCCATAGTGTGGGTCACCATGCTGCATTGACTAGACATGCAATGAGGATGGTGACCACCACTCTTGGACTCCATTTATTGCTTACCATCAGGCAAAGTGAAGTCATTATGGTAGGCTTACGAATAAAAAAAAAAAAAATGTTTATTTATGTATAAGTTTGTGCACACATTAAGCCGCCTTTGTATATACAATGCCCAAAGGCGACCATAATGCCGAGCCCATTCTATATCAACCAACTTTGAGTGGTGTACAAAACTTGTAACTTATCTATGATAATATAGTAAATAATAGGGATTTAAAACAAAGTCTTGTACTGTATATGTTACAGAGGAATAATACGTAGTTTTACTTAAGATAACACACGTGGTTTCAGTCTTCAGTATTATTTACATTACATTTTTGTTCCCTGTAAAGGAAATTTCTTGACAATTTCTTAGCAGTAAATCTGTAAACATATTATATGGAGTCTACCTTTTTAGTTATTATTATTATATAAGGGGGCAGATTAACAAACGGGTCACCTTAAGGTAAGTGACAACCGCTGTCCATAGACATCTCTAACGAATTACGACTGATGCGTAAGTGCGCTGCTCGCCTTTGAGAATGATGTGGGAGAGGAAAGCGTTAGTTGGACCTTCGGTACCCTCACTCACTACAATACAATACAAGTTGCAAAACAATTGTTTGTCTCCCGGTTTTCTGTGGGGCCGTGGTAAGACTCCTGTCAAACCGGCCCATTCCTCTCTTCTCCTCTTTTGTCAACTACGAATTAAAAACATTTCTTTAGCGATGGATCACTTTAATATTGAATACAATTAAACATCATCACACTATCAGAGTTAAGTTTCAGTCCGACGGGATGCTTAACATTTTGATCAAATGATGTATTTAGGTTAATTGATTTTATTATGTGCACGTATGTAATATTGTAGGTCGGAACTGGAGGATTGGCCAATCGCTAGTGGCAATGTTTCCGTTCATGAAGTTGTACTTGGTAATTATATTTTTGTTCTAAGCGTAATGCCTTTCTTAAACTACTAAGGTTAGCCGGCGGTCTACTTGAAGTTTATTTAGTTGTAAATATATATTACGCACGTACGACCCACTTCGGATGTATGTTAGAAACGGTTCTTATGATAATTAAGGGTTATTGTTGTTATATCAGTTCTGTAGTCCTTTTCTTTGAACGCCAGATATATTACATGATAGTTAGATTATTAAATCAAAGTATCTTTCTATATTTTTGGAAAAATATGGAAAGGTTAGTTAAACAACTTGTGGAGCCCTCGACACCCCTTCACAACAAATATTGAGCGTCTCGTCTCGAACATTATCAGAACATAACATTGATTCATATCATTTCATATTACTCGTATGTTACACTTAAAAACGCGATTGTTTGTTAACACCATTTTCATTGTATGTTTTATGGATCTGGCAACCTTGTTTTTAAAAAACATAAATGAACCGCTATTGCTTCATTACCAACAGATGAAAGTTAGAAATTCACCTTATATGACCAGCTCTTGTTATTGGTATCAACTATAAGGCCTACTCCTGTGTTACCTTGGTCCATTTAACACGTAACATTTTTACTTTATGCCGTGACATTTAAAATCTATTTTTTTTTCTTTTAAAAATTAAAAGAAATCTATGAATAGGTGTTAAATTAATAGTATTTTGGTTTGGTCCAGCTAAGCTATAATTATGCTAGTGCTTACGTCAGTAGTTTACTGTTTGTCAAAAGCCTGACTCCTTTTTTAAATTGTTAATTTGAAACTGCCGATGGTATACAATTTAAAGAACATGGTAGGTACTCGTGTACATAAATGCACAAGAATAGTTGTATTAGTGGTAATGCGATAATTTATTATTACTAATACTAATGAGTGGAACAACTATTGACGTATCAGGTTTACCTTTTACATTACACACAGCCAATTCACACACATCACAGTCTCTTTGTAGGCTGACGTTGACGTTGTTGGCCGTTTATGGGCCGGTATTATATATTTTTTTTATAGCTTTAGGTATTTGTGACACCAATTATATAATAATTTACTAACGAAATCTAAACCGTGATGATTTCTGATGAGCCAATATTATTTTTTTCTAATCTGTACTACCTTTCTCAGTTGTCCGTCTGTCGATACCATTTTTCTCCGGTACTCTTGGAGAAATAAAGTTTAAACTGAAAACCTTGTAATTGGTTATTTTAAGCAAACCATTGCAGAGAGATAATGATTAATATCTGAGCTCCTTGTATTTTTTTGTAGGTATAAAAGGTCAATATTCGTGCCGTATTTCCGAATCCTATACGACCTTCAAACCTTCAAGAAAAGAGCGTAGTCCTACCTAAAAGGCCGGCAACGCACTTGTGACTCTTGAGTTGCGGGTGTCCATGGGCGGCGGTAGTCACTTACCATCAGGTGACCCGTCTGCTCGTTTGCCCCCTATAGCATAAAAAAAAAATCAGTGTTTTATATTTCAAATTTGAAGAAAACAATTAATCAAATTCAAAGTTCACAAAATTATAAAAGAGTCTTACTGTGAAATTTAACATTTTAGTACAATTTATCATTAAAATAATCATAATATAATATGTTATAAATTATATTCTAAAAATATAAACATTTTTACTTAATCATTCACGGTCAGACACAATTAATTCACATTGCTCATACATATGTAGGTCATCGCGGCCGTCTTGACCGCTTTGTTGTTATGCCTTGTTACTTTTTACCGGGTGTGCTATTATTACTGTAAAACAGTTTTTTTATTGTAAGAAAGTCAATTAGCGAATGAAATAATATCTTTGGTGGGTAGGAAACACTAAATCGTGGCCATATGAGATTACTACCGAAGCCCTATAGGCTGCGGCCCCTTGCCCCGGACGCTTTATCAATTTATTTAAATATTTATCTATGTATCTCTTTATTGTACACTATAAAAGTAATGTATAAGTATAAGACCTAGGCGAATGTTCTTGGACCAAGTCCAAGAAAATCTAAGCAAAGGCCAGGTCAAAAGTACCTTCAACCGACGAGCCTGTATGCGGAACGGAATGAAAGTTGAAGAAGCGAGAAAGGTATGTCAGAATCGTAGCAAATGGAACGAAGTGGTCTCTGCCTACCCCTATGGGAAAGAGGCGTGATATTATATATGTATTTATGTAAAAGTAATGAAGAATATAGACATGATGCATGTATTACGGTATAACAATTGGCGGTCTTATCACTCGCGGTGATCTCTTACAGACAACCTTTATACAGATATTATTATATCATATTAGGGGTAGTCTAAGGTGTACTATTAAAATCATATTAAATATCTTTATTTCATAAACTTGCTCAACATTTTTTTTTAAATCGTCTTATTTATATAAAACAGATTTAAAGTTATAGATCAATACACACACAGCGTCGTGAAATAAGTATTAAAAAGATAAAATAATTAAATATCTTATGGTATGGGTATACCAAATGGTTGAACCTTTCTTACATAAATACATGTTTTTAATATGATATATAATACTAACATATAAATATATATATATATATATAAGTACATACATAGTATTCATAATGTCAAGAAGTATATGTATAAATAAATTATGTACAATATACGTTTCAAATAAGAAAATGACTGTCAAACAGCCATGTTGCTTCTTAACTGGCTTACAACTTCACTAATTCGCTGTATTTCCGAATCGATACGACCTTCAAACCTTCAAGAAAAGAGCGTACTCTTACCTAAAAGGCTGGCAACGCACTTGTGACTTGAGTTGCGGGTGTCCATGGGCGGCGGTAGTCACTTACCATCAGGTGACCCGTCTGCTAGTTTGCCCCCTATCGCATAAAAAAACTAAGAAACAAATACAATAATGATAAAGTACAATTATTCATATTGTAAATTAAATAATCAAACAATAATGTTGTTATAATTGGCGCTGACAGTGCTTTTTTTTGACAAGTTGAAATGTAGTGGCGATTATCCTCTCACTTGCAACGCTTAAAAGACGTGTAAGTGAAGTAAACTCAAAAACTGCACCATGAAAACTATACGTACATAACATACTAAAGAAACAATTTGGAAATCCATAGAGATGTATATTTATGTCCCGACTATCGGCTTACCCATTTTTAGATAACTTTAAAAAATCCTTCAACTTCTGTTGAACAGCTTTGGTTCTTTTGTCGACTTTGTATCTGAAGTACCTCAACTGGAGTGAAAACTTAACTAACTTATTAACATATCATTATTCTAACTACTATTATTCCCCATTCCAGTATTAAGAAAAAAGTGAAGAAAGGCTCCGGTTCAAAAACATTGCCCTCGAACAGCTCTCCAGTACGGGGTGGTGGGGGAGCGGGGGGCGAGGCGGGGGCGCGCCGAGTCGAACCTGCTGATGCACTAGGAACAGCTGTCGTGAAGTACAACTACCAGGCACAGCAACCTGATGAACTATCTCTTACTAAAGGCACTAGAATTCTTATACTAGAAAAGAGTAATGATGGCTGGTGGCGGGGACAGTATCAGGGACATACTGGCTGGTGAGTTGGCTTCATTAACGGATATACCATATTAGACTCGAGTCCATTTATTGGATGATCTCCGTGTGTATTCGACTGCTATGTTGGTCGCTGGTTCGATTCCCGTTAATTGTAAAATATATTTTATATGTATGAATATATTTATTTGCAAATGTATTTTTTTGTAACATTTCCCAGAATAAAATCATAAAAAAAATATGCTGCAATGGTTTGGACATTTTGAAACTATGAGTAAAGAATAAATGTTTTGACGAATTTTTGGGTTCGTTGTGAGTCGGTGAGTCCTATCGGTGCGGATAGGATTCTTAAGACGTATACTGTCCAGATTGACGGTATACTGAAAAACGGCTGATGAATGTTATAGAAATAGTTATTAAATAAATAGAGACTAATTATATTTATATTTTGTGTACCAGGTTTCCTTCAAACTATACCAGTGAGGAGGGTGACAATGAAGATCCGGTTCATACCTATGCGATGGCGGAGAACGTTTTAGATATTGTGGTAAGTCTTTTATTATTTATTAATTTTCAATCCAATTAGCTATGTGCCATAGAAAAAAATAATGGTGAGCTTTATGGCACACCAGCGGGCTATAAAATATGTAACAGTTTTGTGATCGCCATTGTCATGTGTATGTGACAACAATAAGATGCACCGTAACACAATAAAATCTTTAATATTGTTTGAGAATGTGACCAGTGACGAACCTGTGACAAACAAAAAACCACCAAAATTTGTTTGACGTAGTTTATAGATGACCCCTATATCATAGTACGTGAAAGTTTAAAAATATCAAAGAGTAACATAATTGTATTAGTTTGTATTTCAAAGTAAAAACCTGGCTAGCTGTCATCCAGTTACAAATATTATAGAAAGCTCAGCTTCAGGTGAAATAGTGACAGTATTTTTTTAACTTAAAATTACTAAGGCTGTCAATTGTGTATATCCCATATTTTTTTATCTAAAAAATAAATAAATACATATATGGAATTCGGGGACCCATATTCAACTGGCTACAACTATTCTTTAACAGTGGTAGAGCCATGCTTAGGCACGAATGGGCCGGCTCGACCGGTGCGATACCACGGCCTCACAGAAAGCCGGTTGTGAAGTAACGCTTGCGTTGCATTTTCCCGAAATGAGTGAGGTTTCCGGAGGCCCAACTCCCCCTCTCCCCTCATCTCCTTTCTCCTCATCCCCCCCTCTCTTCTTTCCGCTCCCTGCATCCCCATCCCTCATCACCCTCAAAGGCGGGCAGCGCACTTGCGACTCTTGAGAAGCGGGTGTCCATGGACGGCGGTTGTCACTTACCATCAGGTGACCCGTCTGTTCATCTGTCCCTCTATAGTATAAAAAAAAAAATCATATTAAACTGTAATTAATTTGTAGAAATCTAAAATATTGATAAATACGGCGAACCTCGAACACATATCAAACCTGGTTGTGAATAATTATGGTGCCCCATAAGGCAGAGTACTAGGCCCATTATTATTTTTGCTTAAAATAAACGCCTTTAGAAGACGTAATGTACGTCGGTTAATGATTATGGCAGATAACCATTACCCGACGTATTGTATTCTAATCTATTATAATATTGTAAGTGTAATAAATTATGTAATTGTATTATTCCAGGTGGCGTTATATTCCTTTACGTCGAACAACGAGCAGGAGTTGTCGTTCGAAAAGGGTGACAGGCTGGAGATAATCGAGCGTCCTCCCTCCGACCCTGAGTGGTACCGAGCGCGCGACTCGCGTGGACACGTGGGGCTCGTGCCCCGAAACTACCTGCAGGAGCTCGCTGACTACCTCACGCAGCCCTACAGGTACCCTATCACATAATTTGACTGTGGTAGAGCCATGCTTAGTCACGAATGGGCCGGCTCAACTGGTTTGGTCCCCCTCCGCTTTCTTCTCTCCTCATCCATCCTCTTTTTTCCCCTCTCATCCCACCTCCTTTCTTTCCCCTTCCCGCCTTCCCCCATCCCTCATCACACTCAAAAGCGAGCAGCGCACTTACGACTCTTAAGTTGCAGGTGTCCATGGACTGTTGTTACTTACCATTAGATGACCCGTCTGTTCCCCTACAATAAAAAAATAAAATAAGATATTTTATTTGTCTTTATACTCTAAGTCAAACTTTTATCAAAGTCATCTTACGAACATAAATTAAACTGAACAGTTAATACGTATCCCGCATGAAGCAGTCAATGTCAATATTCCAGTTGAAGTCCCTTAGTGTTTGAGATACAAAGATCTGTTCCATCGTAGTCTGTACTGTAGCTTTCTCCTTCCCATTTATATGATCTCAAAAAAGAACTCTTTAAAAATAAAGATGTCATAAATTATTCTACTATATATAGTGCCTACTGATCCGGAATCATGATTAGGGCATGCAATTATACGGTTAATTAACTTTTCGGACATTTCGGATACTTCCATCAATTTATCTGATGTGGTGCATTTCTTGTATCGTCAGTGACGGCGAGGGTCGCGGCGGGCCGACGCCGGGCGGGCCGGCCAGCAGCGCGTCGCTGGCGGGCCGCGCCTGGTATTACGGCGCCATAACCCGCACGCATTGCGACGCGCTGCTCAACCAGCACGGACACGACGGAGACTTCCTCATCAGAGACTCGGAGACTAATGTAAGCACACACTGGTAGTTCTATGTGACGCTTGGCTCTACGCTCTAATCGCACCAGAGACAAGACAGGCCCAGCCGTGTTAATTGTGGCCAGGTCGCAATAGTATTCACGTACGTTTATGGCTGTTTAAATAATAAGGATCCGAAATTCTGGTTTTTACACTGTCAGAGGTAACGACAAAGATAAGAGTTACGCGATAAAAAGAGATACAAGAACGTAAGTAAGCGCTGTGCAACCTGAAAGTTACTAGGATAGATTCCAGTCGAAAGGAGTCAGACTGGTTACTATGGTGCACGTTGGGAAAGGCCAATGTCCAGCAGTGGACTGCAGAATTATGATGATGTTTCGGTGCCGGAATAGTACTTTCTGAACTTTTGCCTCTTCAATGTAGGAGTATTTTGTGTGGGAGTGAATTCTCTTGTGGACGTTAAGTTTCTTGGTAATAGCATTACGAATAGATTGCGCCGTAGACTTTTCGCAACCAGCTTCCACTATGGAAATCTTTGTATGTAACCATTGAACCGAGAACCTTCTCATTTAAAAAAAAACTTAATATAAAGATATTGTCTATAATAATAATAATATTCCGTATCAACTTTTACACAACATTCTGACAGATAAACGTATTATTATTATTATCTTTATTCCACTTAAAATACATATAAATTACATTTTTAAATATGAAAAATCACAAAGAAAATATATTTAAAAATAAAAAAAAATAGTGTGCCACCAGTATCGGATACAGGGACCATGCTACCGGCAGTTAGGGCTCCTGAGACAAAAACCTCCTCACAATGCGTGCCGTATCAAGTAGGTCTGCCTTCTGCATTAGGCCCTTAACCCAGCTGTGTAACGTGAGCCTCTGCAGATGTTGGTCTAGGCTCTTAGCAATCAGGAGGTCCTATACTCACAGCCGGCGGCGTCACCGCGGAGACGGTGAGGAGGACCAGCTTCACGAGGAGTACCGCGAAGCGCGGAAAACTCTGAAGCTGGCCATTTGCCGCGCCAAGGACGCAAAGAGAAAGGAGATGCTGGAGAGTCTCGACCGTGACCCCTGGGGTCGCCCATACCGTGCGGTGCGTCAGAAGCTCCGCACGTCGGGCCCCCCCCTTACCGAGACTCTCCAGCCCAGCTTCCTGCAGGAAGTTGTCGAGGGCCTTTTCCCGCAGCGGGCGGAGCACACACCCCCGTCGATGGCCTACGCGGTCGGAGACGACGGGGGTAGAGAGGACGATGTGCCGCCCGTTAGGGAATCGGAGGTTGGGGCGGCTGTTCTACGGATCCGTTCCAAGAACACCGCCCCCGGGCCGGACGGGGTACCAGCCCGAGTGATGGCCCGAGCCCTCGACCATATGTCGGACCGCCTCAGGGAAGTGTTGGACGCTAGCCTGGCGTCCGGACGCTTCCCAGAGTGCTGGAAATGCGGGAAGCTGGTCCTGTTGAGGAAGCCGGGACGGCCTGCCGATTCGGTCGCGGCCTATAGGCCCATCGTGTTGCTGGACGAGGCGGGTAAACTTTTTGAGAGGATACTCTCTGCCCGCATCGTCCGGCACCTCAGCGAGGTGGGCCCCGACCTGTCGGACGCCCAATTCGGGTTCCGAGAGGGGCGTTCGACGGTCGATGCCGTGATGCGCCTTAGGGCCGTGACCGGAGAGGCAGTGAGCTGTGGCGGCGTGCTGTTGGCGGTGTCTCTGGACATCGCCAACGCATTCAATAGTCTGCCATTCAGCTGCATCAGGGAAGCACTCCAATACCACGGGGTGCCAGAGTACCTGAGGCGGCTGGTGGCAGACTATTTAGAGGAGCGTACCGTCGTGTACGAGGACCGAGAGGGCGTCTTGAGACGGCGACCCATGTCGTGCGGCGTTCCGCAGGGGTCTGTCCTTGGACCACTCCTGTGGAACGTGGGGTACGACTGGGTTCTACGAGGTCGCCTCCCCCCCGGGCTGGGCGTAATTTGCTACGCTGATGACACATTGGTCACAGCCCGGGGGGCGAACTTCCAAGAGGCGGCGCGCCTGGCCACCAGGGGTGTTTCTTTGGTGGTCGGGCGCATCGAGGGACTGGGCTTACGGGTGGCCCTGGACAAGACGGAGGCCCTTTTGTTCCATGGGCCCCGTCGTGGTCCACCCGCCGGTGCCTCCATCGAGGTCAACTCGGTCCTCGTCCCGGTTCGGGCCCAGATGAGGTATCTGGGCCTGATACTCGACGGTAGGTGGCTCTTCGACGAGCACTTCCGACAGCTTGGTCCGAAGCTGGTCGACGCTGCCTCTGCCCTTGGGCGACTTTTGCCCAACTTGGGTGGAGCCAGCGTCGCAACGCGACACCTCTACACGGGGGTTTTCCGGTCGATGGCGCTGTACGGGGCACCGGTGTGGGTGGCGGCTCTGACCGCCCAGAATAAGGCGCGCCTCTGGCGGCCTCAAAGGGTATTGGCGGTCAGAGCCATACGCGGATACCGCACGGTGTCCACCGAGGCGGCGTGCGCCTTGGCTGGAACACCCCCGTGGGATTTGGAGGCGGAGGTGCTCGCCGAAGTTTATCTACAGGTGGCTGAATATCGGGCGGAGTATGGCTTTCGCCCTCCGCCCGAAGAGGTACGCGAGTGGCGTGAAGCCGCCCGTCGAGCCACGATGGCTAGTTGGTCGTTCCGGCTGGAGACTCCGCGCGCTGGCTTTGCCGCCGTGGAGGCTCTCCAGCCGGTCATCCTCGAGTGGGCAGGGCGGCAGCACGGGACCCTTTCCTTCCGACTGATGCAGGTGCTTTCCGGGCATGGTTGCTTCGGGAAGTACCTGCACTCGGTCGCCAGGAGGGAACTGAGTCCCGCCTGCCACCACTGCAACTGCAGTGAAGACTCGGCCCAGCACACGCTGGCGATCTGCCCCGCTTGGGAGTCGCAGCGCCGGGCCCTCACTGCAGTCATCGGAGGAGATCTCTCGCTACCGGCCGTCATACGCTCCATGGCCGGTAGCGATAGCAGTTTTACCGCGGTCGCAACCTTCTGTGAAGATGTCATCTCGCAGAAGGAGGCGGCGGAGAAGGCCCGGGATGACGATAACCACTCTGACCCAATCCGCAGCACACTCACAACAGATTTAATGATGAAATTTCATAATAGAGAATCTAAACTTTTCTAATTTAAAATACTGTTGGAATCTTTAACGGCTCTGTAACTTACGCTTGTGTCTTTAAAAGTACTATAATATAGAAATAGAGAAACTGTACTCTAGTTCCATTATCAGCTGATAATTCATTGGACTCGTTCCCCTACTAAGACGTGAATGAATTACTGTTCAACGCTAACCCAGAAAAAAATGACTATATTACGAAGGCATACTTCTTATTTTTTTTTGTATTTTAACTATAAAATCAGAGTATAATGTAATGTGTATGCAGGTGGGCGACTACTCGGTGTCACTGAAGGCGCCGGGCCGCAACAAGCACTTCCGCGTGCACGTGGAGGGCTCGCTGTACTGCATCGGACAGCGCAAGTTTCCTGCCCTCGACCAGCTCGTCGCCCACTACCAGCGCGCGCCCATCTACACCAACAAGCAGGGCGAGAAGCTCTACCTCGTCCGTCCCCTGCCTCGCCCTAGCCCCAGCTGCTGAGCCACCACCCCACAGCACCCACCACCACCACCGCATCACCATCGTGCACCCATCTACACCAATGAGCAGGACGAGAATCTCATCCTCGTCTGTCCCTTGGCGCTCTCCAACTCTAGCGGCTGAGCCACCACACCCACCACCATCATACCACTCCAATGGATAACTTCATTAAATGTATCTGTGAAATCCACGTCTTGCTATATTGATGTAAAAGGATTACAAAATCATGAAATAGATATAAATTTAACAATATAAAAATCTGATAAATTATCAGTAATTAATTGTTTTGTTAAATCAACACACCGCGGTCAGAACAATCACAATAATTTAAGTGCTTTTATTAAAGCAGGAACAAAAGTAAAGTGAGCTAAATATATATATAATATAAGATATACGTATTCAATTGCTGAAGGACAAAATTATATATTATACTCATATTGAAATTATCCATTGGAGCACAAATGCCTCGTATTTCTTGACGATCTGAATAGTGAAACCACATATATATCCCACATACCCCACTATCCTCTTGCCCGGTATTATCATATAACTAAACTAGTTTTGAGCTTCCAATATATGCATTGTCAATTTTATACGAAATTTGAATTCATTCCAGTTTGTGGACTCGATAGGTCTCGTAAAAGCCGTTTCACTATGTTTGCTATACTAGTGTTGTCTTTGTCTATTAAGTTAGTAATTGAAATGCCAGACAGCGACAGCATATACATAATTGTATATCTGAGCCTAATCTATATTGTAGATAATGTTTTCATGTATATTAAACTTGCTCTTTGGTCTAATCATAATAATCTATTTGATCGAAATTACGATGACGTTTGCGACATATAAATAGTTCCAACAAAAAAAAATGAAATTTCATATTTTGGTATCACATAGATTATTAAGTTTAGCCGACAATCGATTCTATAAATAAATCGATTCGCGCATACACATTACAATGACATCCGATAGAATATGTTTGGTGTGAGAGGACCTTTATACTATAAAGTATAGCGATATATAGTGCGTTGAAACAACGTATTTTACAACAAGAACAAAACCAAAAATTGGCTTCTTTATCTCTATTAGTGTTTAATAACATTTTTATATCATATTATTTTTAGGTTAGTGGAGAATAGTGTAATTATATGAGTTATGAACTGTGTTTTACGCATATAATATAATCGATACTCGCGATAAATAACGCGAAGGGTTCTGTGTTGTGTACAGACACTTGTACAAGTGAGGCAACTCCAACACAAGTGATGTTTGAGTTGCTTCCTCTGAGGAAGTGCAGGTGACACTTCGGTTATGTGATCTTGAAGTTAATATATACACGGATGCATATATACGTTGTGATGTTTGGCTAAGTAAGATATAATGTAAGTCATGTTCAGGGAAAATCGTGGAATGTTTAAGGATTGTATAGATGAGTGGGAATTTTGTACGCTTTTGTAATTTGTCATTGTAAGAGAGTCTTGCGGGGTATTGACAGGTGTTACAAGTTATAAAAAAAGAATTGTAAGTATTTGAAAAGGTTATCACAGCGAAAGCACTGAACATCCAGAATGATCTCGGTATATTTAATTTGGATTTGAATTGTCATAATAAATCAAGTAACGCTAATGAAATATTCATAACATTACTGTCCTACCATCACTTTTGTAAAAGCAATAGATGGTGTCTGTTGGATATAAAATATTTTCTCACATTTTGAACAAAATATCTACGATCTAACTAATTTAGAAAAACAATATTCATCGACTACTGTATGTTTTGTAGAAATCTCTCAATCTAGATGTTCAAAACCGCATCACCCATTTCTAAAGGTCAATCCCCCCCCCCACAGTTTCCAAAGTGAACGTACAAAGTAGCTACACGCTGATGTCCGTGTAGTGAAGGCACCAAATACATAAGTCTGACTAGTACAAGCGCATAGTCAAATATATCCAACATTTACAATATTCCTACATTTTTTAGTCTTTTGACAACGAATTAGGTAACGTTCGGTTGATACGGTACGAGTTTCAACGTGTGTCGCAGGCAGTAGTAGCGTATTTCTACTAACTCTATCGACATAGTACACAACGATATCTATTACACCCAAACTAAGCATAACTAGTAGCGTGGGTTTTAAAACTGTAAAAAACATATATAATTTTTGAAGTCAAATTTCTTAGACGATTCGGACTGGATAATGTACGAAAATTTAGAATTAATTGATACATTTAAGGGAGATATAAAGTTGAGAGATTTAGAAAGCGAGAGGCTTATATATTTAAGAAGTTTCACTTCCTTCACGTGTACGCTGCTGCGAGCACAATGGTTGTTTTACTTTTGTAAATACATACAATTATATACGCAGCCAGACTTATGCAAAAAGACATTTTTATGTGTATAAGTTTTTGGACAGGGATCTATATTACGTAAAAGAAGTCCCTGATCTAAAAGTGAGTGTTGGGCGTAGATAACACTGTGTAGTTTGTCCCAGAATATTATATTTATTATTATTGTTGAGTAGTTACATTTTAATTGCGCGATGAAGTTGGAACTCGTACCGTGGGCGGGGTATCTCAAGAGGTTGATTTCCACTGAGGTGACAATCGCTAGTCAATATTATACGCCGACATCACAAATAGCTTCAGCTTTGATGTATTCACATTATTGTTTATTATTTTATACACCAGGGGGCGCACAAAATGTTGGGGCATTTTATATTAAGAATATAAAGAGATCGGTAAAAAGTCTCACTTTAGTCACAAAATACACAGTATATTTTATATAGCCATTGCAGAAATAGGGTTGTCTCGCTCCCCCTTCGCTGGTGTCAGGTAGGGTCAACAAAGACAGGGGGACTTTCAAAGCTATTTTAGTGGATAAAGAATTACTGCAATAAATGTAGGTTTATAAACCTAATTATGTTAGTGTAAGCTTTAACTTATTAGGCAAGACATTTGAAGTGGATTTCTACAAAAGGCATCTTCTTAGTTGGCGATAATTTAGTGATAATATGCGAGCGACGGACTCAGACTTTTAATAATTGTGATTAATTAGTGGTTGTATTGTACGTATTATATTGTAACTCAGAACATTTTGTGCGCCCTGCCGCAATACGTTCAGTATATACTAAAGTGTAAAGTAACAATGGCAGCTTATTGTTGTTTTATACCTTATAATTGTTTATTAATATATTAATTTTGTAGATAACAATCTAAAAATTTAAATGCGAATCACATTCAACAAATATTATTTAAGTTCAATCCTGCAGTGCATGTCGCTCAATTGTGACAATAACTTGTGTGTTACACGTTGTTGTCGGAACTGAGCGATAACAATGTTATTGTCTGAATGTTTTTGTAAACACTCCGCTACGGCAAGTATTCAAATAGCTTTTAAACGGGATCGTTTATTTTTGTACGAACTTATTTGACACATTGACAGTTGATAAATGCACCAAGTGTAGAGATTTTGTATGCGACAAGTTAGTGTAAGGATTAGGTTACGTGTAACGCTGTGTCACACATACATACATACATGTGCTTGAGGGTGTTTTCCTGTCTGGTACATGTTTCAACATTATTTAGATTTTGAGTTTAGACTTCATTTTTCATTTAAAAATGAGTTTCACTTGTAAGTGACGTGTGATGAATTAAAATTTAAAAATAATCATTGCGTCATTGATGTTATGATATATTTGTAAATGATGCTAACTTGAAACGATTTTTGTGTCAATTATAAAAAACGTACTTTATATAAAATTTGCTATATAAAAATATGCCTGTTCATAGCTTGTAACTAAGAGTAATGAGCCAGAATCAAATTAAAAGCTCGTCCCCAATATCTTGTATAATATATGCAATGAATAATATTGTAATTTGTCATATAATTTATTGATAAGAGTCCCTTTCGCATCTACACATAGTTGTCGTGGTGTTTTTACATGTTTTTGTTCATTTTTTGCAATGTTGCACAGTTTTTTTATTATATATTTAATCGGAAAACATCCTCAGGAGCGCGATGTCTCCGCGACGTTAATGACGCACCATAATTATTTACATGTGATGCCTTTTGAGATATAACTTTTGTCATTTAATAATTGATAATTTTGAGGGTAATATTCGAACGATTAGGTTAAGAAGAACTTTGGGACATGTATCCTTGCAATATGTATCCGTGATTGAGAACTAAAACTAAATGTACGATATGAAACGTAGCTTTTATAAGAATATTTATTTAACACTTTTTTCAATGAATATGCAATAAACACGCGTACGACCTAAGTCATATCTCAAAATCGAGTGATCGTAAGTTACTAGATCTTTTTGATGTATTTAATACGTTTTATACTCAATAATGTAATTAGAATAAAATGCGAGGCAGACTCAGTGTAGAGATTTATTAGTAAAAATTAATTAAATAGTAAAATGCGGGAATGTCAACGAGAAACAATTGTTGGGAATTAAATTGTATTCAGCTAATAGCGGGATTGTTCGGAAGTGATAGCTCCATCGATAGATGTAGACCTACCAACTTGTATCCCAAACAACTGAGCGACGTCATTGGACGACAGAATTTGGCACTAACACCAATGTAGTTACAAACATTGCATTTGTAAATCGAAGCTAGAGGTCCATACAATGATTCATCATCATGTTCTTAAGTCTTCCGCGATCGTCGAAGCGTCGGTTAATTGAATGCAAGCACAAAAAATGCATTGTGGCGTCCACAATAACGTATTTTATCAATGGACTCAACGAACTATTGATGGAACTAGTGCATTAATTTTAACAAGCTTTACTTAAAAATTATAAACATTGCCAGACTTAAAAGGAAGTAAAGCTTCCATTACATTCCCTAAAGCTTTTAATGAAACACCAGCGAAGAGTAGCTTAAAACTATATGTGTCGGGTACTAAAGTACCACCTGCTAGCAGATTTCCAAAAGTCAACTCCATTACACTGTATCAAATATTTTATTAGTGTAACTAGGCATAGATTATAGTGATTCGGTTTTTTTATTTTTATATTGCTCAAAGTATATTATTTTATAATTTGTATTTGTGAAATTGTGTTTGTACGTTTTTGTGAATGTATATTATCCGATATAACGAGCCAATGTAAGTGCAGTATGTAATATTTAACAATAATTTATTTATTAATTTGCGTTTTGTTGTTTTATTTAAGTAAGTTAACCTAAAATTGCAATCATAGGCGAAGGAGCGACGAGTCTGCTTTTATAGTAAACTAGTACTACTTCTGCAGTTAACATATGAAAATGAGTTCCCGGAGAAGTTCTACAAGGGTAATGAGGTTGGGTCTTGTAATAAATACATACGGAATTATGTTTTCGGGGCACTGGAGTTGGGCCATGACAATTAATGCATATGTATGAGGGGAATATGGTCCTCATATAAAAATATATATAGATGAAGTAAATACAAGATTTTTATGAATAATAAGTTAAATGCAAGTTTTTTAATTTTAATAACTATATACTCTTCCTTATGTTGATTCAGGGATTTGAATTTCAGTTGGAGATAGTTTGTGTCGTGGACAAGGTACTGGGCGCTTAGGCAACTCTTAATTATTAACATAACTTTCAATCGAAATTCTGGAAGTCTTAATTACTAGACACTGTACAAGAATTAAAATTCTATTCAATCTACCTCTAGATCCGAGTCCTTCAAAGAATGTTTTTATTTTATATATTCTTTTTAGAAGACGACTCCCGCGAGCAATGGTTCCTGTGTCACGAGGTTTATAAAGATTTAATTAAGGGACACCGGCCAACGCTTCCCCCTTGGTCTCGATCGCCTGTGCCAACCGGTGAGTCAAGTAAACAAGAAGATCACCAGCTGAACGACGGTGCGTTTCCCCCGTCGTCCAGGGTCGAGTTGGACGCAAAGAGTTTGCCCAGAAGATCGGCTTTTTCTTTAGCGTCGTGGGCCAACGAATTATCTCGTATGTGCAGAGGTGGAAGGGATGGCTTACAAAAGTTCTGGACAGCTCTGGCCAGAATGCACGAGTTCCGGAAGGGAGACTCACTAGTTTCTCGCCAATTCTGCCGATGTGAGCCGATTTCGCCCCAGCAATTACTCTTTTGTTCTCTTGTTTGTTCAAGTTGTTTGCCGGGAACTATAGATATCGCACTAGCGCGCGCTAATTGTTGAAGGAAAATGTAGACATTTGTCGTGATTTAATTCAGTCGGTCAGTATCTTTCTAAACCTATCTTTCTTTAAATTTCATTGGAGGTACCCAATAAGTCCGCAATGAAATGAACCTCGCAGCACTGGAGTGAGAAAATATTATTCTGAAAAATGTACAGGCCGCTGCTCTGTTGCGTTGCCGTTTACTCTAACTTTAGGTCTGTCTTTTCCTACCTCTAAAAAATATTTTCTGTGGCTTGAACGTAAACTAATCTCCCCATAAGAGTTGCGTATTGAATATGATGCTATAATAATAACTTGACATATGGTAACCAGACAGCTGATAAACATACTTATATAGTTCTAATTACTAAACACACAGAAGAGATCATGCTCATCACACTAATATTTGTCCTCGGTGGGAATCGAACACACGACCTCTGCCTCAACAGTCAGGGGCTCTTACTACTAGACCAATCAATTATTTCATGCCGCAGTATCGTGAGAAACATTACACATAAATGTAACTTTTGTTTTAAGGTTAAGCCCAAAGCAAATTTCCCTATGACGACAGATGTTCCCGCTTGTCGAGTAAATGAAACCAAAGCATACACTCACACCGCTGTGGACTACGCTGGTCCGATTAATATTATCCCTTATAGAAAACGAGGAGTTCGTTCCATGAAAGCTTACCTCTGTATATTTGTTTGAAAGAAAGAAAATATATTTGTTTTGTACTCATAAAAGGCAAGGATAACAAATTCATCAGACGTTAGTTCTAACAAATACCACTGTATGAGACAAAAATGACCATTGGCTCAGCTTTGTGCTACCTCGTAAGAAGCAGCGCTGGTATTATGCTAACACCTAGTAAGTATCACGGACAGAGAGCCATCTTTTGGTATATACATATGAGTGAGTGAGAGAGGAAAAGTACCTACATAGAGTATAATTCATAACCAACTTAAACAAAGCTTACTGAAGTACAGGTTGTATAAATTACATTATTATGTGTATATATGTATAATTGTATATATTTAAAATATACTACTTATCTTAAAATTAAATTATGAAACTGTTCGTGTTATGTACAGAGACTAAACAAAACGTCATATCATTCCTATATTTTAATCTATGCCCCGTATGCGGGGTCACTATTAGTGTATAATCTATGTGCATGGTTGTGCGAGCTGTTCATCGGAAACTCGTGACTGATCTTAGTATACGTACTTTTTTAAACGGTTTTATTTAGCTCATCCCGTTTGTTTTATTTATTATTCTTGGGTCAAATTTAGTAATTCAAATTTCACCCTCTTCCTGTCATCTGAAATTTTGTATACACTTTGGATTTTGGTGACAATACAATTATGTTTATTCATTATCATTATAAATTCAAGATGGCCGCCGTTACAAAATGGCGGATAATTTATGTTTTATTAATCCCATCAATATGGGTATCAAATGAAAGGGCTCAACAAGCAGAATACAATATACTATAAAAAATTGAAATCCAAGATGGCGGCCGCTACAAAATGGCGGATAACGTAGGTTTTATCGATCCCATCAATATGGGTATCAAATGAAAGTGCTCAACCAGTATAATACAATGTACTATATAAAATTAAAATCCAAGATGGCGGCCTCTACAAAATGGCGGATAACTTAGGTTTTATCAATCCCATCAACATGGGTATCAAATGAAAGGTCTCAACAAGTAGAATACAATTTACTATGCAAAATTGAAATCTAAGATGGCCGCCGCTACCAAATGGCTGATAACAATTTTTTATCAATCCCACCAATATGGGTATCAAATAAAAGGGCTTGACAAGAAGAATACAGTGCACTATACAACCTCAATATTTAAGATGGGCGCAGCCAGCAAATGGCGTATAATAATAAGATTTAAATTTAGAAATTGAATCTGTAATTTAGGTATCTGATTAATCCAGCCTGAATCCACCACCCAAGTCAAGATTTTGTATCGTGTTGAGGACTGTGGCGTTAGGGTGGCTAAAAATGATACGTCGTTAGCGGTACACCACCCAAGTTAAGGTGAAAGGTTAAAACGCGCCGAGAACTGTATGGCATTAGGGTGGATAAAAATGATATGTCGTTAGCGTTTTCCCCTCAAGACTCAGGCGCATCTTGTTGTACATAGCCTTGCCCCTTTATTGGACCTCTGGGGGGTTCGACCGTTTAAATGTCCATTACTCGTGGGAACAAAATGGTAAAAAAAAAATATAAAAAAAACTAAAAACTAGAAAATAAAAATAGGTAAAAAAACTTTTTAAGTTAAACGGTTTTATGTTAAACATACATTGAAATGTTTAAGATAAATGTACTAAAAACCAAAAAATAATAAAATAGATACAGTCGTGGGAATTATAAACATGCATAGACTAGACTAAAATAAAACCGTGGGGCACGTCAATTGTCTACAAATTATCGACTTAATGTGCGATAGAAGAATCGTTTAATTCGTCGTTAAAATAGGCAGTTGGCCCGCAGACGGTGAGGAAATTACTTACTATTTTCTTGCTCATGGAAATTCCAGTAGTTATACACTCCATGTAAATAAAAGAGATGTGAAGAGATGTTTCAACTAGTTTATCGTTGGACATTCACACTGCTGGCTGGCGAGGAATCGTTTCACAGCTCGTAGTTTGTCTTTAATCGACAAAATATATAATAAAAGTACTACTCGCTCACCACTATGAAACCCTAAAACTCGCTTATAATCGAGCTTGCTAGCTTGTTTCCACATTTTAGCCCTACTTATCAAACGTCCATCGTTGTCGGTTGAACAACTGCCTAATTATAGTGTAACATTACAAAACAAACATTTTAATCAACGAGTGTAGACAATTGACGTGCCCCACGGTTTTATTTTAGTCTAGTCTATGCATATGTTTCTAATTCCCACGACTGTATCTATTTTATTATTTTTTGGTTTTTAGTACATTTATCTTAAACATTGCAATGTATGTTTAACATAAAACCGTTTAACTTAAAAAATTTTTTACCTATTTTTATATTCACTCTAAACCGCTTTTCTATCACATCGGGGTGCGATATCAGTTTGCGATGTCAGATTGTGTTCAAACGAATGCAATCAGTTGTACTCAAATGAATTAGCAGCAAACCAAATTTCTTGGAAATTTAAACCACCGCGTAGCCCACATTTCGGCGGGCATTATGAAATTAATGTAAAAGCTTTTAAATCAAATTTATTTAAATTCATAGGAACCCAACTTCTTATCTACGAGGAGATGCTTACTGTTCTAGCACAAATCGAATGTGTAAAATTCGCGACCGTTAACACTTTTTAATGTCCTTGCCACTTAAACACTTGGTCCCATGTAAAGTATACTCTGACAATCCGCAGTTACGCTACGCTTTATATCACATGGTTCAATCTTTTGAGAGACAGGGGAAACAAGAGTATCTTTAGTCAGTATCATAGTGACCACCATCTACCGATGGCGTTAATAGAGTAGTCTAGCTACGCTACGTGGTAGATCCATGCTTAGGCACGAACGTGGCTTTTTTAAATATGTAGGTATTTTTCTTCTTTTGCTGCACTGCCCACTGACATCCTTTGTTGGCCAGCTGCATGAGATCGGATACCGATGCACGCGTTTGATAATAACGGGTTCATTTTTTTGGAAATCTGAGCTGTGTACTGAATAATAATTACATTGTGGACTATTATAGCTTAAGTTACATATAATGGTTAAATAGGAAAAGGACTCGGAGACAAAAGATGACAGGTCAGTAAAGTAGTGTATCAGTGCAGCACGATTCTAAGTAGTCCTAACTTATTGTGACGCTACGCTTACGCAACCGCGTAGACGAACAATGCATAGAAGTTTTTGAGAAGTCACGGTAACTAAGCGGTATCGGCTACGGCTCCGAGCCGAATGCCGTGAGTTCAAACCCTATGGGTCTCTATGGGTTTTTGTTTGTGATTTCGATGTTTTGATGGTGGTGGTGTTGAAATTAACGGTATATAAAGACCTCTAGGAGCGGATAAAGGGCAGTTCAGTGGAAAGTGATCTCAAGTGAAAAACAAGAAGTGAAAAAGTAGTAAACGTGTTCTTAACAGCAGTATATAATTCTAAAATAACGTTTATGGTAATAACTATTCCATGTTAATTCAAAGCAGGGGCAGACCAGCCCCGATCAACGGTAGTCGTTCACGAGCATGACGCAAGTGCCAGCCATCATCCATCTCAACCATATCAAAGGGAGCCGAACGACTCGACACAGTCACGATATTTATAGAGTTCAATGAATAGTGAGTAACCTAGTTAACCAATGTTATTGATCACACAAATCGACACTGTTTTCACTCTGTATTGTGTGATCAATAGCAATGCTAATAATGAAAACAACATCACGGCAGTGTGACGCTTGTTTATTAAAAAATGTTATCGCGCAGAGATAAACTACTGATTCAGCCGTGGGAGGACCGCAGATTCCAAGATCATCGATCAAAAGTCAGTTAAGTTAAATAGAATATATACATACATATATAGCTTCACGCCGGCTTATTTTCCGCCCAAGCCAAGGGTACTGGATATGTTGCTGCCGAATGAGTGGGGTGCATCACCATATACGGTGTTTACTTCTCCCCCAACCGGAGTCTGAGTAACTTCGAGGTTTTCCTCAACTACCTGGACACCTCGATACGGCAACTTGCGTCTGGGCACGTCCTAGTGCTGGGGGACTTTAACGCCAAGTCCGTGGCGTGGGGTTCTCCCAGGACGGATGCACGAGGCAACGCAGTTGAAGAGTATGAGACATCGGTGGGCCTGTCTTCTAAACAGAGGCACCAACAACGTGTGCGACAGCAGGGGGGGTCGATAGTGGACCTCTCGTTCGCTACTCCTGCTCTCGTCTAGAACTGGGTTTCACCTTAGAGAAGAAAACTCTGCCTTTACAGACGTGTAGCTACATGCTTCAAAAATAAAGCTTGCGCAATCTTAGATTTCCTAATGAAGCTTGATAGCAAGGGAAACTGACTGAAATTAACTATTCGTTATCAGGTGCTTAGCGCTCGTCCGGCAATAGACGCGGAGTGTCCGACCGCGCGCCCACACGTCGCGCTGAAGCTCAAGAAGTGGCGCCGCGAGCGCGAGCGCGCTGACAAGGTGTTGCGAGACAATCACGCGCTGCTGCAGAGGCTCAACCACATCATGAAGGTCAACCGACTCGACAACCACTGGGCCAAGCCGTTGCCCAAGTATGTGGTTTTTGTACATACACTTATAGTCTAAAATCCCACTGCTCGATTATGCAGCTGTTTTTTGATGAAATTATTTTTAAATGAATATTGAGGGAGTATGCAATGGATTAGCGATATATTGCCTATAAAAAATATGCCGCCATTACCTGTAATTAATTTTTGTATAATTACTTTGGTGATATAAATTCCATCTACATGTTTTCAATCCAATTTACGTCAATTTAAAGGCAATGATGTAAAGAATAAAAAAAAAATGGTTTTTAGCTCTGTCAGCCGTAACGTTGGGGCTGCCATTTGTAAACAAGTATAATATTGTTAATTATTTAGTCATCTGTTTTTTAGGGTTCCGTACCCAGAGGGGAAACGGGACCCTATTACTAAGACTCCCTTGTCCGTCTGTATCTCATGAACCGTGACAGTTAGTAAATATTTAACAATAATAAATATTAAGCTTGTTTTTGCTTGATATTGTCAACGGCAACAGGTAGGCGAAATAAATAATTAAATTAAAATAAAACAAATATTTAAGGGGGGCTTCCATACAAAAATACGTGTCGCACTTGGCCGGTTATTTTTAAAAATTAAATACACAATTATAGTTTAATATTTTCTGTTTACGATAATCCATGGTTGCCAGTTAAAAAATGGCAGCAAGCAGAGGTTGCTATGCTTTCAATAAACGATTCTCGCTACAGGTAAGCGGAGCCCAAGAGAAAAGATGCTCGGATTCTTACGAGCAGTAAACAAGAGTGTAATGTAGTATAGTTCTAGTATTTTTAATTTGTTTTTATGAAGCGAAGATTTTTGACTATAATGATTTTTTTAAGCATATCGATAATGCTTTATTTGTTAATCCAATGTACATGTATACATATTACTTTCTTTTTATAATAAATATTATCAATATTATCGTATCGTAATAATTAAATCAAAATAATAAAAAAAATATTAGTCAATCAGAGCAATGGAACATAAAATAATGACGCTCAACAATAATTTCAATGACCTTTTATTAAAAATCAATTTTTTTATACAAATTTTGTTTTTTTAACTGGCAGACATGGATTATCGTAAACAGGAAATATAAAACTTTAATTTTGTATTTAATTTAAAAAAAATACATAACTAAATAATTAACAATAATATACCTGTTTATACTTGGCAACCTTAACGTTGCGGCTGACAGAGCCAGCAGACATTTTTTTTCTATTCACATCATTACCCTTATAATGACGTAAAGTGGAATATAACAACATTCAGTAATTGCAATTTATATCAGCAAGTTAATTATAGGTAATTGCGGCAATTTTTTTATAGACCACTCGCTAATAATTTGCATACTCCCCCTCAAAATTCATTTCATCAAAAGAAATAGCTGCAGAATCGACCAGTGGGATCCTGTACTATCAAGAGTGTATCGAATGTACCTTTTAAGACTACTAACTGAAAACTATAATCCGATTCAACTCGCGTAAAAGAGGAACTATTGGAAAAAGTTAAAACCTACCAACGTCAACAAATTTCATAATTAATTGAAAAAGAACATGATCTTGATGCATTACAGACTATAAAAACCCATGGTTAATATACGTATATAATAATTGTTTGCATTAAATTTCCAGTTTCCAACAAAAAGTAGGTCTGTTCTACGACGCGGAGGCCCTGAACAGCAAGCTGACAGCTCGCTCACTGGTCGCGGAGGAGCCCGACGACAGTTATCATAACGTCAAGTGTTACGCGTGCGAGATAAAGAAAGTACGTTTATTAAAAATTAAAATTTGCCTTTCTTGTATAGTTTTGAAAGGGTTTTGTTACAATAAAACATTTTTACCTAAAAAAACATACTTCAAGAAAATAAGTTGTGAACAATACCTATATTATTGTAGAAATCCGTGTTTGCTATAATTAATTCGGAGGTAGATTCTAATCACCTACTCATCGAGACAATTTAATGATGCAAACTTCTGGTTTTTCTTAGTTTAAAACGACTTAATCCAACCGAAAGAAACCCTTTCGTATTGGGAATAATAGGACATAAAACATGCGACATTTAAGAGACCACTAATGTGACAAATGACACTGAAATGGTTTTTGTATTGATAAACATTTCAAATAGGCAGTTGAATAGCAAAGACCAATATAATCACAGCAGCACTTTTGGCCATATTAGTTCCAAATACATGGAGGGAGTTCTTGAATCAATTTTACTAATTAATGTACATAACACCGTTTTATGTGTCATGCCGTTGTATTCTCTTAGCGTACATGTTTGCTGAACATGCATCATAAATCAAAATAACAAGACTGCGATATTTTTTAATGTTTGTTTTTTTTTTCGTCTGTTTTGTATGTAAATGTAAATATTTTGTTTCAGAAACAGTACAACTTTAGTGTGACCAAGCCGAAACGGCATCAAGTCTCTCTACCTCCCATTTATTGAAATCGAATGTAATGCAACTGTGTTTAAATAAAACATTTGTAATAATATTGGACAGAATTTATTGGTATATAGATACATTACAAACAGGCTGAAGTCAACATAATTAATATTCGGGCGCGGCCGGTCTGTCCCGACGTCGGCAATTATTTATCTTATGTTGGGAGTTAAAATCGAAACATAAATACTATGTTATATCAAAAGCATCAATTCAATCGGTAAGCAGATTACACTAAAGCGTACGTCGCGTACGCGGCTCTTAACATTAAAGCTATCTTCGTGTCCATCGTCCGTCACTACAGTATCGAGTCGAAAACAAACGTCAAACTGTCAAACATCACAATAGAGCGTATCACAACGAAACCTCAGCACCGACTTTACGCGATTTGTACAACGACCGGTGCTGCGGCTTTTTTGTCGGAGCGACGAGCGACCGCGCGACCAGTCGCAGCGACTTGTCGCGGTCACGTGCGACTAGTAGCGTGGTCGATCGCTGAAAGGGGAATGGAGGTAGGCCTAGAACTGGAACCCTTCGTGTGGTGCCTGTTTGCTCTCGAACTGGAAGCCCGCCTCGGCCACCGCCGGGACCAACGACCCATCCTCTTCCTGCAACAACAACTCTCTTACATCTCTGCACTTTTGTATTATCACTACAGGCTTCACTACATTAGCTCTACAGGTCACATCAGTACATACCTCGTTGGCAAAGTATTGCTCGATGATGTCGTAGGCCATCTTGTAGATGTCTTCCTTCTCGTGGTTCTGCAGCGCCTCTATCTGGTCGATGCCGCCGCACTCCTCGATCATGTTCGCCACCTGGTCCGCGTTCTCGCCCGCCATCTTTAGCATGTTGCTTAAACCATCTAGGACCACCTGTGGATAATTATTATTTTCAAATATTAATTGCGTTTTGATATTCTCAATTTCTTATTCCTTACAAAAGTGGGGATAAAAAATGTAGAAATCTAATAACGAGCAAACGGGGTAAGTGCCTTCCGCCCATGAACATGTACAACTCGATAGTCACAAGAGTGCTGTCCGCCATTTTGAATAGAGGACAATGAAGAGGAGAAAGGGCGGCTGGGCAAATAGGGAGGGGAAAGGGCGGATAGGCAAAGAGGGAGGGGAAAGAGAGGAGCCTCCAGTAACCTCACGCAGTGTTCACGTTTTCTGTGAGGTCGTGATAATACTCCGGTTGAGCCGGCCCATACGTGCCGAAGCATGGCACTTCCACTTTAAAAGTTACTATATACACAATACTCTGAATGTAACCTTAATAGATAAACTAAAAAGGAATGGAGAAATGAAGAAAAATTAATGATAATGCACATTATTACTAGGTCTTATTAAACATGCAGTTTTAATTCTCCACTCTCAAAAATTGCAACATTAAATGACCAAATTTAAAAAGTTAAGGCTTCACTTCTTTCAAGAAATCAAATCTCACTTCTTTCAGGAAATATTGTGACAGATCTTGAAATTCAGTTTTCCAGCTAACAGCAAATTGCAAATTTCTAATCAGTCATCAACAATGAACTTACATTAATAACTTGAGTATCCTTGCAGCTGAGCAGCTTGCACAGCGGAGGTATAACTCCACAGTTGATAAGTGTAGCCACCTGTTCCTTTGTACCACTAATGCTAAGATTGGTCACAGCCCATGCAGCTTCCTTCTGTGTCTGGAATTCGCCTTTGCTAAGGTTTTCAACAATCTTAGGCAGAAGACCAGCCTCAATAACTGCTTGCACCTGTTGTTTGTTACCTGCTGTGATGTTTGATAGGAACCAGACTGCTTCTTTGCAGATCTTTTCTTTCTGTTTGAAAGAAACAATGGATACATTAATTTAATGGGCACATTCTACTAAAATCAATGGACAATCTGCTAAACATCCATGTAGTAACCATTTACTTTTTTTAAAGTTTTAAGGATGATCACAATACAAAATAATTATGTTATAGAAATAGACAAAAAACTGAAACCATATCTGAGAATGGCTAGATAAGCCATCATGTAGTGGAAAAAAAATAGTAAGTCAAGATTAAAATCATGTCTAGTGTTCATTGAAAAGATCATATTCAAATTTCCATTGTAAGAAATTTATGTCATGATTACTTTACTTTGCAGGTTTCATTGTTGAATCTATTATAGATCTTAAACAGAATATATATATATATATATACACTACCGTCCAAAAGTTTGGAAGCACACCTGATTTCAAACAAAACAAAAGATTGCCGACTCCCTGCGGTAAATAATAGCAATAAAATAAAGTTTTATGACCTTTTGTGATTTTTTAACACAAAACAAAAGGATTACTAGTGCATATTCCTTGAGTTTTAACAAATTCCTGGATTTTGACGAAACACGTGTTTTATTACTTCATCCGCCGGGGACTTTCTTTCATGCATTGATGCGGTTTTATTGAAAATATTTTGTAGTTTTATCTTTTTTGGACCTTATTTAGTCACACTTGAGCATTAGAACGCGAAGGTTGTGATATTAACATCGTCTGTATTCAAAAGATTTCGACTACTTCCTTGACCGTCTTTTTTTATTGAAAATGGCAAAACGCAAGCAAATCACACTTGAACAGCGAAGCGCTATTTGTACTCTGCGTGAGGAAGGCTACAGTGAACGCCAAATCGCAAAAAAACTCGGAATTTCTTGTAAAGGTGTCCACTACACCCTCGCTAGAAAAAAAGAAACTGGCAAAAATGAAGATAGAAAAAGGTCTGGTAGGCCCAAATCCACTACAAGTCAAGAGGATAACTTCATCAGAGTTCTTTCTAAACGGAATCGTCGCTTAACTGCACCACAAATTACCGCATCTCTGAATGAAACGCGAGGAACACCCGTGTCAATAACAACAGTTAAAAGACGACTACTGTCTGCGGGGCTAAGAGGTTGTGTTGCAGTTAAAAAACCAAAACTAACAATTCGGCATAAGAAAAACAGACTAGAATGGGCAAAGGAACATAAAAACTGGACAATAAACCAATGGAAAAAAGTTCTTTGGAGTGACGAATCGAAGTTTCAGATTTTCGGGTCCAATAGACGTGTTTTTGTGCGCCGATCTAAAGGAGAGAGAGCTTCAGAAGCTTGTACAGTGCCTACTATCAAACATGGTGGTGGTAATGTCATGGTTTGGGGGTGTTTCGGCAACAATAAACTCGGAAGTCTTGTGAGGATAACCGAAAAACTAAACAAGGAACGCTATTTGAAAATTCTTAAGGATTTCGCCATACCCAGTGGACTGAATCTTATTGGTCCTGGGTTCGTTTTTCAGCAAGATAACGACCCGAAACATTCGTCCAAACTGTGCCAGAACTTTTTAAGGAAGAAAAAAGATGTGAAAATCATGCAGTGGCCGTCTCAATCACCTGACCTTTCTCCCATTGAACTTGTTTGGGATGAACTAGATAGAAGGGTGAAAAATCAATCTCCTACGAGCTCAGAACATTTGTGGCAACTATTACAGAGCGAATGGAAGAAGTTAGATGAACAGTATTTTATGAAATTAATTAGTAGGATGCCTAGAATATGCGAGAAGGTAATTAAAGAGAGGGGTGGACACTTCGATGAAGCTAAAATTTAATTTAATTTTTATATTACTTATTTAATTTCATTGTTGTAGAAGTGTGTTTTGTCTATTTTTTTAATTCTGTATCAATAAAAAAAATTTAAGATGGCTTACTTTTATTTTATTTGATTTTATCTTGTTGCTTCCAAACTTTTGGACGGTAGTGTATATGTTAGTTATATATATATATATATATATATATATATATATATATAATAGGTAACAATTATTTATATTTATTGGTACAATTTCAAATGGTAAAATAACAATGTACTTGTTATAAAAAGAGAATAGGTCCTAACTCTTCCGCTAATTTACAAAATTGTCTATTCTAAACAGCGAAATGGAAGACTGATGTTATCTCATTTAGACACTATCAGTCTGGGTTGTCGACCTAAGGTAAACATGTCAATGAACTTTGGAGTTTCTAATGTCTTGTGTAGTGTAAACATTGTAAGTAGAGATTAACTTTATATTTTTTTAAAGGAATTTAAAGCAGGTCAGATGAAGATTTAGAAGAAGATTTATATGTCCTCCAACAAAGTTTTTTAATGTTATAAAGTTATAAAATTATTTTAATTATAAAGTAAATTAAAATCCAGCCGAAGTTTGTTGGCTACAAGCTAGTCAATTCCTTTTATATTAAAACAATAATATAGAGATTATCACTAACCTGATGTGACAATAATGCTGGAAAGTGGGAGAGAGCATCGCAATTGAGTACAACTTGTGTTTGTTCATCAGTCCCAGTTACAATGTTACCTACAGCTCTCAATGCTGCCGTCTGAAGTTTCACCTCCTTATGTGATAGCAAGGGTATCAACTTGGGCACAATTCCAGATTCTATAACCATTTGAATCTGATCATTACCACTATCTGTTAAATAACTTATAGCCCACACAGTGTCTACTAAGATCTGAAACAAGAGATACTAAGATGGTTAGTATCAGATTTTATCCTAGTGTCATTCTTCAAGATGGATTGTCCACAGTATGTTGTTGTCAAATAGATTACAGTGTATGTTATTATATATCTATATATAACAAGTATAAGGAACATTTGTAAGATAAGCATTATATTGGCTGCTATTAGTATTATCACTCAATAGAATAGAATGATATGCAATTAACTGAAATTAAAAGGAAGGTACTTACATTGGAGTCGTTGTGCGTGATGAGTATATCAAGGGCTGGAAGAATTTCTTGTATAGTCTTAACTGGTGGTGGGGGGTCCTTGCTCCTGCACAGGTTCACAATAACCCAGGTGACATTACGCAGAAATGTGATTTGGATATCAGGTTTCACAATGAAACTGAGCAAGGGCTTCACAACTCCTAATTCAATGGCAAGGTCACGGAGGACTGGCCCATCTCCAATGATGTTACCCAGAGCCCAGACAGCCTGTTCACATACATTTTCATGAGGAGACATAAGAAGCTGCAGGAAGACAGGAACAGCACCAGCATGAACCACTTGATTTGTTTGTGCTGATGTTCCAGATGCAATATTTGTTAAGGCCCAAGCGGTTTCAAATTGAAGTGTAGGGTTATCAGTCCTTGATAGGCATTGTACGAGAATGGGCAGGATACCGGTGGCTATCAGCTCGTCAATCGGAGGGTTCTTGTCAGAGGACAGTAATTTTCTACAATGTTGTACGGCTGCCAGCTGCACATCAGGATTATCAGCAGCAGCTGCATTCATCACCAGCTCTTTCAAGTCCACCGACAAGAAATTTCGGTCAATTTCTTCCTCGTCCGTGGAGTAGTTGATAGGCACATTTCGACGTTTTTGTAAAGTTTCATCTCTTTTATTTTTCCTCAATTCTACTGTGACTTCGTTCCTCCGTCTGCGCATTTCCTAAAAAGTCATCGACAAGACGTCATTGCTCTGTAGTAAATGATAGACAGCATAATTACATTATTCGAAGAGATTATAATAAAATTCTATACTTACGTCGACATCTTTGCCACTGTTCTTGAAAACATGCATGCGGTTTTTCATAGGATCAGTCGCCATTTTATTTTGGTGCTACTAGTCTCTTTACAAACGTGGTAATTACACAATGAAACAAGGAAACAACATAAAATAATTACGACGAAAACTAATCAAACATGATTTAACGGCACTATGAGCGTCGGTGATTCATTAACCTCTTTTTAACACGGAATATTCTACAACACGAACTAATCCGTTTGCTCCTCGAATTTCTTTATTTCGTTTTTTTTCGGTTACACTGACCATAAACAAGATGCAACCAATGTTGCAAGCATAATAAATATAGTAAGTAACCTTATCTATCTAATAACTCTCTTTTGTAACTCGACTAAAAATTATTATGGATGTGATAGTAGGTAAGTGTTACTACTATTAAAAAACTTTAAAATTGGTTTTTACCACGGGTAATAACAAACTATGTTATTGATGTATTTCTCACTGTACGCACTTCCGCATTTGCTGTGTTCTGTAAGGTCGTGTATGCTGTTATAAAGCCAATATAAACAATTCAGTAACAAGAAGGTCTAAAACAATATTTTAGTAATGACAGTGTTAACGAAGCCAAGTCTCACAGTCAAGAAAACTTTACTGATTGATGATAACCGGTGTGATGAAGTACGTATTAATAATATTTTTAAATATACCTTCACATAGATGGAACCTGCCCTTGTCGGATATAATTGTTTATTGATCGAAGGTGCGATTTTTGTTAAAACAGATTCAATTTACACTGTAGCAAAATGCTAATTTAATATTTCGTAAAAAATATATTAAACAATGATACAGTTTAATTCATTAAGCTAGCATAGACTATTTAATACATAATTTTAATCGTTACGTGCCCGTTCGTAGGTAGTCTGCAACATACATCTTGAATGCAGCTATTGATTTTCTACACAAACTCCAATACGGGCGATCATTTCAGCAATTGTGGCTAAAAATAACATGGCCCGTGTTAATGATTTATTGTGTATTACATACCCACTATGTTTAAGCAATATTTCATATTCAACTGTTTTTATTGTCCGTACATTAAGAGTATACACATGACTTTTCAAATCCCTCACTAGTTCTTTCACTTGTCTGGCCACAAATATACGTGTGCCTAGGATTTATGAGTTGTCGCATCAACCGCACTATTATTGATCCCACCCTGCGTGGACGGAAACTTTGGTAATAGATGTTTATTCTATTGATGTAAGTTTATAACGGCATTATGTATTTGTATCGTTCCAGCTTATTGGAATGAATTATATGTTTTTCTAATCGAAATAAATATTACGGGGTACCTGTAATCTATTTTCATATATAGTCGTATTTTGCTTATATTAGCAGACTACAAAGGATGGCATTGTATTGCCGTGTGAGCGAGGGTACCGGAGGCCCAACAGGGGGAGTTGTCGTTTGAACGTACTGTCTCACCTCCCCTCACCCCCCCTCATTATCCAACAAGGCGGGCAGTTCACTTAGGACTTTTGTGTTAGAAGTATCCATGGACGGCGGTTGTCATTTATCAGGTGATCCGTCTGTACGTCTGTCTCCCTAAATCATATAAAAAAAAATGAAATAGATAGAACGAAAGCAGATGAAAAGCTTTGACCTTCATAAACAGTTGTTTTAATTATTCATTTATGTAAAAAACACATCTATTTGCTATTGCAAAAAGCTTTTGTATTTATAACCTTGAATATAAAAGTACTGAAATATATAACCTAATAAGACTAAGTACACTAGGAACACGAGGTAACAAAAGCTGACCTTGTTCTGTAAAGACGAACTTTCGGTTTCCTTCTTTTCATTTCTTTTTGCATCCGTCATTATTCTAGTTGTTAGTAATATAAGTGTTCTGTTTAAAAAGTGTAGTTAGTATTCTAGAATAATTATTAGACGACTACATATATTATTTATTATAAGCGTATAAGCAAAATTCCCCATTCTAGTCGATGATCTACCTAAAAAGTTTATATGGAAGGAAGTGGAACAGTTTAATCGATTTGTTTGCTCACCATCAGTCATGTGGTTCGGAGCACTCCGTGTTTGGTGTCGTGAGCCGTGAGAACTTTCGTAATTATTATTATTTTGAAAATATATTTGTGTAGCGTATACTTAGTTACCATTCTGTGATCAACTGTAATGAACTGGTTTAGATTATTTTGTTAATAAGGTCTTCGGTTGTAATTTGTATTTTTTAAAGCTATTTAAACTTCTGAACCTAAAAATATTATAATATCCGCGACACAGGAATCATTCAAAGAGCGGGAGTTGTCAAAAAAAAAGAAAAGTCATCTGAAGATTTTTATTTTGCTGTTAATGTGGAATTATTAATAACTGTGAATACGAATCATCAGAAACATTGGGCAAACAACTAATGGGTTTCCACAGGGACAAGAAAGAATGTGACAAGAAATTAGGTTTACATATGACAAAGACATTGTAACTGTGTTTAACAACGCTGTGGTGTTGTTACTATACCTACTTGTCATGTATTGCATGTCCTCATATTTTTTACAAGAAAACTTTGTTCAATATGTGAGAAAGAGCGTTCTTGGATTAACTTACCTGTTCTTCGCTATAGGATCTACGTATTGGAACAGGCAACTCGCTTCACGACTGACTTACTCTGACTGACATCTTTTCTTGACACTTCAAAAATACTTGAAATAATTTGTACAAATTTGATTGAAATAAATTATTTTGATTTAATTTGTAGCTCCATATAATCAGTTTATGTAGTCGCAGTTATTATAAAGACGTTTTAGCCGTATTCGTATAATATAAGCTAGCACATGGGACAACACTTTGTGGAATCCAAAATGCTGTTCTGAGTCTGGGTGTTCTTTGTGTCAGTTGTTTGAATGTTTGTAAAGTCCCCCATACAGGATTAAATCCTAGTGCGGGAGTTTTTAAGAGTAAGAAACATAAATGAGTTTGGATAAGTTAACATTTTTATCTACAGTACATACATATATACATAAGTTCGGGCCTTTCTCCCCTCGGAGTAAGCAGAGACATCAGTCCGCCGCTTGCTTCTAACCTTCCATACATATCTCACGAGTTTCTTACCATTATCAAATCTTTTTAAACAACCTATTTTCCATACAAGTAATTACAATTATAGTGCTTACACAGTACTATCGAACCGTCGGCCAGGGAGACCCGTAGAAACGGTGGTGCCGCTGGCCGCCCGCGGCATAGAGAGGGGCCCAACCACCTGGGAGGCTAACCACCCTGGGAGGCTGCCCCGTCAGGTCGCGCATAATCCACGGAGTGGCTCGTCGTGCCGGTTGGTGACCGGACGGTGGGACCCGGCGTCCATTTCCGGGAGGATACGGGGGCCCTTCCGTCCGGCGGTTCGGTCTCCGCCATGCCTCACCGTTACATGATGACACAGTATTTTCAGTCTCAGTTTACACTGTCACGATGACTGTCATGCCTTTTACGCCCCCTTTCCCAACTCTTATCATGGCAGTACAAAGGAAGAAAAATGGTCCAACAGCGGCATCCTCCTCTCCCACCAACCCGCTTTTTGAGGTGGAGTTCATTAACATACGTGGACTCCATGCAAACCTCAGCGCCGTACACCATCACCTTGAGACGGCTCGGCCGGCCATGCTTTTTCTTACGGAGACACAAATACGCCGCCCTGCCGACACGGCATATCTCTACTATCCCGGCTACGTGCTAGAGGAGTGCTTCCTCGCGAGGGCTGGGGTATGTCTTTTCGTCAGAGCGGATGTTTGTTGTCGCCGTCTGCACTGCCTAGAAGAGGCATCCTTCTCCATCCTTTGGCTTCACGTGGATTTTGGCTCTATGAGCCGGATCTACGTTTGCCTTTATCGGTCCCATTCCGGAGACTCCGAGACAACTCGACTCTTTGACTACATGAGTCAAGCAACGGACAAAGCGCAGGAGCAGTTCCCTACCGCCGAACTGGTGTTTTTGGGAGACTTTAACGCCCATCATGACTTCTGGCTGGGATCTTCCAGAACGGACCACGCTGGTCGAACTGCCCACGCATTTGCTCTCACGCATGACCTTACCCAACTGGTACTCCAGCCCACCAGGATACCCGACATATCGGGTCAAGCGCCCTCTTTGCTAGACCTTCTGCTGACGAGTCACCCAGCGCAGTACAGTGTAACGGTTCACGCCCCTCTGGGATCCTCCGACCACTGCCTGGTGTCCACCTCGGTGCCTCTTGTTGCCCCACCACGGCCTGTGGTAACAAGGCGACGGTTATGGCACTACTCGTCAGCAGACTGGGATGGAATGCGGGATTATTTTGCATCCATCCCGTGGGCTCAACGCTGCTTTAAAGACAGGGATCTGTCGCAAAGTGCGTCTGCCGTGGCTGACGAAATCACTGTCGGTATGGAGTACTATATCCCCTACAGTGAAGTCGCAAGCACAAAGACCCGTCCCTGGTTCAATCGCGAGTGCACCCGTGCTGTCGCTCAAAAGCAGTCAGCCTACCGCGCATGGATCAGGGCCCGCGCTCATTGTGACCCAGACGTTGATCACCTAAAAGCAGCGTTTAACAACGCCACTAAGGAATGCAAGAGGGCTTACATCAGAGCTGATGCCCAGCGCATTGCACGGTTTGGTCAAGAACTCGTCGCATACCCTACGGGTAGCCGTAAGTTTTGGCGATTGGCCAAAGCCGTGCAGTCCAACTACTGCCAGCCTTCGCTTCCACCGCTGAAGTACCCTGACGGATCACTGGCCCACGAGCCGCAAGAGAAAGTGAAACTACTTGCTGACCTCTTTGCGGCTAACTCCCGAATCGACTACCGTGGCGCTCACCCGCCCACCATTGCATCTTGCGACTCCGCAATGCGGGATATTCGCATCCGGCAGAGGGATGTCCGTATTCCGGCGGTGGTTCTTAAGAACTGTGCACCAGAGTTGTCTCCTGTACTGACGCGCCTGTATCGCCTGTCCTATTCCTCGGGAATTGTTCCGGAGGCCTGGAGAGAGGCGAACGTCCAACCCATCCCCAAAAAAGGCGACCGCTCCGATCCAGCTAATTACCGTCATATAGCCGTCACCTCCATACTCTGTAAGGTGCTCGAGCGGATAATCAACACCCAATTAATCCGCCACCTAGAGGATCACTCCTTGTTAAATGATCGGCAATATGGTTTTAGGCCGAACCGATCCACGGGTGATCTTCTAGCGTACGTCACACACCTTTGGGGTGAGGCTATGGATAGGCATGGGGAGTCCTTGGCCATCAGCCTCGACATTGCCAAGGCCTTCGATAGGGTCTGGCATCGCTCGCTTCTCTCCAAACTTCCTGCATTTGGTCTGCCATCTAAGCTATGCAACTGGGTTGCTGCCTTCCTCCACAAGCGCCGCATTAGGGTTCTCTGTGACGGCGCGGCCTCTGACTTTCAGGAGGTTAGCGCTGGTGTACCTCAGGGCTCCGTCCTATCGCCCACGCTGTTCCTTCTGCATATCAATGATATGTTGGCTCTTGGCAACATACATTGTTATGCAGACGACAGCACAGTACACGGGCTATACTTTGGACATCCAGCTGCCAAGCTAGCAGACGTTGAGGGAAAACGACAGGAGCTTGTTGCTGAGCTCGACCGGGTCTTGAGCCGCATCTCTCAATGGGGTTGTGAGAATCTGGTCGATTTCAGCGCCAAGAAGACACAGGCGTGCGCGTTTTCAAACAAAAAGTAATGGAGACTTTTTGTTTCCCTTCCCCTTCCTATTCTGCAGAACACTCAACTGCCACTACAGGATAGGCTTAGTATACTGGGTATGGACATCTGTCGGGATCTCAATCCGCGTGATTACATCGAGAGCGTCACTAAGGCAGCCTCGCGGAAGCTCGGTGTATTGAACAAGGTGAGACGGTTCTTCTCGCCCGAGCATCTGTGTCTTTTATATAAGACCCAGGTTCGCTCCTGCGTGGAGTACTGCTCTCATCTTTGGGATGGCTATGCGCAGTATCTGCTTGACGCTTTCGATCGGTTGCAGCGACGCGCAGTCCGTATTATAGACTGTCCTGAGGTCACCCAGTCTCTTGAGCCCCTGCAGTTGCGAAGAGATGTCGCCTCTATGGCAGTTCTCTATCGCCTACATCACGGGGAGTGTTCTGACGAGCTCTTCCAATTGGTCCCACCTTCTCCCTTCCTCTACAGGACTACACGCCTGAGGAGTCACCGTTTTGCGAGTCGAAGGTATGCGTTCCCGAACGAAAAGGTTTGGCTCTTCTTTCCTGTGCCGATCGGTGAAAGACTGGAATTCACTACCAGCGCACGTGTTTCCTTCCCACTTTGATCCTGGGTCTTTTAAGCGTGGCGTGAAAAAGCATCTCATCAGGCCGCCATAGTGTGGGTCACCATACTACATTGACTAGACATGCAATGAGGATGGTGACCACCACTCTTGGACTCCATTTATTGCTTACCATCAGGCAAAGTGGAGTCATTATGGTAGGCTTACAAATAAAAAAAAAAAGTACTTTAGTTTACTACACACAGCGTTGCCAGGCGTCCGGATAAAGCCGGACACATTCAGGCTTTTTGGTCGCGTATGTGGCCAAAGTAGACGGTGCCCGGTTTGTCCGGCTTTTGTTAGACTTTTCAAATGAATAAGTGGTAGAATCATGCTCAGACACAAGTGGGCAGACTCGATACCACTCACAGAAAACTTGTTGTTAAGCAACACTCGCGTTGCATTTTCCCGAAATTAGTGAGGTTTCCGGAGGCCCAACTCTCTCTCTTTTCTTTCCTATCCCCTCATCCCTCCTCCCCTTCCTCTTTCCCATCCCCCCTCTCTTCTTTCTCCTCCCCGCATCCCACTTCTCTCATAATCCTAAAAGGCGGGCAGTGCACTTACGACTCTTGATTTGCAGGTGTCCATGTACGGCGGTTGTCACTTACCATCAGATGACCCATCTGTTCCTCTGGCCGGTATAATATAAAAAACAAGACTATGCAAAAAAACATGGTGGTGGTGTATATAATGAGACTGAAAAAATAAGGGTGTCCGGCCTTTTGTGGCAAATGTTCGGGCTGAACCAGCTGGTCTGTCAGGCTTATCAATTTTAAGAATTTATCTCAAAAAAAATCTTTAAGACCACTTTACAGCTCAGTTTTTATTTCAAGTTATACTGTCCTGTAACATCCTCCAACGCAGTCAGCTTTCAAATCCAACTTACTACATGGTAAACAAAATAATATTTTGTATTTATTACATCCTGCAGTTGTCGGCCATGTTGCCGATAGCTGTGTAAGTTGATGCAGCTTATAGAGTTAGTCATAATATACCTAATCAAGGCAAAACAATACACACATCAAGTGTCTTGGGATCGAGTACGTTTTTGAGTATCGCCGCAATTGAGGATTATTATTTTATATTTTCGGATCATTATAGATTGTTTTTTAGTGACTTTGAGTAGTAGATATATAGATATAAAATAAATATATTAAAATTTTGATTTGAAATATAAAACGAAAAAATATAAAAATGTGAAATAGCGTTTTTACAAAACCATTACAATTTATCAAAGAAAGGAGTACCGCCCCTGAAGGATGCCTAAATTTCTTGATAAAATTTAAGGAATCGAAGCCCCAAACACTTAAATTTTATTCACAAAATATAATTGTTGAAAACAAGTACAAATAAATTCATTTTCGTTCAGGAGTTATCTGAGAATTATAAAATACTTATCATATAGATATACAGTCGTGGTCAACTAATTAGGGACACTCTCTAGTTAATCCAAATTGTGAATTTATTTTTTATTTTCCAACGAGTCTAAACAATATTCCACATCTTTTACATGTAAGTATAATTAGTCATTTATGTGCCTAATTATACAAACAATAACAACTTCTTAAACATTAAACCTCTTTACAGTATAGCTGATAGATGATCACAGTGCTATTTGTTCAAAGAATGCTGGCTGGCCATTTAATTAGGGACACTGAGATATTGCGTTCTAGTTTCAAAATCTGAATCTCAATTATTATTTTCTTTCTTCTCCTATTCTTTGTGGTAGTTTTGGCGGCAATCTAGATTTGTAATTTCAAGTTTTGAGAGTTATTTTGAAGAACAATGGGCAAAAATAAAAGTTGCGATGCAACACTACGAAAAATTATCATGAAGTTTGTCGAGCGTGGTTGGTCATACCGAAGGATAGCAGGATATTTAAATTGTTCAAAAACTATGGTATGCAATGCAGTGCAACATTTCAGGCGCAATAACACAACTTTAAATGTTCCCAGAAAAAAAAGATCGAGAAAAACAACTCCGCAAGAAGATAGAATGATAACCAGGTTAGCTAAGAAAGATCCGTTTCTAGGCTCTATTTTAATTAAATATGAAGTGTTTGGGGCAGACGAAAGAGTCAGTGTATCAGCGAGGACAGTTCGACGACGTCTGGTAGAAGCAGGGTTGTTCGGAAGAGTGGCTCGCAAAGTACCGTTGTTAAAGAAAGAGCATAGAAATGCACGTTTGGCGTTTGCACGTAAATATGGACATTGGACCTACGACCAATGGCAACATGTATTATTCTCTGACGAGACCAAGGTTAATTTGATTTCTTCAGATGGAAGGCAATACGTACGGCGTCCTGTAAAAGCGGAAATGAATCCAAGATTCACAAAAAAGCAGGTGAAACATGGCGGAGGAAACATTAAAATGTGGGGATCATTTTCTGGACGTGGAGTGGGACCTGTGAGGAAAGTTCAGGGTAACTTAGACCAACATCAATACAAGGCAATATTAGAAGAAACTATGCTTCCCTATGCTGAGGAACATCTTCCTATTATATGGACTTTTCAGCATGATAACGACCCAAAACATACAGCCCGTTCAGTCAAGTCGTTTCTTAACAGACAGTCGGTATCAGTGCTAGATTGGCCAGCAAATAGCCCCGACCTCAACCCAATCGAGCACCTTTGGCACGAAATTAAGAAAAAAGTTGCCATTTATCGTACCACAACTTTAGATGAACTTAATGAAGTTTTTTGTGAGGCATGGGCAAACATTCCTGTTGAAATATGTCAGAAACTGATAATGTCTATGCCACATCGGTGTCAAGCGGTAATTACTAACAAAGGTTTTGCTACTGGGTACTGATTTTACCCGTAATAAAATGAAGTTGTTAAAGAAATTAAAATACTGCAGATTATTAGTTCTGTTTAACTCTATTTTTCATTTTACTTTACCGTTCTTAATTAAATGTCCAGCTACAGAATTGTACCTTAAATTGAATAAATGGTTAACCTTTGATATTAAACACTTTTTTATATTTATTTAATCTTTTATTTACAGCCATTTATAGTATAATAATCGGATCAAATTATGCAAATAATAGTTACTGAGAAATCAACAGGTTTTTATATTTATATGTACATAGCCGGTTATTGCTGTCCACTATCTTGAATGTCCTTAATTAGTTGACCACGACTGTATATATATATATATATATATATCAACCTTATTGAATGTATATGTATACATTCAATAAGGTTGAACATTCAAGTATGTGAAAAAATGGTACTGAGATAGAATTGTAATTAATTGATGTACAGCTTTTAATAGTATTTCTCTTAAAACTTTTATTTTCTGTGACACTGTGACATTATACTCCCAAATTTATCTTTATTGGCAACATTCCTTCTTCTCTTCCTATACTTGCTTCCCTTTCACTTCAAATTTTCCCATCTTATTCCCAGAAGTGCTCGGAGAACGGAAATAGGAATGCCTTATGTTAATCGGAATAAAAAGGAATCGTCAAAATGTAAGTGTTCATTACGCCTCTATCTACCCATTCGGAGACACAGGCGTGAGTATGTATGTCTGGAAATTAATATCTATGAAAAAGAAAAAATTTAACAAACTTATTATTATTAATAGACAGCCAGACAGAAAACAGACCTAGGTTATGAGTTATGCGTTATAGGTATATGTATATATAATAGATTCTCCAATTTTTACCACAGCAAAGGTGAATCTCATTAGCACACTACCTAACATTCAGAGGTAGGACAAGTTATCGAATCATTTGTATCGATATTGCACTCACTAGCAGTATCGCAATACAGCATCGTCCTCGTAAAACTACGACAACATAATTGTCTTTTAAAGAAACGAAATACCCACCTACAATGCCAGTGATAACGCCTATCATGATAAACCATAAAACATGTTATTAAAAAAACCCGTTAATAACGTAATTTAATTAAAAGAATTATCTCTAATTCCTAAATGCTGAATTGTATCTTCCATAATAAAATGTGATAGAAGACAATTATTGCGCATCGAATTTAAGGTTTTTTTTTTATTTGTTTGGGATCCCACCGTCAAATCCTAACTTGGTGATAATGACAACCGCGAAGAAAATAAAACACATACATACAGTCTAACATAAAACCTTCACGTTTTCTTAAATTCGGTTAAAAAGTCTTGATAATTTCGGGTATACTTACAATTACTAATTTTTTTTTATTACAGTCAATTTTATTTGACCTACTTACTATAAAATAAATTTGCCATTCTGCTATTAAGTAAAAACATAAAAACAGTAATTTTTAGAAGCCTTTTGGCGCCAACTTGTTTTCGTCTTTTTCCTTGTTTCCTTTTGTCAAAAAAAACACCTTTCAAAACAAACTTTCCAAAGGAAAATACAATAAAAAAAATAACTGCACAAGATATATATATATATATGTATATATATATAATTGGTATTAATTTCATTCAAAATATAAGGTCTCGGTGTAAGGTGTGTACTCGGTGTGGCACCATGCTTATCACCTTAATAATAAATGGTCCTCGTCAAGCCCCAAAGTACTCTGGAAGTAAAGGAAGCGTGAGAACAACTGTATATCACAATTAATTTATAGATATTTATTAAGGAACATATGGTTTTTCTCAAGTGTGTTTTGGGGATGACCACTAGTTTTGGAGTCGATGGGGGACTTTATCAAGGAATGAAGCGGCCGTCCGCTACGGTGTCAGTTGCTACGTCTATTCTAATTTATAGATGTTTCGCAGGAGGTCATCGACGTTCAGCCTCCATCGAGGACCTTGCCCCACAAGCGGTACAAGGGAGCTGTGATGT
Source organism: Tyria jacobaeae (assembly GCA_947561695.1). Lineage (NCBI taxonomy): Eukaryota > Metazoa > Arthropoda > Insecta > Lepidoptera > Erebidae > Tyria > Tyria jacobaeae. The sequence continues at coordinate 22,626,761 of OX387213.1, forward strand.
GCATGGGGGCGGTTGCAGCCATCCTTCTACTGATGGGGGTGATTACGGCCCTGCAGATTTACGAGCAAGTGATGAACGACGTGCAGCGCCATAATCGCTACCAAGGATTCTGCTCCATCCCATTGTCCCGCGTACGTATTGGTTAATAATTATAAATTCAAAATACTAAATGCTTGTTAACCGATTGAACGATAAGATAACTTTCAGACAGTTTAAACGATTTTCATTGACTTTTTTTTATTAGTTACTGGAATAAGTGTTTGTCTTCCAACTCACCTGACGGAAAGTGATGATGAAGACAAATATGGTGCACGCCTATCTAAGATAAACCTATTCACTATACTCTTGAAGGTTCCAGAATTATAGTTTTCTGAAAAAAACTACGTAGGCAGGTCATTCCAAACCTTGGCGATAAGACTAGGGACCCAATTCAACTCGTTACGAGAGGAGGAAACATGGTCAAAATTACGAATATTAAAAATGAATCGAATGCAGTTATTCAGAAGTCGGTCGTATTTATTGAGGAGATCTGCATTCAGGTCGTAAAAGCACACATCACCAGAATCCATGATAGGGATGACTAGGGTCTGTACTAACAAGGCTTTTGTCTCGGACGGAAGAAAATTCTTACTTCACTTCACTTCACAGAAAACCGATTGTAAAGCAATGCTTGCGTTGTGTCTCGCCGAGTGAGTAAGGTTACCGGGGTCTTAACACTTGTGTATTAGGACCTCCGAACTCCGTTATGGGGTAAGGTGTCCATGGGAAGCGGTACTCCCTTAATATTATGTGACCAGTCTACTCGTTTGCCCCTTAAACCATTTACTGCGTTAATTGCTAAAAGTTTGAGTCTTTTTGGAATTTGAGCAAATATTGTTATACACAACTTAATAGGACGTCTAAAAGTGGATGTGTAGTTAGTATACAATACGTGCGACTTTAGTAGCACAAAATATTGCTTCTAAATTTAGTAAACTAAATTTATAAATAGCTGGCACGCCAATTGTTTTTGTATGTTCATACTATTAAGCTTATTTTTTATAAAATCGTGTATTTTTGTAGTTAATATTATTAATTTAGCTTTCGGTATTTGAGCAGTAATTTTAAACAACCAAATCTGGCTACTGTTGACTGAGATAATTAGTATAAACTGACACTATTAGAGTATAAACGTCGTGTATGATCCGATATAAATGTATTATTATTGGAATGGGTCTGATAAATTGTGAAATTTATGCAAATTATGTAATGCACTGTCAGTAAGAGTAGCACAGAGTTGGGTTTTCAGTCTGGGTGTTTTGCATCCACCATATAATCCTGACCTTGCACCCTCAGATTTCCACCTCTTCAGAATTCTTTGGGTAATGTTTAACGGTGTGCACGTTGGCCGGAACTCTCCCGTGGGACTTGGAGGCATAAGAACTAGCTGAAGTCTATCGGCTGACGAATGATTTCCGGGCGGGTAGCGGCAATCGTCCCCGCCCGAATTATGGTCTCCCGGCTGGAGGCTCCACGTATTGGCTCAGCCACCGTGGAGGCGCTCCAGCCTGTCATCGTCGAGTGGGCAGGGTGGCAGCACGGGACCCTTTACTTCTGCCTGACTCGTGGCGGAGGTGCGCTTACCAGCTCCTCACGCCTTCAGGCGACGTCCTGGTGTCTAATTGAGAGTTACCCGAAGGTGGTGCCCGAGCTTTTACGGGCAACAGGCGCTAGGAGGGGTCCGGATGTCTTACTAAAGCTGTTCCCGGATTCTTCCTATTTTAAGCGCAGCTTGGCACACCGTGTAGTTTTAGTCAAAACTGCTTTTCGCAAGTTTTTTCAACAAATATCCCACTATTTCTACAGCGACGGGATTATGTCACTACCTACTACAAGATGGCATCAAATTATCGTACAAAGTTGCACATATGTACTTATACATATAATAATTAAATGTAATTAACTTGTAAAAAAAAATGTAATTCAAATTGTTGTGTAAATAAAATACGGCTTCGTATTTTATTTACACAACAATTTGAATTACATTTTTTTTTACAAGTTTGCCCTTACATTATAAAATACTAGCCGTACCCGCAATTTCACCCTCGTTTATGTTCACTCGCGCCTTTCTCAGCAACAGGCTATCTAAAGCAAAAATATTTTTAGCGCGTTCAAACAAATAAACAAACTCTTCAGCTTTATTATATTAGTACAGATTAACAACTCTATATATATCATGGCAGGAATAATTAAAGTAATTTACCACTTTTAGCGCTAACAGGAAAAAACAGAGCACAGAAAACGATATAATTTAATATATACTCTCACGATTATGTACCGCTAGGGGCAAGCAGGATCGTCTCACCATCCCAAATTTGCAAACCGTAATTAAGTCCCACTAATAGGGGGCAAGCCTATAGCCGTCTACCGGGCACTGCATGACTGTGTACATACTGTCTGATAGATAACAGTCCGATGCATTAGTAGACTTTTACTACACCCACGGAGAGAGATGGGGTGATCCTATTGTACTCCATTGAGAACCTCGGCTTTAATAATTATTGTTATGAATATATGTACTTTATACGTACGTATATATGTACATGCATATACAAGGAAACTGCAAACGGTGTTTGTAATTTAGCAATCTTAACAGCGAGTTTCGAGAGCGCTTGAAGTTATAACTTTTAATATATTTTCTTTAACTTCGTTTTTTGTTTATCTTCCAGGATATTCAGATGCTGGAACAGCGTAAGGCTCCTTTGCGCTGGAGAGCTACCGAAAATGCAGGTCGCGTTGAGCCCGAAGTGCAGGTGAGATAAAAGCTAAGATAACTCAAGAAACTATTATCATTCTCAGACGTGAGGATGACTTCACCACTAAAAATGGCACTACTAACTAATGAACTCTGCAAACTCATATCGTATCTAAGTGCTATAAACTCTCTAAATAAACATGTCTCATCAAAATAAATACTCGAATTTGCATTTATTTACATACACCTGGCAATTAGTAGTAGAAGTTTTCTATACATGCTATTACAAATGAAACATAGAAAACATCCTATTTAAGATATGTATATAAAAAGACGGTATTCTTAGTACGTAATATTTTTGTAAAATTGTAAAAAAAAACAAAAAAAAAAAAAGTTTCGTCACCAAATGCAATGTATTCGGCTCGTTAAAAAGAACCAAAAAGATCAAACTCGATGAGTTTACTAGTTTCAAGTGTGAAAGAAAAAAGGTTTAGTTTTTAGGACTCCTGTGTTAGGAATTGATAACTTTAGAAACAGGTTTATACACAGGGAATACCGAGAATCGGGGCAACTATCTGTGGATCACACAAATGATCGTCCCGTGTAGGAATCCATGAAGCCATGAAGTCTGGCTCAGCAGTTAGGGCCACTAGACCAACTTGCCAGTCAAACTATTCACTTCCTGGCTCCATAATTACATTTTTTTTATATCATAAGGATAGACAAACAGAGGGGTCACCTGATGGTAAGTGATCACTACCGTCTATGTACACCTGCAACTCAAGAGTCATAAGTGCGCTGCCTGCTTTTGAAGGTGGTGAGGGAAGAGGGATGCGGGGAGGAGAAAGAAATCTCACTAATCTCGGGAAATGCACGCAGGCGTTGCTTCACAACCGATTTCTGTGAGGCCGTGGTATGGCACCGGTCGAGCCGGCCCATTCGTGGTTAAGCATGGCTCTACCACTATTACAGCTCCAAGATGACATATTCTTGCAAACAAAGTTTCAATTCAATATGATAACTAGGAGTTGGTTAAAATTGAGTCCCAAGATTTGTTAACATATTTAGTATGTAGCTAAACTAATCAAAGTGTATTAAAAATTATTGTATTTCTTTCAAATGTTCAATTCATAAATCTATGTTAATTTTTATGTAATTTTTGTTATCAGGTGATTAGCATTTTGGATGAGGATCCTGAGCATATCTTTGACTTGCTGCGTGAGGTGTTGGACATCGACATCGACGATTCTGTGGAGAAGATCTCGGTGTTCAATAATGGTCACCCGGTCACTTTTGTACACGATTTTGAAGCCAACGTATCTGGTAAGATGACCGGATGTTTTTGGTGAATTTGGCCTAAAGTCAAAAGGCACAAAGGCGGAATTATTTGAATAAAGAAAGAAATATTATATATTTGCACACAGGGAAACAGATATAAACACGAATGTTAGAAAACATTCATATTGGGCACAAAATACATTACAAGCCGGTTTTTTTTTCAAAGACAGTCAGGAACATATTATAGCAATAAAATGGCTTGAAAACGGCCAGTGTCGCTTCCTTTGCCGGGCTGTGTGCACGCATCACCTGTACATGACGCGCATTCACCTCACGCGTCTAGCAACGTATATTTCTATATAAAATTTGATGGGTTTAAAGGTTACAGCTGGATCTTAGCTTATTTGTATTCCTGAAAGGATGAAGTAATAGTTGATGTTCTTATTGACTGACTGTTGTTTGCGACTTCGTTTGCGTTGAAATTTTCGACCGCACATTTTCCGAGATAAAATGTAGTCAGCGTATTTGATAGACCAGCTGTGTCAAGCGTTCAGATGTTGTGACTTGATTTAGTAAAATCGGTTTAGTCTTGAAAAGAAGCAGACAAAAGATTTATTTATTTGATTTATTTATATTAGAATAGATAAATTAAGCTTTTAAATTCGAAACTCTTGATAGTCGAACAGCACTGTCATATAATATTTGGAATAGGGAGCAGACGTAGACGTATTATTTGGAAACGTTCAGGTATAGTAGACGTGGAGCGCTGCTTCACGATGGAACTGGACCCGGCGCTGGTGCTGCGGCCCGAGCCGCTGGTGGAGGGACTGCAGCGCGGCGACGAGTTTGACGTGTCACGCGTGCGCAGCGAGCTCTCCGCCGCGCTGCCCGCCGCCAGCGACGACCACCGCTCGCGGGCCATCAAGGAACGCTGCGCCGACCTCGGCAAGCCTACATACATGTTGAGGAAGGACGACGAGGGCGTCAGTAAGTGCACGTTGCACTCTCTACTAAGCTTGAGTTGTATTTACCTAGTGAGTAAGAGTACCGGAGGCCCAACCAATCTTTCCCCCACCACCATCACACTAAAAGGCGGGCAGCGTACTCTTGAGTTTGAGATGTTCACCCAAAAAGAAATGAAATGATTTCCTGTATCGCAGGGGACTTTCAAACATTCAAATAACGGACACAAAGAACACTCAGACTCAAACAAACGGCACCGTATATTATGATCGGTTGAGAGGTTAAGCGTAAAATACTACTATTGTTATGCTTATAATAGTAGTGTATTTTATATATTGTTGTAAATATATATATACATATAACCAAATTTCATATTAACCATATTTATTTAACAGCAAGTTACCCGTCACTATACAGTACAGTCTATCAACGGTTGTCGGTAAGAGATCGCAGATTGCGATAATACCGCACCGCACTACTAATTCATATGTATTTTTTTCTGTGTCCTGTATTTTGGTGTGTTATAAAATATATTCTATCTACCTACAAAAAAACTCACATTGCCGTTTATAATAATATTATATATAATTTTGTACACGTTTTATTTCTTTAATATTAAAATTAGTGTTATTCCGATAGCGATACTCTTCCGATACTTAACAACTATTGCTAGTCGTATTAAAAATATCGACGTTCGCAATACTATCAATACGCCTGCTCGTTTGACTCCTATCCCATAAAAAAAGGACGAATAGAGAACGTTAAGAAAATACAATTGCTGGAAATCTAGTTTGTTAAAGTTGAGCTGATAATTTGTAGCTTTTTAGTCAATTTCTTATTTGTATACTTCTTAACTCTTACGGAGGCTCTGAGTCTGCTCAAGTCTTAGATTCTATTTCTGGCATGCAATAATATATTCTAGATATAATATGTGACATTGATTCCAAAGTCTCCACTTGTTTTATTGTCTGTTGAGACGAATATATGAGTAGCACTCTCTTACTGCAGGACTACAGATGAAGATACAGTAACGCTGTAGGATATTGTATAAAATATAAAAAAATAACTAAAATAAATAAATACTAATTTCAGTTCGCAAGCGTTCCGTTGACGCTCCCCCTCATGACTACATGCAGTTCGCTGGGAAACGCATCCAGGAAATTGAGATCAGCAATCTAGCTGAGTTGTTGGAGTACGAGCAGAAGAAAAAGCTAGCGGCTTAATTGTGTGTGTGTGTGTGTTGGGGAGACAGGTAGAAGGTAAGGGGGTGTGGATGTAGGAATTGTACTGTTAAAAAGGTTAACGAAGGAGTTTGCATAGCACTCAGAATTTTATTGTTTCTATTTGAAAATCCTGAGCCATACAAGTAAAATTAGAATAAAAAAGGTCGATAAAAAGTTGTACAAGTAAATTTTTTTAAAGAGTTTCTTGAAGGGATGTCTTTTGCACATGTATGGCTAAAACTCGTCGGGCTTTCTTGAAAGACACGTAAGTAATGAGGTCAATTAACATTTTAAGCAATATTAAGAGCGTCATGAAGAAATTTCTCAATTTAAATTTGGCAATAATACCTGGAACATCACGATACGAAGTGTCATGCCATGCAAGTTGAGTATAATAAGCCTGCATTATGGAGGAACCACTGTCAACGATCGTGATTCATAGAGATGTCTGACTGACTAAATTGTTTATGGGTTCGATTATAAATTTCGACTAATGGTGGTTCCGAACAGTTGGTTATCTTATCAAAAAGTAACGATTACGAAACATGTATATCGTACGATAAATATAGTGTTGTTTTATTGAATAACGAATAGGCTGTCATTGTTCTTGGGGTTAGTTCTAGAAATAAAAAAAATCCTAATAAAAATTAATTATAGATTTTTCTAATACATATATAAATAATAGACAATCTTTGACAAATCAATTTTTAAAGAATACGCTTGCTTGTAGTAGTAGACAGAAGTAGACATTAAACAACCCACCCTTAGTGTTTAAAATGTTAATTGACGTAAGTGAAAAAATACAAATAATGCTACCCAGCCAAATAAACGAACTACGAATACGAATGCTGCTTGAACAAAAACCACTTGGTAGCCATGTGCATATTAATAAATAATTTTGTAGGCGGTGATTTGGCTATAGACGCTATTGTTTTGTCTTGTTAGATTTCGCAACGAGATGAAGACATAATTGTGACACACGCACATATTAGTCATATAGGTTCTGTAAATGATTTGTAAACCTTCTTAATATTCATTTTGCGTTTCAAACTTCAGAACTGTTATAAGTTTTTCCCTTCCATTATCATTATTTTTATGAGTGGGAATAACGAATAACGATGTGCTGTTCATTCCAGGAAAGTTAGAAGTTTTGATGGCCAGCGTAACACGTAAGAAAGAGATAGGATTTATAAAAGAAAATCTGAATAAAATTGATGAATATCCAAGTCAAAGCAGTTGCTTTTTTTGATAAAATCACTTTCAAATTCAGCAAATAGTTCTGTGCCAAAAAAAAAAAGATTTATAAATTGTGAATATTTGCAATAAATACATTATATATATTATAACACTAATATCTGACTAACATCTGTTACCACGTTACGCTAAAAGTTTTACCTATATCCACATCTAAGGGAAGGCTAGCTGTGAAATTAAAATAGTCCAAACATAAATTTCAAATATAATAAAAAAAAAAAATCGAACATAATTGACGTTTAGCATAAGTTTTTGTTTTAAGATACTCGAACAATTGAATTGTTTTAGGTATTTATGGACACTGATTGTCATTCAGTTCGTCAGTGTCATTTGATTGCATTTTAAATAATAATATATTTTTAGGATAGTATAATTTTAAGAACTATGAAAGTAGTGCACGTACTCAGACGTGCTTTAAGCACAGATAATAATATATAAATCATAAATGTAATCTCAAAATACCTCTTTTCAAATTAGATATTTTAAACCCACACCCTGAGGAATAACATGACTGAGTATTTTGAATATATATTATAATTAATTTTTAATTGTTAAGAGGTCGTCTAGAAAATCAAATTATTTTATAAATACATTTCGTGTTGTTCCTCAGCTCTATTGTCAATGTTTAACGTTGACATTTATTTTTATTTACCTGGCAATGCATTTTTGACTCGAAACCAAAGACATATGTTTATTTTTTTTTTTAAAACCTACTATTCGCATGCCAGCTTGCAATGTTTCTCACGATGATCCACGTGATCCTATCAACTGTTATTTCTTTTTAGCTCACACGTAAGTGATTTATGAAAAAAATAAATTCTGTAATCGTATCATTGTTTTATTTTATATTTAAGTCAATATATATACCATTTAAATATAATTTTAAAACTACATTTTTACTAACCGAGCTGATCTAGCTTTAAAAGACATATGTTGAGGCATGTATACTCACTTTCAAAGAGCATTTTTTCACGAAACTAATTTAAAATATAGGAGATGTGTACAGTAAACCGTTGGGGTTATATACAAACGTTCATGCCTAGATCCCTTAAGGTCGATGGGTAGGGGAGGCAGAGGTGTATTAAACACTAACATCTTGCCAATAACAATTTGTAGAGCGGTAGAGCCATCTCATCCACCCCCCTAATCTTTCCCATCTCCTAATCCCCCATTTCTTTTTTCTCCCCCCTGCATCCCCTCTTCCTTCATCACCCTCAGGGCGGACAGTGCACTTATGACCCTTGAGTTGCAGGTGTTTATAGACGGTGGTTGTCACTTACCATCAGGTGACCCGTCTGTTCTACTTTCCATATATAGTATATAAAAAATAGAATTTAGCCCCACTAACGTAACCTATTGTCGTCAACCGAGCTTTTTATGAACGTATTTATACTGTCTTAATAGATAACAGTTCGATCCCTGATTCGCCTTATATAACACCAACAGGAAGAAATGGGGTAGGCCTATTTTTTTTTCTAATAACGGTCCGCTTTTACGGTAACTGAGAATTTAAAGATAAACAAAATGGGTATTAACTGAGGCCAAAGCCGTTCCCGTATTATTTCCGAGAATCGATCAATTGCCTACAACGACTATCGTGCTACTGATCCAATAGCAGGGGCTATAAAGCTACTCTAATAAAAAAAAATATTACCACTGTTACCACTGTTAGTGTTTCTCATACAACATGATTTGTCAAAATACATGTATCATGTCTATAGACTAAAATGTTCTCCAGATGCATAATGATATATTTAATACAAAGGCTAAAGTAATAGTTTCCATTGCTTGGCCTTTTCGTATAAAAAGTTATAAAATGATTTTTTTAATGTTGACCCGTGATCGTGACAACTTAAATACGCCATCCGTGCAATGGCGTATTTAAGTTGTCACGATCACGGGTTCGATCCTCGCACGGGACAACACTCTGTGTTCCTCAAATTTTTATTCTGAGTCTGGGTGTTCTTTGCATCCGTTGTTTGAATGTTTTTAAAGTCCCCCGCAACAGGGATTATCCTAGTGCGGGAGTTGTCTTAAAAAAGAAATATTTACACAGATGGCGCGCTTAATTCATATCCTCTTACAACTACAGCCGTTAATGATTTACTCTTGTTACATTAGGTGGCGCTGGACACAGTTGGAGCAGAAGACATTTGCAATTCGAGGAGTTAAAGATAAGAATAAATTTTAATGAAGTACACATTTTTCAGTATCTCATTAAATTTTACCTAACAGCAGCAACGGGCGAAGGCGAAGAGTCCACAAAACTATAGTGTCAATAACTTGAACATGTTGTAGGTGTGTACAGAATTCTAGAAAGAAAATCACAGGAATTCGTAATGATATTTCACTTTTCCTAACAGGAAATTTATTCAAGGGGATTCAGATCATGTCATCTGCAGGGAATCTCACAAAAACATATCAAATCTCGGCTGAAAACGTTACGTAACCTTGTTATCTGATACATGAGAAACATTTACTTGCAAGGTTAGACATCAGTATGTACTCGTATACTGACGTCTATTGACATTATTAGAATTTGTAACTTAGGCGTTATTTAGACTGACACTTTGAATATTTATTCCTCATATTGATGACGTTAATATTAATTTATGAGTAATTTTATATAGATGGAATTTTTAAAACATATTGTTTCTATACCAATCTTGTTCAACAAACAATTTATTTATTTAATTTACGTAATTATAATATAAGGCCGTGAGGTTCACAGTGGAGAAGAATAGAGCGACCTCGTACTATGGTAAAATGCGACCAGGGGATCGGACTGTTTTCTATATAGAAGTATACAGTCGTACAGTGCCCGGTTGACGGCACGGCTCCTGTTACGTTAGTGGGACCTACTTCTTATGTGCATAATGTGGGTGTTTGATACACATCTGCCTACTCCTTAGGGGAGACATGGTGTGGCCAAGGACTGCAGGGGTTCCCGGAGGCTTCCTTGTTAGGTTTGTCCTGGGTCCTTGCAATAGAGACTTTGTGAATTTGACCCTATGAAATATGGTAGCTTAAAGTCTATTTGTTGTTATATGTTGTATTATGTTAGTTATGTAAAAATGAATTATGAATGAATGATGACGAATAGCTCGTCGTCATTCATTCATAATTTATTTTTCTGCCGTTGTTCCACATTTATTTAGGTTCGGTGCAATGTTGATATTGCTACAGAATTTAGCAAGTTTCGCAATTTTATGAAGGTTATCGTTTTAAGAAGGATAAAGAAGGAAGAAAGGGGCGGATGTGTTGATACTTATTTCACCATCTTTAAAGGTTAGTTTTCTTTAAATTCAAAGGTGACCACCCGATGCTGTAATACCACAGATTGGTTAGAGCTATTGTTTAAACCTAAATCGGTCATATAAGCAACATCCCATTCCTAACAATATACTCCAAATTTTCCAATCTTTGATTGGCATTAAATAAAAAAAAAAAAAATTATAATAAAAAAGACGGGAAAGGGAAGCCTAGCCTCTATTAAAAATTATTGTATACAATACAATTGTAGGGTAGCTTGTTAAAAGAACAATAAAATATCCAAACAATGGCACGGCAGCATGTATTAACTATGTCAACAAAAGATTTACAAGCTTCGTATTCCGTAATAAACTAGAGCGAATTTCTATACAAGCCCGCCATGTCGCCATTGTGTCGGGACAAAACTCTCAGAATGTACGACGCGCTTTCTTCCATAGTTCCATTTTTGAATTTTATAGGAACGCGAGCGCGGCCGTCGCGTCGCATCGGCTGCCGCATTCACTTGCATGCGCGCACACCTATTGTGCCCAATATGAAGGCCTGCCCTTTGATGACAGTCTTTTTTTGACACACAATATATGACACAAATACTACATGTAATATCATTAAGCATTTGCTTTAATTTAATTTAATTTAACATTTTGGTTAAATTAGATTACATTTATTAACGCATATCTGATGCATATTCTTTTTCAATAAGGTTTTTTTAAGAAGGTACTTGGTACGTCACCCGTTTCTGTTGGTTTTATTGTATCTAGCATACGCTCAATTTCTTTGAAGGATTAACCAAGGAACAGGGTGGATCAAAATGTAGGACACCACTGCTTAGTAAAACTTTTGCGGTAGCAAAAACACCAAACAGCAAGGAAGAGTCGCAGGTGATATCATTTAGTCTACGCCTATAAGGTTTTACATGTATTTTTTTTTTCTTTTTTTTTTTTTTGGCCTTTGTGGAGATGTCACCACAATTTTGCCAATGTCAAGTTTTTATTATTATTATTTATTTATGGACTCTTTCTCGCATGTATATTCAACGCAGAGATTCTGTGAATGTCCTTCTCTTTATACTAATAACACTATGCAGAACAATTTTCTTACTAAACAATTTCACACACAATTTCAAATTATGTCCATATATACTATAAAGCCAAACAGTTGAGTTTGTTCAGGGAACCGGCAGCAATCCAAACATTAGTTTATAAGAACCAAAAACTTAATTTAATTTAATTTTTAACTTTATCAAGTTTTTGTCCTTTGATGTTGTTTGTATTTATTAGGGTAAATATTCAGTGTTTTAATATGCATCGAATATTAGTGACGGCGCGGATTGAATATCTGTTAGTAAACAGACAGAACCACCTACATAGTTATTACACTACACACTTATTTTTTTATCAGATATTTAGTGAACGGCGTGTTTTTGGAGTAGAATAGGGCCACTCCATGTCTTCCCGCGGTTGTCGTAAATAACAATAAAGGGATTGTTATCCATCAGACAGTATATAAATACAGTCATCCGAGCACAAACAAGTCCGACTTTCGTCAGTGGGACTAAATGACTGAAGTCTACATTGACTAGACATGCAATGAGGATGGTGACCACCACTCTTGGACTCCATTTATTGCTTACCATCAGGCAAAGTGGAGTCATTATGGTAGGCTTAAAAATAAAAAAAAATAAAAAATAATAATAGTTGGCCGTTTTGAAACGACTCTGCCTACTCCTTCTGAAACAGGCGTGAATATGTGTATAATTTGCAAAGTAAGACCTTATTGTTTAATAGAGTACTTATTTTCCAGGTAGTCAGAAGTTCTTAGTGGTGTGAAAAGTTTTATTTAAAAGTTATTTGTTATATTTCGTCTTCTCGGAAAGATTATTGGTATTTGTAAACGTCGGGTTACTGTACCTCTGCCTACCCCTTCGAGGTCAAGTGTATAGGATATCTATGATTAACAATTGTGTAATAAAATAATAAATAATTTGATCAGAAACCGCTAGAGTTATACTATAGGTTGGTACTCGACTCGGGTTTGTTTTGATCAGTTGCGAAAACGATCTGTTCAGTCGAGCTTTACCGACAAACCGCAGAATTGAACCCTTTAACAAGCAGGCACATTTCAAAGCTCTGTCAAGGAGAAACGAAATACCTCAAATGTTTTTGTGCTGCAGATGACCACAGCCTATTTCCTTATCCTCCTTCTGAAAATTACGTATCGCTAAACTTATTATTAGCTTCACCTGTAACTAAATATGTAAACCGATCTAAATCTGACGTATCGAAAACAAATCATTGCATGTATGTATAGTTTGGATGACAATACTATTATTTGGAATCTATGAGATGACCTAATGATGGAGCCAGAAGGTGGATAGAGGAACTCTTCATAGGCTTGTAAACACCTCGTATTTGGGCTCATTTGGTTTGTTTAACGAGTAGAGAAGTAGTGAAAAGTCTAAGTTAAACCATTATATTTTATCTACTTTAAACAGCCCCTGTATTCATTTAAGTAACACAGCAGCAGATCTATTATAATAAACACGTAATCACAAGTAGAGGGTATTGTTCTGTATCGATTGTTTGCTAGCCTGCGTCGATTGTTTATTGGCCCAATATTAGCCAGTATCAGGGCTGTTCACTAGTGCTATTCGAGTGAGAGTTGCCTCGCGGGCTCGCATTAAGATATGCTAATGTTATTAGGCGACTATGCGAACATTATCTTTTAACTAGATTTCGCGGCAATACGCCGATGTTTTCAGGTTTATAAACAGCCAATGGCTGTTTATATCGGAGATCTTTCTAGATAATTTTAGATTATGCTATTATTAACGTTCACGTTCGCATTTCGCCAATAAATAGGTTTTGGTTATGTTTAATCGATATTGAGATCGAGTTATATCGTCTCGGGCAATATCTTATGTGGCTTATAAGCTGTTCATTAGACTATATATTGTCTTGAGCGATGCTTTAGGAAATTAAATTAGGGAAATTGAAATTTAAGATTAAATTTACTTAGTTACGAAGAAGAAGTAATACTTATGTATATATTAGAGGAAAGGAGACAAGAACGTTTTGACGAACTGCGTGCCGTACGAACTACCTACACGTAGAGCTTCGACTGTAACGGTAGAGGGCATCGGTTCGATTACTGCCAATTGCAAATATATGAATCAGACTGGTCACATTGCACATGGTGTTTTTATGGATAATGCGTTGGTATTACAAATAACAGAATTTAATTATGTTAATTAAATTTTAGAACCAATAGTACAAGCTGTGCTTCGTTTGGATTTAAATAGCGTTGTGTAGTACATACATATATCCCGCAATCTACACTAATATTACAAAGGTGAAAGTAACTCTGTATATCTGTTACTCTTTCAGGGTAAACTGCAGAACCGGTTTTGAAGAAATTTGGTACGATGATATTTCTAATTCTCGGGGAAGACAATGGCAATTTTTTTTATGCGATGGGGGCAAACGAGCAGACGGGTCACCTGATGGTAAGTGACTACCGCCGCCCATGGACACCCGCATCTCAAGAGTCACAAGTGCGTTGACGGCCTTTTAGGTAGGAGTACGCTCTTTTCTTGAAGGTTTGAAGGTCGGTTCGGAAATACGGCAGGCGACATATTGTTGCAAATAGCATGGCAGTCGATGATGCGAGTCGCTCTCCGTTGAATGCGGTCAAGAGGGAGAAGCTGGTACTGGGGTGCACCTGCATAGAGATGAGAACAATATTCCATGTGCGGCCGAACCTGCGCCTTATAAAGTTGCAGGCGGTGGGCCGGCGTAAAATACTGTCTCGATCTGTTTAGCACACCAAGCTTCTTCTAGGCTAATATGGCCTTACCCTCTAAGTGACCGCGACACTGGACTTCGCTTGATATATCGACGCTAAGGATTCCGATACTGGCTGATGCAGTTAGGGAAGTGCTCTCAAATTGAGGTGATACGACCAATGGCATCTTTTTGGTGGTGAACGCGCAAACCTGTGTCTTCGTGGGGTTAAACTGGACTAGGTTAAGTCGAACCCAATATGAAACTTTTGATAAAGAAGTTTCGATTTCAGACACAAGTTTGGATCGGCTTTCGATGACGTTTACCCGAGAAATGTTAGCGCGGCCGATGTAAAGGGCATCAATCGTGCTATCGTCTGCATAGTAATGGATGCTGCTAATCTGCAGCATGTCATTGATATGCAGAAGAAACAGCGTGGGTGATAGCACACAGCCTTGTGGGACACCAGAATTAACAGATTTGGAGTCAGAGCATGCACCGTCAACAACGACCTTGATGCTTCTGTCTGTAAGAAAACTGGTGAGCCAATTGCACAGTTTCTCGGGAAGCCCATAGGAAGGAAGCTTCGCAAGGAGCGCTTTGTGCCAGACCCGATCGAAGGCCTTCCGCACGTCCAGACTAACGGCCAATGCTTCACCCTTGGTCTCGATCGCCTGTGCCCACCGGTGAGTCAAGTAAATGAGAAGATCACCAGCTGAACGACCCCGACGGAAGCCGTATTGTCGATCATTGAGGAGCTGGTGGTCTTCTAAGTACCGGAGGAGCTGGCAGTTAACAATGGATTCCATTATCTTGGAGAACAAGGAGGTGATGGCTATGGGTCTGTGGTTGGACGGATCCGAGTGATCTCCTTTTTTAGGGATTGGGTGCACTAGAGCTGTCTTCCATGAGTTCGGGACTACGCCAAGAGAGTAGGAAAGCTGATAAAGGCGCGTTAAAACCTTTACGCTTTACGCGCTTTCTAATGCTGCTGCTGCTGGTCTTTACATCCCATGCTGTCACTGCATTAGCCCATGCTTGGTAACATTCCTGCTTTCGGCGGGACGCCGGTTTGCAGGTTCGACCAAGCCAGGGCTGGGACTTGCCACCTGTGGGAATCAGGGAGAATGGAATGAAAAGTTCCATACCCTGAAGCACAACATCCGCGACAGAGTCGACAACGACATTGGGATCGTCTGGCGAGAAGCAAACCTGTCTCCATGGGTAGGATGCCAAGAATGTTCGCATTCCATCCCAGTCTGCTGACCTATAGTGCCATACGCGGTGACTGCCTGTAACTCGCGGCCGCAGCGAGTGAACGCGTGGCACTATACTCCTAATCAGGCAATGGTCCGAAGAGCCAAAAGGGGCCTCAACGGATACTTTGTTGCCGTCAGGATGTGAGATCAGCAGAAGATCCAACAGTGAAGGCACGTGGCTTTTTGCATCTGGGATTCGGGTAAGCGTTGCTACCAGCTGCGTGCTGGAGCACTGAATCTGTAGCCATTTGGACGTGGTCGATGAGTCGGTCCGTTTCGGTATACGTAGATGCGGGGATGGTCGTCGCAGTGCATGCAAATTTTTATAGAGAAATTAGAAGAATACGTATAACAAAAGCCGCAGGCAGAAGCTAGTGTCCTTTCTAGGGTACATCTGAGACCCCCCCGGCCATAAAACCCGTTGATGGAACACTGTGTGGTTTTAGCCTCGGTAAGGCGATGGGTGAGTGACCCGTGAGGGTTTCCACACAAAAAAAAGGCAGAAGCTAGTTATGTTATACGTTCTTATTCATACACAATCATATAAGTCTTACTAAGGTAATGTTTCGCAAATTCTTTCGAAGTCGAAGAGTCGAAGTTTTCAAACAGAATTATTTCACGTTTTGTGCAGCAATCTTATTGTTTGTAGTAAGAGGGCTTGGACTAAAACCAGCCAGTTCAAATTATACATATGTACCTACCAGGGCTGCCTCTGACTTGTACAAGCTTGTATAAGTTTGTATAAGCAATATTTTTTTCCCTCCCCCTGCTACCACACACACAAGGATGACGGCCAGAGCAGAATGTCTCATGTTTGCTGATGACCTTAAACTATTTTTACCTGTTAGGAATGCCGAAGACTGTGTAGCCCTACATCACGATATTAATGCGGTGGTTGAGTGGAGCATAACTAATAAGCTATCTTTTAATGTTGCAAAATGTAAAACGATCACTTTCACTCAATCTCGTTCTCCTATCATCACAAAGTACGAGTTAGCGGGAGGGCCGATTGAGCGTGTCACTACGATACGTGATCTTGGGCTTTCTCTTTAGCTTTCGCATTCATATTCCAAACATATGCAAGGCTGCAAATAAATCTTTGGGGCTTATAATTCGAACATCTTACCAGTTCAAGAATGTTTTGTTAGTAAAACTGCTCTATAATGAAGTTAGTTAAGGTAGGTAGGTAGTTAGTTAAGTCTAGTAAATTGGAATTTAATGTAATTGCTTGGTATCCTAAGGAACAACTGTATACCCTAATGATTGAATGAGTACAGCGTAAATTTGCTCGCAGTCTCTACAAGCGCATGTATGGGTATTAGCCATATCTATCCCTCCATGTTTGTATCAGGAATGGTTGATCTCGATACCTTGAAACTGAGGCGGAAATTACTGCACATGAAGCACTATTACTTTCTACTGGCCAGCAAGGTAGACAACCCATCGGTACAAGAATGCATTTATCTTTATGTACCGGACCAGTATATGCGTGCTAGTGGACGAAGACAACATGAACTCCTTACATATCCACCAACGTGGCGCTCGGCACATACCACTACTACTCCCACTGGTAGAGCTATAGAGCTGTTTAATAATCTATTGCGTGCAGATCAGGATGTCGATATAAATTGTGACAGGCCAAGGCTGTAACAGTGATGTTGCACTCTAATTCTTCTACGTAAACGATATGTGTAGTTGTTTTTGTGTGTTGTTGCTTAAATTGTTATTCTAATTATTGTTTTGTTCAATCTATTGTTTTATAAAATACTGATTTATTAAGTTATATTAGTTATATTGAATTAGGTCATACTAGTTGTATAAAGTTTAGTTCTTGCCCCTATTACGTTAACGGCAGTAAATAATAGTTGGCGAAATGTTTGTGTTGGTTAATACAGCAGATATTATTTTTAACGTTTGTACAATGTTAAGGCGATGACTTTGTTAAACTACAGAATCTGGGACTAAGACATTTACGCCATGTAACATACAAACTGTAAATATATAATCTCATTTTTTACAATAAACTATTATTTATATACCTACATAAATTAAATTTTCAGTTAAAAAACGACATATCTTTAACCGGCAACGAGAACAGGGACCAAGCTGGTTAGGGCTTTAAAAACGAATACTGAACTAAACGAAAACTCATATTTTTTTTACTTTATACATGACGCTCCTTTCAATACCACTTTACACTTAGTGCCTGTAACCGTGTAGCCTAATTGACTGGAAATATCTGTTTATGTTTCATTTAACTGAGTAAGTAGTTTGGATTTGGAAGTCAGTGCTCTAAAATATCCTGACAACAAGTTGAACATAAAAATTGATATTCAGGCAATAACTGGTTGGACTAGAAGGCAATCCCAATAGACATATCAATTATAAGGCTAAGAAGAAGAGTCTAATATTCTCCATAAGGCAATTAAAACCAGCTTTTAGAATCAAAGTCAGGTCATGCTTATCATAAGGATGTATTGTCATCGGATCTGTGTATGCAACATTTCAGCTCAATCCGACTCCCAAAGAGTCCCAATTGAACAGAATGCATTCTACGTCCAGAAAATAATGGAATTTCCTTCCCCACAGGTATATCCTTAATTAAATACACCCTTACCTGTAACCGTTCTATTAACCATTGAGCAAGATTAGGCCGTTTAAACACGATCCAATCGTACAGATACAGGACGTGTGCCGAATGGCTTGTTTTGTCTGCTCGCTTGTGCCACGCCGATATAATTTGCATATCTTAATCCAGTAAGACGTGAGGCGGCCCGGGGGATACGCCTTTATAATGCTAACTTACGGGCATGTAAGGTGTAATGCGGTGTTGTGTTCGAGGAGGTACGCGAATTTTGTTTTGAAACAAACTTAGCAGGATACTCAATAACAAGTCCAAAGAAAAAGTTATAAATCTATTTTGAGAGAAAAGCATATTTAATTTCAAGAACTCAATTGGTTTCATTAGTGCGAGGAGTTTTCATCCCCAATATCGCACTATCCTGGAAGTAATTTCATGAGGCACGATAAGTTTTTTCTGTACGAATATTTTAATAGTAATAGTGTTGCTTGCCTCTTGCGTGTGTGAGATGAGGCTAAACCGGTTTGATAATATTTTATAATTCAAATTACTGTAAGTAGGTTTGAGTTAAGAAAACGTCAAGAAAGAAAAGAGTAGAGAAATCAGATGGATTTTTTTAAATTGGAAGCTATCTAAAGAATAACAGTGTTGACCATACGAATATTATGGAGGTGAGTGAGTGCAATATATATATACATAATACAAGTGAATCGGTCGGTACTCACAGAAGCCCAATACAAAGCTCCCATAAATTATTCGTCATCCATATTCGTTTAAAACTTGGGGGACAGATGAACAGGCGGGTCACTTACAACGTAAGTACGCTGCCCACCTTACAACCCGTTTTCTGTGAAGCCGTTGTATCGCACCGGTCGAGTTACAGAGCACACTCGCAGTGAGTAAAAATCGAGAATCGTGGTAGAGCCATGCTAGTTACTTAGAGGGCTCGGGCTTCCCGGCTCGAGCCAGTTCGGGTTATAGGTATGCGACCCTGACTCGCTTAAGCTATTTCTTATACATTGATATTATATAAAAAAAGTAGTTATCGCACTAGCGCACTAATTGTTGCGGACAAATGTACAATGACAATTGTCTTGATTTGATTAAGTCTATTGGTGTCATCCGGGCACTTTTGGGATTGGATTGGAAAATTGGAGTATATTGACAGGAAAAGCAGGATAGAAAGGGAAGGATATTGCTTATACAGATGGATTGGAAAGTATAAGCAATACATTCACACAGGTTATAAGATTTCATGAAATAAAGTAATTTTAATTCGAATACTGAATACTACAACTACTAATACTGAATAAAACTACTCAAACAACGACAAAAATCAATATTTATTTATATACTCGCTTCTAAGAACTTTTTGATTTAATCGTCATCATCTCGTATATATTTTTTTTATCTGTGCAAATTCATTACAGTATAGAGATTTATAACACATACTGTGTTTATGGGAAACATACATATTTTGATTGAAAACAAATTGATAGGAATTTTCTTCGTTTTACTACATACATTTTTTTACGGCACACTCATTAAAAATCAGAAGCTATTAACAAACATACAGATTGCGCGATTGAATGTCTTATCTGTAACAATTCTAACTATTCTATAATATACTGTGTGCTTCAAGTGCAACTCACAAAAGTTAGCTATCTCTTTCTCACCCATGCATTCAGCATTATCTTTCGCATTCTCAATCGTAATGTATGTATAAATTTATAAATAAGTAGGTCATGTCATACAGCAACAATAATCGGACGCCCTTCAGTATGAAGTAACCTATTTTTCTTTATATATCATTGCCCCCAAATCCATCTGTATAAGCAATATATTTTTCTTTCCCCTTCTATCCTGCCTTTTCTGACAATATACTCAACATTTTTCCACCCAATTCCCAGAAGTGTCCGGATGAAGGCAACAGGCTCGTACAAATATCAACGATGTACAATCAGTGGTATGATCCAGAAAACTTTTTTATTTGTACATTTTAGAGTGCTCAGACTACACAGCTACTGCCAGTACAGCTACTCCGACCCAAGCTATTGCATACACTGCCCAAATCTCCATATAAGCAAGCGTCAGGGAATATTGATGGCTGATCCTTCTATCGCCTTCCTTATTCTTATCTTTACCTTGCAATATACTCACAATTTTTCCAACTTCAATTCCTTATTTGGCCGGTTGATCGGCCGCAATATGCTTGCTCCCTATTACACTAATAGAACCAAAATCTAATTAACATAAAGATGGTATTTAAAATATCTCTGCTACTCTATGCCTTAATTCTTTCGTTCGCGCATGCTGTTCCAGCTGACTAATTCCAAGCGATCCTTTGTCATGAGCTTTGAACTGTCCCGGTATGCGATACTTAATAAGAAAACAGTTTCAAGTCCCAAAGCTAATAAACATGAGACGTTAGCCTGTGTCATATGAGGCCGGCCAGAATTCACTCCAACTATTTTAATCTAACTTGTGGCCCTTCGCCGTCTTTGTAAAATTCGGTACAAGTATTACCCTTGTTTAACGTTTCTTAATAAATAACCACAAATTTGTGTTGCCAATGGATTTTATACCTTGACATGTTTAACAGAAAGTCGATTTTGATTTGTCCCGGTATTGGGATCTGAGGTTTTGGACATGTACCACGGCATTGCAAAACTTTGCAGGATTTTGTTATTGAATTTTGTTAGTGAGATATAAAGTTAATACCTTCGTGTCAGCCGCACATAGTCACGTAAGTGAGGGTAGGCACAAACCAAATTGTTAGGTTGATCGAAATTAAAAGAATTCAGAGATGATTTTTTCTTTTGGAATAGGGTCATGCACCGCATTTAATTGTAAGGACCACTTTCACAGTTTAAATTCACAGTTTTATCATCGCCAATTCCAGTCTATTTATTGTTTGGTATTTTGATCATAATACTGGAGATTTAGGGATTAAGAAAACATTTCTGAGATGGCCTAGAAACGGTGTATCAAAACAAACCTATTCATATACTTGCAGCCATCCTTTAACAATTGAAACTTTATATATATGTATGTATATTCAAACATTATTTTTGCATGAGGTTGTGTGATGACGTAATAAAGGACAATGTACTTTACAACGTCACTGCCACGAACTTTTTGGGTGCGAAGCATCGTTATTTGGTACCCTATGCATAATACAAATACATTCATGAATTATTCCTCCGTACGATGGATGGAAGCGTTATTGAATGTCATTCGTCGCCGTAAACGTATGCTTTTCGTAATATCTAGTTTTCGCGCTTCCAGGTGATGTTGAATATAAACATGGCTTCTTGATTTTCGTTCGAAAATTTGATTTTTACATATTATCTTACTTTTTAAATAAAATATATGTTTTTCACCAATATTATTAGATATATAGCTCTAGATATAGTTGTTATAATTAACGCCCTGAACGGACCTGTTGTTTGTAGTGGTTAGTGACCTTAGAGTCACTAACCGCCGTTATTGCCGTGCGGGAATCAAACAGCTGTCAGCTGTTTGATTCCCGCACGGGAAAAACATTTGTGTGATACGAAAAAAAATCCTTGTCTGGGGTTTCCTTGTGTCCGTTGTATGTGAGTTAAATTCGCGCCACACAGGAATAATTCTGTGCGGGAATGAAAGTTCCTTATTTTGGAATGTTTGAAGAGATAAATAAAATAATAAGTTCCAAATATTTCCAAATGCTTTCAATTTCAAAATTGAATGATTGTTGAGTATTTACACATTAAATAAATAAAACTAATGTGCGCTATATATTATTCCCTACATAAGTGACATGTTTTTTTGTCAGGTTTAAGAATACGTTAATCATATATTTTATTGTTTAAACCAATCATATCAGTTTTAAGATTAATACATAGCACGGGGTGCGGTGGAGCAATATGTATATCAGATGACTGCAACAGGTTAATGGACTGATGTATGATGTGCTCGTTGGTTTGTGTAACGCATTTGAGACTCTTCAGTTTCAGGTGTCTATGGGTGGCAATAGTTACTTAACATCAGAGAGACCCTTCTGTTTGTTTGCCACTATATTTAAAAAAAATAGAAATATTTCATAAACATCACCATAATCTCCAACTGACGGTGGGTGAGACTTACTTAGACATGGATGGGTCGGCTCGACTCGAGTAATTCACAGCCTCACAAAAAACCGGTAAACGAATAATGTTTGCATTGTATTGCCGAGTGAGTGAGAGTACCGTGGGCCCAACTACCCCTCTCCCCTTTCCCCTCCCCTTATCCCCCTGACGTCGGGCAGACGACTCTTGAGTTGCAGGTGTCTATGGGCGGCGGTTCTCTCTTTACATCAGGAGACCCGTCTGTCGCATACATCATATGTGTGGTCTGTATTTAGGCTAAGAACGTTCTAAAGAGGTCCCTTTAATAGCTGGCCTGACTACAACCCCCTTTTAGAATGTAGTTGTTTTAAGTCAGGAAAGAAGAAAAAGGGCTGGATAGGGCACTTGAACAGGAACATTTGCTGGCTTCATACATACATACATACATACACTCCTGTATCCCCGAAGGGGAGGCAGATGCTTGTTTAACGCCCACATTTTGCAAACTACGTAATATTGATCATCCATCGGGAATTAGTTGGGAAAATTTAGTGTAAAATGACAGTGAAATGAGGATAGACAGAAAAGGAAAGGAACGTTGCTTAAACAGATGGGTTGGGGAGTATGAGCAATGGCTCAGGCAAGTCGGGTTGCATATCTATAATGTGAACTAGGTAAGTCCAAACCCTGTAGTGACACTATAATCTATTGGAGAGATATTTGTTAGCAGCGCCTGCAGTTCGCGTTTCTAACTTTTATGTAAACTTGTTATATAAACGATGTCTTATAGTTGTAAGCAAAGCTCCTCGCTACGTAGTTATGCACGTCTTCTTTGCCTTTACTCACCTTGCCTCTTATTACTAAAAGGAAAGTTTGACACGATCCTCTGAGTAAATCCCCTGAACTTATCTGGCGTTTGGTGTTAGTAAGGTTATATACAGAATATGTTGTTGGGTATCGTTTGAGTAGTGAATTTGTGCCATGTTCATTTATGAATCTACTAGACGTGTGATTCTCGATAGAGTATGGCCATCCATGCTCATCTCGTGGTCTGTCGTATAAGAAGAAGCAGAGCCTTTCAGGAATATGAGTGTATGTACGTATATCAACTAGTCGAATGAATATTAAGATAAAAATTTGCGTGAATTTGATTCATATTTATTTAAATATACGGTTTTACTTACGTGTGTATTTCGGTGATGTCCGACTAGTTTAGGTCTTGACAGGAGGCCTTTTTCAAGGAGTAAGGAGTACTTACCGGACAATATCGGTGTATCTTATCGACTTACTCCTTGAAAAAGGCCTCATGTTCTCCTGTTCCTCTGATAGTCGAATGAAGTAACGAGTAACAGCTAGTTGTATACATTACGCTACAATTATTCACATTTTTGTAATAATAACTATTCTATTTTAATAATAATAACTTAAAATAAAGACTAAATCAAACAATAAACTGTAATTATATGTTTAAAAGAACATTTTGTATATTTTCAAGTACAATCACTACGACAGAATTAAATATACAGCAACTGCATATAATATCAAATTTTAAGTTTTAAGCGTTGTTATTCTTCACTTAATGTTCAGAACCAATATGTCCTTTTTTCGACAAATCTTTTATTTGAATGCTACATCTGCAGGAAGTTTAAATAAATAAGACGATGAACCAATACAAGATCTTCAACGATTGACTGGAGCTAATCCTCCAGCTAGAATCAGATTAGAAAGGAAGCTCTGCCACATTAGAGTAATACACAATATTATTATATTGCGTAACTACTCATTGCACGTCAACGATATAATTAGTATAGGTTAACTACTTACATATTGTTGTCCAATTGAATGAATACTATATAATCCTCGTATCTATCTATCTACTTAAGCTACTGGTATCGAGAGGTCAGAAAAGCTACGAAGCTATAGCTCATGGGATAGGCTACAGCTACAGCTACGAAGCTATAGCTCATGGGATAGGCTACAACTACAGCTACGAAGCTATAGTTCATGGGATAGGCTACAGCTACAGCTACGAAGCTATAGCACATGGGATAGGATACAGCTACAGCTACGAAGCTACAACTATCACGTATAAAGGCATTAACCTTTATGCCTACTTTCGGAATGAATCGGAGGAGGTTCAACCGCACATGGAATACTGTTCTCACTTCTATGCAAGTTCTCCCCAGTACCAGCTTCTCCCTCTTGACTGCAGTCGAACTATAAGTCTCAAATTCTGTGCTTGAGTCATTGTTATGTAAAAAGTGAAGTAACGATTGCGTTGTTGGTGCTTATTTAAGGTATGTATATTTATAAGGATAAAGTGACATCTTGAGAAGCACGCTAATACATGGGATAGGCTATACGTACGAAGCTACAGCTATTGTGGAATGGGGCATATAGTTCAGCTACAGGTCAAAACTTTCCTACAGACTGGCTGTGTCCTCTTTTAGCATCTTAACAGTACAAAAACAATACAAAATAATAATATTAGTGCGATAAGCACAGTATCTGATCCGTAGCGATTTATACGGTTAATAATTTGGTTGGCTTCAATATTATAAGTGATGGCGGCGGGTGGCGCGTATTTTTCTCATGGGCGCAGTTATGGAGCGCCGCCAACGCCATAAATGTGACAACTCGCTCTCCGACGCTAGGGATGTGCTAGTCATCATTTTTATTTAATATCGTATCGAAAGTAAGTCTAAAGGTAGTTGGTATTAGATAACAATATGAGACACGCTCAGGTTCAAACATGAATCGCAATATTGAAGATGGGTCTTCTAGCCTTGTGGTTCTCGGTGGAATAGAAAAGGCTACCTCATGTCTTCCTGTAGATATTCTGACATTATAAATACTGGTAGACAGTGCCAGAATGACGGAGAAGACTTCGCCCCCTATTACGTTAGTGGGTTGTTTGAGCCATCTCCTGACACCTCAGGGATAAAAGCGTGATTATATTATATATATAGTTATAAGCTTACGCTTTATTCACTTCCAGGGTAGGCAGAGACGGTAGAACGCCATTTGCCCCATCCTGACACACAGCTTTCGCCTCTTTCGCGATCATTAATCCTTTCATATACACTTGTCGGTTAAAGGTGCTTTTCAATTACTGCCCATCTGCTCACTTAATTACCTAAAAAGTTTGAATTGGTCAGGTGGTTAGTGATCCTGACTGCTGAACGGTCGTGGGTTCGATTCCCACACGGGACAAAAATTTGTGTGATCTACATATAGTCCCAAGTCGGGGTGTTCTTTGTGTCCATTGATTGAATGTTTGCGACCCTCCCCCAGGAAGTAGGAATTACTCGTAATACGGGAGTTTTTTTAAAGAAGATATTTTTTTGTGTATTGCACATTTTTTGTATATTTTTAAATATATACATATTAAAGATAAATTATACTCCAACACAGAATGAAAGATCCTGCTCATTGTACAATGATTTATTCAGGGTGAGAATCGGAACCCTGACTGCTAATCAGAGGTTGTCCTCTACATTAACAGTCTGGGTCAGTAACCACAGAATTTTAATTTTTTATAGTATAGGGAAACAGAAGAATAGACGGGTCACCTGATGGACACCTACAACTTGAGGTCCTAAGTGCGATGCCTGTCTTTAAGGGTGATGAAGGATGGCGAGATGTTGGGAGGCGAAGGAAGAGAGGGGGAGTGGCCTCCAGGTCCCTCACTAATTTCGGGTAAATGCAAATCAAGCATTGCGCTACAACCAGTTTTCTATGATGAGGCCGTGTTAACGAGCCGGCCCATTCCTGCCTAACCTCTACCACTGGTCACTACGCACCCTAAGGAGGGTCTTGAAACTCTGTTGCATATAAAAATTTAATCAATATTTTGAAATAAACTAACTAACTAGAAATATAAGTCGTGAACAGTACAACACTCAGCTTATTGTTTAATTGTAAGACGTCTAAAGGAATTTCAAAGCAGCAATGTGGGGGCCGGATGTCGGACTCTCCGTTATCCGGATGAACAAATATCCTTTACAATCCCTATGTAGGGGACGTTCCTTCCTGTGTAGTTGCTTGTTTGCAATAAATATATACATATATAATAGGATTTTTCTATAGGTCAAGCACCCATATATGCCAGTGACCGCTTACCATCAGAAAATGCATAGCATAAGAGATACGAGGATATATATATACATATATATGTATATACATATTAAAAGTATTATTTCCCTTTCTCATCCCTCTTCACCCTCAAAGGGTGACACTTATGACTCTTGACCCGTATGTTCGTCTGTCCTCCTATAATATACAAAAAAAAACATAGTCGAAACGAATCATCCCACCGGCTTCGAAAAGGGATGATCACTTCTGAAACAGTCCTCTCCGTATAAATCTGAGCATTGAGGTTGCCTTGATCCTAATGAGATAGGTTCTTTCACCGATTCAATAACCGGCCCAAACACAGTACAGAGGCACGGCTTACTGCTTGCTGCCGCTCTGTGTGGAGCAAGAGCGACAGCCACTGTATATTTTATTACTTGGAATCAGCTTGCATCATTCCGACTGCTCTCATCATCTCTTCTCGTGTCAAATGAATGAAATGTTTTTATCATTATAACCAACACATCATTTTTCAGTTTCGCTGTGTAGAAACGCTATTGCACACTTTTATAGAAATCCAGATTGAAACTTGATTTTATAATTTAAAAAAAAAAAAATAAGAAATGTCTTTATTCAAAAATTCAAATTCATTAAAAAGAATCAATAAGGGTCTAAAAAGTTAAAATAATAATTCTCAATTACGGCGATACTCTAAAGCGTACTCGATCCCTAGACACTTTGATGTGTGTAGTTGGTTTGAGAGGGTCGTGTTCAATGTCTAGCTCGTATTAATTTGATACAATTGCCGTGGGGAAGGGAATCGGTTTGTTCTTTCTTTCGGTTGTTGTGAGAATACATCAAATTTGTACAAACGTTCGAATGAGGCTTTCTGGATGAAAATACATCACCGTATCGCGTTAATCTAAAACGATATAAACTATCAGAGAGATGAACAGGGTTCCCCAATTGCAAATATGGAAAGTGTTCTTTGTGTCCATCCTTTAAATGTTTGTAAAGTCGCCTGAGATACAGGAATTAATCCTATTGCGGAGGTTCTTTAAAAAATGTACAAAAAAATCATAGAAAGTCTATCCTACTACTACGGTAAGTTACTTTAAATAAAACCATTCAAGTATAGCAGAATATTATTTAGACGTGCGGCTTTCTGTGGAATAGAATAGGGCTATCTCTTCCTGTCCATCAGACAGTATATATACAGTCATACCGTGCGAGGATGACGGTGATAGACTCGTCCCTTATTACGTGAGTGAGACTAAATTATGGATCGAAAAGCGTGGTTGTTTTAAACTCCTCTGATTACACCATCGTGGCGTCAGTGTATGTAGAATGTTACTGTCAATAAAATAGTCACTTCTCGTTAAAAAGGGCAGGGGTTTAAGTATGAAGTGGAATGATTGTATTAAAAGCATTTCTAGTTTATATTTAGCGATCGATCAGTGATTTAAGAAGTTAAATCACTGATCAAACTGTGGTAATGGTTGTGGATTAAGGAACATCAGGGTCAAACTTTAGGTGTAACTTTAGGAAGCCGGCACAAGATTGAGTCCCAGGAGATTTAATTTTATTGTTATGCGAAGAATTTTCTCAGAATAATATAACAAAAAGTGAGCGAGTTATAGTCCCAACACTAGTACTTGCGCAAATATGAATATCGGTTGATTCTTGTTAGCCGGCTCGTGCGGCTTCGACGTTAACCTCTTATGAATTTCTAATAGTTCACCTCAGGGAGTAGTTCACTTCTAGACTTATATTAGTTCTGTTGTTATTTTGCTACAATGTTAATATTACTACTCGCCTACCGAAGTTATTTAAAACAAAGACTATATACAAAAACTTTTAATTCAGGGTGTATTTGAACATGAAGGTATTAAAGAATTGACTTTATATTGCATTGTTGTGACTTTGCGACAAACAATTTGTTACAATATCAAATTAAAATATATTAAATAATAAATGAAACATTGTCTGTAATATATAATAATAATCACCGTGAGTGATACGAATGCCAATTGTTATACCGTAACGTATGCATTCATGTGTGTATTTTTCATTACTTATATAGTGCACAATAAAGGGATACAAATAAAATAATTAAAAAAGTTATAATATAAACAATAAACTGATTACTTGGACACATTAAAAGTGGCTACTATTGAAAACAATTAACGCAACCTACACCATACATTACTTTGTCTTGACAGCCTGCTCCTCCATTACAAACTGGCCATTGTCATTGTGTAAGTAGTTATATTAAGGAACTCAAAAGTTAAACCATTCGTGCCAAGAAGAGGTAGATTCTATATATCTACAGGGGATTTCAATTTTCTAGTTGACTACCTTTAATCAATCATTAATTAATGATACCTTTAATTAATGATTCAAAAGAAAAGAATTCGTTCCGAAGTGTACATAATTTGAAGTTATTTAGGTATTGAAAATAAGTTATTTATAAGAGAGAGAGAATTAAAGGGTAATGTAAATAGCTTAAAAACAGATTATATCCATATCTGTGTCAAAATACCTTTTAGTGGAAAATATAATCAAAAACAGTCAAGTTCTGAATGCCCGCGTTTAGAACTAGTCTTCGTTACTTAATAATACAATAATGAAAGCGTCCTATTATCTATGGTTTCAAATTCTTTACTTATAACATCAAAAATAACTACCTGCAAAATTAAAAAATTACGAGCCCACCAATTCAGACGCCATGTTGAAATACAATCAAAAGTTACCGCCTGCCTAACGATACCCCATATATCCAAATCTGTTCAGGCGTTTATATATTTATACATATTATAAGTAATGGTAAAAATGAACTTAAGAACCCTAAAAACATTACAATCCTTTTTTGAGCAGTCGTTTATATAACTATAAACAAATAAAGGACCATGGAGAGCCATGCTTAGGCACGAATGAGGCGGGTCGACCGAAGTAATACCACGGCCTTTAAGAAAACCGGTAAACAAACAATGGCTTCATTTTATCGTCTAGTGAGTGAGGGTGCCGGAGGTCCAACAAAAGAGAGTTCCTCCTCTTTCTCCTCCTCTCATCACCATCTTTAGCGCACTTACGACTCTAAAGTGGAAATCGGGGATGAGGGGAGAGGGAAAGGAATGAGAGGCAATGATAGAGAGGGAATGAGACTTTAAAATCCATCCATAACAGGTGCAGAGCAATGCTTAGGCACGAATGGGCCGGCTCGACCGGTGCGATACTACGGCCTCACAGAAAAACGGTTGTGAAGTGAAGTAAAGCTTGTTTGCTTCCTCAAAATGAGTGAGGTTTCCCGAAGTCGAACATTCCCTCTCCCCTCATCCCCCATTTCCTGTTTTCCATCTCTTCATCCCCAATCTTCTTACAGTTTTTTTTTATGCGACAGGGGCAAGCGAGCAAACGGGTCACCTGATGGTAAGTGACTACCGCCGCCCATGGACACCCGCAACTCAGGAGTCACAAGTGCGTTGCCGGCCTTTTAGGTAGGAGTGCAATCTTTTCTTGAAGGTTTGAAGGTCGTATCGATCCGGAAATACGGCAGGCGACAATTTATTCCACAGGTTGCTTGTCCGAGGCAAAAAGCTTCTAGAGAAGTGCATAGTGGTGAAGTGCCAATCATCCAGGTGACGGGGATGGATATTTTGTCACGTAGGACGATGGCGGAAACCTGCAGCCGGTATAAGTTCCCATATAAGACCCTATTCCCCATCACCCTCAAAGGCGACCCTTGAGTTTTAGGTGTCCATGGACGGCGGTTTGTCTGTTCGATGTGTGTGTTCTGTTCGATGTCGATGTTCGAAAAAAACGATGATTATAGTAATATTTGCTAACATTAGGTGGGTGGGTAGGGGGGACAGTATTACTTTGATTTGATACCCAATTTTTGTATATTTATAAGATTTACAACACAACACAAAAAGAGGCGTCAAACTTATAACAACCCACTTTTTGCGTTAGGAGTTAAAAGAGACGCTAAAATATCTATCCCGTAAATTCTTATCCAAGTGTGTATATACATACATACATACGCTCACGTGTGTACCCCTAAGGGGTAGGCTGAGGTGTATTAAACACCCAGAAATTGACAGTTAAATTAGACCAAGTTTAACTTACAATTTCTAATTATTCACTAACGTAATAAGCCGATTGCCGTCCACCGGTCACTGTATGAGTGTATACATACATACTGCCTGATAGCTTAGTCGCCTTTTACCACACCACCAGGAAGAGACGGAGTAGACCTGTTCTTTCTTCACAGCACGACACAGCTTGCACAGCGTACTCAGATATGTTATAAGCCAATTGTTTTTTTTTATCAATACAATAAATATGTATGTTTCTTATATCTTATATCTTATATTATGAATTTAATAATTGACAAAATAAACGCGCACATAAATATAGCTAATAATCAGTAAATTAAACTAGAAAATGGAGAGTGTAAAAACATAATTAATCATATCTTGTTTGAAAGATAAAATCTTATGATAAAATTTTTACCAATATTATTTTCAAACAAAAATGTTAATATTATTGAATATATTTGAAATAGATTAGACAGGCGCCTTTTGTTAGTATTCTTATTAATATTTGAAGTTGATTGTATTGATTGATTGAATACTGATTGATTGATCAGGGATTTGTGAATTTAAATAAAGCTCCAATTTTGTTTATAGTGAATTGATTCTGCCGCTAAATCATCCAGATTTACATGTATTACATTTAAAAAGACACGAAGACTATAACTGTTATTTTATGACCCCAAACGGCGCTAAACTATTGTTATTTTAAGCAATAAGCTGAATTTTTGGGTTCTAGCGCAAAGCGACAGGCTTTCAACGGAACTGTGCATGGCGCATAAAGCCGGCCATGCATGCTGCTGTTAATTCTGCTGCTAAGACAAAACCTCAGGCTTGTCGCGGCTTGCATAGGAAACATAAAAATAATTTATGTGTCGCCTGCTGTGGCTGTTGTTGGCGTGCCGTGTTTGTTTTGGGAAAAAACGGTGTTGATAAATTTAGTGTTGTGTAATAAACAATAGTTATACTTAGTACAGTTTACAGAGTAATATAAGTTGCGTAGTGGGTATACTTAGTATTGATATGTTTACATACATACTCGTACACTCACGCGCATACGCATCTTTGCTGATTATAATTAAGTTCCACCTACGTAATAGGTCGTCAGCCCGTTGCTGTCATCCGGGCACATTATTAGAAATAAATGGGAATATTTTGAGTTTATTACTTAGCGTTAAGAAATATCAATATATAATATCTATTATATAAGATTGACAATTGTAAACTAGAAAGAAAAAAATCGTTTTTATTTATAAACATAAGACACAAATTTTTATTTTTTTTTCTTAATAAAATTAAAAATATAGTGGCTTTAAGCATGTTATTTAATAGGAACTGTTTTTAGACCGTCCTATCATAAACATGTAGGAGAATTAATGATAGTTTCATCTATTAGGATGGCAGCACTGCGCCTAATGTCATTACTTTGTAGTTAACGGTCTATATTGAAGTTGTCTATGTCATAACTGATATCTGACAGTGGTGCGTACGTTAATCGGAATATTACTTTCTGCCAAGGCGTCGTTACGTTTTTGTGTATAAGCTATTCTGAATACATTTACTCACTATTTGTTTAAAAAAACTAGCATTCATCATACTCCTAGATGAAGTAACAGAGTAGATTAATATTCCAATTCCAAAACACAAGAACCGTTCTCGGTCCCTCTTTCCCTGCACGTAGAATGAACGATGCACAATAAGAAATGTCTTATAATGTTTCAAGTATATTAAAGTATTACGTCTACGTGGACCGTTGAGAATGAACTCAAAGGTAAGTTTCAGCTTAACAATGCGCTTAAGAGAAATATGGACGCCATAAAGACATTGAGAATCTATACCCGTAAGGTGAGGTTAGGATGTTGGCAGTTCTGTTTTCATAATCTTGAGCATGAATATAACTCGAACTGGATGGTCCCAAACTCAATGAAAATATGGTGACGTCTAATTTCCATTAAAACAAAAATGTCATGTCCTATGTTTCTTATGGCTTAAGGCTTATACAGCAACTAAGTCAGCCTCTGATGAACTGGTGGGTTTCATCACAGTATGGGTTTACATAGCTCACGCTAGTTTGGGAATCAGGGCTGTACAGTGATCACTTCTTGTTGCAATAAAAAAAAAATATTATTATTATTAATTCTCTGATCAACTGAACACTCCCGAGGACAACAGTCGCGTTACACCATCTGGGTAAGTATGCATAAAGTTTTTTAGTCTGGGCGGAAAGGAGATTTTTGTCACATCAAGTTCAATATATAATGATAATTCAAAGGCACTTGTTCAAGAAGATTAGAAGTTAATAGGTTTGAAGTTTGTTTGAGGCCAACCTCTTAGTCACTTTTTACAAAAATGGGGTGACCCTATTCTAGTCTACGGAGATGTACACGGCATCTAAAACACAGCTTTTTTATCTGCACAATTCTAATAATAAAAAGGGCATGGACATCAATACAAAACCCAAGTCAGTTACGAAAACACGACCTTTTTACCTGAGAGCTCTAGAAATACTAACTTATTTCCTCAGACATGGTTCAGATAAAACCGGGAGTGCAGCTAAGATTAGCACCGTCGAATGCTCCAATATTGACAACACTTCAATTCGTTTCCATATTGATCTACAACCTAGAGAGTTCGCGCTTATAGCTTCTAAGTAGAAAACTCTACACTGAAATATTTACTACTGCTGAAAGAAAATTGTAGCTAGAATATTTCAATAACGGAATGTATTTTTAATTTTGTAGAGAAAAATTGTGTCAGTATTGAATTTGCTCTGTACCTCTGCGAATGGGATTGGAAAACTTTTTTGCTGTGGCACAAGTTGGCGCTTATTATGTTTACACGGGGTTCTAGATCATGTGTTCGATTCCCTCGTCGTTAGTGATGCATCACGGAGTCAGAATGTAGAGTCAAAAGGCCAGTTTATTATTTATTGCTTGTAGAGTTGTACTTGTGAGGACTGTGTTATCGCTTGTTTAGATTTATTTTCTATGTCACCTGCTAGTGCTGTGTATGTTATGCTTGCCTAGAAGTCCTGCTAACGGTAGCGTATGTGTCGTGGCGTTTGGGTCCCTTTAATATGGTTGAGGTGGGAGACGGCTGGCACGTGTGTCATGCTTTTGAACGAGTGGACTGGTCATCTCCGTAATTATCAGAATTTATATTTCAGGATGATGTACTGCAATATCCTCACCTTTTATTTAACATTATAGACTGCACATAACGAGAAAGTTGTATAACATATTTAAAAAAGCGTGTCATTGGAGTTTCTTGTCTTTTTTCTCTCCATATCTACGTATTGGAACAGGTAACTGGCAAAAATACTTACCACCAACCTGCCATACAAAAATACCAAAATAAAATGTAATTGGTTTATTTGAAATGGTTTTAAATGGTTTTAATTTTGAGCCAAAAATAAAGACAGCAAAATAAGGGGTCTGCAATATTCCTCGATTGATTGGGTAAATCTGAAATAGACGATTCTAAATAACGTATAAGTATTACTTTAAATTCAGTAATATTTTGTCTTATCTGTATCAGAAATAAATCTCTATGAATTGCTACAATGTCTTCTGTCGTTTACGGGACCAACTCTCAAAGGAGACGGAAATCTTTTGTGGCGGTGTCGGTCTGTCTGTCAGTCAGCCAACTTCAAGTTGGAATATTTGACGTGAAGTGATGTTATATTAGTTGAGAAATGGGGAGATTTGTTTGAAGTTTATTTTCAGTTTAACAAATTTTCTTAAAATGATTTAATCAGTTGTTGATGATCAATATTTTTTTGCGATTAAGGGTTTCTTTTGTAAAGATTATAGATTTGTATACAGCTCGTAAGAGATACTGAAAAGGACATATAATACCTTCCATCAAGAAAAATAGGATTCCAAGGTATACTTGAATTCATTGAAAAAAATCGCTGGAGTTTTGTCACTTCGAGTTAATAGTTTTGACACTATTAAAAATTATGATTTTGTGACATTAAAAATTCCATTTGTATCTTCGTATTTCCATCGCTTCTACACCTATAATTTCCATCCCTTTCTTATATTCATAGTCCCTACTTTCTTTAAGTTTTATAGCAGACAGGGACAGACGAACAGACGGATCACCTGATGATAAGTGACAACCGCCATCCATGGACACCTGTTACTGGAAGGTCGTAAGTGCGCTGCCCGCCTTTGAGGGTGATGAGGGATTGGGAGAGGGGAATGAGGAGAGGGGGACGAGGGGAAAGGAAAGAGGAGAGGGGGAATTGGGCCTTCATAAACCTCACTATTTTCGGGGAAATACAAAGCTTGCGTTGCTTCACAACCGGTTTTCTGTGAGGCCGTGGTATCGCATATAAGTGTCGTCTTAAAAGTATACAATTTTATACATATAAATAATTTGTTATGGCATTGCAGCATTGAAGTACTAAGCAAGTGCTATTTCAGCCAAATAGTTACAGAGTGAGTAGTATCCAAAACCGACAATGTCCGAAGTCGAATGAATATATTCACATATTCGAACTAATGATACAACCATTGGTATGTACGGCTTGTTCTAACTATCATTAATTGATTCTAGGATGCCGAACGTACTCGATATTGGAACATATCTCGTTATTGTGTGAAGTGAACAATATTACTAGGCGTTAGGTCATTATAATACGGTGTTAGTTACCTGAGACTGAAATAACATCGATTCAGTGATCTCGTATACGGCTTAGGTTGGTAGGTAAGGATTAGCAGGGTATAATAGCAGCTGTAGGTATAGAATGGAGGATGATAGACGCTATATTCATATAATTAGCATTTCAGAATAGTGCTATTTTAGTAAGGAATTGAAATGATAATTATTAGTAGCTAATATTTTTTATCAATCTGAAAGGTCCTTTTACCCGATGGCGTAAGAAGGAATGTTATGTTTAGTAGAGTGCACAGCGGGACATATCGTGTTTTTTATTTTTTATAAATTCACAATAGGATGTTCTTAAAGCATCGATTACCAAACTTGTATCGAAGTCATCCTTGAGGGGCGCAGGGAATACCTATCATACCTAATTTCTGCCTAAGATTTCCGTAGTCACTTCGACACGTTTTTCGTCTCTACACGAGAAGGTCATGGTAAAAAATTACCATAATGTTAAATTTATATGTTAAATGCATGCAATTTAACATTTTAAACATTTTTAGGCCTACAAAATTATCATTACGCCGGACAAAAGCAGAAGTTTGGAACAAATCCTTCAAATCTTTACCGTGGGAATCGAGAAACTTGCCGTCCCTATCACGGGCAAACGTCCCCCGAATTTAAACTTCATTAATCATTTTTAAGGAGTAACTTATTTTCGTGGGAATATCAATCAACTTAAACCTCCACCGATTATTTAATTGGAACAGAATTTTGGACAAGATACTCCACTCCGTTTTTATCAATATCAAATTGTGATGGATGATGTTCAACGTTAGTGAAAATACTCCTGTTTCACACAAATGGCGTTTTGATGGGTACATTATGAAGTTGCTTAGCGTGCAAAAAGTCGAATCTCTTGGAACAAGATAGTCCATTTATAGTAGCTATATATTTATTATATTTAATAACACGCTATCATATTTCGTATTAGACTTTCACATAATATATGTTGCTGGTTACGGTTGTACTTATTTTCTCTAGGAATCCACTAATAGAAAAAGATCACAAAATTATGTTAAAACTCGAATTAAATAATCTTTTTTTTATATACTATAGGGGGACAGACGAACAGACGAGTCACCTGATGGTAAGTGACACCGGCGTCCATGGACACTTTCGACTTTTGAGTTGCAAGTGTCCATGGACGCCGGTGGCTGCCTGCCTTTGAGGGTGATGAGGGATGGGGGATGCAGGGAGCGGAAAGAAGAGAGGAGGGATGAGGAGAAAGGAGATGAGGGGAGAGAAGGGGGAATTGGGCCTCCGGAAACCTCACTCAATTCGGGGAAATGCAACGCAAGCGTTACTTCACAACCGGTTTTCTGTGAGGCCGTGGTATCGCACCGGTCGAGCCGGCCCATTCGTGCCTAAGCATGGCTCTACCACTATTTCCGAAAATCGAGAAAATAAAGGTGCAGCTTTATGTTATTTATGGTAATATTTCAACTAGAAAAGTCTTAAAGATTGAATTTGGGATGGTCATATTGCACCACAAAAGGATTTGACGTTGGGTATGTAATTGTGCCCTGGTGCACTGGATTATAACTTGACTCTAATAACATACACAAATGTGATGAAACCAAATTTAGTTATAATAGTAATAGGTCCACACATCTCACACAAGGCCTAATTATCTTAACCTATAATTAGTTACTAGTTAACCTATTATATTATTATAAATGAGAAAGTTAGAGAACAAATAGATTTAGTTGTAAATAGCAGTAGTACATGACACTGCAAATAATTAAGTAGTAAATGGGGAAAAAAAAAAATTATAAGATTATCTTTGCCTAACGACAGTCTTACTGAGTAACGAAAAATATGAATTTGTAAATGAAACGGTTTTCTTAGGGATAACGCTAGACAACAATGGGGCCGTCTCTTAACATCTCTTTCAAAGAGGCTCAGTTCTTTAGTATATGCCGTAAGGAAGGTCCACAAATTAACAGACATGGATACTGCAATACTAGTTTAATTATTTCAATAGTATCATGTCTTATGGTATTTTATTGTGATTGCGGGCTGCAGATATAGAATCAATTTTCATTCTACAAAAGAGAGCTTTTAGAGAGTTGTTGGCTTGGTTTGTTTTGTTCTAGAGTTCTAGACGAAACTATCCCGCGCAAAGTCACGCGCGGCGAGTGTATGTACCTACTATTACATTTGGCTTGGCACCGGCATCAAACTTATCAAGAGGTAGCACATACAAATAATAGTATTTTATTAATATTAAAGGTCATCATCATCATCAGCCTATCGTAGTCCACCGCTGGACATAGGTCTCTCCCATTGCACGCCACTTAGGTTTGCATAAGAGGTGTATTAAACTAAATCTTTATTAAGTTATTTTATACTTTTTAGTTTTTGAAGTCGGTTTTTTTAAACGTAGTTTCTCTTATTTTTTACTTTTTAGTGTCTGTAATAGGTTGTTCTATAAACGACAGTAGGATTTCTCTAAACTATATCAGGTACACTATAACATTTCGTTGCTTTTTATTGTCATATATTAAATAGTTTTTTTTTTTTAAGTAGCTATGGGTAGGCCTACGAAAGGTGCCGCGCGCCTTTAACAATATAGATACCAAGAAACGGAAACGGATAAAAGGAATCAACTCCAAAATGCTGTTCGAAACTCTAGTTCACGTTCTTGTGAGACAGTGAAAGATCATGAAGAACGTTTGTTAGCTATGAAAAAATAATTAAAATTACGTTCACGCCAAGATATACTTGAACTGTATGAGTCTAGACTAGCTTAGATTTAAGAACGTCTTGCCAAAGAGACATCAGAACAGCAAGCACATAGGTTAGGCCTTATTTATGTCCGTCTAGCCAACGAGTCTGCTGAGCAGAGGGCTCATAGACTCGGTCTTTATTATGATCGATTATGATCGATTAGCCAACGAGTCTGTTCAGGAACGTCAATCCTGTAGATGGTAACAACCGTGGTGGATTGCTACACAGCATTAAAATAAGGATATGCTCAAGGGTGATGCTAAGAAGAAATATGGCTGTCTCTGATGGATTAGTCAACGGAACAATGGTGTAATAAAAAAATGAAGTGCCCAGCCCTTCGCCGTGATCAACTATAAGCAGGAGAACTGCCCGAAGTAGTGTTGATTAAATTTGATGACGAGACGGTAGGCACTAGCACTACTATCAATCACACCAACATCTGCTACTTTTCAGGCCAATAAAGGTTACGGTGATGTCGAGAGATGAATGCTGAAACTAATTTGAAGTTGGGCTGTCACCGTTTACAAGCTCCAAAGTACGACATTAAAGAGGGCGGTGATAGACCATGGATAAAAAATCGTAAAAGGTCAGATATGTGTGGCTTTAAGTCGAGTAAAGAATTTAGATGGCGTGGCATTATGTGATTTGGAACCATCTAAATTATTACACAGACAACATAATGACAGAGCACTACAGGACATGCAACGATTAAGATAGTTAAATCTAGATTATTATTTTTTACTTATTTTTGAAATTTCTTTTTTATTTCTTCGTTCTGAGATTTTATGCAATCGTACTGGTTATCATATTTCTCATTTCTCTACTCCGTACGCTCTTCGCTTCAATGACAGGTAGCCTAAGACCCAATTATCGGGACACGGGTTTATAATAATATATAATCAACCTAAAAAAGCCATACACAAACTAAAATTTCACCGTCTACATAAACAAAAATGTTTATAAAATGAAAATTATTGGGCCAAACCATGTTAATGTTTTATAGGACCAAATGGCAACTATTTGGCATCAAACTAAAGAAGAATCACGTAAATCGGATCATAAATCTCAGCGTAATCGGTGTACACACATAAAAAAAAAACAATCGAACTAAGAACCTCCTCCTCTCGAAAATTGGGTTCAAAATAGCATAAAACGCACGCTTTGTCAACAAGCATATTACAGAATAGATGCTTATTTGGCTGAGAAAAACGTTTGGCAACGTCCTGCTCCACAGCCACACCGTACATGGGAAATTTCACCGGTGTATTCATTTTTTTATATTATACTCTTTGTTTTATTATCTGACATGTAATCAGTTGTCGATGTTTTTTAAATATTATTACTGACATATATCTTATATCTTTAAATGAGCAATTCTTGTATATATATATATATAATTGGAATCTCGGAATCGGCTCCAACGATTTTCATGAAATTTAGTATATAGGGGGTTTCGGGGGCGATAAATCGATCTAGCTAGGTTTCAGTTTTAGAAAACGTCGTTTTATCCGTGTTTTCAGGCAATGAAAAACTGCTAGAATATCATTAGTATACGAAGGTAAGTTTCGCCACCATCTATAAGGTTGTAATAGGTCAGGTGGGAACCCCCTCAACTGTATCCTTACGTTGTCGCCGTGGGGGGGCTTGCGCGGGTCAATGATCTCTGGGGCTGTGCCGGTAGAGCCACTCATGCCGGATTGGCCCAGGGGGAGACTCCAGACAAAACAGGATACACTGTGGGACCCTTCCAAGGGTCACTCAGTGTTGCTCCAAAGACGGGCCCGGCGTGTACTTACACTACCACCGAGCAGGCATTAAGAGATTTTATCTCGATGCCACCGTTGGCATATCGTAATCCCGAAAGGAGTGTCGTAGTCTCGAGGCTCCAATTGGGGGCGAGGGTCTTGGCTTAGCCGCCCGGACTGTGAGGAAGAAAACCTCTATAAAAAAATACCCCGAATCCCGCGTTCTGGTGCGTGACCATGGGATGCATGGCTGATGGGATGTTCAGTCGCAAGCGCACTCCTAGCCGGGGCACCTGCGGACCCCTCGGTTGGGCATAAACTTACGCTTGCCCGGGTATTGGGGGATCTCTGCCCGGGTTGACCTCTAGTTCTCCCCCCCTCGTGGGATTTATAATGGAAATTTCTAATTTAAAAACAAATGAAAAGAAGGAGAAGAGGAAGGAGAAGAAGAAGAAAGTGGACGACACCTCATCTAACGATGAGGAGTTTTTGCCCGGGATGCCTATCTCGCAGGTGCTCTCAGAAGTCAATCTGACTTCTGGGAGCAGAAGAATGTCGGAGCGAGTGCGTTCCAAGTCCGTCGCTAATGTAGCGGGTGGTAGTTCCGGTGCGACGCCGGACGCACCGGAACCGATGGACACCGAGGCAGACGGCCGTAAGCGCGGACGCCCCCAAGGTTGCGAGAGTGACATCGCTCAGGAGATGTTGCCTCCTAAGGTGGTAAGCAGCCATAGGGGGCGCTCGCGTACCCCGGTGTCAGCCCCGTCAGGTTCCGTCTTTAGCAAGGCGGAATCCTATAGGCGGGCCAGAGCCTACGGCGAACTGCAGGCGGAAGAGGAGATCGCTGGTCTCCTGCTAACAATCAGGGAGCCGGTGGAGGGGGATTCAGTGCCCCAATCACCGGCCTCTTTGCAGGAGAGGGCGCACGCGGCAGTGGCCATCATAAACAAGGTGGCCACCAAGTCCGTAAACCTTAAGGGTCCCTTTGTCAGGGCCCTTAAGGACTCCTCTGCCGCAGTGGCGGGGGTCATAGAGACCCTAATCGGGGACGTGTCTCGCCTCCAGTCGGCCAACGATCACCTGACGGG
This sequence comes from Tyria jacobaeae, assembly GCA_947561695.1. Lineage (NCBI taxonomy): Eukaryota > Metazoa > Arthropoda > Insecta > Lepidoptera > Erebidae > Tyria > Tyria jacobaeae. The sequence continues at coordinate 22,667,595 of OX387213.1, forward strand.
GCAGGTGGCGGAGCTGAGCGCCCAGTTCGCCCAATTCAGGGCGGAGCGCCCTGAGCGAAAGAACCCGGCTCCGTCTACGTCCCAGCCGGCCCCGTCTGCGTCCCGGCCGGCCCCGTCTGCGTCCCGACCGGCCCCGTCTGCTTCCGGGCCGGCCCCGTCTGCGTCCCAGCCGGCCCCGTCAGCGTCCCAGCCGGCCCCGTCTGCGTCCCAGCCGGCCCCGTCTACGTCGCGGCCGGCCCCGTCTGTAGAGCATTTCCCGTGGTAGAGGGTCGAGTGTCCTACGCGGCGGCGACGTCGGTCCCGGGTTCTGCCGCCGCTCGCAAGACGCGGCGGGGGGCGAAAGCTCCAGCCGGGACTGCTGCGCCGAAGACGGGATCCAAGACGGTGGCTACGGCTGGAGCGGAGCTGCCTCCGCCCCCCACTCCAACACCTCTGCCTGGCCCCTCCACATCTGCCCCCTCCAATGAGGGTTGGCAGGTAGTAGGGGGGCCAAAGTCGAAAAAGTCCCGACAGCGGGCCAAGAAGGCTGCCGAAAAGGCGGCCTCTGGCCCGCAGTCGTCGTCGGTGGCGGTGCCCAGAACAAAGCCGCGGAAGCTACAGCCGCCTAAAACCGCGGCTGTTGTAGTCACCGTGTCGCCAGAGGCGTCTACCGGCGGGCTGTCCTACGCAGCCGTCTTTAAGACGGCACGGGACTGTCTCGCCGGCAATTTCGGGACGGCAGGGGTCCGCTTGCGCCTGGCCCAGACGGGAGCTCGGGTCCTCGAGTTCCCTGGGGCCGATGGCGCAAAGACGGCGGATACCTTCGCCGAGAAGCTGAGGGGAGTCTTCGCAGCCACGGATGGTGTGAAGATCTCCAGGCCCACGAAGTGCGCGGAGCTGCGCATTTCGGGCCTGGACGACTCCGTCACAACTGATGATGTCCGCGTTGCAGTCCAGGAAAGGACGCAGTGCAACGCGGAAAACATCAAAGTCGGCACCATCCGCCCCGGTCCGGGAGGCCTTGGTGCGGTGTGGATCAGCTGTCCCGTAGCGTCGGCCAAAATTTTGGGCGACGCCGGCAGGATCCTCATCGGTTTCGTTAGCGCCAGAGTTACAGTTCTGGCGGCGAGACCGATGAGGTGTTACAAATGCCTGGTTGCGGGACACACCCGCATCAAATGTGGCAGCTGCTTCGACTGCAGCGGATTATGTTTCCGCTGCGGTCGACCGGGGCACAAGGCGGCAGAGTGCTCTGCCGCCCCTCACTGCCCTATGTGTGCGGCGGGCAATAAGCCCGCCAATCACCAGATGGGGCAGGGGGGCTGCAAGCCTTCCCGCGCTTCTCGGCAGACGTCGGGGACTAGCCTAGCGGCCCAGGCTGCCTCCGACGTTGTCCGTCTGTCCACGTCGACGTCCATGGAGGTTGTAGAGACGATCCAGTAATGGACCACGTCTCCAACCTCCTTGTCCAGACGAACCTAAACCACTGCGCAGCGGCGCAGGATCTCTTCCTGCAAACCATGGCGCAGTGGTCGATCGGTGTTGCCGTAGTCGCGGAGCCCTACTTCGTTCCTCCCCGTCCAAACTGGATGGGTGACTGGGACGGCTCCGTGGCAGTCGTCGGTTCCGCGGCGGCTCATTCCCCGCCCTTGTCGCTTAGAGACAAGGGCTCTGGATATGTTGCCGCCGAGTGGGGGGGGATCACCGTTTACGGTGTATACTTCTCCCCCAACCGGAGTTTGAGCGACTTCGAGGTCTTCCTTAACAGCTTGGAGACCTCGATGCGGCGACTAGCGTCTGGGCACGTCCTCGTGCTGGGGGACTTCAACGCAAAATCCATTGCATGGGGGTCCCCCGGGACGGACGCCAAGGGCGAGGCCGTCGAGGAGTGGGCGGCTTCGGTGGGCCTCTGTTTACTAAACAGAGGCTCCACCAACACGTGCGTGCGACAGCAGGGTGGGTCGATAGTGGACCTTTCGTTCGCTACCCCTGCTGTTGCCGCACGAGTAAGGAACTGGCGTGTCCTGGAAGAGGTTGAGACGCTCTCGGATCACCTGTATATCCGATTTGAGCTCTCCCGGTCCCAGGGCCCCAGTAGGGGTCACGCGGCGCGGCGTAATTCCCGTTTTCCGCGGTGGGCTGTTGCCAAGCTGGACAGGGACCTACTAGAGGAGGCGGCCATTATTCACTCTTGGCTGTCTCCGCAGGCCCCCACCGAGGAGGTCGATGCGGGGGCTGGCCGCTTTCGCGATGCGATTACGCAGATTTGCGATGCGGCCATGCCCCGTATCCAGGGTCGTCGGCCTCCAAGGAAGGAGGTCTACTGGTGGTCCCAGGAGTTGGCGGACCTCCGTGCGGCTTGTACTCGTGCCCGGAGGTCCTACACTCACAGCCGGCGGCGTCACCGCGGAGACGGTGAGGAGGACCAGCTTCACGAGGAGTACCGCGAAGCGTGGAAAACTCTGAAGCTGGCCATTTGCCGCGCCAAGGACGCAAAGAGAAAGGAGATGCTGGAGAGTCTCGACCGTGACCCCTGGGGTCGCCCATACCGTGCGGTGCGTCAGAAGCTCCGCACGTCGGGCCCCCCCCTTACCGAGACTCTCCAGCCCAGCTTCCTGCAGGAAGTGGTCGAGGGCCTTTTCCCGCAGCGGGCGGAGCACACACCCCCGTCGATGGCCTACGCGGTCGGAGACGACGGGGGTAGAGAGGACGATGTGCCGCCCGTTAGGGAATCGGAGGTTGGGGCGGCTGTTCTACGGATCCGTTCCAAGAACACCGCCCCCGGGCCGGACGGGGTACCAGCCCGAGTGATGGCCCGAGCCCTCGACCATATGTCGGACCGCCTCAGGGAAGTATTAGACGCTAGCCTGGCGTCCGGACGCTTCCCAGAGTGCTGGAAATGCGGGAAGCTGGTCCTGTTGAGGAAGCCGGGACGGCCTGCCGATTCGGTCGCGGCCTATAGGCCCATCGTGTTGCTGGACGAGGCGGGTAAACTTTTTGAGAGGATACTCTTTGCCCGCATCGTCCGGCACCTCAGCGAGGTGGGCCCCGACCTGTCGGACGCCCAATTCGGGTTCCGGGAGGGGCGTTCGACGGTCGATGCCGTGATGCGCCTTACGGCCGTGACCGGAGAGGCAGTGAGCTGTGGCGGCGTGCTGTTGGCGGTGTCTCTGGACATCGCCAACGCATTCAATAGTTTGCCATTCAGCTGCATCAGGGAAGCACTCCAATACCACGGGGTGCCAGAGTACCTGAGGCGGCTGGTGGCAGACTATTTAGAGGAGCGTACCGTCGTGTACGAGGACCGAGAGGGCGTCTTGAGACGGCGACCCATGTCGTGCGGCGTTCCGCAGGGGTCTGTCCTTGGACCACTCCTGTGGAACGTGGGGTACGACTGGGTCCTACGAGGTCGCCTCTCCCCCGGGCTGGGCGTAATTTGCTACGCTGATGACACATTGGTCACAGCCCGGGGGGCGAACTTCCAAGAGGCGGCGCGCCTGGCCACTAGGGGTGTTTCTTTGGTGGTCGGGCGCATCGAGGCACTGGGCTTACGGGTGGCCCTGGACAAGACGGAGGCCCTTTTGTTCCATGGGCCCCGTCGTGGTCCACCCGCCGGTGCCTCCATCGAGGTCAACTCGGTCCTCGTCCCGGTTCGGGCCCAAATGAGGTATCTGGGCCTGATACTCGACGGTAGGTGGCTCTTCGACGAGCACTTCCGACAGCTTGGTCCGAAGCTGGTCGACGCTGCCTCTGCCCTTGGGCGACTTTTGCCCAACTTGGGTGGAGCCAGCGTCGCAACGCGACACCTCTACACGGGGGTGGTCCGGTCGATGGCGCTGTATGGGGCACCGGTGTGGGTGGCGGCTCTGACAGCCCAGAATAAGGCGCGCCTCTGGCGGCCTCAAAGGGTATTGGCGGTCAGAGCCATACGCGGATACCGCACGGTGTCCACCGAGGCGGCGTGCGCCTTGGCTGGAACACCCCCGTGGGATTTGGAGGCGGAGGTGCTCGCCGAAGTTTATCGACGGGTGGCTGAATATCGGGCGGAGTATGGCTTTCGCCCTCCGCCCGAAGAGGTACGCGAGTGGCGTGAAGCCGCCCGTCGAGCCACGATGGCTAGTTGGTCGTTCCGGCTGGAGACTCCGCGCGCTGGCTTTGCCGCCGTGGAGGCTCTCCAGCCGGTCATCCTCGAGTGGGCAGGGCGGCAGCACGGGACCCTTTCCTTCCGGCTGACGCAGGTGCTTTCCGGGCATGGTTGCTTCGGGAAGTACCTGCACTCGGTCGCCAGGAGGGAACTGAGTCCCGCCTGCCACCACTGCGACTGCAGTGAAGACTCGGCCCAGCACACGCTGGCGATCTGCCCCGCTTGGGAGTCGCAGCGCCGGGCCCTCACTGCAGTCATCGGAGGAGATCTCTTGCTACCGGCCGTCATACGCTCCATGGCCGGTAGCGATAGCAGTTTTACCGCGGTCGCAACCTTCTGTGAAGATGTCATCTCGCAGAAGGAGGCGGCGGAGAAGGCCCGGGAGGACGATATCCACTCGGACCCAATCCGCCGCCGGCGAACTGGGCGGCGTAGGCGCGCCTATCAGCGCCTCATGCCGCCCTGAGTGTGGCCGCGGATGGTCGGGACGGGTTTTCCCCTCCATCCGCTCTAGTGGCCACCCGCGAGGGGGTGACGTACGCGTGTGCCGTACGTCACCTAATTAGAGAGTTAACAGCAGACGGTGCCCGCTTCAGTGCGGGCAAGCGCTGGGAGGGGTCCGGATGTCTTAATATCAGCAGTTCCCGGATCCCTTCCGTCTCAGGCGCAGAGTGGCACACCGTGTGGTTTTAGTCGGTTCGATTCCGACACACCGCCCCGCCGCAAACCCCGGCGGGGTGACGGTCCGAGGGGATTTCCACACGTTAAAAAAAAAAAAAAAAAAAAGGTCAGGTGGGAAATAAGGCGGTCCCGTAACCAGGTTACCCCGGTTCGAGTCCTCATGATTATTTTATTTAACTTTTTTTTTCGTTGTTTTACACGATTTACCAAAAATACCGAGCACAGCTCGGTTATCCAGGTACAACTATTTATACGATATGGACATGAGTAATTTACATTGTAGGTATTTTATGAATAATATAAATTTTTGAGTGGTACATGTGAGAACTATGTAGTCAATTATTTAGGTTTATGCTGTGTGTCTCCTGGCAGTTCTGAGTATGTCATGCTCGTCTAGAAGTCCTACCAATGGTGGCGCATTTGTCGGGTCGTTTGGACTGCTATTACTTAGAATAGTAATTACCATAAACGTTATTTTAGAAAGATGCATTGTCCTAACATATATTATTTTATTTTATATGCGCTTTTGTTATTATGTTCTTAAACTTTTCCTCGTAATAGTATAAGTCCTCGTTATAGTATATTTATAGTGGTATAGTATAAGCATAAGTTGTTTACATCATTAGGTATATCTGAATTGTATGTACAATAATTATTGGCAAGACGTCTGGAATGCTCATTGTGCGAATCTAATTTATCCAGTGAATGGAGTGAGCTCTTTTATGTAATATGCTCATTATGTGCTTCCACATTGCTAGGGTTGTCAGTACATGCAACATGCAATTTTGTGACTTGTGGGTATTATATACATATACTGTTTATATATTAATCACTTCCTTCCGTTTCTATCCTCTCTTTTTCCTTCAATATACTTCTATTTTTCACATCTTCTTCCCAAAGTGCCTATGTCTTCTTATTACGTATGTATATAGGACTAATTCGGCAATATTTATTTAGAACTACACAGACAATTTGTAGAATCCTTTTAATTTTTTTAATACTCGCAACGCGTGTAGCACACGGTGTTTCTGGTGACTCGGTGAAGTATGAAGCCGCAGACAGTTGATCTCAAGTCCGACGCGTAGCCATTACGCTACTGCCAATTCAAAACATAGAAATTAATATATTTGTGTATGTATGTGACAGTGTACGTCTATGTCTATTTATGTATATATGTTAGTTGTATTATGCTGTGAACCTATTTAAATTCTAAACTTTTACTTAATCTTTTGAAAAGGTTGACTATCTGAGAATGCCTTAGACATTCAGTCCACCTCTGTACAATGTGAAAAAGCTTAAATAAATCACGCTAAGCCTTTGGTTACTCCTTTGTCATTTGTCACGAATGCATACAGTGAACACTTAATAACATGAAGTAGGTTGCTACAACCCTAGCTATACATTAGGGTTGCTCGCTCCAACAATGAGACACCGAGGTTCCCTAATGTTGCCTTTGTTTAATAACGACCGTCGAATTGTGCAGCCCTTTACTGCTTTGTGTACTGCTAGTTTCAATTTATATATTTAAATGATATGAATGTGCTGTAGTTAGTGGGATGGCCAGGTGAGTAGAGCAGTTAGTTTTGTGGTTGGTGAGATGTTTCATTTACTTTATAATATAATGTTAGTGAAGATATATTGACGTTTCTAATAAACTTTATTTACATGTTTATATATCTACGTATGATCACGCCGGTATACCTAAGGAACAGAGGCAGAGGTGTATTAAAGACATTATTTAATCACACTGAAAAGGGCAAGCCTGTTGCCTTCAGCCGGGAACTTTAAAATATCAAAAATTGGTATTTCTGAATTTCCAAGGTATGAAGTCGTTCAGACTAAGTTAGTCGTGAAGTTAGTTGCTTGTTCCAATAAGTAGATCCTTCGGAGATAAACGGCTCACCTGATGGTAAGTGGCTCCTGCGCCCATGGACACCCGCAACTCAAAAGTCACAAGTGCGTTGCGGGCCTTTTTGGTAGGAGCACGCTCTTTTCTTAAAAGTTTGAAGATCGTATCGGTCCAAATACGAACGACGCGACACATACATCATTATTGGCGGGACTTCTAGGCGAGCATGAGCATTTACGAATTAAAGCTGATGATTAGGAGTATATAGAAAGTAAAACTTAAGAACAATGTACTAACGCTCAATTGTCGCAATCACCTATTTCAGCATTTAATTTAATTTGTGTTAACATTATAATAGTTATATTTTTTTAGTAGTATTCAAACTTTGGCACGATTCTACGAGCACCTACCCCTATAGAGATCCAATATATGGGTATTTAAAAGAAAAGGGAGAGTGATCGCTCCGAAGTATTCCGAACCCGATCGCTAGGGCGTTCGTTGTAATTACTTAGTTTTTTATCGATATCGATAAGTAAAAGATCGATAAGTAAAAGGTTTTGCACTTTTTTAATACTTTAATTTTAAACGAGTAATGAAATTTTAAATGACCTGGCAAAGGAACTAACTGAACTAAAAGAATCTTCAAGCAGTACAATCAGGCAAAATACGCCAACTTTGAAAAAAAATTAAGCTTAAACTAAACAAGTTAAAAAAAAAACTTTAAGTTTATTGTTGAACTTATGAGGATCTAATTTCATAATAAAAGGCCCCGTAGGAGATATGCAAGATAGTTACGCAAGGTAAATTGAAATTTGAATAAAAAAGAGTTTCACATTTATTTGTTAAATTTAGTATGATCCTTATATTACATTTTTAAAATGAATTAATTTTGTATATATTCTCCTTACTGAACGCTTTTCTTCCAATTGCTGATTTTCAAATATAAATGTCATCGTCGTGGCAATATATTTCTATATAACACTTTTTGTTAATTAAATAATACGATTGGTTTCTTCGTGGAATATTTTTTCTTCTGCAAAGCTACTAAGAGCTTTATGGGTCAACCGTTCAGCCTTGATTTTTCCTTTAGAGTCACTATTAATAAAATCTTGGCTGAATACGGACTCGCAACGCCGACGTATTTTAATGACCATTTGTGAGGTATAAATTAATCCCCATTATCTTTGTAGAATATGAGACTCTTTTTATCTTCTTCTAATGACACTAAAGCCTTTATACATGTATTGCATTTGATTTTTTAAATTAATGCACTACTAACGTAGCTAACAATATATTCTCTCACATGTGCCGAAAACTGTGAGAGCTCGACAGACTCGAGGACTTTCTCAATATCTTCTTGACTTTCGGTAACTCCAAAATAATTGGCATTATTTTCTGCCTGATGAAGTAGTCATATTTAGTTTTCGCAGATGAGAAGTTGAAGATGGTTTTTTTTCTAATGGTATACCCGTGGATGTTTCCATAAATTCTGTGTGGATCAACATTCTTTATAGAGGTGATATCAACTCAAACAAACGGGATGTCGGGTTATCATTTCAACCACCGTGTGATCTTATTCCGACAAAGAGAATCAATATGGTCCTGCGATATTTTGTGCATGGGCAATAGGACTGTTCGCGTTGCATATCAAATCTTAAAACATTCCTTTTGTTCGTGTGTACGTGTCCTATTGCATAAAACCCGATAAACCCAGTAAAACGCGGCAAATCGATCAGTTGAACCATTTTCATTTTGTTTCATGATCTGATATTTGTACTTGCTGACAGCATAAACTGTTTACATTCGTCTAATTTTTCAAATAACTTAATTGTTGACATGATCGAGATAATATTAGGCACTTACATAATATATTGTTGCTAGCCGATCTCGGAAAGAATAGCTTAGGTACTGCACTCCTCATTAATCGCCGCTTGTTGTCTCAAAAAACAATCCCCAGTAAAATGTTTCGAGCACGTGACGATATATTTTTATGGAAATCAATTTTCTCTTTTTGTAACATTTAGCCATTAGTTTTTCATATCACCGTCTTTTGGAAATCTATAGGAACACAAACTACAGTTTAAATAAAATTACATTGTAGGTATGTTAATACCTATCCAATAATACCTATCCAGTAAATAACAACCACAAAATAAATCCTATATCTATATATAAGTGTGTACGTTAGAGATGATATCACTTCTCGCCGCCTCGGCAATCTTGAAGGTAGGGTTGGTACCTCTCCATCTTATGGCTACGTGTAGACTGCAACGACCATCCCCGCATCTACCTATGCCTCTACAGGTCCCATAGCGGTGATGCCGAAACGGACTGACTCATCGACCACGTCCAAATGGCTACAGACTCAGTGCTCCAGCAGGTCCCATCCCCGCAGAGATCGTTATTCTTGGCGACTTAAACGCCCATCACGCCGAATGGCTTGGTTCGCGCAAAACCGATCATGCGGGAAGATCTGTTCACGATTTCGCCTTGGCATATGGCTTGACGCAGCTGGTAGCAAAGCCACGTGCCTTCACTGTTGGATTTTCTGCTGACATCACATCCTGACGGCTAAAAAGTATCCCTTGAGGCCCCTCTTGGCTCTTCGGACCATTGCCAGATTAGGAGTATAGTGCCACTCGTTCACTCGCTGCGGCCGCGAGTTATAGGCAGTCGCCGCGTATGGCACTATAGGTCAGCAGACTGGGATGGAATACGAACATTCTTTGCATCCTACCCATCGAGGCAGGTTTGCTTCTCGCCGGATGATCCTCAGGTGCCAAGTCCCAGCCCTGGTGTGGTCAAGCCTGCAAAGCGGCGTCCCGCCGAAATCAGGAATGTTACCAAGCATGGGCTAATGCAGCGACAGCACGGGATGTAAAGACCAGCACATTAAAGAAGCAATTTAACTTTGCCTCCAGGTCCCTCAAAAGAGTAATTGCTGGGGCGAAGTCGGCACACATCGGCAGAATTGGCGAGAGACTAGTGAGTCTCCCTTCCGGAACTCGTGCATTCTGGTCTCTTGCCAAAGCTGTCCAGGGGCACTTTTGTAAGCCATCCCTTCCACCTCTGCACGTAGGAGATAATTCGTTGGCCCACGACGCTAAAGAAAAAGCGAATCTTCTGGGCACACTATTTGCGTCCAACTCTACTCTGGACGACGGGGGAAACGCACCGCCGAATATACCACAGTGCGAGAGCCGCATGCCGGAAGTCCGGTTTATACAAAGGGCAGTGCGTAAAGCGCTTCTTTCCCTCGACGTTCTTAAGTCGAGTGGGCCCGATAGAATCTCTCCTATCGTGCTAAAGACGTGTGCTCCAGAGTTGGCACCGGATTTAACGCACCTTTATCGGCTTTCCTGCTCTCTTGGCGTAGTCCCGAACTTATGGAAGACAGCTCTAGTGCACCCAATCCCTAAAAAAGGATATCACTTGGATCCGTCCAACTACAGACCAATAGCCATCACCTCCTTGTTCTCCAAGATAATGAAATCCATTGTTAACTGCCAGCTCCTCCGGTACTTAGAAGACCACCAGCTCCTCAATGATCGACAATACGGCTTCCGTCGGGGTCGTTCAGCTGGTGATCTTCTTGTTTACTTGACTCACCGGTGAGCACAGGCGATCGAGACCAAGGGGGAAGCGTTGGCCGTTAGTTTGGACGTGGCGAAGGCCTTCGATCGGGTCTGGCACAAAGCGCTCCTTGCGAAGCTTCCTTCCTATGGGCTTCCCGAGAAACTGTGCAATTGGCTCACCAGTTTTCTTACAGACAGAAGCATCAAGGTCGTTGTTGACGGTGCATGCTCCGACTCCAAGTCTGTTAATTCTGGTGTTCCACAAGGCTGTATGCTATCACCCACACTGTTTCTTCTGCATATCAATGACATGCTGCAGATTAGCAGTATCCATTGCTATGCGGACGATAACACGAGTGATGCCCTTTAGTGTAAACACCGGCTACGCTAACATTTCTCGGGTAAACGTCATCGAAAGCCGATCCAAACTTGTGTCTGAAATCGAAACTTCTTTATCAAAAGTTTCAGATTGGGGTCGACTTAACCTAGTCCAGTTTAACCCCACGAAGACACTGGTTTGCGCGTCCACCGCTAAAAAGATGCCGTTGGTCGTATCACCTCAATTTGAGGGCACTTCCCTAACTGCATCAGCCAGTATCGGAATCCTTGGCGTCGATATATCAAGCGAAGTCCAGTTTCGCGGTCACTTAGAGAGTAAGGCCATATTAGCCTCAAAGAAGCTTGGTGTGCTAAACAGATCGAGACAGTATTTTACTCCGGCCATCCGCCTGCAACTTTATAAGGCGCAGGTTCGGCCGCACATGGAATACTGTTCTCATCTCTATGCAGGTGCACCCAAGTACCAGCTTCTCTCTCTTGGCCGCATTCAACGGAGAGCGACTCGCGTCATCGACTGCTGAATCCTCTATCGCTTGTATCGTGGGGAGTGTTCAGAGGAATTGTTCGGACTTATACCGGCTACTGGTTTCCGCCATCGTCCTACGCGACAAAATATCCATCCCCATTACCTGGACGATTGGCACTCCACCACTGTGCGCTTCTCCAGAAGTTTTTTGCTTCGCACAACCAGCTTATAGAACAAATTGTCGCCTGCCGTATTTACGAACCGATACAACCTTCTAACCTTCAAGAAAAGAGCGTACTCCTACCTAAAAGGCCGGCATTAGCTCGCGGACCATGGGTTCAGATACCTGGAAGTCATACTGGCTGTAGCCGGGAGATCGGAGTCGTAGAGGTAGGTAGTAGACTTAGAGGCCCGTCTATTTCAGATTCTGAAGATATTAGATATTTTTAGTTTGTAGGTTGAAAACGCTGAACTGTAAAAGAATTTTCACTTCGGTCGGATCGGTTCTGATCGGATATATATATATTTCATCTTCATCAATAATCCTGTCTATAAAAACCATTACAAAAATAGATTTTACTTCATTATCTTCATCAAATATTTATTAATATTCTAAAGCATTTTTGACAATAGCCTTATTGTTTTGCAAGCCAACAACTGCAGCATAAATGGAGAAAACAAAATTGAAAATACAGTCCGCATTAAATAATATTAGTAGTAAGGTACAAATATAATTTCGTCCCCTTAAATATCTACTTTTTAAAAAACCGCCATCTATTATCAGTGGCCCGAACCGAAAGCTGGGTGCATTAGTCGGCCATTGTGCAGGAGTGAGTGCGTCCCGACTGTCGTACAGACAGAAATTCGAAAATCAAAAAAAGTGTTCAAGGTGAGTTTTACATTTAAATATTCTCGGATTCCATAAAATATTGACTGACTTATTGATACAATTTTTTTTGTCAAACTAACTATTAATATCTCAGATGTTAATCGAATAACTAATAATTTCAGGTTATGACACGTTTTTTGCGTAAATGAATGCTACTAAATAAATAGAAATCTCCTAATATCGTCCCCGGGACGGTATTAGGATATCGAATGGTGAACACAACGGTCATATTACTTTATTTTGCATGTAACTCAATTTTTTTTTTTAGATGCCAAAAAGAAAACTGTGGGATGCTGGAGCACTGACAAAAGCTGTTGAAATGGGTTATAAAAAGGCAGCAAAATTATTTGATGTTCCAAGAGCTACTTTGAAAGATTACGTCAAAAATTCTGAAAGATCTGTAGAAACGTTGGTGTCTGGTAAAATGGGAAGAAAACCAGTTCTGCCGATAGAATTGGAGGATGAGCTGGTAGAGTATTGCTTGCAAATGGAGAAAAAATATTATGGTGTCACCGCTTCTGATTTAAAACACATGGCGTTTCAATTGGCGATCAGAAACAATATTCCACATCCATTTTCACTGACCAAGAAGAAAGCGGGAAAAAATGGATGAAGTTGTTTATGGCTCGTCATCCTGAGCTATCATTCCGTCAACCAGAGTCATTATCACGAGCTCGTGTTCAAGGTTTCACAGCAGAAAATGTTAAGAATTTCTTTAACTTATTAAAACCAGAGATGCAAAAGATTAACTTCAACCCTAACAAAGTTTTTAATGTTGATGAAACAGGGATAATAATAATAATATTAAAATGGTCGTGCTACATTGTATTGGGATCGATCTATCATCACTGATAGAACTATTATTGCCAATAAGCCTGATTTAGTCGTGATAGACATGACGATAATGTCGTGAAATTTGAAAAAGATAGACAAATAAAATATTTGGATTTGTCTCACGAGATTGTCGATATGTGGAATATCGATTCGGCTATCATTGTTCTGATAGTCAGTCATATCTGCTAACGGATTAATAGCTAAGAGCCTCGACCAACACCTTAAGATGCTCTCGTTAGATGGTTGGTTGATGCTGAAAGGCAGTTCTCCTTGACACGGCACGTATTGTGACGAGGTTCCTGTCTCTATAGCCCGAACCACCGGTAGCTTGGTCCCTGTACCCGATACCGGTGGGGCACTATTTTTTATATTTTTAAATATATTTTGTTTTAATTTTATATTTAAAACTGTAATTTATATGTTAATTAATTTGAATAAAGAGAATAATAATAATAATTCTTTATTATACACCAAAAAAATACACAGAAACAGAATAATATACAAGAACAAGAAATGCACAATGGGCGGCCTTATCGCTAAGAAGCAATATCTTCCAGGCAACCTTAGGATGGACAAGAACGTGATGTAAGACGTGGGTTTTGGTGTTAAAATATAAAGCGGAGCTTCATGGATTGAAAAAATAAATAATAATGACGTAAATAAATATAATGACGTTTGTATATTTAGGTGTATTATACATACATATATATATATATATATATATATATATATACATATATATATATATATATACATATATATATATATATATATACATATGTATATATAAACAAGATATATATGCCTACATACTTAAACATTTACATAGATTACTTAATTACATAGAATAAAGGAATATTGAACCTAATGTTTGACATTTCATTTAATACTGTGGTATTTTTTTTATTTTTTTTTTTAGATTTGTTTTACAAAAAAGGTACGATATTTGGCGACTCTACCTTAGTTAGTCAGGTTAAAAATATCAAAATTTATAGTTAGAGGGCTCGGAGTGCCAGGCAACACCCAGTTTAAGTTTAGGTATGCGACCCTGACTTGCAAGAGCTATTGCTTAAAATCACCAATCCATATGTATAAGCAATATTCCTTTATCAATCTCTTTCCTGTGATTATGCTCCAAACATCCCCATACAATTCCCAAAAGTGCACGGATGATGGCCGTAGGTTTGCCCTCTATTATGTTAATGAGACTACATTATAATATTTTTTATTATTACATTATAATCGGCAAAATTTGGACGTAAATTACCTTTAAAGGCGTGAGTGTATGTAAATCTGTTAAAAATATCATTGTTAGGATTAACCTCAAAATATTAGGTTTTCCGGTTAGTTTTGAGGTAACGTGTCAAGTAGCTGTCGCAACACGTCGGTACAAGTTACTTAGATATTCGATGCGGCGTGTTTTAGCTTGCACTTTAACTATTAAAAGTAACTCATTTACAGTAAATGCACCCAAGTTTTTAGTGGGATTAAATATGGAATGCGATAAATATTCACATTCAACTTCACGGATGGCGTAGCGGTTTAGGTGGTCACCTCGCCACCACGCTGCCGCGCCGAGTCTTGTGGGTTCGATTCCCGCACGGGACAACACTTTGTGTAATCCTCAACTTGTTGTTCTGAGTCTGGGTGTTCTTTGTGTCCGTTGAATGTTTGTAAAGTGCCCGCGACACAGGAATTAATCCTAGTGCGGGAGTTGTTTTTTTCAAAAAAAAAAAACATTTTCGTTTTTTACTACTATTCTTTTTCGATTTAAGAAAAACAGCAGCAGAAGCTCACAGACTTATTGTAGATGCGTATAATTAATCTGCCCCATTTGTCAATAGAAAGCCTAAACGACACAGATGATAAAACCTCTCAACGTTAACTCCATATAACAATTTGTGTTATAATTTATAACACAGACATCGTTCTGTAGAGCCTATTATTTAGAGAAGTAGTTTACGTCGTAATGGCCGCCATTCCCGCCATAACGAGCGGCTTCTGACACATACACACTTATAATAAAAATTATTACTTAAGATACACTTATGATATGAATGAGCTATTAGCGTATCGTATATGAATTAAAATGTCTTTCTACTAACATGATAATTGGCAAGCCTATTTCCGTCAATCGGGTACTATGTGACTGTGTATATACTGTCTGATAGATAACAGTCCGATCCCTTAATCACCTTTTACGATACCCGAGGGAAGGGATGATATGGTCCTATTCTAGTCCACCGAAAATCACAAACGGTAAATTAAAATTATCATTTTAGAAAATTGTATATGGAGTCTATAATTATTAGACATAAAAAAGCTTAGAGTAGTCAAGGAAAGTTGGCCATCAAGTGTTGTCAAAATAACTTCATGATTCAATATATGTACGTCCTAAGCAGTAATGTTACTATTATTATTAACGAGAAAGTTTGGATGGATGTTTGAAACTAATCACTAAAGGACGGCTAAATATCTGGATGAAATTTGGCACAAAGATAGATATTTATTTAATTCGGGTAAATGTACACCTGCAACTTAGAGTCGTAAGTGCGTTGTCCGTCATTAAGGGTGATGAAGGGTGGGGGAGAGGGATGAGGGGAGAGGAAAGAGGAAAGGAGAAGTTGGGTCTCTGGAAACCTCCATTTTTTCGGGAAAATGCAACGCAAGCGTTACTTCGCAACCGGTTTACTGTGAGGCCGTGGTATCGCACCGTTCGAGCCCGCCCATTCGTGCTTAAGCGTGGCCTTACCCCTGCAAAGAATTAAATAGTACAATAAGTTTTTAAATATATAATATAAGGTCGGAGAAAAAGTTTTTTCATATTTAATATGCAAATTCAAAACTTTTTTTTTCATAGTTTAGTTACATTTAAGTTTAACATATACATATATGCTATTTTGTTAGGTAACTTGCTGCCATTTTGTAAATAGTGACATAAACCCGTCGATGTAGAAATGTTTAGGTTATTGTTAAAAATTGCGACAATTAGTTTTGTCAGTCCTCTCTTGATGCTAACCTAACACTACCCAAAGAATCCTGAAGAGATCGAAACAGGGAAAAATTTGAGGGTGCAAGGTCAGGACTATATGTTTGACGCATTAACAATTCCTAACCACGTTTTCTCAATTTAGCTGAGTAGCCAAAGGTGAGCATGGTCTGGGGATTTCATGATGAAAAACCAATAAAAGTTCATTGTTGTTCACATTTTTGTTGATTAATCCCGGACGTTTGTTCTCAATTTCTTGCTTGAGTCTAATTAGTTGTTGGCAGTAGAGATCCGAATCGATAGTTTTGCCTGAGGGTAAAAGCTCATAATAAATGATGGCCCTTCCAATCCCACCTTAAACACATCACCACCTTATTGCGTGTTAATCTGGATTTCACTACAGTCTTTGCGCTTAACTACCCTTTGACCATGATCTTTTTCGCATGTTCTTCTCATAGGTGATCCACTTTTTATCACCTTCAAGATGATAGATCTTTTCAAAAATATTTCTGTTTCATGGCATTTCAATAAAGAATCGCAAATGAGTACACGAGTCATTAGGTGTTTTTCAGTGAGCTAGTGTGACCTAAACTATGTCAAAACTGTTTTGTGGTCAATACTCAGTTCCTCGGCTATGTCGTAAGTACTTATATGTCGATCTTGTTCTACTTTTTGAAAAATGTAATCGACCACACCAGTGTGAGGGCCACGTGTTCAAGTTCAAGCAAAGTTAGTGAAAACGTTTGAACTAACTTTGTGCCACTCTTAATGTTAGTGCATTAGGTTCATAAAAACGTAATAATTTTTTAGAACTACAAAATGTAAAAAATGTGTCGCAAAAGGCGACTAAAGGATTACACTGATATCCGATAGTGTGGACCTATCTATATACTTTATACAGTGGTCGGTTGCCGGTAATAGGCTCGCTGCTTCCCAATTCCTGAAGTGGTTGGTGTGGCGTCTTGTCATCTCGTTTGCTTTCAATAATTTTATTTTTTTATTTATTTTATTAGGTCACCTAACAATTGTTTACCCTAATACATTGATCAGAATTTACAGGCTAAGGAAACATAATTCAGTGCAACAATTAATTACATGTTAACACCACATGCATTTGATACGGTTTTAAAATGACATATGAAAATATTTGATGAATTAAAATGACATGTAAATAAACACATTACAATACATTATCACCATAAACAAATTCTCAACAAACTCATAATTTATAATGAGACCTCTGCATATTTTGCATAAACTATCTAAGTGAATGTCGAATACATTACTACATTCGTTCAGGGTTTTACACATTCTGCATCACTAAATTTTTGCTCCGCATTGATAGGTTGCATCCTAAAATATTGCAGACGAGCATTGTAGGAGGGCAGGTGCTTGGCTTTATTTACCGTAAAGGCAAGGTGTCATAGGAAACGTTTCTGCACACGTTCTATACGTAATGTATGAGCTGCGTAGTGAGGTCACCTTACTACACTGCAATTTTCAGAATGATGCGTACAAGACTGTTGTATAACATTACTTTATGTCTATTTTTGATGAATTATTTAGTATATCGTTAAATAAATCCTAACTTTTTCGATGCACTTTGACAATGGTTTCTATAAGTGCTACAAAGGTTTCTTATCAAACATACTCCCAAATTTTGAAGAGTTTGTTTTCTTTTTTTTTCACTTTCTTTTATGGATTATATGATACTGCATGTGTATAGACTGCGTTCTTGAGAATGTTACGTGGCTGCATTTTGAGTTGAGCTCCATTTTATTATTTATAGACCATTCAATCATTCAAGTTAAGTCATGTTGTAATAGCTCATGTATGGTCTCAATTTTTCTGGCAAATTTCAAATCGTCTGCTGCTGCTGCAAAGCATTCAGAGTAACGGAAGCGACAGTCGGGGAGGTCATTGATGTATATTTACAAAAACATAAAATTCACCTGCAGTTATATAAGATCTCAACCATTATCACCGAGCGGTGATACCATATGCTGAGAGCTTGCAAATTAGTATTATGTGAGAAATCCTATCAAACGCCTTTTAGGAATCTGTGTACATTATGTTCTACTGTTGAATAACTGAGTCTGTCAATGTTATATTAGATTTGTAGAACTGGATCTTAACTCAATAAAGCCGTGTTGATGGCCATTAATATATATTTTAAAATGGCAATGACATTTATATTATATACATATATATGTAGAAACATCAGAAGGACCTTCGAAGCGGTCTTGGCTACCACTTTGCATCGTGAGCGTGTTGATGGCGGGAACTCCAAAATAAAAGAATGTTCACACTGTTGGACGCGGTTGGTTTAATTTTCTAGCGAACACTTATCTTGTATAATCAAAATTGGTAAGATTAACCCTGATTAAGAGCCAATAGGTTGGCACGTGTGCGTCTCCTGCGATAGCTGGCAGTCGAATCACCGATTGTCACCGCATTTGGCGCCACCCGCCACTATTCGGGGTTACCCGCTCTTAATTTATTTTATACCAATCGAGTTATAACATTAATAATAAACAAATCGATTACAAAAATCCAATTTTAACAAATCAAAAATAACAAGAAAATCCTATTAAGTCACGCTCCGTCATAACTGCTTTGGCTTTTTCTATTCTAATTTAAAAGTGCCCGTAGCTAATTATAAATTATAAATATCTAATAAGGGTGCAACTAGCACTGACGCACATACAGAAATAAAATATGGTTGTAGTTTAGACCTATTTACGTACTAGGTGACAAGCCTATTGCTATTATCTACTGCAAGGTATCTTCTATTTAAAATATAACTGTCTACTATAATTGACAGAAAATGGGTGATCATCACAGAAAATGAAAACTGGTATCTAAAATATAACTGTTTACTATAGTTGACAGAAAATGGGTGTTTAAACCTACTCTTTCTAGAATATAGGCGTGGGTATGTATGTATTTGATACAATATCCAATTTTTTTTCTTAAAAGCATAAAGTCACTCTTTAAATATGAGAAGATATTTCTGTACAGGCAGAAAACGAAGATAGCTTCGACCTGTTGATAGTTCCGAGTAAGTGCAATTGATCGTAAACTTTTCAATTTCATCAATAGAAAATGTTTTTATTAACCAAGCTTTCGCACAAACCAGATTGAACAGAACAATTCCAATTCAATTTCATGTTCAAACATTTACTTTGTTTGTTGATTAAGGCTGTTCTTGGAGTTAGAGCCCGATGTCCTTGGCACTTGACACCTAGCGTAAGTGTTTAGCATACTCCTTGAGTAGGTACAGTACACAAGACGATGTTCGACGTGGGACTGTGGAGATATCTCTAGCAGCCTGTATTAGCTCAGATTAGTCGGGGATTTGATATTTATTAGTTATACGAGGTAAATAAGATGTCGCTTATTTTGGTATCAATAATTGTCTATGACTTTGTTTATAACATTGACTATAACATGCAGCATGCTTACGAATGTTTGTACGCTCTTCGCAGAAGCAGAAGCAGCATGGTCTCTTGTAATAATGATTTAATTCAATTTAAATATAATATTACCAATTATTTGACATCTATAATAAACCGGATTGAAATCAATAATTTATACCAAATCGCTCGAATCAATAATTTATACCAAAATATAAGCAAAGCAAAAAAATACATTTATTGCTTTTCAGTGCGAAAAGAAATTTATACGGTCAATGTTTAAACAAATACAACTGATAGTTGTGAAACCTACTTTCAGAAATACAAGATATTAACACTGCCTAGAAATTGCAATATTTATCAAAACAAATACTGGCCTATTTCCACGGTTAGAGAATACGGTTTCACGGAACAGACGTGATAATAGTAGACTTGCTTCGTGTTTAAGAACGGCACTTACGCGTAGAAGTGTCTACTGTATGGCTCCAGTAATTTATAATCATTTACCGCAACAATGGAAGAACTTGAGCATTCAAGAGTAAGTATTAACTATAAATATATCACATGTTTTTCAATTATTATTAACTTGATTTAAATTAATACATATATGTAACATAATTAAATATACTTATATATAATACACAATATATTATAACGACACCGGTGGTTAGAGCTTCAAAGATAGGACCCCTCTGACAATTTATACACAATTTTATATGGCTTGTAAAAAATTATAATTAGGAAGGTTTTTTTTGAAAAATTTTTCGTCCTCTTATGACTTATTAATTTGTAGGGTACTAAGATTCCACAACACGTCCCCTCCTGAATCTAAAAGTCATCAAACTATTTATTCCTCAACTCAAAGTCATCATGGAAATTAAAAAACTTTTCTTAATCTGCATAGCACACGATCCTCAAACTTTCAACACTGTGCAAATAAAATTATGTCGAGAATAATTGATGGCTACGTTCAATCAATTAATTCTATTCATTAATATTCAGATGGCCGGAGGTGACGATGAAAAACGGGGAGGAAAAATCTCTCATTTTCCTATCCCTCCCTTTTAGCCTCCTCCTAGTTCACCCCCACTTTCAATAGGACTTAAATGTTATTTAATTTGTACTTTGAATAGTTTTCATTTAGTTTTTTTAAATGGAAATAAGAGTTAGCTGTGTAATGAGAATTTACTTTCTTTGCATAAGGAATATTTTATCTGTGCACCAGGTAAAATATTCCTTGCCTGAAATAATAAAAGTTTCAAGTTAATACATTTAAATGATAATTTTAATAGTAGGGTGACAGTTTAGACATTAAAAAAGTATGTGGCGTTAAAGAAGGTTGAATAGAGGTTTAGTGCCAATTCAAAGGTTTAATGTGGCAGATTACTTTTAAAAAGTTAATAAAAGTAATTTCTACACATACACACACTAACATCTTTATCCCCTCAGGGGTAGGCAGAGGCGTGACTAACGCCCACATTTTGCCGATTACTATTAAGTCCTATTGCCGTCATCAGGGCACTTTTGGGAATTAGACGGGAACATTTGGAGTATGTTGACAGGGAAGGGAGGACAGAAGGAGAAGGAAGGGGAAAATGACTCTGTCTAATGTCCACCTTTTCCCTTTTAATATACTTCCAATATTCGCACTTTATTCCCAAAGTGCCCGGCAATAGGCTATTTATAAACATAAAAATGTAGGCGCTTCATATGTCTCTGTCCCCCCCGTAACGTGGATCCTTACCGGGCACACTGCAAGCTAAACAAACATACGTATGTTCAACTTTAAGCTGGGTCAAAGCATTACATGTAGATTCTGGAGGTGTCTCGTAGCCATAAGTCATAACATACACATACGCTCATGCCATTCATGCCCTAAGGGGTAGGCTGAGATGTATTAAACACTCCTATTTTGGCAATTAGAATTTACAAGACAAGCCTATTGCTGTCAATCGTGCACATCGTGCAATCGTGTACATATTGTCTAATAGCTTACAATCTGATCCCTTAGTCGCGACCCCACCGGGAAGACATAAAATATCAATAATGGTCGAGGAGGCAACTAGCAGTTATAACCTGTATGTAACAGATTTAAAATTGTGCAGGTTAGCGTGTTTCGTGTATTGGAATTTAAAACAAAAGCCTCGGAAACTGTCTGTCATCGTAAAAATATGACAAGGAGCATTTACGAATCGCGATAGAAAACTTAGGTATTAAAAGGAACCACAAGCCGTGTCCAGGGGGGCAATGGCACAGGTGTACACTGCAGGCCCAAAAATGAGGGAGGTACTATTTATTATAGTATGTAGTAGTAGTTATGCTTCTTCGTTCCATTCCTGTATTATATTTTTTTTATGCATCGAGAGAAGGTATTTTTTTCTGTGGTAAAGTGTACGAAAATTTCATGTTGATCCGTTCAAAAGTAGTAGTCCTTAAAGTGTAACTAACAAACACACAAACTCATTTTCACATTACTTATATTAGTCACTATTGTGACTAATATAAGGTTCTGAAGCAGTTTATGCCTGTTATTATATTTGTCATTGCCTCGGGAATAGTACCTACTTCTTTTGTGAATGAAAGATACCCTGTTCGTCTGTTCCCCTATATTAATATTAAAATAAAAAAAACCAATTCATTTGTAAGTCTTATATGGATTACAGCGTTGTAGTAAACATACATTTTTTATATTAAGTGTAGCAACATCTATTACTTTCGCAGAGAAGCCTTATATGTCTTCCGAGCTGGATGACATATAGGGCTTCTGTGCGAAGGTAAAAGAAGTTTGTAAATTGCAAATGCAATTGGCAATTTCATAAAGGTATCTACAAAAAGTTATCGATATTTTCGATTATATCGATTTTTTCATTTGATCGATATCTATATCGCTTATCTGCTATGTTGGAAGGATTTGCAAGTTATATTTTAATTTATATTTGTTGATATATCAATAGAATACTTGAATGAAGCGATCTAAAAAGTGAATTATTATTATTACAATGTAGACATATAATTTATAAACTAGCATTTTTAATAGAGGAGCATAAATCAATCTGTAGGTAGTCCCTCAGCATATTAAATTCAGTTTCAAACCCCTAAATGGGCGTGTAACTTTATTAGAAACTATTTGAATATTTATTATTTAACGCGTGTGTCCAACTTTGGGGCCCGCAGTGTAAGTTGTTTCAGAAACTATTGCAAGCTATTGCTCTATTGGGCAGCGTGTTTACTTAGGCCGGGCTTTGCTTAGCAAATATCATTTGCCGCCCGATTCTCCCGTAATAGATTTTTATTGGGACAATTCGCATAGAGCGAGTGAAACGTAGTGAAAGTCAGCAATGGGATAATATCTCCTATGTACCAAAACAAATATGTGAACTATTGTACACATTTTATGTATTCGACAACTTTTTACAAGAGCTATACATAGCAAGAAGAAATGACTAGATTTGAATGAAGAAATAATAAAAGGTCAATACTATTACGAAGGATAACGGGTTCAGTCTTATTCTCTAGTACATGAACTTTTTTAATAATATTGGGGCCAGACGAACAGACGAGTCACCTGATGGTAAGTGTCCATGGATGCCTAATACTCTATAGGGTGATGAGAGATGGGGAGATGCGGGTAGGGTAAACGGGAGAGGGGGGATGAGGAGATGGGAAAGAGGAGAGGGTGATGTAAAAAAAATGAAGGAGATGAGGGGAGAGAAAAGGGGGGAGGGGGAATTGGGCCTCCGGAAACCTCACTCAATTCGGGGAAATGCAACGCAAGCTTAACTCCACAACCTTTTTTCTGTGAGGCTGTGGTACCGCTACGGTCGAGCCGGCCCATTCGTGCCTAAGCATGGCTCTACCACGATAGATATACATACTCTCGTCATAAATAGACATACTACACTCGTCATATAAATTACTTTCCTCATACTTTTTTTAAACTCATACTTTAATAGTATGTGACAACCGTTGTCTATTACTTAGCACTCGTAGCACCAAAGGTACTGTTCGTGAAAGTTTAATTCCTAGGATATACCCAGGTACCACGCAATAGAGCCACTTGTAATGAATAACCGTGTGGTTTTAGTTGGCTTACGTTCGATATACCACTTCAACATCGGCTCCGGTGAGGTGATGATCCGTGAGGGTTTCCACAGGAAAAAAAGCTCAATACTAACCGAACAATCATTATTCATTGTCTCTTGTTTTATTTTAAAATATACACTTGTTTAAGTAAAAAACAAACCACACCACAAAAAAAAACAAACCTTAGTTCTGCAGCGTACGCCGTTAGGAAAATTCGTGGTTTAACTGATTTAGAGACAGCCCGTTTAGTATACTTTAGCTATTTTCATAGTGTAATGTCGTACGGCAGGGGTGCTCAAACTTGAACTGCTGGCGATCTACCTCAATATTTTTAGACTACTTACGATCGACTTGAGAGGCTGCAAGTATGTGTGATGCAGGGTTGTCGTACATACACGATACACCCTACCTACCTAGGTAGGGTGTACCGTAGCATATATAGATATTAGCTTTCCGCACAATTTACATTATCTTAGTCAAGGTTTGGGTTGGTGGTTTACTTAAGTTCTTCTCTACAATATCAATGAAAAAACTCCTAGTTATTCAAAATTGCGAGTTTATTCGTTGTTACAAAACAAAAGAGTTACATATGGTGTTAAACTCAACTAAGGAGTGACTTTGGATCTTGAAGCGTGGTACTGCATGTCCTCAGCATACTTTTCATAAGATGGTGCGTAACCACTGAGTGCCAATCGCAAGCATGATGACATATGATCGTCAGTTAGTCGATTGCGATATTTTGACTTAATTATCTTCATTTCAGAAAATGCAGACTCGCACAAGTAAGTTGACCCAAACATTGCCGTCAGTTGAAGGGCGATTTGCCTTAGATTCGGATATTTATCTTCAGATATAAAACACCAGAAATTTGTATCAGATGCTGTAGCTTTGAGATGTATATCTGATATAATCTGCACCAACTCATTTTCAACAGAACATGAGTTCATATTAAACTGACTTGCTACTTCAGTGGTTAATTCCTCAATGTTTTTACAACTCAAAAAAGGATAACTCATAAATGATGCTATTTTTGCCAATTTACTGCAATCATAAAAACGCATTTCGAATTGTCCCAAAATATTTGATAATTCAGCCTCATACGTATCATAATTCAACTGAGGAATCCTTGCTTTCAAAGACGGAAAATGTTTCAGATCCTTTCTTTTCAGTTGATCTATCATAAGTTGCAATTTACTTTTGAATGCGTTTACTGCGCTAATCATCTCAATAATAGTTTTTCCTTTACCTTGAAGCTCCAAGTTAATGGTGTTTAAGTGCATTGTGATGTCAGTCAAAAATGCCAAATCAGTCAGCCATTTTTCGTTTTTCAACATCTCAGTGTCATCACCTCTTTCGTCTAGAAAAGCTGTTATTTCGGGCAATAATTCTTGAAACCTTTCTAGGAATTTTCCGCGACTCAACCACCTGACGTCCGTGTGAAGAACTAAATCAGTGTGTTCAGCTGACTCCCTATCTTCCAACTGCAACTTAAAGAGCCGCCGTTGCAAGCTACGTGCACGGATGGAATTCACAATTTTTGTTGCAATGCCCATAATTTCCTCCGTGTTTAAAACTTTTGAACACAAAACTTGTTGATGTATAATGCAATGGAATGAAAAAAATGAAGGGAATTCTTCATTAGCTCGACACAATGCCACAAAACCGTTCTTGTTTCCAGTCATTGCTAGTGCTCCATCGGTTGTAATGCACACTAATTTATATATTGGTAGCTTGTAGTTTTTTTACAAAATTGATGAAAACGTCATATATGTATATCTTCGCCACGGGTCTTCCCTTTCAGAGGAATGATTGTCAAAAATTCTTCCTTAGCCAACATGTCATTGAATACCATCCGAATAAAAATACACAGCTGGGCAGTGTCTGTCATATCGGTGGATTCGTCGAACTGTAAAGAAAAGTATGTACATTCCATGATATCATGTTTTAGTTTATCTGCGATGTCCTGACTCATGACTTCAATACGCCTTGTGACAGTCGGACGAGATAACTGAAGTTCTCTAATAGCAGACATGATTTCTGTTTTATTTTTAAAATCTCCAAATAAAGTCTCACCCGCTTCAATAAATGCTTCCTTCACAACCGATCCATCTTCGAATGGTTTCTTGTGTTTCGCCAATATATGAGATATTTTAAATGACGCGATCGTAGCAGCTTTTGATTGTTTGGCTGGTCTTGTGAACATGGTTTGTTCTTTTTTCAAACAAGATATCAAATTACTTACTTTTCGTTTTCTTAATTCACTCTGTGGCGGAAAATCCTTTTCATAGTTTTTATGAACCGTTTTATGATGCCTCTCTAAGTTACCACGCTTAGGTATTGCAACTGACGCACGACAAATAACACAAATGCACTTATCCTTCACCATACAAAAGAAAAATTCTTCCTCCCAATCGTTATTAAAATAATACGTTTTAGATTTCTTCACTGCACTCATTTCGCACTATTTAATAATAAACTTTGTATCGACGTAGTATCGCCTTCAAGTTACAATTCAGAATGACTCCAATTCCTGCAGGCGCAACATTTATATCGGCGTGAACGAAAGTCTCGAATGTTCCCGTCAAACGCGCCGCCCGAAATGGTCTAGTACAGTCTAGTCTAGAAACAACGCGGCTTTTCTTTGACAAGTACCGCGCGTTCCTTTGATAAAGCCGCCTTTTGCCGCAAGCAGTGTTATTACGTAATAAATTTTTGTAGTTTAGTTACCTACTTATTAAAAAAATTTTTCTTCTCAAGATCTACTCAAAAAGCACTCGCGATCGACTGGTCGATCGCGATCGACCGTTTGAGCACCCCTGTCGTACGGTATTCTGTTGTGGGGAAATGCCGCCGATATTCAATCTATTTTTGTTTTACAAAAAAGAGCTATACGTGCAATTTATAAATTAAGTCCCAGACAATCCCTCAGAGATAAATTTAAAGAGATTAATATTATGACTGTGCCCTCTCAGTATATTTATGAAAATCTCATGTACGCACATAAAAATATTAATCTGTTTAAAAAATACAGTGATATCCATAGTGTAAATACTAGGAACAAAAACAAATTTCTTGTTCCTAAAACCAGGCTCAAGAAAATAGGTGATTCGTTTAGATGCCAAAGCATACATTTCTATAATAAGCTTCCTAGCCAAATACAAGAACTAAGCAATAATAAATTTAAATCATTTATCAAAAAAAAAAACTAAGTCAGAAAGCTTTTTACGCAATTAAAGATTACATTGAAGATAAAAAGGCTTGGGAATGAGCTGCTTCATTAATGTACATGAGCCTTTGTTTTTCGTTTATACTTTTTGCTTTTTTTTTATACACATTGACATTTTATATTTTAGTTTTTGACATGAATACTTACTTTGTTAAGTATTATAGTGTTTTTTTTTATTGTTTTAATCTTTGTACTTTTTGACATGAATACTTTGTTAAGTATAATATATACACTCACAGGCACAATTAACCGCCCACCTATATTTTTCGTCACCCTGTTTGTTTATGTTAACTGTGGCGTATCTACTGTTATGTTTTTAGTTAAGTGGGTACTTTAGCAATAAACTAAACACTTAAAAACCCTTATTTCGACCCTTAAACTTGTATCGCCGAAGCGTTTTTAAAATTTAGTCTCTGTTTGACATTGTTGCAGTAACGTTACATTGATTACATTTCTTGTTCTTGTCTGCTATCGTGTACGAACATTGTTTAATTTGAGTTTTTAGTGTACGATTATTGTTTGTGACTGAAAAAAATGCCACTGGATGCAACTGGTGCTGCTAGGGCAGTGACTTTAGCTGACGCTGGGTATAGCCAACGTCGCATCGCTCGTACGCTTGGAGTACCTCGAACTACAGTGCGGGATGCCGTCAAACGCTTTCGGGAGACTGGTTCATACACGAGAAGGCCAGGTCAAGGCCGACATCGGTGCACCTCGGCTCTGGATGACCGCTTTGTTGTCAGTAACGTGCTAAGAAATCGCTTTTGCACCGCTACTGAAGCGCGCACACGAGCACAGCACGAGAAATGTCACTGTAAGTGAACGTACGATAAGAAGAAGACTGGCTGAAAGGAATCTGAGAGCTTTTCGTCCAGATCGCGGTCCACAGCTGCTTGCACAGCATCGTAGAGCAAGACTTGCCTTTGCACGAGAATATGCTGACCGGACTAGGGAACAATGGAAGAACGTACTGTTCTCAGATGAGAGCAGAATAGCCTTAAGGGGTCCAGATGGACGTCAGCGTGTTTATAGGCGCCAAAATGAACGGTTTGCTCCATGTGCAATAATCGAAACCGTGGGTTATCAGGGAGGATCCATAATGGTTTGGGGAGGTATCTCTTACGAGGCTCGTACCGATCTAGTGGTGTTTGATAGAGGCAGTGTGACTGCTCATAGATACGTGGAGGAAGTCTTACAAGACCACGTTATACCTTTGGCACCATTTATTGGTGAAAACTTTAAATTAATGCACGACAATGCTTGATGCCATACCGCAAGATCCGTCACTCAATACCTCGATGAGGTCGGGATTCAAGTTTTGCCATGGCCGTCACGCAGTCCCGATCTTAACCCAATTGAGAACATTTGGGACAACCTAAAAAGACGTATTCGAGCAAGAATATCAGCCCCTGCGACCTTACAAGAGCTCAAGACGGCTGCGATAGAGGAGTGGCATAATATCCCTCAGTCGGATATTCAAGACCTCGTAGATGGATTGCCAAACCGACTACAAGAAGTCATCAGGGCCCGAGGTAGTAATACCCATTATTAAAATTTACATAATAAGAAAGCGGACGATTTTTTTCAAAATTAAAGTCATCACATTTTCATGCAATTTTTTTGCAAAATAGATTTTTGGCATATTTTTTTTATTAAACGGTTTTGTTTAAAGACTTTTGTGATTTTATTTATCCTTAATAGCTACTTTTAACATAACTTCCATCAAATGTGGTCAAAATTTTCCGACTACTGAAAATTGAAAGAAATACAAGATGGGCGGTTAATTGTGCCTGTGAGTGTATTTGTTTTTTTTTTTATTTAAAAAAATAATTATTGTAAATGTGAGGACTATGTAGGTTATTTCTTTTTTTCTTTTCTCCTTTTTTCCAGTAAGTTTGTTTTTTAACGATGTCTGACTGTTTGAGTACTTTTGCGGCCTACCCAAATGTCCTTGCTTTGGTACTGTTCGTCGGTCCGTTGAGCTCCTTAAAGTTCTAAGTTGAGCTACACAATAACTGACAAATGCTTGCACTGCTTGGACGGGTCCACTCAAATGAGCGTGGTGCTTTCTTCAAAAGCTCATCTCAGACGTTAGCGTGCATGGTTCTCATATGTTTTTGACCAGTACATCTGTATGGACTTTAAAACAGACTTTGACCTCTGAGTTTGTTTCGGTGTTTCTTCTCAGGGTAGTCAGCTAGGAAACACCGGCCTCATCTAGCATAAACTAACAGAAAAAAATATATTGACGTGTAAAAGTGTTGTTATAACCTATTTACAAAATAAAGATCATTTATCATTTATCATATAATAAATAGTCAATTGAAAAGTTTAAACTTTTGAAATTGAAATTAAGAATTGAAATTGAAACTAATAAAAGGCCTTTACAGTTTATTTTTCATTCACAATTCGTTTTCCTCGTTCATGATACAGTTACAAAGTACACAGAGCGAGTGCTAACCGTCTCCTAACTCCAAGGTTTAAGTAATCGGAAAACTCAACAAACTTTGTAGTTTTTCTTTTAATCCGAAGTTTTCTAACGTTAGATTCTTTATCTCTTTACGTTCAACCTGCCTCTGTCTAATATGTGTACAAACCAATGTGTTTTTGCAGCGAGTTCAAACTTTCAAAATTTTAAACCAAATCGTTGTAGTTTTTTGTTCAGGTTGTGTGGTGAAACAATTTGGCTAAAACTAATATGACACATTTTTAGACCTCCAGACCTTTTCCTTGACAAGTTAAAGGGATCAGCAAACAATACAATTTGTTGAGATCATAGAAGGTTGTATGTGATTTAGGAAGAATCTTAAAAAGGTCTGTCACATAACTGATTTAATTTTCATATTACTTTTTACATATATATTAATAATTAAAAGCTAAACTAGAAAGAAACAATATGAACGCTCGTCTAAATGGATAACTATTATCGTATATTAAATTAAATCATCACCTTCTTAGCTTTGGCTACGATTCTTTGATGGCTTCTTAGATTCGGGATCGGTGTGATGTGTACATTGCAACAGAGTTTCGGCTAGATTCTTTTATAGCCGGCCGCCTGTCTGACGTGCCTACCCAAATATGATCGTTTTAAGACGACAAAGAAGGAAGAATGGAATATGTGTAAAAGTAAATCGGTTTTAACTAAAGCAATTAACATTTTGGAACATTTTTTAGAAGAAATGATTTTATAACCAGGGCTACTGTTTCTACTTATAACTAGGACTATATAAACTTGAATATAATTTGAATTGGGTCATATACATTATGTAGATGTTATTTGTGATGAAATAAAGATAGAAATTACTTATGCACTTCATAAAAATAAATTAGGTAAATGTGTGATAAACGTTTTGTTACTTATGTTTTTGCCTAACGTCTCAACAATGTAAATTATCAAATAATATGTTTAATTCTGATTATTTAATAATATTTATCATTAGTTATCCAAATATAAAAATAGTTTATTTGTTAAAAGGAGCAGTCAAGTTTACAGGGTGGGTAATTTAGGCTGTCCTAAATAAGCAACGTGACGTCTTCGATTTACGCCCCTTAGCTACAATTAACGTTGAATTGCCAATAACGTTGTGTTTGACTACTTCTATCAAAAGTTTTGCTTGGCAAGCGAAAATTTTCCGACTTCGGAGAAAGTTGAAATTTGATGATGTTCACTCGTATCGATCTGAGTAAATTTACGTGTAAAACTTGGCTATGACTGGGCCCGGCCTATCAAACAAACTTGGAGATACAAGTTAATCACAAAATGTTCAATAGTTGATTAAAATTCAAAAGTATTATGTTTATTTATATCTGCTTAAATATACTTGGCTAACGTAGAGCTATTTTTGATACCTCTTCCAGGACATAAGCGTTAGTATATGTATATGTACATATGTAAGCAGAATTCCAGGTCCTGTATCCCATAAGGGTTAGGCGGGAGATGTATTAAACACCAACACTTTGCCAGTTATAATTTGGCCCCAATAACGTAATAGGGGCAAGCCTACTGCCGTGAACCGGGCACTATGACTGTATACATACTGTCTGATGGTTAACAGTATTATATATGTATATTCTTCTTGAGAACTATGAGAGTAAATGACAAATAGCACTTCACTTTTCTTGTGACTCTTGAGTTGCCTGGGTGTCTATGGGCGGGGGTAGTCACTTACCATCAGGTGACCCGTCTGTTCGTTTGACTCTTATCGCATAAAAAAAAACCAAGCGTTACTTATTCGACTCTTGAGTTGCGGGTGTCAATGGGCGGCAGTAGTCATTTAACATCAGGGGCCCCGTTTGCTCGTTTGCATCGCATAAAAAAAATTAGCAAACTTGAAGAGTTTACAAGTAGCCACTGCAGAACTGCATTATTCAACTCCTGGTTCCGTCATCAGATTAACTTTAAGATGTAAAATTATAGTAATGTCATCCAATCTACATATACATACAAAGTACTATTTGATAAGACAACTACAAATAGCTTCCAAGATGACTTTACGTATTTTTTTTTTATATCATAGGGGGGGCATACGAAAAGACGAATTACCTGATGGTAAGTAACAACCACCGTCCATGGAAAGCTGCAATTGGAGAGTCGTAAGTGCGCTGCCCGCCTCTCCAGTTGTCAGGATTATCAGGAACATAAGACCATAGTCTATACTGTTTAACCGCATTTGGTGAAAATAGCTAACATATTATCTGTTTTTCATTTTCAATGAAATCCTTTTCAATTTTTGCTTATCGGGTACCGTATAAGAATGTATAGAAGTTTTTGTCTTATGTAAAAACAAGAAATACAAAACTGTGTCGCAAAATACTTGAAGGTCTCCATATAACGAGTCTGGCGTCCTATAAAAAGATCATGTCTTTAAGGTGTGTTTTTCATGCATCAATACAGTAGGAGCATTAAAAAAATCAGCATATAATACGTGTAATGCTTAGCTTGTTTGAACTAAAATAAAACTAACAGCTAGTTCTGCCCTTGACTTTAATCGCCTGAAAATTATGGAAACTGCATTTGTGCTACGGAATAGCAAAATTTTACTGCTACACTACTCCATCTATATAAAAATCTCTGCGTCTAATTGGATCCATATTCGTTCTGCCGTTCTGGCGTGATTGAGTAACAAACATCCATTCAAACAAAAATAGGACAAACGAACAGATGGATCACGGTCATGTTAAGAGCTTACCGCCGCCGAAGGACACCTGCAGTTCAAGAGTCGCAAGTGCGTTGCCAGCCTTATAAGTAAGATTACGCTCTTTACCTGAAGGATTAAGGGTCGTATCCAGGCCAATAGGCCATAAGCTTCTGGAGAAGCCACAAGCCACCAATCATCCAGATCGTAGAGATGGTAGTTTTAAGTAAGATGATAACATTATTTGCAGTCTCCCTTTCTTTTTTTTTTATTTTAAGTAAACACAACAACATATGACTAGCAGATGTTTAGGGTTTATAATCAGAACTGCCTCAAATTTTAATAATGTGTACGTTCTGAAACTACTATATAATGCATACGTTCGTAGTAAATTAGAATATAATGCTGTTATTTGGGCTCCTCAAGAAAAATTATACATAATGATGGTTGAAACAGTATAGCGTAAATTTACTAGGGATTTATATAAACATGCGTTTGGATATTATCCCTTTTTATATCCCTCAATATTTGTTTCTGTCGTCGAATGGTTGGTTTGGATACTAGAGTTCAGACGAGAGCATATGCTTATAATGCATTACTATCTTTTATTAAATAATAAAGTGGTGGACAATCCATCGGTACGTGAGTGTCTGAAACTGAACTTGCGTGGCTGTGGTAGACAATATCAACTGCTTGCGTATTCACCATCCTTTTACATTACAAAAACTAGTAATATTCCCACCGTTACAGCAAAAAGTTTAGCTTTTTTAGCTTTATGAACATTTTATATTTCTCTATAATGTTAACACTTTATATGCAGAAATAAGGCTTATATAATTTGTACTTTAGTTAATAACGCTGATTCCTAAACTAGGTATAATACGTGTGTCTTAGATATCAGTGCCCCCGTGGCTTTTGATACAATAACAAGCCATTACATTGACAATTAAAAATTTAGAAAGCCATAGACACAGCAATTAAGGAATTAATAAAAGATAATAATAATAAAGGTAATGCTAGATAGTATTTGTGTGCGTATGTGTGTGTGTGTATGTGTGTTACTATTTCATGCATCCTAGTATAAGATCCTCGGTGTTGCAATAATCTAGTTTAAGTAGATATTCTTTTAGTATATTTTAACTTTTTTATATTTTTACTTTATTGAGGTAGTTATATAACAATATACTATGCAGATGGTAATGTCTCTTAGCGAATGATGTTCTATGGGTCTCAATTAGAAAAAAAATGTAATTAAGTCTCCCGACAGGCTCTATAGGTAGCCGAGACGAGTGTTTACGAAGCACACAATGTAGAACATAGAGCTCTCTAACAGTCAAAAGGCTGCACTCTGCATATAGAAGATTCGTAGAATATCTGAGTGGTCGTGAATGCATAGCTTTTAGGACTGCCCTCTGTGCCCTCTCCAGCTGGATGACGACTGTGTCTGTGGCTCAACCCCAAACTGGTATACAATAGCTTAACACTGACTGACACAAACCAAAGTAAACGATTTTTTGTGTATCCGGATCTGCCGAATTGCGCAGCTTTTTGAAGATATAAATGAATTAGCGAGTTCTATTCGCGAGTAAATTGATATGTTTTTGCCAATTAAGACTTTGGTCTATATTTATTCCTAAACATTTGATGTGGTCAGTCTTAGATATCGTTAGACAGACGCAATTAGCAGAGGATATGCATGTATGAGCGTTTAATGAATAATGATTTGGAGGGCATAAATTTGATCTAATTGGAAATGGTATATAAATAGTTTTATTAATATTTAAGGTAAGTAAATTTGAAAAATATTATAGACGTGTGTAATTATGGATATATATTTTTGATACTTTTGAGTACACGTGCAGGGATACCATCCCAATCTGTGGCACAGTCAGATCTTAGGCTTAAAATTATAACTTCAACATCTTTTTCATTCGCCTCGAGTAGGATCATTGATCCACTAGAGTTCGAAGGAAGCATTGGTGGTACTGTTATCGAGGTAGTGGATAGTATATTAGTTGCAAGCCGTTCACCAACACCAACGTTGGCAAAGAAGTCATTTACCAAATTGAGCGAAGTTTGGGAAGTGCTGCAGAGATTTAATAGTTCAGTTGGAGGAGCACTAGTAGATTTTTTTTTTTTTTTTTTTTTATACGTGGGGAAATCCTCATGGACTATTCTTCCGCGGCCAGCAGGTGACCGTCCGGAGCGGACCCCATCTCGTTTTGAGGGGGAAATGCGCCTCTCCCCCACCATCACTCCCTGAGGGAGGCGTGCGGAACACTACACGCCCGCAACCTCGGACCTGTTAAACGATTTGGGCGGTGGACTGTACCCCACGTACACCGCCCTCGGGTCCATTTACGGAGGCCGGAATTGGGCATTGTCGGCCCTCCTCCGACGTCCGGTGCGTCGTCTGCGGATGGAGAGAGAAGTCGTGTTTTCCCTCTCCCTTTCCGCAGCCTCCTTCTGTGTCATAACAGTTTCACAGAAGGTAACCACTGCATCCCATGACCTCTCGCTCCCGACCATGGCGCGCACAAGCGCATTGAGCGAGAGGTCAGTCCCTATCTCTGTTACTAAGGCTCGGCGCGGCTCTTCCCAAGCATTACACTCTTGTACCGTATGCCACGCCGTGTCTACCTCGCAATTGACGCAGTGGTGGCACCGGGCATCCGGCTCCCTGCGAATGTCCCGCAGGTACTTCCCAAAACATCCATGACCTGTAAGCACCTGCGTTACCCTATATGACAGGGAGCCGTGCCTCCGTTCGACCCAATCACTGAATACTGGCCGGATGGCCTCGATGGTGTTGAGGCCATATGACGGGTGCAGTAGTCGCACCCGCCATTCCGCCACAAGGACCCCCCTCACTTCAGTCCGACGCCTCTCGTACTCTCTAGGGGTGGGTTGGTGTCCTCGCTCTCGCGCCTCTTCACGCCACTGATGTAGCGACGCGAGAGCTTTCGCTTCCAGGTCCCAGGGCAGTGATCCGGCCAGTAAGCACGCCGCCTCATAGGAGATCGTGCGGTATCCTCGCACGACTCTAACGGCCATCGCCCGCTGTGGTCTGCGCAGTATGGCGACGGTGGCTGCCGTCAGATGGTCGGCCCATACTGGAGCCCCGTAAAGGGCCATGGACCGCACGACCCCCACATATAAGCGCCGACATGCTACGCTCGGCCCCCTAAGATTTGGAAGCAGCGAAGACAAAGCGGCCGCAGTGCTCATTAGCTTCGTTGACAGCTGGCTGAAATCAAACCCAGGTATTTGATAGCACTAGTAGAATGCAAATCGGACACCCTTTTTATTGCGTCCCATGTAGTGTGTGGATTATTTTTAGCTTTTGAGAATTTTTCTTATTCATGCGCCCACTTAATTTTCTTTAATAAGGAATTAATTTTAGTGATAAGATAATGACATACTTAAATTATTTTAAATAATTCTATCTTTCTTTTTATTTTTCTTCTTAATTGTGGCTCTGTTGATGTACCATGATAAACACATTTCATTGATAGCATTTGATTATTTTATAATATATGATCTTATTTTGTGGACATCACATATACAATATGTATTGTATATATGATGTAATAAATTATTTAAATTTTTAAATTTAAATATTTTTTTAAATTATTTGTAATTGGAATGTTAGTAATAATATTGAAATGTAAGTGAATTTTCAAAATCATTTTTTTGACATAACATGTAAGCGGCTTGGTGCGTTACCTATAAGCTTATATTGTTTAATAAATAAATAAATGAATGAATAAATGACTACAGGAAACAGAGCTAGTTGCAATTAAATTATAAATAAACATGTTCAATATCCGATATAGTATTGAAATAATAATTTGATTATTGTTTATTTAGTGTATTCAAAATTGTTGACACAACGTGGCGACCGCCATCTCAAGATGGCTCGTGTTTGTTTCCCTTCTATGTCTATAAATAATCTAGCGATGCAGCTATAACAAATTTTATATATACATATTTTCACTAAAGTCGTGTTTTCACAGATATTATTATTAATCTTACATTTCTTTTCATGCTCTCTTTGCTTTCTCATTTCCAAAGCGGCAAGGAGAAGTGGTTTAATTTCAATTATAATGCAGTCTCGTGAATTTAGCATTCGAATCATAAGCATGTGTTTAGAAATATATAAGTATGTTTACCAGCTGTCTAGTTACAATATGTAATTTAATGCAATGTACTGATACTGTATGCTTGTAGCTGTGCTTAGCTTGTCTAGCCTACCTGAAATAGGAATATCTCGATAAGAACATCGATAAAGACGCAGATTTATTTTTCATAAATACGCTTATTTTAAACTATAAAAAGTGAATTCCTTTAAAATACGTTGCTTTAGTACACCGAAATCTGCAGGGCTTAAGAATTCATGCTAAAGGGGAATAGACGAACATACAGTTTACCTGATGTTAAGTGACATACGGCGTTCATGAGCACATGCAACTCAAGCATCGTAAGTGCGCTGTCCGCCTTTGAGAATGATGAGAGGTTGGGGGATGTGTGAAGAGAAAAGAGGAGAAGGGGGATGAGATGAAGGAACAGAGGAGAGGGGATAAGGGAAGGGGAAAGAGGAGAGCGTGAGATGGCCCTCCGGAAACCTCATATATTTCGGCGAAAGTTAACATAAACGTTGCTTTAAGACAGTTTTATGTGAGGCCGGTGTATCTCACCAGTCGAGAGGACCCATTTGTGCCTAAGCATGGCTCTCCCACGATAACATATAAGATAAAAAAAATTACAATTGGCACGTACCTCTGCAAAAGATAAAAATATTTTTTAAACGTTATCTCACGAGTTGTTAGTTACTGCTAAGAGACGCAACTGACTAGGATACTACAACTGAAAGACTATATTTAGCTCAGAATTTTTATAAGATACATACATAGTCGTCAGGAAAATAATACAAACATATTATGTCAACAAGTTCAAAACACCTTAAGATATATAGACACTAGACACCATTATGTCATAAATACTAACAAGACTAAATTTTGTATTCATTATAGATTTTTTAAATATATTTCAGAAGAACTATAAACTAGCCAACTAACTAGTAAACAAATAATTTCATAAACGTACCCTAAACTACCGCAATATTTCAGAACTTCTATACGATTCTAAACATAATTCAGCCAAATCAGTATCAAGCTACAAAGCTATCATCGTGGTATCTTCGATAGATACTGTATAGATAATACTGTATCTATCGAAGATACCACAGAAGCTATCCAAAGTCAACATCAAACAAGCGACAACCGACCCCTTCATTTTGGCCCCTTTATTTGTCCCCTTGTGCGCCGGAACCTCACTTTAACGCCACTTAAGCCCGGATCGGATTGAGCAGTACACAGTACAGAGGCTCATTGTCCTAAATAAGCAAAGTCTTGTTGTCACGCGTTCGCCACTTCTAGCTATGGAAACGATATCAAAACATAACATGTTTTGCAAGACAGGATTTTTATGTGAGAATTTCTGGAGGTGCCTGTTAGAATGTGTTTGGGCACCGCACCTAAGTGTGCCATCGGTAATTCGAGGATGGATTTTGTAGTAGAAATTGATTTTGTATTTTTTACAATCTTTTATGTAACTTGCAATGTCGTACTTTAGTATTTACGTTCGGATCAAATCTTGCCATTGAATTTTGGAGCATTTATCTTTGACCGATTGAAATGAAATTTCTCATACGCGTTTAGTTTGCACGACAATACATGCTAAGTGATGGATTAAAGAAAGGGTATAAATCAAAAAAATAATTAAAAGAAAATAAATAAAACTTTTTTAATGGCTTAGAGCCATTTACATCTTAGATCATTTAAATAACTTGCTAACAAGCTAACTAAGCTTGGAAACTTTTTTTAACTAAACTATCTAACTAACTAATAGTGACAAGTTTATCTGAGGGTGTTTGGAAATGATTTATAACGTTAAATGACTGTTAGGTTAGGCTGAGTACATTTTAAGTTTGATAAAGATAATAGTAAAAGTTCAGAATCCATATTTTTTTTTTTTTTTTTTTATGCGATAGGGGGCAAACGAGCAGACGGGTCACCTGATGGTAAATGACTACCGCCGCCCATGGACACCCGCAACTCAAGGGTCACAAGTGCGTTGCCGGCCTTTTAGGTAGGAGTACGCTCTTTTCTTGAAGGTTTGAAGGTCGTATCGGTTCGGAAATACGGCAGGCGACAATTTGTTCCATAAGCTGGTTGTGCGAGGCAAAAAGCTTCTGGAAAAGCGCACAGATGTGGAGTGCCAATCGTCCAGGTGATGGGGATGGATATTTTGTCGCGTAGGACGATGGCGGAAACCAGCAGCCGGTATAAGTCCGAACAATTCTTCTGAACACTCCCCATGATACAAGCGATAGAGGATGCAGAGTGAAGCTACATCTCTACGCAACGCCAAGGTGTCAAGTCGATCAGAAATATCTTGGCAGTCGATGATGCGAGTCGCTCTCCGTTGAATGCGGTCAAGAGGCAGAAGTTGGTACTGGGGTGCACCTGCATAGAGATGAGAACAGTATTCCATGTGCGGCCGAACCTGCGCCTTATAAAGTTGCAGGCGGTGGGCCGGAGTAAAATACTGTCTCGATCTGTTTAGCACACCAAGCTTCTTCGAGGCTAATATGGCCGCGTAACTGGACTTCGCTTGATATATCGACGCCAAGGATTCCGATACTGGCTGATGCAGTTAGGGAAGTGCTCTCAAATTGAGGTGATACGACCAATGGCATCTTTTTAGCGGTGAACGCGCAAACCTGTGTCTTCGTGGGGTTAAATTGGACTAGGTTAAGTCGACCCCAATCTGAAACTTTTGATAAAGAAGTTTCGATTTCAGACACAAGTTTGGATCGGCTTTCGATGACGTTTACCCGAGAAATGTTAGCGCGGCCGGTGTAAAGGGCATCACTCGTGCTATCGTCTGCATAGCAATGGATGCTGCTAATCTGTAGCATGTCGTTGATATGCAGAAGAAACAGCGTGGGTGATAGCACACAGCCTTGTGGGACACCAGAATTAACAGACTTCGAGTCGGAGCATGCACCGTCAACAACGACCTTGATGCTTCTGTCTGTAAGAAAACTGGTGAGCCAATTGCACAGTTTCTCGGGAAGCCCATAGGAAGGAAGCTTCGCAAGGAGCGCTTTGTGCCAGACCCGATCGAAGGCCTTCGCCACGTCCAAACTAACGGCCAACGCTTCCCCCTTGGTCTCGATCGCCTGTGCCCACCGGTGAGTCAAGTATACGAGAAGATCACCAGCTGAACGACCCTGACGGAAGCCGTATTGTTGATCATTGAGGAGCTGGTGGTCTTCTAAGTACCGGAGGAGCTGGCAGTTAACAATGGATTCCATTATCTTGGAGAACAAGGAGGTGATGGCTATGGGTCTGTAGTTGGACAGATCCGAGCGATCTCCTTTTTTAGGGATTGGGTGCACTAGAGCTGTCTTCCATGAGTTCGGGACTACGCCAAGAGAGTAAGAAAGCCGATAAAGGCGCGTTAAAACCGGTGCCAACTCTGGAGCACACGTCTTCAGCACGATAGGAGAGATTCTATCGGGCCCACTCGACTTATGAACGTCGAGGGAAAGAAGCCCTTTACGCACTGCCCTTTGTATAAACCGGACTTCCGGCATGCGGGTCTCGCACTGCGGTATGGTCGGCGGTGCGTTTCCCCCGTCGTCCAGGGTCGAGTTGGACGCAAAGAGTTTGCCCAGAAGATCGGCTTTTTCTTTAGCGTCGTGGGCCAACGAATTATCTCCTATGCGCAGAGGTGGAAGGGATGGCTTACAAAAGTTCCCCTGGACAGCTTTGGCAAGAGACCAGAATGCACGAGTTCCGGAGGGGAGACTAACTAGTCTCTCGCCAATTCTGCCGATGTGAGCCGACTTCGCCCCAGCAATTACTCTTTTGAGGGACCTGGAGGCAAAGTTAAATTGCTTCTTTAATGTGCTGGTCTTTACATCCCGTGCTGTCGCTGCATTAGCCCATGCTTGGTAACATTCCTGCTTTCGGCGGGACGCCGCTTTGCAGGTTCGACCAAACCAAGGCTGGGACTTGCCACCAGTGGGAATCAGGGAGAATGGAATGAAAAGTTCCGTACCCTGAAGCACAACATCCGCGACAGAGTCAGCAACGACATTGGGATCATCCGGCGAGAAGCAAACCTGCCTCCATGGGTAGGATGCAAAGAATGTTCTCATTCCATCCCAGTCTGCTGACCTATAGTGCCATACGCGGCGACTGCCTGTAACACGCGGCCGCAGCGAGTGAACGAGTGGCACCATACTCCTAATCAGGCAATGGTCCGAAGAGCCAAGAGGGGCCTCAACGGATACTTTGTAGCCGTCAGGATGTGAGGTCAGCAGAAGATCCAACAGTGAAGGCACGTGGCTTTCTGCATCTGGGATTCGCGTAGGCGTTGCTACCAGCTGCGTCAAGCCATATGCCAAGGCGAAATCGTGAACAGATCTTCCCGCATGATCGGTTTTGCGCGAACCAAGCCATTCGGCGTGATGGGCGTTAAAGTCGCCAAGAATCACGATCTCTGCGGATGGGACCTGCTGGAGCACTGAGTCTGTAGCCATTTGGACGTGGTCGATGAGTCGGTCCGTTTCGGCATCACCGCTATGGGACCTGTAGAGGCATAGGTAGATGCGGGGATGGTCGTCGCAGTCTACACGTAGCCATAAGATGGAGAGGTCCCTACATTCAAGATTGCCGAGGCGGCGAGAAGTGATATCATCT
This sequence comes from Tyria jacobaeae, assembly GCA_947561695.1. Lineage (NCBI taxonomy): Eukaryota > Metazoa > Arthropoda > Insecta > Lepidoptera > Erebidae > Tyria > Tyria jacobaeae. Next base: position 22,707,974 of record OX387213.1, read on the forward strand.
CTAACGTACACGCATACACCAGCCTTAGGAACAAAGGAGTGTTCCAGTCCGTACCCAGGGTAGCAGAGGTAGGATGTGTCCGCTGGAGATGATATCTGCGTCTCGGTTAAAAAGAGCAAGGCCGGCTTTGCTGTCTCAAGGTGGTGGTGGACAGTGTCGAGGTTCGAATGTAAGCCCCTAATGTTGCAAAAATCCACGGTAAACGTGACAGGGGGTGCCATGGTATGCCTTCTCTTGCCCCGAGCAGATTTTGAGAGCGCAGTTGAGCCCCCCCCAGAGTACGAGGGGCAGCCTGGGCGTCCACGCTCAGACATAATCCGTACTGAGGGTGGACGTCCAGGGGGGGGATTCTCCAACGCTAGCGCTGGTACCCCCCTGGGGTATCCTTTTCGTTAACAGCGCTATCATTAGGGGGGTGGGGGATTTTGGGCCTCCGGAGACCTCACTCATTTCGGGGAAATGCAACGCAAGCGTTACTTCACAACCGGTTTTCTGTGAGGCCGTGGTATCGCACCGGTCGAGCCGGCCCATATACCACTCTCAAATATTATATATGTTATGAATCTGACTAGATGCTCAATAGATCGAGTTATAGCTGTAAGGAGAGTCTTTCGGAATTGGGTCTTGAAGTTGACATGTTCTAAAGTCAAAGGCCGAAGTCAGTAAAGTCTTGATATTTCAATTTTTTTAAGACTCATTAACTGCCTCCGATCGTGATTATTTATAGGAGAAGATGACATGTACATATGTACAATCTCAAAGAACTTATAAAGTACTATTAAGTAAGTAATGCCTACTTTTAGTTGATAATCGATTTTTAAAGATTGTAGATGTCTTTTCCTACACGGCCGTTGTACAACTCGACTTCTAAGTTACCTTCTACAAAATAGTAGGTACAAAATATGTACACCACACATACATAGACTTGTTCTATTTGAAGCACAAGACTATTCTCGATACTCCAGAAGTCATTAAACTAATAAGACTTAGTACACATTCCACACACAATATACTCAACCGCATTGTACCTAAAAACACTTGACGATTGTTATAAAAAGAACATTTGAGTTTCCTGGCTGCAGTGTCCCGCTATTACGATAGATGAAGCTATACGACCGTAAGTCGTCAGTCGAGTCGTAAATCATCGTAAAAACTACGCAACACGACCTACAACTGGTGTGCTACTTTAGATGTTGTGACTTTTAAATATGATTTGTTTGCTTATAAATGTAAAGGAAACATACATTCACATATTTCTTTTCAGTGGTAGAGCGCACTTGCGACTCTTGAGTTGCAAGTGGCCATGGACGGCGGTGTCACTTACCATCAGGTGACCTGTCTGTTCGTCTGTCCCCCTATTGTATAAATAAAAAAAAACTCAAATACCCAGCCCCTTTTGTATGAATATTTAAAACACAGAACTCCCATTTTAACTGGTATAAGTAGGACGGCAGCCTGTCTTCGCTAATGGTTGTAACATGTAGATCATTTGTTAAACAGGTGCCTATGATGTCAGGGTTACAGTAACACGATCCGTGGAAGAGCATGACGCACTACTATTTCATGCAGTCTATCCTTTAGTCTCTATAGATGCGGTCTTATTTGGAGATAACAAAACATATCTCAATCGTTTTTACACAGAAAATAACTCAAAATGACGAGTCGCAAAGAAATCCTCACTTTTCTATTATGTTTTTGTCACCATAAAAAGATACACTCCACTTTCAACCCGCATTATAATATTTTTCGCTTTAGCTTTGATACATGACGAATGTTTAATCATATGTTACTATACTCTTATGTGAATATGATAAGAGTTATATTGGATTGGTGCAAATGCAAAACATGTTTGTTTTGTGTATAAATAATTCATTGGCGGCCGACCGCGTAGGATTAACTCTGCTGGGATAAACTGTTCATCTTTCAGTTAGTTTTAGGGGAACTATTAACATAAATTATTTTATTCCAAATGTAATACACACGTAGGCAGTAATAATTAAATAGATATTACTGCCTACGTGTGTCCCGCAAAAGATGTTTTTGAGTCCTAGAGGGGTATATGAATCTACTGGATTGCATTATGATTGGGTTATGAAATAATGTAATATGTAAGGGTAGCTAAGTACACTAAAGCCTTTACAGACTTCAGCGATATTGTAGTGTTCGATTTCTTTCGCATTTTTGGGGTACAAACATGAACCAAACCATGTTCTTTGTCTTGAGAGAGAGACAAAATTGTTAGGCCCATTATCGGCCTCACTATTATCATGTAGATAGATTTAGATTTTATTGGAAATAAAACAGTATTATCTTTGCAGTAATACGTATATACATAAGCGCATTAACGGAAAAGAAATTCTTGATTTTTCCTGCACGAATTAGAGTTTGTAAAATTTTTGGGCCTTGAATTACGGCCAAGTAAATGTTGGTTATAATTCTGTTAATAGATGAGTAATTGCTTCAGTGTTATTCTGAAACAAGAGGTGCCATTAACTTTAGGTCGTAAATTTGTAGTGGATTAAATGAGCTATCTCCACCGCTCCTAATTTAACGAACCCGGGAGGGTAAAATTTGAATGCATGGCCACTAAACAATGTATGTTTATTTTCTAATTATGCAGTTGGGTAATTGTGTGTTCTATAAAGTACATTGGCTTTTAATCCTTGTCAAAATATACATGTTTACTTAACACATAATATGTGAGAGTGTCTTTAGCAAGACTTACATAGAATGCTGGCACTTTGAATGAATTATAAATGACCCAAAGCTGAAGTGTTGTTATTTCTGCAACAAGTTGTTTCACCGATATTAAGTGCAACAAAATTGGCACGAGTCTGTACTATGAATAATTCACGAGAATGTGTGGTGAGAACTTAGTGATCTGTGAGATCCGACGGCCAGCACAGACGGCCATCTTGGCTCACGGTTTTAAGTATGCATGCCTTAATCTTGTATTTGCGTCTCGACGTTCAAATTCAAAACTGTTTTTATATTAAGCTTGGAGCGTTGTTGTCTGAGTGTTGTTTTTCTATTGTTTTAATTTTTTAAAAGAACATGTTTAGTTTTTTGGTGGTTTCATAAGAAAGGAAGGAAAGTAAAAACTTTGGACGATAAAGCGATGATGCATTTTTTTTTAGAGACAGCTCCCGCACTAAGTTTAATTCCTGTGTCGCAGAGGACTTTACAAACATTCAAGCAACGGACACAAAAAACATCCAGACTCAGAACAAGTGAGTGTTGGCCTCTGTGTGGGGATCGAACCCACAACACTCGGTATGGCAGCTAGTGGCGAGGTGACCACTTAAACCGCTACGCCATCCTTGCAGCAGCAAAATTAGTCTTTATAACTTATTGTAAAGACCTGTTCATTTGTTTGGGTCTCATTCCCCTGTGCATTTTGCCTGTGATAATTAGTTCTCCTGTAATGCAGCAGTGTTTTACTAGCGTGTTTAAAATTAATCTCCGCTTAATTCTCCCAAGAAAGTGTACGACTTTTCTAAGTAAGAATCTTCTACAGATGTGGACGTGGCTCTCTTCTAAATATCTGTCATCGATTATCGCGAACTAAAATAAATATAAAAGACAAAAGTCTCTAACGATATCATATAATAATTCTTTCTAACGAAATAAGCGGAGTTAGCTCCCACTAGTGGCGGTGTACAAACAAAAGTTTGTAAAACTTGGCCCAGAGGCGCCCCCTGGTGAACATATTTTATTTGTATACCGATCGCTGTTGTACTTGTATGTCATATTTGCAATGTAAATAGAAAGACTTTCTAATATAAGAACGAATACTGTTTGTTTATATGGTTCAGATAAACGAACAGAAATCAAAGTTTGTTTTGGGATAATTCCCATGACGGGCGATCTGACCAAGTAATATAATGGTGAATATGTATATACCTTTGAATGTTATGTTTTAAGAGTTGATGATATATGTATATTATTTTGCTGAGTAGCCAATCCCCCCATAGTAATAGCTATTTTATTTTTCAAGTATCTAATATATATATATTTTTCAAATTTATTCCAGTTCTGACAATGGGATCCATGAGAAAACCATATAAGTCTGAAATTTGCATTAAGGATAAGCGCGAAAAATGACGAATAACTCAATATCACGCCGACCGATTTCGATGATTCCGGGTATTTAGTTGAGAGTTTGGTCCAGTTCTGACAGTGGCATCCATGAGAAAACTATATTAGTCTTTAATTTTATGATAGACGCATTGAAGTCGGTTGTCTACTTTTTGAAGTGAATTATTTATAATATGAGGCCAGACAAATAGGCGGGTCACCCAAGACAGCCGCTGCCCACGGACCCCTGCAACTCAATTTATTAGGATTAGGAAAGGGTAAAGAGGAGAGGGGAAGTTGGGCACCTAGTACCCTCACTAACGCGGCAATACAATACATAACATATTACAACTACATACGCAAGACCTAATGCATATCTATAGGTAAACATTTCATGTACCTTTCTATAGCACATTATGTACATACACAAAGTGTATCTAGTGCAATATCAGCTCACGAAGCGGTCAGCTGGCACAGATGCACAAAGCACAATAATACACAACAGTACCCAGCAGTACACAATAATACACATGTTCACAGCGCTCGCAGCACCACTTATTGACTTTTGAGTTCAAAATATGATCCTTGTCTTGACTCTAGTGCCGACGTGTTTCGGAACGATCCCCAAATTATTGCACTTGCGTCTGGTTTCTGAACGCAGTTATTGCAGATACTTTTTTATTTATTTTGCGGAAAATATACTTCTGTAGAAGACATAAAGAAATGCCTAACATTTATTGGGACACAAATGATTTTAAGTTACGAGTATGTTCTTTTTCTTATGAATGAACTCCGCAACTGCTGCAGTGATAGAGAAGGTGAATGCCACCGGAGATGGATATCTGCAATTTAAGAGACATAAGTGAGATGCCGGCCTATGAGTTGGGAAAACACTCTTTTTTGTTAATATGTTGGTTGTGTTAATGTTAAATTTATTAAATTATGTTTATTCAATATCAATAGTGCTATAATTTTTGTGTATGGTATGTAGAGCAAGGTATGTAGAGCTGAAAATGAATATATACACTTTTTGAAGGGTTATCAAATTTCTGCATTTACCAAGGACAGTGTGCAAAATAAAATATTAAGTACATTTATTACGACTTGTACTCTCATATTGTTCAAACTCTTATGATTAAAGCGATGTGAGTACTAATCTTGCTTATATTTGCAACCGGCTAATGATGGAGATGATTTCCAGAATAGATCAGTTATAAACAAATGATTTATGTTTGGCATTTTGAAGTCTTATTAATGAGTTATTATTTGAAAATACAAAAGCTTGGAAACAAAGCGCTCATACGTCACAAGGAAGGTTATGTACATACATACACATATGTGCCATTCTTTATACTCCTTAAACACCCCTACAGAATGAAGGATTTGGCCTAAACCTAGGATTTATTTTTATAATGTCAAAAAGCTAGAGAAACAAAAATACACAAAACGCATCATTACATAAAATCCTTAGAAGCCAAAGGTGTATTAAAAGCCCACACTTTGCCAATTAGAATTTAGCTTAATTGACAGTGTAAGTGTAGTGTATTGACTTCAATCTAAGATTGAGGATCTTGTAATTTGACAAATGAATGAATTTGATAATATTTTAAAGTACGTTTTTGACAATGTTGTATACAATATTGTATTGCATGTATTGCATTTGAACAGTGGTAGAGTCATGCTTAGGTACGAATGGGCCGGCTCGACCGGTGCGATACCACGGCCTCACAGAAAGCCGGTTGTGAAGTAACGCTTGCGTTGCATTTCCCCGAAATGAGTGAGGTTTCCCGAGGCCCAACTCTAACTCCTCCTCTCCCCTTTCCTCTCCCCTCATCTCCTTTCTCCTCATCCCCCCTCTCTTCTTTCCGCTCCCTGCATCCCCCATTTCTCATCACCCTCAAAGGCGGGCAGCGCACTTGCGACTCTTGAGATACGGATGGGTGTCCATGGACGGCGGTTGTCACTTACCATCAGGTGACCCGTCTGTTCCTCTGTCCCTATAGTATAAAAAAAAATATATAAAATACCGCTCACGCACACCAACATTTTGCCAATTTGTATCTGGTCCCACTAACGTAATAGAGGGCAAGCCTATTCCGGGCACTGTATGACTGTATACATACTGTCTGATGGATAACAGTCCGATCCTGTAGTCGCCTTTTACAACACACATGGGAAGAGAGGGGGTAACATAATGGTCACATACGTATCGTACAGTTTAGTTTTGTTGAAGTATTGCTTTAGAGCTTCAAAGCTGCAACTTGGGCAACTTACATTGCAACCTAAACACAATGTCCAAGCGGACATAACTGTCTACAAAGGAGACAGGACATATCTTTTATAGGATACAGGGAAAAGGGAGAGAGAATCGTAACACTGTGCCACTTAGCCAGATACATAACTAAGTCAATGTAGAATAGAATGAAACTAATAATATCATAATAGGTCATTAATGTCCCGATGACAACGGGCCATGTCCCCAGTGCACCATAATCTCTAAATGGTTTAAATGAAAATAGTACAGTTAGCAACATAATTCGTGCGTTAACTAAATTAAAAAAAATGTTTATATATATAAAAATATCTTTTACTTTTTCTTATTTATATACAAAACTTGCATTAGGAATATTACCTGTGTCGCGGGGGCTTCAGAAAGATTCAATCGACGGACACAACGAACACACAAACTCGGGACAAGTATTTGTGGATCACACAAATTTTGATCCTCCGACGTTTAAACAGTCAAGATCACTAACCACTAGATTAACAGGCCCGTCAAAATTATTAAAAGAAAGTGTTTTGAAGAGTTTTTTTAATAAGATCTACCTAGCCAGCATTTGACGTACACAATAAACAGAATTGATATAAGCACAAATACTTAATATATTTGCTTTGCAAAAAAAAATATTTTACACGTCGATCAGTTTTTGGGTTACTATATAGATGATGTCGGCATTTCCTATAACTAGCCCTGAGAAGAAACGCCAAAACAACGGATCCAGGTTAGCTAAAAGAGTTATACAGGCATCCAGGGTGGTTTTTTACCAGATTGCTAGAGTATTCTGATATTTCAAAAGTGCTTTGAAATAAAATTGGATAGACTTTCGTTGCTGACTGTACAAGAACTAGTGTATATAATTTGTTGTAAGTGAAGAGAGCAGGAACCATTACGAGCGCTGAAGGCAACTATTCAATGTCGATTCGATTTATTTTAATTTACCTCGTACTCGCTGTTGTAACAGACCATACTCAGGGCTGACACGTCGAACATTTTCTCTATTCTTTAACTTTGATGTACCACGATAAATATGTTATTTCTACTTTACTACGTCAAATTAATATATTTAAAAAGATTTATATGTTACTTAATTTTACAGATATAGTGATATAGTAACTGTTATATAATGTCAGCGCTGCGCAATGCCTCTCTTTAGTTAAGTCTATAGAGCAAAATAAAAATACATAATAATATAAACTATGAAAATGATTTTCTGGATGACTAGCATCACCTTCTCAGTAACAGACTCGGTAGTAAGATTGAAGTAAGATTAATTGAAGATCCACGTTTGAGTTAAACAACACACCTCTGAAACATCTTTACATCTGATAGATTACTGACGACTAGACTAACATCCAGTCTATAAAGTTTTATATAAGGATACTGTACCTGCATATTGTTTACGATAAGACATGGTGTTCAAAATGTTTGATGTATAATGCCATAAATAAATTATCAAAAAGTTTTATTCGCCAACCCTAGTTTAACATTTTTCTCTACACACCATTTGGTTCATTGTGTGGGTCGGTTGCAAGCACCAGCGGGACTTCCATCTGGCGCTCCGCGAAGGAATCCGTGTTCCGTCTATCGCAGATGGAAGTTCGCGGGACTTCGTGGTACTTTACTATTCGCCTCGGAAATGCACTTACTTAGCGTGCTTTTCATTTTAATGTAATATTCTTGGACGCTCTTGGCGAATAATGTTTTGGAACATTTGGATCGTGATGGCGTCCAGCTTAATTATATCTCTTTAATGCACTTCTCGTTTAAGGGTTTCTTTGTAAGTTTTCATAATTACGGTTTTGGTTTAATTAAAATTGATTACGCTTACGGTTCTCTCAGGTTGCTACCCATGCAATAATTAAAACTTGTGTTTCTCAGCTCTTTTTATGAGGTAAGTGACTACCGCCACTCATTGCCACTTGCGACATAGAGAAATAGGCGTGTTGCGTACCTTTTAGGGTGAAGGATGATCTTTTCTTGAAAGTCTAAAAATACCTCAGGCGATAATTTTTGAAGTGAAAACTTCTTTAGGCACGTTGGGCTTTTTTTAGGAGAACAAAACTCATAGAACTCGCGTCCTCCGAACGCTTTCATGAGCTATATGTGTACTGTGTATAACCAAATACTCAACGATACAATTTACAAGTTACTTAGTTTACACTTCTACCGGCAGTCCCCAAAGACTGTCTTCATGTTTTTTTTAAAGATTGTTGATAGAGATTGGGAGGAAAAAGTTTGAAGAGAATAGCTTAAATACTAATTTATGCAGGTAGACGAAATAAGTCATATTGAATACTATATTTTACGTAACTTAAATTGTGCTCATACGAATATAAAAATAGACACTCGACATTGGGACAGTGAATGTTCCAAACGAGCTGATCATGCAAGATGTCAATTATGTACATTGAAACGGTTATTGAGTGACACGAATTCGATTGATAAATAATAAATAAATCGTTATACGATTTTTTAAGAGTGAGAGCTGGTTACACTGGAGTTACCACGGCCTTACAGAAAACTGAAGCAATGCTTGCGTTGTTATTCACCGTCTCTTCTTTTTCATCTTTAAAAAGGGGGTGAGGGAAAGGGAAAGAGGAGACGAGGAGTTAGGCCTCCGCCACCCTCACTCATTTGGCAAAACAATGCAAGCATTGTTTGTCCACCGATTGTCTATAAGCCGCGGTATAACTCCGGTTGAGCTGAACCGTTCGTGTCTAGGCAGGGTTTTTAGATGGATTACATCATATATGTAAATTCTACTACCACAATTTTAATTCGTTAACCATACTACTGTATTCATAATACCTAATAAACCCTTCGACACCTACCTACATATTTTGTAAACAAAAATTTCAATAATCGATAAATGTCTTTATATTATTTTATAAGGCGTAGTATCATTACTCCGTGGAGGCAGGCTACGGAGCAGGGCGGCCGCCAAATGTCCCGGAAAGATAAAAAAGTAAAAAAAAAGAAAGTCGCCACCTAAATCATTCTATATCAAGAAAACTGCTCGCCTTTGTAACCAACGTATACCATTCTTTTTTGTGCAAATGGAAAATGTTCTGATAAACATAGTCTTTTTTTTTGCTATGAATTTTTGACTGACTTTTATGCATTTCTATGAATCCATGAGAATTCTTGTTCACTCAAGTTTTTCCTTACTATTGAGGAATATGGTAACTAAACATCGATAAAAGAAATGTATGAGATTTTTTTTTTAAACAAATAGAATATTTCGCATTCATTTATTTATTTTTGGAGTTCTGATGACACTACTGGTTATAAAACCCATTATTTTAGTTGCTTCTAAATCGTAAACTTAAAAAAAAAAAATGTTTTGGGCTTTCTAGCTACTTATATAATACTTAGGTAAGGCCTACCTTGTTTAAGGTAGGTTCACTTACTATGTGTCACAGTTCTAAAACTGAGATACATAGTAATCGATCAACAGATCTGTATACATGAAAATAGCATCGTTAATTGACTATCTACGGAATGAGCTGTGCTCACGACGACGTCGACGAACTACATATATTTATTATGGAAAAGCTCACTTTTAGAGCACCCTGGACAATGTTCCTTATTTCCATCCATTTCAGCTTAAAGTAACTATTCAGAGTGGACCAACATTTACCTACAAGTTATTGTAACACATTGTACTACAATGTAACTGATGTATGCGTTATAAATCTCGTTTACATCGCAACGTCACTAAAACCGTCATAAAAGATGACGCCATAAGGTTTGCATAGTGTCTTTATGAGGTATCTTAATTGTTGTCGAACATTGTAATTAGATATTTACTTTGGAAAATTTTCAACAAGATAAATTACGGTTCTTTTGAATGTTTTGACCACCGTGGAGGTTGCATATTTCGAGTTATGTAGACTTCAAATATTTTAATTTTCCTTTAACCAACCGATTTTTTATATTTTTGTATTTTTGAAAGAGTATACTCCTGCGGTGGTCCCATTGTAACCAAGGCAGGATTTGATCATGGGGTTGAGATGATTATGTAATTAACTTTAATTTAAAGTCAATTATAAGTTAGCTTTTCAACTGTCGCCAGAATAATGACCAGTGGAAGTATCCATTTACCGTATTTACAATTTCTATCAAACCATAATTACTGAGTAATGCATTCTAACATATAAAAAAAAAATGGTAAAATAATGAATTGCAATATTAATTAAAAATTTTGGAGATTATTGAGTAGTATATTCTACTTGCAAAAATAATCCAATAATTATTTTATTTTTGACAACACGGGTCGAGGTCGGTAATAAATCGTCACGTAACATGACTTGTTCCATTTTGACGGATCTGTTGGTTTAGTGGTTAGTGACCCTGACTACTGAACCGCAGGTCGTCCAGATTCGATTCCTACAATCCTAATTATCCCAAATGCGGGATTACACTGCACAGTACATGCAAAGATGTTCCATAATGCTATCTAGTTCTCAACGTACCTATGACTTGTAGGACGCCACAAACGTGAACTGATTCCAAAACATAATAAAACAAAAATAACATTTAATAAATTTAGAGTCGCGCAACTTCTGAAGAATGCCGAGTCCAAAAGCAACTAAAGTTAAATATTTTCATATAACTAGAGTGAATAGTAAGGGCCGACATTCATTGTCTCGCCGCTAGTATTTATAGCGGCCATTGTTAGTTTTTACTTATTACGAGCCGAGGGCATGTATGAACATCATAAATACTATACACAAAGGTCGGTTATTTCGGCAAAAAGCACGCCATTTCACCAGAATGTATTATTTTGGAGCAAAAAACGGCAATTAGGAACGCCACGGAAGGTTTAATAGTGACCAGGTTCTTTTTTTACGCTTTTCTCTAGATTTCGTGATGGCAGAATATGTGGTTTATTGTTATATTATGTTTTATTGCCCATATAAGTAAGGATTTCTTTTAAATTGATTACTGAGAACTTGCAACTTACAGCGTAACTATATGTTATATTCGAATTTATTACTATGGGGCTTCTCGATGGTGGCCTTCTTATTTAGCTATACTTTTAATAATTGTCAATTATAATACACTTTACAATTGCAACAATATTATACTACACGTGTAGATTATACTTAGATATTTTCACTCATCGTCACGCCAAATTAAAAGCTTTCGTAACCGACGAGCGTGTATGAAGGTCTGATGAATGTAGAAGAAGTCGAGTTGTATATATGTATATCAGTTTCTGTCTATCTTGGACGGGAATATGGAGAGAGCATATGTATGCACCAGCTTAACGAGCCCTGTGCAAGCCCGGAAAATACATTCTCCCATTACAATTAGAAAAAACTGTTCTTCCTAAAACTAACTTCAATCTAAACAAAGGTGGTTTTCTTTTAATAATATTATTGTGTAAATTTCAAACATAAAACTTTTAAATTCATATTTAATTTGAGTAGCATACGTGTTTCACTCAGTTTTTCTTCAGTTGGAGAACTAAAACTTAACAAGATAAGAGGTGGATAACGTTGTAAGCTGCAAAATACTACTACTAGAGTATGTGTATTTTGCAGCTTGTTGAGATCCTGGATTAACATGTTTCGTTGCAGTTTATTCTCCGGAATAAAATATATGAATAGAATTTAATACATTAAAGCAATTGCATTTCGTTGGTTATATTTAAAGTGATATGCAAGTAGTACCAGCTCATCTTAATAATGCATGTATCAGTGCATTGTGAGTACGGGATAATACATAGAATATATAAACGATAATTGTGTGGTTAAACCATTTGTCTGTCTGACGTTTTCGCTTCGGAGTCTGCCGATCTTTAAACAAATGATTTTAAATTGTTATCAATTCTTAAATACATCAAATTATGAGGGGGTATACTAACCAGTTTAAAAAAAAACCCTTAACGTAAGAGGGAACTTCTATGATCCGTGTAGGTTTGCGAGTGACTTCAGCGCCGGAATTAATTCGCTCTTCGTAACTGAGGGTAGTTGGGAAACCGAGGCCTATATACAGATACTGAAGCGACTGTGGAGCGCAGTTCGACTGAGTCGTGAATATGATGTGGCAATTAAGAACATAAGAAAATTACAATTTTTTAATTAAGTACAGCGCCACCGCAAGGAGGGATAGACTCTCTATTTTGTAAAATTTGAACATATAATTTTGATAAGCGGAAATTATTTATTATTTGGATATGTAAATTAAAGAACTATAACCAAAATTTGCATTTAAAACATCAAAAATATAAATAAATTGGCAGTACTTAAAACTTTAGGTTACTTAATCCAAGAAACAGGAGATTAGTTACAAATATTTTTATTGCCGTTTTTAAATGATTAGGTACATATTCAAGTATAATGTATATGTATATATATATATATATATATATATATATATATATGTATGTGCATATCATATTTGGTGCGCCTGTCTGGTTACTAGGTGGAGCTTTGTGTTGTCAATAAAGAGAAGCAGAGCTGCCTGTTTATACCTTATATATTATTGTAGTCTTAAGTCGTGAAGCTAAACTTTCACTCGCAATTGACGTTTGCTTTAAAATTAGGACAAATAAACTTTTTGTCAACCATAACTTAATCCCACTTACGTAAACTGTACGACTGTATATACATATACTGTATATGTATATACAGTATTTACCTATACTGTATATAAATATACGTTTTATTAATAGCTCTATGCTTTATTGTTCCAGTATGCGGACTATTGTAAGTATTTAAAGTGCAGTCTAAAAACTTGGTTACTGATTTGAGTCTGCGAACGATTCTGAAGAATACTAATTCTGCATCAAGATTAGACTACAGTCAGTCGTAAACTGAAGCGAACGAAGTTTTAATGAATGTTGTACATACATATAAGGAGTTGGTATTGTGCTGAAAATTGTTAGAAATTCATACCGTTTTGGATTAATGTTGAGCAATGAAACCGTAATTGTTATATAGCTGTTAAGATTAGAAGTGTTTGATGGTTTCTTTAATATTAAATGAGATAAGAAGAATATGAGTAGGAATCAGGACAGCATTCTAAACATTTTATTTTATTTGATTCGAATTTGTTATGCTTTATTATTATTTTTATTATAATATATTTGTATTCAACTATTATTTATCTTCAGTCTTTTAAATAATAAAAACAAGTAGGATAGTACTTGAGCTTGGTCCCACTTTTATTTAATAATAATTTAATAAGCGCATTGAAGTGGCTTTTATAGTTTTTTCATCAATTAATTATCTTGAAACTAAATCGATTAAATGTATTATCCATTCATTATATTTGGTAAATTACTATGATTTCCGACATGGACATTGCTGCCGTAGAAAGACTACACACAGTACTTGCACGAGCTATATATGTACATATTTCAAATACATATTGCTCATGCTATTTTTACTATGACATTTCTATAGAAGAATTCTCTTCACCATAAACCGGCGTAATCCGTATAAAGACATTCTCGCTCTGCCGTCTCGTACATTGTGTACAGTACACGGCTCGCGTAGGCGTTATCTGAAGCCGCTTTTATCTCTCATTAGCCGATACAGTGGAGTCGGTAAAGTCGTTAACTTGAGAGAGACTAATAAAACTCTCTGATAAATTTTATTGAGACTTCCTCCGAGCGATATTCAATGAATATTGCGGAGTTATAATATGATTTGATGGGTATATTTTAATGTTCCGATTTGTGTGAATGTAATCTTTTAAGATTAACTGTTACGAGGGAGGTGGCTTTTGACGTTTTGTGCTTTGATGTATTTATAATTACTGTTTTGAATTATGAATTATTTGGTATGATGTTTATGAATTTTTGGCAGGAGTCTGAGACGCTTGACTGATGGAATATCTGCTCTCTATAGGCGTTCAATAGGATGTTCAGAGTTCTAGCGTTTGAGAGTTTCTATTTAAGAAGCAAGACTTGATGCTATTGTACTGTTACTGTTTGTACAGTTTATTTGTGTATGGAGAACGAGGGAAAGCCATGCTCAGCACATATGGGCTGGCTCGAACGGAGTGATACCACGGCTACACAGAAAACGGCCGTGGGCTATATTCAATGTTTAGTACAGTGAGTGGGCAGCCCGAACCGTATTGTAGCGACGTCAACTGCCATTGACTTTTAGATCTAAATATAACATACAACAAATATAGCCTTTTGTTTTCGATCTGCTTCAGTTTATTATTGTTTGTGTTATAATAACAAACAAAGCACTTGAATCTCTCCATAAGTTTTTCAAGTGACGTAATCTTAAAACAAAACTGAAGTAATTGCCTCTTCATCGAGCAGGGATCATTCGACGCTATATATAAATAGTTTTAAATTTACTTTTTGAGTTAGAAAACATTATGAGAAAGGAATACACCATGAGAGCACCAAGCTGTCATCGCTTCTAGCTTACTCAACCCTCCAATGGCAAATGAACACGAACACATGGCGCGGTGGTTTAGGTGGTCACCTAGCCAGTACGCTGCCGCGCCGAGCGTTGTGGGTTCGACCACCGTACATTCCGTTCTGAGTCTGGGTGTTCTTTGTGTCCGTTACTTGAATGCCTGTAAAGTCCTCCGCAATACAGTACATAATACATTGTCTCATCGCTAGTTGCGATTTCTTCCAGACAACCTTCGTAATGGACAAGCGGAATAGATTAAATCTACATATAATATATTTATATGTAATATTATATTTTATTATATTTACCTAGTCTTGCAATCAATTTTGTTACCAGGAAAAATATTTTTTTTTGTTTATTGCATTCAACATTTGTAATGTGATAAACTATCACAGTGATAAACTATCACAGTGATAAACTATCACATTACAGTTACATTTGTTACTGTAATGTGATAGTTTATCACATCATACATATAATTGCATTAAATTATATGAACCTCATTCCAAATGATCTCCATTGCCTTTAATACAGTCCTTTAAACGTTGAGGCCAGTTACCAATAGAAACACACACTCCATGGAAAAAAAAATCACTGGCAATCTTATGGAATATGAATCATGTGGATTATTTCAGGGACTCTAAATTATCTGTGCGTTTAGAGCATGTCATAATCTCTAAAACCGACCATAAATCATAATGAAGCGGGTTAAATAATGTAATGTAATGTAAATTAGATGACGCTCAGTCTTCAGTTCTGATGAAGTCAGAAACGTTCGTTTCCAAATACTTGGATGGATGGAGATTTATGAGCTTTGCTGAAAGGACCGTTCTTGTTTATAGAACGTGGTGTTGTTAAGAGGCTTAACCACCTTCTCAAGAATCGTATCTTGATAAACTTATGCCGATGTTTAGAAGATGATCTTTTTATATGGCCGCTTAAGGCCTCATTTTACCATTCAATTCAGTTTTAAATTGTCATATAAGTAATGACCAGTAGTCTGTTATAGACTGCAAGTCCTAAATCATATTTTAAACAACGCGACTGTGTACTAGATGCTATATGTATTTCTTTAGATTAAATCTTTTGCTTTCGGAAAGGATTTCTTCTAATTCTTCCTTTACTGTTTTGGTCACCTTATTGATACGAATACTAAGTGGACGGCCAGATCTTTTCGTGTCAGACACAGAGAAGGTTTGACTGTATTTATCAAAAAAAAATATAACACCGATTGGCACGAAAATGAGAAAACAATGAATATAAGAATGACAGATTCCAAATTCAAATGTTTCTTATGTTATGTTTTATTTAAAATTTTAACACTATTTATTGCCAGACTAAGTATAGGGCTTATATATTTATATTGGGTCCCGAAAGAAACAATCTACGAAGACAGAAGGTATTATTACACCTAAGTACTTCTTACAAAATTTGTTCTTTTAAGGCTGTAGTCGTTTCTATTCTACCCTTCTATATTATAATAAGCGATATCTGTGCATTCTTTCTGTATCGTTAATGTTAACTAATATACATAGTATATAATATATTCGTACGTTAGTATATAGGGCTGTGCGTCTGGTCATGCAGAGAAAACCATCTTGTTTAAAAATGTTTGCCAGCCCTAAGACTTGAATTAAGATGTAGTAGAAACGGGCTATACTTGAAATCTGCTGTACTAATTTTAAATATATATACAAAGCATTGTAATAAGACTGACTTTATGGAGAAAAGTAGGATTTTTATGAAGAAATATAAAACGTATAATTACAAAGTATATCTGGACAGTGAATCAAAATATTTTACGTGTTTATTTTATGTTTTATCAAAATTTTACGCGAACGAGTGGCAATAAAAGTTTTTTATGTAAAACGAATTTACGAGGCTGGTAGACATTTAAAATGGCGGAGCGATGAGAATATTGGGCCAAAGGTTTATGAGAGAACATTAACATTAGGCGATATGTCTGCTTTTGGTGAAGAGCTGTGGTGGAACATTATAAAATAATAAGTACTAAACATCTACTGATAGTAGAAATAAATCAAGTATAAATATAAATATGTCCAATAACGAAACAGCAAAGGCTTAAATACCATTGATCTATCAATATCTTTACAAGAATACATTAATAAGTCACCAGTATACATGCCTGTAGCAGGCAAAGGTGTATAAAACACACACATTTTGCGTATAAGAATTTGGTCCCACTCAGGTAATATGGCAAGCCTATGGCCATGAATGAACCACTTTATGGCTGTATACATACTGTCTGATAGATAACAGTCTTTTTTTACGACAGCCACGGTAAGAGATCTATTCTTTTCCACCGAGAACCACAATTATATATGTATATAATCCGCCACACCACACAGAACTACATTATTACACACAGTTTTATGTATATATATATATATATACATAAATTATATTAAGTTATATAATAAAGCTAAGTTTGTTGTTCATTTAACCACATTTATGTGACTATTATTTATCATTTTAGTTCTGTTATCTAGTTTCTATTATTTCCATATTATTGGTAAATATGTATGTATTGTTCTATGTTTTTATATGTATATGTATGTATTTTTATCTGTATGTGTGTTAGTATGTATGTATGTTTATCTGTATTTTTATTAGTATGTATGTTATATGTTATACATAAATATGTTAATTTTTATATAAGTTTTATGTTTCAAAATAAATTAGTACAATTTTCATTAAAATGTTGATATGATCCTCCAATTACCTCTGTCTCTCCGAATGATTATAATCCATTCTAAGGTTGTCTGGAAGAGATTGCATATAGCAATAAGGCCGCCATTTGTACATTATATATTTGACAAGTGTATAACATGTATTGTATTTTACTTTAAGAATTATGTACAAATAAAGAGTTTTCCATCTATTTGAAATTTATTTTGTATTGGAAAGTGTTTTTTTTTTAATACTATACGGGGACAGACGAACAGACGGGTCACCTGATGGTAAGTGACACCGCCGTCCATGGACACTTGCAACTCAAGAGTCGCAAGTGCACTGCCCGCCTTTGAGGGTGATGAGGGATGGGAGATGCAGGGAGCGGAAAGAAGAGAGGAGGGATGAGGAGATAGGAAAGAGGTGAAAGGAGATGAGGGGAGAGAAAAGGGGGGAGGGGGAACTGGGCCTCCGGAAACCTTACTCAAACAGTTTTCTGTAAGGCCGTGGTATCGCACCGGTCGAGCCGGCCCATTCGTGCCTAAGCATGGCTCTACCACTGTGCATCTACCAGTGTTTATTGAGATTATTTTGTAGAATTATAGCTGTGACCTTTAGGAGCATAGAAGATCCCATTAAAACGTAGGTGAATGCAGGAAATATAAAAAAAAAAGTTCAGTTGCCCTCATACGTACTAGCCAGTACGTATGAGGGCAACTGAACTTTTTTTTAATCTGAAGTTATTTTTGTTTTCCATTTCTCGTTATACTTAGAATATATTTAGTTTCTGATTCATATTTTCAAATTATAATTAAAAATATTACTTAAAATAAGTAGTTTTCGAAACACTATAATAGTACTTTCTTAGTTGTATTCATTATGGTAGGTTTGTATAATAAAAAAATAACTATATAAATAAACAGTGATATAAAGACAAACTAAATAAAAGAAAAGAGAAGTCTCAAAAGTACTCGCACACAAGCTGCTCGCTCCCTAATACCGTTCTGCTAAGCCATACTTCACATGCGAGCCATTGTTCTTCTGTCCATTAATTATATAACAATTGAATTCATACCGTTTTACTCATACGTTTTATCGATAAAATGGCCGCCGAAGAGAACGCCACCGTGTGTAATAAGTCGACAGAGTCCGATTAACGATTGCATTGCGCTTTCATATTAAAATATTATATCACGTAAAGCCATTTCGTTTGGACTCGTAGTCAAAGTAATATAACTTTGGGTTTAATTTTTATTTAAATTCTATAAATTCTACATTGTGGGTCTCGGTAGACCGAGTCGGTCGGTCACCCTATCTCTGCCCGTGGGTGTCGTAAACGGCGAATAAGGGGTTGGACTGCTATTTATTCGATTGTATGTATAGTCTATAGAATACCCGGTTGATGGCTTAGGCCTGCCCCTAATTCCCTACGTAAGTGGGGCTAAGTTACAGTTGGCAAAAAGAGGGTGATTGAGATGCCTATGCCTAACCCTTCTGAGAAGAGGTTCTAAATACTACATTCCTATGTCATATATTGTTGTTTACCTGGTGTTCCCAGCTTGTGTGCAATTTATAAGCCTCCACGCTATCTGTCTGTTTAAACAGTAAAACAATCATGTCCTCTTTGACTTATTCCACAACGCTTTTAAGACGCAAATCTGTTACTACGGGTTCGGGAATACGAACGAACAAACGGACATACATAGGAGGGTTTAATGTAGGTACTGCTATATCGATAATCGAAAGTTACGGCTAAATATGTTTATTACAACCTGTAATACCTAAGTCATTTAGTTTTAATTTCTGATTTACAAAAAAAAATAGTTTAAAAACTAAAACACCTTTTGAAGTTATTACTTAGTACGACCTGTTAAATTCGACCTGTTAAATAAAACCAAATGAGGTTCTAGGTAAACAAAAAAAAAAAAATACAAGAATATCGTAATTTTTTTTTGTTACATCGATTCAAAAAAGTTATGAAATAAACCAATTATAGGTATTTTTAACAGTCCAAAGACGAAGATAGTCACACTATGTATTAATGCAAAAAGATAACAATGATGTTTATCCAAAAAGATACATTGCATCGGCCGGGAATCGAACCCGGGCCGCCCGCGTGGCAGGCGAGCATTCTACCACTGAACCACCGATGCGCATGAGAACTCTGTTAAAATTATCAATCACTACAGTACTATAGAACGCATTATATCATAATTTCCAAATGACGCATATTACGAGAATAGATTACATCGACGTTTTAATAACAGTTGTTATGATTTACTGCGATCGTATTAAGTTATAAGTAAACCAAGTAGGTACGTGCACTTCTCACTTGGTAGAATATCCACAATACTAGTAGTAGTATTAGTATAGCTGTGTGACTATGAAACTGTGTGTGTGTGTGTGTGTGTGTTTATTTTGAACGTAACCTTCGTTTGTACGTTTTCAAACAGAGTTACATATCTAACGTGGGCGATGCTTAGGCAAGAATGGGCCCGGCTCTACCAGACTAATAGCGTCCTCACAGAAAACCGTATATTCTATCACAACCAAATACCATCAGGTGACCCGTCTGCTCGTTTGCTCGTTATGCGTGCCACATTAAAAAAGGATGTATATATGTATATATGTACATATATATATACATATATAATATATATCCCGCGGTTCTGCAAACAGGCTAATATAAATTTCTAATCCCTACTGTCCCCTGAGGACGATTTTTTTTAAACGCATACCCTCGTTTTCCTTTTGATATGAGTAATTCCCCTCTAGTTTCTCTTCAATGGTATGTATAAATCTGGGTACATTATTATATTGTTATGCGCATTAAATTGCTGAATCTATTAATTCCAGACACTATTTTTAGTTGGATGGCTTATCAAAATAGTCCTGATATTATGTTATATGTTAACTTTAAATTCATAACAGTTAATTGAATTTCAACCAGAACTCTTCTGCCTCAGTCAGCCTTTGCTTTTATTGCTAGTAATGAAATAATATTACAACCGTTTTAAATCCAGTGCAAAACTTCAAATTAATTATTTAGATTAAGTTAAACCAAATAATATTTGAAAATACTCTGAAAATTTTATTCTTGTCTGAAATTATGGATAAAAATGAATGAAGAGTATATTTTTGTGGTATAAAAATTACAATAAAGTCAAAATTCTAACACCTAATTGGAAAACTAAATAGATTTTATCATTGCTTACCTACGTCATATTAAATTAATAATCATCTATACATATATATGAACAGTACAGAACTGTAATATTGAGCCATAAAATATAGATAGCAGATTGTACGTGCAAGGGATCGCTGTAACTTCTCCGACAGTCAGGTATCGTATTTAGCTAAGCATTTCATCCAATGGTATCGTAACATATAGACCGTAGTATGGGAGCTGCAACGGGACTGCTACTGAGTTGGCATGCTCCACTTGCGTCTCATGTTATATTAAAAAAATAAACTAAATACTACAGGCACGTCTATAAGTCGTTTGTAAACTTCTCATGCTATTTAATATATTATGACAGTAAGAACGAGTGTTGTTACTGACCGCGTGTGTACTTCATTTTGCTTTTATATCTCCAAACGTACGTATTAGGAACGGTTGTATTTGATACTTTAATTAACAATTATGATTTTACTGCTAAGCATTAAGCGTGAAGTAGTCCTTAAATAGCTAGTATACTTTTAAAATGATTCCGTTGTAAAATGGAGCTAATTATGAAAAACAAGAATTGAGCCTAACTAAATTTGGAGACTCTTCTGACTATGGGAATACCTAAACGTGTTGTTCGTCTTTTTAGGGGAGTATACGAAGTATTTTATTTATATATTCACAAATTTATCATAATAAAACCACCATGCATCTTTTCAACAGTGGTAGTGGAGTAACGTTTGTTTTGCATTTACTCGAAGTGAGTGAGATTTCTGGAGGCCCAACTCCCTTTCCCCCCTTTCCCCCCATCCCCCCTCTCCTATTTCCTATCTCCTCATCCCCAATCTTATTTCCGTCCCGCATCTTCCCATCCTTCATGAGCCTCAACGGAGGTTGTCTCTTACCATCAGGTGACCCGTCTGTTCGTCTGTCCCCCTATATATACTTATATAAAAAAAAAACGAACCTGACACATGCAAACAAAATTATTGCCTCTCCATCGCAATGAAATCAATAACTGTGTCCGAATCCAGGAGATCGTTAAGCGCACAGTGAGTATTCGAGGCACTGGTGAGATAGACCTGGCATCGTACGACAAGTACTACCGCAAACAACTTATGTTTTTGCGGTAGTACTTGTAGTTTTACTTCAGCCTCAGTTCAAATTTATTTGTTTTATATTCAAAGTGGGTGTAATCTGCGGACCCTGAAGGAACATACCTTCTTTCAGTAGTGTTGTACGTGGCGTGTACGGGACGCCGAGGGAATTATTAATGTGTTGCTAACATAGCCACACCTGGATGCGCTCGCCTTGCTAAGACATACAGGATGGATAGCCAGGATTTTGTTCTTGAAATAATATAATAGTATCTCATTCTGAGAAAGCGCTCGTCGCCTCCCTGTCTTTGTATCTACGGCTCACTGAGATCGATGTCTCTGGAAAAGTCACTTCTGCCCTCTTATAGATCTTCGAAACATATCAGAAAATAAAACGAATAGTTAATATAATAGTTTATCTGAGTAGAAAAGTCTGTTTTAATGTTACATATGCATACACATTTTAGAAATTTGGGTGAAGTAGGTATATTTAAACCACAGATAGATGTCGAGGCAGTAGAAAAAACAAATCGACAAATGGCATACCCATCGATTAAGCCACAGCGGTCATAAAATGCTGGTTGGCTTCTGTGCATCCTGTATGTAAAATGAATGATAATGTTATATCTTTCTGTTTTATTGAATAAACTAAAACAGCTTCATAATAACAGTCTGAAATCTACGGAATAAGTTACTAGCATTATCAGCCGCTAAGGCAATCCAGTGAAAGCGGAATTATGGTGATTCAGGATTTGCGGCCACTTTAATTATTTCTCGACTACACGGGCCCTGTATAAAATATTTAAATTTAATGCATAATGCGTTCAGTGTTCTTAATTGATTGTTGCTAGAGAGATGTTAATTAGTTTAAGCGATGACTAAAGATACTGCTATTTTTACTGTTTTATATAGCAGTTTGTGGAAAATAGAAACTGTCATCATTATTTGTAGTATAGGTGTATTTTTTTGCTTTTAAATATTGCTATATAATTTGAGGTTCTACGGAGCACACATTTATATAAATACATATGCTCGCGCCTTATTTCCGTCCAGGAGAGGGTAGAACACCATTTGCTACGATCCTGATACATAACCTTCGCTTCTTCCACATTCATCAATCCTCTCATAAACGCTCGTCGGTCACGGAGGGTACAGCACAGTTTTTAGGTAGAGTAGCCTACGTGATTTAAGCATAATTATTTGTTAATTATAAACGAAAGCTGTGGAACATATATAACCATCGACCCAATATAATGCACTATAAGATGCTCCAGACAAAAGGTACGTTTGAATTTTTTTTTCGTTTAGGAATATTTTCCGTGTCACGGTCGGCTTTACATTCTTTCAAAAAACAAATACAATTAACAAACAGACTCAGAACAAATATTTGTTGACACAATTTTTGCTCTTAAACCCACACCCTCTGGGTCACCAGTCATGATTACTAACCAATAGACCAATAAACCCGTCTTGGATAGAGAACCCACAGCCCAAACATGAAGTATGGGCTTAAATAAAGCCATTATACACGGAACTATTAAAAAGACGCAAAAGCTTGAGGACGTAATAAATCGCTCGTTCTCTTGGACCGCACAGTGAGCAACATGGTTTAATTAATTCTGCCACAACGTCGACCAGACCAAAGCGATATTTTTAATTAATATGTTCCCGTTATTGTTTTGTGAAGAGTTTTTGGTACTAGTTTTCGTTTGTTTTGTCAATAACTTGACCCTAATTTTGATGGTGTATTGGACATTGGTTGCATATACTAAAAACACACACGTTACTAGTGTTCTTGTTGACCGCTCCAACTGAGCTATAATGCTTGTTTCAGGAATGAGCTCACGATGGTACTGCACTGCTATGCCTTAGCCATTACGGTATGACCCCTTAATTATTGGAGATTACTGGACAATGAGACAATGGAAGCCTTTAATAACTATCAGCGAAGGACCCGTGATTGCTGCGATAGTTTGTGTATGTATGTATTGTTTTAACATTCTAAACCAAAAGCTTACTTATACGCTTTGAAGGGTGAGCAGATGTATAGAGTGCACCCTTATATTAAAAAGGTGGTGCTCCGGTTTGTGAGCGTCTTTCACTATTCGATTAAGTACGTTTATTATTTTAAATATGTTTATTTTTTTCCTATTTAGTTTTGATTATATTATTATATATTAAACATATGTATGCATTAACATACATTTAATTGTTTTAAACAAATTGAGATACGTAGGTAATTTTTATACTTTAAATTGTATTTAGGGCAAGACTATAATCTTTATTTGTGCCAGAATTCCATCCAGATCTCTTCAGTTGTTTTGGTGTGATTGAGAAAAAACTTTTATCATAACTTTCTTATTGTTGTTCTTGTAAATATAATAATTATATATAACAAAATAAGCATCAAACTACTTCACTGGAGTCTTTATAAACCGGAATTATCTTTAGTCAGAATCAATAAACACATTAACACACATCAAAAAGTTAGTGTTCTGCGTAAAAGTTACTTAATTAAAAAATGGTACATTCAATTTGTTTTTCGAGGTGTGTTCAAGTGTTAATAAATTATAGAAACGTAACGTGTTTTGAGCTTAGATATTTTGCTGTGTTCTTTCTCTATATATGTAAGTAAACATCTCTGACTACTGTTAAATAATTTCGTGACAAAGTTAAAATAGTATTTTTCAACGTAAATATCCTTTTGACTATCTTTCTACAGAATGATATCGTTTTGCTTATAAACGTGATAGGGTTGCATTTTCAATCTTCTTTCAATTAACGTTCTGCGTCTCAAGAAACTGTTATAGAAATTTGTATTTATACAGACCAACAACTTTGAATGAGTTAACACCTTAACCATACTTTGATTAAACGTCTCTAATCTAACAGATTTATGTGTGTACCCTGTTTCAATATGTTAACTAGTTAGGATATACAATAAATATAGTGAATATTCAATGAGAGTTATGTAGGAATTAGGCGTTAACATTATTTAGCCCTTCACATATGGTTGAATAGTTTCTTCTATGTTCAAGCCCAAAAATTAGGCAGCTTCGTCGGATGAGCTGACTGTAGTGTTTTTCTAGATCCTTTATAGAATTAATTAATCTTATAGTGTAACCTATCTGTTTACGTTTGCCTCAAATGAAGAGACAGATCCAATAACCTTCAGAGAAGAATTAAAAGTCTTTATAAGTTTTAGTTGCTCGTATCGTCAACAAAAAGTTGCTCGTCTACAAATTAGCTTCCTACATTGAGGTATCAAATAGTGAGCAAGTATTTAATTATTTGACCCTTAGAGCATTTCCGTCCCGTTGGCTCTTTTGAATCCAACTTAAAATAGGTGGACTGTTACAGAAGTGTTTCATGAAATTAGATTGTTCTTCTCGAGACGTTTACTAGTTCCGAGACATTGTAGAGCGCAGTGTAGACACAGCTTCAATTTTGTTGTCGAGGAAGGAATGTGCATATATTTAAATAGTGAAGAATGAACTACGAAATTTAATGTTCGTCGGGTTGTAAAGCATTGCGACGTTGACTGTTTTATTTCGTATAAAAGTTGTAATTAAAAAGTTGTTTACCTAATATATATACATACATGTACTCACGCCTATACTGATGAAAGAGTACACAGAGGCGCATTATACGCCCACATTTAAACAAACGTAATCCAATACAGTCCCACATCCGAACACTCACAATATAAAAATGTTTTTTTTTTTTGTAATTTTAGAGCTATCAGATATGTCGTTTTACCAAAAGACATCTTACGTTCAACAAAGAAGTTTACAAACGATGTAAATAAACTATATCACACACAATCTCAAAACTGTTTGTTTCAGTCGAAGGTTATAAAGACGTTACCGACTCACTTAATGCACTTTTTTTAAGTAAGTTAACCGTTTTTTATTATAAAGATTTTACTGTATGTGTATTAATATTTTTTTTTGTTTCTTCAGCTGCATCCCATTTGATTTGTCGAGATTAGGGCTTAATATAAAGTCAAACTAGAGATTAAAATAAAAAAGTTCGAGTTGTTAGCTTGGATTAATTTTAATTGGATTAATTTAATATTTTAAGATAATCTTTATTTGGTAAAGGACCTAAAAGTAATTAAATATCAGTTTCTACGACGACTGAACTGCATGACAGCTGCCATAAGACTGTGTTTGGGCGGTTAAGCATGCAGACTACTTTTAACCTCCCTGACATACACAGAAAGAATTGGTTTGTGCTTCTAGCATACGATTAAAGTTTTACAGATAAAAAAATCTGCAGGAAATTCTAATCTAATCTTATGATTGCACGTCCATATTGAGCTATAATAACTTTACAATTTTATATATATTATTTATGGGATAGGGGGCAAAAGAGCAGATGGATCTCCTGATGGTAAGTGACTACCCCCACCTATGCAGGTGATCTGGATGGAAAGTTTACTGTTTACTAACTGCTGCCGGCGATTCGTTGTAGTAGTAGTACGAAGTACTGTAGTACCTAATTTCATCGGTGAGCGGTTTTGGTGTGATTGAGTAACGAACCTAAATATAAACCCAATTATAAGAAGAAACTAGTGTTATTTTACCTACGATTTGCTTGACTGTCATTATTAGCTGTTATAGTCCAGGAGCCGGTAAAACTGAAAGTCCCGTCATAGCCGAATCAAAAATTTTCATTCAAATAAATAGAACATAAGCATAGGAATAAATTAAGCTCGGTATGCGTGGATTTGCCGATACAATGTAAAAAAAAAATGGGAAAATGTTTTACCGTCATCGCGGATATTTTTTTTTATGTATTCTTTTTTTTTTATGCAATAGGGGGCAAACGAGCAGACGGGTCACCTGATGGTAAGTGACTACCGCCGCCCATGGACACCCGCAACTCAAGAGTCACAAGTGCGTTGCCGGCCTTTTAAGTAGGAGTACGCTCTTTTCTTGAAGGTTTGAAGGTCGTATCGGTTCGGAAATACGGCACGCAACAATTTGTTCCATAAGCTGGTTGTGCGAGGCTTAAAGCTTCTGGATAAGCACACAGTGGTGGAGTGCCAATCGTCCAGGTGATGGGGATGGATATTTTGTCGCGTAGGACGATGGCGGAAACCAGCAGCCGGTATAAGTCCGAACAATTCCTCTGAACACTCCCCATGATACAAGCAATAGAGGATGCAGAGTGAAGCTACATCTCTACGTAACGCCAAGGTGTAAAGTCGATCAGAAATATCTTGGCAGTCGATGATGCGAGTCGCTCTCCGTTGAATGCGGTCAAGAGGCAGAAGTTGGTACTGGGGTGCACCTGCATAGAGATGAGAACAGTATTCCATGTGCGGCCGAACCTGCGCCTTATAAAGTTGCAGGCGGTGGGCCGGAGTAAAATACTGTCTCGATCTGTTTAGCACACCAAGCTTCTTCGAGGCTAATATAGCCTTACTCTCTAACTGACCGCGAAACTGGACTTCGCTTGATATATCGACGCCAAGGATTCCGATACTAGTTGATGCAGTTAGAGAAGTGCTCTCAAATTGAGGGGATACGACCAATGGCATCTTTTTAGCCGTGAACGCGCAAACCTGCGTCTTCGTGGGGATAAACTGGACTAGGTTAAGTCGACCCCAATCTGAAACTTTTGATAAAGAAGTTTCGATTTCAGACACAAGTTTGTATCGGCTTTCGATGACGTTTACCCGAGAAATGTTAGCGAGGCCAGTGTAAAAAGGGCATCACTCGTGCTATCGTCTGCATAGCAATAGATGCTGCTAATCTGCAGCATGTCATTGATATGCACAAAAAACAGCGTGGGTGATAGCACACAGCCTTGTGGGACACCAGAATTAACAGACTTGGAGTCGAAGCATGCACCGTCAACAACGACCTTGATGCTTCTGTCTGTAAGAAAACTGGTGAGCAAATTGCACAGTTTCTCGGGAAGCCCATAGGAAGGAAGCTTCGCAATTAGCGCTTTGTGCCAGACCCGATCGAAGGCCTTCGCCCCGTCCAAACTAACGGCCAATGCTTCACCCTTGGTCTCGATCGCCTGTGCCCACCGGTGAGTCAAGTAAACAAGAAGATCACCAGCTGAACGACCCTGACGGAAGCCGTATTGTCCATCATTGAGGAGCTGGTGGTCTTCTAAGTACCGGAGGAGCTGGCAGTTAACAATGGATTCCATTATCTTGGAGAACACGGAGGTGATGGCTATGGGTCTGTAGTTGGACGGATCCGAGTGATCTCCTTTTTTAGGGATCGAGTGCACTAGAGCTGTCTTCCATGAGTTCGGGACTACGCCAAGAGAGTAGGAAAGCCGATAAAGGCGCGTTAAAACCGGTGCCAACTCTGGAGCACACGTCTTCAGCACGATAGGAGAGATTCTATCGGGCCCACTCGACTTATGAACGTCGAGGGAAATAAGCGCTTTACGCACTGCTCTTTGTGTAAACCAGACTTCCGGCATGTGGGTCTCGCACTGCGGTATGGTCGAGTTGGACGCAAAGAGCCGACTTCGCCCCAACAATTACTCTTTTGAGGGACCTGGAGGCAAAGTTTTATTGTTTCTTTAATGTGCTGGTCTTTACATCCCGTGCTGTCGCTGCATTAACCCATGCTTGGTAACATTCCTGCTTTCGGCGGGACGCCGCTTTGCAGGTTCGACCACCGGTTGCCACCTGTGGGAATCAGGGAGAATGGAATGAAAAGTTCCATACCCTGAAGCACAACATCCGCGACATAGTCGGCAACGACATTGGGATCATCCGGCGAGAAGCAAACCTGCCTCCATGGCATGGCAAAGAATGTTGGCATTCCATCCCAGTCTGCTGACCTATAGTGCCATACGCGGCGACTACCTGTAACTCGCGGCCGCAGCGAGATCGCTGATCGCTTCGGATGGGACCAGCTGGAGCACTGAGTCTGCAGCCATTCGGACGTGGTCAATGAGTCGGTCCGTTTCGGCATCACCGCTATGGGACCTGTAGAGGCATAGGTAGATGCGGGGATGGTCTTCGCAGTCTACATACACGTAGCCATAAGATGGAGAGGTCCCTACCATCAAGATTGCCGAGGCGGCGAGAAGTGATATCGTTTCTAACGTACACGCATACACCAGCCTTAGGAGCAAAGGAGTGTTCCAGTCCGTACCCAGGGTAGCAGAGGTAGGATGTATCCGCTGGAGATGATATCTGCGTCGCAGTTAAAAAGAGAAAGGCCGGCTTTGCTGTCTCAAGGTGGTGGTGGACAGTGTCGAGGTTAGAATGTAAGCCCCTGATGTTACAAAAATCAGTGTGACAGGAGGTGCCATGGTATGCCTTCTCTTGCCTCGAGCAGATTTTAAAAGCGCAGTTATCCACGCTCAGGTATAATCCGTACTGAGGGTGGACGTCCAGGGGGAGATTCTCCAACGCTAGCGCTGGTACCCCCCTGGGGTATCCTTTTTGTTAATAGCGCTATCATTAGGGAGGGTGGGGGATTTTGGGCCTCCGGAGACCTCACTCATTTCGGGGAAATGCAACGCAAGCGTTACTTCACAACCGGTTTTCTGTGAGGCCGTGGTATCGCACCAGTCGAGCCGGCCCATTCGTGCCTAAGCATGGCTCTACCACGTATAAATAATTTTTACAAGAAACATATTTATTATTGATGTAATATACGATATCATAATAATTATGTAACAACGGTAATTCGACAATAAGCATTTACTCCAAAATAAATGTATTGAACATCGTAGATTTTGGAGTAGATGCTAATATAGTTTATGCACTTCAAGATGGTATGCGGGATTTTTCCGGCAGTTTTTGAGCACGCATACCAAGATATTTTTAAAAATTACATAAAAATGAATAAAAAAAAAAAAAGTTTCCGGCATGATGGAGAAATTTTAGCCCTCATCACACACTTCAAATAGGTATGCCAGACACTTCCGGCAAGAAAAAGTGGTTTGCGTGATTTTTTTCTAAAAGCCAATAAAATTTACTGTCGAATACATAAAAAAAAATAATATCCTCCCCATTATTTTTCCTATTTCTTTAATTTTATTTTTATTACATTGTTTCGGCAATAGAAATCCACGCATACCGAGCTTAATTTATTCCTATACTTATGTTCTATTTATTTAAATTTTCGATTCCGCTATGACGGGACTTTCAGTGCTACCGGCTCCCCGCCTATTAGTAAACGTGAAATAAAATAGAATAAATATATTTTAGATGGAACCAGCGGACAATGTACTCATTTTCTATTGATTAACTAACTTTAGTTTTAGTCTAACCAACAAACCGTATTGAACTACCTCCCATGCCATATTATCAAAGCCGCCACACCAGTGAGGGAAACCATTTAAGCCAAAAGCGATATTCAAATATTAAGTGAGCGCTTCCCCTTCTGGAGGCGCTGGCTGCTCGCAGGTATCAAACGTTGCACACCGGAAGCTCATTGCACTCTACTTCCGGTGGATAATCACTTCCGCTATTGTGCGGCCGCCGTTTGACTGCCGTCTTCCAATTTTAGAATGATAAATGATCTAGTGGCTGCTTTGTATAGTTACTGTGTCTCCATTACGTGAAAGAAAAAATACTAAGACACTTTTTTAGAAGGTTATTGAAACCAAAGCCTAATAAAAATCGTGATGATTAAGGCCGCTGATCTATCAATGAAACTAATTCTGTTCTAGAAAAGAGCGTACTCCTACCTAAAAGGCCGGCAATGCTTTTGTGACTCTTTATTTATCGGGTGTCCATGGGCGGCGGTAGTCACTTACCTTCAGGTGACCCGTCTGCTCGATTGCCCCCTATCGCATAAAAAAAAAAATCAATGGAAAAAGAGTACACATATGTATTAGTGTAAAACGGAGCTGTCTTTACATCACAAACTTCTTACAACCGTGTGTTTGAAAATAAATTAAAAACATATGTGGTGGTCTATTAACCCTTGAATTTCAGACGCATACATTTATAAAACGATCAGATAACAAGCTTCTCACAGTCAATTGCAAACAATTAAAAAGAAAAGGTGAATCTACTCAAACAAATATGATGAATACCTCAGATCTAATTGCACTTGTTTCAGTAGAAACACATATTAATAAAATTCATCTTGAGTTTCCAACTTCTCAAGTATTTTCAATTACACTCCTCGAAAATCAAACACGGGACTCAGATTAAAAATATTATATAACAAACAAAATTTATTAAAAGTACTCTCACGTTCATTTCGACAGATACTCGTTTTTAATAGACAATTTTAATTGGATTTCCATTACATTAATATAAGTTATCTGCAAAGAAGAATTCTTTGAAATTTTCATTAGAAAGTGACATAAATTTTTAGTTATCAATAATAAAAGTGATAAAAAGACTAGCGAAATGTCTAAATCAACATAACATAATACAATCTCCGTTACTCATTATTATCTGTACTGAAGGTAGATAAAACCAATATTTCGCCTAAAATTCGTATTAAACGCACCTGTTCACAAAATTTGTGACTTGAACACCCATCCCTTATAGGTACGGATTTGTCTAGAAATGCTCCTAAACTTTGCATATTTATTACTTAACCCGCAAAAGGCCACGAGGGTCTATGAGAACAGACAATTTATCTTTTATGTTTATACTCGAGTCATGCTCACAACACGAGGTGAGGCTTATAGTGAGTAATGGCTTCCAGATTTACTTTGTGTTCAAATGTATTTGCTAACACTGGAAATTAAAGTGAACATTTATAGAGTCTGGCAGTAGTTTACAACTAGGCGGGGCCCAGATATTGGACTAGTTCTTATAGGTCGTGACATTGTATAATAGCAGGAAATTCAGCCATCTAGTCATTAGGTCCATTTTGTTTTTAAATGTTTACTAAGGTAATTGTTTCATAATAACTAATGACTAAACCAACGAAAAATGGGAAACATGAAACGAAAAACATGAATTTTTTTTTTTTTTATATTATAGGGGGACAGACGAACAGACCCGTGTCATTAAAATGTTGATATGATCCTCCAATTACCTCTGTCTCTCCGAATGATTATAATCCATTCTAAGGTTGCCTGGAAGAGATTGCATATAGCAATAAGGCCGCAATTTGTACATTATATATTTGACAAGTGTATAACATGTATTGTATTTTACTTTAAGAATGATGTACAAATAAAGAGTTTTCCATCTATTTGAAATTTGTTTTGTATTGGAAAGTGTTTTTTTTTTATACTATACGGGGACAGACGAACAGACGGGTCACCTGATGGTAAGTGACACCGCCGTCCATGGACACTTGCAACTCAAGAGTCGCAAGTGCGCTGCCCGCCTTTGAGGGTGATGAGGGATGGGGGATGCAGGGAGCGGAAAGAAGAGGGGAGGGATGAGGAGATGGGAAAGAGGAAAAAGGAGATGAAGGGAGAGAAAAGGGGGGAGGGGGAAGTGGGCCTCCGGAAACCTCACTCAATTCGGGGAAATGCAACGCAAGCGTTACTTCACAACCGGTTTTCTGTGAGGCCGTGGTATCGCACCGGTCGAGCCGGCCCATTCGTGCCTAAGCATGGCTCTACCACTGAAGAAAGAAATTAAATAAATCTAATATAAGTTTCACGAACAACATTTAACAATTAATGTGCAAAATTCAACTTAGTTCTAAATCAAATGAATTTGAATGCTATCAATAAATAAGTGAGTAAGTTATACATATAACATATTTCAAAGGGAATAAATTACACACTTTTGAATTATTACATTGCTTTCTCTGATAATTGATCTTTTTTCTATACAGAGCCGTGTGGCCGGGCCAGGGTCGGTCGAGTGGACCCCAGCCATACATTTACATATTCAAGTCGGACGCGACGGGGGTTATCACCCGTCGAGTTAGTACCGAACTTTACTTTCATTGCGGTAATTAATTTAGGAGATACCTCCCCCGTAATAATTGTAGGGTACTCGACGGTATGTTGACATCGTTTCTTGCGATTAACTTGAAATATGGATGGGTTTACTTATAGAGATGCGGTGCTATGTTGTGGGTGTATCTGGTCCATTATGATACTTCCCATTATTGTATGTTTGTGATTTCTCACTGTACGTTAATAGTAGGGCTGTTTTAAGGTTTATGTTTTTCTTTAGTTGACTTTGACCTTTACATGATCTTATTGTATTCTTTGCATATAAATATGTAAATGTTTACGTCAATCCTCAGGCTTCCCTACTAGTACGTAAGCTATAGTTGAAAAAAAAAAAAAATGTGTTTATTCGTTCTTTGATGGTCGTGAATAGGGTAAAATCAATTTTTTGTTCATACTGATCGGACGTTTAATACTTAAAGTATCAACACTGCTTCGCACTTAGACAGTGACAGTTGCAAAATCGTATGCACAGCTTCCCATTAGATCTGATTGATATTTCACTTTATACTTAATTACCTAATTCACAAAATATTTACTATATATTTCCTTTAGTTAATTCTTTTAACCATCAGAAACATTGAGGTCTCGTTATTCAGCTGCAGTACATTATATGACAGACAGACTAATAATTTTAAAATAAAACATTTAAAAAAGAATGTCCCGGAGTCTGCTTCATAGGATATACGAGTATGTACGTGTTGTAACAGGCTGTTGTAAAAATACCTATAATTGCTTTAATAGAAATAAATGATTTTGATTTGGTTTAAATTTGCTTAGCCCTAAACTTCATATAAAATATGTTATTGTACCCTAATTACTATACTCTTACCGACATATATTTCTTATATGGGATGTGACTGTCAAGTCAAATCAGTTTCTCTTTTGAGACTAATGTCAAAACGGTATGTCCTGTTGAACAATTGAAATGCCTACTTGTGACGTCATACTCTGCCATAGTCTAGACATTTTCTTTTAACATCTGTTTACATACATACTTACCTGTGTGATGCCTGTATCCCAGAGATAGAGCAACCACTTTGTGTCAATTAGAATTTGGTCCCACTTACGTAACAGAGGGCAGGCTTATTGCCGTCAACTGGGTACTTAAAATATTATGTGTAAATGAAAAGGGAAAGCTCAGACCAAGGGAAGTCAATTGATAGAAGTAATTGGTTATACTGATGGATTGGGAGATATGAGCAACAGCCCGTGGATGTCAAACATTTAAAACAATTCAATTTAGATAACTATTTGCAAGTATTCTATTATTTTTAAATCATACTTTGTTATTAGATAAAGAAACAAAGTCGATTCTTAGTAATTATTGCTATCAGCTTAATACCTTATATATTATCAGTATTTGTTAACCGTATTTTATGGTATTCAGACCCAATATAAATTTAATTAACTTACTCTCTTAGACCAAATATTTATTGGCAGTGATATACCTCATTTTACACCATAGGCTCATAGCTAGATAAGGGTAGGTTAATATATATATGTATAGCGTACGGTCGTCACGACATAATGCAAGCCAGACCGTAGTGGGGTCGTTGAAGGCAGTCGTGTGCCGTTCGGTTTATCTTTCCACTACATTTGTCCGGCCGGCGGCGCGCTGATCCGACAAAAATGTCGTCCTGTCCAATCACGGCTTTAAACGATCTGCTTTTGTCAATGTGGGGATACTGGAACGTTTTTTTTTTGTTAATTATTAGGTATTAAATTTTAGATATATCAGTTGACTTACAGTCAAAATATCGGTTTCGTTCGTAAGAATTTAGAAGAAGAAGTGCGGTCTTTTGGTCTCTAAATGTGGTGTACATTACAATTTTGTCTCAACTGCATGCAATGCAATTAAATTAGTCGCATCATCATCGATGTGACTGATTTGAATGCACTGTGCCCCATCCACGAGACACAGGAAATTAAGTCAAATAGGACATTGTTGATGTGGGTAATTAAATTTGGCGAATTATCAGGACGGGAGCATCCGAACGAAATGAATTTTACTGTAAATAAAATAAGTTTTACAAATTCTTCTAGGGAGTTTTCTGGGTAGGTCATTGGTCCTCTACTCCAATATGTCCAACCTATTAAATATATTGTATAGTTCTGAACCTATTCGCTATATGTAAGAAATTCAGTTACGTTATGTTTTTAACATTTTGTTAGGTTTTGTTATATGTGTGAAATTCAGTTATGCTCTGTTTTAACATTTTGATACGTTCTTCCTATTAGATTAGCATACACACTGCCCGGAAAATATTTAGAATTTCAATGTGGCCCGTTTCTATGCATGCTGGATCGTAAATATGCATTACAGCAGCGAGAATATGCGGAACCTAATACCGACAAACATTTTATTTAATTGGAATGCAGGGCATCAGGATAACATAAACCGATCAGCTTACAATGAGAAAGTACGTTGCATACCTCTATATGTAATTTTCATGCTTATCAAGTATTGAACTGTAATTCGGTAAGATTTCTTTAGTTGATTTTCATTATTTGAATAGTATTGATTATTCTGATAAGGTGATTTTTGGGAGAGATTTACATTTGTATTAAGGGGCCTAGTCAGACTAGTTTCGGACCCAACGGGGACCTTTGTCGGGAATTAAGCAACTTTCCACGACGTGTCAGGCGCTGTACTGTAAAGCGTGCACCGCAGCAGCGGTTTATCCTAAATGAAAAGAGATTGTTGTTGTTAAAGAACTTTAAGAAATGTTGCTATATTATTATAATAATATTATAGAATGCTAGGTATATTTATGTGTCCCAAAGATAATCGAAATAAAACTTTATCTTGTGTCGTGCTCTGGATAACTAAATAAATTATTTCTTTTCTACTTTCAATTTGATTTTTTTATTCGTTTCAGCAAAATAATTTCTTGTCAAACGAAATGTCCTTCTGTGAAGGCCGTTTCTTTTTATGAAGAAAATGATTAAATAACACTACTCGGCTAAATTAATTTTACGAATTTCGATTTGTCGTTCTATCGCTATCAATCTTAGAAAAACCAGACCAGTTTTTTTAATCGCTTCAAGGTTAATAATTCAAGATTTAGGCTTTTATATAAATGAATGATACCGTGAGACGTTGTTTTTCGTTGGACTTTTTGTGTTATTGGAATCTGAATTTAATATATTGATGACATCTAATGTGTTAAGGGCTCGGATAAGGGCCTCATTTACCCATAGGTCAAACGCTTGCGCTTGCTAACGTTGGCGCTATGCTCTTATTCTTGCAAGCCCTATGTAAGTTCCTAAAACAAAAAATAATAAAAGCGCCTATAACAAACTAAACCTAGCTTATACTTCGATCCAAATATCCAATTTGAAAATGTCGTGGAAAGATGCTAGATTACTACGTAAGTGTCTATAGGTCACTTTTAAAACTTTTCTAATTCTTTGGACACTACTTACTTCGGGATAAAAAGCCTTAAAGCTTTTTTACTCCTTTTCTATACCAAATATATTAATATATTATTATTAAAATGTGCTAGTTAAGGTTTTTATATCAATGTGTGACTGCAATGGCTTAAGGAGTAACAACGGTTGATAATACTTGCTCATCACTAACGCTTGTTCATACTAACGATTTGAAACTTCGCACTGAGTTTCAAAAGCACAAAATGAGTAATTTATGCGACTTTTCACTTTTTCTGCTTCCATTTAGATTTGATTGGTTTGATTTACGTTTCGACAAAATTATGGTAAAATTTGTTTTATTTCATTTCTGAAAATCTTAAAAAATATTTAAATTAAAAGAAAGTTAAAATTAATCTTAATTCAAGACACAATACTTATGCGATGCTTTCTTAGTGTTTATTATAATTATAATTTCTTTTTTGATATTAAAACTAAACCAGAACTTAGTTTAAATTGGATACAGAGCAATTTATGACATTTTTTAAGCAATAAAATTAGAGATCAAAATTTACAGGGTAGCTAGACTGAAGTATTTATTTATTTAATTTTATAAAAAGTATTTAAGACTGTAATTAACTAACATAATACCTGTTAGGTGGTGTTTCATAAAATTTTATGGCAGACCCATCTTGCAGTATAAGTTCCTTACTTCCTTACTAATATAAAGGTATGTTTGTTTGTTTGTTATGCGTTTTCATACCTTAGTTACTCCAGTGATCATCATTATTCAATTATTATGGCTGACATACGAATGGCGATACGTTTTACACAATATGGACATGAGTAATTGACATTGACATTTACGAACAATATAAATTTCTAAATTTAATCCAGGGGAGAACTATGCAGTCAATTATTTAGGTTTATGCTTTGTGTCTCCTGGAAGTTCTGAGTATGTCATGCTCGCCTAGAAGTCCTGCCAACGGTGGCGTATCTGTAGGGCCTTCCGGCTCCCTTTGGTATGACTGATATAGATGATGGCTGGCGCATGCACCATGCTCATGGACGAGTGCTGGTAAACGGGGTTGGTCATCTCCGGACTGGTACTACTTAACATAGAGTAGTAATTACCATAAACGTAATTTCAGAATGATATATTGCATTGTCCTCAAATGGTATCTTGTTTTATGTACACTTATTATAAATTTTGTTAAATACTTGAAAAAGAGTATCCTTTGAGTTTCTTACTTATTCTTCACAGTAGGATCTCCGTATTGGAACAGATAACTAGTTGCACGTCAGTCGTGTCAGTCGTCAACTACAATCAGTGTTAGTCTGACCGACTTCCTCTCTTAACAATTCAAAAATACCTGTATTTTTTTTTTGTGTGATTTAAATTTTTTTTATTGGAAAGAGTGTAGCTCCTGCGGTATCCCAAAACAGGATTTGACCATGAAATACCGAGCAAAATATGAATAATTTTTCAAATTGCATGTTTTTTTTGCAAGTTGAAAGCAAAGGCGCATTGAAGGCGGTTATTTAATTTTTTAAAGTAAACTTATCTCTTAACGGTCCATACATTATTAGAGTTAGTAGCGTCAGAGATCTTAGCGTATTATACGTTAGTTAACTTCTTTTCGATAACCACGTAGACTCTGCAGTAAATATAGCGTCACAAGCCTTGGGGTTTATTTTTAGAACCAGTTAAAATTTTCGTTCCTTAAAACCATTAAAGGTATTATACTGTGCATATGTGCGCAGCCACCTCGAGTACGCGTCTCAGGTATAGAACTCTCAACATAACATTTACAAAGCTTGTATTGAATCTGTCCAGACCAAATTCCTGTGGTGTTTAAACTTTAAGGCAAAACAATCATCTCCTGACTACAAATACCGGTGGAAGCGATACCACTTCCTACCGTTGTGAGATAAGACGCCCTATTAGTGATATCTACTTCATGGCTAATATTGTGAATTGTACATTGACTGTCCTGAATTACTTAGCAGAATACTTCTAGCACTAATCATACCGACATCAGCAAAAAGTAACACTTAAAGTTCCTTCACAGAATCGCCAGCGTCTTCTGGGGCAAATGTATAATCCTGTTCGCATCTGACCTAATTATTGTGGAATGCACAGTCTGTCACAATGAATAAATAAGATTTGAAATTTAAATGTTTTTTTTTCCTTTTTCTTAGTAAGCAAATATTTTGTTTGTCACATTCCTTTTGCGTGTTTTGAATTAATGTCTTATTATATGTTTCTAAAATATTTTTGTATTTTTATTTATTTCTTTAAAACTTAATGCACAAAATGCACAAGGTGGACTTAATGCCAAAGGCATTCTCTGGCAGTCTACCTTAGGGTGATGTAGAAATGACTGAAGTAGGTGCATTAAACAGTATTAGCAAATAACTTAAAGAAAATATAGAAATTTAAATGTGGAAGCTTGTAATTTGGCAATTTTTTTCATCTAAACCTGAGTAAAAATCATTAATAGTGATATTATTA
This sequence comes from Tyria jacobaeae, assembly GCA_947561695.1. Lineage (NCBI taxonomy): Eukaryota > Metazoa > Arthropoda > Insecta > Lepidoptera > Erebidae > Tyria > Tyria jacobaeae. The sequence continues at coordinate 22,746,441 of OX387213.1, forward strand.
CTCTGTAGACTTGCTGTGAAATCAATTATTTTATTTTAAAATAAAATTAACTAATCCCTACCTCCCTGGGTCACCTGATCGTAAGTGACAACCTCCATCCATGGACACCTGCAACTCAATAGTCTTAAATTCGCTGCCCACCTTTGATGGTGATGAGGGGTGGGGGGATGTGAGGAGGAGAAAGAGGAGTAGGGGGTGAGGAGATGAGCAAGAGGAGTGGGGGAATGAGGTGAAAGGAAAAAGGAGAGGTTGAGTTGGGATTCCGGATACCTCTCCAAAGCTGGACGCCGCTGCGTCCGCCCTTGGGCGACTTTTGCCCAACTTGGGTGGACCCAGCGTCGCAACAAGACGGCTGTACACGGGGGTTGTCCGGTCAATGGCACTATACGGTGCACCGGCGGAAGCTCTGACCGCCCAGAATAGGGCACGCCTCTGGCGCCCTCAGAGGGTCATGGCGGTTAGAGCCATACGCGGTTACCGCACCGTGTCAACGGAGGCGGCGTGCGCGTTGGCCGGAACTCCTCCGTGGGATTTGGAGGCGGAAGTGCTCGCCGAAGTTTATCGGCGGACGACTGATTTCCGGGCGGGTAGTGGCAATCGACCCCCGCCCGAAGAGATAAGCGAGTGGCGTGAGGCCGCTCGCCGAGCCACTATGGCTCGTTGGTCATCCCGGCTGGAGGTTCCACGTGCTGGCTTAGCCACCGTGGAGGCGCTCCAGCCGGTCATCGTCGAGTGGGCAGGGCGGCAGCACGGGACCCTTTCTTTCCGACTAACGCAGGTTCTTTCCGGGCACGGTTGCTTCGGAAAGTACCTGCACTCGGTCGCTAGGAGAGAATAGAATAGAATAGAATATACTTTATTGTACACCTTAAAAGAAAAAATTACAGTACTTATGCAAAATAGAAATGTACAATGGGCGGCCTTATCGCTAAATGCAATTTCTGCCAGGCAACCTTAGGATGGACAGAAAAAGACAAGATGCAAAAGAACATACGGGTAGTTTAGGTGTAGAAAGAAGAGAGAAAAAAAGCGTTTTATTTAAGAAGGCTCAAATTTAAAACTAGGTACCTTTATTATATATATATAAATAAACACACCTACATACAATGATATATATATATAAAAATGCATATACGTACACATATATTATATACCATGGGTTAATTAGATCGATAAATGCAGCAGTTAGACAAAAAGTATAAATGAGATATAAACAAAAAATGTACTAGCAAGCCAAATAATAGTCTTTAACCATATTCTTAAATGTAGCAAGCGATTGGGCACGTCTAATGTGTCTAAAGGTAAGTTATTCCACAGGCGCACAGCCTGTACACTAAAAGATAGGTCATAGTACCTGGTTGAATGTGGAGGTACTGCCAGTTCCAATGATGCCGAGGATCTTAATGTTTTGGTGTGTGTGTCATTGAGAAACTTAAAACGTTCCTTAAGATAAGTAGGAGTAAAGGGATTGAAAAGAATATTATAAAGCATAGTGAGAATATGAGTATCCCGTCGAAGACGAATTGGGAGCCACTTGAGCAAAGTGCGAAATTCTGATACGTGATCATATTTGCGTAAACCAAATATAAATCTAATACAAAAATTTTGAAGGCGTTCAAGCTTATCGAGTTGCTCCTCAGTCATATCGAGATAGCTGACATCGGCATAGTCGAGTATAGGAAGAAGAAGGGATTGTGCTAGCGTAATCTTAGTGACCGTTGGCAAGAAATTACGTAGGCGTCTCAGAGATCCTGCTGACGCGAATAATTTTCTTCTGAACTTCACGCAATTGAGGAGCCGAGGATAAGGTATTGTCAATTAAAATGCCTAGCTTCTTAACAACAGTACTCATTGGCAGCACAGTACCATTAAACACAATGTCCGGTAATTGTGACCAAATTATCCGAGCTATCATCCTGGGACTTCCTACAACTATCATCTGTGTCTTAAGCGGATTCACCTCTAGACCATATTGCTTGCTCCATTCGCAAATACGAGCCAAGTCAGTGTTGATTGTTCCAAATGCTCCTGCCAAATTGTGTAAAGGAGCTTGCGTGTAAATTTGAAGATCATCTGCATAAAGGTGGTAGGATGAAACTAATGATTTGGAGATGGAATCTATGAAAATTCTGAAAAGCAGAGGTGATAGAACGCCACCCTGCGGCACACCTTCAGATGTATTACACCATGAAGAGAACGATTCTTCAAAGCGCACACGCTGCCGGCGTCCAAACAGGTAACTTTGAAACTACTCAACCACTGTTGGAGATATGTTAATAGAGTGCAAGATGCCTAGCAGGATGTTGAAATCCAAAATCTAATAAGGAGAGTACCGTTAGATTTCCCTTCTCCATACCAAGCCTGATGTCGTCTGTGACGTTGATCAGGGCGCTAACCGTGCTGTGACCTGGGCGAAAGCCTGACTGCATAGGATTTAAGAGAGAATTTTTAGAAAGGAATGTATTCAATTGTTTATGTACGAGGCGTTCCAGAACTTTAGACAAAAAAGGAAGTATGGAAATAGGACGATAGTCTGAGAAGGAATTAGGATTGGATTTCTTTGGCAAAGGGATAATCTGAGCCTCTTTCCAAGACTTGGAGAATATGCTACAACAAAGAGAATGATTTAGTACATGACACAAAATAGGTAGAATTTCGTCTATAATTGGATGAATCATGTTACGACTTATGCAGTCACTGCCAACAGCGTTTGAATGTATTGACATTATGCACTCTTTAACATCACAAGCAGATAGTTGGCTAATAGTGAACGGTTGGTGACCGGGTGTTGGAAGTGATGAAAGATATTGTAAAGTATTAGCTTTGGTAGTCTGATCATATTTAGACGAAGAAGAGAAATGTTGATTTAACAAATCGATGTCAACTCTTTTTGGGATGGTATGTAACTGTGACTTGCCAACACCCAGATTTCTGAGGAATTTCCAAATTTTGCTTGGGTCTCCGTTCTCGACAGAGCTATGAATGTATTGGCGTTGTGCTTTTCTACACACCTTACTGCAGAGATTTCGTACGGCAATGTATTTATCACGATTACCTGGTGTGGGCCTAGATTTGTACTTACCTTTAGCTGCACCTTTTTTGGAAATCAGAGCTTTTATATCCGGTGTAAGCCATGGAGCAGGCAAGTGTTTAATCTTTATAGCTCGGAGTGGTGCATGAATATTATAAAGCTCAGTCAGTTTGTAGTTCAGAATGGTAACTTTTTCATCCATAGATTCCGCTTCGATAAGTAAGCTCCAATCTACATTACACGCATCCTCACGAAGGACATTGAGGTTCGGGTCTCGAAAATTGCGCTGCAAAAGGATTTTGGGTTTAGGTTTAGGAGGACGTAGTTGGTAAGAGAGGAAGATTAAGTCATGGTATGAAAACTCGTTCGCTGCGCACTGGCCGTGTTTAGCAACTAAGTTGGGGGAGGAAACGAGAATAAGGTCAAGAAGTGATGGCGTAGAATTGGGAAAATTATGGGTTGCACTCAAGGGAAGGAAAGAATTGAGTCCCGTGTGTCACCACTAAATTATTGTATGTCAAATCTGTCGTTTTTTTGGAAATAAAATATGTTTTCTTTCTTTTCTATGGCGGTTCGCACCGGTCCATACGTTCCTAAGCAGGGCTCTACCACGGTACAAAAGTCGCTATATACATCGTATCGCTTTCACGGCTTAACAACATGACCGACCATCTTGTCAGGGTAGTAGAACAGGACTTAAGCTATCTTTCAGCCAGAAAAGGACGTAATTTTGTCCTTTTAGTAATACAGACAGACAATTTATTACAGTAGAGAAAACATAAATAGGTTTGTGGATTGTATTTTTTAACAAAACAAAACTTAAATAACAACAACAATATAAGACGACTTCACATTCCTCTTAAAGCCACAGTATATTTCACCAGCACGTTTAATGTTTCTGTCATTAAGTTTGTAAATAGTGGTCATCAGCCCCTTTGTATCCACACAATATCTACACATTAGTCTCACTTACATCACTAAATTCACCTGCGTATTCTAACTACGAAACATTTTACACATAATCCAAAGCGAAACGGCAAAACCCGTCGAGACCACTTTTTGCAACGCGACATTTAATGTTATAATAGCTCTCATATTTCCCCCATCGTTGTTAGTTTTTACTTATTACCACCTCTGCAGTGGGGTTATGAATAATTCTAAAATGTACTGCGATATTTTGTTTTAAATTTTCAGACCACATTTGGCTTTAGATTTCGTCGCACGCTTGCAATATTCATGAAATGAGTTCTGTTCAGCGTTACGCCACTCGTACTTATGTATATAGAAATGTAATAATATAAAAATTTAAAGAGTTCATTCCCTATGATTTATACTAAAGAAACTAGCATACACACATACGTAAGCTTACATCTAAGTATTCTCAGGCGACCAAGGTCTGAAGGGGTTCTCGGAAGCTTCCTTCTTAGGTCCCGGGTCCTCTGCAATAGACCTCGTGACGGAACACCGTGTAGTTATAGTCGGTTCGAGTCCGACATACCACATCACTGTTGGCTCCAGTGAGGTGGGGGTTTAAACACGAAAAAAAAAAAAAACGTATCCTCGAAAGGATAGGCAGATGAGGAACCTATCACCGCCACCAGGAAAAATTGAGAGTAGGTATATTAAAAGGAAAAGGGATGATAGAATGGGAAAAATGATATATGACAAGAAGGAATGATAGAACTGGAACGGTATATTGCTAATAGGAGTGGACGGGGGAGTGTAAGCTATAGCTTAAGCAAGGCAGGGTCGCATATCAAGTAACTCGAACTGGCTGGTGCCAGAAAGTTCTATATCCTCGAAGGTAACCAGACGCGTCCAAAAACGCAATTACTGCCAACCGTAATTTATCCTACTTATTTAGACACGGGCAGGCCTATTGCTGTCATCCACTCTATAAATGTATGTACATATATTGTCGGATAGACGACAGTCCGATCCCTTATCGCCTTTTGTGTCACCCACGGGAAGACAGGGGGTGGCCCTATTCTACTCCACTGAGAGCCACACGGGTAACTGAAACCGGTAATGTTTATTTATTTATAATATACAATGCATATATCAATATATACATATAGTTATAATATATAGTTGAAATTTGGGTAAAACGTACTGACACTTAAAACTTTAAGAGTGAATTGTCTTGAATGTATGTGAAAAAAACTCAACAGTCACCAAAAGTCTAATTAAACAATTTGTTTGTAAACTTATTTCATTGTATCTATCATATCACAATTGCTAATATTGTTTAGTTTTATACCCATTTAATATCACTATCCTACCGCTAAATTGATTTTTTATTTATATGCCTTTTACTCAAAAAAAAAAAAAAAAAACGATGTATACAAATCTTTTCAATATAAAACTATTGAAGAAGCTTGAAAGAGCAAAAACTATATTGAAGGTTAGATATAATGGCGTTATAACTATAAAGGACCGGGGTACTTAGGCCCATTCGCCGCAACATTCACCAGCATTATTATACTCGTACACTCGACAGGTAAGTATTTCAGCGGTTACTCACAAAAAGCAATGGTGATGTAAAGAGCTACAGAAAACGGTGCTTTTCCCCCGAAACGATTATAATACACGGTGCTAAAAGGATAATATCCGCAAAAAGTCGTTGCCCAGTCGCTACGTTATAACCATATAACAAGAAGGCTAGGAAAAAGTGTAAAATAAAACCCTGGGGCACACCCAGCCGACGGAGACACATGAATATTTTAGCGAAACTTTGCTCGGATATTTTGTTCTGTTGTTTCTTCTTATTTAATAGCTTATTTTCTGTGTAATGCAAACGGTGAAAAGTTTTTCACAGAGAATACATATGCTATGCTATGAGCTATAAGAATTGATATGTTAACTTCCAATAAAAATTTTGACGAAGTACAGATAAAAGTCATTCCTCGTCACTTGGTAGAAGTTATGTTTATTTCACATTGGATACGGACGAAGTAGAATGGAGATCAACTTTCTTCGAAATGTACATACATACATACATACACGCCTGTATCCCTGTAGAGGTAGGCAGAGGCGTTATTAATACTTATATATAGCGATAGCTTGAAGGAGTATAAATAATAGCTCAAGCAAGTCAGGGTCGCATTCCTATAACTCGAACTAGCTGAAACGCTTAGGCTTAAACAATATTCATGTTTAAGTGAAAGTCGCAGATGCTTGTCTTAACTATATATGTATATTTTCAATATAGCACATCTATCTATGATATTCCTTGACAGTTCAAGTTGATTTCATTGTATTTACGACCATAAACAAAGGATATTCCGTTATATTAAGGCATATTATCAATTGAAATTGTAAATGCATACGTAGAGGACTTACTGCGTGTACAGTTGAAAAACTCTGTTTTTAATAAGTTCAACAAGTACAGATTTTGCTACTTCTGATTTACATAATACAACATAACCGTTATGTACGTGGGTAGGTACTTGTGTTGTATATATTTGGAGAGTTATGTAGATATTACAGAATATTATAATATACATAAACACAACATGGAGTGAAAACAAAAATGAAGGGCAAAATTAAAAAGTATATATAAATATGAATATGAAATAGTCGGTCAATATTCTTACAAATATAAAATGAAACATATTTAATAAATAAATTTATTTATTTTAATTTATGATTATTATCATTGTTATTTGTTAGTTACATTACTGATACGACTTTACCTCTGTTCTTAATTTGTTTTATAGAATGCAATGTTGTAGCACCATACAAACAAATTCAAATAAAACAACTAACTAAACTATTCACGGCAAAAAAAAAAATATTCATATTGCGAGCAATTAGTTATCCCATTCAGCATCAACGCCATATTACGACGCTAATTTTCAATAAGATGTCCTTAACGTGCTGAAATCTGAAATCAGACCCGAATAAAATATTACATATATAACAACAACACATAACTAAAAAGATAACAATGAAACTGTATTTATGTATTATAGTTGTACCTTAAAATATATAAATACTTCATTCCATACAAACAATTTAATTACACATATGACGGGCGAGACACCCACTACGAGTCTCTGGCGCTCCTCCTTTCATCCTTCGCATCTGAGTAAATGTTGTGTGATGATGTAAACAAATGTTACACAGAGAAAATATATTACAATGAAATAATGTGAGTTGTGAGTGTTATAACTATGTCAATACATTCATCAGAAACTTATTCAACAACAAAAGGATATCGTTTTATATGTAAATAGATTATATTATATAACGCCCAACATCCACATCCGCTGTACAGGCGGCAACTAATTATATATTGAAACTTACAACAGCCCATCATCAATGCAGTTGAGCAGGTGTCAAGCATGGAACAGACACATAGCAGATGTTCAGAATATATAATTAATTATTTAGAATTGAAATATTGGTACAACATTGAGTTCCTGACAGATGACCGAAATGATGAAGTGATTTTTTTAATAAATAATAAACTAAAATATTAATTTAAATAATGTTTATCAATTACCCTATCTCAACTATCTTTTTACAAAATAAAAATATAAGATAGTAGGTAGTTAAATTAACTTGACTTGGAGATGGTGTCAAAGCCTCTAGGGAAAATGTTAGCACGAGAGTTCATACAAAGCCATTAACGAGTGAATATCCGTACCGTTGTGTGCCCCGGGCACGGTAGCCGTTGTGCGCCCTAATTACCGGCCATTTATAACGCGCGGACCGTCCGAGCGATTTTTATGTTTTTTGCAGCCAAGCCACCTACGCGTTATATTTTAAGAGAAAAAAAACATAGTTAAATGTTCGCCGTTCTCTGTGTGCAACGGGTCTTAGTAGCATTATAATTGGTGTTTGTTGTAAAAAAAAAACGTAAGTTGTTTGTGTGATTAGTGTTGCTGTTTATGTTGTAAGCGGATTATATAGCGTGTTGATAGAATAGATAAGCTGTTTTTTTTGTTCCTTCCTTTTCACTCTAATACTTGACTTATCTATATAAAGGTTGTTTAGGGACGGCTAAATCTTTTGTTGAACTTATATTCTTTTTGTATTTTTATATTGCATAGGGGGAAGATAACCACTGCCCATGGAACTCCAACTCAAGAGCAAGAGTGGTAATTGCAGTGGTAATTGCCGGTGCAGGGGTGGGGGGGGGGGGATTTGAGCTTACGGTACCCTCACTTATTCGATAAATAAAATGCAATTATTGTTTGATAACCAGTTTTCTGTAAGGCCGTGGTATTGCTCTGATAAGTGGGCCCATTCATGCCTAGGCATGGCTTTTTTACAGTGAAATCTATACAATTATGTTCGCTCTACCATCTTCATGCAGATATACGATGTATACTCAAGCTCCGCTCAACATGTTGTCCAAAGTTACTCGATCAATGACGTATCCTACATTTCTGATCGGAGTCATTGGTATGTACTTAAAGGTAAAACTCTAAAAACGCAGGTATATGCTACATATTTAGAGATTGGTAAAAGTGTTAATCTTTGGTTCCACAGCTGCAAGAAGTTAGTCCAGTTCTTCTGCAGGGTCTCTCCGACTGTTAATTTGACTTGCCGGCTATGCCGATTTCAACTATCTGAATCTCAACTTGATAAGCTTGAGCGACTTCAGTTTTATTCTGACTATTAATTTATGTATAGCATTCATAATTGCATTGCGAACATATGATCACGTTTCTGAATTTCGTCAAAATCTTAAGAAGAAGATGGAGAAGTGTCTTCCAAACCTTTGTTACCGGAGGACCGTTTTAATCTTAAACAACGTTTCAAGTTCCTTCATGACACACATGAACAATGTCATCTGAAGATTTGAGACTGGAGATGCCACTGCATTACACAAAATCAATTACGATCTGTCGTACTAGTACGTAAAACGGTGTCGTAGACTAGGGACACGTAAATATCCTATTTGATATAGTAATTCACTTATGTATAAATTATAAAACAAATGACAAGGTACATTCACGGTGAAAATAATCCTTCTAGACTTCAATGAGTTTGTAATGTTGCGTTCTGAACAGCGTAATGCAAAAAAGGAGAGAAATAAATGAGTTCAACCAAAATTTAGATTAGCAAAAGTACACACATCTATATATACGTATACATCTATATATGTATATGGGGTACTATTTTAAAATATATAATAAAATACCTTCTGATGTTCTTGAAAATAAATTTAAAAATTACATAAAACGCACGCTTTGTAAACAAGCATATTACGAAGCACAGCCACACTGTAAATAAAAGATTTCACAGACCTGTATTCGTTTTTTAATGTTATACTTATGGTTTTATTATTTGACATGTAGTAATCAGTTGTTCATCTTTTCAATTATTAGTACTGACATACATATATACTATTTACATGATATGGACACGAGTAATTTATATTGTAGGTATTTTATGAATAATACAATATGAGAACTGTGTTGTCAATTATTTAGGTTTATCTTGTGTCTCCTGTGTGTCGGGTCGTTCGGCTCCCTTTCATATGGCTGATATGGATATGGCTGGCGCATGCGCCATGTTCGTGAACGAGTGACGTTGATGCACTGCCGATTGCTATTATTTAACATAGAATAGTAATAACCATAAACGTTATTTTAGAATGATGCATAGTCCTCACGTATACTCGTATTATTTTATGTGCACTTATGAACTGTTACAAAAAACTGTTACAAATATTTGAAAAAGAGTGTCCTTGAAGCTTTTTACTCGTTCTTCTTCATAGGATCTACGTATTCCAATACGTAGAATCTACTGACTTAGTATGACCGACTTCCTCTCTTGAAAATTCAAAAATACCTATGATTGGTTCAGTTAAAATAAACGATTTTGATTTTGAAGTTCTGGACTTACATATGTAAAACATATGCACGATGAGTCTAAATACCCGAAAATGTTGACTAATAACAATAAAATCTATTCTAATGGACAAGATATTTGAGAAACTTTCAACAATGTCTTTTATAGTGTATTTTGAGTACAATCTTCTCTGGATAATCTTGAGACCGGGACTAATACTGGCGACATTTGTCCTGATATCATATGTAAATAAATTAAGAGTAAGTGTTTTTATTGTGCAAAAAGCATTAAGAACTCTGAATACTGACAAGGGACCTGGGTGCGATTTCCCGATAACTGGTAGACAGCGTAAGTTGTTCCAATACATAGAAAGGAGTCAGGGGTTAAGACAGATAATTACAATACTGTAGGTATTATATATTCCCAGATACTCGCTGGGATCCCAAAATTTACAGCATGGTTTAAAACGACTACAGCCTCAAATCAAGCGTGTTTCTCGAATTGTCTTTAGGAATGTGGAAAAGTTGACGTGGTGTACACGGATTTGGAAAATCATTTGACCGGGTAGACCACGTCATCCTGCTTAACAAATTATTCAGAGTCGGTATACGCGCTGATCTGTTACGGTGGTGCTAACCTAACCAAAAGGTCTCAAGCAGTAGTTATGGGAGGGTACTGTTCCAGTTTTTGTGAAACCCCTAGTGGTGTGAAACAAAGTTTGCATTTGAGCCTTTATTACATAACGCGTATTTATATGATCACCGATGCCTTCAGCAACTCTAAATTCTTATGAAAATGTATGCTGATGACAAAAAAAAAAAACCTTTGAAAATTTAGTGCGATAATGACTGCTTTGCACTTCAATAATTTCCATTGCCAATAAATGTCAGTTACAGTTGTAAAAAACAACCCTTACATAGTGTGTACAATTTTAATAGCGCTTAAATAAAAAGATTCGATAGTAAACTATAATTTTCTCAGCACATTGACGTTGTTTGCTCTAAAGCAGTTTTTAAAAAAGAAGTCGGTAAGTTAAGAGCGAAAAAGTTTTTCGAGGACCTTGGAGAGAATAGGCAGAAAAGAGATACGGTGATAACGAAAACGATGAGGGGTTTTTCTTTTTGGGAATAAGTACAATTTGTGCTTCTTTCCAAAACTTTCCAAATTTACTACTTTCATTTAATGAAGATTATCTTTTCTGTTTATAGGTTTTAGTGAGAAATGTCTGATTCCATGGTTAATTTAGTTGTAGATTTGTTTTTAACGTGAAGGAATTTGGATGGGACGATTTGATGTCAAATTATATTAAATTAATTCTAGATAAAAACGTAACAGTAACTACTCGAATCAATCAAATAAGAACAGAAACACTTATTTTAATTAACCCAATTATAGGTGTTTTTAAATTTTCTTTCTGCTCAGTAGTGGGCTAGAGAAAGAAATAGACACACAAAAATGGTGGGTGAGGAAGGACAGCCCAGTCAAGCGAAAGTAATTTTTCACGAGTCGCTCTTGCTACATGTGGTCGAGCATTATCGTGCAAAAAGTATACTTTATTTTGATTTTTCGGTAATTTCGCTGTTACTTTATCCAGTCCAGTCCAGTATCCAAATTGTAGTGTTAGATGGTAACAGCTCCAAGTATATATTCCGCTTATTCCCCACCACACATTTAAAAGAACTTTTTTACTAGTGTCAGATATTGGCGTCGGTACTCCTGCTTCTCCAGGTCCGCTTAAATGTGTGTACATAACCCACTTTTCATCCCCCGTAATTACATCCCTCAGCCACTCATTGGTAACTCATAACTAAGTAGTTCAATGCACACGCTAGCCCTCTTCTGAAGTTAAAACGGCGTCAACTCATGTGGCAACCAAACTGAATATTTCCAGGTCTTTTCTAAAGCGTGGAGTTGTTTTTCTACTGCAGTATGAGAAAGCTGAAGCTGCTCTGCCAGACAACGTCAAGTGAACCTGGGATTCATTTCTATGAGTCTTTTTAACTCATCTACATCTATTATATGAGGTCGTCCTGGATGAGGTTCATCAGATAGGTCATAATTTCCATCCTTAAATATTCTGAACCAATGTTTGGTGGTATCGTAAGAGAGCACGCCTTCGCCCATCGTTGCACAAATATTGCTCGCTGTTTCAGGTGCTTTTCGACCTAAGCGAAATTCGTAAAAAGCAGCCGAAGTTCTCTACGAGAAATATCCATAACTTACTGTAGTTTTACTATTCGAGATCCAGTTGTCAACTGATTTGACATACAACTCTTGCTTTATTTATATACCACTCCAAGAAATTCGAGATAGTTCTATAACGTTTTAGAATCTGATCGAAAAAAAGTGGCGGGTTTATTAGTTACCAACCTAATAAATTATCAAACCAAAATCAATTCAAGTCTCACAAATCTTGAACGAAATAAGCATCCTTCACTCTGGACAAGACCCGCAACCCTTTCGAAGCACAAATATTTATTAACAGCCTAACTACTGAAATAATCCTGAGTATTACAGTAAAAGTTTATGTTAGAAAGATAAAGAGTTGGTACTAGAGTGATTATCGCAGCAATGAGCTTCTTATCACGGCTCCACGGTCCCAGAAGATTATTTAGCTATTTATTTAATTTTAAAGGGATTGTACACGTGTTTAAAGTACTAGTCACTCAATCCGGCTTGGGTTAAGATATCTGCCATTGTTATCATGAAATGTTGATATATATAGCTGGAGAATGTGGATGAGATATCTTTGGCTTTATAATATTTGCTTTAATTAAATGTAAATCTTACTAATCACAAATTGATTTCCAATTTATGCACCACCTATGGCTGACTATAAGAGACTGCTTTTATTTATTTCATATTATACGGAGTAGCAACAGCGTCAAATATTGACAGGTTTATTTACTATTAGGATTATTTATTGACAGGTATTCACGAATAGATTAGTGCGATAAGGCCGCTAACTGTGGAGTCCACTGAAATGGAACTACTTTATGTACACAATAAACTGATATATAAGTACATTATTACAACAAAATTATATAAGCATCTAAAATACATATAATGATACGTGTAAAGCCAAACAAACACTTTATTACACATTGAAAATATTTGACCGAACCGGTTTGAACCGGAACGTGTGCAAGTATCATTAAGTCTGTTTCTAGCTAACTACAGACGTCGATTATGTCTGAATTGTTCAGTTTTAATAGGGCACTCCACTTTTATGGGGATCAGGAATGTTTCTATGGTAATTCGGCATGGTGAAGAAGGTATAGAATATCTTTTATTCTTTTTGAGTAAATTGTACATACACACTCGTGCAAATGATTGCTCTTTTGGAAGAATTGCCTTCAGTGTTTTATTAGTTTTATCACAGTTATCACATTATTTCTGGAAACCATATCAATTGATAAGAAAATATACGATCATAGTCAGCATTAATATTAATACAAGTAAATCGGTTCGGATACCGCAACACAAACGAGAACTGTGCACGAATGTGTATTTTTGTATGTGTAAAATTATATCATCTGAAAAAAACGCTCCACACACACACACAAACGCGCGCACAGTCTTCAGTGGTAGGGCCATGCCTAGCCACGAATGGGCCGGCTCGACCAGTGCGATACCATGGCTTCACAGAAAACCGGTTGTGAAGTAATGCTTGCGTTGCATTTCTCTGAATTGAGTGAGGTTTCCGGAGGCCCAATTCCTCCTCCCCGCTTTTCTCTCCCCTCATCCACTTTCTCCTCTTTCCCATCTCGTCATCCCTCCTCTCTTCTTTCCGCTCCTTAAAAAAAAAAAAACAAGCACTTAAACGATTTTTTTAAACATGATTGAACCATAATTATATTCTTTATGAAATATTTAAATTGCATTCAATGTACTTTATTAATGTTAAGTCTTGGAACGTCATAGTGTTAGCATTTTTGTTCGTACGGAGATCATACTTTTAAAATATTACAAACAAAATTGAGCACTTCTACAACATTCCTGAATCGCACAATTTTCACAAAACCAATTTTCTAAATGCGGCCAAACAAACGTTGCCGAGGAAAATGCATTTTTACTCAAGAAATAAACTGTAGTGGTTGTTTACGAAGCTCTTAAAAGGGCAGATGTCAGGTTTAAAACCATTAGTGAGATAAATTATAGCCATCCCGCTCCCCGCCGCCGCACGCCCAAAGCCTAATCCCGGGATAAAGATTTTATTTTTGGTGTAAAATGAAGAGACATCTCTTTGTGCATGGGTTGAATTACTAGAGGTAGCGGGTTGAGTGGATGGCTAAAGAAATTCTTTTGATATGTAGTTGACATAATATTTCGAAATATTTATGGTAACCTTAGAAATAATGTTTTTATAAACTAAGAATGAAAAATAAATAATTAATAAAAAAAAGGGATGATGACAAACATCACTTTCATTTTTAATTAAGAGAACTAAGTTTAAAGTCTCAGTCTGCCATAGAAAGCAAAGCTTTACTTTTGAAAATTTAACAAAATCATATAATGATAGTTCAATGCAAATTGACTAATGAATACTTCATTAGACGTATTTTTATTGAAAGTATGTGAAAATTTTATATAACTTAAATTCAACTTCATTATCATATTATTTAATCAATCAAAATAACATGGCCGCATACCATCAAGTAACTTGAAAGTTATCATTTACCTTTTGAGCCTCTTGTCGCTTATTCCTTGTACCCTACACAGAGTGTTGCGAGAGATTACTGGTGCGTTGTCTCGTATCGATATGATTTAGGTACAACTCACTCCGACCACTCTCCTAATTACTTACTTACTCTTGTTTTTCCTAATTCTTGGATTTATTTAGGATACCCTTTACTCACATTTTGTGTAGTTTGTGTAAATTAATTTGTTGGTTCAGATAAAAGCAAGGAATGGAATGTTTCTAAATCTAAATCTAAAAGGGTCCGAACGATTCTTGTATATTATTATTATTATTTTTATAGAAACAGGGGATCTTAGAAAAGGTTTATGTGTTTCATTTAAATTCACATTTAAAAAAAAATCTAAAAGCAATTATGCATTTGAAATAAAGGCTCGAATGGTATATGGGAATCGTATCTAAACATAATTACTACTTCAATTGCCAACAGAATCCCGTACTGGAATATCTCGAGTAACCTTCATAATTGACATAATTCACTTTAAAAAAGTAGACAACCGACTTCAATGTGTCTATCATAAAATTTAAGACTTATATGGTTTTCTCATGGATGCAATTGTCACAACTGGACCAAACTCTCATCTAACTATCCTTGAAGTTCATCCTTTCTAATAAAAAAAAAAATCATCGAAATGATATTGAGTTATTCGTCCATTTGTTGGTCACATACTTAATGCAAGTTTAAGACTTATAGGGTTTTCTCATGGATGCCAGTGTCAGAACTAGACCCAATTGAAATACCACATCATACCAATAAAAAGACTACACGGGAAGCACCAGCTTTTAAATAAAAAAAAACATCAGAATCGGTTCTTCAAGTCAAAAGTTATGTGGTTACAAATATATATAAATAAATATATAGTCGAATTGAGAACCTCCTCTTTTTCAAAGTCAAAGTTGAAGCATTTATTTTAAATAGGCCCAAAAGGCACTTTTGAACGTCAACATTGAAACAGAATTGATTCTAGTCGCCCCTTCCAAAATGTAGAATGTATTCTCGTATTGAGAAGAATGTGCAAGAAACTCCACCGTTTTTTTTTGAAGTCGGTTCAAAATACGTCACGTTCAAATAGTCACGTCAATATTTACATACTTTTTGTTTTAATAATAATAATAATAATAATATATTCTTTATTGTACACCAAACAAATACACAGAAACAGAATAATATAAAAGAACAAGAAATGCACAATGGGCGGCCTTATCGCTAAGAAGCAATATCTTCCAGGCAACCTTAGGATGGACAGGAACGTGATGAAAGACGTGGGTTTTGGTGTAAAAATATAAAGTGGAGCTTCATGGATGCATAAATATAATGACGTTTGTATATTTAGGTGTATCATACATACATACATATATATATAAATATAAACAAGATATATATACCTACATACTTAAACATTTACATAGATTACTTAATTATATCTATAATAAATTAAAAATTTATATATGATTGATGTGCTGGATTATTCTAACAGATAATGTTGCATTACCATTTTTTTGAATGATGCTAAAATTCGCGCTTGTTTAATAGATATTGGTAATGCATTCCAAAGGCGTGCGGCTTCAACAGTAAAGGATTTGTCGGCGAACTTTGTAGAATGCACTGGAATTTGAAGTTGCAAATTTTCAGATGATCTCAAGAACCTTGAATGTGTGTCACAGAGGAACCTAAAACGTTCTTTGAGGTAAAAGGGAGTGAGGGGATTGAATAGTATATTATAAAGTAGAGACAGGATGTGAGTATTCCGCCGAAGGCGAATTGGGAGCCACTTGAGCGAATTGCGATATTCTGAAATATGATCATATTTGCGTAAACCAAATATGAACCTTATGCAAAAGTTTTGAAGCCGTTCAAGCTTATTGAGTTGCTCCTCAGTGAGATCGAGATAACTGGCAACAGCATAGTCTAGTATTGGAAGTAAGAGTGACTGTGCAAGCGAAATCTTTGTAGCGATTGGAAGAAAGTTCCGTAGTCTTCGTAAGGACCCAGCTGCGGCAAACAATTTGCGACTAACCTCTTGTAGTTGTGGGCCCCAGGATAAAGTTCTATCAATTAATATACCCAGATTTTTTACACTATCACTAATATACAGCGGCGTACCATTGAATTGTTTGAGGCAATTGAGTAAAATCGATTTGAGAAATCATCCTAGAACTGCCCACCATGATGACCTGAGTTTTAGCAGGGTTCACCTGGAGACCATAGTTAACACTCCATTCACAAATACGTTCCAAATCACAATTTACAATAGAAAAGGCTTCGTGTATTCTATTAATTGGCGCGTGAGTATAAATTTGAAGATCGTCTGCGTAAAGGTGGTAGGATGAAACTATTCTTTTGGATATTGTGTTAATAAATATAGCGAAGAGTAAAGGAGATAAAACGCCACCCTGCGGTACACCGACCGAGATATCACACCAAGAAGAAACCAAATTTTCAGTGCGAATCCGTTGTCAGCGACCAGACAGGTAACTTTTAAACCAATCAATCACTGTTGGAGATATGTTAATCGAGCGTAGTATACCAAGTAGGATATGGGAATCAACTATATTGAAAGCATTGCTAAAATCCAGAAGTGTAAGTAAGGTCAGATTACCATTTTCCATGGCCATCCTAATGTCATCGGTGATCTTGATTAGAGCCGTCACAGTGCTATGCCCGTGTCGGAAACCAGATTGAAAGATATTTAAAAGGTTGTTTTTAGAGAGAAAGGAGTTAAGTTGAAAATAAACTATGCGTTCTAAAACTTTTGACAAAAACGGTAAAATAGAAATAGGACGGTATTGGGTGAAAGATGAAGGCCTAGGCTTCTTAGGAAGAGGTATTATTTGAGCTTCTTTCCATATAGATGGAAATTTGGAGCTGGACAAGGAATGGTTTAGGATGTCACATATGACTGGTAGAATTAGGTCGAGAATGGGAACGATCATTTTCCGACTAATACAGTCATTACCAACAGCATTAGAAGAGATGGTTAATATACTCTTTTTAACATCACAATCAGTGACTTGATTAAATACAAAAGGTGAATAGTGGGGAGTTGGAAGCTGTGAAAGATAATTTAATGTGTTAGTTTTGGTGACATCATCAAAACTAGACGAGGAAGTGAAGTGACTGTTTAAGGCGTCGATATCAATATTTTTGAGATTTTCTTCTTGCTTTGACTTTCCAACTCCCAAGGTTCTAAGAAATTTCCAAACTTTGGAAGGATCTTCTATTTAAAATGTTAACTTTCTCATCAACGGAAGTCGAATTATAAATGGGAACCCAATCAATTTTAGCAGCATCTTCCCGAAGCTTCTTTATGTCCATACTACCAAAGTTGCGCTGCATCAGAATCTTGGATTTAGTCTTAGGAATTCGAATTTTATATGAAAGGTAGGTTAGATCGTGGTAGGAGAAGATATCGGCGCAATACTGGCCATGTTTGGCAACATGCTCAGCTGACGAAACAAGGATTAAATCGAGAAGAGAAGGAGAACAATTTGGAAAATTATGAGTAGGATTTGAAGGGAGAACAGTAAGGTTGCAGGATTCGACTATGTTGCATAACAAGGCAGAACGGGAGTCTTTTTTATTAAGGCACGTATTGAAGTCTCCCATTATAATTGTGTGGCAATAAGAAGGGCTAAATTGCTCCAAGAGATGTTCAAAAGAAGAGAAAAAGTTAATACGTGAAAAAGGACAGTAGTACACACCTAACAAAACTTTGGTATGATAAAGTTCCACTTCTACAAAAAGATGTTCACCTGCATTTGATGGCGGTGGCTGTGCAGACACATCAATAATGTTAAAAGGAATACTGTCGCGAAGATATATGGCTACACCGCCACCCCCACCAACCGTTTCTAATTAATTGGAAATCTGGAAGGGTGTAGGAAATAGAAGGCAGGCATGGTTTTGGCCATGATTCTGAAATAAGAATTGCATGAATGTTCTTACAGTCAAAATTGGCCAGCATCTCCGGAAAATGGGCTGGAATACTCTGAGCATTTATGTGGACTACATTAAAATTACTGGGAACATCAGAAAACTGCGACTGAAGTACATCTGCAAGTGATGGTATACTAGAAAAACTATCATTCAAGCTCTTTGCTGTTAAAAAAGTGTTTGTGTCACTGTCTGAGTCAATATCTGACATTGACACAAATTTACAATATAAATGCCTATATAAATAATAATAATTAGATAGTATATATTTATATTACTTTCTTTTAACTCTATAATAGATACAAACAAAATTCCAAAAGACAGCACAATCCTGTTCACCCACCAGTTGCGTGTTATATTAACAAAAACAATGTTAACATTAAATACAATAGCAAATAAAAAAATAAAAAAAAATAAAGAAAGAAACAAAGACTATAAAAAAAAACACAAAAAAACTTAATATTATTAAAGCCATTATAGTCATAAATTTTACCTGAAATGGAACGTAGCTGCAGCAATTTAAGTTTGACATATGAAGCTTGACGTTGTCAACATGAAAGTAAGCCGGTATACAAAGAAATAAATTTAAGTGAAAAAATTAAATTGACATTCAAATATCATAACGGAAAACACAGTACATATGATATTAAGTTATAATAGAAGAGGGTGAAAGTGAAATATATAAAGTATGTTTTACCCGGCGTAGCAATCTGTAACAGCTAAAAATCTCAAACAGATCTATTTCTTGGAGGCAACAGCTCGTTTTAAGTTTCCGCTAGGGGGTTTTGGAGCACCAGCAACCGTCTCCTTTTTTTTTTTTTTTTTTTTTTATATTAGCCTAGCATAGTGACTCCACTTTGCCTGATGGAAAGCAATAGGTGGAGTCAAAGAGTGGTGGTCACCATCCTCATTGCATGTCTAGTCAATGCAGCATGGTGACCCACACTATGGCGGCCTGGTGAGATGCTTTTTCACGCCCCTCTTAAAAGACCCGAGATCAAAGTGGGAAGGAAACACGTGCGCTGGTAGAGAGTTCCAGGCTTTTACCGATCGGCACAGGAAAGAAGAGCCAAACCGTTTAGTTCGGGTACGTATATTTTCGACGCACAAACGGTGACTCCTCAGGCCAGCACGTGTAGTCCTGTAGAGGAAGGGAGAAGGTGGGACTAATTGGAAGAGCTCATCAGAACACTCCCCGTGATGTAGGCGATAGAGGACTGCCATAGAGGCGACATCTCTTCGCAACTGCAGAGGCTCAAGAGACTGGGTGATCTCAGGACAGTCGATAATGCGGACTGCGCGCCGCTGCAACCGATCGAGAGCGTCAAGCAAATACTGCGCATAGCCGTCCCAGAGATGAGAGCAGTACTCCACGCAGGAGCGAACCTGGGTCTTGTACAAAAGACACAGTTGCTCGGGCGAGAAGAACCATCTCACCTTGTTCAAAACGCCGAGCTTACGCGAGGCCGCCTTAGTGACACTCTCGATGTAATCGCGCGGATTGAGATCCCGGCAAATATCCATACCCAGAATACTAAGCCTATCCTGCAGTGGCAGTTGAGTGCTCTGAAGAGTAGGAAGGGGAAGGAATGAAGACTTTTTGGTAGAGAACACACACGCTTGGGTTTTCTTGGCGCCGAACTCGACCAGATTCTCACAGCCCCATTGGGAAATGCGGCTCAAGACCCGGTCGAGCTCAGCGACAAGCTCCTGTCGTTTTTCCTCAACGTCTGCCAGCTTGGCAGTAGGATGCCCGAAATTATTTGCAATTATCTGCAATAGCCACCTCAGGGACTTTTATGTTATCCAATTCACGGAGTGAAGTGATGCGATAGCGCGAAGCATCAGGACCAATGACGTGGATGTAACCTTCTCTTGACCAACATTTATTAATGCCAAACTTAGCTCGTGCTATAAAGGTGTCGTGTCTTGATTTGGTTAAAAATTCAGATAGAGTAACACTGCTGCCCTTGAGTTTTGTTTTTGAGAACCAAATATTGTCTCGATCACTAACTTTCTGAAATTTCACCAAGATGGGCCTAGGCTTATGGGTGGCTGTAGGTCGTCCCATTCTATGGCACCGCTGGACATCAGCTGCAGTAAAAGTTTTTAGTTGTAGTTGCTCTTTAACAATGTTAGCTACAACATCGGCTACAACCTCAGTTGCCTGCTCATTAACACCATGCAATAGTAGCATTTTACGTCGACCACGCATTTCTATGTTGTCTACTTCTTGAGACAATGCATCCACTTGGCGCTGAAGCAAATTCAAGGTAGTCACCGTGAATGTTTTAAAAGCAGTAAATTCAGCAGCTAAACCTGCTCCACCTGGTGAAGTGTTACTGGATTTCTGCAACCTGGCTTCAAAACTGCTCATTTGTTCATGGAACATATTCTTTAGGCTAGTCAAAGACTCTTGCAGACTGGAATCCATTGTGTTTTTTTTTTGTTGTTAAAGTAATGTGATGAAGTGATTTATTTAATGGAAATAACACACAGACTGGTAGGGGACAGTTATTAGCTACTAATAAACAACATTTAATTGGCTTTTAACTAAGAATAAATATTTAAATTTAGATTTAAATATAGAGCACTTTTGTATTGTTGTTCCTGTTATAACTACGCACAATAATCTTTTATTTATTTAAAATGCGTACAAGCTTTATCTAATGATATTGGCCATTTTGTTTAGCGAAGCTCTAAATAGTAGAAGTAGCTCTATATTACAATTAAACTCAAGGATTTTTATCGCGTATCGTCTGCATTTTAACCAACAGATATTGTTACCAATATATTGCACCGTTATTTTCTCAAATAATCCTTCTCGTTCAAATAATCCTCATACCATTTTTTATATTTTGGCAAAACAAGAAGTAATTATTGATTGACATTTTCAACAACAGAAAGCACTTCCCCAAATGCATCAGCTAGCACCATTTGATTCCTCGCGTTGATATATTGTGTAAGTCAAGTTTCGGGGTCGCTTAGAATGTAAGTCCAAATTAGCTTCAAGGAAGCTTGATGTGCTAAACAGATCGAGACAGTATTTCACCCCCTCCCCCCCACGCCTACCACTTTATAAGGTGCAGATTAATACTGTTCTTATCTCTATACAGGGGCATCCTAGTATAAGCTTCTCCTTCTGGACCGTATTGAACGGAGTATCCAATCGATGGCTGTTTCCACCATCGACAAGGCAACAAAACTTCTATCCTCATCATCTGGTTGATTGGCACTCCACTACTATGCCCTTTTCAAGTAGCTGTTTGCCTGGTACAACCAGCCTATGAAAAAAATTGTCGCTGACGTATTTCCAGATCAATTTTACCCCCAAATCCCAAGTTCCCAGTCCCAGTTGCGACTCTGGAATCGCAGGTGTCCATGGGCGTAATAGTCACTTACCGTTAGATGACTCATCTGCTCGTTTGAACCCTAAACCATAATAAACTTATAGGTAGTCTATTCACTTGTAAATATAAACCAACGTAACGTGATTAAAAGAATTACTTCCTAACTCAGAACCTGTATGTATGTACCTTCTAGTATCATCTTAGCAAGATAGCTTCGATGTATTGTGTAAGGATCTTGGCACATCTTAGACTACGACACAAATTCCATGTATACATAGGTACCTAAGTTACTCAAACCGCTTAATGGTAATTTTGTTTGCAATACACCATTATCTAATAATATCCGCCTCTAGTAGATTCGCAGTGAGAAAATTAAATATAAGAAGCCGACACCTGTCCCGGTTCCCACGCAAGTCGTTAAATTCCCAGCTAAACTTAACGACTTAGAAGAAAGGGTGGTGGGAGCTTATTGCCTCACATTTAACAAGAAAATAACACGAGGCGTTCATGACCAGTTGCACTTAGTGAACGATAAACGATCAGTGAGAGTAAGCAATTTGCACTGAGTTCGTTTATGGATAGGTGAAACTAAAACGGTGTTTCTTATGTCAGGATTTACAGGCAAGATTACGTCACTCTTATGGCAACTGGGCATTACGAACGATATTACGTGATAGCTTAAGAGTTTTATTATAGTGTTGTAAATATATATCGTGTGTTTATAAAGTGTACATCAATAGTGATTTGACATTTTTATCCTTTTGATTTTGGAATTAAAATATACTTGGAAGTAGTTACCTTTCTTTAATAGCGCTGCCAGCAGTTGTCTTATGTAAGGTCTAGTTTTAGTCTTGGAGGCTCCACTTTGAGCGGAAATGTTTATAGCATTTCATGGTATAGGTTTGGATTGATATAAGTAAATTTTCTTTAATATTCGAAATTCGAAATCAGTTACAGATACACTAGAACTTTCTAGTGATAATACAAAACAACACTACTACCATTGCTAAATAACGATCTACAAGTGTAGATGCAGGCCATATAAAAAAACTCTCCTTTCTCAGGAAATATTGGAGTCAAGTTTACTGTCGTAAAGAAGCAGACTTATTTTTTATAACTAAACAAGGTTAAATCTTAAAATACTTAGGGTAACTTTCTTGGTAAATAAGTCTCTACAGTTTACAAACAAGACAACGAAAAAACCGCAATGCTAAATAAAAATTTCTCTATCAAACTTCACAGTATAATCACTTAGCACTAAATCAATGTTGTTTCACCAAATTAAGGTTCCACCAAAGAAATGGCCGCTTGTTTTAAATTCAAGGCTATGCCTCAATGCGGGGGATTCAAAAGGGGCGGTGCAAGTCTTGGAGCCATTACTAAGATAAATTACGGCTGCTGTGAATTTCTTCAACCCCCGCCTCTCTAAACCCCTCAGTAATCCTCTTAAGGTGGGCTTTCTTGAAAAAAATACAAAACACTTGATGGGCATCAGAAGTTGGTTAAGTGTTTCTGAATGTATGTTGTACCCATAGTCGAGGGTCAAAGATGGCTGAACTTTTACGGCGAATGGACTGTAACTTTTGTGTTGGGTGTCATGAGTTGATCCTGTGGTATTTAGGAGTTTTTCCTGTTAAGTTTAGTTTCATAAAATACAGGCTTCTAATACAGGCACTTTCCTAGATGGAATTATGGGATTGCTCTGACCGAAAGTGGTTGTACAGTACATCGAAGTATTTTTTTATTTCAGAGAAATTGAAAAGAAAAAAAATAATATTAAAAATGCAAGAAAGCGCTTTCAATTAATATATGCTATGGGAAGGTATTTGTACTATGTCAGATTATTGGATGGAAACAGTATGGCAATAACTTATAGTAACGTAAATGCTTATGTTGAACACTAAAAAATAAGTAATTATTACTTACCTACAAATATTTTGAGCGAAACAGTTGCAGTCGTCTGTAAAATAAAACTTCCGATTTCAATTAAAAGATAACTATATCAACTAATGGTAAAGTTATTTGTGTGGTAGGGTAGTGGGTAAAGTGCTCGGACCTTCTGACTACAGACTGTTCGAGTTACAGTTATGCGAACCCTTCGTCTACGAGCTCTTGTTTACACTTCTCGATCAATTAATAAGCAAATATCCCTCTTCTTCTTTGGCCTTACCTCGTACTTATCTTTTCCTTTCAATATGCTCCAAATTTTTCAATCTTTAATTCGTAAAGCGCTCAGTTGACGGCAATACGATATTATGTTAGTTGAGCCATTTTGTAATTGGCCAAATGCTGGCGTTTAATTTATCTGCAATGAATGCTGGATTACATAGTCCTTCGGGCTAAAGGCGTATGTATTTGTTTTTTTAATGACTCCCGCACAAATAATTAATAATTCCTGTGTCACGAGGGGCTTTGCAAACATTCAATCAACAGACATAGAGAACACCCAGTCTCGGTGTAAGTATTTATCACATAAAGTTTTGTCCCGTGTGGGTATCGAACCCACGACCTCCGCTTCACCAGTCAGGATCACTAACCACTAGACCAATAAGCACGTCATTAAAAAAAGTATGAATAGTACATAAAAATCCAACAACATTCGACATTCCGTTACTTTCAATTATTGTTTCCGAATGATTAAATTAGGTTTGAGACCGTATTATTAATTGCGAGAGTAATTTCAGGATATATTGGAGAAAGCCTGTCAAGCAAAGAGGTTACCTTTTAGGTAATTGGTTAACAATGTACAATGATTTTAAGCTAACCTGACTGCTGATAAACATACAATTGAACTATGGCAACAAATCTACCTACTATTACGTGGTGGCAAAACTGCTCAAATCTGTACATACTTAGCCTGGCCATAAATATTGTTACAATACAAAAAACGCAACTTTGCATTTCAATCTGGAATCATCAAATGCTATTCTTATATGAATACTAGCTGACCCGGCAAACGTTGTTCTGTCATAAAAAATCTGTATAGGGTCACCCTTATCATTTAGGGGTATGAAAAATAGATGGTGGCCAATTCTCAGACCTTCTGAATATGCATATAAAATTTCATAAGAATCGGTCAAGCCGTTTCGAAGGAGTATGGTAACTAACATTGTGACACGAGAATTTTATATATAAGATTTATTATGTTTTCTAATTTTCGGTGTTTAATATTTATGTGATATTAAAATGGAGTGGGGTGATAAAGAGAACCAAATTTCTAATGAGCATTACACAAAGTAGGTATGGCGCTAAATGCAATTTTTGAAACTCACCATCCGCTTGGTAATAATAGAATGTTTGAGTACTATTATGATTGTTTGAGTGCTATTTATTCATGTACATATTGAGTACAATGAAACCTCCGCTGTTTGTGACATAAAAAGATCTAGCCGTCCACATAGTGTTCGTACGATAAAAGCGATCAAAGCAGTGAACGAAGAATTAAAAAATCCTGTCCGAAAGCAACAGATTTTATCTAAAATATATAGATATATATATATGTTATATAGCACCCAGAACTATGTCAGGTACTTAAAAAACTGGTCATTACTTAATGATAATTTATAAATTAATAGGGTGGTAAAACAAAACAACTTCTTAAGCAAAGGGTACTAGATAACTTTTACTGTTGATCAATATTTTAACGTTGGAATATATTTATATAACACACCATACATGTATCTAGAAACGAACGTTTCTGACTTCATCAGAGGTGACAACTGGCTGTCATCTAGTCCAGATTTTAACGCTCGGTTATGGTCAATTTTAGGGAGTACGCCATGATAATTTGGAGTCCCAAAAACAATCTTTAAGATTGGCAGTGAAAAAATTTCCCATGGAGAGAGTGCATGTTTCTATTGTTAACTGGCTGGTTAACCCTCAACGTTCAAAGGACCGTATTAAAGCTAATGGAGATCATTTTTAATAAGCTTCATATATTTATAACGCTATTATATTAATGTATAAACTAGCACACGTTACAGTAATAAATGTTTAAGGCATTACAAAAAGAAAAAAAAATCCTTGTAACAGTATTTATGGCATGACTAGGTATATCCTTTAGAAATTGATTACCTGTTCTAGTGTAGATGATACTGAGAGTAGAAATAAACTAATAATAAATCTATTTCTTTAAACGATTGGCCATGAGTTTCTTTGCCCGATTTCTTTTTACGAGGCTCAGCCTCTTGGAAATGGGCGATTATGAATAGACAGAAGCATAAATGGTATAATTATAGATATAAAGGGTATTCTATTACACACCATTATCAGTATCAGTCAGTCTGTTGTGAGTATCACATCTATCAAAGCAACTTATTATTGCGATTTGTGTTTGCGCTGTAACTCGTAATTATTTTTCACAAAAGCAGAACGACTGCAACTAATTAATAAACAAAGTAATGAAATAAATGAATTTGTATATAATTTATATCAAAAAAAATGGAAGGATGCAAGCAGTTTAAAGTAGATAGTAGATAGTATGTAAGTTCAGGTGGCAATTCAGTCAGTCAGTACTATAAAAGTAAGGAAGCTATTATCCAGGTATTTACCCCAAAGACCTTGACTAAGTAACAAACTACCACATCATGGTAAACGAAGTATTTCTTTCTTAAAGCTACATAAAAGCTAAAGGAGCTTTAAAAGTAAGTTCTTGTAACAGTAGCGCCAGCGGCACAATAAACCCTATCGAAATTCAATAAAGCCAGATTTTTTTACGACGCAAGTTACGAGTGCGTTCCTAAGTGATGTAAAAAGTATAGAAAATGCTGGAGATCAATGCTGGGCTCTTTCAATGACTGCGCAAGAATAAATAAATATATATATCATTACTAGTTTGTGTATGTTATGAAATTTTCTGTATCTCTAACAACGTTTATCGAAACGTTTATTTTATGGCTAAACTACTCAACTTCTTTAATTATAATGTTATTTTTTTATGTACACGTTTTATATACATAGAATGCAGTGAAAATATGTGACAAATAATTATATATAAGAAAACAAAAAAGATTTGTTTGACACACAAAAGGGCGCACTAAAATTATTACAGGAAATCAAGAGAGAAAGCAAAAAATAAAATATTGAAAAAAAAAAAAATAATAATAACTAAAACTAGAAAAAAAAAACAACATCAACACAATTGGAAGTTGCATAATTTCTGTTCACTGGCAACAATACCCCTTCCGCCTGACTGACTATTTGCAAATAGGCTGCCTGTATCATGGTAAGAGAGAGCCAGTATTGATAGTGAGCGTGTAAATTAAATTTAAAAAGAATTGTGAAAGTGTGTGTCCCATCAGTGCCAAAATTTGGAGATCGCGCATTATACTGTTAGACCGCAACACTGGTATTCTGTGAAAACCAATTAAATGTAGGGAATCCGGGGCCTACGCAACTACACTATCTATGAATATAAAATACGTATAAGATCAGGAGTTATTTTCTTCGTATAGCATAACACAATTTTAATCATCTAAAACAGAGTTTTTCATAACAAATATCAACTAATGAAATACTTACTAACCTAAAACAGAGAATTGACAGTTAAATATTCATGCTTTACTATTCTTATTATAAAAACTTAAATTTTGCACTTTTAAATCAAATTCACGAACATAACTGACTTTTAAAGAAATTATTTAACAACATTTGTGTTTAACAATATGTTATTAATCGATTGCTAAAAAGAAACACGAAACGTTTTTTACATTCTCTTCCCTGGTGGCTCCCTCTTATGGCTGAACTGATACATACTCGGTACTCAGACGAGTAAATAAGATATTATAAATAACATAAGACTTGTATAGTAAGATGAATAAAAAAGTTATAATAATATCTTATAACAATCGGCAGTTTTTTCCAGACAATATTGATGCGGATGATTGTCTTTGTATTGCTGTTGTAGCCTGTGATGTACTAATAAAAGGTAGCCTACTTTTGATTTTATTATTAAAATAATATAAATCAGTATTTATATTGACAAGTAACTATCCGTTAGTTTTGGCTTTCTCTAACCACTTGCACCGATGAGGACTTGCTTGTAAAGTGAGTGGCATGCTGTTGCATTTCTATCTGTGAATTCTCTGATTGTCTACAACTGCTGACAACCCCACCTGAGATGGCTCTCAATCTAGCACCAATAGACCCGTACATACAACAGAAGGCAGCTATGGCAACGATCAGACTAAAACACCTGAGTCTGTGCAATAACCAAGAGGGTCCCCATTCCAATATCTGGAATCAACTAGTTGACTACCAACCTCTGATAGCTGCTCCATGCGACAGGATTCCAAAACAACACATCTTCGAAAGAAGGTACTGTATAGAACTATATATAACTACAGGAGAACGATAGTGATTATTCCGACATAAATGAAGTCCGGATATACGCGGACGGCTCCAAGATGGGGTCAGGTACTGGATTTGGGGTGTACTCACTAGACCTAAACATAAAAATATCGCTGGCACTAGGCGAACACAGTTCCATTTTTCAATGCGAATATGTTGCGCTAACATAAGTAGCCCACGCGGCTATATCTAGAGGCATCAAGAAGTACAACATCCGCATACTGTCAGATAGTATGGCGGTACTAAGGGCTCTAATGGGCAACACCATGAACTCCGGTCTCATGCCACCACTACTACTACTAGAACGCCTAACCTCGGAGATTGGGGTAATTCTTCAATGGATCAGGGGGCACAGCAACTCACTCGGTAACGATGCCACCGACGAGCTAGTAAGGAAGGGATCTACAACACCAGTGGCAGGCCCTACCACACTCCTACCACTACCCTTCAACCTATATCGCTCCTGGGTAAGGTAAAGGACGAGAAGCACACAATAGCCGATGTATTAACACACCTGGCTGCAGGCAATCCAAACTGGTATTAACAGAAATATCACAACGTTTATCGCGTAGACTCATCAGTCTTCACAGAACGGACATTAATTCAAGCATTAGTTCAGTCTCTCATTGTGTATTGTATTCCGATATGGGGTAGAGCCGCCACATCAATAACTTTTAAATTAAAAAGAGCCCAACGATGTTTGATAGATGTGATCTATTTCCAGCCGATTTGATATCCAACTGTACAATTATGCTCGTATGTCTGAACTATTAAGTATTAGAAAAAATATATTTTCAATACTATTCTCAAGAAGCACAACCCGTTACCCTCCATCCCCAAAAAGAATGGAATTTGTCGAAGTTATGATATAGCTAAAATTTTTAACAAAAACTATTTAATTTCCAGACTAGCCCCTTCTGTAATACTAACTACTAAGTAACATATTTACAGTCCCACACTCAGAAGTATTAAAAACACCTTCATTAAATAGCTTACAGTATTGGACTATACAGAGTCGAATTACCTTCTAAAACGTTCTATGAGACTGGTTCTAAAGCAATATTTTATAAATATATGGTAAGTACTGATAACAGATATTCTTTGAAGACAAATCTCATCCAATTTATGTCAACATTAATTTTTAAAAGATATGGTTGATAATTTTCGTCTTGTCAATTACGTATGTTTGCTATGTATGTTTTTATTATGAGAAGGTGTGTACGTAATCACTATCTAAAAAATATATAAATTTATTATGTAAACACACAACCATCACAATGTAAAGGATGGTGTTTGGAAACTTGGCGCAAGTACATATTCTTTAACTTAAAAGGAGACTCCACTTTTTAAATACTGTGCATTGTTTATGACATACGTTTGTTTCTGTTTGTTCTTATGTGCTGGTCTATTTAAGGAAGTACCTTCATCATACAGAAGACCACAATTCATCAACATTACAAACACAGCCTGAATATCTGGATATCGTGTTAGGCAGGGTCAGCAGCAATGTACATGTTTCCGCTACTGTTTAGCGTGATACGTATATGTTTGTACATAGAATAATAAATAATAATAATAATAACTTGACACATCCGGGATGTTTTAATAAAGCTGTGCCCGGATTTCTCTTATTTTCAGTGCAGCATGGTATACCATGTGGTTTCAGTCGGTTCGATTCCTACACACCGTTCCACCGAAAACCCCGGTGAAATGACGGCCCGAGGGGGTTTCCACACAATAAAAAACAAAAATGGTAACCAGACAACTGATCATTGCTCATCAGAAAAATATATTGTCCTGGGTGGGAATCGAACCCACAACCTCTGGCTTAGCAATCAGGGTAACTGTTTACTAGACCAACAGGCCAGTCAGTATGTATATATATATATATATATTTAATTTAACGCAAATGTATTAAAAATCCACATTGTATTGGATGTTTTATACCCTTCTGTCTGCACCTTGGGGATGTAAGCGAGAGTATGTATGTAATTACCATTAACAAGCAATGTAAAATTATAGAAACAATAAACAT
Source organism: Tyria jacobaeae (assembly GCA_947561695.1). Lineage (NCBI taxonomy): Eukaryota > Metazoa > Arthropoda > Insecta > Lepidoptera > Erebidae > Tyria > Tyria jacobaeae. The sequence goes on from OX387213.1 coordinate 22,776,645, forward strand.
TTTTTTTTTCTATTTTATGAAAATTTAATATGAAATCAATTACTTTTGTCAATGCCGAGTGAAATCTAACTTCCCAATCTCATTTGAAGAAATCAATGTCGTCTCTGAGTTAGTGATTGAACCGTCGGCATCGTATTACAGTAATCCTTATCAGTAAAGTTTACGGTCTCTCCAGAAATGAAACGTTAATTGCGAGCTGAGATTATGTCGCAGGACGAAGCGAATTCAGTCCACCGAACTAAACAGGGCCGGCTTTATGGAGTTTTTACACTGGGCTAGAAATAAATAGTAAATAGTAGTCCCGCCGACTACTTTCAAGGCAAATAACGACAACTCTACACTTACCTATTGGCAGAACCACCTGAATAATACTCTGTGAAGTAGCTATATGCGAATATATGTGTTTGTGTATGTATGTTTATGGTATAATTAATTAATTAGCTATAATAATTTTATGTATTTTAACAGTGATAATCACTCTTTTTTTTTTTCTTGTAACGTTCAAAGTTCCATGTTCACCTGCCACGCGTGTTTCTGTTTCACCAAATGGTTGACTGGTCAAAAACCCTACGGCATTAAGTTCGGCTCATGCAATTTTGCCGCAGTAAGTGTTTATAAATAATCCCCTACTAAAATAAGTAATCTTAAGTAGCATTTGACTGCAACGTAAGAGGTCGTGGCGTAGGTTCCCGCTCCGTGAAAATTTTCCTCTGATTGAAATTACACTCGTATTCAACAGGCTGTAAAATTTACATTCTCCATTTGCATTAATTTAGGGTGTTTTTGAGCATGTATTTATAGTTAGAGGGCGCGGACTACCCTACATCAGCCAGTTCAAGTTATGTGTTATGCGACCTGCTGGAGCTATTGCTTACTCTTCCAAGTAGGGATGTTGACTCGTATCAAAACTTTCAGCAAATGATTAATTGTAATTTATAAAATCCTAAAATCATGCTTTCTTACTGAAATATCTACATTAATTTTATAATAATGTATTAAAAATGGCTTAAATAATAGAGCAAGCAGCTCAAGCTGTCAGTTGATTGTCATAATAATCAATTCTTACGCGAACGTAAAGTTTTATATACTCTTTGTTAATAACATCTCAACAAAAAATAAGTCCTAGTCTTTATGAAATGTATACTGAATTCATCTAAGAAAATTAAATTTATGAAAAGGTCGATTTCTCTCAAGAAAACACCGCTAAGATCGATAATGTTGCTACGAGCTACGGTCGGGTCAAATTTCTGTTATGATGACAACCAACTGTCAGGTCAAGCTTTCAATTAAATGTCAGGCTTTTAGATTATTACGTCATAGCATCTGATTGGTGTTGTCGGACACGCGATCATGGTTACTATTTAATATAACTATAGTTCAATATTATTACTATAGTTCAGTTCAGTAGTTATAGTAGTAGATCGCAATTAATCATTTAGTTAAACCTTGTGAACAAAGTCAACGTCCTTTTCTTTTTCCGTTTACCTTTTAATATGCTCCTAATTTTCCTTATCTACTTATTAAACTTTGGTTAGCGGGAATAAATTATAAGAATACTCTTTATCCTACCTCTTTGGGGATACACTTGTGAGTATGTGTAAGTATAACTGACTATAATATAACTTTAGCATAAGATAATGAAAAAGAGGTTATATGTTCCTGTCCTCCTTTTAATTACACTATATGACACTTACAATAACTTGTAAGGTGGCCTGTTAAGAGAGTCCTATATTTTTCAAGCTTTACATTTGCTGTCGTTAAACTACTAAGTAATACAATTACACCGTAGAATTAAACTTGAAAGTTGTAATTTTTATCTCTACAGACTACTTGGATACTAAATTAAAACTCGATAATAGGACGGCCAAAATATGTTACTTACTATTATATATAGAATATATTGCTTGAATCCCGGTGTTAAAATTACTATAAAATCATTATAAAACCATTTCCAAGCAATTAAGTCGATCATGTATTGACAAACATGATAACATATGTACATATATGCTTTACATCATTCCTTTAAAAATATACCAAAACAAAGTGTACTCTTTTGTTTGTTATTAAAAGGTCGATAAAGTTATAAATCAAAATCTAAAGATAACATGTGGGTACATCTATGATCTATGACAAAACTACCCAAATGCCTGTCATAAGCATTGCTTTTTATACAATATATGTATATTTATAAAAAATACTTTGAGAAATGTGGTGTAATTGCTTTTGATTGGTAGGTAATTAATGTTTCTGAGAAATGATCCTTATTACGTAAGAACTAGAATAAAATATTCAAATATATTTATTCTATATTACCAGACTCCTAATAAAAAAAGAGTGAATACATTTCGCTCAGGATAAGCGTGCACCATCTTTACCTCTTCTTTACCATATTAACAATCTTTCAACCATTATAAACGCGATATTTGAATGAATGGATGCTTGTTACTCAATCACGCCAGAACGTCGCGTCGTCAAACGGAATTTGGCATTGAGCAAGACTACTTTTATGGAATAAATCTTAGGAATTATAAAAGCAGTTCTATTAACTTAAAGCTCTTACTTTTTGAGTTTTTCAGTGGTAGAGCCATGCTTAGGCACGAATGGGACGCCTCGACCGGTGTGATACCACGGCCTCACAGAAAACCGGTTCTGAAGTAACGCTTGCGTTGCATTTCCCCCAATTGAGTGAAGTTGCCGGAGGCCCAACTCCCCCGCCCCCCTTTTCTCTTCCCTCATCTCCTTTCTCCTTTTTTCCATCTCCTCATCCCTCATCTCTTTTTTCCGCTCTCTGCATCCCCTATCCCTCATCACCCTCAAAGGCGGGCAGCGCACTTGCGACTCTTGAGTTGCAAGTGTCCATGGACGGCGGTGTCACTTACCATCAGGTGACCCGTCTGTTCGTCTGTCCCCCTATCGTATAAAAAAAAAAAGTATTTTTTTTTTGTGGTGAAAGTATCAGCTTTCATGTACTAAAACAAGCAATTAATAATTAAAATTGTCATTTAATTAGAGTCCACCCCTGCGCTCCGTCAGTGTCTGTCAGTCCGTCTGTTGCGGGCAGTGATATTTTACTTACGCTAATGGATTTAAAAGTGAGCCCACGCCGCCCAAGAGCAATCATTATCATTAGTTTTCATAAGCCGGTTACACCCAACGCTATTGCTTATCTTTTATTCACAATGACGAGCTCAGATATGAATGAATTAGTTTTTGTCTGTCTGCGGTGTACGGTCTGCAATGAAAAGTTTCAGTTTTCATTGCAATACTTCATTATTTAAAAGAAAGATTTGATGTGTAACGGGTACAGCGCAGACGGCTTCGACCGACACCTATTTCAGAGGCGTGGCGTGGCCGCAGTTTCAAATAGTTTTTATTCTTTAGCATATTATTCTTTAATCAAGAAGTAAATTCAAAGGAGATATTACGTCACCACTGTTACTTCATCATTACTGTATAAGGTTAAAGGGTGAAAGGGATATTTGAGACGGCCATCGATCAAGCAACACTAATGCGTTCTTATTATTTACTTTGAATTCTAAAATACTACTAATACGGGCCATGGTCCTGTTTACGCTTATACATATATTGTTATTTAGAAAAGAATTGCGAATGCCCGGTTCAATGATTTTGCCCCTTTTCAATTAAGGGAAGAGTAACTTTAAAAAGAACCGGAAAAGTCTTTGTCATCACTAAAGTTTCTCTAGTTAACCAGGCATATATAGGCATAACTTACGCCAAACTATAAATGAGTAAAACATTGAATAATAATTATCTCGTAAAATTAAGATGAGAATAGAGAACAAACGAGCCAAATAACTAATATTAATTCTAATTTATTTCCCTGAATAAATAAAAGACGATGAAGGATTCCATATAATTTCACCACATATGTGTTTAATTACACATAAAATTTAGAACAAGCATGAATTTATGGAGAGAGCATAAATAATAAAATGATATTATGAAATATCACAAAGCACCTCGGGCCCGGAGTGGGTCATGGATTACTCGAAAACCAGAATTTATTATCCGACACATTAGCGGAGGTACTTAAAAATGCTTTCAAGATGTCGTGTTACCTCGTCAGTACCCTTCTAGTGAACTTACAGTATGATATATAAACGTGAAATATCTTTAGCCGTTGTTTTAAGAATCATTATTATCATTTTCATAAATATATTACTAACACCGAAGTGGAAGGCAAACTCCCACTTTTTGACAATTATAATAATATTCAAATATAATATATAATATAATATTATTATTTTTAAATTGACAGTTACCCTTACTACACTTTTTTATTATCAAACATCTTTAGCAATTAGAAAACTTACTAAAAATATAATTAATAAAACACTTACAGTAATGAAAAATTTAAAAGCTTTCCGCGATTAAGTTTGTCTCATGACAGCCTCCGTCCGGTGTTATTGGAATTATTTAAAAATAAATACCGAATAAAAACCACACTATATACACTTGATTGTAATCTATATGTAAAAAAGCGAGACAATAAAGTTCACAATCATTATTTCCTTTGTCTGTAAACCGACTGTCGTTATTTTTTATATATTCATACGGATAATGATAATAAAGTTTTCCGTCTAAATTATGTGAAAACATCTTTTCTTTTATGATATAGCGGGACAGACGAACAGAAAACCACCTTATGATAAGTGACACCTGCAACTGAAGAGTCGTAAAAGCGTCTGGTACCCTCACTCACTCGGAAATACAATGGAAGTATTGAAATGAAACGCCGTGGCATTACTGCAGTCTAATCAGCCAATTCATGCCTAAGCATGACTTTCCCACGGTTCAATCAAAGTTTTTTTTTTAAGACAACTCCCACATTAGGAATAATTCCTGTGCTATTTGGGACTTTACAAACATTCCATCAACGAACACAAAGTACACCCAGATTCGAGACAACTATTTGTGGATTGAACCCACCACCAAAACACCACTAGACTAACAGGGAAGTCAGTTTTAACACAATATTTTTTGGTTATAAAATACCCGTAAATAACATATTGTGAGATATTGATGTAGCCAGCGATTGTATTTTTTTAATGAAAACATATTTAAATATAAAAGGGTCGCCTTATGGTAAGTGACGCCCATGAACTCTCAACAGTCACAAGAGTGCTGTCCGCCTTTTAAGGTCCCTACCCTAAAAGGCGGACAGCGGGAGAAAGGGAGGAGGGGAAGAGGGGAAGAGAAAGGGGATTGGGCTTCCGGTAACCTTACTCACTCAGTCACACAATGCAAGCAATGTGTAACAGCCGGTTTTCTGTGAGGCCGTGTGAATACTCCGGTCGAGCCGGCCCATACGTGCCAAAGGATGGCTCTCCCACGTTAAAAAGTTTTCTTCATATTACTTGAAGCGAAATTGTCAATACTAAATAGCTAAGTAATTCAATCATTAGCATAAAATATGATCGGCTAATAAAAAGTGACGACGAAATTTGACTGTATAATTAATGGTTATTATTATTTCTTTTTAACTTGTTATTTCCTACAACAAAGTTAGAATAAATTACATATTTTAAAAGTAAAACTTTGTGACTTAATTTAGTCAGTTAATGATAATCTAACCTTCATCCTCTCACGTGAACTAACACTAACTGGTATGTCGAAATTGAACCAACTAATGCCACACGATATTCTGTTACTAATAGGTCTATTGCAAGGGACCTGGGTCTAACCTATGAAGGAGTTTCCGGGAACTCCTGCAGACGCTATCATTATATGAGCTCTCTATCTGGCACATTCACTGAGCATTATACAAATATTGAATATTCATCAACCGTCACTCTTTTATTTACCATAATATTTGTTTAAAAAAAAACTGAGCTAATTTTGTTTTATATATAATATGTATTTTTTTTTATGCAATAGGGGGCAAACGAGCAGACGGGTCACCTGATGGTAAGTGACTACCGCCGCCCATGGACACCCGCAAATCAAGAGTCACAAGTGCGTTGCCGGCCTTTTAGGTAGGAGTACGCTCTTTTCTTGAAGGTTTGAAGGTCGTATCGGTTCTGAAATACGGCAGACAACAATTTGTTCCATAAGCTGGTTGTGCGAGGCAAAAAGCTTCTGGAGAAGCGCACAGTGGTGGAGTGCTAATCGTCCAGGTGATGGGGATGGATATTTTGTCGCGTAGGACGATGGCGGAAACCAGCAGCCGGTATAAGTCCGAACAATTCCTTTGAACACTCCCCATGATAGAGGATGCAGAGTGAAGCTACATCTCTACGCAACGGCAAGGTGTCAAGTCGATCGGAAATATCTTGGCAGTCGATGATGCGAGTCGCTCTCCGTTGGATGCGGTCAAGAGGGAGGAGTTGGTACTGGGGTGCACCTGCATAGAGATGAGAACAGTATTCCATGTACGGCCGAACCTGCGCCTTATAAAGTTGCAGTTGGTGGGCCGGAGTAAAATACATCTCGATCTGTTTAGCACACCAAGCTTATTCGAGGCTTATATGGCCTTACTCTCTAAGTGACCGCGAAACTGGACTTCGCTTGATATATCGACGCCAAGGATTCCGATACTGGCTGATGCAGTTAGGTAAGTGCTCTCAAATTGAGGTGATACGACCAATGGCATCTTTTTAGCGGTGAACGCGCAAACCTGTGTCTTCGTGGGGTTAAACTGGACTAGGTTAAGTCGACCCCAATCTGAAACTTTTGATAAAGAAGTTTCGATTTCAGACACAAGTTTGGATCGACTTTCGATGACGTTTACCCGAGAAATGTTAGCGCGGCCGGTGTAAAGGGCATCACTCGTGCTATCGTCTGCATAGCAATGGATGCTGCTAATCTGCAGCATGCCATTGATATATAGAAGAAACAGCGTGGGTGATGGCACACAGCCTTGTGGGACACCAGAATTAACAGACTTGGAGTCGGAGCATGCACCGTCAACAAGGAAAGAAAAAGGAAGCTTCGCAAGGAGCGCTTTGTGCCAGACCCGATCGAAGGCCTTCACCACGTCCAAACTAACGGCCAACGCTTCCCCCTTGGTCTCGATCGCCTGTGCCCACCGGTGAGTACCGTATTGTCGATCATTGAGGAGCTGGTGGTCTTTTAAGTACCGGAGGAGCTGTCAGTTAATAATGGATTCCATTATCTTGGAGAACAAGGAGGTGATGGCTATGGGTCTGTAGTTGGACGGATCTGAGTGATCTCCTTTTTTAGGGACTGGGTGCACTAGAGCTGTCTTCCATGAGTTCGGGACTACGTCAAGAGAATAGAAAAGCCGATATAGGCGCGTTAAAACCGGTGCCAACTCTGGAGCACACGTCTTCAGCACGATAGGAGAGATTCTATCGGGCCCACTCGACTAAAGAACGTCGAGGGAAAGAAGCGCTTTACGCACTGCCCTTTGTGTAAACCGGACTTCCGGCATGCGGCTCTCGCACTGCGGTATGGTCGGCGGTGCGTTTCCCCCGTCGTCCAGGTCGAGTTGGACGCAAAGAGTTTGCCCAGAAGATCGGCTTTTTCTTTAGCGTCGTGGGCCAACGAATTATCTCCTATGTGCAGAGGTGGAAGGGATGGCTTACAAAAGTTCCCCTGGACAGCTTTGGCAAGAGACCAGAGTGCACGAGTTCCGGAAGGGAGACTCACTAGTCTCTCGCCAATTCTGCCGATGTGAGCCGACTTCGCCCCAGCAATTACTCTTTTGAGGGACCTGGAGGCAAAGTTAAAATGCTTCTTTAATGTGTTGGTCTTTACATCCCGTGCTGTCGCTGCATTAGCCCATGCTTGGTAACATTCCTGCTTTCGGCGGGACGCCGCTTTGCAGGTTCGAGCAAACCAAGGCTGGGACTTGCCCCCTGTGGGAATCAGGGAGAATGTAATGAAAAGATCCATACCGTGAAGCACAACATCCGCAACAGAGTCGGCAACCACATTGGGATCATCCGGCGAGAAGCAAACCTGCCTCCATGGCATGGCAAAGAATGTTCGCATTCCATCCCAGTCTGCTGACCTATAGTGCCATACGCGGCGACTGCCTGTAACTCGCGGCCGCAGCGAGTGAACGAGTGGCACCATGCTCAGAATCAGGCAATGGTCCGAAGAGCCAAGAGGGGCCTCAACGGATACTTTGTAGCCGTTAGGATGCGAGGTCAGGCTTTCTTCATCTGGGATTCGCGTAAACGTTGCTATCAGCTGCGTCAAGCCATATGCCAAGGCGAAATCGTGAACAGATCTTCCCGCATGATCGGTTTTGCGCGAACCAAGCCATTCGGCGTGATGGGCGTTAAAGTCGCCAAGAATCACGATCTTTGCGGATGGGACCTGCTGGAGCATTGAGTCTGTAGCCATTTGGACGTAGTCGATGAGTCGATCCGTTTCGGCATCACCGCTATGGGACCTGTAGAGGCATACGTAGATGCGGGGATGGTCGTCGCAGTCTACACGTAGCCAAAAGATAGAGAGGTCCATACCTTCACTCCACTTTGATTGATGGAAAGCAATAAGTGGAGTCAAAGAGTGGTGGCTACTATCCTCATTACATGTCTAGTCAATGCAGCATGGTGACCCACACTATGGCAGCCTGGTATGATGCTTTTCACGCCCCGCTTAAAAGACCTGGGATCAAAGTGGGAAGGAAACACGTGCACTGGTAGGGAATTCCAGGCTTTCCCCAATCGGCACAGGTAAGGAGTAAAGAGCTTTAGTTCGGGTACGTACGTGATCCTCAGGCCAGCACGTGTAGTCCTATAGAGGAAGGGAGAAGGTGGGACCAATTGGAAAAGCTCGTCAGAACACTCCCCGTGATGTCCTGATCCTAATCCTATCTTGTATGTATATTTATTAAGTCATTTAAAATTACCACATTAAAAGAAAACTTTTTCTGCATTTTCAGAGGGCCATCAGAACAGAGAGCTATTATATATATTATTATAGTAAAAGAAACAAACGAGTAGACAGGTCACGTGATGCTACCGCCATTCACGAACACCTGCAACGCAAGAATCGTAAGTGCGTTGTCCTCCTTTAAAGCCTTTCCCACCTTTAGGATTACGTTAAATGATAATAATGTCAGTAGTTATTAGACCATCGATTAAAAAAGGCTAAACTTTTATAATTATGACGTAGGTACAGCCGCATAAAAACAACTTAACTTGTTGAATCCGCAAGGCATATTCGCTAAGCGGAATATCCTTTAAAAAATACCTGCCATTACGATAACATCAGCTATTTTAAACGAACGATTCATCACGACTTTATCTATATTATAAGTTGCGGCTTGAAAGATAAGCCGCGACGATTGTGCGACGGTTGTACGACTCTTGTTTACGAATCGCGGTATTACAGCGCCGAGTACCGAGCCCTTTTAGTGCTTGCAATAAAACAATTACAGCCGTCTTCACGACGAAGATTAAGCTAGCGCAGAGCAAATTAATTATGTTAGATTTATGCCTAAGCTAATATTTTATTTGCGATACAATGAAACCGATACATATATGTTTTATTACGAGTATAATATGTGCTTTTTGCTGGAGTAGAATAACTTTTTTTTTGTTCCCGTAGGTTACGTAAACTGTTACCTATCAGACAGTATATATACATGACGACAATAGGCTCGCTCCCTATTGCATTAGTGAAACTGAATCATACTTGACAAAATTGGGACTTGTGTCCCTGTGTGAGTGTGAGGCACCTTTACATACTACATACATTTACTTCACGGTTATCACAGGATTCCAAATGCAAATCGCATGTGCTTACTTGAAAGGTGATCAAATGACTGATCCAAGTCGCTAAGTACCGCAGGTACCCTGCTCACAGCAGATAGCTGCGGCACTATTATACGTATCTACAAATCCCACAGAAATATTTACTATACTTAAATAGATTATCAATACAATGGTCTGATTTCGAAGAGTCAATTCAGCAGACACTGTAGCAGACAATTATAGTTATATCGTATTATAATTTAAATTGCACGTAAGGGCTACAACAACAGACGCCTTACTCTAAACTTTTCTCGTCCATTTGAACAGGTTCTGTTTTTACCTAAGTCCACATCTTTATGGAAAGTCTAAATGTCCTACGCTTGTTGCTATTTGCTTTCCTCGCGACGCATATTAATGGCATCCTTATTTTAAATCCCGCTTGGATGGTGCGCGGTTAAGTCGAATCCCGGATAAATTACTTAGCGGTATAACTAGATATAACCGGGTATTGCAGGATGTAGCTGGGATAAGGCGGGCCACGCACCGCGCGACGAATTGTTAATGAACTTAAGTAGTAAGTTGTTGAGCTATTTGGCGGGTAGATTTGTGGCGTAAGCGAGATCGGTATAATGCTTATTATTTACAATTATAAAGGCTCAATGTATTTTTTTTAATTATATGTATATGGTTACAAAACAAGATCTTTATACCCCCTGTAAATAATTGTTTAAATATAATAGATATGAAATGGGGACTTAATCGAGATAATATACTAACATACCCTTGTTTAACCAACACTTTGTCGTACAATACCTTATAAAAAATATTATCGTGATTTCATACAGATTTATACATCTACATGTTAAACTATTGTAGATTTTTGCTGTGCTCAGTTCGGTTATAGCCTGGGGATATATATACATTTTTATACATATTTTCGTATGTAACAATTAAGTTGAAAAATGTTTTATTTAATTCTAATTTTGATCCTACACATAAATAATAATATATTCAGAAATAATGAATTAGGATGAATTATAAAATGTATAGCATAGAATCTCTCCTCCTCCCAAAAGATCTTTAGAACAGAAAGCTTATTAACATTAACGAGAATTTATATTTTAGAATGGAGAATGTAAACATGTTCATTAAATCTATTAAAACTCCGTAACCGTGTAGTCTAATTGTCTAGAAATATATATGTTTATGTTTCTTTCTAAATGAGCAAGTAGTTCGGATATTATGACACTTTAAATTTCTCACTTTACAACAATCGTCTCTCTAGAATGTTTCACTCATTATGTGTTAACGAAAGATTTTTTATTATATAGTAGGGCAGACGAACAGACAGATAGAACGACGAACATCTGACAGTAGGTGACAACCGCCGTCCATACCTGCAACTCAGGAAGGGAGGCTTAGGGAGGGATAGGGTGACGCGATGAGGAGAAAAAAGAGCATGGGATGAGGAGATGGGAAAGAGGAGAGATGGGATATGAGAAGAGGAAAGAAAAGGAGGAGTTAGGCCTTTCTGTGAGGCCTTGATGTCGCACAGGCCGAGCCGGCTCATTCAATAAATAATAATAAAGTAAGTATATAATGTATCAAATAATATTATTACATGATACATTTCGGCGATTACTGTATACAATCAGTTAACTCCAACTATTAAACAATTAAATACTAAAATATATAAAGAAGCATTAAAAACTGGTTAACTGCATGAATATTTGAGTAAAAACCAATTTGTTTTGTGGAATTAACGTAGTTTTGAGTACTATATACTATTGCATATCCGATATGGGAACAACTATGTCACACATATATTTAAAAAAAGTCTTAACACTTTTGTGGGACCTGGTATTAGGATCTAAGATCACAATGTAGTCATTTATTTAAAAAAATAAATAAATAGGGGACATTTATATAGCGTAGTACGTAGAATTATGCTTAAACCGTAATCAAACCATGCTCTGCAATTTAGCATAATAATGATATTAGGTGCATACAAAACCTAAATAAACGTCACCACGAAATATATTTACACTTTCAAAAAACCAAGTGTTCTCGATTATATAACGAGGTCCTGTTCTCGTGGATTGATTTAAACGACATCGAAGATAAATAGGTGAACGTGCCCTCATAGACACTGAAAAGTGGTTCCCTTCCTGTAACAATCTCCAGATTATTACCACCGCTACCCCACGTCTAAGCAGATGAATCTTTGAAAATACCTGTTACGAAGAAATTTATTTTTATATTACCGCAGATCAACGTAATCTCCATAAAACTGTAGCAACAATTCATAACTTTAGGGTAAAAAAATACGCATAATTTTGTGAATAATTATATGGGGCTGTGAAATTTAATTACCGTTGAGATGTTTTGTTTTTTATACATTTATTCAAATTAATGTTTATATTAAAAAGGTTAACTTAAACAGTTTAAATACATTTGAATATTATTTATTTTAATAGGTTATCACCCATAAAGGATGTACTATGTATATACCGAATATAGTAATGACCTGAATGTACATTGACGTCGGCCTTGCGATCAATTAATTGTGGGTTCGAACCCCACCCGGTGAATTAACGCTTTGAACCCACTTCTGTCTGGAGTGGCTACCAAGATACTAGAAGTTGCTAGTATTCTTTAAACAACATTTTCTAGGTATTGTTTGCGTGTGATCTAAAATGAAACTTGAAATTGTATATAGTAACCGAGCGAGGTATTGTAAGAAACTTCACGTAATTTAAACAAAATCCACATCCGATCAGGGAACAATCGTTTCTTCTTTGATGCACATATTATTGATACGAGTATAAGACTTAAATGACAACAAGCTCGTCTCCTATTACCTAAGTGGAAATTAATTATGGTTGATAGAAAGTAAGATTTGGATGGATGTTTGTAACTTAATCACAAAAGAACGGCTAAACGGATCCAGAGAAAATTTGCCACTCAAATAGATTATTGTTTCCATATACTTAAGAAATGTACGTTTAAACATTTCCAGTAACTCATAATTTGAATACTATACTCGTATAAGGATAGTAAAACTCATATTTCATTAGGCTTTGTAAAATATTTACTAAAATTATCACGAAAACGTGAGTGTTTTACCCAAAGGTTAATGCCCTCACTATAAGAGGTAAATGAACCCTCCTAATGCCAAACTGGATCATGAAATATGTATTTTTTTAAACCCTGTCTCGTAGATGTTGCGTGTATCCTTCTACTCGTACATATGTAGCATATTCATATCTTACTTCTATATATATAGATATGCTCAGATTAAACAAACACTTAATACTTGTACAATCGGTGTTTAAGAAACAATCTTGAGAACACCAAAAGAGTAATTACATTTGGCCATCAACAAATAAAATTGTATAATATTACTAGGCCTCGTAGTGTTACGTTCGTCGTGTTAATAAAGTAGAAAGTCATAAAAAATACAGTCAAACATTAAGCATCCTCCTCTTTTGAAGTCGGTTAAAAAGGAACTCTAAGTTATTGTCCATCCGTGTATCTTACTTATTGTATGTCATGCTATAGCTTTAATCATTCAATTATTATATTCAATAGAAGTGAATTCAACAACAAAGCCGTGATGTTCATAAATTGTTGCACAGAAGACTATAATGTAACTTTTAGATTTCTTTTGTTTTTTTTTGACAGAAGAACAGACTGGTCACCTGATGGTAAATGACAACCGCCGCCATGGACACCTGCAACTCAAGAGTCGTAAGTGCTTTGCCCGCTTTTAGGGTTATGATTGGAGGTGTGGGAGGGGAAAGAGGAGAGATTGATTTGCACCTCAGGTATTTTCACTCACTTGGCAACCATTGTTTGTCTAACAATTTTTTTGAGACTGTGGTATTACTCCGGTCGAGCCTGCCCATTCCTCGAACTGTGTAATACTTGTTTTCTTTTCTTGCTAATAGGTAAGTTTGTGATACCATTAAAAGTAGAGCCTTTTTCCATGGGTTTAGTCAAAGGGTGGGTCTGCTCTGGGTCTGGTGCATGTCTACTAATGTCTTTACGTCTTAAATAATTAGGTATTTTAGATAAACATTCATATTAAATACAGTTATTTCTCATATAATATACACTTTAGTTTGCATAACTACATATTATAAAACACAATTTATATAACAAAGCCTGTCTGTCTGCTGAACCTCAATCTAATAAACTCAATAGTTACCCAACTGATTTTCATATTTAAGCAACGTACCCCGACTGTACGATACATGCAAAGGCTGAGCTACCTATATATACGTATAATGATTTAAGGTTTTGTATATAATGACTTACTTACATACATTTAAATCTATATTTCGTCTAAACGTCTAAACGCCCACATTTTACAAATTTAAATTTACTTAATAACTAAAAAAAAGGGTGTGATGTCGCAGGGTCAAATCTAACAGAAAACTTGTTTGTCTGTTACTGTGCTTTACGTTAATATAATATACTCCGCACTACTCTAACTACAACCCGCAGAACTTATTCACCAAGGACAAGCAATTATACATTTGTAGTTAAAAAAAAAAGGAACATTTTTTTGTAAATCATAATATTTCTAATCACAAAAGATGGTATAGCTAAAAGGTTCGAAATATTTTTAATAAATAGATTATTGTTACATTGCTTCTAAGCTGTGGTACGCCTCTTAAAACATATTTTGAAAGATTGGTATTTCAAAATGTTATATCTTATATATAACAGAAACAAGCAGGCACTATGCTCCTTTGCTTCTCTTATAATATAATCACTAGTTAATAAACCTATGATTTTAACCTCATTACATTATACACAAAAAAATAAAACGTACCAAGTGCAAGTCGGACTCGCGCACGAAGGTTTTCGTAAAACGGCAAAATATCAAGTTTGTTGTATGGGAGGCCCTTTTTTTTTAATTTAATAATTTATTTTTAAATTGAATATATGACTAAATATTGTGTGAATATTTCAAGCGTCTACCTGTTGCCATTATCAATATTGAGCAAAAACAAGCAAAAAAATCACGTTTGTTGTATGGGAGCCCCGTTAAATATTTATTTTATTCTGTTTTTAGTATTTATTCAATTCAATTCTTCATTATGGCCTTTGTGGAGATGTCACCACAATTTCGCCAATGTCAAGTTTTTATTATTATTATTCCCTTTATTATAATTAATAGTCACATACAAATTACATTAAAAAGAAAATAAAAAATACATTTAAAAATATAATAAATAGTAGACCACCGACATCGGGTACAGGGACCAAGACACCGGTGGTTAGGGCTCCAAAGATAGGAACCTCCTGACAATGCGGGCCATGTCAAGGAGAACTGCCTTCTGCATCAGTCCCTTGATTCAACCATCTAACGAGAGCCTCTTCAGGTTTTGGTCGAGGCTCTTAGCTATTAATCCGTGAGCAGATATGACTATCGGAACAATGATCGCCGAATCGATAATTCCACATATCGACAATCTCGTGAGACAAATCCAAATATTTCATTTGTTTATCTTTTTCAACTTTCACGAGATTATCGTCATGAGGAACAGCAATATCGACAATCATTGCGCGGCGATCTAATCGGTCTAACACGACTAAATCAGGCTTATTGGCAATAATAGTCCTATCAGTGATGATAGATCGATCCCAATACAATGTAGCACGACCATTTTCGAGAACTGGGTCGGGCACATACCTTTAATATGGTACCTCTAAATTCACAAGACTGTATTTTAGGGCAAGATGTTGATATACTATTCTGTCCACTTGGTTATGTCTATGGAAATACCCACCGTTTGCAAGACGAGAACAACCGGAAACAATAGGCCTAATAGATTCACCGGGACGGTGGCATGCCCGACATATGTCGACCGTACCGTCTTTCAGAATAAATTTCCGATAGTTATTCGTCATAACAACTTCATCCATAATTGCAAAGACAAAACCTTCAGTTTCTTCAAAAATATTACCACACCGTAGCCAGAATGTAGAAGCTTTTACGTCTACATCAGGTCATAAAATATTCTCTGAGGTTGTATATCTCGCGATTGTGAAGGGTCTTAATGTTTAAAAGACCACGACCTCCAAACTTTCGCGGGATATATAGTTTCATTACCGATGACCGTGGATGGTGCATTCGAAATGCAGTCATCAGTGTACGGACTCTCCTATCAATAGCATCTAGTTCAGTCTGAGTCCATCTGAGCATACCAAAGGAATACGTGAGAACTGGTATAGCCAAACTATTGCAGGCACGTATCTTGTTACCGCCGGATAAAAGACTTTTAAGTACTTTTTTCAGGCGGCCAAAAAATCGGTCCTGCAATGCCTGTTTCACACTAGACTCAGGTATTCCCAATGACTGTGATATACCCAGATACTTGTAGGTTTCAGCAGCAGAAAGAGATCTAAGTTTAGTTGAATCTGAAAGTTCAACTCCTTCAGATTCTACTACTACGCCTTTCTTTACGTGCATGACTGCACACTTGTCTACACCAAATTCCATCTTGATAGAGTTACTAAAGTTTTATTATTATTATTATTTATTTATGGACTCTTTCGCGTGTATATTCGATGCAAAGATTTTGCCAATGTCAAGTATTTCTAGAGAAAAAAACAGTCTGTAAATATATGATCGCCATGTTGGTCGAAAACCCTTAGTATTTGTTGTTAAAGCGGCCACAGAAATACATCATCTGTGAAAATGTCAACTGTCTAACTATTACGGTTCATGAGATGCAGTCTGATGACAGACGGACAGAGACGGAGTCTTAGTAATAGGGTCCCGTTCTACCCTTTCTGTACGGAATCCTAAAAATGAACTTTCGTGACCATCAAAGACCCACAACAATTACACATATTTGCTATTATCATTATACAGGATGGCCGTTGTTTGTGATATCTCAAGCAATCAACACTCAGATAATACGACTGATATTGAACTCAGTTACAGTACATATGTATTCGGGTTGAGAGTCACATTGAGACGCGCGTTAAATGTAACGATCGCGGTTGTTACTGGGACATAACCTGGTACTGTCTACTTATTTTCTGTTAAATAATAGTGATGAGAAATGGTGCGGAGTTTTTATCTGCGTATCGCCGCGTTAGTATACACAAAATGTAAATGATTATTGTATATAAAAATAATCATTTCCGCTAATTTCCTTCATGGTATAGCCAAAATTTTGGCATAGATCTTATCTAGAGCCCTTCTTAAATGTGAAAGGTGACTTTAAAGTCACAGTTTCAATACTTGGTCGCTGTTTCGAAAGTACGAAACTACGTCGGGCATCGTCGAATTGCTACTCGAGTCCAACTGTACTTGACGAGTAGTAAAGTTTGATAACAAACAAACAAACAAATTACGAACTCAGCAATCGGAGGATATGCAGCTAAATATCTAGACCCTAGATTCAAATACTTGAATGAACAGCTATATTGTACAATTAGTCTAAAATTATATAACTTTATGTCTATACAGGTGGTTCAGAAAAGTTTAGTCATATTTTATGGTCGTATTCCCAGGGCCAATCCCTATTAATGACAAAAATCCTACTTCGAAACTGACAATGTATTTATAAAGCTAAAGAGCTATAAAGCTGAAATAAAAGAGAGTACTTACATGAATTAAACCATAGGTATTTAATACCAACGATATGTAAATATCCGAATTTTATAGCACTGTATGAAAAATAAACATGTAAACCTTTGAAAATTATAAGAAAATTCATAGAGCTTTGTTGAGATATGTGTATCAAGAAAAGTTAAAAAAAAAACATATTTCAACTATTCGATAGGTACCCATAATTCCTAAAATTTTACGATACCTTTCTGAAACAACCTGTATACAACAACTTCATAATCGACCATTGTATCTCAAAATAGTTCTCTGTGTCACATTAAACCTCTAAACAAACGAAGAAAACGTTGAAAATATTACTATTTTCTTTATCAAATAATAAATGATATAAACATTGTTACTACGTTCATCATTCAATTACATAACATAAGGATATACATACGTTATATTTATATAACAACAGCAATGTGTACTAACCATCGTTCTTATAAATACTTAATAAAACAACCCAAAATACACTAATTATATCCGTAACCGATATCTTGGCCAGCTCTTTCACAAAAAGTATCCGTATTTGACATGACATAACCCTAACAATAAGAGATAGGGAATTAATATCCGCGACGTATCCGAATTGTTAGTATCCAGTAAAGATAAGAAGCCGGGGGCTAATGTGCCGCCGTGTTCAATAGATATTTTGTTCATAAACTATAATAATTTCAGAGTGCCGGACTGAATGCGAAATTGTTGGAGGTTATTGTTTTGCGGATATCGGATAATAACGGTTGGGTAAAAATGAAATTTACAGAGTGTATTGTTCGATATTTTCAATTCTGCGGTTATTATATATGCCGATCCAAACTTGTGTCTGAAATCGAAACTTCTTTATCAAAAGTTTCAGATTGGGGTCGACTTAACCTAGTCCAATTTAACCCCACGAAGACACAGGTTTGCGCGTTCACCGCTAAAAAGATGCCATTGGTCGTATCACCTCAATTTGAGAGCACTTCCCTAACTGCATCAGCCAGTATCGGAATCCTTGGCGTCGATATATCAAGCGAAGTCCAGTTTCGCGGTCACTTAGGGAGTAAGGCCATATTAGCCTCGAAGAAGCTTGGTGTGCTAAACAGATCGAGACAGTATTTTACTCCGGCCCACCGCCTGCAACTTTATAAGGCGCAGGTTCGGCCGCACATGGAATACTGTTCTCATCTCTATGCAGGTGCACCCCAGTACCAACTCCTCCCTCTTGACCGCATCCAACGGAGAGCGACTCGCATCATCGACTGCCAAGATATTTCTGATCGACTTGACACCTTGGCGTTGCGTAGAGATGTAGCTTCACTCTGCATCCTCTATCGCTTGTATCATGGGGAGTGTTCAGAGGAATTGTTCGGACTTATACCGGCTGCTGGTTTCCGCCATCGTCCTACGCGACAAAATATCCATCCCCATCACCTGGACGATTGGCACTCCACCACTGTGCGCTTCTCCAGAAGCTTTTTGCCTCGCACAACCAGCTTATGGAACAAATTGTCGCCTGCCGTATTTCCGAACCGATACGACCTTCAAACCTTCAAGAAGAGAGCGTACCTCTACCTAAAAGGCCGGCAACGCACTTGTGACTCTTGAGTTGCGGGTGTCCATGGGCGGCGGTAGTCACTTACCATCAGGTGACCCGTCTGCTCGTTTGCCCCCTATCGCATAAAAAAAAAAAAAAAAAATATTTTATACTGTAATTTAAATTCAATACTTGGATCAGTGACCAAGTGGAGAAGTCTTTAAATAATATATATCTTACTCTATTTCTTTATTAATTGTAACGTTTATTTATGACACCGTCTATTTATGACATATCCGTAAAAAATACAGCCTATACTAATTATGTAGTCGTAGATCGGTGCTTATGCACGAATGGGCCGGCTCGACCGTTTCGATACCACGGCCTCACAGAAAGCCAGCTGTGAAGCTACGCTTACGTTGCATTTCCTCTACATTAGTGAGGTTTCCGGAGGCCGAATCCCCCCTCCTCTTTCCTATCTCCTCATTCCCACTCTTTTTCTCCCCTCAGCGCATCACCCCACCGTCATATCTCGCAAAAAAAATGTATTTATGCATAATCAGTAGCCGGCGATTGCCTGATGATAATGATGAAAGTCCATACTTTTATTTCTAACCGTTTTTCGAGTATGTGTGAACAACGTTTCTTTGAAATCTTCAATGAATAATTTCACCGTTGAATAACTTACATTTGACACAATTTAAGAAAGCAGTGCATACGAGTACACTACTTATTAATAAATGGTATTATATATATAATGTTATATATTATAATGTTTATTTATTTTTTGCTTCTTTTCCTAACTCTAATATTATTTCATTCAACATTGATATTAATGACATTGACAGTAATAACATTTTAATTGAATGTTAACAACTTAAATGATATTATTTGTACTATATTTACTTATAAGACGACATTGTTTGTATATACCTATGTTTTACCAATAAATAATTTGATTTCATTTGCCACGTGTAAGAGCCTAGACGGCTTTACGATTTCACTTCAATATATGAAGTAATATAGGGTATAATATTTCAAGATCAATTGATAAATAAAACTCAGCGAATAGAAAGAAAATAATATAATTAATAAAAAAACTCAGCTCGTGGAAAGAAAGAAAGTAAATAATTAAAGTGGGGTTACAAAACGGTTATAATTTTTTAAGGTATTTATTAGTTGTTAAATGTCCATGGGATAGATAGCACCAGTAAATCTTAATAACTTTTACGCATATGAATATTTGATATATTCACATTATCAAAAATAAAATTCTAGCCAAAAGTTTATTAGTTAACTGAAGACTTTAGTGGGTTATTAAAGGTATCTTTCTAGTCGCTGCAGTATTTTCCTGCAACCTTACAAGTGATCAATTCGTATGTTATCTTTGCTTTCCTAGCAGTGCGGGCGAAGTGCATTCGATTTTAGTATTTAAGAAAAGAAGTAAGAAAGTAAGTAAGAAGAAAGACGAAGTTTGTGGTAGATTCTTAAATTCAAGGTTTGTAAGAATGATAATGAGGTTTTATTAAATATTTCTTTAACATCTGGAGGGTTCATGTAAGCTTATTTTGGCATGGTAACAGACATGTATATTGTATTCTAGATAAGTTGTAATATAGATTTGTTTTTATAGTTGAAAATATTTATTAATTGAAAATTCAAAATACCCCCACTTGCAAACACGTCAAACGATAAGAAACTGGCTCAAACGATTTTAATAAAACATGCCCAAGAACTATAGTTAGAAAACCTTCTTTCAATTAAAAATAACTGCATCCAAATCGCTTCACAAGTTTAAGAGCTACGTTGCCACAGACAGATTCACATATAACTTTCTTAAACTTATAGGACTTGAAACAAGATTAAAAACCGAAAGTTTACAATTAGAGTCGAACCAGGTAGTAAAAATCTATTTTGGATAGTGTATGTATGTAGGATTGGTAAGTACCTAAAATTATAGTGAGATTTTAAAAAGTATAGAAGCTTTATTTTCAGTTTTTAAAGTGTCGCATGGAGCTTTACAAACACTCAATCAACAAAAAAAAATAATAAAAGACTCAGAATAGCTATTTGTGAATAACACAAGTTTTTGTCTTTGTGGAAAGTGAACCCACGATATCCATTTCGCTTTAGGATCACTAACCACTAGACCACCAGGCCCGACAATATATAATTAGTTATTATATTTTTTTGTTTACAATTAGGCACAATTATCAGTAACGTTAGTGGGCGCAATGATAAGTGCATGATCCCAGCAAAGTTATTTGGTTATCCACAGATTAACTTTAAATGACGTCACTGCGATTGGGCTTGATGAAATAACGTTACAAAAGAACATGTAATTTAAATTTTACAGGAATCTAAACCTATTTTAAGTGTAATTATTTCACCAAACAAATGTCATCCACGATGACAACCCGTGGCTCTAAATATAATTATATGTGGTCAAAAAGCCTTGTGGTTACGATGAAGTACATTATAGGGCCAACTCATACCTTCCCGTGGGTGTAGTAAATACCTTGTTTAAAGTCATACAATGCCCGGAAGATGGCAACAGCCCCTCTATTAGGGACTAAAATATGGACGTTTGAGACGCTTTCCTACCGCTTCTGGGATATTGGTGTGAGTACATGTATGCCTTGTCAAATACGATTTAGTCATGAATGTCTTGAAATAATATTAAACAGCAGAAATACACCAGCTTTTTTTTGACTGTGTGTGTGTTCTACACTTCTCGTCACACAGTATTTTTTTGGGCGATGAGGCTCCTTCTAGCTTAAACTTTAGTGTCGATTCATTCTAACAGCTTACAATTCAAAAGTTTTACTTCTCGATAGTAAAAAAGACAGAATTTAAAATAAAAACACAATAATCGAATTTCTCTTCATATAATAATATACCTCAGAAATATAAACTTACAGCTCAAGTAATAAACGTAAGCTATATTTGCTATTCAGGTTTTTATGTATGTTGTATATCAGACAGGCATTTCCTTATGAGCGTGTCCTCCTGTTGTCGTCGTCGCGCGTCGTGTTAAAGCCTCGTAAACCGTACTATATAGTTACATAACAGAGTGTGGTAGGCAGAACAATCGCTCATAATGTACTGCTCTTACTAATTAGGTATGCAGGTATGCTATCGTGAAAACTACTGTTGTTGTATGCTATGCTTGCTTTTTTATATATTGTAGTTGTAAATTTTGTATGTTTAGTCCTTCATTTAGATATGTGGTATTTTTTTTATAATAGGAGACAGACGAACAGACGGGTCACCTGATGGTAAGTGATACTGTGAGGCCATGGTATCGCACCGGTCGTGCCGGCCCATTCGTGCCTAAGTATGGCTCTACCACCGTATCGTAACAGGGGGTTGTAGTAAAAGGCGGCTAAGGGATATGCATGTTATATATCAGTTAGTATGTATACAGTTTATAAAATGTAACGTGTCCTTAACTTGCACTTATCTATTGTACGAATAGATCTTTTATCTGAATTAAAATAATAAATGAATTCACAATTTTCTCAATTAAGAATTCTTGCAGACGGCACTAAACGCTTTTACGAGCTAAAGAATTAAGAAAAGAAAAAAACGAAAAGCAGATTTAATTACCGTTTCCCGGGTAAAATAAGATATCTTTCTATTCGTATTGCGGCATTGTTTTTTCTATTTTTATTCGTGAGTTCTGTCTTACATAAAACTAAATATGTACGTCCATTGACCGAAGAGAAATAACTTGGTACAGATTGTAGTATACTTTAGGTCTGATCTTTATACCTATAACAAGTGATCTGTTATTGTTCGAACTTCTAAACATGGTCATCACGGTTCATTCTCTTTTCGAAGTTTTTTCTTTTTTTATATATGTTTGTAGGCTAAAGTATGCCTGTATTAAGATTGTAACTTTAAGTTAAGGTAGGCAGCTTTTTCCCTAAACGTAATTTTGAACTTATGGTAGGTTTTTGAAAGTATGGCAAGCTCTAAACGCCATGATATTTGGAGTACCTAAAACAGACACACATTGGTAGTGGAGAACATTGCCATGGAGTGAGAGTGTGTTTCTATTATTAACTGGCCTCAATGTTTAAAGGACTGTATTAAAGCCAATGGAGATCATTATGAATGAGCTTTATATATTTTTAATATATTAATGTATAAACGAACACACATTTAAGGCAATAGACAAAAAAAAAATCTTGTAACAATACTTAAAGCTAGATATAATAACAATTTTTTATATTTTTATTTATTAGTATTTCAATGTCTTTAGTTCTGTAATCACTTGGATTAGCTCTCTTAAATTGCAGGTCGCAAATTGCTGGCCGGCTGGCATGCTTCAAGGTGGCGTACTATCTCCTCTACACTTTGCTTTATATTAATGCTATCACCAAAATTATATCTTCTCACCATCATTTTTATGCAGAAGATTTGCAGCTATGCTGACATTTTAGGTCTCGCAAACTTACAAATGCTGTCAATGCCATTAATATTCCAGAACATATTCAGAACATCTGTAAGTGGGTAATATCGTTTGTATTACTTGTAAATCCCATATTCGACCCATGTCGAACATCTCAGGGTTTACCACCACCACTTATCATGGACTACAAATATAACTGAGGTAGGAAGGAAATTAAGAAAATAAAACACGTGTTTGGAACATATCACTTATAGATTCTATACTACAACAGATATACTACAATAGATTCTTTTTTAAGATAAGGAAAATTGTTTTTAATTAAAAATAATCTATTTAGACCAAATTCTATCTTTCTCAAGCTCTTCTTCTTCTGCTACCGAAGAACTGTGGAACAATTTGGAATGGTTGCAAAATCTTTGTATCCGCTATTTTTTTGTAAAAAAATATATTATAATGTCTCGGAATCCTAAAGAAACTGAAATGCTTACTCAGAAGTGTCGAGACGTTTAGATGCGTTCCTTACTCTATTCAATTCTACACAATCCTAGTTTCCCTTTATATCTGCGCGAGAGTTTTGAGCACCTTAGGAAGAGACCAAGGGACTATTTTCTCACAATAAAATTGATCGTTGATCATATTATAGTATATATATACATATTTATATATTTAATTATCTTTTTTATATTTTATAATTAGGTATACAGGTACTTAATTTTGATTTTATTTCTTTCCTTTTCATTCTAATAGTTTTCTTAGTACACATGACTGACTCTTACTTCTCTTACGTTATCCTCTTTTCACTAGGTTTGCAGGAAGACCACTCGGTTTCGGATCACCCCAATTTCGGATTAATTTCGCTTTTGTAAATATGCCACATTGACATCAAATCCGTTAAAAATAAAAACCAACATTACAAATAGTAAATCCCTTCTACTGGAATTTCCAAAATTTACAACGATACAAATAAGGCTTTTACTAGCCGTCAGTACAGACCACAGTCACATTGGTGGTGCGACATAAATAGCGATATGAAATGCGGTCCACGGCGCGGCGTCGGAGGCACGCACGTCACACTGCCGTGCCAAACCGTACACCAGGTTTATCGTCTATCAACTGCAGGTGCTTTAGGCTGCGAACATATTGGTAACGGAGCGGATTTTGGTGAATTTAATAATACAGCCGTAGCTTTTTGCGAGTTTGTCATGTACATAGTGCATATAAAGATGTAGTGATGTGGTGGAAACTATCTATGATTTTGTTATTAAAAGATAGAAGAAGATACGTGAGAGAGACACGCTTAGACGCGTATGGGAGAAATACCACGGCCTCACAGAAAACCGGTTGTGAAGCAATGCTTGCGTCCTTTTTTATTAGTGAGTGAGTTTAACCCTCAAAAGTCCGACAATGCATTTACGATCAGTCAGTCTGTCACCATTAGGTCACCTATCTGCCATTTTTTTTTATAATAAAGGGGGACATACGATGTGGGGACACACATCTTTACCTATTACATATTTTATTTATTTGTGACCATAAAATGAAATAATTTAAAATTTCTGAAGTTGATTTATTCAAGAGGATTTGATACAGACACAAATATCGATTATCTAAAACCTCTGATACGAAGGCTGTAATTCAACGTGAATTATAACTGCCTATTATAATATAATTTTCTAGTTTACACAACAGTAATTTAGAGAATGACTTTACAAACAATCTGACGGTCTCAGACCACAAGTACGGCTAGGCTCGGCCTCCGTCCGAAAGTTGGGCTACAATGTACGAAATCAGTTCTAAATTAAGAGTGATTTGTTTTAGTTAATTCCAGATTACAGATCATTTTGTTTACTCGACTTAATACTTTTGTTTGGGACTCTAACCTTGATTAAATTGCCACTTGAGATGCTGTTCATGGTTTCGTGTAATGTGATTGTTTGTTTTATTTTGTTTTAATGAACATAACTCATTGATTTAGATTTTTGGTTTTATTTTATAACCGTGGGTTCAAACTTTCCGGCACCAGTCAGATCGAGTTATAGGAAAGCGACCCTGAATTGCTTGAAGGAGTATAAGCAATAGGCTCATACTCACTAATCCAGCTGTATAAGCCATTAGCCACGTTAGATTGACAAACGACTCTACGATCAGGTCTTTTATGTAAAAAGTTATTCACGTGCCTGTTAGTCTACTGTTCGGTTCGGGTTCGATTCCCTCACGGGACACTAATTTGTTGGAAGTTGTCCCTAATCTAGGTATTTTAAAAAATACTACTTAAATTAAAATCTTCGAGCACTTGAGTGCTCGAAGATTAAAACTAATTTTATGTACTGCCAAAATTATTTTCTGTATAACTTCCAAAATACCAGTTAATGTGTCATTTCCTTAAACCAATGTCATTTCTTATTGTAATATCAATATGTCCGCGCCTGAATCTGCGGTGAACTCAAAAGCAAGTGTATGGTAAATCATGTTTATTGGTTTGTGCCGACCAGGAGCGTCAAGCCTTACGCTTGGTACAGATGAGGGAATTGTATTGCTGAGTGAATGTTGGAAGCCGATGTCGGGGCTACTGGAAGTCCAATTCCTAGTCTCCTCCTTCCCTTCCCCTCATCACTATCTCCAGTTTAACCTCAACTCATACCTCCCCGCTCATCACGCTGAAAGGCGGGCAGTGCTTACCGGCGGGTCACTAGCCACTAGACAAAAAGACCCGTCTTTAAGGTTATATAAATACTGAACCAGTATCAGGCAGTACATATGCAGTCATACAGTGTCCAGATGACGGCAATAAACTTGCCCGCTATTACGTAAGTATTGAATTATGGTTGGTAAAAAGTGGGCGTTAGACACACTCTGCCTCTGCTAAGAGTGTACGAAAATTATTTACGAATAGGCGTCTCCTTCAATTTCCAAAATCCGTCACGCTAATACAATCCATTCAAACATAGCAGCACCACAAAGACGTGATTCAGTTCAATCTTGACACAGTGCCACCTACTTCAAAATCAATTTTCAAAGAAAATATATCCAGTATTTCAAACAAACAATATCTTGAAATTGTTTTTGCCGCGAACAATATTCTTGTGATCGAAGGCATCGAAGCACCAATCCCGCAGCTATCGGGAACAGCGGACGGAACAAATAAGGAGGTATAAGACATGGAATATGCATTTACGTTCATTGTAGGTTCTTTAAAATGGGGTCACGTCTGATAGCAATGTTTTAATGAAAAGTAACGGCTGAACGTTCTCCTCTCAATTTGTTGAAGGTTATTTATTTTGACTGCATATGTAGCTTCTACTTTGTGTTTGTGTGCAGCTGATACGAGAAAATGGATTTTAAAAATAGATTGGAAGAATGAATCACATGCATATTTATGCATACTTGATTTAAGACTAAATATTTCTTATTTAGTGTTAATTTTATTGTGTGCATAATGATTCTTGTGTCGCGGGTTGGGTATACTATGAACTGAAAAGAACACCATGACTCAGAACAACGATATGTCGATCACACATATTTTGTATCCCGTGTGGGACTCACGCCTCAGCAATCACATTTTTTTTTTATATGGGGACAGATGAACACACGGCAATAAAATGCAAGTATTGTTTGTCAACCAGTATTCTGTGATGGTGTAGTAATACTCTGGTGGAGGCGGCCCATTGGTCCCTTAACATGGCTCTGTAAAATCAGAGGATAACCAACCACTAGACCAACAGGCCAACTTTGTTTTACTATAATTATACATTATCTCTGGCTCCATTGGCTTGTGTCTATTTAAAACTTGATTAAAGTATTCAGTAGTAAAGACCTGAAAATTAAAAAAACGACACGCCAGTTGAACATTTAAAAAGTATCACTAGCAAAGCAAACGGGAACATTTTAAGAAGTTACTAAAGCATTTCTTTTATCGTAAAGTCCAATTTCCAATGAAGAGCTACCACCTTATTGAAGTTACAATTTTTAACACGCCACCAAACAGGAATTCCATCCTTATTGCACTTTGTTATAAGGGTTATGTCATTTGCATTAAAATAGATGGTGGAACATCAGAACAAATCAATTGACTCTGGATCAGGGCTTTTTTAATCAAATGAACTAGAAAACCATTAAGTGAAACGGACCATTTTTGTCATATTTTCTTTTGTAATCGTTTTAGTAATTTGCGGTGCAATTAATTCAGTCCTGCCCTTTTTTCGTATTAATTGGTTTCTTTTAAAGGAACGGATAATTATTCGAGTCGATTGAAAATGATTTCTCTTTGTTTTAATTTTGGAATATATCGTAGTCAGATAATTGAAATGAATCTTGTTACAATATTATAAATTGGAAAATTTCGGTTCATAACTTCCACGCAAACAAACTCGCGGTCAACAGTTTGTCCCTAGGAAGTTAAGCTTCAGTAGGTTGAGTTTTACAAATATGTAGGTTATTTTTATGTCTTATAGTCTATTTTGAAGTCTATAACACAAAACATAAATATCTTGAAAGAAGGCATCCAGGCAAACATTTTCAGGATACGTCTCTTTAGAGTTGATAGTCCTATAACCATAACAAAATCCCCCTACAACATAAGACCCATTCAAAATTGTTTACGAATGAAAAATTATTCTTGGCATCGAGTGCCAATAACGGTATAATAAAGCCATAGTCGGCGATCAGATGAACGTTACGAGGTAAGGTGAGCTCGCTGCTCAATAAGTAAAATGAAAGCTTTTTACCGTAATATGCAGATAAACTGGAGAAAAAGGGGAATGTAGTGGGGTAATTGTGTTGTTGTTAGGAGCGTAATGGAGTCGAGTTCAACAAATTTTATTACAATCGAATTTCAAAGAGCGGCACAAAATAGACGTTGAAGTAAGTTAGTAGGAGTAGCAATGCAAAAGATAGAATATTTTTTATGACGTAACTAGCTGTTACTTGATATAGGTATGACTGATTTTAAAAACAAGTAAATAAAAGCCTTCAATGGCACATAAAGGCTCACTTCTAATGTAATTTAGAGAATTATCAGCTAACTCCTAACTATTAAGGACAGAAGACGAAATATCTTAACAGCTTTAGCTACATAAAAAAAAAAACATATAAAATCCTGAATAAAAATTATATATAGTAGAAGTATACTCTTGCGAAAAAGGCGGATTTTATCCTTTTTCAATTACTGTACTTGTAAAGTATAGTAATTGAAAAAGGATAAAATCTATTTAAGAACACTCACTAATCAACTACAAACTGAATCAAAACCGGACCAGTGGTTATGGTTTTGTACAAACAAATGTTTACTGTAGCGCCTCCTGGTAAGTGGTCACCGTAATACCTATCTAAGAACATGCACCAAGCAAACACGAACCCATAACTAAAACTGCATCAAAATCGGCCTAGTAGTTTTGGAGAAAAATGGCAACATGGATTTGCACAAACAAACATCCTTTCAACCTAAACGCATATACCGTCTCAGTTCCGTATTTTACAAGATTATTTATACAAGGCCTACCTCAATCCAGTATTTCTTTATACATATGTATATGTGCATCGTGATACAAGAAATGAAGAATTCACACTGAGTTTAACTAAGTTAACTTTAACTTCAAAATAAAACAGGAAAATATAATTATTAATTTTTATTTTCCCGACCATTCGTTTTTTGCAAATGCAACACGGAACGCTAGTTCGTGGTTAACCGCCGTCAATTGTAGTGATCACTGCAACGCTATTCTCGTGCAATTTCAGACATTTTTGATGTAGTGCAGTGAAAAATAAGCTAATGTGATAGCGTGTGGCAAATAGCACCGCAGACTCGAGCGGGACGTGAGTAAAATTCACGCCAATGTACTCGCAGCGCAGCGCGAAGGGTTAGCACTCTTGTTCTACGTCGAGTGAATCAAGAAAATTTATTAATTTTTTACAGTAAAAATTGTAATAATTAACACTAGTACTTTTGACATTGTTGTTAGTATATTTTATTACTATATGCTCCTTATATCACTGCTTCGTTTTTTAATATTGTAGCGTGATTTTCAATAGACTTCAAAAAGGAGGAGGTTCTCAATTCGACTGTATTTTTTTATATGCTTGTTAACTCATAAGTTTCGACTGGGTAAACCGATTCTGATAATTTTTTATTTGAAAGCTGGTGCTTCCCGTGCGTACCCATTTTAATAAAGGTCTAGGTCCTAAAAGGTCCAGTTGTGACAATGGCATCCATGAGAAAACCATATTAGTCTTACATTTTATGATAGACGCATTGAAGTCGGTTGTCCACTTTTTTAAAGTCCGATTATTTAAGCCTATGATTACATATTTACTAGACATAATATTATTATACTTGACATAATAATATTGGATCAGTGAGTATAAATGGAGGTATCATTTATACTCACTGGTCCGCTCTTAAGGGTTGCAGCATTAATAAAAAAAAATAGAGTTTTTTTTTCAATCCGACTGTTCCACAGGTTTTAGACCATTTAAACAAACAAAAATTCATGTATATTTTTTGTTTTTAAAAGTTATAATAGATTTTAACTTTAATTGCATAAGTTCCATTTTAACAATAAAAGTTTTTATATAACATGTATTTACTTTGATGTATTTATTTACAAAGACTTGCTTGCAGTATAAAAGTGTGACTTACTCTGCGAATAATAATAATAATAACTCGACCAATATCTGCAGAGGCTCACGTTACACAGCTGGGTTAAGGGCCTAATGCAGAAGGCAGTCCTTCTTGATACGGCACGTATTGTGAGGAGGTCCTGTCTCTGGAGCCCTAACAACCGGTAGCTTGGTCCCTGTACCCGATACCGGTGGGGCACTATTTTTTATATTTTTAAATATATTTTGTTTTTATTTTATATTTAAAAATGTAATTTGTATGTTTATTAATGTGAATAAAGTGAATAATATTTTTTGTAGTGGTAGAGCCATGCTTGCTTAAGCACGAATGGGCCGGCTCGACCGGTGCGATACCACGGCCTCACAGAAAACCGGTTGTGAAGTAACGCTTGCGTTGCATTTCCCCGAAATGAGTGAGGTCTCCGGAGGCCCAAAATCCCCCACCCCCCTAATGATAGCGCTGTTAACGAAAAGGATACCCCAGGGGGGTACCAGCGCTAGCGTTGGAGAATCCCCCCCTGGACGTCCACCCTCAGTACGGATTATGCCTGAGCGTGGACGCCCAGGCTGCCCCTCGTACTCTGGGGGGGGCTCAACTGCGCTCTCAAAATCTGCTCGGGGCAAGAGAAGGCATACCATGGCACCCCCTGTCACGTTTACCGTGGATTTTTGCAACATTAGGGGCTTACATTCGAACCTCGACACTGTCCACCACCACCTTGAGACAGCAAAGCCGGCCTTCCTCTTTTTAACCGAGACGCAGATATCATCTCCAGCGGACACATCCTACCTCTGCTACCCTGGGTACGGACTGGAACACTCCTTTGTTCCTAAGGCTGGTGTATGCGTGTACGTTAGAGATGATATCACTTCTCGCCGCCTCGGCAATCTTGAAGGTAGGGACCTCTCCATCTTATGGCTACGTGTAGACTGCGACGACCATCCCCGCATCTACCTATGCCTCTACAGGTCCCATAGCGGTGATGCCGAAACGGACCGACTCATCGACCACGTCCAAATGGCTACAGACTCAGTGCTCCAGCAGGTCCCATCCGCAGAGATCGTGATTCTTGGCGACTTTAACGCCCATCACGCCGAATGGCTTGGTTCGCGCAAAACCGATCATGCGGGAAGATCTGTTCACGATTTCGCCTTGGCATATGGCTTGACGCAGCTGATAGCAACGCCTACGCGAATCCCAAATGAAGAAAGCCACGTGCCTTCACTGTTGGATCTTCTGCTGACCTCACATCCTGACGGCTACAAAGTATCCGTTGAGGCCCCTCTTGGCTCTTCGGACCATTGCCTGATTAGGAGTATGGTGCCACTCGTTCACTCGCTGCGGCCGCGTGTTACAGGCAGTCGCCGCGTATGGCACTATAGGTCAGCAGACTGGGATGGAATGAGAACATTCTTTGCATCCTACCCATGGAGGCAGGTTTGCTTCTCGCCGGATTATCCCAATGTCGTTGCTGACTCTGTCGCGGATGTTGTGCTTCAGGGTATGGAACTTTTCATTCCATTCTCCCTGATTCCCACAGGTGGCAAGTCCCAGCCTTGGTTTGGTCGAACCTGCAAAGCGGCGTCCCGCCGAAAGCAGGAATGTTACCAAGCATGGGCTAATGCAGCGACAGCACGGGATGTAAAGACCAGCACATTAAAGAAGCAATTTAACTTTGTCTCCAGGTCCCTCAAAAGAGTAATTGCTGGGGCGAAGTCGGCTCACATCGGCAGAATTGGCGAGAGACTAGTTAGTCTCCCTACCGGAACTCGTGCATTCTGGTCTCTTGCCAAAGCTGTCCAGGGGAACTTTTGTAAGCCATCCCTTCCACCTCTGCAGATACCTCTGGAGATAATTCGTTGGCCCACGACGCTAAAGAAAAGGCCGATCTTCTGGGCAAACTCTTTGCGTCCAACTCGACCCTGGACGACGGGGGAAACGCACCGCCGACCATACCGCAGTGCGAGACCCGCATGCCGGAAGTCCGGTTTACACAAAGGGCAGTGCGTAAAGCGCTTCTTTCCCTCGACGTTCATAAGTCGAGTGGGCCCGATAGAATCTCTCCTATCGTGCTGAAGACGTGTGCTCCAGAGTTAGCACCGGTTTTAACGCGCCTTTATCGGCTTTCCTACTCTCTTGGCGTAGTCCCGAACTCATGGAAGACAGCTCTAGTGCACCCAATCCCTAAAAAAGGAGATCGCTCGGATCCGTCCAACTACAGACCCATAGCCATCACCTCCTTGTTCTCCAAGATAATGGAATCCATTGTTAACTGCCAGCTCCTCCGGTACTTAGAAGACCACCAGCTCCTCAATGATCGACAATACGGCTTCCGTCAGGGTCGTTCAGCTGGTGATCTTCTCGTATACTTGACTCACCGGTGGGCACAGGCGATCGAGACCAAGGGGGAAGCGTTGGCCGTTAGTTTGGACGTGACGAAGGCCTTCGATCGGGTCTGGCACAAAGCGCTCCTTGCGAAGCTTCCTTCCTATGGGCTTCCCGAGAAACTGTGCAATTGGCTCACCAGTTTTCTTACAGACAGAAGCATCAAGGTCGTTGTTGACGGTGCATGCTCCGACTCGAAGTCTGTTAATTCTGGTGTCCCACAAGGCTGTGTGCTATCACCCACGCTGTTTCTTCTGCATATCAACGACATGCTGCAGATAAGCAGCATCCATTGCTATGCAGACGATAGCACGAGTGATGCCCTTTACACCGGCCGCGCTAACATTTCTCGGGTAAACGTCATCGAAAGCCGATCCAAACTTGTGTCTGAAATCGAAACTTCTTTATCAAAAGTTTCAGATTGAGGTCGATTTAACCTAGTCCAATTTAACCCCACGAAGACACAGGTTTGCGCGTTCACCGCTAAAAAGATGCCATTGGTCGTATCACCTCAATTTGAGAGCACTTCCCTAACTGCATCAGCCAGTATCGGAATCCTTGGCGTCGATATATCAAGCGAAGTCCAGTTTCGCGGTCACTTGGAGAGTAAGGCCATATTAGCCTCGAAGAAGCTTGGTGTGCTAAACAGATCGAGACAGTATTTTACTCCGGCCCACCGCCTGCAACTTTATAAGGCGCAGGTTCGGCCGCACATGGAATACTGTTCTCATCTCTATGCAGGTGCACCCCAGTACCAACTTCTGCCTCTTGACCGCATTCAACGGAGAGCGACTCGCATCATCGACTGCCAAGATATTTCTGATCGACTTGACACCTTGGCGTTGCGTAGAGATGTAGCTTCACTCTGCATCCTCTATCGCTTGTATCATGGGGAGTGTTCAGAGGAATTGTTCGGACTTATACCGGCTGCTGGTTTCCGCCATCGTCCTACGCGACAAAATATCCATCCCCATCACCTGGACGATTGGCACTCCACCACTGTGCGCTTCTCCAGAAGCTTTTTGCCTCGCACAACCAGCTTATGGAACAAATTGTCGCCTGCCGTATTTCCGAACCGATACGACTTTCAAACCTTCAAGAAGAGAGCGTACCTCTACCTAAAAGGCCGGCAACGCACTTGTGACTCGTGAGTTGCGGGTGTCCATGGGCGGCGGTAGTCACTTACCATCAGGTGACCCGTCTGCTCGTTTGCCCCCTATCGCATAAAAAAAAAAAAAAAAATATTAATAATAATAGTCTTTATTGTACACCAAAAAAATACACAGAAACAGAATATATACATATATACATATATATGACCAGCCTCGATCAACAGCACACGTTCATGAGCATGGCCGATGAGCCAGCTAATCTCACCCCTATAAAGGAGAGCCGAACGACCCGACACATACGCCACATTTGGCAGGAGTTCTATGCGAGAGCATGACATACTCAGAACTGAAAGAAGACATAAAACATATACCTAAATAATTGTATGCACATTTCTCCCATGTACCACTATAAAATATATATCATTCATGAAATAGGTACCGGCAAAGTATACATATATGCCAGTAATAATAATGGAAACCATCTAAATTTTGGTTGAACTAATTTATTTCGTTCTGTCGTAATAGGGTTGTGTCTTTCACATCGTTTTGTAAATATATGCATATTTTTTCTTACATTATGTATGTAAGAAAAAATATATACATACATAATGTTTTCAAATATACTGACAAGACACCGCCAGGATACTAATTTCTTTAAATAGTTCCCTAAGAGATTCGCGACTAAGTACATTATAAATTGCATTGCATTGAAAATAGTTTCTATATCCGTAGCTTGCGCCCCCTATGAAATAGCGTAAGACATTATAATATATTACAATTTAATATTTGTATTCAAAATTTAAAAAAAATGTATTGAATTTGTCTAAAATACGAAGAAATCTTGAATATAATATAAGTTAAAAATAGTTCATATAATAGGCTAATATGTATTTATTTAACCACGTGTCAATAAATGATTGTCTTTTAAGTCACTTAAAATTACCAATACAATGTGTAGTAAAAATAAAAAAAAATATGACTACACCATAAAAAGAACATGAAAACTGGCCTCAAAGTCGTAACGTTCATCGTAGGTAATAATTAGTATACCTAATACTTCTCGTTCTGTAAACTGTAATTAATAGAAAAAAATAGCTTAGGCTCAAAATATATATTATGATAACAAACAGTGACACATATTTTTTGAAAGAATAACATAATTTATTGTCGTTAGTTGGAAAACAGGGTAACATTTCTATGTTAAAAGATACCAAAAATATACTGTACAATAGGACATAGGAGTCACTAGACAAAATATAGTATTCATTGAAATATGTACTCCTGCCTTGCAGTGACCCTCTAACTTAATTTGTATGTTAATGTTGGGTTAAGTTTAGAAGAACTGAAATTATGATGAAACTAAAAAACGATTAATTTAATTTTGCTTCGGTATAGTTATAGACTTATTTTAATTAACATTTTTACTCTGCCGATAACTGGCATCTCTACCCTGTTCTACGAATATATTATGTTGGATGCTATGATTTTGTTGTTCCTCTTGCTTTTTACATACAGCGGTGCAGCGACGTAGTGACGTAATTGAATTCATTAGCTACTGAGAATAGACGGTGACTCCGTTTGGTACTTTATTTCCACAGTAACTAGGAATGAACGGAGATAGCAGCAAATTGTTTTTAGAATGGCACAAGTGTTTTTTTAATGTTTTAAGTAGAGTAACGAAATATTTCCCTATTGCTGATGTTCTTATATAATTGTATAACACTAGCAATTCATGTCGCAAAACGTTGAATACGACAGTGAATTGTTTCTTTATATTAATTTTGGTGTCGTTGAAATTATGGTGACACTCCACATACAGCAGTTACATACAAACAACGTCTAGTGACGACATGAAGAACTACGTAGCAGCTACTCTGATGGCGTAGTACGATCCATCGGCCAGGCATGATCACCTCGCCTGTTTGGATTGGTATTGGTATAGGACTAAACCGCATCTTTTCCGACTCTTAATTAGTCAATTATGCGTACAGGCTAACTTATTGGGCCAGTCTAGCTCCTTCCAAAAGCGCAGAAGCCTCCTGGGGCATTCACAGGATTCTAGGAGCGTCCTCGCACCCGCGAGGATACTAGACCGTTTTGTAGCTTTTCTTTTTTTTTCTTTTTCGTATGGACACCCCCTCGGGCCGTCATCCCACCGGGGTTTTCGGTGGAACGGTGTGTCGGAATCGAACCGACTAAAACCACACGATGTGCCATTCTGCGCTTAAAATAGGAGGAATCCGGGAACAGCTTTATTAGGACATCCGGACCCCTTCTAGCGCCTGCCCGCACTATGTGGGCCCCACCTGCTGGAAACCTATCAAAAGGTGGCGTCCAGACACACGCGGAAGTCACCCCCTCGCGGCTGGCCACTAAAGCTAGTGGTGGGGAAAACCCGTCCCGACCACCCGCGGCCACACTCAGGACCGGTAAAATTCCTGTCACTACCGGCCATGGAGCGTATGACGGCCGGTAGTGACAGGAAATCAACGCGCGTATGCTGGGCCGAGTCCTCACTGCAATCGCAGTGGTGGCAGACGGGACTCAATTTCCTCCTTGCGACCGAGTGCAGGTACTTTCCGAAGCAGCCGTGCCCGGAGAGAACCTGCGTCAGTCGGAAGGAAAGGGTCCCGTGCTGCCGCCCTGCCCACTCCACGATGACCGGCTGGAGCGCCTCCACGGTGGATAAGCCAGCACGTGGAGCCTCCAGCCGGGACGACCAATGAGCCATCGTGGCTCGGCGAGCGGCTTCACGCCACTCGCGTACCTCTTCGGGCGGGGGCCGATTGCCGCTACCCGCCCGGGAATCAGGCATTCGCCGATAAACTTCGGCGAGCACTACCGCTCCCAAATCCCACGGGGGAGTTCCGGCCAACGCACACGCTGCCTACGTCGACACGGTGCGGTAACCTCGTATGGCTCTAACCGCCATTACCCTCTGAGGGCGCCAGAGGCGTGCCTTATTCTGGGCGGTCAGACCACACCGGTGCACCATATAGTTCCATTGACCGGACTACCCCCGTGTACAGCCGTCTTGTGGCCACGCTGGGTCCACCCAGGTTGGGCAAGAGTCGCCCAAGGGCGGACGCAGCGCCGACCAACTTTGGAGCCAGCTGCAGAAAGTGCGCGTCGAAGTG
Organism: Tyria jacobaeae; assembly: GCA_947561695.1. Classification (NCBI taxonomy): domain Eukaryota; kingdom Metazoa; phylum Arthropoda; class Insecta; order Lepidoptera; family Erebidae; genus Tyria; species Tyria jacobaeae. The sequence continues at coordinate 22,813,156 of OX387213.1, forward strand.
CCATCATCCGTCGAGGATCAGGCCCAGATAGCGTAAGTGAGCCCGAACCGGTACAAGGATCGAGTTGACCATTATGGAGGCGCCAGGGGGTGGACCTCGACGGGGCCCATGGAATAGTAGAACTACCCGCAAGCCTATCGCCTCGATCCGCCCGACAACCAGTGAGGCTCTTCTGGTGGCCAAGCGTGCTGCCTCTTGAAAGTTCGCCCCCCGGGCTGTGACCAGAGTGGAGTATCATCGGCGTAACATATTACGCCCAGCCCAGGGGGGGAGACCGTTTTGTAGCTGAGACAACCCCGGCATATAGGGTTGTCTGTCACGTTGATGGTGAATAGGTTCAGGCCATATGTCCCGTAACCGTTCCTACCACTATTCGTAGTTCTTGTCAGTTAAGGCTGAGCTCTCTACAGGTTAACCATGGTGAGACACCCGTCAGCCCTATTTTTGACTGCCTGCATCCCGGAGTATTGTCCACCGACCAGTGTGTGCTTCTCTAGTCCGTTGCCTAACCCAGTAGCGAAATTGGTTAAAGGTTGCCTGGTTGAAGTATCCTATCTTTGTGTTGCGACATAATATATTATTATTATTATATTATATTACATTATACATTTTGATTATTATTATTATACATTTTGAGCGAATAAAAAACCTAGGGTTACATATACATAATAAACACTCAGCAGTTGTCACGTATTCAGGGGTTATTTTATGGGTTTATATTTCCAAATAACGTACAGTATTCCCAAATTAATAATGCGCATGCAGATCTTCGCTAATGGTCGTATTCCCGGAAACATCCGAATCATTGAATCGTAAGAGCCCTAAACAACGCACTTGCATTTTCCACTTTGTTCGAAAGGAATAGGAGTCAATATCACAATCGAAAACAATTCTGGCGGTCGGCGGCGGTCGCCGGTCAGTTAAAAGTCCGTCAGTCGTCTTTATATATTGGTGGTGACTGCACGTGTTCTTTCTGTGTGGAATTATATAGAGCTGCTACAACACACCCTTCTTGGTTTTGTTTTTAAAGGTAAATTTAATTTCAACTTTAATTATTTTATTCAAATTTAAATATATAAAATATTTTGTAAAATATACATAAAAATTTTCACGGTTTTTTATTATTAAAAATTAAAAATACCTTCGTTAAATACATATTAAGATTTTGGCTTATATAAATTTAATAAACAAATAAATAAACACATGCATAAATAAACAAATAGATATAGAAATAAATAATATTAAAAAGTATATTAGTACATAATGCAATAATACAACAAATATATAAAAATATGCCTAACTCTGCCCATACCATTTTCTTTCAGACGAATTCTTCCAGAATGGATCAATTTAAACGTGGAAAGCCGCTTAAGTCACAAGCACGACAAATGGTATTTAATGTGTACCTTTATTTCTTAAATGAAGCCAATGTTTTCAAAAGAGACCATGATGATTATTTTAAAAAAGTTCAGGACCGTGTTACAAAAGCTACAGGAATTTCACGACGAACTTTAAGTAATATCTTAAACGAAAAAAAAACAGAATCAATCAATGAAATTTTCCACACCGAAAAAAGGAAAACCTAAAAGTAGATTTCGGCTAGGGCTTGATGATTTCGACTACTGTGTGATTCGTAATATGATATACAATTTTCAGTTGACGCTCAAAGAACTGTAAATAATTTGAGAAAAAAGTTCAAAGCTATTAATTTAAAAGGCTGTGCAGAGTTTTTAAGGCTGATCTTGAAAGATATGGGGTTTAGGTTTCTGAAAACTGGTAATAACAGATGGTTACTTATGGAAAAGCATGATATACGTTTAAAAAGGATCAAATATCTCAGAGAAATACAACAGCTGAGGAATTCTGGTAGAAACATAGTGTTTATGGACGAGTCATACGTGCATACATCACATACTAAGGGTAAAACTTGCCAAGATAGCAGCAAAAAAGGTATCAAACCGCCCATTTCCAAAGGAGAGCGAATAATTATTGTATACGCAGGCAATGAAAAAGGCTTCGTCCCAGGGGCTCTAATGTTACATAAATGTGTTGACACAGAAGGTGACTATCATAAAGAAATAAACGCGGAACGTTATCAAACTTGGCTACGCAATCAATTGATTCCCAACTTGCCTCCTAATAGTGTATAGGTAATTGACAACGCCCCATATCATAATAAGCTGTCTGTGAAACCACCAAACTCAAACACACCTAAACCACAAATGATAGCTTGGTTACAACAACACAACATTCCGCATGACCCAAAGAAACTGAAACCCGATTTGTATGAAATTATAAAAAGATATAAAGAAAAATACACAGAATTTGCCATTGACCGTATAATGAAGGAACATGGGCATAAAATTATACGATTGCCACCATATCATCCAGATTTTAACCCCATTGAAAATATTTGGTCCCAAATAAAGCAACACGTAGCCAAAAAAAATATTGCAATGACTGTCACGTCAGTTAAAGATGCTATATTAGAAAAAATCAATAATATAGGACCAGAAGAATGGAAAAAAGTGTGTGATCATGCTGTTAAATGCGAAGAAAAATTTGAGCCAAGAATCGATTGTTTTTCCGATCAAATGATTATTTACACAGGTGATAGCAGTGGGGAAAGTGTAAATGAACAAGAGCATAATGAAAGTTCTGATGAATCTACGATGCAAGGAATAGAGACCCTCCCTGATTCTGATTAATTTTTTGTAATTGTAATATTATTCTAGAATAATCAGTGCTGTAAATACTTTTGAACTGAGACTTTAATGATTAGATTTTGAAGATTTTAATGTAAAGCTGTGTTTGAAAACCATTTTTTCTTCTTCTAATATAAAACTTGTGTTATTTAAACCTTCTTTTCTTCCATCACTACACCAGCTTCAGTAAGACACTTGAAAAGTACTATAACATCTTCGAAGTGAATCAATCCAACAAAGATTGTAGCATATTCGCAATCGTGTGGTTTTCCTCACTATTTACTTACATGGAATTATCGAATCGAATTTCGTTACTGATAAATCAATATTTATCTCTTTTAGAACAAAACACATAATTCTACTAAATTATGCATTTAACCACTCTATATATATATCGTCTTCCGACGCTCGGGACATACGACCGTTGCCGAACAGTGACGAAGATTTCTATGCGCATTATTAATTTGGGAGACCTGTATACTATTTAATAATTTCTATTATTGCAGCTTAATACCATAATTGATTATTAAAATGTATTAATATAATATTTTTATAAACCTGAAAATTGATGTTGTGCTTCATTACGAAATAAATGTAAATGTATGTGTATGTTTTATGTGATATATTACTAAAAACACATTTTACCACTATTGTGAGGACACTCTGTGGTCAATGGAAATGGTGGCAATGTGCTCTATTAACTAATTCTGTTTAAATAACATACACGGAAGTGTAAACAGAGCCGTAATTAAAGAGCACATTTTGTCGATGACAATTAATTGTTATACACCTGTTTTTATTCTAGTTTTATAGTATTCTTAGTCTTCCATGCACCAAATAAATAAATGAAATAAATAAATATTCACTAATTAACTTTTGGTATCACAAAATATATACCTAAATATGTTAGGAGTATTATTGAACGAGGCATTATACCCGCTACGGTTGTGAAGGTATGTTAAAACACAGACATGACATTACACTACACAGATTACATTACACCCACAGACACAGACATTATACAGTAAACAAAACTTTGAGTTTGAAATTAAAGTTTATTTGCAAGCATGAATGTCAGTTGTCGCTACAATATTAATATTTGCACAAAATATATAGAGAGTGAGGTAATTCAAGCACCCATTAAATTGATCTCTTTCTACAAATAAATAATGTTGGACAGACCACTCGTTATCCTTAATAGTCTCGTAACAAGTATTACGTCTTTTATTCCTTTCATCTTTTGTCCTCATGATTGGACTATTTTTTTTCTAAATCATTCTGTTTTGCTGGGTTACTTTCAATTCGGTTTAGGCGAGTTTAGTTTTAATTGGATTTGGAATTGGAATAATATAGATGTGGGTGAATGGTATTAATTAATCCCTTACAAAACTGTTCGATTAGAATGAAGGTGAATCGAAAAGTTGTAGTTATTAAAACCTATAAATGATTTGTTGAATTTTAGACTGGTTTTATATTTAGATTAAAATTATACATAGAGTAATGATTCTGTTTTGCTTTATTGCAAAGTTTTTGGCAACTGACAAATACCACCGAATAATGTTTTAACAAGAAACTATCTTATTTCCACATTTCATTCCCTAGATCTTCCTAATGGTACATGTATCTAGTTGTATCAGTTTAAAGACTTTGAGATTTCATGTATCGGTGTTCGGTCAAGGAACCCCGTAATATTAGGGGTTTAGCTATAAAATTGCATTTTTGAACTGCAAAAATCATATAATATACAATAATTTCATTGTTTATACCATCTTCGCCATCTCATAGGAAGATTATTTATACCCTTGCTGTAGCATGATGAGTGTAAAAATAAAATGAGCTTCGTTAGCAGTGATGTATTTGATATTGAATAATAAAAAGATAAATAACAAACAAAAAATTTGGGTATTTTTTTCATTGGCAAACTTTTCTCAATAACCTTTAATTAACTTCACAACAAAAATATATCAGTTCGAGTTACAGGTGTGCGACCCTGACCTGTTCGAGCAATATCCCTTTCCTTTCCTATCTGTCCGTCCTCCCCAGTCTATATACTCCAAATTTTTCCATCCCATCTTAAAAAGTAACGGATGACGGCAATAGGCTTGACCCTATTCCGTAAATGGGACTAAAGAAAATGTGGGTGTTAATCACACCTGTGTCTAAGAGTGTATGTATGTCTATATGTTTAAACCGCCATCATAATAAACTGTAACTAACTTCAACCTTTTAACTGTGTACCTTTAAAACGTAGTAAGTACTTTTCGAATTGAAATGGGAAACTACCTGGGGAATAGACCGTTCAATAAAAAAATACAAAAAGAAAACTGAAATGAAAACCTCATTGAAATATTCAGTGTTTCAAAGCTCAAAAACTAGTTCGATTGATTTAAAATATCAAATAAAAACACGATATACATATTTGCAAAATGTTTTTGTTCATAAATTTATTTTTGACAGTATGCAAACATTGTTACACAAGGCCCTTGCGGTCTTCAGTCCAGTATTTAATAATACAAAAAGGCACAGAATACAATAGCTGAGAAAGTAAATTTTCAATTACGAAATTCGCAAAAAAGAGTGGAATTGTTTTACGAAAGCTTTAAAAGGGACTTTCTTGGAGAACAAGGAAGCCAAGCGGTGAAGCCTTCGGGCACACTTTGTTATTGTTTGTCGAGAACCTTTTAATAGCTGCAGCACTGGACAGATTTTGTGATTAAGGCACCTATTTTTACGCGTCATTTGCATTTCACGCGGTGAGGTGGGAGAGAATGAAGAGAATTCTTAAACAGAAATGTTGAAAAATAATTATTTTGTGCGAATGATACTAACAACATAACTTACATTGAATTTATCTAACTCTTGTTGATAAATACATTATTTCAGGATAAAGAAATTTTAGGACCTGGAAGCGAAAGTCCTTCCGACGCTATATAACTGGCGCAAGGAAGCACTGGAGAGAGGGTTGCGACCCATGCCTTGTGAAGTCGATGCACAACGGTCCCAGCTCCACCATGTCGTTTTGGTCAAGTGGAAAGAACGACTTGAGCGACCGAGTGCAGGGCACGCCACAATTGCGGCGGTAAGGCCCGTCGTGGAGGATTGGCTGGAGAGGTGACATGGCAGCCTCTCCTACTGGTTGACACAGATACTCACTGGGCACGGCTGCTTCGGTAAGTATCTGTGTCGTATAGGCCGAGAGCCAACATCTGCGTGCCATCACTGCGGAGGCTGTCGCGAGGACACTGCACTTCACACTTTAGTGGAGTGCACAGCGTGGGCGCACCAGCGCGTCAACCTCGCGACGGCTATTGGTTCGGGAAGTCTCTCGCTAGAGACCATGGTTCTGTCCATGGTCTAAAGCGAGAGCGCGTGGGATTCCGCCACCTTATTTTGCGAAGAGGTCATGTTGGCTAAAGAGGCGGCGGAGAGGATACGGGAGGGGGCAAGTGCTCTAACGTCCCACAGAACATGCAGCAGGCGCCGGAGAGTACAAAACGCTCCATGAGCGCTGGCCTGTGGGTAACGGGTAGGGCTGCCCTTACCCTAGCAGAAGCAGGCCTGAGACTGTGGTGCGACGTGTTCCACGCTCGCCTCTCAAACTGGAGGGGGGCTAGGCCCCTCGTATTCAATGGTGGTAGTCCAACATACCACCTCACTGTCAGCTCCGGTGAGGTGATGACCCGTGGGGGTTTCCACACGAAAAAAAAAAATTACCTTAAGGTATGATTTTATTAGAAGGTTAAAACGATTAAAACCCCTAATCTCCTAGTCAATATTCAACTAGATTACGTAAATAAGGACTGCATAGTAATACGGAAGTTTGAATAGAGAATTTTATTTTTGGAAGTGACAGCCGTCACGTATGGACACATGCAACAGCCGCAGGCAGCCCGCCTTGGTCAGTGATGAGAGGGAGGGGGAGGATGAGGAGAGGTAAAAAACGTCTCCCTCTGACCGAGTGAGTGAGTGAGGTTACTAAATATATTATTAAAAAAACCTCTTTCGCCACATTAGTATTGAAATTATTTTAGTCTAATAGCCCAGTCAAATTAGGTGAAAAACGCGGTCGACATCGAAAAAAATATTAGTAATCATTTTCCTTCGGAAACTGTTTGGGAGGTCACTAAACAACTTTGGTAATGACCTTTTGTCGTGTAAAATTGAAAATAAACGATCTATTCAATAAACAAAATTTCACCCTAAAATTCAAGATGGCGGATGACGCAACGGGGTGCGAATCCCGAAAACAAAAATGTAGGCTGCCAGTGACCCCCCCAACGATTTTCGAAGGAAAATTGCTACTTATAATTTTTTCGATGTCAAATCCTAATTCGACTGTCGACTTAACACGAGTTTTCTATGCAATTAAATTTATGTAAATTATTTAAAAATATATAAGGAATTGTTTGCTGCCCTTTAAAGGGAACAGAGAACTTTACTTAGATTAATATTGAATGACCTTACTAGTTAGTTGAAAAGGAAATTTATTATTAATTGCCTTATAAAAGATCGGCGTGACAGAAACGATGTACAAAGGCGACGATAATTGTGCTGTCATAATCAAGAAATTGCACGTTCAAAATGTAAACATTTGGTTAATGATTAGTTGTAGATATAACAAAATTATGATGGTTTTGAAACACTTCCATCCTTGATTACACACAAGCTCCTTGTAGCATAATCTATTTATGTATTTTTTTATACACTTACAGGTAAGACAATAAAGTATTTTTTTTTATACTATAGAGGGACAGACGAACAGACGGGTCACCTGATGGTAAGTGACACCGCCGTCCATGGACACTTGCAACTCAAGAGTCGCAAGTGCGCTGCCCGCCTTTGAGGGTGATGAAGGATGGGGGATGCAGGGAGCGGAAAGAAAAGAGGAGGGATGAGGAGATAGGAAAGAGGTGAAAGGAGATGAGGGGAGAGAAAAGGGTGGAGGAGGAACTGGGCCTCCGGAAACCTCACTCATTTCGGGGAAATGCAACGCAAGCGTTACTTCACAACCGGTTTTCTGTGAGGCCGTGGTATCTCACCGGTCGAGCCGGCCCATTCGTGTCTAAGCATGGCTCTATCACTGAAAAAACGTAATATATTTAAAATTTAAATATAAAAATCAGAAATCTTATCACTAACTAACATAATTCATGGTAGTCTGTGGTGTATTAATATTAAATAAAACGATATGGGTTTTATTAACATAAAATGTATACAATATAACCTATCCTAACAATATGCACCAAAAAACTAGATGAATATATATTTTTTCTTTTAAGAAACAACTCCCGCAATTTAATTAATTCCTGTGTCGCGTGGGACTTTACAAACATTCAACTAACGGACACAAAGAACACCCAGACTCGAACAGCAATTAGAGGATTACACAAAGTGGCAGTGGCAGTACACAAAATGGCTGAACATCTTGAACTCTAAATTCTTTAATGCTGATATTATTAGAAAATTTAGTCGCGGCAATGCGTGTTGTACAAGAACTCAAAACGTTCATTGGGATAAGAAGTCGATAGTTTATTTGATTGTGAAGGTTTGTCAATAGCAATATATCAGTCCAGCAGTGTAGTATTAAGTTTAGTTGACACCGAGTATTGCGACTTCCATGAAATGACTTTGCTCTACCGAAACGTAATTTGATTCTGTCACTTTTAAATGTCTTTTCACTATTAAAATCCAATGACAATCTAAATTATGGTGGTACAAACTAGATGGGGCCAACGACTTCGTTCGCGTTTATGTCCAAAATAACAATATGTCTCTTGAAATAAGAGTAGCACATTACAGGCAAAACGCTAAATAGGGAAAAAAATAAAGGGGTTTTCCTGCTAGTTATTGAAGAGTAACGTTGTCTATCTCCGGAAATCTTCATCAGATCCAAATATATTATATACACTAATTTTCACAAAAAACCCGTAGACAAACAATTCTTGACTGGCCTGTTAGTCTAGTGGTTAGTGACCCTGACTGCGAAACCAGAGTTCGGAGGTTCGATTCCCACCTAGGACAAATATTTGTGTAAAGAGAGCATGATCATTTGTTCTATGTCTGGGTATAATTTGTCTATGATATGTATGTATTCAGAAGTATATAAGTACATATGTTTATCAGCTGTCTGGTTACCAAAGTACAAGCTCTGCTTAGTTTGGGATCAGACGGCCATGTGTGAGATGTGTCAAGTTATTATTATTTCCTTTATTCAACTTAAATAATATAAAAATAACATTTTTAAATATATACAAAATAAACAAACAATATATTGAAAAATATAAAAAAAATGTGTCCCATCAATATCGAGTACCAAGCTACCGGTTGTTACGGCTTCAGAGACAGAAACTGCCTCACATAGCGGCGGTAAGACCCGTCCTACGAGAGCGGCTGGAGAGGAACAAGGAGTCTTCACCTTCCGGATGACACTAGTGCTTTCCAGACACGGTTACTTCGGCAAGTACCTGTGTATGATTCGATGTGATATCCTCAATGGAAGCGGAGGAACGGGAGAGAGAACGCATGGCACGTACAGCTCTCTCTGGCCGCAGAAGTGGCATAGAGTGAGTAAATCGCGATTAAACTAGACTATATGTTACACAAAATTACTGGTATGGTTACTGGAAGGTACTATAGAAGAACGATAGTGATCATTCCGGCATAAATGAAGTCCGAATATACACGGACGGCTCCAAGATGAGGTCAGGTACTGGAGCCGGGGTGTACTCACTACACCTAAACATAAAAATATCGCTGGCACTAGGCAAGCACAGTTCGATTTTTCAATACGAATGTGTTGCGCTAACATACGCAGCCCTCGCGGCTATGTCTAGAGGCATCAAGCAATATAACATCCGCATACTGTCAGATAGTATGGCGGTACTAAGGGCCCTAATGGGCAACACCGTGAACTCCGGTCTCATCTACGAATGCCACCAGTCGCTAGAACGCTTAGCCTCGGCGAATGGGGTAATTCTTCAATGGATCTGGGGGCACAGCAACTCACTCGGTAACTATGCCGCGGACAGCTAGGCTGGCTCAACTAGTTAGCCTCCTGGACGCATAATGGACCGAACATGAGTCTAAATGCGGAAACAGAGCCCTTTACCATTACCATTACCATTACACAAAATTACACACAATATTCCTGCTTAAAAAGTTTCTATATTTGTGCAGGGTTGGTGATACGTTCACAATAAAACTGACTCTTAAGATTTATTATTAATTTTTTTTTATGCGATAGGGGCAAACGAGCAGATGGGTCACCTGATAGTAAGTGACTACCGCCGCCCACGGACACCCCCAACTCCAGAGTCACAAGTGAGTTGCCGGCCTTTTAGGTAGGAGTACGCTTTTTTCTTGAAGGTATGAAGGTCGTATCGGTTCGAAAATACGGCAGGCGACAATTTGTTCCATAAGCAGGTTGTGCGAGGCAAAAAGCTTCTGGAGAAGCGCACAGTGGTGGAGTGCCAATCGTCCAGGTGAGGGGGATGGATATTTTTTTCGCGTAGGACGATGGCGGTAACCTGCAGTCGGTATAAGTCCGAACAATTCCTCTGAAAACTCCCCATGATACAAGCGATAGAGGATGCAGAGTGAAGCTACATCTCTACGCAGCGCCAAGGTGTCAAGTCGATCAGAAATATCTTGGCAGTCAATGATGCGAGTCGCTCTCCGTTGAATATTATATATACAGATAATATTTGATTCGATGAGAAGATCAAATTAGCTGAACAATAAAAATCTAGTTAAAATTCGTTTAAGTGAGAAACCATCAGTCAAATGCCAATATTTCATTGTAAAATTAACGAGGATCACTTCTATTCACCCAAAATTCCTTAGGGCAGATTTTTTTTCGGCGAAATTAAAAAAGTTTGTTGAGTTCGAAGAACGCGTCTTTGTCCTGTGTCCAGTCTTAGAGTGGGACTGGCTTATCGTTAGAATAATGATTATCGTTTCGTTTTGGTAGATTATTCGTTTCATCGAAATTTGATACATGTGAAAATTATCAAGGGTATTGATCGAACGCCAACTGTGTCGTGCTACATAGATAAACGTTTGTAAATATATTCGTGTCGTGATCGTAGTCAATATAATATAAGTGGTTTATGGACTCCCTCTCGCCTGTAGATTCAAAGCAGAGATTCCGATAGTATCAAGTTTTTTTTTCTCAATTATCAATAACCTGATCCTAATTACATGGAGGACAATTTCACAACTATAACAGCCGGTACGAAAAAATTAAGTACTATCTGTAATTGAAAGTCCAAAATAATATTTACTTAACGTTATTAGATAAAAGCCTACTCCTTTTTTTATTTAAGTGGGACCAAGCTCGCGCACAATCTTGCAATTAAAAATAGAAGTATTGAGTTCGTAAGTTGACAATCGCTAGGATATTGCGTAACACACAAAAATAAATTTTCAGTAGAAATGAGAGCCTTCTCCTTTTTGAAGTCATTTAAGAAAAGGTTTGAAGAGAATAATTTTAAGGAAATAGAAGTTTAAGCGTCTCAAATTTCAAAAATTTTAGGGCAACGATAGATATACAATTTAACAATAGTAATATTATATAATAGTAAAGAGAAACAACAAACTGAAAATGTCAAACGAAGTATTATTAGTATTAAGTATTATTATTATTATTAGTGTTTGAAAGAGGATCATTTTATACCAAAACCGAGAAAAGATGCTCTGACCAAGCGCGGTGACCAGTGATCATGTATGGCGTACCAAAAACTTGTTTTTTTTTTATACTATAGGGTACAGAAGAACAGACGGGTCACCTGATGGTAAGTGACAACCGCGATCCATGGACACTTGCCCATCTTTGAGGATGATGAGGGATGGGGGATGCGGGAAGGGAAACAAGAGAGGGTGGTGAGGAGATAGGAAAGAAGAGAGGAGGGGTGAGGGAAGAGGAAAGTAGAGAGGGAGCACCGGGCTTCCGAAAACCTCACTCATTCACAGCAAATGCAACGTAAGTGTTGTTTCAAAACAGGTTTTCTATGAGGCCGCGGTATCGCACCGGTCGAGCCGGCCCATTCGTGCAAGCAAAGCAGTTTTCACATTCGACAGTTTCTACATAGTTCGGGTTGTCTTCAATAGATGGTGTATTTAGATATCGCACATGATTATAATTTTCAAAATGGGAATGGTTATGTCGAAGATGGTTTAAATATAACGTCGGTCTCAGGCCTAGGTCTCCCAGCGGCGGCTATCAGTATCGGGTATTTTCCCTTAGGTACGTATCGAATGAACTGACTTATGGAATTGTTACACGCTGGTGGAATTTTAACAATTCATCATTTCATGTTCGAGACCTAAGGCCGTATTTTTATAAAAACTTTTTACTTTCGATAACTGTTTTCCGAACGTGCCTGTTTGTCTATTTCTTATGAATGCTTTTTATGACATTTTTAATAGGAAATCCGATAGCCTATCTTTCAAAACATACTTTTCACGGATCGTTTTTTTTTTTTGTAAATGTGGTTGCTGACTTCCTTGACCCACTAATTACAAAAGTAAATATGAATGTCTCCCTTGTAAGAGATCAAGCAACTTTAAAATCAAATAAATATGAAATAAAAAAAAAATATTAATATAAATAATTAATTAAACTAATACATAGAAGGCTTCAACAGAAGCCTGTAAAGGACCCACATTTTATTCACCTCTGGCTACCCCTTAGGGAGTTCAGGCGTAAGCGTATGTATGTTTGTTAATTTGGTCCCAATAACAAGTATTTTGTTTCAGGAGTAGAAGCCAGTTCGCGAAACTAGTTTCAAACGTAGGTGCTATCGAGAAAAACAGGTCAGAAACTCCAAAGACATATTATATCTAAACAATTTTATAAGCGAAAATAAAGTAATGACAATGTAACTTATGTATATACTTGTGTATTATATTGAAAAAAACATCTGTTTTACAATATAATACACAAGTTATTACGATATTGAAGTAACAGCAATCAGGACATGACCAACCTCGACCAACAGTACTCGTCCACGAGCATGACGCATGCGCCTGACATCAATACCTCGATCGAACAACTCGACCGTATTATACTCAGGAAGCCGAATGGAATCGGAAATTCTTCATACCCAATATAATGTATTTAGAGAGAATGGTAAACCTTCTGCTTTTAATAGAGCTTTCTTTCCTTTTTAATAGGTAATTGAGTTATTATTGCCTTTGACACGTAAGTCGTATGTGTATTACGTACGTCATGTTTCTTTGTAACAAAAATTAGATGCTAACGCACGGCGTACATGGATGGGGGTAGTCACTTACAATCAGATGACTCGTCGGATAGTCTGCCCCCTGTATTATATAAAAAATAGTAAAGAGTAATGGATCTAGTATATGCTGCCTACTGGTTCGATAGACCAGGTAAATTTATATACACTGTTCCTATTATTAAATTAAAGTACCACACTTTAATTTACTAGCTACATACAACTTAGGAAAATAGAATGATTTATTGTCACAAAGTCCATAAATGCATTAAAGTTTCTTAACCTTAAACTTCAAAATAAATTACCTACTTCCATAAATACATATTGTTTGTTTTGAGCTTATTAAAAATTTGTCGTAATGAGTTGTGTAATCCCGCGGCTGTTATACATCACCAAACAAGAACTACTCACTAGGCGCAAGTTTCACGTGACTATATTCACCATGCTGTGAAAGAAGATAGGACTCTAGGAGCATTTGCGATAGTCATATTTAATGTGCTTAACCTAAATGATATTTTTTACTAATATTCCCTTAATGCGCTAATCTTGAAGTACTACGATTAAGACTTAGATATCTACTACTACTTATCGATCGATATCGACTTATGAAATGTTTTTTTTTTTTTATAAAAGACAGCTATCGCCAGAGGAGTGAGAGCTTCGAACTTTAAAAACATTGAATGTCAGAATTATTTTGCTGAGTCTGGGTGGTCTTTCACCGGGGTGGGAATCAAACCCACGACTTCCGACTCCGGCAGGGTCGCTTACCCCTAGAATAACAGACCACTCAAGAATATAGTTACTTTGTTTTTTTTTTTTCTTGAGCCGACATAACCTATCACCTCACGGAGGCGAGGGTAAGCCGAGGGATGTGTGTATGTCGGAATCAAACCGACTAAAACCGCACGCTTTTCCCAGGAACTTTTTTTTTCCAAGGAACGCGAGATACCCTAATATGAAAGCTTCTAGGAAGCCCTGCAGACCTTGAGTTACGGATGTCTTACCCTCTTCCAGGTCTGAGAGGCTTGCGAAACACGCCGCTTCACCTTTTGAGGTCTGCTTCTGTTAAGGTTGTAACTTCGGAAGAAGGAAGAGCCTTGGAGGAATGTGAGAGGACAAGCACTACTCCGTTTAGCTTTGTACTTGGAGGTCTCTCTTATGTGGTAGAAATTCAACTAAATACCATTGACCATATGTAATTAATAATGAAAACAATATTTTTTATATTTCTTTGCAGAATTTATCAAGCTGCCACTGAGATTAAATTAATTGTGCATAGTGAATCAATCATATTCAAAGTAAGACATACTCAACTAGCAAATACCTGCAGAATCTCGAATTAATGGTAACATAAAAATTTAGAAAAACTGCTGAATTTAGATCGCGGTATGAATCTGTGATTATCAATTACAAATATTCAAACTATAAGTATTTGAAAGTAGGTTGCTTTTAGTTTTAATAACTTTTGTTGTTACCGTATGTTTCCTTATCATTGTTACCGTAACGCAATGTTCAGAAGAGGGGAGGAGCGCACTCAAAAATGCAATAAACGCACCTCGCGGACCACTCGACGTGCATTCTTGAGCTGTTCACCCCGTTCACCCTCTCGCCCCGCCGTAGAACACATATTAAAGTAGAAAATACTACATGCATGATTATGTGGCAAACACGCCTGGTATATTTGTTGCAAAGAAAGATGTCCAACTATTTTTGATAGTTTTCAGAATTTCTCTTAAAAGTTGTGGTATTTTCTAGGACGGCTATTTTAATCGCTTTATACAGACGAATCTTACAGTCATAATACATGCATGTGACCAGTAAAGTAATAAAAACCTACCAGTAATTTCACGAAGACAAAATGTATGAAAATCTGAAAGCATTTATTTGTTTTGTGAGTAAAATAGTATGTCACTGAATCTCCACTCCACTCCACACCGATTATGGATTTGGCTTTGGGTTTAATTTTCCACACCTATATGGTCAAACCTCTCGGCTACGACGACAGTTCAAGTTACGTTTGTCCGAATAAGCAAAAGCCCTTTCGGTTCATTGCCTTTACCTATTCTTTTCAAGATAATCCCGATTTGCTAATCTTTGAAGTTTATCTAATTCTAACTACGGTTGACTGCAATAGGCTTTTATCTTATTACATTAGTGGAACTAAATTCTTATTGGCAAAATGTGGGTTCTTATTACACCTCTATAGGCTTGAGCGTATGAATCTATAAACATATACATATGTATGATGTATTCTACTCGTAGAATAACATAGGAGTGTAATAAAACCGAGATTCAAGCTCATAGATTCGATAAAGCTTATGCATGATAAAAAATGTAATTTACTTGATTCAGTTATATCTTAACGTGCAATGTAATTAATTTTAATGTTTAACGACGTGAACAGCAAACAGATGGTAATAAAGTCATTGTGTCGTATTAAAGGCGGAAACAATTAAAGTGAAACTGATGAGCAGATGAAATCTTAATTAGCGCTGAGATAAAACGTACGCAGATAAGAGAGTGGTACCATTCAAAGGCATTTCGGCAATCAGTTGTAATTGCGTACCTAGTCATTTTTGAGAAGCGGTTTTATTGCGAAGTTTCTATATTTCTATTACCGCAACTACTAAGAAAAATTAATACGTATGACAAGTTACTGAGCATTCAATTTGTACAACTGCACCACTATGGTATACATGGACTTGGACACACCATTAAATATTTTAACTATTATATAAGAATATTATTTTATATATAGATAAGATGAACAAGCCTTCATTCTTCACATGCCTCACGAGTTTGTTCTACTATCATTTAACCTTTCATATGAGCTCATAAGTTTGTTCGGCACTGTCCATATCATAA
Organism: Tyria jacobaeae; assembly: GCA_947561695.1. Lineage (NCBI taxonomy): Eukaryota > Metazoa > Arthropoda > Insecta > Lepidoptera > Erebidae > Tyria > Tyria jacobaeae. The sequence goes on from OX387213.1 coordinate 22,828,964, forward strand.
ATTGGTAATTTTTTTGAACAATTTTTTTTTTAAATACACAAAGCAATGTAGCATATGGGCTCTTTATACAAACTATCATTTACACTAATTGGTGTCAATGAAAACTGATTGATGACTGATTAAATGGATACATGTGCTCACGGCTATATCACCGAGGGGGGGAGCACCTTTTGCCAACCATAATTTAGTACCAAACACGTCTTTTTTATTATATAGGGGGACAGACGGAACAGGGACATCTGCAAGTCAAGAGTTCTAAGTGCGCTGCCCACCTGGGTGATGAGGAATGGGGAAAGAGTTGTATCGCACGGGTCGAGACGGCCCATTCGTGTTTAAGCATGGTTCTACCACAAATAAACAATTTTAAGGGTCAGGCCAGTAATACATCGCTATCATCACCGCCATCCCTTAGTCCCATGACTTTTCATTTTACTTTTATTAGTTAAATCGCATTTGACTTTGTCACCCAACCGTTTGTTTGTTTGTGAAATAAAAGTGGTCGAATGTTCGTGAAATAATTTCTATTCACTTTAAAACTCTCTCTACGAGTTAGTCCAGCGCAGCGTCTCACGGAGTCGCGCGCCCGTCCAAGCTCATGTTTATTTTGGTTATAATTTCCCTTGATATTTTAATAGCCGTGATAAAAGTTTCAGTAAAAATGTGCTTTAGTTGGACACTTTTAACTTTGTTGTAAAAATATGGCCATGTTTTTATAACAGGTATGAATAATATAACTTTTTTAACTTGTCCTTGAATAACGTTCAAGAGTTTTGTAGATGGCGGTAAAACGTCCGTCTGGAAGTATTAAAGAAAAGTTTTGTTTAGGGCACTAGGTTCTTAGAAATTAGTTTTCTTATTGAACACCCATCCAACAACATATACCATGTATTATGTGTTATTATAATGTATTATTATGTGTCAAAAATATTTAAATGAATATATACATACATTCACGACTATTTCGACGATGTAGAAGCGTCTCAAAGAGCACTTTTGCCAAACATAATATAGTCCATTACATGTAGCAAGCCTTCGCAGTCATCCGGGCACTGTATGACTATATATACGGTCTGATAGCTAACATTCCGATTCTGTAGCCACCCCTTTAGGACAGCGATAACTACACGGCTAAGTAATAATATCTCCCGATGTAGTCTTCAGTAATTCTTAAACAATGTGTATAACTAATGTCGGATATCCACAACTTAAAACTTAAAGGTCAATCTTATGAACAGATACATTAGATTACACTACTGACGGCCATTAAACGAAAGACCGCTTTTTTTTGTTTTGTTGTCGGAGTGGAAGATCCTCATGGATGTCCTAAACCCATGGGGGAGGAGTATGTCGGACTCTTACCGACTAAAAACTACCCCGGTATTCTTCTGCTTGCCTATGATCGGGGGAGCGAGAATCGCCGTTGCATTCTTCCACTGCCTCCGACAAACGAAGGACAACTGCCGACGGCTAAGTTTCCTACTTCAACAGAAAATCTAATTAATTCAACTTTATTATCATTACGTTGAGCACAATATATTAATTGAGGCAACATTTCATAATTATTTGGAGCTCCTTCAGCTTTTGTGAGAAAAGGTCCTGATGTAACTAAGACTTATAGTAAAAGTTACATAACTTCAAGGTAACATTGAAATGTGTTCCATTTAGTGATCCATTTCCGTTATAAGAGCAAAAGCGGAGTTACCTTCATCTACAAATCTAGATCTACTTTTCACGCCTAAACGCTTTTACAGATTAATTTTATTAAATTTGGTATGTGGATACTTCGAACTCTGGGGGAGGAGCGACCGCTACTCTTTATTTGTAAACATGTTTAGCGTTTTTACTGTGGAGTTTTTACTTATATAGAGATAAGTGTGGATAAATTTAAGTTTATTTATAAATTCTTTTGCTCACTCGTAAATCGTATTTGTCATTTGCAAATCGTATTTGTCATTATCATTACTATAAAATTTGTTGCTGATACTTATAAGATTCTCTAAAAAAAATTATAAACACTTTTTTGGGATAGAGCGTGAAGAGTGCGTAATTATAGATACAACTAACTTTGGTATAATTATAATTTGGCCGTGACACTTTTTTTTTTTTTTTTTATACTATAGGGGGATAGACGAACAGACGGGTCACCTGATGGTAAGTGACACCGCCGTCCATGGACACTTGCAACTCAAGAGTCGCAAGTGCGCTTTCCGCCTTTGAGGGTGATGAGGGATGGGGGATGCAGGGAGCGGAAAGAAGAGAGGAGGGATGAGGAGATGGAAAAAATGAGAAAGGAGATGAGGGGAGAGAAAAGGGGGGAGGGGGATTGGGCCTCCGGAAACCTCACTCAATTCGGGGAAATGCAACGCAAGCGTTACTTCACAACCGGTTTTCTGTGAGGCCGTGTTATCGCACCGGTCGAGCCGGGCCCATTCGTGCCTAAGCATGGCTCTACCACTGAAAAAACTTAACGAATAGAAACTTGTGGCTTCGCATTTCACCCCCCTCCCCCCTCCAAGGAATATTAATTTTTGAATAGTAGGAGGAACGTGTAACTACATTGATTGCGTCAACATTATATAGACCTACAACGCACTTGTGTGCGCAGATCTTGATAAAGTTTTCATGATATTAAAATATATTGTTTATTTGTAACAGATCAGCCTGTGAGAATGTTTGTTTCCTTGATAAAAGGTTGTGGATTTTGTCCGTAGGGGCAGGCTCGACCGGGCTAAGGGTACCGGAGGCCTAACTCCCAATCTCCTCTTTCTAATCAGCTCATTTCTCTCTTTGTGAAAAGTTGAGAAAATTTGAAAATTATAGGCTTAGGCATTAGGCTTGCCTCTATTACGTTAGATCGACCGAATACTAATTGGCAAAATGTGGGTGCTTAATACACTCTGCCTACCCCTTCAGGGATACAGGCGTTTGAATGTGTATGTACATATGTTTATAATTAGTAAGTGTTACATAACTGAAAGGTAACATTGAAATGTGTTCTATTTAGAGAACAACTCATTTTTAGATAAATAGATATATATCTATTTGTGTAAAATTTACACACAAAATAAAACACATGCAAGTTATTATAAACTACAATTTATGGTTAGTACAAGTACATTTTATATACTTACTGTTGTGAATGTTGAACATATATCATTAAATTTGGATTGTGGATACTTAGAACCCTGGGGAACCCCACTTTTATTCCACATATGACCTGGTTACCTTTTTTTTTAATGTGGAGTTGTTTCAGACAGAGATACGTGAAAATTTATTTATTTTTAAACGAATTCCTACTTATTACTAGCGCGAGTATTTATTCTGTGTTTGATTATAATATGTATGTATTTACAATTATATAAGCATATTTATCAATCTGGTTATCATAGGCTCTGTGTGAGATGTCTGAAGAAGTTAGATAAGAGATGGTCAGTATAAAATTCTTTACTACTTTTGTTTTAAACACTTTTTATACAGATATCGAGCACCATTTCATACACAAAACTGAATGCGGAATTATAAAACAACAGTTATAGACTTTTGAGGTCACATTCTTAAAAAAAAATATGTTACATACATCAAGTGTCTAGGGATGAAAAAATATCCAATCAATATTTACCAAACCTTATCTGCCATAATGGTTTCTTAATTTAATTCCTATGTCTAAGTTAGCAAATTAGCATATTGTGGTAAATTAACGTAAGTCCTTGTCGTCAATTAAATGGCAAGAAGAGGACTTTTTAAATTTTTATTATAAATATAAAAAGAAAATATATAATCTGTGTTTCCACCTTTGACACGGGCAATTTGGCATGCTTAAAATCAGTTCATCAAAATCACTTTGAGAAATGGCCACCCACGTTCTTTCGGCATCCATACTCGGCATTGCTCTTCTTTCTAAATGAGGTCGTTTCTTCCACCCATTTAAAAACTGGTCAAATCATTATTATTCCCCCTCCACATGCATGAACTTCTTAACGAATTGCGGGTTGCTATAGGTACAACTATCAGTGGTCTTCGGTCGCTTTTCAGCAAGCCTGAAGAGAGCATAATTTCGGTCATGGTATGATTAGTATAAGCAGTTGATTAGTAATGTCTGCTAGTGGTGATGTGAGATCGTCCTCCATGTCGCTGCCCGTGATACGATAGCATGTCCAGAGGCGGCTTATGACGCTCTGTGTAGTGCCAAGAGCGACAGCAACAGTACGTTGCCTGGAACTAGCTTGCATCATCTCGACGGCTTTCATCTTTCATTCTCGTGTCAAATTATGTTGTCACTTCCATATCGATGCAATTTATTTTAGTTCCAATGCACAAATTCTAATGGTTTTTGTAAAAAAGCTATTACACACTTTTATAGGAACCATGAATGACAGTTATCTATTTTCAATCAAAATTTATTTTTCAAATAGTGAAATTCACTAAAACGAATCAATAACGATTTAAAAAAGTTATAATAATAATCCTGAATTGCGGCGCTACTCTAAAACGTACTTGATCCCTAGATACTTCTGACGTGTGTATATTAGTTATAATTAATTTGAGCAGCCACAATATTACTATCCTCAAAAATTTTAATTAGTATGTTCGTACTCCGACGTTTAAGTAACGAATGTTTCTCTCCGCTAATTTAAAACAACCTACGCTCCAGCGATTCCAAGAATATATTTTAACTCGCAATAGGCCCACTCGCAGACGATAACAATCGCAGGTTTTGACCAACTTGTACAAATGAATAATTCAAACATAAAGATTGTACTAATAGCACATCAAGTGCATTCGTAAGCTTCTTTTATAGCAGTTATGTGCAGTTCCAACTTGCACAAAACTTTCCGGACAGAAATATTTTTAAATTTCAAATAGCGGCATGGATGAACATCAGAAGCATTTCAAAAGGGAGTCTCTTGTCTCGCACGTATTAGTTCAGGAATATTCATGCACCTAACAAGTAACAAGTTGCCACACTTCTAGCTACGACTTTCAAAAACTTTTAGTACATTTTTTTTCACTTTTTTTAAGAGAAAAGTTGCGCATCGGTTTGAATAAGTAACAGTATTTCTACATTAAACATCAAATGAGTTATTCAAGTTATTCTTTAGATAAATTTTGAAAGGCACTCGAGACGTTGGAGTGTTTTTACTGTATGAAAAGTCGCAGATGGATAGAAAGACGTGAGGAGATCTTCAATCATAATGGCCTTATTTAAGGAGAGATAAGATCTGAGAACTTTCTAAATGTTTTTCAGACCTAGAGTGAAATCTATTAATTGGTGTAGTCGAGTACGCTCTCGAGGACTTTCGAAAGCGAGTGAAGTGGTTTAGAACTTCGTATTTCGAGTGTATAATTTTCTTTCTACGCTTTCCACGTGAACTTAAACGAAAATCTATCAAAAACAGGCTTATTGATGTTCACAGCCCAACAAATTATTGGGGTACCTCGGAATAAATCGATGCTATTCAAGCGAAATGGTGAAGAAATTTAGAATCTAATAAAGTGCACAAAAAGCATTATCGATAAAACGGATTACAGAATAAATCAGCGTCGGAATCTCCGCGGAATCTGTGTTTTGTGTCCGCGCCTCTAATTGATCCGATGTTGAACTCGACTTGCAAGGAATGTTCAGGAATGTCTTTTGTTTATTTTGTGAGGATAAAACAAAGTTATTTTTATATTTAGGTCGTGTTATATGATCCGCTGTGTTACTTTTAGTTGTACTTTAACACAGTAGGTACATTTTGTAACACATAAGGCGGTCCCAAATTTAGATAAAAATTAAAAATTAATATTTTTTCAAATACAAAGTTGGATCTAAATCGTTAAAAAATTACAATATTAACACAAAATCTTTAATCATCTTAAATATACAATACACACTTTGATAATGATAATGATTAATTGATAAAAACGGGATAATCACATTTAACGAATCTAAATTAACTACCGTGGCACAACAGTAGGGAGTGCGTTTTCCTAATTAAAATTGAAACATTAAATTAAGTACGCTTAAGAAGAATTCAGTCCACAATTGCTCAAATTCGGAAGTAACCTTTATAATTGTTTTTTACTGAACAGTACAAAATGTAGTAATGGGAAAAAATACGTTTTCAATGGTACCTTGAGCTGTAGTTATAAAAAATATTTTTCCTAATACTGAAACTAGTTATTTATGAAGACGCCTTAAATTCAGTTTCAGTAGCATCACAAACTACTAATAGAGTGGTGTACAACTTTATCAAAACAATACGACTGTGATCAATGGGGACCTAAAATTACCTCAACAATTTTCTCCTAAGCTTAGAGAGCCGTAAATCTAAGCGGCGGACTTTTGCTAAACAAATTACTAGTAAAGCTTTTGTGAGAGTCGATCGGATAGTTAGGCGGGGTAAGTTCGAGTCCAGCGGATAAAGCAGAACAAGTTCCGTGAAACTCGGGCCAAGTCGGGGCCAAGTTTGCGGTACCCCCTCCTCCCCTTCAGATTCTGTCTCCGCGTAACTTTAATTGCCAAGAAAGCGGGCGGGCCGGTCAGTTGATACAATTTGAAGCGATTTGTGGGTAGATGCAACTTGGAAGTGGTCGTGTTGTGTTACAAGGTGTTCTGATTGCATTCATTACTGATATTGTTATTGTTCGCTTGCTGCGGGGCGATAATTGAGTTTTGAAGTACGTGTCCAATGTTTGTATCTTGTTTATGAAAATATTTGTTTGTGTATGGTGTAATTATACGTTGATGTTTACTTTTGCTTTCCAGATATAGACGTTAATATGTTTTATTTTATGCTATAGGAGGCAAACGAGCAGACGGTTCACCTGATGGTAAGTGACTACCGCCGCCCATGGACACCCGCAACTCAAGAGTCACAAATGCGTTGCCGGCTTCTAGGTAGGAGTACGCTCTTTTCTTGAAGGTTTAAAGGTCGTATCAATCCTACATAGATTGGATGATAAAGGATACATGTCAAGGAGTATAAGCCTGGACATCTCACTGTTAATAAACAATTGGTGCAAACACATTCGGAGACAATATTTTGAATGTTAAGTACTAAGTAAAGGATTACAAAAAATTAAAATATAAATTTTATATAAAAGATTTAGAATTAAACATACAATTTGTCTCTTGTGACTAATGAAGCAAAATAAATAATGAATTGATTTCCTTAATTGTAAGTTTTAAAATCATTAGCTTCTTCAACAACTTGTAATCAAACATATAATCTATATTAATAAAGCCGAAGTATTTTTTTATGGTTTGATTATTTGTTTAAAGCACAAATCTTTGGAAGTATCAGTCTGATTGAATTATTACTTTGTATTGGATACGGTATTTTATGAAAAATAATATAGGCTATAAAACATTACGATGTTAGCTTTAGGTGCGGAGTAGAGTCTAGACGTAGACTAGTATTTATAAACAGTACATTGAATAAAAAATTAAATCAATGTTTAGGACCTTAATAGGCGGATAGAACAGGTTCATAACTATAAATACAACATTTTCATTTTCTATTTTTAACTCGAAGGAAAATTCGCACGAGATCTATTTTAATTAGTTTTCTTGCCAGTTTTATTTTCTAAAGTATTAATTAGAAAGCGAACGCAAATATTGTATTGTGTCCCGAGACGCTCTTTGCCAATCTTTGGGTACTTTCTATAAAACGTTTTGAAAGAAAAATAAGAAGCTAACTTTACACGGAAAACACCGCTCAAATTCAAATCTAAGGCCTCGGTACAAAGAAAAAGGCCACGAACTATATATATATATATACATATATATATATATATATACATAGATGTATGTATAATAGCAAATGTCATTTATTTGATTATATCATATGCACATATATACGCTCACGCCTGTATCCCCGAAGGGGTAGTTAGAGGTGTATAACACTTACACTTTAGGAAATTAAATGCGGTCGAAGCATTTTAAAAACTTTAATTTCTTTAATTATCCCCTAACTCATAATCTTCAATTAATTGTGTCTGGCATCAATAGCTCAGCGGCATAAGACGCAAATATATTGTTAGTTAAAAAAACTTTTATCATTGTTAGTGCCTATAAAATTTGAGGGTTACCTCGAGTTCCTATTTATATAAGTAATATTGACATTAAAAAAATGTATATAAACGCATTCGATAATTATAAATCGTAGAAAACTATACATCGCTACTACGTAACGTTACGTAGTTTAAAGAGTTATCCTGCGACTCTCAAACGTTAATATTGGAAGTCACAAGATAATTCTTATAGATTCTTTATAAGAAAGTATATTAAGAATTAATTGTTAGTGACTATAAAATTTGATCACATCATCTCATACTAATTTCCACTATTACCATTTATTTTTGCCACACCCCAAGGTTGACTGGGAATGAATGCCTGAGGCATTAAGTCCGCCTTTGTACAATATGTGCAATAAGTCGAAATAAATAAATAAAATAGTTATAAAAGAACACCCACAGGAGTGTGCTCTCTCCAAAAATAAAAAAGTTTTTGGAAAAACGGTCGGGAATTAGAGGAGATATAGTTTAATATATGTACTTAAAATAGACATACAGTCCAATGTAGAACTTCCTTCTTTTTTAAATTCGGTTAAAAGAAGCCGTTAATCGCCCTAAACGCAATGAACGGCCTTTGAATAATTATTTTATTTGCTTTTCCTCTGTAATACAGGTCTGGTTTATAAGCAAAAAAAAAAGAAAAAAAGAAGCATCGTTATGGTTATTATACAGAGGACGATCATTTCTTATAAAAATAATACATTTAATATATCTTTACTAATATTTAAAGGAGCAGATTTTGTTTGTTTAAATGCGCTTACATCAGGAACTGCTAATCCGTTTTTAAACAAATAGTTTTCATTAGATAGTTTATTCCGTTTCCGTTCATTGATAATGGTTATAGGTTATATCTCATCACGCTACGACCCCAAGGAGCTGAGCAATAAACATAAACTCAAGTAATTGTGGGGAACGACTAGTATAACATACAGGCCGATGCAGAAAGGTGTGGTAAAATTTTAGGAGCGTTATGTGTAGCCACTTAATTGTTGATTAAGCTGGAAAACATGCATTTAGATATTTTTTCAAACTTTCATGTATGTTGTTTAATATTAATTATTATTAATACTCATTAATAATTATTATTAGTCGCCGCCCACAAACACCTGCAACTCAACTCCAATTTTAAGGGTGATGTGGGGAGATGGCGGAGAAAAGGGGGGATAAGTGGAGGGAAAATAGGAGAGGCAGGATGAGGGGTCCGATAGAGATGGCGGGGGTAAGGGGAGAGAATGAAAGAGAGCCTCACTTCCGCGGCAATACAATGCATGCAGCATTGTTTGTGTATCGGTTTTCTGTGAGGCTGTGGCTGGTACTCTGTGTATATCTCATTGATGTCAGCCCTCTCTTATAAGTTATTGGTTTGTTAAATTTTGAGAATCAATTTACAGTTTCAAAGTAGGATTTCTGCACGAAAAACCATCGTCTATCGTAAGTTTTTTGGTGTTATTCACGAGGTCAACTATACGACCCTAAAGTGTAACCACACATTACTGAAAAACCCTGTATTCGCAATATATAATATTTTTTATACAAATTATTTTTCAGAGAGTCTAGTAACTATTGTAAATTATTTTATCAAATACTGTCGAGTAGGACGAGAGCAATCTTAGTATAAAAGCTTTTATATTCTGTACTCGGTGTTCAAAGAGTATTCTAAATTGATGACTACATGTTGCAAGAGACCGCTAGGGATGAAGTGGAATTCCTCTATATAACATTTAAGAGTCTTAGACGTTACATTTTCTTTAGGCTATAAGAGACCCTAAAATTCTTGATGAAGCATAATAGAATTTAGAAAGACATTTTTTTATGTTTTTGCTCCGTATCTAGATTAATTAATTAATTAAATTATTTCTCTAATTAATATAAAAACAACTCCCGCACTAGGTTTAATTCCTGTATCGCGGGGGACTTTACAAACATTCTAACAACGGCACGGAACAATTTGAGTATTACACAAAGTGTTGTCTCGTGCGGGGATTGAACCCACAACACTCTGGCCGGCAGCGTGGTGGTGAGGAGCAGTTTAACCGTTAAGCCATCTGTGTAATCATATGCCCCAATTATATTACAATCTAGCTCCTGTTAGGCAAATATGTACTTTTAAATTAACTGTACATTTCCTAATGTCTCTATTTCTATAATTTCATACTTCTAATGTATTCATCACTTACTTCAACTCTGAGCCACAGGTCGAAGATTTGATTCCCACACGGAACAAATTTTTTTATAACATACGTACGCTCAGGTCTTGGGATACGGAGGTGTGTTAAACATTTACATTTTGCTAATTAGAATTTGGTACCACTCATAGTTTTCATTTAGTTCACTCATATCACTAATACTACATTTCACCAAGTATCACATCTTTTTAAGTCATTACCCTTTTTATAAATGATAACTTCCGCACAAGGGATTATTCCTGTGTCGCAGGGGACTTTATAAACCTGTAAACAACAGACAGTGGATCTCAAAAATTTAACCAATGACCTCCAGCTCAGCATTCACGGTCAATAATCACTAGACCAAGAGGATAGTCAAACTTGCTTGAAGGAGAATATCGTCCTATTAGTCATTACAACTCCGTATAGAGTAGATTCAGCTGTTCGATTTTATTCGAAGCTTATTAGCAAGGGGTTATGTATTTAGCTGTAATCTCGTATGGTACTATCTCGCCGTTGATGTAGATAGGAGGATACCGTTGCTGTTTATTTGAAAAATATGTGGCTTACTTTACTTAATTTAGCTTTATACTCCATTTCTTGGTCTCTTTTATTCTTACTACGTTCACTCGTAGACTTTGTTTAAAGCGATCTTAGCTCAAATGCGTAAATAGCATTACTACAGCACTGCTGATATAAAATCGCTAGCATTGTAAATACTTCAAGCATTGTCTCAAACATGTCTTTGGGATGACATTGAAATATTTTAGATTTGATTAGTTAATTAAGTCATTTTAAAATTCGAGTATTCTCTGCATTCAGGTTCTCCCTACTGTTAAGTTCAAACCTCTAACGCAATACTATAATAGAATGAAGTTCATGGCCATAATGAATAAGAAGGGATTAATTATTTTTCACAATTGAAGTCGTATATGGCTGTCATAATGTCTTGGTCTTCACACAACTACATTATTAATCGAAAGCGTATAACTAAATAAAACATGCTTCACAAATAATTATAACACTACTAAAATCAGTCAGTAGCTATTTCTCGAGTGCCTACTGTGATACTTAACTTATAGAAACTTCCACATACGCCTGCCACGACGCCTTTCAACGAAGTTTTTGTTTTTAATAAAATAAAACATAATGAACATAAGCTCACACCTTTATCCCGAAACGCGTAGGCCGGAGACAAACCTCTACACTCTAGTCCTCTACCCAATTTATTATGTTACTGCATTACCTCAATCTACTACTATCGTAAAAAATATTAAACATCATCTTTAAGCAAAGTCATAGAGGCCGTGAGCGTGTGTTCCGTGGAGTAGTATACGGCCACCTCATCTCTTTCCGTGAGTGTCATAAAACTTGCTAAGGTATTGGACTGTTATCTGTTCTATAGAATGAGCACATTTTTTACAGTGCCTGGTGTATGGCAATAGGCTTGACCCATATTACGTAAGTGGCACTGTATTATGGTTAATATAAATGTGTGCGTTTTAGATTTAACTAAAAATGGTTATTAAAGAGTCTTCTATTTTTATAATAGTTTTAAAAAATCAGATAACGAAAACAAGTTATCTAATTTGTCACTTACAATAGCTATCGATAAATGACTACTAAGTCATTTTGCATATTTTGATCCTGCAGAAACTGATAACACGATGTTATTAAGAACAGTTACGGAGCGCAGTTCCTTACACTACTTACCAGGAATTTACCTCTATTGCGATCAATACGAACAAACGTCATTGATAGTAATATTATTCTAAATATACTATTTATGTATAAACAACGATATGTAGATCCACAATAATCATTGCTTGAACTTATAGGTTTCTACAACACTAATAAATATAATCATCAGTGGTAGAGCCATTCTTAGGCACGAAAGGGCCGGCTCGCCGTTGCGATAAAACGCTTACATTGCATTTCCTAGAAAGAGGTTTGGAAAGGCCCAACTTCCCCTCTTCTTTTTCCTATCCCCTCATTCCCACATCCCTCAACACCCTCAAAGGAGGGTAGCGCACTTACGACTCTTGAGTTGCAGGTGTCCATGGACGGCGGTTGTCCCTTACCATTAAACGAACATCTTCACATTCTCCATTTCCAAGTTCCTGTATTTTAGTTTTGATATATACGTGGGTCACACTGAAAGTTTTTAGAATAGGCGAGTAAGAAAAGCAGCCGATGAAAAATTTAATTAAATTTCGAATAAGGAACTCTTTACTAGTACTCGTAGATGTGTAATGATTTATTTCGTCTTTCGTTGCGGTCTTACTCAACAACAATGTTACACAAAACAACTGGTTTAATGAGTTTAAACGTGGTCGAAGCACTCACACACACAATCACTGGTGATCTCTAGAAGGGCGTCGTTCTACGGCAAATACTGAAGATAACGTGAGTAATATGCTGCTAATGATAGTAGCTGATAGTAGAGTGACATAACAGATTTGAGCAGCTTTTGGCATTGGTACGAGTCAAGTACAAAAAGTCTTACATGAACATCTATCATAAAGAATGTTTTGTACTAGATGTATATCAATGCTTGAAAAAAATGAGGTGACTCGAATACTGTATATGAAAGATGATCACAATCTGCGCAATGGAAGATTGCCGACAAAAGTAAAGAAGGGCAGAAGTCAAGGAAAAAAGATGATTGGCTCATTGTTTGGCATCACAAAAACAATTTTACAAAATAAAGGCCTGTAACCTCTGAATGGTATGTCAGCCATTGTTTACCAGTTGTCTTGGCAAATGTTAGACAGCAGCGCCTATGAAGCAGGATCCTGCTCTACAAAGACGACGCTGAAGTTCATTCCACCAGATGGAATATAAAATATTGGTCTAGTGAAGGTGTGGAGTTAGTGTGTCATCCTCCTTACAGATCCGACCTGGCACCTTGTGACTTTTATTTATTTTCAAAAATAAAAGATAAACTTAGAGGAATTCGTTTTATGAACCCTGAAGGCTGTGTTTGAAAAAGGCATGGAAGAGATCCCTAAAGAAGAGTGAGCTAACTGCTTCAGTCAATGGTTCCATCGCATGCAACGATGCTTAGAAAGGAACGAAGACAACTTAGGAAAGCAATAAAACTATTAACAGGATTCTACATTATTCCGTTTTATTTGTTCTAAAAACTTTCAGTGTGGTCCCCGTACATACATATATAGTATATTATATATGTATCTGTTTATATACAATGTTGGAATGATATGAACACTAAAGTACAGAAATGCATGCTTTAAATTCGAATTTTAGTAATTTTATTTAGATTCGCTCTGCTACTCTTAAGGGGGGATCCCCTTAAGAGTAGCAGAGCGAATCTACGAATAGACCGACCTGAGAATATGTAAATACATATATATTATTATGTCCTCGTATGTATGTATGTTTGTATGATATTCCCAGAATCGTAAGTAAGTACTGCTAGTTTCGTGTTACACGGTTATTTACTGTACAAAAAGTACACAGAATAAAGCTAAAAACGCTGAACACCAGTTAACAAACAAACATTTTTTTCAATAGTTGATTTTTTAAGAGTATTAATAAATTTGGTTGCTAAGCACCATCGACAAGCATACGTATAGGCAAACTTGAGTGGAAATGTCAGTAGGTTTCGTCCACGTAGAACATACACCGATCTAATCTGTGATGTTTTTTATATCTTCTGACAGCTCACACGCATATTCTTAGAATAACTACCGAGAGGCATGTCAGAAGATTTTTTTTTTCGTGTGGAAACACCCTCGGGCCGTCATTCCACCTTGGGTTTTCGGTGGAACAGTGTGTCGGTATCGAACCGACAAAACCACACGGTGTGCCATACTGCGCTTAAAGTAGGAGGAATCCGAGAACAGCTTTATTAAGACATCCGTAAATGTCAGAAGTTATCTTTAGCTATGAAAAATTCTTTTTAACGTTTAATATCAACCGTTAAGGACTAAGAAAACATTTCTATGTCACAAGGGGTTTTACATACATAGTAAGTAAGTACTAAAGTATTTTATTTTCGTATCTCAATTGGCATCTAAACTACACAAGATTCAATTGCTCATGTTTAACTACCAATGCCAAACTCAAAATAAATTAACATTTCCCCATAAAAATCTGTGTACAGCTATCTGCAACGATACTATTTCACAATGATTAATCCACACCAATGCTGTTTACCTACGATTTTCCGGGCTGACTTATACTATAAAACGATAGAAATTATGTACTCTACAATATATTTCACTTACATAGCTAGCTTTGTTCAAATCATCATTTGGGACTTTGAAAATATGTGATCTTAATATACAATGGACTGTAAAGTGTTTTGTTGTTTGTAGATTGCGAGTGTTGCGGCGTAAGGATGGAAACACCGCCTATCGTTATCAGGGTGAAATCAAACCGCCTTTTTGCGTTAACACCCCTTGGCTCTCTGTTTGTGTATTGTACTTTTAGACTTAGCTGAATAATTCCGCTGTTCCTTTTCGTAACTGATACGTTTATATCTGCAAGCATCATTCTAAATCGTTTTTATGGAATGCTACCGAAATAAAGAACTTTTTTGTTACGAATATTTTGTGCTGCTTTAAAATTTTCATGTCCCTGAGACTTAGCTTTGCTGTTGACAATATCTTCTTGAATTAGTGTATATAAAAAGAAAACTATATTGGGTATATAAAATATATAATTACTATTTATAAGTTAATTAGATCACTACATGAACGTGACTTCAGTTTAACATATATACAGTTTTAAGGTGGTAGAGCTCATGCACGAATGGGCCGGCTCGACCGGTGCGGCCTTACAGAAAACCGTCTGTGATGCAATGCTTGTGTTACACTACCCCGAAATTAGTGATGTTTCTGGAAGCCCAACTCCCCTTCTCCTCTTTCCATTCCCCACAATCCTCCATCCCTCATCACCCTCAAAGTCCCGGGTCAATCGTCCTCTCAGGTGGAATAGGGCCTCAGTCATAAACTACAAACACAGCCTAAAAATATTCCTAGTTGTTATATGTTAAAGAGCCTGTCGCAAATGAAATTGTACTCTGTAAAAAATACTTTAAATTCATTAAACAATGCACGTTTTGTGTTGCAAAATTCAAACAATTATCGCCACAATTAAAATCGCCACTAAAAGAGTGCAACAATTTTAATAAAAAATAATATAAAACAATGAAGGGAAATAGGATAGAACAGTGTAAGTTGACAAGAGCACCTGACGCCGAGTCACCGCCATTTTTCGCGGGGAACATGACAAGAATTTATAATATTCATAAACAAAATGAATTCCTGTCTGAGCTTGAATGTTTTGTTGATGTTCAACCCTTTACAGGTATGTTGGGGAATATTGGATGTATTTACTTGCGGAGAAAGGTCGAGTATCTCTTTTTTTTAAGCTATTGAGTGATATAAATAGGAACACTGCAGATTTCTACTCGAATTGGAGTCGATTTTACAGAATAACTTAAATTATTCTTCTTCTGGTGATAAGGTTCACCAAAAGAAACATGAGCTACTTGGCAAATATTAACTATGAGATCCTTAGGATTCAGCGGTATACCAACTGTTCAGAAGCCATGATGCCACAGCCACACACAGATACAAACTTACACTTAATTCTTACCCTTTTTGTCAAAACAAACCATGTGTATATTTAAAGATACATATATACCTATATCAAAGAAGGCATTTTTTCTAACAATAATTCAGCCCCACTTTCTTAATGCAACTGACAAGCCTATTGCCGGGCACTGTAGGACTATGTATATACTGTCTGATATATAACATATTTAAACGTTTTCAATTAAACAACGGCGACGTTGATATTTTATACTGTAACACCGCAGAACGTACTCTCAAGCATTATTTAATCCTTTTAAAGTAGAACATAAATTTCAATATGGCCGCTTTACACAAATTCAATGATACTAAAGTCCCCTTTCTCACAGCACCGGGATAATGCAATTACTTTACTAATACCACAATACTCCTTACGACACAGTCAATGGCGTCGAAATTCAACGTAGATATTTTGAAGCTTAGTAAATTACATAGTCTAAATATTATAACTTATGTTACAAAAATATTTGGGCAAATGACGGGAGCGTTATGAAAGAAGAGTTAATTATATACATATATAAATTCATTTATGTCAGCTTTCTCCCTTAAAAAACAAATGTTAGGTTCATACATCAATTTAGTGGGTTTTCAAATTCTGTATTTAGGCAAGTTTTGTTTATTTTGGGACCGATCTTATTATAACAAGGGCTTTTTTACTATCGCAATGGCTATTGAAGAGAGATTATTATATACATATGTATAGGGACGTTATATTGTTTATGCAAAAGATACTTGTTTTGTTAGGTCTTATCTTCGGGTCATAATTTTATTTTTATCTAAACAGGTATTTTCCGTCTTTCTAATATAGGTAATATTTTAACAAGGGGTAAGTATCACCCAATAACCTATATAAAACAAGAAACAACTAGATTTGATGGAGATCTAGAAATGCATCTCCTTATAATATAAAAGCAATGGTTCTTAATGGAATCAGGTTCAAGTTTATGAGCCAACCGACAATTTCAACTTAACAAAATACTAAATCAAATGTACTATCCGCAGATCTAACTAGGTCAGTTTCATATTGCTTTAAGTATTGTAATTTTTTTCCACATTCAGGAGTTTTCTTTTGAACTCGAAAACCATGAACATTTTTTAATTTGATAAAGAATATGATTTCATATCTCTACATACGTTATATAATACTAGCAACGAAGCTCTAAATGGTTGTACAAATAGAACAAAATCTCAAAGTAGTACTACAATAATCTGCACAAAGACAAACATAATATTACATTGCACGAATTCACACAAACATTACATTAAATTTTAAATTCCAGGCGTGAAATTAAATTGCATACTTGCATTAATGGTTCGCGTTGGTGCGAACGTAAAAATTTGCGGTCTCTTAATTTATTATAAATCTCATCGGTATGTTTGTCATGCCATTGTCTCGTGAAGAGTAAAGCAGAGATATGGAAATATCTGAGTCATATCGTTTCTATTAATCTATCTTGATAAATAGATATATAATAGATAGATAGATAGAAAATTCAGACGCAATGTTAAAAACAGTTGATACCAGGCGGCATGTATGTACAATGGGCGGTCTTATCGCTAAAAGCGATGTCTTCCAGATAAGCTGTGTATGGAAACAACGAAAAGAAATAAGCGGTAGATGGTGGCGTACTATAGATGTTAAGGGATTGAGCGATAATACAAAAAATATGGAGATACATAGAGTATTTAAATATACATGCATAAACATACCAATATGTATAAATACACACGAAAATATTTACAAATGTCAACCATATACACATATGTAGATACATACATATATAGTTATAACCAATAAGTCACAGTAGCGGAGCGGACTGACAGTGATAGGTAGTACTTTTTGACTAGTGATTTAAAAGACTTTGAGCTTGTCTAATTTCCACCGGTAGTGCATTCCACAAACGGATTGCAGTAACCGTAAAAGATTTTTCTAGGAACGAAGTAGTATGGCAAGTACTTTCAGTTGTAGGTGTTTTGATGACCTTAAAGATCGTGAATGTGTACAGTGAAGAAACTCAAATCGTTCTTTGAGGTAGGAGAGTAACGACGGGTTGAACAAAATCATATATAAAAGGGAAAGCATATGAGTGTTCCGGCGAAGGCTAATAAGTAACCACTTGAGTTGTTTTCGAAATTCAGAAATATGTATGCTCGTATTTACGCAGCCCAAATATAAATCTGATGCAGAAGTTTTGTAGTCTCTCAAGTATATCTCTAATATTTTCCCCATTGAATCAATGACGGCTCGAGGGGGTTTCCAGACGAAAATAAAAAAAATAAAAAAATTTAGATATTAATTATGATATAATTTATTTAGATTAGGAATCCTGGTTGCTGAGGCAGAGTTCGTTGGTTTGCTTTCCACACAATCATACCGAGTCTGAGTGTTCTTTGTGTTTATATTTTTCTTAAGTTGACTTAAAAAATCATAAGTACATAGTTAACTTTTATGATTACATTAAGATATAAATGGTGACTAAACCATAAAAGTTAAACATAAAATCCGTTGTTCGAAAATCCATTTAAGTTACGTTCATTTGAAGTATATTAGATCTATGTCTCGTGTAGTTGTATTGTATGACACTCTGCTTGCACAAGTTACTCGTAGATATACAAACAGAGAAATAAACAAAACATACTCTAGATGACTAAATAGACGTTTCACAGAATATTGTGCTCTAAAAGTTGCAATGGGCCTAAAAAGTCGTGAATAAATAATTTTAACAAAAAGGCCCACGAGTATTTCATATTTACATTTATACAACAATAACAATTGCAACAATTTCCATAACATTCATTTTCGACAGATCATCATGACCATTTTTTATAAACAGCATGAATTTGCAAGTAATTAGACCAACCATAGGTTTGGGAACCTCGCTTAGAGTTGTGAAAAGCAGGAAGCCTATTATTAGTGACATTTTATTTACATTCCGGTTACAGGTATGAACTGTTTGAGCATTGTTTAGACTCGTTAATCAATACATATAAGCCTTCTATTATAAATACCCAAAGTGTCCCATTGAAGTTTATAGGCTTGCCCCTATTACAGTAGTTAGACTACATTAGAGACGGCAAAATATGGCCGCATAATACGACTCTACCTACCCCTTCGAGGACACAGACGTGAGTGTATGTGTGTGTGAGTTATACATTACATGTAATTCTTTTTGTATAAAATGAGCACATCAAGATAAGTTTCTATGAGTAGAGGAGATCTTATGAGAAACATTCCTTATAATCATTTCCGATTTCAGTGATGAGAGTCGTGTGAATGTGTGAATGTGAAAATGTAGCATTCTGCATTTCCATTCGGTAGTGGTTCGAGTTCTTAGTGCTCTATATTGAAATTTTATTTACAAGGCCGAACTATTATAGATTTTTTTTGAAGTAGCTTATTATATATTGTCAGTAAACGTTCCGCGAATTGCTTAAGGAATAAGATTGCATTTGTATGTTTTAAAACGTTCAGCATAAGCAGGTGCATTCTCACAACGTTTGCAAGCGAATCCATTAACATACAAACTGTGCAACGCAGCCTTGTGTAATAATCTCTCCAAGTTAAATTCTGCCTTAAGACGTAGAGATATTGTGTATAACTTATGAGTTTAATATAGTGGAAGCTATTTTATAACACAGTGCTTCTAAGTCACCTGAATCTTTTGTTATTTAAGCAACTTATTTCTTTTAGCCATGTGGTTCTTGGTTAAGTAGAATAGGGTTATCCATTTCTTCCCATGAATGCCGTAACGGGTGACTATAACATCGGATTGTTATCTATCAGACACAATATATAGTCACTGCCCAATAGACAGCAAGAGGCGTGTCTCATATTACGTAAGTAGTAATAAAATATGGTCTGCAATGTGTAAACGTTTTACACGCTTCTGCCTTCTAGGTGTCAACATATGTGTGTATGTCATCATTTTTAACAGACTTTTGAAAACGAAGCTTGGTTTCATGTAAAATATATGATGTAGAAAAATAAAGTGCGCAGATTGTACTGAATTATCACGAACCAATTTCATGTTTTTTTTTTTTTGGACGATTTTTCAAAATTGAAAGAGAATGTATTTTAATCTCAAATTAAAATTATATATTATTTTACAGTGTTGTAACTACATTTTTTAACTCCTTTTCTTTTTAACGCAGGAATTATTATTTCATTTTAATAAATAACATTTAATGAATCGGTTCCAGACCCTCATGGACGTATTGTTGTGATAAGTACGACTAGTGTTAATTTATATTTTATGTGTTGTGTATTTAGAACTATATTGATATATTTTCAGCCATCTGGTTTTCATACTACAAATGATGAGATGTGTCAAATTATTATATTGTTCCTATTTTATTATATATGAGCAATGGTTATAAAAGCATTCATCTATCCTTAACGTTTGTCTTGACAAAAGTTATCTCTGCTTAACACACTTGCTACCAAGTGTGTTTGGGCAGCAGTTTTAATAACTTATTTTCAATTAAATACTTGTTTTTAAGAGACTTGAAACATCACTTTGGGTAAGGTTAATATTATATATAAATTATATATATCGTGTTTTTTTATAGTTTCTGTAAACGGTTCTCAAATGCGGAGGTATTAAAACTGAAGTGACGACAAATCACTTACTCCTAATAACCGTTTAAAACTCTGAACTAAAGCACCTTCTGCGCAATCGATTTATGAATAGTCTACAAATTTACTCACAATAGGTCGTAATAATGATAATTTAAACGAAAGAAGCCGTCAATCATTGCCATCAGTTAAGCCATTTGAACGCGACAAGCAGATGATCAAAACTTTACCTCTCCATAATAGAATGATAAGATCTAAACACAAAACGTTTGGCTCCACAATACAAATCATTTTAAACAAAGTTGCCAATAGGCGTTTCGACACCGAGCTATCAGAGGTTCGCATCAACTGGGGTGATAATTAGTGACCGCACGGTGCCGCACGAGATCGCATGAGATCGGGCGATAGCGAGCCGCGAAGGAATGATTGGCGATGCGCACGCGATCTTGCTTGTTTGATTCCGGATCGGTGTAGGTTTAATCAAGTGCTGTATTCATAAGAAAGGCTGTTTCAATGCTCATGTTTTGAAACGAAAAAAGACTCAGGCTATTGAGGTGTTACAAGAAAACTTCGCAATTTGTGAAACTATTTTTTAATGCAAACGATTTAAGGGTAGCCAATTATTGAGTCAATAAGATTCATATTTATTTTTAGAAATAAATACTAAGTAAAGTATTTATTTCTTATAATAAATATGAATATATTAATATTATTTACATAGACCAGCGATAGTAACCGAGCCTAACATAATAACAGTACATAATAGGTCTTCCGGTTAGTTTTGAGGGAACGTGTCAAGTAGCTTAGTACTTAGATATTCGATGCGGCGTGTTTTAGCTTGCACTTTATTAATTCGAAGTAACTAACAGTAAACGCACGCAACTTTTTAGTGTGATCAAATATGGACGTATCATGAATCTGCACCATCTGTTAAAACATGTGAATACTGGTTTCGACAATTTAAACGTGGTAATTTTGATTTAGAGGATAAAGAACGTAGTGGAAAACTAAAAAAGTTTGAAGAAGGTGAATTGCAGGCGTATTGGACGAAAACCCAGCCCGCACACTACAAGAGTTGGCTGAAGAATTAAATGTATGTAAATCAACATTTTCTGATCGTTTACACGCAATGGGTAAAATTCAAAAACAAAGAAAATTGGTTCCACATGTTTTATGACAGAGGTGTATTAAGCACCCACATTTTGCCAATTACAATTTGGTCCCAATAACGTAATCGGTGCAAGGCTATATTGCCGTCAATCGGGCACTGTATGACTGTATACATACTGTCTGATAGTCGAATCCCTTGGTGGCCTTTCACGACACCAACGATAAGATATGGGGTGGCCGTATTTCTACTTCACTGTGAACCACACGTTAACAGATGCCAGCTATGTCTACTGATATACGCTATAATAATACTCGTAGAATCTAGACACTCTATGTAGATGTTCTATTATTACAACACCCACAAACCTATTAATATGCAACTCGTAGTTGATAATGACTGAAAGAAACTAAATTGAATAAGTGTTTAAAACACGCCCTGACCCAATTGTAACGTATTAGACTCGTTGAAATAAACGGAATGAGCTCCAAGATTAAAAAACTGAACAAACATAATGTTTAAAAAAATAATGATTTCTTTTTAAAAAATAGCCTCCTATCGAGACCGAAACTAGTCGGGCATCCCCGAAATACACACGCGAGTAAAACCGTATATTTAAATAAATATGAATCTAATTCACGAAAGTTTTTATTCTAATACAAGAAATCATGATTTTTTAAACATTATGTTTGCTCAGTTTTTTAATATTGGAGCTCATCCCGTTTATTTTACCGTACCGTATTAAACCGTATATTTAAATAAACATGATTTCTTAGGTGATGAAATCTATGAGTGTATTCTCTATTCCTCAGTTTTAGTTTGGAGAGGTGAAATTTCATGTAATTTAAAGAATTTTAAGAAATTTAAATGGGACCTTAAATATAACGAAATTAAAAAAGAGTTATTAAAAACCTAACTTTTTGAAGTCGGTCAAAGTACATGTCAGGTGTCTGTTTCAAAATTATGGTAAGTTCGCCTATGGGGGCACGACCTACAAACGATATGAATTATACCAATCAATATCTTAAACAAACACTAGTTAATCTTTAACATCGCCCTCGCAATGGCCACTTTCCGGAATCAATAGGACTCGCCCAGTAATTCTTATATAAACAACAAAAATGACAAGCCGACTTTAGCATCCACTTACTTTGTGATTTCAATATTAATTTTAGATTCTACAGTCGTGATCTATTTGTAAAAAAAATCAATTTATGTATATAGTTAACAACTTTATTAACATATAATTATTAAAAGAAGTATTATTCATAAACGTGACATAATGATAATGTACGAAGGGCGGTCTCATCGCTAAGCAACTTGGGTTTGCATTAGTCTGAGTGTTGCACGAATATAAAATAGTATTTGCCTCGTTTTTATAGGACTGCTATTACATACTTCGATTACTTTGAATGAAGACATAGATATATAATATATATTCATACGCTCATGCCTGAATCCATGAAGGCAGAGGCAGAGGTGTATTACACACCAACATTTTATCAGTTAAAACTCTAGTCGCTAACGTAACATTAAAACATGTTTATTGAAATTGAGAGAGTAATACAACGGCCTCACAGAAAACCGGTAGACAAACAATACTTGCATTGTATTGCCGAGTGAGTGAGGGAAACAGAGGCATAATTTCCTCTTTTTTCTCCCCTCAATCCCCTTCTCCTGTTTCTCATAAACCCTCTCCTCTTTCCACTCGCTCACTACCCTCCAAGGCGGGCAGCGCAATCGGGGTTGAAGGAGTCCATGGGCGGTGACCCGCCTGAGAACGTCAGTGTCACATATCTGTAAGTTGAGCAGGCTCTTAGCCCTGTACCCAGTGGGGTATATCTCTGCATACTAAATGCCCTAATTTTTATATCTACATACCTGCATAGATAAATGACTATTTATATACATACATACATGCGCTCACGCTTGTATGTATCAGCATCGCATCTCTAAGGGGTAGGCAGAGATGTATTAAACACCTACATTTTGCAAAACTATAATTTGGTCCCACTAACGTAATATACTAATGTACTAATGTAACTGTATGACTGTATACATACTAGGTCCCTTGCAATAGAACCACTTGTGACGCAACACCGTGTGTTCGGTTCGAGTCCGACATACCACTTCACCGTCAGCTACGGTGAGGTGACCCGTGGGGGTTTCTAAACAAAAAAATAAATAAATAAAGCTGATAGATAAATAATATGTAAAAACTGTATATAAAATGCATTCAAAAACTATTTATACACAAAATGTAACACTATCTTTTGTAAGAAGCTTCTTTAAGTAACTCCTTATTTTTAAAACAAACATCTAAAGTTCGTTGACGCATTCAATTTTCTAGTAAAATTTAACTTAGTATTCTAGTCAAGTTTGTGTTGACATTAAAGCAAGTGCGGACGAAGGTATCCACTGAATAAACGGCAGTTACAATGGTTCTCGTTAACACTCATAATGCAGTCGCTTGCAGCGGTCGTTGCGTCCCATGCACAAATATGTATTTGTGTCACTCGATTGACAAGAGTGCGACATCCCTACGGCGAAATAGCCGTCCAAGGTTCACATTTAATTATATGTTTCTAGTGGAACCGATTGTATTACAAGTAATATCAAAAATTAGCTACCAAATTCATTACCTAAATCTTAGTTATCTAAATAAAATAAGGTACAGTACATACCGGATAAATAACTTACGACTACCTCACTAGCTTGTCAAGTTTCAGAAGATAATATATTTTTATTTTTAGAACTTGCATATTTTAATATATTTATTTTTTATTTTGGGGGACATACTAACAGATCACCTCATCGGAAGTGATAATCGCCGTCCATAGACACCTGTAAGCCTTTGAGGATGATAAGGGATGGGGGATGCGCGGAGGGGAAAGAGGAGAAGAGGGGATGAATGGAGGGGAAAGAGGAGAGGAGTGGGGCCTCCGGAAACTGCAAGCGTTGCTTCATACCCAGTCCTCTGTGAGGCCGTGGTATCGCACCAGTTCGTGCCGAAGCATGGCTCTACAAAGGTATAGGTATATTTACGTACATAGACTAATAGTGCTTAATTACATATAAATAAAAGGTTATTCGTTCAGCCTGTGGAAGGTACGAGTCCTGATTCGCTAATGCTTTGGTTACATGTGTGACTGTGTGACTTAAAAGTATATTATTCTCCAAGAGTCTCGCAAGAGTTTTTAGTGTGATTTAATTTTAAACGATTGTTAGATTAGTTTACTTGGGATTAGAAAATTGTGGGCAAAATGGACTATTCAGTTTGTCCAATTATTATTTATATGAGATACAAAAGGTTCGAACGTCTAAAATAGAAGTCGAACCTTTTAAATTTACACATCAAAGAAATGGATTTCTTTTCACAATTTTTTGTTGCAAAATTGGCTTATTCTTACTTTCCTCTAGAATCCTCGCTGGCTTTACCGGAACGTCAATTCTTTAGCCACCTTCTAAATTCAAATAAACACCACATCAAATAAAGACTCATAAAAAACACTTTGTTCAAATGGGATATCTGTACCAGTGGGTTCGGAAGGGTCGCACATTCTCGCCGTGTATCGACTATGCCAATCGTTTGTTAGAGATTCGGTGGCAAACTGCTTGCTATACAAATGCTAAGCCGACGCCGACGTCGCGAGGCCTCGACCGGAGTCGGACTCATTCGGACCGTTCGCGACGTCTCGTGGGCTTCGCTCAGGATTGCGACTTGGTAATATAGGGATTTATGGAGATTCGTGTTTAGATATGAAGCTGTATATTGTACGAACGTTTAGAAAATTGTGTTTCCAGTGCGTTTCATGACATTAGGACAGGTTCCAGCTTACAAAACCTTATCTGCATCTTCATTATTATGAAACTAGTTATCCGCATATCTTGTTTTTTCTTCTCACCATCTTCAACCACCATCATCATAATTCAGTCATTTAACAGAAATCATTAATTAACCCTAATACACATAAACCTTCTTCATTTTACTGAGTTTATTGCGTTGCATTCAGACAGACAGTCAGAAAAGTGGACGGTATTTTATTTTATAAAATACTAGTTATCGCCCGCAGCTTCGCTTGCGTAAAGTTATTTGGTATATCCTCGGGATCCCTTTACTGCACCCCTGACCACCTGTATGTAAAATATCATGATGATCGTGTGATATACAGTGGGTTAGACGTGAACGCGTGACAAACAAACTTAATTGTGTATTTAATAGTTTGTAAGTAAATAAGAAAGTATAAGTAGGAAGGATGTAGTGATAATGAAATAAAAAAAATCAAAGTCCCCGTTATCGTACCTTCGTAGCGTAAAGTAGTCAGTGATGCAGTTTTGGTCCATGAGCGTCAACACATCCGGTGTAAGCAGAATATCAGCGCCGCCTCTACTAAGAAGTGGCTCAATGCTGAGCTAAGAACCGTTTTTGTCTCCTGTTAGTTCGAACAATTACTGTGTTCACTTTGTATCTAATAGGAGTACGAAATCAATATTTTTCTTTATTTCTCTTTATGTTTCTAAAGTTAATATGTTTTATAAACAGTACTAGCAACACGAGCTTTTTATTGGTATTATTGTTAACATCTCCAGGCGAGCTACATGTTTGTGCGGAAAAAAAAATTAAACACATCAAAAATATTAATATCCACATTGTATACATAGTAGTAAAACATGGTCGAATATATTATCTTATATTTTTTTTATACTATAGCCGGACAGACGCACAGACGGGTCACCTGATGATAAGCGACAACCGCGTCATTGGACACCTGCAACCCAAGAGTAGTAAGTGCGCCCGCCTTTGAGGGAAAGAAGAGAGGGGAATGAGGAGTGGGAGAATGAAGGGAGAGGAAAGAGGAGAGGGGGCATTGGGCCTCCGGAAACCTCACTAATTTCGGGGAAATGCAACGCAAGCGTTACTTCACAACCGGTGAGTCCGTGGTATCGCACCGGTCGAGCCGGCCCATTCGTGGCTAATGCTTTACTACTGTTAAATGTTATTCTAATATTATTTAGTTTTTTTTTCTTTTTCATTACATAGATCTTTGTGGCTATCTGTAAAACAATGCAATAACTGTTAAATAACGGTATTTACTAAGTAACGTCATACGTAGGTATGTATATCTGTATATGTATAAATATTTGTCTATAACTATATCTTAACTAGTACGTTATCAACTACTGCTCTAATAAATAATTGTGTTAATATAACACATTATTAGATCACCCATTCAACTCTAATTTGTTAGATTAATATTTTTATCAACTATTCTATTCTATAGAAGTAAAAAAATCTCTAACCAATTTCTATGCTTATAACTATAGAAATTCAGAATTCACCAAAATTAGTTTTGTCATAGATTCGATAAAAAAAGACTATACAGAGAAGAAACTAACGTAACGAGGTCTAGTGGTCATAAGGAATTATTATAAGAAACCTGATTAATTTTACCACAATAAGTTATACAATGGACTACTAGTAAGTTCTGTTGTGAAGCCTTACAATAGCTGTTGTTCTTCCACTCTCAATTAAGACGGTCCCCTTGTACGCCCTCAGGCTTATACAACCACCTACGCAGTTGTTTGTTTCAAATATTAATGTTTGAAAGTCAAACTGCACCTTTTGAAAGAACTTCATTACCGACGTTTGTTTCAGCAGTGTACATATAACTAAGAACGGTTTCATTACTACTCAAGGTAGTTTTAGTGTTTTTTGTAAGTTAAGTCAATAAAACCAATAAATTCAGTAGTATAAATTATTTCTATATAAATATTTTGGGGTTTTCAGTTTGTTGTTGCAGAAAATGTCTGAAATGTCAATGTTTTCTTACAAACATATATTAGAAACAAATCAATTAAAGTCAAATCTTTCTAGAATAGATGATTCAAATCTAGGTTTTTGCCACTATTTTGTTTTTACTTACAGATAGTTAATAAAACATACTATAGGTATGTTAAGAATGAATAAACCCAAAAACAATGGACTGTATTGATAGCACTAAAATCAAAGTGGGCTCGCAAGTGCGCCGCGGCGATTGATGGGAGCGCAATTACACTTGTTTTGGAGATCTAATTAGCAAAATGTCGCTGTTTAATATACCTCTCTACCCCTTAGGTGATATAGGGGTGAGCGTATATATGTATATACATATGTATGAAAAGTTTTGAAAGCAATATATAATATCTTAACACATCTCACTGGGCCCTCTCTGGACCTAAAATAAGCAGAGCTTCTACTACGGTAATTAGACTGCTGGTAAATAACAACAGAACATATATTATAAGATAAGAACATTTATTATACAAACACATTTTATATAGATAAATTACACCCACGCACAACAAATGATCATGTTCATCACACAATTATTCGTCCTGGGTCGGAATCGCACCCACGATCCCTAGACCAGTCTAAAAGAAGCTCTCTGTTTTGCTTTTATGTGCGAAAGGGGTTTTTTAAGGATGTCCGTAAACACAAAACCCATCATCGCGGTTGTTTCAAAATAATCAGGACGGCCGTCTTAATTTGAGAAGAAAATCACAAAAGAACAAATTCTTTGCTTTAATCCAAATAATATATAAACCAATTCTATTGTTCTCGTGTTCTTAAAGCTTGTGGCTAAATACAGTAAGTACTCAGCCTCTTATTGTTTGGGTATAATCTCTTTAGTACAGTAATCTTACAGAACCTTCGAGAAACTTGAAGGCTGCCAGTTTTAGCTCACAATACAAAATTATACAACCTTTTTATACTTTCCTTGGATATATTTATTACTAGGTACCTATTTATCTAAAGCTTTAAGTAAATAAATTATCCAATTCTTCAAAAGGAAGTAAGATTTAGGTAAGACTAAGTTTTAAATATTATTTAAAAAAAGTTACATACATATTTACACTCACGCCTATAATATAGCCGAAGGGGTATTCAGAGGTGCAACAATTTTTTTATACTACAATATTATATCTTAAGTATGATAATGCGTAATGTATTCTGACTCATACATAGTACAAGTTTTGTTTATTTTGAGTATAAACAGCGCCGTGTTAAATTATATGTACCAAAAGATAGGAATTTCATTGCCCTTGCATTTTTTAATTGCCTACAGCTGTAAGTGAATATTAAATGAACTACTATGAAATTGTTTGTGACCTAATAACAATAAAATAATCAATAAGTGTTACTGACACAACAAGTGAATTTAAGAATTGAAGAAGTATTCCACATTTGGATTATAATCATTGCTTTTCTTCTTTTTTTGTTGTGGCAACTGAGTTAGTTAACAATTAGAAAAATTTAAAAAGTTCTGCCAATTTCGAGTAAGTACTTTGATGAAATACTTAAATATATACCTATATATCATCATTGCTATCAGCATTGGTATCTATAACATTTATAGGTAGATCATAGTCAATATTAACCCAGTGTTACACGACATGAGTCGTCGCCTATTAACGTTATGAGAAAACTTCTATGAGTAACGGAACGCAACAAAGTAAGTTCAGTGCTGTTAGAGTTAAGAAGACACATATTATTTGCAGAAGTTTAATTGGGCTGGAATTTTACAAAGTAAAAATGATAACTTTTTGATTAAAAACAATATATTAAAACAATGTTACGGTGAATGAACAATAGAACGCACTCTGTCGTAGCCACCTTCGATGTATGTATATGAGCCTATGACGAATTCTGCTGCTTTTGAAAAACACGTTTAAGCGGACGATTTGCACCAGCTCTAGATAATAACATAGTTATACATCATTCATCTACAAGCTTCAGAAACAAAATTAGAACTTGACTTCACCCTTGGTCTACGCGGGCTAACATCCGCAACTCGACACGTCTTCTGTGCGCCTGTTTTACGTGACAGGGTTAATGGCTGCTATTGCCATCACAACTCCTCAAGATAATTTACAAACCCACCCTTAATGAAATCGTTGATTTTAACATACAAACAATACAAATCAAAGAAATGGTAGCACGAAAGGTAATGTAATACACTTTTTCAGAAAAGATATTAGACGAACATACCACAGCAAAAAAAGGAATAAGGACTATATTTATGCCTTTGCAGAAAAAAAGAAATTACAATCCATTCTATTAGAATTTAAAGAATATCACATCTACATTTCAGTGAAACTGTAATCAAAAAACTAATGTACAATAAAAGAAAATGTCATCAATAGGGAAATCGAATAAACCATGAATTTTTCAACTAATGAAAAGGAAAACCGACAACTGGAAGACACAAGTCTCAAGAATAACAGTGTATTCACCGCAGCAACAATAATAATTACAAGAATGATTGAAGAACGAAATAACAATAAATTAAACGTTGACTTACTTGACAATGATATAAAACTCTTTAAAATCAATTGTTTCAATTGTTATTTTTTTTACACGACGTCGTTTCTAAACGGTTTTTGTGTTTTAAATTAAAATACATACACTATATGTAACATATATATAAGAAATATACTCATTATTAGTTTATATTTCAGAATGATGTATTGCATTGTCCTCACATTTTATTTGGTACTTACAAACTGAAACGGACAATTGCAAAAAAAAAAAAGAAATGAAAAAGAGTGTTCTTGAAGTTCATTGTCTGTTCTTCCTCATGGAGTCACCACCACCACCGCCACGTATTGTGTGTATGCAACTACTTCACTTGACAATTCAAAAATACCTGTGACTGGTTTAATTGAATTAAATTATTTTGATTTGAATTTGTTAGAAATTGACAACATCAATTATCACCATTTAGTGAAAAAGCGCCAACGCCTCATCAAAAGGTAGTATTTATTCTATTGAAAATAGGAGTACTATAAAACTATAACATAAACATAAAATAGCGTAGAATTTAATAAAATTAGTTAATAGACGTTATTGTGACAAGCTACACCTTAAAACGCCACGCCGTTGGTGGTGGTGACGATGGTGGCCAAAACATAGCTGTGCGTTAAAATGAAAAAAAAAAAATGTTGAAAGTGTCATTACAGGGATAAAAAAAAAATAACGGTTATCGATATTATAATGTCTTAGGGAAACTGTTATACGTCAAGGGTCTGAAAATAATTGTCTGGGTTTCGTCAAAAGCTTAAGTGGCTTCCAATTCGTTTTCGCCGGTATACTCATATCCTAACTTTTCTTTACAACGTCTTATTCAATCCCAAAATCTTTATTTTATCCTAATTTCTTTAACTTGTAAATAATAATTGTATTAATATTTATTTATAAGAAATAAAACTACTACTAACTGTTCTAAGATTCAAACTTAACAACTTCTTAATTTTTTTTAGAAAATTGTTACTACTCTGTAAAATAATTCCTGAGTGAGTGAAATAACTGAGAGGTAGATTTGACTTTATTTATTTATTTTATTTATATCACTTTACTGTACAGCAGTTCAGGAACATGTAATACAGATACACAGGGATAGGATACACAGGTATGACAATTGTCAGTCTTCACGGCAGTCTCTTCCAGACAACCTTTATAAGGATATTGACAGACCTCGTTTCGGGTTTTATTCATCTTAGTCACATTGGGACTTAATTCATAGTATTTCTATAGTGTTTTGTTTAATTTGTTGTAATTTAATTTAATAATATTTTGATACATACATATATGATAATAATAAAAATGTCTTTTTTTCTATAAGTTAAAAGAAATTGAACAATTATAAAGAGAAGGCATACTGAGCACGTATATACATTTGTTTGTTAGACTTTACAGGTAAAATTAATGTACACCTATTTGCGTCAAAAAATAGTATTGCCCCCATAAAACCATACACTATTCCGCGACTAGAGTTATGTGGAGCTCTGTTGGGTACAAGACTGTACGTTAAAGTTACGTCTGCACTAAAGATAAATTTAACTTATTTCTGCTGCGACTCCACTTTAGTTTTGGGGTAGCTATCATCGCAGCCTAACCAATATAAGCAATTTGTTTGGAATCGTGTAAACGAAATTCAACAAAAAACTTCTGCTAGCTAGCTGGAGATACGTGCCATCTAAATTAAATCCTGCTGACCTTGTACCGCGAGGCTTACCGGCAGATTAATTGAAGGATTCGTTGTTGTCAGATCAGTTGAAGGATTGTCATGTTGGATCAGTGACAATGGCCCCAAATGCCAAACACAAATAAAACAAACAAATTAGTACACGATGAAAAAATAAGCTTATCTGCAAATGAAATCTTAAGCAATAATAATAAAAACTATAATATAAATTACAGAGAATAGTGTATATAAATCTTAGTATGTAATACAAGTTAAGAAATAAAAAGAAATCAAATAAATTAACCATTAGTCCTAATAATCTAGAGTTACAACGATCATTAAATATTATTGTCTTATATGCTCAGTCTGAAATATTTCCCACTAAGTCTCTTATTCTGAGGGCAGGAAAGACTCTTCCTTGAAAAAATCGATTATGTACTATCTTTGTCACCATTTGCTAATGAAAATTAAATCATTCAGGTAGGTGGTAGGTTACATAATTCACCTTATTGCTATGATGTTAAACATCCAATTTTGCTTTGCAGCAAACATCAACTAACCAAATTAATATTTCAAGCTTATCATATTAAATTCCTACATTCCGACCCACAAGCCCTCTTGTCAAATATTCGTGAGACATATTGGCCGTTAAATGGTAGAAATTTATCTAAACTAACAGTTAAAAGATATCTAAAATATTTTAGATTTAAGGCTCAATCAGTTCAACCCTTAATGTGTCAACTTCCTTTTAAGAGAACTAATTTAGAATTTCCTTTCCTGCATTTTTGCGTAGACTATGCTGGACTGGTGTTGATAGCTGACCGTCGTCGTCGGTCGAGGCTCTTGAAATGCTACTTATGCATTTTTGTTTGGTTTTTCTGTTAAAGCTATACATTTGGAGCTTGTTACAGCGCTCTCGAAAGAGGCCTTTATAGCAGATTTGAACCGTTTCATCGCTCACAGGGGGAAGCCACAAAGTATCTCATCCGACAATGGAACGAACTTCGTTGGTGCTTCCAATGATCTTCAAAGGTTTCTCCTTGAGTCTAATATAGAACACGACATAACCCAGGTAGGTTAGAATTTAAATTTTCCCCTCCTTACAGCTCACACTTCAACGCAATGGCAACGGAATGATGCTTTGTTGAGCGAATGGAGCTGTTCGCTCAACAAAGCATTATCCTAGACGTCAATTTTTTTTTTTGATACTATAGGGGGACAGACGAACAGACGGGTCACCTGATGGTAAGTGACACCGCCGCCCATGGACACTTGCAACTCAAGAGTCGCAAGTGCGCTGCCCGCCTTCGAGGGTAATGAGGGATGGGGGATGCAGGGAGCGGAAAGAAGAGATGAGGGATGAGGAGATGGAAAAAAGGATAAAGGAGATGAGGGGAGAGAAAAGGGGGGAGGGGGAATTGGGAAATGCAACGCAAGCGTTACTTCACAAGCGGTTTTCTGTGAGGCCGTGGTATCGCACCGGTCGAGCCGGCCCATTCGTGCCTAAGCATGGCTCTACCACTGAATAATACAATCTTATAAAAAATCTTACAATCTTTTCATTTCACTTACGAGCAGATGGCTACCTGGTTAGCTCAAATCGAGGCTATTTTAAATTCAGGCCCCCTCACTCATCTTTCCACAGATCCCCTTGATTTATCAGCCCTTACCCCCTCGCTCATTTTTAATAGGACGACCACTGTGATCGCTACAAAAGAATTGAGTACATCCGACAACACTTTTGGGCTCGTTTCAGAAGTGAATATATCTCCAATCTTCAACAACGGGCGGAGATGCTTATTAAAGATATGACCCTTCCGCCTTCATTATGGCCGCTTGGAAGGATCATTAAGGTTTATCCTGGTGTCGATGGGATCAGTCGTGTCGCTGCAATAAAAGGAAGGGAGGCAGTATACTAAGAGCCTTTAATAACATTTGCCCTCTTCCAGCTCAAGACTCTCAATTCTTCATCCTGGGGAGATTATGTCGAGAATCAAATGTGGATCCTCGACATCGCGGTGGGCCGGCATTTTGTACCGGCTGAGCAACTAGCGAGCGGCGCCGAGCAGGTGACCGAAAGGCAAGGTAGGGCGTGGGTGCGGGCCCAAAAGCTCCCACTCCTTATAAAACGACCACCGGCCCTGAGACGACAATCACTTTACCGACTCGATAGGTACACCGCCTTATACAATTGTACCTACTGGCAACAATATATACCAGCGTTAATTACAGTCTGCTTTTTATTTTGTCACAAACATTAAGACCTTAACAATTATTAACTCGCAGCGTTGCCTCACTGAATGGCGATGGTCATCCTTTGCACCAGGAACGAGCCGGAACGGATGTCACCACCGTTTGCCTTAATTCATCGGCGTATGTCCAAAATGATGATCTTGGCCTCAGACCCCCTAATGGCCAGGGTCTCCACTGCGATGGGAACAAAATGGTTTTGAGACTCCAACGCTGAGTACTTTGTTCGTTTCCTCGGTTGCAGCAGCTGGGACCTGGATGGCACGACTCAGATGCGGGGCGGCGACAATGCTGATATTTTGAATGGACATTTGTAATAACAACAGAATATTTATGAAGTTCACAATTTTTTTATGAACATTTACACAATATTCTGACGAATAAATGTATTTTTATAACTATAACTCTTACTAAACTACTGCCCGTTCTCCGCTACTTCATCTGCGTTTATGTTATAGCCTAGTCACAGTGTTCCTCAATAAAGGGGCTATCTAAAGCAAACATATTATTTTATTCAAAGAAACGAAGTATAAGCAGTACATAGATAATATGTTTAGTTACTGACAACAGATATATATTCGGTGGTATATAGATAGGGTTTAATTTATTAGTTGTTGAGTGAGCTGTACGTTTGTGGAAGCCTCCCATGCAATAAGTGCAGATCGTACGATAGTCAAAACTGCACGCGATACAATACGAACCGTGCACTACTCAGATATTGTGTTGGTGGTTTTATGTAAGACAGGAGATGTGTTACTCAAATGTTTCAATCACTTATGATCCTGTGTATGCTTCACGACCTGAAAGAGGTAGCTGGGATGTGCAAGGTAGAGAATTGTGCTATATCGCACGTTGGGAGACGCATATACTGTGGACGTAGTGTCAGCTAATTGATTGATTGAACAGTCCGATCGCTTAGTCAAATACAGTTTTAAATTACGAGATAAAGAATTGAGTAGAACAGTAATCAACATAAAATAAAATAGCCTTTTTAATATAAAGTTAACAGAGATTTTTTATCAATATATATCGTATCAGTTAAATTAAATGCAATAAGTAGATTTAAAGAAAAGCCTCTAATATGTTATAAGCACTGTCTAAAGTCTTTAAACTCTAGTTTTTTGTAACATAGCTAAGAACACTCTCGTTTAACACCTTTCAAGCAACAAAATAAAAAACAAATAAGATTAATCCCTTCAGAGACTACGATGCCACAGCAAAATTATCAGATACACGATAAACTTATAATAGAACCTTAAAGTACCTCCCCGAAATAAACACCTAATACAAAGCTACTATGATCGTAGAACACAAATACATTTATTATTGTTTCAGTTCAATATTATATTAAGCCAATTTCATTTATAGTTCATATTTTATACGTCACGGAAATATATATGTCGTATTATAAATTCCTAGAAAATATTCTACCGCAAATTACAGCTTTATCAGTTCATGAATTTTATGTGAAAGCCAAACGATTTTTGAAAGTCAAAAGCATCTGGTCTCTACCAATTCTTAAGATTTTCACATAATGGCTAAACTATTAAACTATTATTCATCTTTTCCTCAGTTACCCTTTAACACCTTAAATTCTTTTTTTAATATCAGACTTTATATATCACGGGTTTGGGGTCCATTTATGCAAGAAAATTTACCGTGAGGTCGTTTAGACGAAATCCCTTGTAAGTGTAATAATAAGTGAGTTCGTGGACATTGCGAAGAACGTAATGAAATGTGAAGAGCACGGAGAAGCATTTCGACTAATTTTTTAAGAATAATGTTCCTAATTAGAAGGAAATTAAGATTCTTTAAGTTTTGGTCTTATGTGTTACTTTATGGTTCAAGTTTTAATTTTATAGGACTAAGAATTACAAATGAAGGTCAGGTATTTTTTGTAAAGAAATGTAATCTGATCTTTCTTAATAAGATACTTGACTCTTCCTGCAGTTTATATTCATTGTGCCACTCCTAAATTTCTAAGCATTTATAATACCTGTATAATTCTAGCTAAACTAAACTCATTTGTAATACACACACAACCGCAAAAACTTTACTTTGCTTAAATCGTAAAAAGAACCGCAATACATAGGAATTTTAAACATTTCTAGTAATTTCTAGAATTTCTCTTCAAAACAACGGCTATTGCTCAACAAAACTGCCCAACTGCACATTCATACCGCGTCTACAAAAGTATAATCAACAACCAATGGTTTTAAAGAAAATATAGCTCATTCTTGTGTATATTTGTGGTTAGACTAACTGGTAAATTTACACCCTATTATCTAAATGAGCTTTTGAATAAAACGGTTTAAGTTAGTTATGTTCAAAGTTCATTGTGGTTAGAATATATTCGCAGTACCTCATTAATGAAGCAGAATTATTTTGAATGTTTTATGTACATATTTTAACAAACCACTCATCACTTACACCAGTTTGACAAACTGTTGGTTTCGTGGTTAGTTTTTTTTTTTTCTTTTTTTAAAAAAGACAACTCCCGCTCTAGGGTTAATTCTTGTGTCGCGGGGGACTTACAAACATTCAAACAACGGACACGTAGAACACCCAGACTCAGAACAACAA
This sequence comes from Tyria jacobaeae, assembly GCA_947561695.1. Classification (NCBI taxonomy): domain Eukaryota; kingdom Metazoa; phylum Arthropoda; class Insecta; order Lepidoptera; family Erebidae; genus Tyria; species Tyria jacobaeae. The sequence continues at coordinate 22,865,329 of OX387213.1, forward strand.
TTTGAGGATTACACAAAGTGTTGTCCCGTGCGGGGATCGAACCCACAACACTCGGCGCGGCAGCGTATTGGCAAAGTGACTACTTAAACCGCTACGCTATTCGTGCAGTCATTTAGTTAGTTAGTGACCCTGACTTGAGAAAAAGGGGGTGTGTGTTCGATTCCCACGCGGTATAAAATTATGTGAATAGTTGTCATGAGTTTGGATGTTGTTTGTCTTGATCTTGCCAAACATTCCGAAATGGAACACATTTCGGAATGTTTGGCAAGACACATCAATCATTCCTAATAAAAGCAAGCTCCTAAAAAAAGGCAATTTTTTTTTTTAAATTAAAAACTAGTTCTTTTTATAATATGGGGGACAGACGAACAGAAAAGACACCTGATGGTAAGTGAAAACCTCCTCCCATGGACACCTGCAATTCAAGAGTCGTAAGTGCACTGTCAGCCGTTTAGGACAGGGACGAGGAGAATGATGGGAGTTGAAAGAGGAGAGGAGTACAAGGCAAGCATTGTTTATCTATCGATTTTATTCGAGTCTTATTACTCCGGTCGAGCCGACCCATTCGTACCAAAGCATGGCTCTCTTACGATATTGTAGTGCTATAATATCAAAGTGCCTCGTCGTAAAAGGGGACGTATGGTATTGGCTTATTGGCTGTAATCTATTATACATTATATATATTTACAGTCCTAAACAGGACCCGGATGACGGGAATAGGCTGCGTACGTGCAACTGAATTATTCTTGTCAATTAGTGAGCGTTGGAGATGCCTCTACTTACCTATTCGGGGCTATAGATGTTAATGTACATACGCAGTTACGTACATGAAGTGATGCTTAGAATGGCTGTAATCATACAAAGAGTTTGTAGACGAAGCCCTCTCTAGTCTTCGTGCGACCTAATATATCGTCTCTATTGCAAAGAGCATGTAGCTACTTTTCTATAGAAAAAATACTTTTCGGGGTATTCCTGAGTTAATTAATTGTGAGTAGGTACTAACTACTAAAATGTTTACTAGTAATTTCCTCTAAAAACATGATAAGCTGTATTGCTGCATTAATCCTTAATCATGAATTTAAATTTAAATTGTACGAACATATTCGAGGTATACGTGTATGTAGCTATTTTGGATGAAGTTGAATGCTAGAGTGAATGAATCCTTGATCGATTTCTGCGCTAGCACGGGCCGGATTTTAAGAGTGCGTTTTGAAACCTTACAGGTCGAAGCAGTACTGGAATTTGTAATTTTAACAGACTTCAGAAGGCGGAAGTCCTCATTTCGGTTTTATTTATTATCCTGACTGATACAATTATGCCGAAGTTTTGACACCTTTTTCACAAAAATATGGCGCAGTCCCTCCTTGATAGTTAACATCCCACCAAACTATCATTTAAGTCGGATTATACCCGCTTTGTAGTCTGCTGACTGGTAAGGAAGCTTCTACAGAGCTTTGAGCATAAACTCGGTCATTCTGTTTGTTAAAAAAATGCTAAATACTACAAAAGATCTTGTCAGTAAAGTGCGTACTTTGCCTCTCTTACAGGCTGCAAGTCCTAAGTCATGTTATAATACACGACATGGTTGCTATCTTTATTTCCTTTCCCTTTTTTCTTGGGATATTTTTTGTTTTGCTTTCGGACAAGACTTCGAATTCTTCCCTTCACTGCTTTGATCGCTTCTTTCATATGAATACTACATGGACGGCCAGATCTTTTTTTATCACAAACAGAGGAGGTTACATTGTATCCATAAATAACCAGGAATACAAAAAATCTATTGGCCAACCGGATCGAGTTTTAAAAATTGATTTGATTTTGAAATGCTATCACAACATTTCGGTTCTCATTCCAATTTTCTCTTCTCACCCCTCTCTAATTTTTCATGAAACAAGCATTAAAGTTGGTTCTTTAAAAGTTTATTATTTAGTATTGATTAGATTTATGTAACTTTAATACTTAAGGGCGGAGGTGCTCTGTTATATGGGCAACTCTATTTAGTTTAAGCTACAAACAATAACATATGAAATTAGGTATTTAAATTCCTATTTTTCAAACTGTATAAAGGTTATTCGTAGAAAGAGTCAATAGAATACAAATATACATATGTATATTAAAACATAAACTACACTTATACCTTTTAAACTCATGTGACAAATATTACATATAGGGTAGGTAGGCAGCACACTTCACTGATCATAATTTAGTCTCATTTTCGTAGTGGAGGGCAGTCTTATTGCCGTCGTAAAATCGGTAAGTTGTTTAAAATATATGGAGTATATTGACAGGAAAGGGAGAGACAGGGTTATTGGTTACACATATAGTTTGAAGAGTATAAGCAATAGCTTAAGCAAGTCAGGGTCGCATATCTATAACTCGAAATGACTAGTAACTACATATGTACAACTACTTCCTAATATTTTATCTAAATATATGTTCTCATCATCATTTTATTCCTTAAGAACTACTCTATCCAATACAAAAATAATGATTCCAATCCAATTGAAACTTCAAAAGTTTAGCGCGGAATGAAGCAAAAGTTACACTTCAAGAGATTAGAATTAACATAGACAAATGTAGGATTATTAAAGTCCTTCTACGAACTTTACATTCTAACTACAATGTTCGTTATCCTTTCAGCAAGCAGTCGTGGCCGAGTGGTTAAGGCGTCTGACTCGAAATCAGATTCCCATTGGGAGCGTAGGTTCGAATCCTACCGGCTGCGAGAACGTTTAAATTTTTAATCATTTCGAGAGTTCTGTCACAAATACAATATAAGACTTATGTTTACTTCTTTCACTGGCCTTTACATATGTTCTAAATCTCTCACCTTTTTTCATGATAGTTTTATTATAAATATTATAATTTGGATATTAAATAAATTGTCTAACACTATCACTTTCTACAGGCTTATTCAATTTAATTTCGTGACACTACGTAAGTCTTAATTTGTGTATTCAAGAAAACAAGGTAAGCATGCGACATCAAGTTAATGAATTTAACACACCACCTGAAACAACAAAGCAACTGCATAATACAAATACAAATTTAATGCTTTCACAAATTAAACGGTTTTTTTCGTAATACGTTTTTTGGAAAGTATACAGTTTTTAAAGACAGCGAATTAGGACTGATTTCCGTATCGCGGAGGACTTGACGCAGAACAAGTAGACTCGAAACAACTATTTGTGGATCACACTCATTGTGCCCCGTATGGGAATCAAAGCCGACGAGGTCTGGCTCAGCAGTCAAAATAACTAACCAACAGGCCCATCAATAAATAACCTATACAAACTTTCAAGGATTAGCGATTTCATATTGATCCCTTAAGAAAGTGAAGGCCAAATAAATTAAACCAATATAAATAATTAAGTTAGACGACACGCTGTTTGAAGATTGTACCTTTTTCATTATTATTACTATTTACGTGTTAATATTTATATTTAAAATTGACCCCTTCTATCGGTATTATGACTAAATTAGCCCAACAGGAGTTTCACGGTTTACAAAAAATTATTATCTTACTATCTACTATACTATACTATACTATACTATACTTACTATCTACTATTAGTATTGCAATTATATTTACTAAAACATTTTTTAAATGTTAATTTGCTTTTAAGTGCAGCTTCGTTTGCAAACATATCAGATTGTTTTAAAGGGGCGCAGACTTGCATTAGAACTTAACGCAAAACCCATAAATATAAATAAACTGCTTTCGAACTACCAACGAATTTGCACAATTGAAAGCCTATATTGCACGCTAGGAATATCCTTACCTTCCCTTTCTATCCTCCCTTTCCTTCCAATATACTCCTAATTTTTTTATCTAATTCCTAAAAGTGACGTGACCCTATTACGTAAACAAGATACGTAAATTTCACCCGTGCCGAGGGTATGTATGTATGTTTATATAAAAATGAAATGCCGTCCGTTAGTCTCAGTAAAGCTCAACAACATGATTGTTTTTTTTTTATTTTTATCCACTTTAATTCTGCTGGCTTGTAAGAAAAATATAAAATTATGAAAACAAAATTCATGCAAGCGAAGCTGCGGGCAAAAGCTATTTTATTTTAAAAACATGCCGTGGCGATCGTAAGAATAGTTTCAATCATAGCTTTGAACTAAAGATCTTGCATGGGTGGTAGTTAGCACGGAGGCGAGGGTCTAATGACACTTGTTTGCGAACAATATTTGAACTTCAGCAATCAAACTGTGCAACTTGCGATCTTTCATTGTAAATAAAGTAAAGATATAAACACATTACTATCCGTTTTAAATTTAATTAAACCGGAGACCGTACACGGACGGTTCAGAAAGCAAACGAACTTTTATTTATTTAATAACAAGTAAAGGTATATTTTGTTCGAATATAAAGACAAATCCTCCTGGTATTATGCTGCCGGCTGCTGGTTTCCGCCATCGTCCTACGCGACAAAATATCCATCCCCATCACCTGGACAATTGGCACCAGTGTGCGCTTCTCCAGAAGCTTTTTGCCTCGCACAACCAGCTTATGGAACAAATTGTCGCCTGCCGTATTTCCGAACCGATACTACCTTCAAACCTTCAAGAAAAGAGCGTACTCCTACCTAAAAGGCCGGCAACGCACTTGTGACTCTTGAGTTGCGGGTGTCCATGGGCGGCGGTAGTCATTTACCATCAGGTGACCCGTCTGCTCGTTTGCCCCCTATCGCATAAAAAAAAAAAAAATCTTAACCACCAAATACGTTTTAAGTCATTGTATTGTTTGTACTAAATATTGGTCCAGTATAAATTAGAAGGAAGTATTTCACATATGAACTGTTTTCATTACAATTTGCCATATGTCACTTCCTTTTTTTACATTTTTTTTAAAAAAAGCTGCACTAGGATTAATTCCTGTGTCGCGGGGGACTTTACAAACATTCAAGCAACGCACAACAAGACTCAGAACAACAATTACAAAACCAGCTTATGGAACAAATTGTCGTCTGCCGTATTTCCGAACCGATACGACCTTCAAACCTTCAAGAAAAAAGCGTACTCCTACCTAAAAGGCCGGCAACGAACTTGTGACTCTTGAGTTGCCGGTGTCCATGGGCGGCGGTAGTCACTTACCATCAGTTGAACCGTCTGCTCGTTTGCCCCCTATCGCATAAAAAGAAAAAGAAACAACAACCTGAAGTACTAACAATAAATTCAATTGAAAATACATATGTATATTTGAATCGATTTATTAATGACAGAGATATCGCGTAATGTGTTTATATATTTTTAACTTTTACCAAATTGGAGACTTAAACGTAGGATATTGACTTCAAATTTAAATAGGACTAATCTTGAGGAAATCTCATTTGTTTTTAATCTCTTTACTAAATACAAAGATATCGATTAACAATATAAAAATTCTGTCGTAGGTGAAATTCCACGTTTTTAGAATGCTCTTAATAATCATTTGAAACTAAAGGATATGAGATTGTCTCTCTATTTTTCTTTTCGCTGACGTCATAACGAAATATTTTATTTTTGCACAGTCGGGTATTAGTTTTTATGTCGGGCAGATTTTTGTCATTTTTTTCCCAAAAACCAACTTAACTTTGCAGTTCTCTCCCATACATCAACATGATATACGACTGCTAAAAATAATTTATAATTAATAATTGCAAAAACTAATTTTATTGTCATAAATCAACAATTTTTGGCCTTTTTACTTAGTTTGTTGAAGTTAAGGCCATAATGACTGTGCCTTTTGATTGTTTTGAATTAAATAGAAGCTAGGTTTTCTAAAGCTTCAAGGGATATCCAGCATTCATATTTCATGTTCATTTCAAGAGATCATTTAGGACAACCAAGTCATATAAGGGATCGTTTTTTTACGAATGAAAGAAAAGATTTTTCTAGAAGCAAATATGGAATGTCAATATGTTATCATATCTTTGGAGTACAGCATCTAATTAAGTTAGGCAATAAAAACATTTTGGGACTTTTATAAATTAAATACTTTTTGGGATATACGAGCCTAACCTGATCAAGTAATTGTTTACACAAACCAATATTTATCCTTTTCTTTCATATCTCTTTCAATTTACTCCCAATTTTGGTCATCTAATATTTAAGGCCTTTACGGGACCTTATTATAGTTGGTGGTTTAACAATCCTTACACCTTGCAGTATATATTCTCTAAAACATAGATTTGATATAAAAATTTCTGAACGAAAGACGAATACAATGGACTTCTGTTTATAATTTATGTTGCTCAAAATAAATACATAGAGGCGTCTCAAAGGACCACATTTTAAACACCATAATTTAGTCGTACTTACTTAATAGACGGCAAGCCTATTGCCCTCAACCAGGCACTGTATATAAATAATAACTGATAGACACCCACGGCCACGGGAAGAGATGTGAGAACCCCACGACGAATTTTAATAAATATTTAATCTAAGTACTGTGTGTCCACACCTTTATGTTGCTTGATTAGTGATGAGTTCTCCGTTTTACTGTTGTGCATGTGAAGTCCCAAGTTTGGACTGTCTCATTAATTTTATTGTGGTACTGCTTTATAGTGTCGTGGACCAAAGAGCACTTGGATTTCATGAGATGCAGTAATGAAATAAGGATTAAAACTGTTCGGTAGTTTAGCAGCTTTTATTTTTGAGGTTACTACTGGGAAGCTTTTTGTTATTTGATCGTGTTATTTCTTTATACCCTTCATTGTAGCAATATTAATGATATACGACGAGGAGTGATCACCCTCGTACATAAAAAAAATATTTGTATATTAGAGGTAGTCTTGATATTTGTATCATACAGAGTTGGTGTGGGAAAAAAACTTCTTTATAATTGTTTAAATGTATTTTATCAAGGAGAAATACGAGTTAATTGTATCAACAAATAACTCTGATAGTTTTAAAGCAAGTTCTTGGTTAGAGGACTCGGACTTCCCGGCACCAGCCAGTTAGAGATATAGCTATGGAACCCTGGCCTTACTTGAGCTATTGCCTATACTCCCCAACCCATCTGTGTTAGCAATATCACTTCACTTTCCTTCCCTTTCTATCCTCCATTTCCTTTCAATATACTCCAAATTTTCTCAACAAATTCCCAAAAGTACCCGTATGACGGCAATAGGATTGCCCCTAAATTTTATTTGGCAAAATGTGGGCGCTATTTTCAAGGTATGTATGTATGTATTTGGTTCAATTTTGAATTCTTTATTCCGGTTTTCATTTATGATTGAGCTGCAATGCGTACATAATATGAAGTAACATGGGTATATTAAAATACATGAAGGTGAGTCTATAATGAATTTTTTTAAGGAAAAAATAAGAATAATATTTATTTCACTATTACATTCCACAGTTTTTTTCCTCTTTCTCAAATTTTATTAAACAAGTCAATATCATTGTCTCATATTGATATAAGGTTACTATTGCCTATTCCCTACCATCTATACTTCGCCTGTCGCGATCTGTACTTCTGACCCATTTAAAAGAGAACCTTAATAACAAAGCTTAACGTGCAGTCTAAATAAAATGTAAAGAAAAACTAAAAAAGAAACGAAACGATATTAACAAAGCCTTGTAATCATTTTAGTGCCTGAAAAAACTCACACACTTATTTCTTTTGTCACGTCACCGAAGTTATTTTGGCAAGTTTGGAATTGTCGCCGGGGCCGGATGTCGGTGTACCCGCCGCTTTACGCACTTCCTGTAGGCATTCAGCCCGCACCGAACGGCCAATGGGCCGGAAATCGTCACGTGCTGTTTTCCCTCCCTCAACGATTACTTAACACGTCGTATTCACGTACATTTTACCGATTGTTATATAATATGTTATGATGTGGTGGTACATGTTTAAATTGACAAATAAATATTGCTGACTCATTATAAGGATTCCTTTTTTTTTATGCGATAGGGGGCAAACGAGCAGACGGGTCACCTGATGGTAAGTGACTGTCTGTCTGGCTCCTGGCAAATTGTAATAAACTGTATTTTATATACTCTAATCTTACAGTTCATATGTGAAATACTTCCTTCTAATTTATGACCAATATTTAGTACAAACAACAAAAATTAAAAAATATTAAAATTGAGTCACAGCTAATGAAGAAAGATCATAATGAAGATATGACTTAAAACGTATTTGGTGGTTAAGATCTTCAAAATTTAACATGATCAACCTTGAGTACAATTATCGATTCGATATTCACTAATGTGGGAGTTATCACGTAATGTGTTTTGTTCAGCCCTTGCTTTACTACCTTAGTGGCATAGGAAATATTGTCTTTGAATTCAAATAGGAAAAAATGGAGAACAACAAATTAATGTAAAGAAAAAGCCAGTTGCCTGCAAAATCTTTTCATCTCTCTATTTTTTCTTATAATACCCTGTGTCACTTACTATTAAGTCGTTTTAAATATCACCTCACATTTTGAAATGTATCAAGCCGTTTATTCTCCTAGGTTTTGTAACAAAGAAATTTTATACATATGAACGTACATATACATACATACATACACACATAGTTACATACATGCATACTTGTAGAAATACATACATACACACATACTTAAATACATGCTTAAATGTACCCGAAGAACGTAACGCCCGTCCGTGCGCAATCGGGTAATATTTCATCTATTTCGGGAATTTTTGATTGTTGTTTCTGATATAAACTTAACTTTCCATTTCCCTATTGACGACGTTTTAGACCGCAAACATAGGTTTTCAATCGTTATGGGATTTTTTTCAATTACTTTTTCTGTAACTCCTCCTCTGTTTTGGTTTATTGATAATGTGTTAATTAGTAGAAATTTAAGGCTTTAATGACTACATCTTTTGATTGCGTTAACTTAAAAGCTTTACTTTAACAGTTTCAGGACACTAGATATATGTAGATATATGTATTTGATGTTTATATCAACTTGATACTTTACGGAAAGGGAGTTCACAGAGAGATGGACAATCGAGAGATCCTGTAATTGTCCCTTTTGTTCTTTTTTTTTTTTCTTTTTTATGCGATAGGGGGCAAACGAGCAGACGGGTCACCTGATGGTAAGTGACTACCGCCGCCCATGGACACCCGCAACTCAAGAGTCACAAGTGCGTTGCCGGCCTTTTAGGTAGAGGTACGCTCTCTTCTTGAAGGTTTGAAGGTCGTATCGGTTCGGAAATACGACAGGCGACAATTTGTTCCATAAGCTGGTTGTGCGAGGCAAAAAGCTTCTGGAGAAGCGTACAGTGGTGGAGTGCCAATCGTCCAGGTGATGGGGATGGATATTTTGAGTTCTCTGGAGGAACGGAATCTTAGACGACTCTTCCTACGTCATCGCGCCTCTGATTACCTCTTCGGGGATACTGGTGTCACTGTATGTATATAACATTAATGAAACTATTAGAAAAGTCAGGGAGATTAAACAAAGTAATCGTTTTAAACTTTGCTCCTTAGTAACAACTTAGAACACAACCCCAGGATTAGTTTCAGGCGTCCATGTGTGGATGCAAGTGGATTCTGTGTGTACAGCAAAGCCCGGGTTAAATCTTCCAATAGTACGGCGAAACTAAAACAATAATAATAAATACGAATTCTAAATAGAGGACACTAGTTTAAGTCGGGCCACGGAGTTGGCGGTATCTGTATTTTTTACACATACATTATTTTCTGAATTTAGAAAATAGACAGAGTAACTATCTGTCTAGAATTATTATGATTACGTCCAATGCAGATAATAACGATTGTAGGTTTTGAATTCTAGATTTGAAGTCACCTCAGAAGGACAAGAATGAAAGGCAGAGGATTGGGTGCTTAGGCGTACATTTTAAGGGACTTCTGTCCTACATTGATTGAGTGATAAGAAAATATTTTTTTTTGTAATATAATTAAAAGGATTGTTTCACTTTTTCTTTGAAGTGTTTTAAATCATGATGAAATATATATACCTAAATAAAAAAGTAATCTGAATGGATTTCGATTCCTATAAATAATTTTATTAATTACATCTGTGTAAGTAAATATTAACTTTCGTAAATGGTATTCATATGTATTTGTAGATATTTTTAATGAATTTTTATTGTTACTGTCAGATAGTTGTTTTAATTACTTTTATTTTGTATTTTCTTTTTGTTCATTAAATTTAGAATGATTCCTAACATATGCGTGAATAACAATTGAATCGTTACCTATAAAACAAGTAATCACGTGATTTGACAATATCGAGAATATTGACAATTGAAGTTGTAGTGGGTTAAGAGTTTACTCCTAAACCACTTACAGAGAATTGACGTGGTGGCTGCGGACAGCTTAATCGTCAGATTAAGGCGTTGTAAAGGAAATTAAAAAAAATCTTATTGTTGCTAACTTACGTGACCGAAGACAGAGATTAAAAAATAAAATAAATTAGATTGGCACCGTTCTTTTATAGTAGAGTCAAGTGTTGTTCGCCGTTCGTCAATTGCTCGATGCATTCCTGATGTTATCGCTTCGCCGCATTCCTGTTGTTATCACTCGCCGCATTCCTGTTGTCACTTGACCTAAGTTCGGCTTACAAGAGGATGATAAGGATTGGATGTTGCTTTATAACACAACATTATGATCGCTACAAAGTATTGGTTTCAAGTTGCTAAATAATAGTTATTTCTGACTTAGTCCTAGTCCTCCTAACGTTACAATTGTTAAAAACAGTTTGTGGCTTAACTATACTAATGCATAGATATAATTTAATTCTTAAAAGATAATTCGGAAGTAATTATATAAAACTAAAAGATATTAAATAATCATTTACTTTATGGCCACAAATCATAAAATGAAACGCCTAATACTGGCCTTCCCAAACTGGCCTATTTACCTTATTTACGAGAAAGCTGATCACTTTAACAATTATAACAAAGCCTTTAAGATAACTTTTAAGGAATCAAGGTGTTTTAATGCCTTTTTTAATATGTAATTCTTCCTCTTGTTTTAGTTCCACTTTAGTCTTGAAGCTCAGCCGTTACGTTCTTAATTGCCCGTTAAAAAGATGTTCGACGAAGGTAAGGTCTACTCTCGGTTTAGGAGCAAAAATCCTCGACTCATCTTCGGTTTCCAGACCCCAACGACAACAACAGCGGAGAATAAGTCTCACAAATTCCCATACACAAGGAATGCGGAACGAACACCCTCCACAGTGAAATATACATATACATACAAGGTGTAGCACCGTCAAAACCCTTATTCTGCAATGTTCTGCTGGTTTTCTTTTATGATGATGTCATGTGTTTCGCATCTAAACGAAGCATCCATATAAAAGTTTGGTAACAAATGTTAATAAACAAATAGATCCTTTTGAATATGTTTGGAAAATTTTAATAAGCTGCAAATATTATGTAAACAACCTGTATTTTCAACCGTCTTCTTTTCTTATGTTTGTTTTCTTTTTCTTATGTTTGTTGGCTCAGAACTTTCGACTGCGTGAACCGATTTCGACGATTTCGTCTATTTTTTTTTTATTTAAAAGCTGGTGCTTCCCGTTTGGTCCCATTTTAATTTGGTCCAGTTCTGATAACGGCATCCTAAGCCTAACACTTTTTGAGCACACATCTAAAACTTTAAAGGAGTTTTAAAATTGAAGGTGAGTTTCTTAAATCGAGGGTGTATGATGCCTTTTTAAACCGAGGGTGAGTGGTGAGTTTTCCTCCACAACTACTATTTAACAACTGTTATACGCATAATTCAACTGATTATAATAAATAGTATTTTTTATTGAAAGGGTTGTAGTCAAGCTTGTTCCTATTTAAATTTGAAGAAAATATTCCTAAGGGTAGGTAGATTAAGGGATGAAAAATAATACCTATTACAATTTACCGGTATTCAGAGCATTGAAGTCGGTTGATATTTTTTTTAAACCAAACTAAACATATATTTCTTAGAGTTCAATGAGATTCCTAATTAAAAAAAGAAATGTTTATTTATCTCAAGCGGTTTTTACAATAAATTTTATACAAAAGTGTGTGAAAAACTGTGTTTAATGTTTTTTAACAACCGTTACTGATATTGATTCCCAAACTAGACACAGCCTGTATTTTGGGAAACAATGCTACATTACGGTGTGATATATATATATATATATATACTATAGGGGGACAGACGAACAGACGGGTCACCTGATGGTAAGTGACACCGCCGTCCATGGACACTTGCAACTCAAGAGTCGCAAGTGCGCTGCCCGCCTTTGAGGGTGTTGAGGGATGGGGATGCAGGGATCGGAAAGAAGAGAGGCGGGATGAGGAAATGGAAAGAAGGAGTAAGGAGATGAGGGGAGAGATAAGGGGGTAGGGGGAATTGGGCCTCTGGAAACCTCACTCAATTCGGGGAAATGCAACGCAAGCGTTACTTCACAACCGGTTTTCTGTGAGGCCGTGGTATCGCACCGGTCGAGCCGGCCCAGTCGTGCCTAAGCATGGCTCTACCACTAAATATAGACACTTAGGACTTACTTAGGACACTGTAAGCCTCAATCGAAGTATTTATTCTGAAATGATAAGTCAAAAACAAATAAAAATATTAATTATTAGATTTATCATTAGTTTATTCGTATAAAAAGTTAGAACAAGAAAACTTAAATGTAGATAGTTTTGGGTAGAGTTAACTAATTTGCGTAATGTGTGCGGGTTTGTGGGTGCGATTAATGTGTGTATTGTATATTTGTATGTGTGTGCGTGTGTGTACAAGTGATAATTCCAGAAACTAAAAGTGCCTCAGTACCTTCATAGTAGCGTTGAAGTAACCAACTTGTTGTGTTTTTTAGCTCCTGACTATTAAGACCTACTATGTTTTTATGTTTGTTGAGTAAGTTGTGTACCTAACAACCTAGACATTTCAATTGTCACCTAACGAAAGCAGTTCTACTTCGAACAATGGGACACACTGATTTCTTGCTGCGTTTTTTGGTGGGTTTAGTTACGCTTTGGTGAATCTTAGAGATTGATCTGAGCTCTCTCACAGTTCAGCGTATAGTTGAGCAGTAGGATATCTAATCTACTTTTTGTTCAAAATGTTGTGTATGGCTCTCTGTGCTCTCTCTGGTTCTATAAGTTGCGTTCTAGCTGCTCCCCCCAAACTGGGACACAATATTGTATAACAGATTGACAGATCGATGGACTGGGCGATGTATATTCTGATATCAATCAATCTCTGATCTGTCAATCTGTTAGCCTCTGGTTATGTAACGCAGAGAGGTTATGAAAAATATGTATAAACCTTCCGGTTCTGGTTTTTACTGTGACAAAATGATTATCCCACGAGAGCCTACTGTCTGTTTGTACTCCCAGATATTTTGAATTAAAGATTCGAGTTATATCCTAGAAGCCATAATCTATATCTAAGGTGCATGAATGTGCTTTGATAGACAAGTTGTGAGGTGGTGTATTGAGTTTTGATAATGAATAAGGGACAAAGAGAGTTTTATTCAGGTTGATTGTAAATAAATTGTTAGAGAGCCAGATCATTACTTGTCTTAAATCATTTTTTTCTTTTACTGTCTGCCAGTTAGAACACCACACTAATATTGCAGTATCATCAGCGTATATGAAAATGCTAGCATGAGGAAGAAACATAGTACAGTGATAATTAATTATTATAATTTTAGTCTACTTACTTATTTAAGTATTAGGTTCCACGCAAAGTTCTTGACAAGTCCATATCCAACCCCAGAGTGCTCAGCTTCAAATTTCTCACTAACGGTGTTGTTGAGTGTCGGGAATCAAGTGAGGCCCGGATGTAGTGCCGTATCGTGTCGGAGTAGAATCTGGACCGGACGCCTGACTTGACCGGCTAATTGACTAATCCGGTTACAAGCCGAGAGGTTGCTGAACAAAGAAACTATGCCGACCAATACCACTCTGTTATCGATATGATTTTGTTATGATTAAAACATTGTTAGATTTAGAAGATACGTTGCTCTTGGAGTTTTAATAAAAGAACTTGAAAGAGAAGCGATTTTCAATACGTAGTAACATTCGAAACAAATATATATAAGAATGGGGTACTTGATACCGCAATATTTGTTACCTCTGACACGCCAAAGTTAATGTCATTATTATTTAATAATTACAAATATGTTTAATAACCCTCTTCACATAACTTTGCCTTAATATTTTGTTCCGATTCTGGATTAAATTCAGTTATACCTCATTAACAGTGCCTTTTCCATGCTAAGAGAGATATAAGAGAGTTATAACACACTTGCGTACAAACAAACTCAAGGATTCTTTATCGCGTACCGTCAATCTATATAATGAATATTCAATAATCCTCCTATCGTATTTATATATTGTATTAAACCCAGACTTAATTATTGATTAATACATTTTAACATATCATAATAATCAATAACAATATTAATTATCAATTACAGAAATTCTTAAGCAGTCTACTTTTCTTATAGAAATTGTGAATACGTCACCAAAGCAGGACAATTACATTAATTAATTAATAAAATTTCATCAGGCGTTAAAGTATAACATATACTTTAATAAACAACGTACAGTATATTGCTTTATCCGCAGCACAAATGTCTTTGTTATGTTCTGCAAAGTAATAAATTTTCGGCAGGCAGTCACAAACACCTTTGTATAATAGAAAACTAAACTAACTTCTCTCTCCCCTCCCCGCATCACCCTCGAAGACGGTCAGCGCACTTACGACTCTCGAGTTGGTGTCCACGGGCGGACATTGTAACTTAACATGAGGTGACCCGTGTGTTCGTCTGTCGCACAATAAATATAAAAAAAAAGGGAAAAGTTTTGTCCATCCCGCGATCAGTATATTTTTCATGATAAATGGTACCCAATGTCCTTTTTTATGTGCCCCTGGGAACTTATGCAGGAAATTTGATATCGATAAAAGTAATCTATGTCCTTCCACAGTGCTTAATATATGCTTATACCAAAAATATTTTAGCAGTGAAAAGCTGTCCGTTAGCCGATAAAATTTGGTATTAATCGTTTAGGAAACACATTTTTGATATTAGTACAGATTGGTTGGTATACATTTTTCTCCACATTTAAATTACTTCACCAGACTATACGAAAATATATCTTCCGATTCGATTGGCGGCGAATTAGGCAACACGGATACGCTTTTCATAGATCAAACGAATATGTTCACATTCACAAACATTATGTGGTCAGTTAGCATTTATATATTTCTACACTGCTTGCAGTCATTTCAAACAACGTACTTCTCATTTATAACCAAGAGCTTGAAGTAAATATTGCTATATATATTTCTACCGTCAAAGGGAACAAAACCTTTAATTTGTATCTTGCGTATTGTAATTTGTAATACTAAATGGTAACCTACTACTTGCCGACATAAGTAAAATGCAAGTACAACGATTAATAGAATAAGTTACAATGAAATATTGTACATTATGTCCCTCCCACTATTAGGATGATTTAAATGACACCATACATGTTGAAATCCATTAGCCGTTGAAGCGTGATAAAGAAACATCATATTTATATACAAACATATACTCGTAGTCGAATAGCATAAACCTCCTTGCGCAATTGGGTATTTTTTAATAATAACGATGTTTGAGACCGAATTAAGATAAATATAATAATTAAAAAATGGAAAAGTAAATAATATGTAATTATTAATAATTAACAATTAATTAATTAAATAATATTTAACTATATATTTATTTTATTTTCCTTATCAAAACGGATTTTCATAAAATTTAGCAGATCCGTATGCTGAGCAATGTTCTACCTTATAGAGGTGAAACATTTTCTTAAAATTTTAACTGGTCTCTCCTCAAAAGCAACGAATTCATTCATAAAATAATTATTAAAATAATTTTCCAAATGACGAAGATATCTGAAGTTTCCACTTTAGAAGAGGAATATTTTCTTCAAATTTAAATAAGGTCAAGACAACGTAAAGCAAACTCATCCAAATAAATCAAGGACTTCCTAAATAGGTTCATAAATTACAGTTTTGTTTTTATACTAAATGGGGACAAATGAGCTGCCCCTGATAGTGCCAATCGCTGCCTATGGAGATCTGCAACTCAGTGGTAAGTGCGCACCTTTGTGACTGATGAGAGGGGTTACAAAAGAAGCATAAGGGGAGCTATGCCGGTGGTGCAGTAGTATTCTGTGAGCCATGGTATTACTCTCCATGTTACACGTCGGTTAAAAGCAAACAATGATTTGTTATCTTTCTGTTTCTCACATCTACCGCTTATAATTAATCTACTTGAACGTTCTCCTTGTGCGCGCATCGTCAATGTATCAAATGAGGGTAGCGAGTGACGTAATGCTCACATTAGGCCGCTGCCCCTCATATGTCACTGTTTCATTTCTTTTTTCATTACGAGTATAGACAGGCAGTTCGTTATAAAAGTCTACGTATTCATTTTATTTAATTACATATGTTTCATTAGATACTGGGAGCTAACAGTACTTACGCTTTTGTGTAGCCGATATAAAAGAAATAGAAATCTGTTGGTCAAATTTTGATCATTAAATTTTAACGACCAGCCTAACTTGCACATCATTGTATTTTATAGTTTATTAGAACATATTGTATGAAGTTGTTACGTGTTTTCACATGTCCAATATACCTATAACTATAAGTTTTCATAGTAATATCTCGCGTGTCTTCAGCAGTCTCTCTATCGTTTTCTGTTAAGTGATTAATAGGTATGAAAAGCTTCGGATCAAAAAAGTAAACCCGCAGTCGGTAGGATTCGAACCTACGCTCCCAGAGGGAATCTGATTTCTAGTCAGACGCCTTAACCGCTCGGCCACGACTGCTACACTAACGTAATTATATTGCACTGTGTACATGAACAAAGCTCTCTCTTTTCTTTGACGTCAGCTTTGTTACTATTGAAAGTCTCGGCAACTCCTGACTGGTAATAATTACCTAAAAATTATGTATACAAGGCTGAACCTTGTATATACAGTTACAATCGAAAGAAGATCGAAAGCGTGTTTAAAGCGAAACGTTATCATAAATTAATCACTTAGCTGTGTTATCTGAAAGTTCGTAAAATATGAATACGTATTTAAATATCTACAATCAAGTGACCGTATATATGTACGTAATGTAAAATCAGCAAAACACCTATAGACATATTGTAATACATGTTTAATAAATCCTCTTTTTATAAATCCCAAAAAACCTTTAACAACTACATACATACATACTACAACACCTAGAGTATACTCAATAAGTGCTCATAATAGCGGATAAGCAAAAAGACACCCATCTTGGCCGTCCACTCTAGGCATGCGAAGAGCAGCAGCTCCGCAGATCACGCACACCGTGTAGTTTCGAAGGAAGTTATGGAAGCCATGTCCGTCGTGCAGCTTGGAAAGTCCACATTGTGCCAAATGTTTAAGGTCAAAATATAACAGTTTATTAAATATCACACTTTTGTATGTATGTCACACACAATTGATACACAGTCCACAGCTACAAATATAGCGAAATACAGAATCAGCATTCTATTGTACAGCAAGCGAGCTAGACAAAACACGCAAAGCGTTCACAATAAAACTTCAATACGTATCAAAGACTACACTCCACAGTAGGACTTTATCAATCAAAGTCGGTGTTAAATAATTTTATGCATACCTACGAATAAATAAGAAGAGACCACATATAAGCAGGCCAGACAAGATATAAGCCTAATTTCGGGTAAAAATTAACATTGGACGCGGATGGCAAGGATGCTATAGTGCACATTGGGTGAGACCTATGTGGATTGATCGAAATTTACATTAGCAGGTCAGGTCAGAGCTATCTAGCACTATTACTTAATGTATATATAAAAAAATGAATACACAAAAACTTATTACAAGTAAAGTAAAAATGCTCTTAAGTTTTGGAATCAGGTTTCTTTGAGAAAGACGGGCTTTACAACAGATAAGTTTTTTTTCTTTTTCTTTAAATATCAAACTTATCTGAACAGTACAAAAGACTACAATTATCAGCGAAGAAGTTGATAGAAAATTTACTTAAATTTATTTAATCAATTAAGTATATACATATTTTTTGGGTTTCTCAGACGTGGTCGCGCCATTGAAAGGTTGAAGGTAGTTCATACATAACTCACTTTGTAAAATTAGTAGCAGTGGTTGGTTGCCCATGGCCTACTGCTCCAGTACTTTTAGAGGGTAATTAGCCCTGAAGGTTGCTGTAGGTTATACTAACACCTCCCGCGAGGGGGTGACGTACGCGTGTGCCGTACGTCGCCTAATTAGAGACTTTAACAGCAGACGGTGCCCGCTTCAGTGCGGGCAAGCGCTGGGAGGGGTCCGGATGTCTTAATATCAGCAGTTCCCGGATCCCTTCCGTCTCAGGCGCAGAGTGGCACACCGTGTGGTTTTAGTCGGTTCGATTCCGACACACCGCCCCGCCGCAAACCCCGGCGGGGTGACGGTCCGAGGGGATTTCCACACGTTAAAAAAAAAAAAAAAAAAAAAAAAAAAGTTCTCTGTTAAGATATCGCTATCAGAGACATCATAAACAATAAGATAAAATATATTGGGTAATATTTTAATATGTTTTATGCGTATTTCACTACTATTATAAATGTTAAAGCATGGATGGTTGTTTGGGTATACAATCTCGCTGGAACATTGTCAACATACAGTTAGTTTATTTCAAAACGCGGTAAAAAAATAACAACATTCTTAGGACAAGAAACTATATATTTCTTCTCTGAAAGTAATAATAATTAGTAATTAATTTATTTAAATATTTATAAGGCGAATGATAACTGCTAAAGCGGTTTTAAACTTACTTAAAAAACCAATAAAGCTAACGATAAAAAAGTCGCAGTCGGTAGGATTCGAACCTACGCTCCCAGAGGGAATCTGATTTCTAGTCAGACGCCTTAACCGCTCGGCCACGACTGCCAAACATATTTAAATAAATTTACTCTCAGCTTAATATTGAAAACAACAGACACTTTCACTTTCAAAACTAGTTTTGAAGCACACACGTATAGTGAAAGGTACGTATATTAAATTATGTTAAAAATGACATTGCAAGAGCTGTTCCAATTATAGACTATGAATCATTACGAAAAAGATTGCTATCTGTCATATAAATATCTTTTCGCACCGTGTGTTGTTTTTTTTTTTATAAGGTCAGCAAAACAATTTCTTCATATTTTATATACCAATTCAAGATTTTTTTTATTCAAAGTTTAATTACATTTAATTATAATATTCATGTGTCATTTTGTTCGATAACTTGTATAACTTGTTGTCATCTCCTAGAAAGTGGCATAATCCCTTCACTGTAAAAAACTTGGGGTCCTCTGCATGCATTAACACTTCCCAACCAAGTTCTAAAATTTTCCTGAGTGGCCAAAGGTGCGTGGTTTGGCGTTATCATGACGAAAGACAGAGCGGAGTGCCTCTCCTGTTGATCAATTCCAGACTTTTTTTTCTCAATTGCTTGCTTGAGTCTAATTAGTTGTTAGCAGAAGAGATGCTATTCGATGGTTTTGCCTGGCGGTAAGAGCTTATAATGAACGATGCCCTTCCAATCCCACCACACACACCATCACCCTATTCCGTGTTCATCCGGGTTTCGCTACAGTCTGTGGAGCTTGACCACCCTTTGACCATGACCTTCTTCACACGTTCTTGTCGGAGGTGATCTACTTGTCATCACCAATCTTTTCAAAAGGTGCTCGGTTTCATTACGTGTCAATAGAGACTCGCAAATGAGTAAACGATCCATTACTTTTCTTTCATAGAGCTCTGTGGCTGCAAAATATAGAGTTTTTTACATTTCTTCGTAATAAAACTTAAGAATGTGAATTTCTTAGTTAAATTCAATCGTTAAGAAAATTGCGGGAAATTGTTTTTGTTTTTTTTTTTCTTAATGCCCTATATTTTGTGATTTTAAAACCAGCTAGATACAAAAAAAAAGAAATGATCTTTTTTTAATTTTATTTTTTTTTATTTTATACATACAAAATACGAAAAGACGTTTAACCCGACGTATTCTGAAATCATAAACACCACTAAAAATACATAACCAAACCTTCAGAGAAGGTCTGCCTAAGTTTCAGAGTAGTTACAATGTTAGTAAAGATATCAGTAAAGCTAGCTGCCAGATTAAAATCTACAGTATTATTTCTAAGCATAAAACTTGAAAATTTTTAAAGGCAGCCAGGTAACTCATACATTTTTATATCCGTTATAGCTGGCTTATAAATCAAAACTTACTTTGATACTGCCAGGTTCCTTGGCTAGCTTGTTTGGACTACATGCAGCCTTTTTACTTGCACACTTTTACAGCTTGCTTCATTGATAAACACATAACGGTTGTAGAAAACTGTGGCAGTATCTCTACAAGACGTTACAATCTGTCAGTTAGAAACTGAGTCATGATGAGTTAATACACATTTTTAAACGAGTTAGTACAAATATTCTGACTAGCCATTTGGAATGCAAGTCTGACCTGCTTCTATTTTCCATATCCCTACCAAAATTAATATTTCTATAATATTAGTATTCCCAAACTAGTATTATATATTCCCAGAACTAATGAAATTAGACTAATTACATTTGATTTATTTAGTTTCACAATTTCGCTGACTAATTTGTAATTAATTAATTCCATAATGTTACTACACAAAGTTTTTATTAACTGTTTTATTATGTTGATCGATATCGATGATTGATATTATTCCTTGCTATCCCATAAAATGATGTGCGTATAGGTGAGGTTGAATACGGTAGCAAATTTATAAGGTAACATTACTAATAAGAATACATATTCGTATGTGCCGGTTCCTACAGAGAAATATAGAAGTAATACCACGGCTTCACAGTAAATCTACGTTCTGTTTCACCGAGTCAATAAGTTTACGGGGGCCCCAATCCCACTCCTCCTCTATCCCATACCCTCCCCCTTTCCTCCTCATATGGTAATACACCCTCAAACGCTTGCAGAGCCCCTGCCACTCTAGAGTTTTTTACTATCAGGAGAATTACTATCAGTTAACCCGTCTGGTCTTTGTCCGCTCCACAACAAAAAAATACGACAATTATGTTGATTTACTTTTTTACCTAAACAAATTTTATCTAACCCTAAAAAGATAAACAATGGTCTAAAGTAAATCACGTTTCATTCCAATAATATTATGAATGTTAAAATTGCCTATTGGCATGAAAATTCAAAGCTCTGTTACACAATATTCGCATTGTACATTGACTCTGACTATGATTTGTGACGTCTTCGTGTGCTTTCATTTTCTAAGCGATTACACTTTACTTGACTACACAAAGACAGCTCTCATCTCATATCTAAAATAGTGACAACATAACCAAGCCAATGATAAAAGGTCTACGTATATTCGAACGAAGCAGCTTTAATTAATAATTAGCCATTACACTTTTGATGTTGACTGTACAAAATACAACGCGATGCGAACAGAACAAAAATGTAATATAAATATTGTGTTACTCGTATATTATGTGTTACTTATTATTCGTATATTATGTTACAGAAATATCAGTTTATGAGGCACTATCGGCGGCGGTTCTTTCCACTGATACGCTCTTTTTTGTGTGGAAACCCCCACTAGTCGTCACCTCATTGGAGCTGACGGTGAGGTGGTATGTCGGACTCGAACCGACTAATACTACACGGTGTTCCGTCATGAGAGCGTCTATTGCTAGGGACCCGTAATACCCGGGTCGGAAACATCCGGGAATCCCAGCAGACCTTGGCCACCTGACTAGCAGGCAACCACACTTTGGGGTATGGGGGCCTTACACCCTCCACATCAGACAGGCGCGCGTGGAACACGTACGTCACACCACCGGTGTATTTTTTTAACGCTGGCGAGTGCGTTGGGACGCGCTGCGCACTGAACCCCCAACCCGACCGGTGAGCGACATGTCCAACTGTAATAAGTTTTCTGTTGCATTGCATAATGCATAATTTTATTAAAAATGAA
This sequence comes from Tyria jacobaeae, assembly GCA_947561695.1. NCBI lineage: Eukaryota > Metazoa > Arthropoda > Insecta > Lepidoptera > Erebidae > Tyria > Tyria jacobaeae. The sequence continues at coordinate 22,887,297 of OX387213.1, forward strand.
TGGTTTGTTTTATTGGATAGAGGAGTCGAACATCCTGGCAACAACGAGCAATATCCCTTTTCTTCCATTTGTTTGATGGCAATGGGCTGGCCGCCCAATTACGTCAGTGGGAACAAATTTTAATTAGCAAAATGTAGATGTTTAATACACATTTGCCTACCCCTTCAGAGATGCAAGCGTGTGCTTGTGTACGTTTGTGCAAACATATATTTTATTGAAACTTGGCGTCGTTATTTGATAAAGTAAATTGATATGACAGACATGACAAGACTGACATTAAACTCGACAATTTTCATTTGGAATATCACTTTGATTCTGTTTCGATAACTTGCTTAAGATCCAATTGCACTGACTGCTTTGTCAGTGTAATTAGACAGACAATAATAATATATCCACTTCTCATCATTTGAAACAATCACTTTTTTTGCACGAGCAAATCTACGTTAAGTGTGAGTAAAAGCTTTGTCAATTCCCTCTAATCAGGTGTCATTGTGTCTGTAAAAAAAATTCAAAATCAAAGACTTCAGTCCCGAATTTGAGAACCGAATATCATCAATGTGATCGTATTAGTTTGTAATAGTAATGATTATGAGAACTAGACTTAAAATTGTATATATTTCACCACAGTACATCAAAGCTATCACATTACTTTATTACAGAAATTCTTAAAGTTACGGCGATGCTTTTATCCCTCCAAAGCCAATGATACAGTCGTAACGAGCAATTACAGTTTTCAAAGTTACGGCCAAGATACAAAGGGTGAAATAAACGGGCAAAAGGGGTGAAAGGGATGGGGCAACATGGGAAGGCTTCTAAGTTGAACTGTTTTGGTGACGTCATTGGACGATTTAGGTAATCGCTTGGACGCGTTTAGTTGTGCCTTAAGAGGTGCTCGGCACGTACTAACAGGATTTCTTATTGCACTGTGGGGTATATTTTGTGCAAAGAATTATTTTTTGTTTAAAAGGAGATGAATGTTACAAGAGCGAGTCTAAGAATATCTCGTTTTGAAACGGCGTACGTTTTACAATTATTATTATTTGGGTGTTGAATCGATGTATATCGAAATGTTTGCGATCTACAAATACTTATTCTGAGTCTGGGTATTCTTTGTGTTTAGTATCTGTTATAATTATCAAGTCCTGAGTGGCACAGGAATCATTCCTAAGTCTATTTAATAACAATTAAGAGTTAAAAGTTAGGCTCCTTTCATTTTTATATAGTAGACTTTTGTTTAGCTGTCCTCAAACAACAAATAAATAAGCTTAGAACCAATTACATAATTCTCTATAGATGCAGCTATCATGACACCACCAAATTTCCATTACTGCAAGATCTTTTTATTTTAAATCCACAAAGAAGTTGCAAAAAATAGAACACATCCCGTCCCCTTGCTGCGTTCGATCTTGACTACTTTTTAAGTTATTACCATTATCACCGCGACCCACCTACCTACTCACTTTCCCTAAACAATTTATCGTTTATATCCCAATAAATCTTTTAAACTACCTCGATACATAGTCCATATCACAAGAGCGTGTTTAGACGACCGATGGGCTCGACAGCGCCTCGGTGACGTCTACCTACGACGCACCTTCATATATGTACATACATACGTTTGGTTGACGTAACACGCAGTAGAGCACTCGTTTTCACGATGTTTGTTTTGATCAACGAATTTTCTTATAATATAGAGAATGTGTTTCGGAGCCACAATTGTTTCGCAAAAGTAAATATATAACAAACATTTGCTAAACATTGACTTTCGATGATATAAGACATCATCGCTCTATCTTTCATATTTTAAGAATGTACAACCTATGTATTAGTAATCGAGTGGTCAATCAGTCTTTAACAATCAGCTAAAGGTAGGTAGGTCGACTGCACGGATGGCGTAGCGGTTTAAGTGGTCACCTCGCCACTACGCTGCCTCTTGTGGGTTCGATCCCCGCACGGGACAACACTTTTGTAATCCTCAAATTGTTGTTCTGAGTCTGGGTGTTCTTTGTGTCTTTTTAAAACAAAGAAAAAAGAAAAAAAATATATATCAGAAATAGATCGTTTATTCAAAGTTAAATTAAGAGTAGTTTCTGTCCAGAAAAAGAAATAAATTCAATCTGATGATCACCTGGGGAAAAAGAGACTCATAAACTTATGGCATTTTTATGTATTGGGTATTGGTATACTACATGCTATCGATGTATAACATGACAATTGTTTTTGGTACGTTGACAAACTCTTTGGTTTGTCAATATCATCCTCATATTTTGGCATTTGACGAAGTAGAATTAACAATTTTTGTCTAGTAGCAATACCAATTGACGATATTTGAAGAGCGTTCGATACCAAAGTAATAAAAAAGCATCAAAAAGGTTTTTATACAAGTTAATAAAGTGTTTATATTTAAAAAGGTACCTAACTAGAGACGTAGCATAATACCTCTATTTTTGCTAACGTTATCTCGGAAGCGTATACCTTATAACATTTTCATTATCGAGGCGATCCAAATAACAGCTCACATGTCCGAAATCTATCAATTCCTCTAGACACTGTAGGATTTGACAAAGAAACGTCATGCACACATCGAAATACATAGTCCTTCTTCTTGCGCAGTCGGCTAAAATAAACTCATTTCAACAAATACTAAAAGTTCCATCTAAAATCGGGAAGTACTTTTGGCAATATACGGTTGTAATCTTAACACACATCTTCAAAGGTTCCAGCTCGCGGCTTAATGTTGTTAGTTTAATAATTAACAACATTAAACATTAAGATAGTGAACTTAACTCTTCAATAAGAGTATCGAAGTCGGATCAATAGCTTTTTGAAAATCCTGGACATATGTGTAAATATACATTCATACATAGAGGTCGGATACAGATAACCGTTTTTTAATTACAGATAACACTAAATGTTTTACGAACTAATTGATCAGTTACCGCTAAGTAAAATCTTAAGTTTACAAGACTAATAGCTTATTTATATTCAAAAAGCTAGAACAGAATCTATCTCGAATTTAACCATTACTTCGTAGCGTGAATGACATAAGACACATGTACATATGTACATACACTCACGACGCAGAGGCGTCTTAACGCCACCTTTTTGTAAACTATAATTAAGTCCCACTTACGTGTACAGACTGTCTGATAGATAACAGTCCGATCCCTTAGTAGACTTTTACGACACCTACGGAAAGAGATAGGCTGGCTTTATTCAAATGAAATTGTATAAATATAAAACTGTCGGTAGTAGTGTAAACTCGGTAGAGGGCTTGACCTTCCTGTCAGGTTACAGGGGTGCGACCCTGCCGTGCTCGAGCTATTGCTTATATCTTCCATTCCGTCCGTATAAGCAATATCCATTTAATTCCTATCCCTTCAATTTCCCAAGTTTCCATCAAATTCCTGAGTAGGTGGAACGGTGAGGGGGGTGAACCACCATCTTTTGCCCCAAGCCAACCTCACCTTCACGTGTTGCATCCCGCTAAACGACGAACGAGGCTCTGCGACCGACCGATGGCGGTATATCCATCCCAATAGGCGTAGCTAAATTCGACAGGCCGGTGACGGGCAGCAGCTTCACCGGTGCGAGAAGCTATGCCCTACGATCGCCAACCCGCCTGCCCAGCGTGGCGATTATGGGCAAATATCCTCCCAATGCAGACGCAACATAAGCCATGGCCCCCAGTTCCCGGCGGCCCCGCTATTCCTGGTCATGGTGGCGACCACGGTTACGGCGGGTCGGGGGGTGCTAAGAATCTCCGGGTTACGAGAGGCCACCAAAACCCACTGACCTTGGCTACGTATAACGGGCGCACGTTACGCCTAGGCTCGCATCTGGCGCAACTTGAGGTTGAACTCGAAAAGATTAGGTGGCATATCCTAGGGCTATGTGAAGTCCGAAGAGAGGGGGAGGACTCCATAACCCTTGAGTCAGGCCACCTGATGTACTTCCGCGAGGGGGACAAACAATCCCAAGGTGGCGTTGGGTTTCTGGTAAATAAGTCCCTTTGTGACAACGTTGTGGAAATATCCACTGTGTCAAGCAGGGTAGCGTACCTCATTGTCAAGCTTACCGAGATGTATAGCCTCGTTTCGTCGTCGTCTCTAGGTTGTGCAAGTGTACGCACCGACCTCGGCACACTCTGATGACGAGGTGGAGGATATGTTTGATGACATATCGAGGGCCCTCCACTTTACCACTAAGACCCACTACAACGTTGTTATGGGTGACTTCAACGCTAAAGTGGGTGTACAGAATTGTAGCGGTAATCGGTAGTAGGATCTGATGGATTTGGAAGCAGGAATCATAGGGGGCAAATGCTCGTTAACTTCCTCGAACGGGAGGGGCTCTTCTTGATGAATTCATTTTTCAAGAAACAGCCCCAGAGAAAGTGGACGTGGCAAAGTCCCGACGCTATGATCAAAAATGAGATTGACTTCATCATGTCGGACAGGAAGCACATATTCAGAAATGTCTCAGTGATCAATAGGTTTAATACCGGTAGTGACCACCGACTTGTCCGAGGCTCTCTAAATATCGACTTTAAGGTTGAACGTGTTCGTTTGATGAAGTCCAGGCTCCGACCAACTCTGCTTCAAGTCATGATAAGATCTGAAACGTTCCAGGCAAAGCTGGAAAACAGATTCGTTTCCGTGGAAACCACAAAAGACGTGAACCAGAACCTCTAAAACGTGTTTCGGGTTCTCAGGGAAGAAGGTACGAGATTTTGTGAATTGCAGCGTAAGGGCAGGAAGTCGCAGCTTTCGGAAGGGACCCTAGGGTTAATGAAGGAACGACGTTTAAACCCACCAGTCACTTCGTTTGCAAAGCGGACTCTAAACCGAGATATAAGTAAGCTCGTACGACACGACATCCGATGCTTTAACGCTCTCTCGATTGAAAGGGCGATCGAGCAGAATCGGTTGTCAAAAGTGTTCGTACAATCTTTTGGAAGAAGCCACCTGACGAAGTTGACTACAGCAACCGGAGAAGTCGTTGCTTCGAAGCCGGGAGTCCTTTCGGAAGTAGAAAGCTTTTATGGCCGGTTATACGCTTCGCATGCATCTCGACCGGAGCCCGTAAATGAGGACCCCAGAGCCGCATTAACACGCCACTTCACCGAAGACCTGCCAGAAGTCAGTACCGACGAAATTGAGATGGCTCTTAGACAGCTGAAAAATGGAAAAGCCCCTGGAGAGGATGGCGTTACAACAGAGCTGCTAAAGGCTGGAGGTAAACCTGTAATAAGGGAGCTTAGAGCTGCCTTAAGACGAAAGTCTTCAATGAGTGTGTCCTACCCGTCATGACATACGGAGCCGAAACGTGGACACTTACGGTACGGCTGGTCCACAAGCTTAAAGTAGCTCAGCGTGCTATGGAAAGGGCTATGCTCGGTGTTTCTTTAAGGGATCGCATCAGGAATGAGGTGATCCGGCAGAACACCAGAGTAATCGACATATCCCACCGGATCAGCAGGCTGAAGTGGCAATGGGCTGGCCATATTAGCCGCAGAACCGACGACCGTTGGGGAAAACGAGTTCTTGAGTGGAGACTGCGTCTCGGCAAACGTAGCGTAGGACGCCCACAGGCCAGGTGGAGTGACGATTTGCGCAAGATGGCTGGCAGGAGCTGGATGCGAGAAGCCGAAAATAGATCGAAGTGGCGTGCAATGGGAGAGGCCTATATCCAGCAGTGGACTGCGATAGGCTGATGATGATGATGATGATGAAAACTGTATTCAAGCAAAATTATTTAAATAACATTATATCACATTACCCACAACGTATTTATTTATTCATCTGTGGAATGTTCTTGGTGTTTTTGTGTTGATTTGTGTATTTGTAATGTTTTTTTTTTATTTTTCATTCACTTACCATAGTGACTCCACTTTGACTGATAGAAAGCAATAAGTGGAGTCCAAGAGTGGTGGTCACCATCCTCATTGCATGTCTAGTCAATGTAGCATGGTGACCCACACTATGGCAGCCTGATTAGATGCTGTTTCACGTCTCCCTTAAAAGACCCGGGATTAAAGTGGGAAGGAAACTGTTGGTTTGTTTATTGTTCCTGTAAAATATTACTCATGTAACTTAATAATTTCATTCTTATGAGCAAATAAACTTGTCTCAAAGCAAATAAAGAAAACTGACAACTGTAGCTACTACCTTTACTGTAGTTTTGAATGAAACAACTGCAAGCTACTGGTTAACATATGGCGTTTCACATTTTCGATTTCGAATGTTATAACGATAAAAAAATTAGTTCATTTTCCTCAGAAAAGAGTGAATTACACATATTATTCCTACATAAGAACTTCCACTTCCAAAACGTCTCCTCAGATTTATTGTTTACATAGTAATATAATATATACAGATTGTATGAATTTATATTCTTCTACACGATTTTATAAACTTCACATATGGGCATATGTCGTATCGTATGCCCATATGTGAAGTTGCATCAACCGATTAGCAACAGATTAGCCAACTGCAGTTCACTAATTATTTTTCTGCTTTTACATTTGATGATGATTGAACATATTTTGGTTCGTCTAATTTATATTGAAATATGACAATAATAAAAAAAAAACTGACCAAGTATCGACTTCGAATAAATTTACTTCTTATTTTTAAGTTTTGTCATATAATACTAATGAGCCATACATTAAAATGTGAACATTTTAATTTATAGCTCCTATAACGCAAATAAATAAAGACAACACTCTTGCGTACTATAATTAGTTTGAAAAATAAATCATTGAAAGTGTGTTAAGAAAAGACAAATACACTTAAACATATATACTAACTAGCTAACCACCCAAAAAGATTGAAACTAATGTAACGCGAGCTAAAACAAACCAACGTCTTATGGTACAATGGTAAATCTTGTTTCAATAATGTCATGAATGTTAGAATTGCCTAAAGGCATGAAAATTCAAAGCACTGTTACACAGTATCCGTATTCTACATCACATTGACTATGATTTGTGACGTCATGATTTCATTTTGTCAATGATTATACTTCACTTGACATCATAAAGACGGCTGTCATCTCATATTTTGAATACTGCCAACCTTACTGAACAAGTAAAAAGGACTTATGTTCAACAAAGCAGTTTTAATTAATAACTAACAATTACACTTTTGATGTTGACCGTACGAAATGTAACAGAAATATTAGTGTTGACCAGTTTATGAGGCGCAATCAGCGGCGGCCATGTTTGTTCTCACTGATTGTGTGTTGTTTGCGCTGGCGAGGGCGCTGGGACGCGCTGCCCGCCGACTCCCCGACCCGGCCGGTGAGCCACATGTCCAACTGTAATTTGGTTTGGTATTCCATTCGGCTTGATTGGCTTTAAATGTTTTGTAATTTTTAATTTTGTTTATTGTAAATAGTTCGTTGTGATCAACAAACAGAATGTGTTGAGTATATACATATATGTTTTGTTTTATTGGATAGAGGCTACAACGAACAATATCTCATTGCTTCCATCACCTTCCCCAGTTCTTGCCTTTTGCTTTCAATATACTGCCAATTTTCCCGTTCTTAACTTACTCACCTACCCTAAATGGCAAAATGTGGATGTTTAATACATCTCTGCCCATCCCTTCGAGTATGCATATGAAAGTATGTGTTTTATTGTAACTTTTACATTGTCATTATTAAATTATATTTAAATTATGAGGACAGTTTACACTGAGCTCTGATATTCCGTAATATATTTTGTTTTATGAATGAATGCAATTATAAGATGCAGGATGCAATTATAAGATGTAATACACTTACCTTACTACTTACTATAAATAAGTAAAGATTTATTCATGTGTCCCAGATAAAATATATAACAATACAAAACCTTAAAATGCGAGTGGTTGTGTCTGGAATGGAATTAGTATTATTTATTTATTTGGCTTACCAAAATTGCTTACATAAAAATAAAAAAAAAGAACACGTTACTCGTTACAATACCTACAGTTAAACACAGTTTGCATAATTTAGTGTTGAGAAGAAGAGAACTAAGTAGCTCTTTGGCGGGCAGCGCTTTAAGATTCTTGATTTGTAGCTGTCCATGGAAGGCGGTTGTCACTTACCATCAGGTGACCCATATGTTCGTCAGTCTCCCTATATTATAAAAAAAGCTGATTTAAAATGATGATGGTTTAAAATTGTTGAACTAAAAATAAATGGCAATAAAATTGTGTTCACTTTAATTATAGTTTTATTAAATAAGGGATTTAGTAAACAGATGTAAAAATATCACCTCGCAGTCGGTAGGACTCGAACCTACGCTCCCAGAGGGAATCTGATTTCTAGTCAGACGCCTTAACTGCTCGGCCACGACTGCTGTAAGTCAACGCTTACAAATGATTACGTACATATTATTAAGAACGAGATTATATTACTTAGAATGCAAAGCTTTTCATTGTGTTATAGGAGGAAAATAGAAAACGGATGATCTGATATTAAGTAAATACAAATGGACAGCTTCAACTCAAGAGTCTCAAGTGCGTCACCGGCATTTGGGGGTGCGTTACCACCCCAGAGGTAACGTCACTCATCATCGCTTTACAACCGGTAGTTTGTGAGGACGAAGGCCTGCCGACCCATAAAACCCGACCAAAAAAAATCCTCTTTAGTAAACCTCAAAATGATGCGTTCTGTAGAACACTTGTTTTTAAAGATGCCTGCGTTACGAAGAATACCAGGACTCGGGACAATTTTCAATCATTCAAATTCTGGTCAGGGTCACTAAGCAATTCACAAATTAGCCAGTTCCTTGCATTAGCTAAGAAAGAGGTTATGACGTCAGCCTACTGTCGATTCGTTGTCTATCGTCCCGTTGTCAAATCATTTACCCACTTTAAATGTTTCATTTTACACAGATACATTAAACATAGTGACAAACTTTGAAATTAATAGGAAAGTACTGCTTCAAATATATAACTATATATCCAATAAGATAATTACTATATTAAATGTATTAATTAATAAACATGGTCACTACCCAGTTAGTATAAAATCCATATTACGATATGTTAATGCCATCACAATAATTTATGGATATGAAACTTATGTATAAGATGTACTTGTTATAATATAATCTAACTGAAATAGAAATTCTGTCGAATTGAAAGCCCCTGTAGCTCTAGGTATATAGGTGCCTTACTTAATATGTGACAGTATAGCAAGGATAGCTTTGTGGAAATGAACGTGTGGCACCGCTAAGTGCAAACATTCATTTGCATTTATATCTATGTTCCTACACGTACTACGTATGTATTATTTCTTGGTACGTTCATCCGCGATCTAGCCAAGGTCTAGCGGATGGTTCCCTGCAAGACCCAGTTGGGACAGAACACCGTGTGGTCACCCTTAGTTCCGGTTATATGATGACCTCATCCGAATTCGAGTTTCCACAAGACTTAAAAGACTTATTCGTAAACATAAAATATATATTATTTTGCTTTATATGTGTTGCCTAATCTCAAACTAAGCAGAGCTTGAACTGTGGTAGCCAGACTGCTGATAAGCTTACGTACAGGTTTCTATATGCATACATATAATAAGTAAATTATAGTCAGACATATAACAGATGATCGCGTTCATTGCACAAATATTTGTCCTGGGTGGGAATCGAACCCGCGACCTCTGGGTCAGTGAGTGTCACGATAAAGAAATACAGGCCAGCACACAATAATACATATGTGCCCTGTCCAGATCATACGTATGTTACATAACAGATACTAATTATTCAAGGAAATAAGCATCCTGTCAATATATTTATGAAAACATTATGTACGCAAGAAAAGATTGCATCGATTTACAAAACGATGTGAATGTGTGGTTTGAAGGTCGTATCGCAACAATTAGTTCTAATCTGCAGCATATCATTGATATGCAGTCTTGTGGGACACCAGAATTGACAGACTTGGAATCGAAGCATGCACCGTCAAGACGACCTTGATGCTTCTGTCTGTTAGAAAACTGGTGAGGCAGATGCATAGTTTATCGGGAAGCCCATAGGAAGGAAGCTTCGGAAGAAGTGCTTTGTGCCAGACCCGATAGAAGGCGTTCGTTACGTCCAAGCTAACGGCCAACGCTTCCCCCTTGGTCTCGATCACCTGTGCACGAGGTGCTAGGGCACGTTAAAACCGGTGCCAACTCTGGAGCACACGTCTAATCAGCACTATAGGAAAGATTCTATCGGGCCCACTTGACTTAAGAACGTCGAGGAAAAGAAGCGCTTTACGCACTGACCTTTGTGTAAACCGGATTTCTTCGCACTGTAGCATGGTGTCCGGTACGATTCCCCTGTCGTCCACGGTTTTTTTTTATATTAGCCTACCATAGTGACTCCACTTTGCCTAATGGAAAACAATAAGTGGAGTCAAAGAGTGGTGGTCACCATCCTCATTGCATGTCTAGTCAATGTCTAGGTTGAGATGGATCGGCTTTTTCTTCATGGGCCAACGAATTATCTCCTATATGCAGGGGTTGAAGGGATGGCTTACAAAAGTGCATAATAACAAAATAAAATAATAATTTGATGTACACTTATGATGTGTGACAAGAAACTTACGTAAAATATTTGAAACAAGAGTGTCCTTGGAGTATCTTACTTGTCCTCTCCGTTAAGATCTGCTTCACGACTGACTTATTCTGACGGACTTCCTCTCTTGATTTTGGTAATTCAAAAATATGGACCTGTTATTGGTATAGTAGAAATAAATGATTTTTATTTTGATTGGTTTTGATAGAATTGGACACTTGATGTTGAGGCTAACCATGAAATGGTCAGCTAAAACTGACCACATTTTGTTCATTTACTTCATTTAGGATTTCGATCATATTAAAGGTTTCATATAAATTCTACATGTCTAAGTTACCCATCTAATTTCTCGAAACGATATGTTATTGAACATTTGTTTGATATTTGCACATTAGTATTGGCTTTCAAAACGAATTTTTTTTTTTTTTTATTCTATAGGGGGACAGACGAACAGACGGGTCACCTGATGGTAAGTGACAGCGCCGTCCATGGACACTTGCAACTCAAGAGTCGCAAGTGCGCTGCCCGCCTTTGAGGGTGATGAGGGATGGGGGATGCAGGGAGCGGAAAGAAGATAAGAGGGATGAGGAGATGGAAAAAAGGAGAAAGGAGATGAGGGGAGAGAAAAGGGGGGAGGGGGAATTGGGCCTCCGGAAACCTCACTCAATTCGGGGAAATGCAACGCAAGCGTTACTTCACAAACGGTTTTCTGTGAGGCCGTGGTATCGCACCGGTCGAGCCGGCCCATTCGTGCCTATGCATGGCTCTACCACTGAAAAATTTCAAGAATTCATTATTAGCCGAAATTATGCATCACAAAAACAAAACAATGATGTCAATGTCATGAGTTTCGCTGTTGATTTCGTTAAACGCTAATTATTTAATGGTCTGGGTCTGACAATATCATGACATTAACATTGGACCAAAAATTCTCAGTATATTGCAAGGGAAAGAGAGGATATAAAGGTGATTAAATGGCTCAAGCAGTCTTACATTAATTGAGTGCATAGTACATCAAAGTATAAATAAATGCTTAAATGTATATAAAATATTATACGCAGCGTCGTTATTACAGCAAAGTAAATTAATATGACAGACATGACAAGCCTGACATTAAACTCGACAATTTGCAATTAAAATATCGAATCACATTGAATCTGTTTCGGTAGCTTGTTTCAAAACCAATTACACTGACTGATTTGAAGCAACATTGACAAGGCAATAATATATCACGTATTCACTTCTCATTGATTGAAGCAATCGCAAGTGTTGGCATTAACTTATCTATGTTTAGTAATAAATCTTTTCATCACTACCCATTAATCAGACAGTGTCTCCAGTATTGAAAAAATGTATAACTTAGACTAACATAACCTTACCGAATTTGACAAACAAGTATCTTTAACCAATTTGTAAGAATAACAATTATGGGAACTGGACTAAAATTGAAGGGTTTTGTCAATTTCAATTAACTCCATGAAATCAATAGAACTAACGACGTCACGCTTAAAAGATATCTATGTCAGTGTCTTAAGATCTATTTTATGGCACTTAACATATAATATTTACATCCAAACTGTCAATGAGCGCTCAACATACTGCTGCCAAATCGATTGCGGGGTCAAAATCCAATGTTTCAGAGTTCGAAAAGGATGACCCCGTCCACCAAGTAGCCGTTAGGAGTTTTAAGGTGAGATAAAATAAATAAATAAACGAGAAAAAATAATTTATGTAAAACATGTGACATTTGAAATCATTACACATCTGCAGATTCCCAAACAGTTCCTAATTCGAAAGTAAAAAATATTCATAATCACTTATCACCCGACCCGTCTGTTTACCTGTTTTTTTTTTATCATGTGGGGCCCATATGATAAAAAAGCAGTGCACTGCAACTCACAGAGTCGTAAGTGCGCTGCCCGATTGAGGGTAATAAGGGATGGAGGAAAACGCATTATTATTCTCCTCAAACAATATTTTAATCCTTTTGCAAATTTGCAACGCTTGGTTTATATAGTATTAGTTGTTTTTTTATTATAAACGATTTGTAATAAAAAAATCTCGGTCATTATATTCTGGCAATACTACCCTCATTAGGTTCATATATTCATTAGTTGTTACAGTCAAAATTTTTATAATTTAGGTTTTGTCATTATAAATATTGGGGCAAGTTAATTTGTACGAGTCACGTGTACGTCTCACACGTACACGTGACTCGTACAAATTAAGAAAAATGGAGAAAAATCAAAATCGGCGGTCATCAAATAACTTGTTTTAAAAGACAACGACAGTGACATAAAATCAATGTTAGTTGAGTTGGCTCCATCTTATTCCACTGTGTAAACATGGGTGGGATCTATATCTCCCTGATGGTTAATCCGCGGTCTATCAATATGAGATCACACACTTTGGCAATGTTTTCTTCAGTTAAAGTGGTAATTGCCGCTGTAAGTTGATATTTTCACAACCTTTATAATTTTTTTTTTTAACTGGTGTAGAAGCTTTTTAGAGCAGATAGAAGAAGTATATAGAGCTAGATAGAGATATGGAAAAATAAACATACATATTTTTGTATGAATTTTATATTGTTTTCCTATCGAGGCCGAGAAGTTTTCAATCCGTAGTTAACATTCACGTATTGTTCTTAGTATAAAATGTACCTGATATAACTGTAAACATCTGTAACGTGTTAAATAATTAGATGCAGTTTAGGTGAACATTATTAAGTTGTGCCATCGCTCATCTGAAAAAAAAAAAAAAAACAACGAATGCAATTATTTTTGATCAATTCACATTTGCATATTTTTAAGTAAAAATAAAAAATCCAAATATAAATCGCCAATTATCGACTTCTAATAATATAAGTATATACTATTAAAGAAGGCACATAGAACTCCTCAGTACTATAATGAGTCGGTAGAGGGCTTGACCTTCCTGTCAGGTTACAGGGGTGCGACCCTGCCGTGCTCGAGCTATTGCTTATACCTTCCTTTCCGTCCATATAAGCAATATCCATTTAATTCCTTTCCCTTCAACTTCCCAGGTTTTCCATCTAATTCCTGAGTAGGTGGAACGGTGAGAGGGGTGAACCACCATCTTTTGCCTCAAGCCAACCTCACCTGCACGTGTTGTATCCCTCTAAACGACGAACGAGGCTATGCCCTGCGATCGCCAACCCGCCTGCCCAGCGTGGCGATTATGGGCAAATCTCCTTCCAATGCAGACGCAACATAAGCCATGGCCCCCAGTTCCCGGCAGCCCCGCTATTCCTGGTCATGGTGGCGACCACGGTTACGGCGGGGCGTGGGTGCTAAAAATCTCCGGGTTACGAGAGGCCACCAAAACCCGATGGGACTCTGCAATGACCTAGCTGACTTTTCTGTACGCATCGGCCTACTGATGAACTTGGATAAAACCAAGATCATGTTCAATAAACATGTACTACCGGAACCGATTGCGGTACACGGGGCCGTTCTGGAAGTTGTTCAAAAATATGTATACCTCGGGCAGACATTGCAGTTAGGTAGAAACAACTTTGAAGACGAGATGAACAGAAGAATTCAGCTGGGTTGGGCAGCGTTTGTGAAGCTACCTCGAGTCATTGTCGATCTCACAGTACCTTAAGACGAAAGTCTTCAATGAGTGTGTCCTACCCGTCATGACATACGGAACCGAAACGTGGACACTTACGGTACGACTGGTCCACAAGCTTAAAGTAGCTCAGCGTGCTATGGAAAGGGCTATGCTCGGTGTTTCTTTAAGGGATCGCATCAGGAATGAGGTGATCCGGCAGAACACCAGAGTAATCGACATAGCCCACCGGATCAGCAGGCTAAAGTGGCAATGGGCTGGCCATATTAGCCGCAGAACCGACGACCGTTGGGTAAAACGAGTTCTTGAGTGGAGACTGCGTCTCGGCAAACGTAGCGTAGGACGCCCACAGGCCAGGTGGAGTGACGATTTGCGCAAGATGGCTGGCAGGAGCTGGATGCGAGAAGCCGAAAATAGATCGAAGTGGTGTGCAATGGGAGAGGCATATGTCCAGCATTGGACTGCGATAGGCTGATGATGATGACTATAATGATTTTATATCATTATAGAACGATGGAAAATATAAATTAAATAAAGTGTTAGTACACTATCACATTGAAATTGTTACTAGACGTTCACGTGTTTTCTCAAACCAAGGTTCAGTAACATTATCCACCTTAAAGGATAGAAACTACAGTACCTCAAAGTCAAATGAGTCACACTGAACGTTTTTAGAATAGGCCAGTAAGAAAAGCAGCCTATAAAAACAACTAATACAATATAAACCAAGCTTTGCAAATTTGCAAAAGGATTAAAATAATGTTTGAAGAGAATAATAATGCGCATGCACCCTCAATCGGGCAGCGCACTTACGACTGCACTGCAACTCAAAGAGTCGAAGTGTTCATGGGCGGTAATCACTTATCACCCGATCCGTTTGTTTACCTGTTTATTTATTTTTTTATCATGTGGGGGCCACATGATAAAAAATATATACATATATACGAGTATATATATACGTATATCAGATTTACTTTTTAGATTTCTAATAAACCACTTCTTACAATATTCGAATTGTTAGTCGTTTATTACGTTGCTTTTAATTGGTAATTAGAGATCACAAGTACCAACAGATTTTTTGCGGGTTTTCATTCACAAAAATTGTACATTCTTCAAACAAACAATATTTTAGAGCGATGTGTTCTTACATCGAATCCTTATGCAAAGCAAATATCTGATATATGTATTTACTTTTGCGAAACAACTGTGGCTCTAAAACACATCAAAATACCTTCACGTACAATATGTTACCAGAAAATTTCATTATCTAAAACAAATATCGTCAAAAAATTAGTGCTCCGCATGTCACGTCAACACGTATGTGTGTATAAGAACGTCGAAGGTGGACTGATCACCGAGACGGTGTCGAGCCCATCGGTTATCTGAACGCGCTCGTATGTCCTGCTTCACGCTTTTTGCTTTTATATCACGTTTGATATGATATCTACTATGAATGTAGGTTGTTTAAAAGATTTATTGGGATACGAAAGATGAATTGTTTAAGGAAAGTGAGTAGGTGGGTGGGCGCGGAGATAATGGTAATAACTTTGAAAGTAGTCAAGAACGAACGAAACAAGGGTTCGAAATGGATTCCATTTTTTTAGGAACTTCGTTGTAGATTTAAAATGATAAGATCTTACAGTAATAGAAATTTGATGTTGGCATGTTCCGCGTTGTATCGTTATGGTGGAATTAGGTAATTGATTTTCAGTTTATTTGTTAAGCAAAACACGGTATATTATTTAAAATCAGACTGAGCCCAATATTTATTAAACAAAAGTTAAGTTTTCCTAAAAACAAAGCAAGAAGTAATACTGTCAGTACGTGCAGACGATTACTCAAATCGTCCAATGACGACGTCACCGAAGCAGTTCAAGACAGCTTCTAGCCTTCCATTGTCGCCCCATCCCTTTGACCCCTTGCTCGATTACGACTCTAAAAGTAGTAGTAGTAGTAGTGTAGTGTAAAAGTCTTTTATACATCTAGCATTGAAAGTGTGATAATAAGAAAAATATCTTAATTCAAGTTCTTTCCTCAACAAATATTAGATATCTCTACCTATTAAGATAAAAACTACAGTATCTCGAACCAAAACAATGGCCTTATTTAAATCATATTCTATTTCAATAATATCATGAATGTTAGAACTGCATAAAGGCATCAAAATTCATTTCACCGTTACACAATTCACGTTACATCGCTACGTACGTACGTACACACATCGCTCTGAGAATGATTTCTGATCATGATGTGTGCTTTCATTTTGTCAGCGATAGTACTTCACTTGATTTCACAAAGACCGTCCTCATCTCATATCTTGAAAACTGACAACTTTACCGAACTATAAAAAAGTCTATATACAGGTTGTTTCAGAAAAATGTAGTCGTATTTTAGAGTCTTGTAGTTGACCACATAAATAGTTTAAAAAAAATGGGATTTTTAATACAGAAATCCTTAAAATTTATCTGTTAAACTAATAACTCGTTAGGGCTGACATGAATGAAACTATGGTTATTGTGTACCAAGGATGTGCGTAGCATATGCGGATTTTTCCGTAAGTGTCTCTACATATCAAGAAAAAATGTTGTTAAGAAATGTGTACCTACGCCAGAAAAAAGCATTTTTCACAAGCTAAATCAACTATTTGTCTTCTACACATAACGCTCCTAAAATTCACACACATTTCTTAAATTTCCTGTGTTGTACAAAGTTTTGATTAATAACTAGCAATTGCACTTTTGATGTTGACCGTAAATAGTACAACGCGATACACAAGTGATTACCCCTACGGAACGAAATGTAACAGAAATATTAGTGTTGATCAGTTTATGAGGCGCAATCAGCGGCGGCCATGTTTGTTCTCACTGATTGTGTGTTGTTTGCGCTGGCGAGGTCGCTGGGACGCGCTGCCCGCCGAGTCCCCGACCTGGCCGGTGAGCGACATGTCCAACTGTAATTTGGTTTGGTATTCTATTCTGCTTGATTGGCTTTTGAATGTTTAGTAACTTTAAATTTAGTCAAAAATTAATGGTTTGTTGCGATCGACGAACAGAATGTGTTCAGTGTATATGTATAAATGCTACATTTAGAGGACTCGGACTTTTCGGTCCCAGTCAGGTCGAGTTATGGCTATTCGACCTTGACTTGTGTGAGCTATTGTTTATACTCCCCACTCCATCTGCATTAGCAATATCCCTTCAATTCTCTTTCTATCGACATCGATTCCCTTTCCTGTCAACATACTCCAAATATTCCTAAATAATTCACAAAAGTGCCCGTATCATACAATAGGCCTGTCCCCTATTACCTAAATGGGACTAAATTGTAATTTTCAAAATGTGAGAGTTTAATAATCTGCCTATCCCTTCGGAGTTAAAGGCTTGAGTTTATCTATGTATGTATGTATATACATAGATACATATGCACATACACTCACTTACTCAATAAAACAACACACATCCCTTTTCTGCCATTCCCTTTCCTTTAGCTTTCAATAGACTCCCTTTAATTCCTGAAGTGCACGGGTAATGGCTATAGGCTTGTTAAGGGGACCAAATGTCAGTGGGACCTAATTCTAATTTTGAAAAAGGTGGATGTTTAGCACACCTTCACGTACCCCTTCTTGATGCAAACGTGTGTGTGTGCTTGTTTGTACATATTTTATTTAAGCTTGGACTTTAATATCATGTAGCGGAGAGTTTATTAGATCATTTCAGTATACGGAGTTGTGATATTCTGTAACATATTTTGATTAATGAATGGACGTAAATATAGGATGCAGTATTACTCAACATATTACCTTATATTTAAACCCCGATGCACACGAGTAAATATTTACTCATATACTCCCAAACAAAATATGTTACAATTACCTTAAAATGCCTGAAAATAGTTTTGTTTTGAAGTATGGTGGTTAACATTGGATAGCTTGATATAAATCTCAGATCACATTAACATATTATACATATATGAAGATGAGAATATACAGATATATTATCATAGTAATTGTCTACATAAAAATTAGTTTTTATTTAAATAAAGATTTCGTAAACACTGTGTAATAAAGAAATCAACTCGCAGCCGGTAGGATCTGAACCTACGCTTCCGGGGGGAATCAAATGATTATGTTATTAAGAGCATGCAAATTACAGTTTTACGAGCAGACGGATGACTGGATGATAAGTGAATATAGCCGGATGGACGTATGACCTCTGTCCAGCAGTTGACTGTAGTAGGCGAATTGATTGATTGAATACTGTCTCCCATAGACAGCTAACAGCTACAACTCAAGATTCGCAAGTGCGTTACCGGCATTGAAGGGAGCCGCCACCGGAACTGAGCTCACTCACATGGCTTAACACAACGCAAACATTGCTTAACAACCAGTTTTTGTGAGGCCATGGTCGAGCCGGCTTTCACGTCAAATCATTTCCTCTTTAGTAAACGTCAAAATAATTCGTTCTGTAGAATACTTCCTTTTTTTAAAGACAACTTACGTACTTGGAATTATAATAGTGTTACGAGAGATCTAACAAACACGAAAACCACGGACACCAAGAAACGGGATAAGTTTTTGGATCAATCAAAATTTGGTCCCATATAGGATTTGAACCCTCGACTTTAGCTCAGCAGTCAGGATCACTAAGCAATTCACCAACTAGCCAGTCACTTGCATTAGGCAAGAAAGAGGTCATGATGTCAGACCCCGCTGTTGTCAAATCATTTAACTACTTTAAATGTTTCATTTTACTTCAGTACTTTTCTTCAGTACGTAACATTATTTCCTGAGGAATACAATGTAATTTATGTTTACCGGATGTGACAACCCTATAATTAATATCTATATTAAACAGATTAATAATTATTTTCTTAACCCTTATTAGCATATAATCCATGTCACATAATGGTAATGCCATCACAATAATTTATGGATATCAAAGTTATGTATAACATATACTTGTTACAATATAATCTGTCTGAAATGGAAATTCTGTCGAGTTGAGAGCCCCTTAAGCTCTAGGTATATAGGTGCCTTAGTGGTAATGAGCTTGTGGCGCGGTGGCAGGAGATTCTATTTCATCGATACAGGACGTAATAGACAGTGGTAGAGCGATGCTTAGACACTAATGGGCCGGCTCGACCGGTGTGATACCACGGCCTTTCAGAAAACCGGTTGTGAAGTAACGCTTTCGTTGCATTTCCCCAAATGGAGTGAGGTTTTCGGAGGCCCAACTCCCCCTCTT
This sequence comes from Tyria jacobaeae, assembly GCA_947561695.1. Classification (NCBI taxonomy): domain Eukaryota; kingdom Metazoa; phylum Arthropoda; class Insecta; order Lepidoptera; family Erebidae; genus Tyria; species Tyria jacobaeae. The sequence continues at coordinate 22,906,686 of OX387213.1, forward strand.
CTCTTTCCCATATCCTCATCCCCCCTCTGCTTTCCCCTTCCCGCATCCCCAATTCCCTCATCACCCTCAAAGGCGGGCAGCACACTTACGACACGTGGTTCTCACTTACCCTGAGATGACCCGTCTGCTCGTCTGTCCCCTATAGTATAAAAAAAGGATTTTTATTTTATCCCAATAAATTTATTAAACTGCATCCCTACGTAGTCGATATCATATCAAACATGATGTAAGAGCAAAAACGTATAGTTGGTTTATATGAGGCTATATGGTTTCGGTGACGTCTACCTAAGGCGTTCATATACATATGTACGTTAGGTTGACGTGGCATGCGAGTGCTCCACTCGTTTTGTTGTTTGTTTTCACCAATTAAATTTAATTATAATATTTTGGAAGTGAAGGTATTACGAGTACATATTAAATGTGTTTTAGACGCAGTAGTTTCACAAAAGGAAATATATCAGCATTAACTAAACATTCGATTTTATTATAGGAACACATTGCTCTAAGGTTTGGGTTATGTTACCAGAATGAGCAAACTCTTATTAATTGAGAAATGAATGAGCTCATCACAATTCACGTAAAGGTAGCTTTCAAAGGCAGTACGACAAGAACAGACCCTGTTTTATAAGTTAACTTCAGTGTTGTTGCCGTGCAGCTATCGCAATATAGGTATTTTATTTTAATTTTAATTGAAAAAGATGTTTATAATTTAGAGGCATTTTTGTGTCTATAAACAATTAACAAATTTACATATATTTCTGATCTCTATTTACCAACATAAGGCGGTATCGTGGTAATAACGTTGTAGACCTAATTTGATCACAAAGGGACCGACTCCCATTTTTTTTTATAAAAAGTGGTATATTAGCAGTCTAAAAAGGTATGTTTACTTATTTGATATGCCTCAATAACATCAACAGCGTAGCTATACAGTATAGAACACTGATTGAATTGATTACAATTGCATTATTATTCCATTCACATATTTTATCCTATTGCAAATTATTTACTCTCAGGATAAATAAAACAGCGTTTGACAGTAACTTTTATTGAATACATTTTGTAATTTAGGGGCGAACGAATAATTCCGATGAATAATCCACGATTTCATCAGCGCCATCTATTATTTCTTTTTTAAAGTAGGCAACTCACATATTAGTAATAGTGCTCGTGTCGCGGTTGTTTCACAAACATTCAATCAACGGACACAAAAAACACCCGGACTCTGGACAACTATTTGTGGAAGCGAACCCATGAACTCCGGTTTAGCAGTCAGGGTCACTAACCACTAGACCAGTAGGCCGTCAAATGTTTATACAAGGCAAGTTAAGCGAGATTACTTAATGACTACGTTTCCTGAATCGCGCCTACAAATTTCTCGCATTCTTCGTCTAACGCTTTAACCTTCGAACTATTTAGTAGTGTGGAGAAATGAACAATATTCGATTTCAGGTAATTTTATTATATAAAATGAGCGTTCATGCGTCATGCAAGCAGAGGGAGCTCTACTCGCTCTTGACATAGTGGTTGTTATGAAATTTCCAGCTTTGGGTGTAACTGAACTAGACGTAAAAGAAGTTTAATTAACTAATTGATATAAGAACCGCAAAATTTTTGGATAATAACATATATTGGTATAAAATAAGTTTTTGTTGTTGTTATAATATTTATATCCTCAACCTACTTAAATAATTTAACAGGCTTAGTTGCCAAGCAGTTTACAGTGTTTGTATAGTCAAAAAAAAATTTTTTTTTGAATGTTCAATATAAGATATAACTAAAGGGTTCAAAATGTCTAGCATTACTATGTTCAAGGAAATTTTAATTGGGATCAATGCTTCACCCACTCGAATCTCGTCTTTCAACATTCGGCACTCACCGGGCATATCGTTTAGAATGCCAATCAATCCAGTCATTATCTGAAACGATGGGTAAACAAGAACATTCGAAAGTAATTGCGTATAGAATTACTCAGTTTACGTTATTAATGTAACAGAAAAATATTCCATTAGTCTACATGAGCTCTTTCGTCTCCCCCGGGAAGTGGATTTTAAATACTTGTTAGTCATGCAATAACTATCTCATGACATCTGTTGCTCATTTTAAGACATGATAGACAGGTTGTAACTGATATGACACACTTGAAGTTAGTTAAAGTGTCATGCTCCACTTTTTCTAAGGTTGTTGTTGATAAGCGGTGGGAAAATAGGTGGGATATCATTAAAATCTGTACTCTACCACGTTTAGTTTTGATTTACAAAGCCCTACCTATTTAGCTAGAATTAACTTTACTAAACTTTTCTACTACTTCTACTAATTAAACTTAACTTAGAAATGAATTAACTTTCCGAACGTCATGCGTGATACAATAGCATGGACTTGGACTGTACTTACTTGTATGTCACATATAAATTAAACATATAATTAATATATTATATAACGTGTTACAGATTGCTGTTGTTAATGTAACCACGTCTTAAGAATCTTAAGAAATTTTGGGTGATACATAAATAAAAAAATAGATAAAGTGTATATTAAATAAATATTAAATAAAGAAAGAAAGCTATTTGACAAGGATACTACATATTGGCCGTATTTTTAATTACCCCTCCTTTCATCCTCAAAGGGATGTGTTAAGTTAAAGATTTTAAATCTTACGTGTTTGTTTGTTTTGCTATTATTCAATCCGATATTGAGAAAATCCATAAAAATTATATTATGCCATTAAAAGGTATTAACATTAATAAAATAATAATTAATTAATTAATGTATATAAATATACATACATATAATGAGTAGTTAGCCTAGTGTATGTATATAATGTATAAATTTAATATATATATGTACATTAAAACAGTTTTTTGTTATAAACTTTTTAAAGTTAGTTTAAAAAACTAACTTCCATCATTTTCTGGGACACTCTATATACACGCTTCCACTGAAAGTAAAAAAATAATAAAAAACAGAGTGATAGAGAAGTCTGTTCATTTTTTTTTTGCTATTTGAAGTAGTCTCCATTCCTTTCCAAGCACCGCAGTTAGTCCACTTTCTTTAGGGATCTTTAGGGTTCATATTAAGACCTCCTTTAAGTTGAGCAGGAGCGTTGTGGTGGTGGAGAACGATCTTGCTTTTTGGGCGCTACTGTCTAACATTTTCCAAGGTAACTGGTAAACAATGACTGACATACAAATCTGCAGTAACAGTCCTTTCATATTCTAGAATGATTGTTGCGAAATGAACGGTCTGTCCAAAGAATCAGGTAATCATCGTTGTCCGTTGACTTTTGCCCTTCTTTGTTTTTTCAACAAATTTTCGAAAAGATTTGTGAATCTTCGAAACATCCATTGCGCAGATTGTCTTTTGGTTTCGGGTTCGTTATAATATATCCAGCTTTCATCACATGTGACGATATCACAAATACAACATCGATTCACCTCCAAACTTCTTCGTTTTTCATCTTCCGTCAAACTATAAGGTATCATTCTAGTAAAAAGCTTTCTGACGAATGGTAATGTAAGACTTTTTGTACTTGACTCATAACGATGTCTAAAGCTATCCGGAGCAGTTCATACAGCACTTGCGTTACCTTCAAGTCGTCGTAGAAGAATGTCCTTCACGAAAACGTTTAAACTTATTCAACCAGTTATAAACAGTGAGATGAGATGGGGCTTTGGAATTAAATACCAATAGAAGTCTGTCGTTACATTGTTGTTGAGTAAGATTGCAACGAAAATCGTAATAAATCATTGATCGAAAATTTTGTATAGTCTATGTACGTTAGACACGTTTTTAAATTGCCGCCAATTTGTTAAAATAAATGACATATGAATTTATTACATATGTACAGATTTCAGACAGATTGTCGGTAATATATACAACTCCATCTATGTTATGAGTTTATAATAGTAAGTAGTACCTACTAAATTCGTAGCTACATATGCAGTATTATTAGGATAGGGTGAAAGTCATATATTCGGAAAGCCACTTCTATAAAGAAGGATTCAAAGGATCGACAACAAAAAAAAAAAATGATTTTACTAAATAAAACAAAAAATAAAAAGTTGTGTAAATGGTTTGTGTTGGGCAAATCCACAGGATTTCTTTCTGTAAAATTGTGAGTAGCGAGGAGATTTTTACATGATCTTGAAAGCCGTTACTTTGTCTTTAAGATTATTATTGAATCGCTTTGACTTTTATAGACAACCTGTATTTATTTATGAAAATATTGTTTTATTTAACATATACTTTTATTTCTGTATAGTTATGTTAATAGTTACTTAGTTCATTTAAGAATATATTCTACTAAATGATAATATCTATACGTACATTGTAAATAGATGATTCAAAATCTAAATCATAGGTATTTTTAATTAAATTGATATGAAATGTAGCTTATTGTATTGATTTTACTTTCTAGTGGAGCGATTTCTTTTTTGTTATTCAGCCAGCCCACTGCGAATATAAACTTCTAAGACTACTGCACTGTTAACCATTCATGATTTATCTGGGGCCGGTGTAACGGCGACGGGAAAAAGGACGAAACGAAGGCTACTTATTCAGAAGGAGGCGGCAACTTTTGATTTGTTACAATAAACTCACCGCCCCGCTCCGGGAGTAAGGCGGCTACGCTTCCCCTAGAGGTCGTTCAGACTTTATTGAGATTCTAAATTCAATTATGATTACAAAATAAATATGTTTATACAAATACATCGAAGTTTAAAAGCAAAGTCTAAACAATACAGTATAAAATAGTGAGCATTGATATGGCTTATTTTTTAAATAAAAATATTCGGCATCTATGGAAACGTAACCGTAGCAACATTATCTGCGTGAAACGTTAGATTATTGGTTATACTTTTTAACAAAATTCTTACCTTGATACTTCTACACTAGAACTTTCTTTTAGAGCTGAAAGTCTATAAAATAAGTAGCTAGAATCAAAATTAAAAACGAAACGTGGTTGTTTTACAACGCAGCGCCTTCCCCTCTGTTGTAAAAGAATATACAAGTAATGTGAGGATATCAAAATAAAAAAAAAGTTGGATTTATAAAATTGAGGACACATAATCTAGTAAGTACACCACAGATAACAGGAAAACAATTAAAAGTATAGTTAAAGTTACTAGCAATAAACTTTTGCACAAAATGATAGTACGAGTTGTATTTGGACCAATCCTTTGAATCGGGACAGTCCGTATCTACAGGATCGCGTGGCCGCTCACGCCATTCGCTCTCGAGTTTCGTATAAATCTGAACATTTTTCTACTAAGAGCTGAATCCAAAGAAGTTTAAAAGTTTCAAACTGTGTTGCTACATGTGATGGGGATTACCAAGTTCGAGCCCGCGCCATTTTACAGGCCGCTTTTTGTTTTACTTTCTTTTAATCTTAGTCTGAATGTAAGGGTTTGGGTGAATAATGTTTCATGTAGGGCTTCTGATTTTAATAATGTTGCTGTTCTTATTCGAGAGTTCTATGACTTAAATTGAAACTAACTTTATCCATTTTGAATTTTAACATAATATTTATACATACGCTCACGGCCGCATCCCTGAAAGGGTAGTCAGGGGTGTATTAAACGCCCACATTTTTATTCTAGTTAGAATTTGGTACCACTATTTCAGTGGTAGAGCTATGCTTAGGCACGAATGGGCCGGCTCGACCGGTGCGATACCACGGCCTCACAGAAAACCGGTTGTGAAGTAAGGCTTGCGTTGCATTTCCCCGAATTGAGTGAGGTTTCCGGAGGCCCACTTCCCCCTCCCCCCTTTTCTCTCCCCTCATCTCCTTTCTCCTTTTTTCCATCTCCTCATCCCTCCTCTCTTCTTTCCGCTCCCTGCATCCCCCATCCCTCATCACCCTCAAAGGCGGGCAGCGCACTTGCGACTCTTGAGTTGCAAGTGTCCATGGACGGCGGTGTCACTTACCATCAGGTGACCCGTCTGTTCGTCTGTCCCCCTGTAGTATAAAAAAAGAAAGAAAAAAAACCATTAACGTAAGTGAAAGCAAGCATAATTCCATCAACACTTTACAAATTTAAGGGGGTGAAATTTAGGAAAAAATATATTTGGCTACTTTTGTTGAGTACAAACTTACAATATAAAATTTGTCACTAAAATATGTCGTACTTTACAGCAATGCTGCAGAGATAATTATTTTAGTTTAGATCCTAGTTCAATTCTAATTTTTAAAAGCAATTGCTGTGCTGTGCTGTGAGGGTTATCTTCTCGTGTTTGGAAGGTATTGACCAACAATATTAAAAGATTTATAAGATGTCCAGAAAACACAACAAACAACCGAGTACCGTATAAATACAAACGGAACTTACAAATATACCTTTCTCATCATAATAATAATTAAAAAAACATAAAAGGCATCCTTGTGCTACCCTTAACTATGTGGCGCCATCTATCTTCAAACAGGAAAGCTAACTAGAAAACACCTGTTAAGAGATACTGATGATCGTAGAGAGTTGACAAATTTAAATAAAAGTGGGTCAACGGAACCTTATATATGTATTTATGATAAATATTTGAACATCTGTATGTACATATATATATAATAAATCATAATAAAAATGTAAAAAATACCAAATTTTGATAATAACTCCTTATGCACTAAAATTGCATGGAACCAGGAGTAGTTAAACTATTTTACTACTCCTACCACCACTACTACTTTTCATCAATTCACAATTCACCACTACACTTTCCACCACTACTACTTTTCATCAATTCACAAACTATTTTTCATCTTAATCGTCTTCTCAATAACCATAAAAAAACAAATTATCACCACCTCTGTGCCATTTATATTTTACGGTCTTTATTTAGGTCCTACATTTTATAATAACACAATTTATATATACATATTCTATATCTGTAGACTCGGAATACGCACTTAGTACACTCTATGAATAGAATTAGGAATGTTACAAAAATCATTACAGCACAATGCAGTTGGGGAGTGAGAAAACTTTATTTGCTTATAAGAATACAATTTACTTACACATGAGAAATGTTTACGCAAATTAAAACTAAAAATACACAAGTTAACCCAAAAACACCATTTACATTACACAGACGAATAAATACCTTATACGTCGTGGGTAATATGAAATAATCTTAGTTCGATACATTTGCTCAAATACAATTTTACACAAATGACTAATAGACGTGTCTTACATTATTCACGTTACAAATTAAACTTTTTTTCTTTCAGGTTGTAGACTTAGGGCGATTCTATTAGTATTACTTTAGTCCAGTAGATCTCTATATGATGTATATGAGGGCCAAATTAATATTAAAGAATAATTTTGATTGTATGTTTTTTTTATTATAACAAAAATAATAAACTTTCTATTGTAGAGATGTTTTTAGCTGAATTCAGGAATAAATACTGTACCAAAGTAAGCAAATAAGAAAAAAAAAAGAAATTATTATTGTCATTATATAATATATTTATATACATAAATGTAAACGGAACTAAATAATTAAACAACTCAAACAATATCAATACTCTTAAACTGACAAAATCTGTTAATTTGTTTGATTGGGCTTCAAGAAGATTACCACTTCTCAATAAAACGTAATCCTTTTCCGACCCAAACAAAACAATCGTACGAACTAGAAGCCCCCGCAATCCATCAGGGCCGACACATCTCGGAACAATTAAAATCGGATCCCGCCGAACGAGAAAGTCAAACCCCAGGCACTAAGCTTAAGATAATTGCTGAAGATTGTCTCCATCTTAAGCCATTGCCGAAGTTTAAAGAATTGACTACAGTTATCTCAGTTCGAAATTGGCGCGGGTTAAAGTGGGTAGGCAGCAATTAAACTTAGTGATCCAGAGCTCTGTTCGGCCGTGGTGCTCCTAATGCTAGCACTGTTTGTTTTAACTGATGGATCTGGGGAATTGGAATCATATCAGAGGGCTTAGCTGTTGATGACAAAAGATTAAGTGTTTTAATGTGTCTTAGAGCTAAAGTGGTATTACTTTGAAGGGATCATAGTTTGAATTTAGTTTATTGTGATATAAGCAGTTCGAGTTATAAGTATACCCTGACTTATTTGAGTTATTGCTTATATTCCCTAATCCATCTATACAAGCAATATCTCTTCCATTCCCTTACTATTCTCCTAACTCCTAACTCCCAAAAATGTCCGGATGATGGCGACAGGCCTGCCTGCAATTGTGTGCGAGTATGTATGTATGTAAAAAAAAAATAGGATGAAAACTTCAATCAAGGGTGACATTTAATAAAAAAATCTGTTATATCTTTAGGAATTAAATAGTTACAAATGAAATAACCAATATATTTATTGTTCTTTTATGTATTCTATCTTTAGATGGATAATAAAGTGCTCTATCTATCGAAATAACATATCTGACAGTTTTCAAATTAGAAAACATCTCACCGAGGCATTTCCTAAATACAAAATAGAGTTTATGTCTATAAAGAATAGCATTTTTGGTTTATACATTCCGAATAAAGTCAAAACAGTTAAGAACTACGAAAAGAGTTTCTTACAGAGATGCAATTGAAATATAATTCAGTGTTGACTAAAGGCCGGTACAAAGAGAAGTGCTGAATGTAAAACGATTCGTCATAATAAACCGTTCCCATTCCATATTAATAGAACTCCTGGAGATTACCAAAAACAGCTTGCAGCAAGCCTTTCCCTGCCTATGAAAGCGGCCACCATTATTTGAGAAGAAACTTAATGAGTCCTTTTGAAGTCTTCTCCCTTTTGTTTGAGTTTTCCAAGGAGACGTCAGAATTAACTGCGTGCCTCGTCGTCTCGGTAATTACCAATAAGAACCTCCCCTCCCCGCCGTCCGCCTCACCCCCTGTCAATTACTTCTGGTTTGAAAACCCTGTTAAACGTATTTTATTGGCAGTACAATTCCCTTTCCGCTTGATGGAGTTATGACTTTGTATTGGTATTTAAAATTCTGAGGTCGATCGTAGGCCGTTGTAATTGAGCGTCTTAGTAGCGTAGGCTGCAGCTGGTATACAGAAAGAAAGAAAAAAAAGGAAGAAAAAAAAAAGAAACAAACGAAAGCTATTTGTCAACAGAATCCTGAACGGCAATTGAAAAATAAAAATCTAAAAATTTATAAATTATAACTTATTAAGTAGCAATATCATTATACGGGACTGGTGACCCAACTAGGCCCAATTGTGGCCTGCAATAAGCTCAATTCAAAGAGAGTATTAATTGTTTGCTATGAGACTAAAAATAAATAACCAATAAAAGCTTATCTGTGAATTTCTGTTTGCCCTTGCCCCATAGCGACTTGATCAATTTCTTTATCAGTCAAGTAGTTAAGATATTATTGCCAAGACCAACATTCACTAGACACTGCACACTTTAATTTTGCAAACCGTTAAGGTGAAAGATTGGCAGCTATTTATTAATTGAATTTCCAGATCTATTCAATCTTTCTAGATTAGTTGTAAAGAGTAATTTTGACACAGAATAACAAGTTTCCGTAGTGTAGCGGTTATCACGTGTGCTTCACACGCACAAGGCCCCCGGTTCGATCCCGGGCGGAAACAGATAGCTCTTTTTGCAATAAGATTCGATACCAAATATGAAGAAGATAACATAAAGTAGTCAAATTATTCTTAGAAAGTTATTTATTGTAATAACTAAATACGAAAACGTAGTTTTAAGGTACATATGTATGAGATAAATTCACACAGCGTCTCTAACGCTCACTTTTTGGCAACAATAATTTAGTCCTTACGTAGCAGGGGGCTATGCTACTGACGTCATTCGCTCGCGCATGCTACGGACTGTTTATAGGTTGTTTCATAAAGGTGTGGTCAAATTTAGGAAGCATTATGTGTAGTCGATAAATAGTTCACAATAATTTAATACCTTGAACAAATCTTTTTTATTTCCAGAAGTACTTCTTCTGGTGTGGGTACACATTTCTGAACAACATATCTACTATGAATTTCATTGTCTTTATCAAGAATTATATTTTGTTTTGTATACATTTTCAGATAAATACCTAAAGTTTAATTAAGGTCAACCCTCTCTCTTACAAGTTATTACTTTTATAGATAACACCCTTCACCTACGTTTATGCTCACATAGCGTCCTTTCCATCAGGCAAAGTGGAGTCACTATGGTAGGTAATATATAGAAAAAATATATCAAATCCTAGTAGTTCCTGAGCTTAGCGCGTTCAAACAAACTAACAAGCTCTTCATCCTTGGTATACGCAAAGTCGAGGAAAATGTTTCTTCGTACTTTATATCTAAATTCTAGAATTTCCTTTTTTTACAAACTTTAATTACATTTGGTTATAATGTACATGTGACATTTTATTCAATAACTTGTATATATATACTGTCTGATAGATATTCATGTATTGTGATATAATAGTTTCTGTTTAAATTAATGCTATACTCAATTCAGTCACAAATGCATTAAAAAGTTCATGTTTCAACAAAAATTCTACATCAAAACGAGCATTATTCAATCATTTGGTTGTACCACCTCGAATCAACGTTGACAAATTTCACATACAACCTATGAAAATATTGTGTAAACTTAATAAATTAAACTAGCCGACCGGCCGCCGCCACCGCCATAATTGTTTTAAAAGTCTGAATATTTTTAAAAGTAATTGATTGCTTGTTAACTCTGAATTTAAATTGATCACTTATGTATATTTCATAGCTACGAAATTATGTTTTATGAAAAAAATAATCTTTATGAGTAAATAAGTAATTAAAACTTGACTGATGTTGACAGTAATGAAAAATCTTTACAATATGTAGTTGAATTTAATTTAAAATTTCTAACCCTTGGGAATAGTAATTTTTATGGATAAAAGATATGTATCCCTAGTAACGTGTAGGAATTGGACTTTCATCTATCAGACAGTGTGTATCATTTTTTACAAGGGTATCAAATAAATTATCATCTTCTTCAGTAACAAGACAACACAAAAAACAATAAAGACCATGATTACAAAATGACTATGAAACTTTAACAGTTCAATCATCTTGTAACATTTTATGTAGACTACGGGAAATGTATTTTAAATACGTATTTTAAATCTAATAATAAAACACTGCGGAGCATACCATACCTACACAGACCAACTGTCTGTGTATCTTGTTCAGTTTTTCATTCTGATAAGTCTGATAACATTAAGGGATCTACCGATGCGTTAAATTACTAGTATGTGTGTATGACGACTGAACTTCAATGTAAAGTTTAGCGAGAATTGTTTAGACCTACCATTATGATGTTGTTATCTTCGTGCTGGGGTGATCACTACTCTCAGTAATGAGGAACACGAAGCAAGGAGGGGGATGATATTGTTGTTTAATTCAATTATATATTTTTTATTTTTTTATTACAAACTATGGTCTAGTTTTGTGGCAATGATCCCGACTGCCGAGCGAGAGAATGTGGATTAGATTCTCGCGTCAAACTAAAATTTATGTGGTCCACACATTTCATGATTGTCTCGAGTGGGTATTTATGCTCGTTTTTTGTTGTTGTAAAGTCCCCTCGTTCCTGGTTTCGATTCCCATCATAAATCAGTGACCTATGTCCTATTTCCATTCCTAGCGCAGGATTTTTCTATAAAAACAGAAAAAAAAAGTTCATATTTCCTATACTACATCGGAAAAGAACAAAGACAAGTCCAGGAAGAAAGTGAACAAGTAATCCATTTCGCTCGTATGTGTTATGATTACTTATGATAGTTAATAATAATAATAATAATAATATATTCTTTATTGTACACCAAACAAATACACAGAAACAGAATTATATAAAAGAACAAGAAATGCACAATGGGCGGCCTTATCGCTAAGAAGCAATATCTTCCAGGCAACCTTAGGATGGACAGGAACGTGATGAAAGACGTGGGTTTTGGTGTAAAAATATAAAGTGGAGCTTCATGGATGCATAAATATAATAACGTTTGTATAATACATACATACATATATATATAAATATAAACAAGATATATATACCTACATACTTAAACATTTACATAGATTACTTAATTATATCTATAATAAATTAAAAATGTATATATGATTGATGTGCTGGATTATTCTAACAGATAATGTTGCATTACCATTTTTTTGAATGATGCTAAAGTTCGCGCTTGTTTAATAGATAGTGGTAGTGTATTCCAAAGGCGATATTCTGTGTACACCACTTAGTCACGGCAGGTGGTACCAGTGCCAATTACTATATGAATTTACGGCACTTACAAGTGTTTGTAACTTAATGGGAAACTGTCAAAGAAAGTCTGTGCTGATCGGTGAAAGATTGGAATTCACTACCAGGGCACGTGTTTCCTTGTCGTTCCTTGTCTTTTTCGCGGGGCGTGAAAAAGCATCTCACCAGGCCGCCATAGTGTGGGTGACCATACTACATTGACTAGACATGCAAAGAGGATGGTGACCACCACTCTTGGACTCCATTTATTGCTTACCATCAGGCAAAGTGGAGTCATTATGGTAGGCAAAAAAAAAAGTATAATTATTAAAAATATATAAAACCCGACTGCATTATATTATTATATTATATATATTATGCATTATAGTAGTAGATACCCTGTGCTATTAACATCATTCAAATGCATCATTCAAATACATCCTTCATAAGTACAGGCTCAATATATAAACTTCATTTATTCAATTTCTCAATTTAATATTTTTTCTTTGACACTCCATAGACTAGTCTATTGTTTGACGACGAAACACAATACATATATATGTAAATACATATATTTACATCGAAAAACATAACTCTCCTTGGGCAGTTGAGCATACATTCATATATATGTATGTGTCCATGTCGTCTACAATCGGAACAATATATCGAGATATGTATTCGTTAGCCTTAAACTGGTATCTAGTATTATAATAAACAACACCAACTTTACAGATTATTTCACATTTATTGTCCAAATATTTTCCCTCTCATAGCCATTCGTAGAAAGGGGGAGTACCGCGACAAGCTTGCAATAATCCGCTAAATTGGTTTTATTCTTATTATTAGCGTTCATTTTCTTGTTTGTTACTTTTTAACGGCTTTGCCCTTTTCACTGAACAAGTCACAACCAATAATTAATATAATAAGCAATAGTTTTTTTGAAGTACTGACTTCCAGAAGTGACTTTCAGAAGTACGCAAAACCGGTGAGTTTTTATAAAGCTCTTAAAGTAATATGTGAGGATAGAAACTATTGTCTCTGCCTACCTCGCTTATGTATTCATACAGTATTAACAGAAGGTAGGTAGGTAGGTACTGAAATGATACAGAAGCCACCATGCTGCCTCTGCCACTCTGTCGAATGTTGTGGACTTGAGTTTAGATGTTAATGTATTTATGTAATTGACAGAATCCGATTCCGGAAAATCAACTGTGTCTGAGATTAGCATGAGCCACCCATGATTTTAGTTTTTAATATTAAACTACTACCCTATTGCTTCAAAAAAAAAAAAATAATTAAAGATAGCCTGGTGCGCATTCGTATGTCATGGCACTCGAACTAGATTTCAATAAAAACTTGACGTCTGCAACAAATCGAGTTCAATTCTCGTCTGGGTGTTTTTTTATGTACGTTGTTTAGGTTTATAACGTTGAAGGTTGTCTTATTAAAAAGAAGAGGTAGTAACAAGAGACCGTCAGCATAAAACGATTGTAGATACTAAAGAACAAGGTAGGCCCTGCGGCTAAAGAGTAAAACTAGAATCGTGTGAAGAATGATTGGCACTCCACTACTGTGCGCTTTTCCAGTAGCTTTTTGCCTCGCACCAGCCTGTGGAACACATTGTCGCCTGCCGTATTTCGCAAGTACGTTAGCGGCCTGTTAGGTTTTTAGGTAGGAGTACTATTTTCTTGAAAGTTCAAAGGACGTACTGCCCGGAAACAGTGGTAGAGACCGTTTTTCTGTGAGATTGACTTGATGAGATTTGACACGAATCTCACAGAAAAACGGTTGTGAAGCAACCCTTGCATTGAATTCCCCCTGAAATAAGTGAGGTTTCCGGAGGCCCAACTCCCCCTATCCCTTTTCCTTTCCCTCACGCCCTTCTCCTCTTTGCCATCTCCTCATCCCCTTCTCTTCTTTCCCCTCCCCACACTCCCCCATCTCTCATCACCCTCAAAGGCGAGCAGTGCACTTGAGTTGCAAGTGTCCATGGACGGCGGTTGTCACTTACCATCAAGTGACTCGTCGTCGTCTGTCCCCCTATAGTATAAAAAAAATGAATACAAAAAGCGGCAATTATATATACATATATATATTTCTTTATTATATAGGACAGACGAACATACGGGTTCCCATTCTTGTCTAAGCATGGCTTTACCACGATAAATAATTAAAAAATCAAATATAATATTTACAGCAGTTGCTTGTAAGTTGTATATATTAGAATAGAATAGAATATACTTTACTAGCGGACCCGACAGACGTTGTCCTGCATGATATTTCAAGCGATTAGGATCAATATAGATAAATAACCTAGATACCGACTGCAGCGCCATCTGCCGGGCTGATTTGTGAATCTAAACCATTCCCAGATCCCCTTGAACACACACAAAAAATTTCATCAAAATCCGTCCAGTCGTTTGAGAGTAGTTCAGTGACATACACACTCACAGAAGAATTATATATATAAAGATTGTACACCTTGAAACAAAAATTTACAATATTTATACAAAAAAGAAATATATAATGAGCGGCCTTATCGCTAAATGCAATTTCGGCCACGCAACCTTACGATGGACAGAAAAGAACAAGATACAAAAGAACATACGGGTAATTTAGGTGTAGAAAGAAGAGAGAAAAAAAGCATTTTATGGAGGATGGATCAAATTTAAAACTAGGTACTTATATATATATGTATATAACTTACATTAATTCATTCATAGTCAATTCGTTATATTTATTACCTATATAAAGTAGCAGAAAAACTTATATTTAAAATTAAATTATATATACATATATATATATAAATAAATAAACATACGTACATACAATTATATATAAATATATAAACATACATATACGTAAACATATATACCATGGGTATATTAGATCTATATAGATATATTAGATAAAAAGTATAAATGAGATATAAAAAAATATACTAGGAAGCTAAGTAATCGTATAATTTTTCACCATTTTCTTAAATGTGGCCAGCGATTGGGCACGTCTAATATGTGAAGGTAAAATATTCCATAGGCGTACAGCCTGTAAACTAAAAGATAGGTAATAGTACTTGGTTGAATGAGGATTGAAAAGAATATTATAAAGCATATTATATATAAAGCACATATTTCACAAGGCATAAGACTAAACCGACCAGAACAGTGCATCTCTAGACACATTATTCTTCTATTCAATAGAAAACACTACATAAATAAACTTAAGAATAATAAAAGACAATAAAACATTTGAATGTAATTAAAACAAAAAAATGGCCTCAAGAATAATGTATTCGACTTGTAAAACAATCCGAAGAGAAGAGTTCCATAGGTTTTTCGTCGTACATGTGAAGCGTTTTAAAAATAAAACAATCACAGGTGACTCCCAAAAGTTCACATAATTAATTATGACCTTTGTAGTCTGTCATCTGTCGAATAATATTACATTACATTTATAGACGTAAAATACTTCTGATCCAAAAACACAGACACACACACACACCGTCCTACAGTATTCAAATTTAATTAGCTAGCTATCATCAGCTCGAGGCCAGACAGATTCCCGCCCACTAATTATAAATAGGGGTTAAATAATTCTTATAATAATTAGTATATTAGACAGACAGAATAGGAATATGTTTTAATATTCAAACATGCGATCAATTAGGATAGCGATGACAACTGTGTACTCCAAATTAATTCAATTTATGTATACACCTACTAGTGTCTCTCCCAATCATTTAGACTCACTCCAAGGTTGCCTGGAATTGGCTGTATTTATTAACAAGTTCGCTCTTTATACATAAATAGATGTGACCTGCCTTAAATTTTATTATAGATATGTTCTAAAGCATTGAAGACTGACATTTCCTTAATCGCTGCCTTGGGTTACCACCATACGTTACTAGCTAAAAGTTATTATAGAATATTTACAAAAAAAAAGTGATTAATTTGCGACTTTCGTGACACAAAATATTCACCACTTTACACTATTAATTTTAGTCCTTGTTTAAAAAAATTGTATGTATTATAATTTAAAACTGGAATCATCACGTTAGCTTATCTATTCGATAAAAAAGTAAGGGTACCGTAAACAATCCAATTTACATGTAATTAACAACAAGAGTGAAGCGAGCCCCTGCTGAGTAGTGGCCTCTACCGCTCTGCGAAGAGCGACACGAAGAAGAATAACAAGTATAATTTTGAAAACGAATGTAACTAACTTCTCCGAGCTTATCGTGATAAATTGTAAATAGTTGGATCTTACATCTCCTAAGTTTCCACTACAGAGGCGGAATATTTTCTTCTTATGAAAACCAGACGAGACCTTGGGTGCAATCAATTTCGTATTTCCGAACCGATACGACCTTCAAACCTTCAAGAAAAGAGCGTACTCCTACCTAAAAGACCAGGAACGCACTTGTGACTCTTGAGTTGCGGGTATCCATGGGCGGCGGTAGACACTTACCATCAGGTGGCCCGTCTGCTCGTTTGCCCCCTATCGCATAAAAGAATTGCATTTAAGAATATATTGAAATCAATTAAAAATAGATATAGAGAGAGAGTTAGAATCATTATGTCCCTATTCTTAAACATAAGGAGGAGAGAGAGAGTTGAATTAGAAAAATCCCCTTTTCTTCCTACTTTTATAATCGGAAAGATGAGTCGTCGCCAGCTATGAAAGAGATTGCACAGACCCAACAAAAAATTGTCACAATGAGGTAAGAAGGTGATACTGATGATGCTGATGTGTTCACAATGCAATGTTAATGAACATGATACAAGTAATAGGAAATTCGTGATAAGCAGAGCCACGGAGATAGAAACCTGTGCAATAAATATTTGCTCTCGCTGATAACATGATGCATGCTTGCCGTAGATATAGTAACTATAACGCTCAGCAAATCGGGACTTAGTCGCGTTAGTATTTATAAGGTACAACTTCTTTCTGTTTACCCGACGCGGTCTCACGGCCGTTGCCATTCGATCAAAGCGTCGGGTAAATATAAAAGCACTGTACCCTATAACATATTAACCCGATTTAGTTCCGTACACATACATATATATATGTATATACATACTGTATAATGGTCTTGAAAGTATAATACTACAAAATAATTTACGTCAGCTTACAATAGTTTTTGTAAAAGTTTCAATTTCTGGATTAATAGGCTGTTAATTTAATTTTGAAATAGGCAAACTTTTTTGTCATTTAAAAATGCAATACCTGATATAGCGGCATTTCTTTTATTTATTTTTTAAATTTGCACATGTACAGATATGGATTCAGTGATTTGGGGTGCTTCTGCGGTACAATCAAAACGATGGCCCATCCCATATCGTGCCCTGCGTGTCCAATAGCTGCATGCAAAAACATTTAATGTAATTGTTTGACGTATTATAAAATGTTTGAAGGTTTCAACCTTATTATTCAAATTTCCGTAGTGTAGCGGTTATCACGTGTGCTTCACACGCACAAGGCCCCCGGTTCGATCCCGGGCGGAAACAGGTCATATAAAGATTAAATTTTTTTGTAGTTAGATTATCAGGTACGAGTAATTTATGGATAGCTTTAAAGACAGTAGTCGTAAAAAACAAGTAAATGCTATTGCATTTACTTGTTTTTTAATATATCTTATGCCGTATTCGTACATAATATAAACAAGTATAGTACATAATTATTATATTGAAATATATTTAGAAATACGGTTTCAAAACATTTTTGAGTTTGGTTTTATTTATATTATTAAATCAGATCCAACAGGGATGCCCTCAAACGAAATCAAGGACAACAAAGAAACCGAACTCCTTAACAATTAGCTAGTCATGATTTATTTTTCTACAACGCACATAAAAATAAAATTCAAAAAACACTTTTTTCAGAGCAAACCATGAAATACACGAATGAGATAAAACCTGAAAAAATATATTGCGTTATTTTAGCGAGAGAGCCGGAGGTTGTAGTTGGGTTTTTTAGCCAGTTGCGTGCACTTGAAACCCTCTGAATTTACCTCAGCTGAGAGGCTCCGAGGGACATTTCTGTATAATACTTACAAGTTTATCGCTGTTGTGCTTCTTGGGCTGCGACAATTGATGGACTGAAAGTAAGAGTTATTTTAGTAAGCAATTCTTGAAATGCCTGGTTCCTTTGACTGCATTTTTAAGGTTCTGTCTACGTGTTTATTTCATTCTTAGATTTTCTCAAAATGTGAAATTTAAACCTCTGTATGTCGAGACCCCTTTTCTTAGTAATGCGCAGAAGTATCAAGTTTAAATAAATGTATGATCCCTTGAAGCTGTAAATATATGCTTCAAATTAAAATCTGTAGAGCTCTTACCACTGCACAAATAAAGTATAACATCTGATAGAAAGTTTATTGTTTATATCACATATTAATGTCTATTGCCTTTCAAATTTTGAAATTACGACGAGAAAATTTATCGTGTCTTTCCACGTTCATATTTATCGACTAGAACACTGATTGTGCATGCACATATATTTTAATACTGACATGTTTTATTATTCTGTATCTCACCTCTCATTGTCATTGTTAAGGGTAGGTGCACTGAGTAAATCGCAAGAGAGATGGTGCTAGTTTCTTTTCCAGCCTGCTGCTTGTCTGACGCCAGCCTTTCTGGGAATGTAGTCATAGTAAGACGGGAAAGAAGGAAGAAAGGAAGATTTGTTGAAAGAAAAAAAAAGTGAAAGGGACTTGGTGTAAGGAATACCACAAGTCTTGGATGAGAAAATGGATCTGAGACTGCAATAAAATCCAGAGTCGTGTACCCGACTGTTCTTAACTTTCTGTGATTGGAGATGCAAAAAGAACAGGAACATCTACTGTCTACTGTTATGTATGTATAGCAATTAATTTAAGACTAGCTGTGCCCGCGAATTCGTTCTTCTTCGACTTCCTTTGTGTTTATGTCGAAAAATAACAGTATGTCGCTTAAAATACCCTTAGCATATGCTGAATAGGGAACACCAAGTATCCGATTTTTTATACTGTATTAATAGTAGCAATGAAACTACAAATATATTATTTTATTTTGCTTACACGCTAATCACTATGTCCATTCCAATGATAAACCCGACCAACGACATAGTTTGATACACCAAACTTCAATGCATTGCGTTTGTTTGTTATTAGTTACAACAACGTAACGTACTTTTAGTACACATTTTATTGCAACTTTGCGAGAATGAAAAGGATAAGTACGAAAGCTGAATTGAAAGAAACAATCGTTGGTTTAAAGTGTAATAATGATACTGTAAGTAATTATTACACTTTAAATAAATACTTCTCGTACAAATAGAACTACGGCACTCATCGATTTTATAGTATTTTTATATTTTTGAAAGTAGAGTTTTATTTTTTTATCTATACTTGAAAGATACAACAATTTTCTTATTAAAAATTAATAAATTTCAATAAAACAAACAAGTAAAAGTAAGTAGAAAGAACTATGGGCACGATTCTAAGGTAATATAAATGCATCAGAAACGTTTTTGATATATAATAAAGCATTAAAACAAATAAATAGGTACTATATTAAACAAATATATCATCAAATTGATTGAGGCTTTCGCGGCCGATTGATGACTCGTTGGCTTTATTCGGGTCTAAAGCGCTGTCCGCGTATTTCTCTCACCAACGGCTGAACTGAACTGAACGCTGTCGACGTTGGTGAGAGAAATACGCGGACAGCGGACAGTCTCCTAATATAGGAAGCAATTCCAACATACGACGGCCTTTAGACCCGAATAAAGCCAACGAGTCAAATATAATATCAGCCTGCATTAAACTTCCACTTTTTCAGATACTATCTTATAAGCGATATAATACCTTATATGCCATTCTTACTATCAAAGTAATTCGAATAACACCATACATGTTAAAATCTATCAAGTCGTCTAGACGTGACAGAAAAGGGACTGCGAATATCCACAAAAATTAACCTCCTCCTTGAGCAGTGCTGTTAAAATAAACAGACTTCAACAGATAGTGAAAGACCCATTTAAATTCTAGAAGCATTTTTCTCATTATAAAGTTTCTCTTTATGTGCATATATCTCCTTAGCTCTTGAAAACGTACAAGCGAGGTGCGTTATTATGAGGTGGTGAAAACAATACATAGACATACAGTTACAGCAATTGAGGGTTTATGCTGTTACTTATTGAACGATTACGTTGTCTATCTCTGGAGGTCTTCATCAGATCCTTATATATTGTATACAAGAATCTTAAAAATATGCATTGCTAACTAGAAAATTGCATCCTATTCGGATCAATAAGAAAACCTGAACATAGAAAGGTCAGGTCAGGAAGGAAGGGTCACTTGTTTAACTACTATTACTTTAATCATCTGCTTAATATATGTAAACAATAATTTCTCATTACCTACAATTTGTTGGGTCTGAGAAACGTGCATGGTGTTTCTGTTACTTTATTATATATATATATATATATATATATATATATTAGCCTACAATAGTGACTCCACTTTGCCCGATGAAAAGCAATAAGTGGAGTCAAAGAGTTGTGGTCACCATCCTCATTTAACCGCAAGGCCGCCTTAGTTACGCTCTCGATGTAATCGCGCGGATTGAGATCCCGGCAAATGTCCATAGCTAGGATACTAAGCCTATCCTGTAGTAGCAGTTGAGTGTTCTGAAGAGTAGGAAGGGGAAGGAATGGAATGACAACTACTTTGTCACTCTAAAACTAACATGTTGTAACATCTAAAATGGTGTCCAACAATCGTGCGCTGAATTGGTAGCGCAGCGTCGTCGCTTCGGGTGGTGAAAACTCACGGGCCAGTAAATAGTGATGTGTCGATTGATGCACTTAACTCCTATAATATATATTTTGATTAGTTATATGTATTTCAGTGGTAGAGCCATGCTTAGGCACGAATGGGCCGGCTCGACCGGTGCGATACCACGGCCTCACAGAAAACCGGTTGTGAAGTAACGCTTGCGTTGCATTTCCCCGAATTGAGTGAGGTTTCCGGAGGCCCAATTCCCCCGCCCCCGTTTTCTCTCCCCTCATCTACTTTTTTCCATCTCCTCATCCCTCCTCTCTTTTTTCCGCTCCCGGCATCCCCTATCCCTCATCACCCTCAAGGCGGGCAGCGCACTTACGACTCTTGAGTTGCAAGTGTCTATGGACGGCGGTGTCACTTACCATCAGGTGACCCGTCTGTTCGTCTGTCCCCCTATAGTATAAAAAAAAAAAAGTTAGAAAAATAAATATACTAAAGGTAAAAAGTGATAGACTTCCTACAGTTTGCTTTCATAATTTACTTTTCTCTTCTGAAAAGTGAAAGAATTAGCTACACAAACTAATAGAAAATACCTAGCGATAAACTTAACAGTGACTATTTTACTTTGTACCTGACTGCGCAAGAAGTAATGTTATGTTTTTCGTTGGTTTATGTATGTATGAATGTATAATTGAGTTTCTTTATGACCTTCTACAGCCTCTCGATGATTTAATAAATTTCGACATGTTAGGTGTCATTTAACAGTGGGAGTGACATATCATATAAGATCTCAAGATAACATTGAAAGTGAAAGTTTATAATGCAGTCGGGTTTAATATTTTTATTTATTTGTTTTTTGACTTATTGCACATATTGTACAAAGGCGGAGTTAATGCCTCAGGCATTCTCTCCCAGTTAACCTTGGGGTGTGGCAAAAATAAATGGTAGTAGGTGCAAATAGGTGAGAGAGGTACCAGTTTAATTATTATAAAATATGATCTAATTATATACATATATTACTACACTATAAAAGTCTGGTAAATATGTACTAACGGTGTGAAATTTCTGCCAACTGATTATACAGGAGGTCACGTATCCTCCTCTTAAAAGTGAAGCGGTTAGTGGACATCCTGATTTTGAGTGGTAGCGCATTCCAGAGTAGGACTGATTGGACATAGAAGGAAGAGTTAACAAAGTCAGAGTTATGAGGGGGACATAAGAGAAGATTGTTGTAAGTGGAACAAAGATTTCTATCGCGATTTGACGATAAAAACCGAATGTAGGGAGATAAATAAGATAGTGGAGACGGAGAGTTAAGAAAAGAGAAGAGGGAAGTTAATGCTTGAAGATTTCGGCGTTGGCGAATAGGGAGCCATTTTCACTCGGAGCCTAAAGCAGACACGTGGCCATACTTGCGAAGATTGAAAATAAATCGAATGCAGTTATTAAGCAGACGGTCTAGTTTGTTGAGAAGGTCTGCATTCAGGTCGAAATAGAAAATATAATTAAAAAAAAATATATAAAATAATGAAATTTTTCAACCGTAGCAAACTGTAACAGCAACAAATTAAATGATGTATAGGATCGAAGTCAGTTGTGAGAACTACTGTAGTTGATTTTGCCGTTCCACGAGAACCAAAAGTTTTATAAACCAAGAAACAGCTGAACTAGTTCCTTGTTGATGTATCGGTGCTTGGCAAACTCTAAATGTTGTTTGCGAACTTTCCTACTAAACTTTAAAGTGTTAATTATTTTGATTTAATTTATAACCGAACTAACTTTCCCTTCCTCATGTGGACTTACTTATTTAAGGGCCAAATTCGATTTGATGAGACTGATTTTAAACGTTAGTAACGTAACCTAAGTAATTTCACATTTCTCTATTTTAAAACCAACTTCAAAAGAGGATGAGGTTTTATGTAAAATCGTATGTATTTTGTGTGTCCTCCACAAAGTGTCGACCGGTTATCAACATTATAGCTAAATAAGGATTTGAACATAGGATACCGGGGAAATTCCGAATAAGCTTTAAAATTGAACGTTTTTATTTTTTTTTGTTTATACTATAGGGGGACAGACGAACAGACGGGTTACCTGATGGTAAGTGACAGCCGACGTCCATGGACACCCGCATCTCAATAGTCGCAAACGAAAACCTCACTCATTTCGGGGAAATGCAACGCAAGCGTTACGTCACAACCGGTTTTCTGTGAGGCCGTGGTATGGCACCGGTTGAGCCGGCCTATTCGTGCCTAAGCATGGCTCTACCACTGTTAACATGATTGTGCGCAGTGGATAATTATTTAACGTATTTCGCAAATACTGTTATAAATGTATGTGTAAAGTTGATCAAAGTACCGCCGCCAGTGCTAACAAAAATAAAGACTAAATGCAGAAACGCATAATTACTAATATTTGCAACACATAGAAGTGTCCGAGTTCCCGTCGATTTACTCGTAATCGTAAAACAATTGATGCAATCGATCGAAATAAAAAGAGTAAACGAATACCGATGAAGTCACGATTTATATACATTATGTTTATTGCGATCCCTTGCGTATAAATCGATTGATGTCACGTCACTAGTCCAAAACAAATGAATTGTATGTAAATGAAGGGGTGATTAGTACGCGGCAGAGCGGCGGTGGGCGATCGAATTATACTTAACGAGCCTCGCTGATTGTGGCGATGCGTTTAATGCCCACTAGTGCGCAGTGGACAAACTATTGTGTGGACGAATGGGAGTAGCTGCGGTGTTTTGTCAACTTTGTTCATATTCAATTTCCTTTCCAGCAAATGTATATATATATATGTATATATATACAGTCGTGGTCAACTAATTAAGGACATTCAAGATAGTGGACAGCAATAACCGGCTATGTACATATAAATATAAAACCCTGTTGATTTCTCAGTAACTATTATTTGCATAATTTGATCGAATTATTATACTATAAATGGCTGTAAATAAAAGATTAAATAAATATAAAAAAGTGTTTAATATCAAAGGTTAACCATGTATTCAATTTAAGGTACAATTCTGTAGCTGGACATTTAATTAAGAACAGTAAAGTAAAATGAAAAATAGAGTTAAACAGAACTAATAATCTGCAGTATTTCAATTTCTTTAACAACTTCATTTTATTACGGGTAAAATCAGTACCCAGTAGCAAAACCTTTGTTAGTAATTACCGCTTGACACCGATGTGGCATAGACATTATCAGTTTCTGACATATTTCAACAGGAATGTTTGCCCATGCCTCACAAAAAGCTTCATTAAGTTCATCTAAAGTTGTGGTACGATAAATGGCAACTTTTTTCTTAATTTCGTGCCAAAGGTGCTCGATTGGGTTGAAGTCGGGGCTATTTGCTGGCCAATCTAGCACTGATACCGACTGTCTGTTAAGAAACGACTTGACTGAACGGGCTGTATGTTTTGGGTCGTTATCATGCTGAAAAGTCCATATAATAGGAAGATGTTCCTCAGCATAGGGAAGCATAGTTTCTTCTAATATTGCCTTGTATTGATGTTGGTCTAAGTTACCCTGAACTTTCCTCACAGGTCCCACTCCACGTCCAGAAAATGATCCCCACATTTTAATGTTTCCTCCGCCATGTTTCACCTGCTTTTTTGTGAATCTTGGATTCATTTCCGCTTTTACAGGACGCCGTACGTATTGCCTTCCATCTGAAGAAATCAAATTAACCTTGGTCTCGTCAGAGAATAATACATGTTGCCATTGGTCGTAGGTCCAATGTCCATATTTACGTGCAAACGCCAAACGTGCATTTCTATGCTCTTTCTTTAACAACGGTACTTTGCGAGCCACTCTTCCGAACAACCATGCTTCTACCAGACGTCGTCGAACTGTCCTCGCTGATACACTGACTCTTTCGTCTGCCCCAAACACTTCATGTTTAATTAAAATAGAGCCTAGAAACGGATCTTTCTTAGCTAACCTGGTTATCATTCTATCTTCTTGCGGAGTTGTTTTTCTCGATCTTTTTTTTCTGGGCACATTTAAAGTTGTGTTATTGCGCCTGAAATGTTGCACTGCATTGCATACCATAGTTTTTGAACAATTTAAATATCCTGCTATCCTTTGGTATGACCAACCACGCTCGACAAACTTCATGATAATTTTTCGTAGTGTAGTTTATTTTTGCCCATTGTTCTTCAAAATAACTCTCAAAACTTGAAATTACAAATCTAGATTGCCGCCAAAACTACCACAAAGAATAGGAGAAGAAAGAAAATAATAATTGAGATTCAGATTTTGAAACTAGAACGCAATATCTCAGTGTCCCTAATTAAATGGCCAGCCAGCATTCTTTGAACAAATAGCACTGTGATCATCTATCAGCTATACTGTAAAGAGGTTTAATGTTTAAGAAGTTGTTATTGTTTGTATAATTAGGCACATAAATGACTAATTATACTTACATGTAAAAGATGTGGAATATTGTTTAGACTCGTTGGAAAATAAAAAATAAATTCACAATTTGGATTAACTAGAGAGTGTCCCTAATTAGTTGACCACGACTGTATATAGAATAGTAGTAGTATATTTATTTCAAATGATATAAATGAAAAATATTAATAAAAAAAGCTTTTTTTTTATGCGATAGGGGGCAAACGAGCAGACGGGTCACCTGATGGTAAGTGACTACCGCCGCCCATGGACACCCGCAACTCAAGAGTCACAATTGCGTTGCCGGCCTTTTAGGTAGGAGTACGCTCTTTTCTTGAAGGTTTGAAGGTCGTATCGGTTCGGAAATACGGCAGGCAACAATTTGTTCCATAAGCTGGTAAGCGCACAGTGGTGGAGTGCCAATCGTCCAGGTGATGGGGATGGATATTTTGTCGCGTACGTGACGCGCGGACGTAGCTTAAAAGCGTCTTAGTGCAGTGTTGCAAAATCTACACCATATATCTATAAGATCTCTTCTACGCAAAAGAAAATAATGTAGGTACCTCATTACTAGACCATATTGTATACATCGAACTCCGGAGCTTAATGAAAATCGCCACTAACAGCATTCCCAAAGTTTTGGAATAAGATCTCAAATGAAACAGTGTATGCTTTACAACTAAATAAAATAGCTCGTCGTGTGCTAAAGTTTTCACTAATTTGACAAGACTTGCTTAATTATTAGATTAAGTATATTCTTGAGACTGGATAAAATTTTACTAGTTGATTGTGTTTTTATGTGTAAGTTCCCTGCGAGAATAGCAATCTCTGTGTCTACTTTATAATGTTGAACACTTGAACATTACAAACTTTATACATGGGATGATCATGCTTAAGCGCGTTTCGTTTCACCTGAGTATTAGCCGATTGTAAAACAATGTTCGCATTGTATTTGACTAAGTAAGTAAGTTTACCGGAGGCTCGAAGCTTGCCTTTTCCCTTCCTCTCTTTCCCCTCCTCCCTTTCCTCTACCATCAAAGGTGGAGAGGCTTGCGGCTCTTGAGTCTTGATGTGATGACTGCTTGTTGGCTCCCTTATACTATTTAAACAAAAAAACAAAGTAATCAACATTTTACTGTTCAATTTACCCAGCTTTGTATGTTAGTGCATGAGGTATAATTAAATTGAAATTGAATAACACTTCGACATTTGACCTCGCAGCTATATCGTGTTATAGAGCAACTTCATTAACATATGACGTCACACTGCAGTCGCCAATCAGTTTAATAACAACCATTTATTGAGTCTGTATTCAGGAGGATCCAATGTATAGTAGATAATTAGCATTTCAAGGCATTATAGGATATCAACGTTCATTGTAATTAGTGCGGTTCCAGCACCAACAATGCTTAGCAGTGACCTGAATAGGCGACTATGTCACACCGATCGTTTCTACTACAATTACAGGGAGTTAACGGTACTGAAGGTGGGTAGAATTGGATATGTTGTGTCGGATCACGATTGGATAATTATGTAAGCTTGTCGTGCAAACTTTACTTTACAGAATCTTAGGACCACGATTTGTCACCTACAATTGTTGTTTGTGCCAATACAAAATATCTACCAGGTCACAATCACTCACTCATCTCTGCTTCAATAGACACGATGCTCAACCCATTTACAGCAAAAACACTCCCTATATGTGCTGATTTTAAAACTAAAGAGAGTATTACATTCTGGATGTAAGAGTAGCAACATCATTTATATGTATGTATTTAAATATACGGTTTTACTCACTTGTGTATTTCGGGGATGCCCGACTAGTTTCTGTCTCGACAGGAGACCTTTCTCAAGGAGTAAATCGTCCAGCCGCGACAGCACCGGACGTCATACTGCCAAGTGTGACTGCGGAGAGTAAGTTTTTTTTAAGTTTTTATTCTAATCATTTATATGATTTCATTTATATTATACATTGTTTATAGTAAACGAAGGGGAACTATGCTTCAGCTTATACTAATTATGCAGCATTCTTATTTGTTAATTTATATTTTGCAATACTGTTTAATAAACTCGATCTAGATAGATACAGATACAGATGTGGCCTTCAAGGCTGACTTATCTATATAATTGAAACTTAAATCTTCTAGAGTTATAGTATGGGTTGTATCAACTTGCCAATGAATTTTCTTTTGTAAGCTTACAACTATTTTATTTGGTATTAACAGCTTACAGCTCCTTTATTTGGTAACGAATTATTTATTTTGTTATATGAATGTTTGCATATAGTATGTTAACCAGTGCGCTTAAATGCTAGCGTACCAGTAGTAGCAACCTAGACACAAAACACAGTGCTTGAAGTGTTCCCGAGTACATAATTTATAAAATCTCGCAAAAGCCATATGGCCAAAATAATTTTAATAAACAAACGAGATTCGGCAACAAATTTAACATAACAATAAATAACAGCACGACCGCAGGCGATAATGGCCAGATAATATGATAATAACGCAAATAATCAAGTAATAATCAAACGCCGTTGATTACATGTTGTTCAGAGGATTTATTTGCTATTTATATTCATACATGTTGTTGACAATGATGCATACATTTTTAAACATTTACCTAATCAATCGTCTTCTGGAACTGTAAACACCTGACTTTTAAGTAAGTATCTGCTGCTAGGTTTTTGCTAAGTATTAAAAAAAAGACTTACCGCAGTCGGTAGGATTCGAACCTACGCTCCCAGAGGGAATCTGATTTCTAGTCAGACGCCTTAACCGCTCGGCCACGACTGCCTCATGCGTAAAAACTGAAAATTATAAATTGCACTGAATATATTTCTAAAGCAGTGTAACACTTTCCTGTGTATAAGGGACTAGTGACTGATCGACACTTCTTGTGACTAGCCTTTTCTGGGACAGCCAATTAGCATTACCATTCAACATGACAACTACCAGTAGGTGACGATGCGAAGGAATTTCATGAAGCATGTTTATAAATAGTTCCAACTTAGTTAAATTAAAATATTTATATGTAACATAATATTAGCAGAATGTAATAATAAAAATATATTAAAACATTTCCGTTACTATTGTTTTCTTTCTTTACAATTTGCTTTCATAATTCAGTGTTTCATAATACATAATATACACATGTACTTGATTATGAACATATTATCTGTATATGTATATATTTAGTATTGGTATAGCATAAGAGATTACATTAGAACAGAAATATATTAGAATACTTCTATATTATTATAGTTAACAAGAAGTACTAAATGGTTGTTTTCTTATATTTGAAACACTCTAATACATTTTAAGGCTGCCTGATTGACAAAATTGACAAACGTATTTGTATGATACGTCACCTGTTATAATGGTGAACAAATAAAGTGTTTTTTATCTATTTATCTAATGTGTAGTTGAGCTACTTTAGATGGTTTAACATTCAAAAGATAACAACAGTTTTCAATAACGTTTAACGCACCTAGTGTTAAATAATGTTTTATCTATTGTAGATGTACAACATCCCGTGGTGATGATTCCCAAGACGATTTTCAACTGCAACGCAATTATATAACCATATTTTATGAATATAATGCATTTTTAAGTAGTAATAAACCTGATAAACTTCCAGTACATGCATGTTTGAAACTAAAAACTGACTAATGAGTGCATTAGTACTAGCTTACCAAACTCATGACATTGCTACTATACTATACTACTAGAATATTTCTACTAAAGTGCACTGATAATACAATACACAACAAGAATCCTTTGAATCAGACACTCAATACTGTAGCAAATGGAGAGTTTGATCGTTAAAGAGAAATTCTTTGACACAAGTTTCAAAGCAGAGAGGGAACATTTTTCCTATAAAGTTGCGCTGGATTGAAGAGTTCTCGTTTAGAAGTCATTGGTACTATTCATTCATCGTTAAAACTAATTTTAACCTTTTTTGTACTTTTTATATGTTATTTTTACATTGAATATCTTTACGTCTGCATAATATTTAAATCACAATATAAAACATGCGAGTATTAAACATGATTTCGATTTTGATTTAACCCGTATGTCTTTACAAGGGGTGGGTAACGTGGGAAAATAAACTTCCTTCTGCGTATTTTAAAATAAATAAGATTAATATTTATTTTTTGCAATGTTTAAATTGTAGTAGTATTTGAATAAGAACATTTCAAGTATATTATTTCAATAAACAGCATATTCTACATATTATTTTTATCGTGGGAGGGCCATGCTCATTAAAACGGCGGACAGCGCTCTTGACTCCCCAGTTGCAAGTGTTCATGGGCGGCAGTCATTTACCATCAGGTGACCCGTCTGCTCGTCTGTCCATCTATACTATAAAAAAAAAACAAATATATATATAAATACAAAAAGGATTAGAAACTATTGGACTATTTGTACAATATATTTTTTATTTCATCATCATGTATAACTTCAAGCCAAGAATACGGATTTCTAATCACTGTAATCATAGAAGAACACTTTTCCCTATTTAAGCGGAGTCTCCATAAACATAAGACTCCACCTTTGAGTCATTCGGCTGTAGAATCTACCGAGTCAGCGAGTTTTCTCAATTATTTCGATAGGGGCGCCACTATCGCAATGTTCGTAATGCCTTCGTATGGCGCTGGCTTTTACACTTACACGACCAGATTATTGCTTTTGGGGTTCAAATTAGTTTTCTAACCCTTCTTACATTTTGCTTCGCGTTAATAAGTTTGAGAGAAACGTTTGG
The DNA here is from genome assembly GCA_947561695.1 of Tyria jacobaeae. NCBI lineage: Eukaryota > Metazoa > Arthropoda > Insecta > Lepidoptera > Erebidae > Tyria > Tyria jacobaeae. The sequence goes on from OX387213.1 coordinate 22,936,828, forward strand.
GTTTGTTTCACTTTGTATAACTATGATAACATGAGCTTTAAGCAAATTTTAAAAAATCTTATTTGTGTAAACATTTGAATATGTCAAACAGAGAATTATTAAATTTATATTTAATATATATATATATGTATATATATATTTTACACTGACGCTCAATTTAAGTTTAATGATAATCGTACTCTCTCGTAATGTGTATAGTTAGAAAGTTATGAATATTTTTTTGTAATATCTGTGATGTTATTATTTAATTAGACTAACTACTTCAAATAATCCCTGTACGATATTTACGTTCACTGGTATGGAATACGTCAGACATTAGTTGCGCATACGTGTTGAACCTTTCCACATATTTCTAGTTTTTTCATTTTATTCATAAAGTTCCCGGATGACGGGCATAGCCTTAATTATAATTATATTTTCAGAGTTTGAGTGTTTTAAGTGCCTTTGTCTAATGCAGACGTAACTAAAACAAAGGAAATACATAAGTGCATAAACAAAGATATTGCCTTATGAATGTACAAAACTTACCTTTATAAAGCATATACATATGTATTTAGGACAGCTTTAGGAACCTAAGTAAGACAGATTGAACCAAGAGGTCATCTCGTTGTCTAAGCTACGGCACTGACCTAACTTTCGTGTAAGCTTAGTACCTGAATACACAACTACGAAATTGGCTATCCTGTCGCCGTTTGTTAGTACTGTAAGGATCTGTTACTGCGATTGGACAGTCCATTTAAGGCTTAGTTTAATGAGCATAGCTAAAAAATTTTGTCAAATAAGGAATTATTTAAAGTAGGTTGATTGAGTAATGTATCGTAAAACTTCAAAATGTTTAAATAATTTTGAACGAAAGTGTTGATTTTACATGTATTTCAGATTTCTTTTTGAATTCTGGTCACGTAGACAATGCTAGGCTAAACACTTTTTATGTCTTCTCAATCATATTACACTATTATGACTTGTAAGGCAGATACATAATGTTCGGATAAAAACAAGGTTTTTTTATTTTTATCAACCGACTTCAAAAAGGAGGAGGTTCTCAATTCGACTGTATTTATTTTTACTTCAGAACTTTCGACTGCGTGAATCGATTTCGACGATTTTTTTTAATTGAAAGCAAGTGCTTCCCGTGTGGTCCCATTTTAATTTGGTCCAGTTCTGTCAATAGCATCCATGAGAAAACTATATAAGTCTTAAATTTGCATTAAGTATGTGCGCGACAAATGGATGAATAACTCAATATCACGCCAACCACTTTCGATGATTTGTACTTCAAGGGTAGTTAGATGCGAGTTTGGTCCAGTTGTGACAATGGAATCCATGAGAAAACCATATTAGTCTTTAATTTTATGATAGAAGCATTGAAGTCAGTTGTCTACCTTTTTAAAGTTCGATTATTATAAAACATCACAACAATTCTGATAGTTTTCTTGTGAAAGCCATGAAAATATACTATGTCATGTGTATGTGTAATAAGAGCAAAAACTATTTGATACCAAAGAAAAACCACAGTATACATATTGTATTGAGCATACTTTATATGTACAAAGTATGCACAATATACTCATCTTGAACTTCAATCCACAATAGCCAAATAAAACAAATAGATCACAAACAGGAGTACATCTCTGTACTTACTGAATTTGCACTTAAAATATTACGTACACTGTACTCAACTATTCTAGCTCTGGGAAGTTCTAGAGAATTGTCTTTATTCTGTGTCACGTTGAAACTTTACACTATTCGTTGCACGTTCATAATATTACGTTACGTTTCAAAACATTAAAAGCAAGGCATAAATTGTAATTCACTATTTTTTATAAAAACCGAACTAACTTCTTGTAATTTTGTAGTCAGCTTTCTTATTAAGATGTCGATATATTGTCTTATGATGTTGCCATGTTCCGGGTTCATTAGTACTGTATACAAATTCAGGACATTTTTTTCTTTAATTACATTTAATTATAATATATACATATATATGTTCGATTTTGTTAGATAACTCGTTACCATCTTGTAGTTAGTGATATAATCAAATCGCTGTAGAAATCTTCGGATTTTTGATTAAAGAAATGCGACCAGTAGTTCTGACAGTCAACTCATGATTTTAATCAAACACTACCCAAAGGATTCTGGAGAGACCGAAACAGGAATACACAAAGATTCACCTTAAAAACTTTAGAAGGTATATAATTTTGTGGAATCAAAACTAGACAAGTTTTTTCTATGTATGAGTATAGTAATAGATTGATAGATGTATTTCCCTTCAATTTTCTTAACAATTCCGTTAACAGTACCGCTTGCCACTTGATTCGAGGTGTCTTTGATGCTCTTGGCACTTCTATTGTGCTCACACGTGGAGCTTTAAATCCCTCTTAACAAACAACGTTAGAAAGATCATTCACTATAAATATTTCAGAGTGCATGCCTATTTGAGGTCTTTTTGAGATTACCTTCTTTGAAATAAACTTGTTATTTTGTTTAAATAAGTAGGATTCAAAATAAAAACAAAATATTATAATGATGATATGATTATCTAGATTTTTGTGTCTAGATTTGCAATTGAATTTTGTGGCAATTTATGCAGCACTTAATTTCTCCTGAAATCTTATAAAGATCTAGGTAACGCTGTATATGTCCTGAAATATTAAAGCCATGTTTTCCCGGTTTATTTGTATAGTATTGGCGGATAGACGAACCGATAGCTCACTTGATGGCAAGTGTCAATCGCCGCCCATGGATATTGATTTGTGAGGGTGATGAGGGGAGGGGAAAAATGAGTGGGGGACTTGGGCCTCCGGAAACCTCCCTTGTTATTTATCAGATATTATTCATACAGGCCGCATGGGGGCAATAGACTTGCCCACTATTACGTTAATCGGACTATATTATTGCCGGTTTGGGACGCCTCTGCCTACCCCGTCACGAATATGATTATTAAATGATAAGTTTTTCAATTTCAAAATATCAAAATTTTTCAATTTCAGTTCTCAATTGCTTTTGAATAGTTAAAGTCTGCACACAATATTATCAGACCGGCGCTAATTCTGGTTTAAGTACCACAAATCTATATCTGTAAAAATCTTGATAAATGTCTTTACAATAAAATTGTCACTCGCACACAATACGAATAACCCCAACAAAGGGAGGCCACAGCATCTTAGGATTGCGAAGAAAAGATTATCGGTCTCTATTCAACATACAAATGTTTCTTTGCTGAAAACGCTACAGATGTACAAATTTGTGTGCAATGCTATAGAATAGAGTGAATATAATTTTAGCTGTTGTTGACCAATTCTTTAGCGTGGATAATAAGAAGTCTGACTATCTTTGTGCCAAATTTCATACAGATCTGTTACGCCGGTTAAGCTTATTTTTTTAAATAATATGGCAAACGAGCAGGCGATTCATCTGCTGGTAATTGACTACCGCCACCCGTGGGCATTTGCAGTTCATGGGTCACAAGTGCATAGAACTCCCTTGAGAAGCTGGGAAAAAGTAGAGGAGCAGGAAGGGAGGGGAAATGAAAGAGTAGGTGGGTTTGGGCCTCTGGTAACATCACTTACGCGGTGAAAGATAACGCAAGCATTGCTTTACAACTAATTTTCTGTGAGGCTGTGGTTATATACCGGTTTAGCTGGCAAATACCATTAACAAGACTCTGCCATTTTAGTAACAAACATACTTTCGCTTTTAAAAGATTTATATCGGCTGGATACAAGATTACTTGATGAAAATATCTCGTAACTAAACAAATGTGGGTGTTTTATACACCTCTACCACCGTTAACAACCATATTTGTAAAATAAAAAAAAAAAGTTTAGGAGAAATCTTGACGTACACGATATTAATATTAGAGATAAGCATAGCTTGCAATGCAAACCTCTAGGTTTCGAAGATTAAATAATTTATTGAAAGAAATTGTGTAAGAATAAAAAAAAAAGTAACTAGAGTAGTTTATCAAGACATCAATTTAAAAGTTATATAAAACGTAAGCTAATCACAAAAGTTACGAATAAGTAACGAATAAAACCTTCGTGAGCTACACATATTTACTTAAGGTTTTATTCCCCTGTGTATTTCGGGGATGCCTGACTAATTTCGGTATCGACAGGAGGCCTTTCTCAAGGAGAACGTCACATTTGACTTAAAAGAAGAAAAAGGAAAATAATTAACTTATGATAGTATTTATTTAACTAAACGAATATCAATTATATTTTTTATTTAAAAAAGTGTGACGTCCGGTACCATCGCGGCTGGACGACTTACTCCTTAAGAAAGGTCTCCTGTCGAAACCGCAAACAGTCAGGCAACCTAGAAACACGCGTGAGTAAAACCGTATATTTAAATAAATACAAAAGCTACTATTCTATATAAGGTTATACATAAATGTCAAAAATTCTAGCACTTAAGCAATTCTTGTTAATGCCGCTACGGATAGAGGATTCATCAATCTAAATGAGTATTACTAAATGTATTTATAATTTCTGGTTAATTTATTTGACGTTTAAAAGTGCTGTAACTGAGCCTATGCTGAAGAAAGATATTTAAATTTGTATATGAATTGTGAATTCTTTACAAGTTGTGCTTTTACACAATATAGAGTCTCATGTGTATTAAAACAAATTCAACCCTACAATAAATTTTAATTTATTTTTTTTGTGATATGCGTATGGGTAAACAGAAGTACGCTTTATTCTCCAAGGTTCATACTTTACTTAAAAAAATAATTATCTTGTTAATAAAGAGCGTTATTTATAAAAATAAACAGTTCTTATCACGTGTGTATTTCGGAGATGCCCGATTAGTTTCCACGTAGCCACGTGTGTAACGCGGCTGGGCGACTCACTCCTTGAAAAAGGCCCCGCGGCGGGAAATAAACTAGTCGAGCATCCATGAAATAAAACCGTCCATATTTTAATAAATAACAATTACATTGTCATTTTATTTTACACATTTTTAGTACCCATATTGAATAACAGGTCTTTGATCAACGCAAACAACAAACTTCTTTATATTGTATTTAACTCAAAAGAATAAAAATGAAAATAATTCACTTTTTATAGTATTTATTTTACTAAACGAATATCAATCATATTATATATTAAAATATGTTTGACTTTAACAATCTTATTGGCGTACTTGTTACCTTACTAATTATTGGCCCTGTTATAAATGTATTAGTTTTGGATGGATGTTTGTTATTCAATCACGACAAAAAGTCTACAATATAAGCACAACTAGGTATAGGATAGGTTAATTCTTATCCCAGAAAAATTTACAGTTCACAATAGCCACGAACTAAATTATGGTTAACAGCTAATATGTATATAAAGCATAATATGAGATATATAAAAGAACTCACACACTATTCGAATTAAGGTACTAAAATCCGATTCTTAACTAAGGCGTTTCCCGTATGTTATACCGGAGGAGTTATGAAAATAAACCTTCAATATTGTGTTCAATAGTGACGTGATGACCGTGAAGTATAATGAAATGAAAACGTTAGAGTATATATGTTTCATATATTTACCTTTCTCATACTAAAAGTTAGTTATAAAATTGTTTTTTTTACAAATACTTTAGAAACATTTATTATGTTCATAACCGATTTCCCAGCAGTGGTATAGTAATATGACCAAATCCCAGTTTGTGTCGTATACTGATATTGCTGAAGCCTCATTGACAATGTAGTAAATATGCATGATGTGTTTGTATTCATGAGCTTTTACGAATAACAGGAAAATATATCGGCTAGTGAGAGGCGAACCTTCAATGTTTATCAGTTTCAGTAGCGAAGATTGTATTTAAAATATATAAAATGAATATAATATTGATGGTTTTGACCATGGCCTTAGGTCACGAAGCCGTATTGAGTACTAATTTTAATTAAATTGGTATTTTAATTATGATATAAATTAATTAAAACAAACAATATGTGAGACTAATTTTAATGTATTTTTATTTATAATATAATATTTATTATTATATTTTTAGGTTTTAATTTAACGCACATATTTTGAGACTATAATTTAGTCTTACTTACGTAATAAGGTAAGCCTCATGTCGTCAAACACTTTGGAAGTTAATTGGGAAAATTAAGAGTAGGTATATTTAAAGTGAAAGAGATGGTAGAAGTTAACAGATAACAACATCTTATTGTTAAAATGAGTATGTGAGAGAAAAGTTCATGAGATAAGTGTTATAATAAATAGCAACATAAGTTATTCATATGTTTTATTACTTACCGTTAATGATATACATACATCATATCATCGATCAATCATATTATGCTACATAGAGTAAAGTTCATAACTATCACCTCACATTGTTGTACTGCCATCTCGATCACTCTCATATCACATCTTATTTGTTTCACTAAACAGCTTTGATAGGCACGCTTACCGCATAGCTACCTCGCACATCTCTGGTGGAAAGGCAGCATAATCGGCTATCGTTTTGGACAGCGCATCGTACATTGCGGTCTCACATCGTTAGATTTATCGATGCGTCAATATATCGTCCGCATGATGGATGAGCTTACCATGATCCTCGCATTCCGTAAACGTATTGTGCTGGCAAGATGGATGGACAGTTTAAAGACTTTAAATTCTTCAAACTACTTTGTTTTCCAGCTGGCGTCTGTAGAAGCTGTCTATGGTAAATACGTGTTTGTAAATGATCCGTGATGCGATTTCAAAACTTAAACTACTAAACTGTAGGTCAATAGCTGTACTTACAACGCAGAAGAATATGGATGGCATAAATATGGAGACTATGACAGTGATTGAGAGCATATGGAATGTGATTACAATTTTTTTAACATAACTTCCGCACTAGGAATGACTTTTGTGTAGCGCGGTACTTGAAAAACTTACTAACAATGGTCACAAAGCACACCCGGAATCGGAAAAACTATTTGTGGATAACACAATCCTTTGTCGAATCGAACCTACGAGCTCTGACTCAGTAATTCCCGATAATATTTATAAGGTACGATACTTCTTCATTGGTGCCAACACTGTAACGTTTTATGAAATTTCTCTGAATCGGTAGATCGCAATGCAATTAGTTCTAAAAGTTAGTTCTACCATTAGTTGAAGAACAAAGTACAACAAAACAGTATTTCATTTTCTCCGACACTAAAATACACCATTGTAACCATTTTTAATCCCTTTTTGCAGAATGTGGTAGTACTCTAATGTCGTCATTTACACAAATTAACATTGCCCTGTTGCGGCAGAAACATCCCATCAAATCACATGACATAATGCCACCAGAAACGTGGTAATTATTACACCAATTCTCGTTTTACACTTCATAATATATGCAATTAAGTTAATTGGTGTGTCGTCGACGCGACGCACTGAACTAACTTTGTCGGCGCTCTGCAGGAATTAGTGCAGAGGACACACAATCAACATATTACATATCATAATTCGTATCTATCGTAGTCTACTACTGGATATAGGCCTCTCTTAAAGTCCGCCATAGCATCCGGTCCACCGCTTTTAGCGTCTATTCTACCCTCCTTCTTTATTTCTTCCTCAGGTAGCTTATGTAGCATATCCATCATATAAGGGGGAGCTTATTATAAGTACACAGGGTATTTCAGGAAGGTGTGGTCATATTTAAGTCATTTACATTATCTTGCGAATTAAGTTAATCGCTGACAATTTTAGTAATTTATTGTTAACTAGCTGTTTCCCGCGACTTCGTCTGAGTGGTACTTAACAAAAAAGTTATTGTTCAGTTCACAGTTTTCAATTTGGTTTTAATTGGTTGGTTGGTTTTATTTTTATTTGTGAGGTCCTATTTTTTTAAAATAAAAGTAGCCTAAGTTACTTGTTACATCAGCTATCTGCCAGTGAAAGTCCCGTCAAAATCGGTAAAGCCATTTCAGAGATTAACCGGAAAATCGTTTTGGTATATGTACTGTGTATACGTCCATATGCACTTAGTAAAAAGCGGTTATTTTAATATTACAAACAGCCACTCCACTTTTATTTATTTGTATAGATAAAGATGTCCTACTCTGAAACTGAAAATGGATCCTTAAAAAAATATCTTTACAATTTAAAACTTTAAAGAGAGAGGGCTGGCATGAATGAAATTATATCTAATTAATACCAAGGACGATGGTGGCATATACTGATTTTTTCGAAAATTTATACATAAAAAGATCAAAATAATAAACTTCAAAATCACAAGAAAATTCATAGTATGTCGTTCAGAAAAAAAAAAAAAAACAAAACAATTTCAAAATATTTTTTTTCTAGTTTAATCACTATTTGTCAGCATACACATAACGCTCCTATTTGAACACACCTCTATGATATATGTATACATATACAATTTAAAAAATACAGTAGGCAACAGCTAGTTTGAGTCAGCTATTGCTTATACTCTCCAATCCATACGTATAGCAAATCCTTTTCTATCTTCTGCTTTCTGTCAATATACTTCATTATTTTTTCTAATCCCTAAGAGGACCAGGATGACAGCAATAAGCTTGGCCCTTATAAAGTAAATAACGCATTAATTACGCCGTTTTTTACGCCCTTCGGGTAAAAGGGGTGAGTGTATATATATGTGTATGTTGGTATTGCATGCCATCCCTACATCTCATTGACAGCAAACATACAAATTAAGATAAATTGCGATGACAAGGATATCCAATCAGACTTGTTAACGACTAAAGAACTATGTAAATAAGAAAAGAGAGAAAGAAACATTTATTTCGTACTCATACAAACGCAAAGAACATGTCATTTTCATTTATATGTACGAGTATATGTTAATGAATAATTATATTTACGTGGCAAATGTGAAATCCACCATATGATAGTTATTCTGGAATTAAAGACTACAACTGCCCTAGGCTTGTATAACTCGTGGCCATATCAAGGAATTGATCATTTCATGTTGTGGCCAACCATTTCATTAAATGGTCGATCACATAATGATATGGTCTCACCAGATCATTGAATTATTAACTTTTAATGAATTCATAATATGGTCAAACGTTAGTGATCCTAGCATGAAAGAGTTCCGATATTCACTGCTAGGATCACTGATGTACTTTTGATGCATCATGGCGGCTGAAAATTATCTTGTTTTGAAAACACCTAACAATTTGCAAATAGAAAAATAGATTTGGTAAAATATCGTCAGGACATAAACGTCTTAAACCTTTAATATATTGGAGATCCAAAATTAATGATATTTTCAACGTTGTCATTTTGTCAATTTTAGCTGACCATGATCACATCAGGCTACGACACAGACACTACACAACCATGACAACAGGCTGAGAGAAAATTTCCAAAAATTGCTATTAATAGGGAAGGCAAATCTAAATTTTTAAACAAAGCTCTGCTTATTGTGGCATTTTCATTCAAATCCGTATGACACTAAGTGATATTACAACAAGTGTTTTGCACTTACAAGAATAGTTCTTAAAAATATTTTTAGAAAATGAGATATCGTGTATATTATCAAGATAAGAAGAGGTTTAATTAAGCAAAGAGAGCCAATTCTTAGGTTAGTTGTCATACACACGGACAGGTTCCGAAACTAATAACATAAAGATGACAAATATTGTAACGACACTAAGGCACTGATCTCAACTAATAAATCCACTTATTGCTTTCCATCAAGCAGAGTGGAGTCATTACGGTAGGCTTACATATATATATATGCCATCTATTTTGAAAAACAAACAAAATATAAAGGGACGTAATAAGGATAAGGATTACCGCCGCCCATGGACACCTGGAAGACAAAAGTCGCAAGTGTGCTGCTCGCCTCACTCACTCGGTGAAACAAAAGGCAAGCATTGCTTAACTAGTGGTTTTCTGTAAAAAAAAACCGTGGTAATACTCCGATCGAGCCGGATCATACGTGTCAAAACATAGCTCTCCCACGTTAATGGAGTTTAGAACAGATGGTTAATTTGTCAATTTAATTCCTTGAGCACTTTCTGGTTCTGACCAAATTATTTAGCTAAAGTTTCTGGTTCTGACCAAGTTATTTACCTGAACTGAAAGTTCGCACGTGAGCGAACGCCCTATGCAGAGAGACGTACAAGACGGTAAATCTAGTTGGTAAAGCGCAGGTGTATTAAATGTTAATTTCGAAGGCAGAGTGCGCTTCAAACCGAGTCATTCGGTCGCCTACGTCAGGCGCACCGCCCTTACACCTCATGTTGGAGATATATACTGCAAATTAAGTTGGAAAGCTAAGATAGTAAGGACATTATTTTTTACTTTAATAAATACCTAAAAGTGCTATTACATTATTCTGTTTATTAGATAAATGTCATATAACATGACTATAATACATAAAATAATCCTTAATAGTGCATATGTTACATACATAAATGTAGATATATGCTCAAGACTTGTACCAGTCCAGGGTACATCCGTTAATATTTTATATATTTTAAAGTCTGTGCTCTAGTGAATAAGTATTTAAAACGGACATCAGTTTAATCCGTTTTAGGTCCCGATGCAAAAATAAAGTGTTATAAGTACGTATCTGTCCGTGGTATCGTTGCTCCTAAATGAATGGACCACTTTAATGCGTTTTTTTTTTAGTATTCTTATATATGTTTCGGAAGGGACGGTGGGGTTAATGAAGGAACGACGTGAAACCTACCTGTCATTTCGTAGGCAAAACGGACTCTAAACCGAGAGATTAGTAAGCTCGTACGATACGACCTCCGGTGCTTCAACGGTCTTTCGATTGAAGGACCGATCGAGCAGAATCGGGGGTCAAAAGTGTTCGTACAGCCTCTTGAAAAAAGCAACAACTCAGAAGCAGCAAGACCACTGGTTCCGGAGAAGTCGTTGCTTCGAAGCCGGCAGTCCCTTCGGAAGTAGAAAACTTCTATGGCCGGTTATACGCTTCGCATGCGTCTCGACCTGATCCCGTAAATAAGGACCCCAGAGCCGCATTAAGAAGATTAGTATTAGTAGTTACATTAGACAAGGGGATGTTATCTCCCCGAAATTGTTCACGAATGCAATGGAGGACATGTTCAAGACTCTTCACTGGAAAGGGCGGGCGTGGTATCAACATCAATCGCGAATACATTTCTCACTTGCGATTTGAAGACGTCATCGTCATCATGGCAGAGACGCTACAGGACCTAAAGCAGATGCTGAATGACCTAGCTGACTCATATACGCATCGGCCTACGGATGAAGTAGGATAAAACCAAGGTCATGTACAATACACATGTACTACCGGAACCGATTGTGGTACACGGGGCCGTTCTAGAAGTTGTTAAAAAATATGTATACCTCGGGCAGACGTTGCAGCTAGGTAGAAACAACTTTGAGGACGAAGTGAACAGAAGAATTCAGCTGGGTTGGGCAGCGTTTGGGAAGCTACCTCGAGTCATTGTCGATCTCACAGTACCTTAAGACGAAAGTCTTCAATGAGTGTGTCCTACCCGTCATGACGTACGGAGCCGAAACGTGGACACTTACGATACGGCTGGTCCACAAGCTCAAAAGTTGCTCAGCATGCTATGATAAGGGCTGTGTTTTTTTAAGGCATCGCTTCAGGAATGAGGTAATTCGGCAGAATACCAAAGTAATCGACATAGCTCACCAGATCAGCAGGCTGAAGTGGCAGTGGGCTGGCCTTAGGACGCCCACAGGCCAGGTGGAGTGACGATTTGCGCAAGAGTGCTGGCAGGTGTTGTATGCGAGAAGCCAAAGGTAATGAATACTGAGTCAGTAAATTTTGGCTGCTAAATAATAGAAGTGCTTATTGTCTGTCAGCAGTCAATGATGACTTAACGAAGCACTCCTATTATATGGCAGGTTTATAGTGTACAGCACTTTTCTAACGATTGTTAGGCAGTTCTACAGACATATTTTTATATAAAAATATAATATGAAGCACTAATAAGTACTGTAATACTAATTACTTTACTAGGACAAAGATCATTATAATTTCATATGTTGCAAACAGTATCTGTCTTTATGTCAGCGTGTGTTAGCAGTTTCGTCACGTAATGAAACGCCTGCAGGTTGTGCTAGGTTTTGACACGCCGCCGTTTACCTGCGACTATCAATATTTGTATCACTTTACTGCATAAAATTGGCTAATGTTGGACTAGTGTAAATTGGGCGGTATATTATTGAACCCGTTCAAGAACTTAGTGTATCAAATTGTCAAAACATTTTAGGGGAGTATTGTAAGAGAAAGTTTTGTAAAACTGGCTTCAATCCAAGTAGAAATGAGCAGTGTACTATCTTCCATAATGAAATTGAAATTGTTTTTATGTACGCTGCTGCTTGAAAAGGTGTGCAGTGTGTTGTGACCGGCTGATCACAAACTAAGCTGAGCTTGTATTAGGGTTACCAGACTACTGATAAACATACTTATACTTAGTCTGGTCATAAACACTTTTATAAGTAACAAAAAAAAAAAAACATAATATTGAATTTGAATTTGGAAAATGTCATTCTCATATGAATATTCACTGCTTCATATTGTTTTCTCATTTTCGCACCAAAAAAAAATATTGTTGTAATATTAAAATAATAATATTTTTTTTAAAAGTCCATCCGCTTGGTGTTAGCCGAATTTTATGTGGTCATAGAAAATAATCCTAATTTTACTATTTAATGCTCAAAATGCCATTTTGTCTGCTACTACATATTACGTAATTGGGACTTAAACATAGCAGGTGAACTGTGGGCACTTAATACGCCGGTGCCTACAAACAGTAATAGAGTATATGTAAGTTCTAGCAGAATAGCATTAGCCAGTGTCATATCACGAAAACAACTAAGAATTGTATAGGATAATAGTGTAACAACAAGCGTCAACGCGATTAAAGCCGCGGTACAGCCCAGTTACATTATAACTTCGTTGAACAAAACTTCTCTTGCCACCGCATTATCAGAACTAGTTACAGTTTTGATTTATAAGCTCACTTAACTGTTGCTCTGAGATGCCTTCACGCAGTAAGTAAGGAACAACTTAGAGATATAAGTCCTGCTCACTTCCCTTGAAATTTTACTTCAGAGTACAGAATACAATTTCTTGTATTATTACTTTAGATTAGTTTACAGACAAGTAGCTGTATCCGAAGCTCTATGGATAAAAAGGAGGAAAGTTGACTATAGAAGATTTTTTTTTATTATATAGAGAGAGAGTGAATACGACAGGGGGATGAGTGAGGGCGAGGGGAAAGATCTATCTTAAAACTTATTGCAAAGTGGCATAGTGTTATAGAAAAATCGCAAAAATGTATTTGGTTAAGAAAGTAGCAATTTATATAAACTACTTTCCGTTACCCGCAGTTCCACCTGGTTTATACTCATTGATTCGTTCCTCTCTTGATGTGGCCAATTTAATGTACAACTAGTCTGCATCGCGCAATGAAAGTTCTCGCATCGATTAATATAATTATATAGGTTGTAAAATTAGCAAAACTAGCCTGGTCAAAGATCGATATATCAAGCGAAGTCCAGTTTCGCGGTCACTTAGAGGGTAAGGCCATATTAGCCTCGAAGAAGCTTGGTTGATCGAGACAGTATTTAACTCCGGCCCACCGCCTGCAACTTTATAAGGCGCAGGTTCGGCCGCACATGAAATACTGTTCTCATCTCTATGTAGGTGCACCCCAGTACCAGCTTCTCCCTCTTGACCGCATTCAACGGAGAGCGACTCGCATCATCAACTGCCAAGCTATTTCTGATCGGCTTGACACCTTGGCGTTGCATAGAGATGTAGCTTCACTCTGCATCCTCTATCGCTTGTATCATGGGGGGTGTTCAGAGGAATTGTTCGGACTTATAGCGGCTGCAGGTTTCCGCCATCGTCCTACGCGACAAAATATCCATCCCCATCACCTGGACGATTGGCACTCCACCACTGTGCGCTTCTCCAGAAGCTTTTTGTCTCGCACAACCAGCGTATGGAACAAAATGTCGCCTGCCGTATTTCCGAACCGATACGACCTTCAAACCTTCAAGAAAAGAGCGTACTCCTACCTAAAAGGCCGGCAACGCACTTGTGACTCTTGAGTTGCGGGTGTCCATGGGCGGCGGTAGTCACTTACCATCAGGTGACCCGTCTGCTCGTTTGCCCCCTTTCGCATAAAAAAAAAATAATAAAAATCCTCCGCTGTATTTTGGAAAGACAAAAGTATTTATTCAAGTTGACTTTAAGTAACACACAAGTTGACAAAAGTATTTATTCAGAGTTTACGGCGTACGGCATTACTAGCCTGTGCCCGCAATTTCAGTAAATTTGATAAACGATTGGACACTTTTTTCTTTTATTTTATTGAAGACAGACGAACAGACGGGTCACCTGATGTAATTTACTGACAACCGCTCATTGATACCTGCAACTCAGTAGTCATAAGTGCACTGCCGTCCCTTGGAGGGTGATGAGGGGTGTAAGAGAGTAAGGGTAGTTGGGCCTGCGATACCTCACTCACTCGGCAATACAGTGCAGGCATTGTTTGTCTGTTTTCTGTGCGGCCGTTGTATTACTTCGTTCGAGCCGTCCCATTCGTGCCTAAGCATGGCTCGCAAACTTTGATCACATATGTATGTTTATGCCTATGCCTGCGTTTAATATCTTATGTCCTTTCCCAGATCATGTTTATCTGTGTACAAAATTTCATTAGACTATATTATAAACAGGTCGCATTCATAATATATTTATTAATAGCTTCAGCCCCTGTGGCTAGGACCTAGGAATAGAGTAAGGCTATGTATCCATATACGATATTTAATCAAAATCTGTTCAGACACAGAATATATTACGTACTAACAGAGAGATGGACAGATGGAGTGGAGACTTTAGCAATTCTGATATTTGAATAGATCTGTATGAATTACAATAATGACACCCTTATTACAATCCGCATAACAGATTAAGCTAAGTATAAAATACATACATCATAAATATGTTTACGCCTATAGACCAGATTCGTAATTAAAATTCACATTTCGCCAATTATAATTCGGTCCCATTTACCTAGACAATAGGGGGCAAACCTATTTGCCCTCACTCGGGCTCTTTTGGTAATTAGATGGGAAAATTTGGAGTTTATTGACAGGAGGACAGGTTGGAAAGGAAAGGATGGAGTATAAGCAACAGCTCAAGCAAGTCAAGGTCACATACCTGTAACTCGAGCTGGCTGGTGCCGGGAAGTCCAAGCTCTCTAACTTAATATTTTAAAAGAGTTATATTTTCCCCTTAATGAGGAAAAAATTTTAGTTGTTAGTCCTTAGTTCCTTAAAGATAGTACGTTATGCACTTTGTCAGACAGTTATCAGCTATTGAATTAATGTGTGGGCGGTACTGACAAGACACAGTTTATTCGGCTGGATTATTTATAAGAAACCGTTCAGATGTCCGACATCACAATTATACACCGACTGCAGGGGTTTAACAGTTCGGCAGCTCTTAATCATTAAATCAACTCTAAGGAAACAAAATAGTCTCCTTCCGCCTTACCCAAATAAACGTAAGAATATACCATTAGGGGATCGACACGGGACTAACTTTGCACACCACTAATGTTACGTCACAAACACACATCTTCGCACATATTTACAAACAATTACACAAGCTTTTTGGTATACGAGGACTAACCAGACACAGCCAGAAACAAAAAATCACTGAATTTCTACTGAAAGGAGACTATTCTTATACTGGGAATTGACTGGTATATCCTCAATAATGACAAAAAAGCAACACACACAATCATGTACACGAACACGCTCACATACTCACCCACACACAAACTACTTAATTAAATTATTAGCAAATGACACAACTCTTCAATGTAATTTAAATGTCACGGCTAATTCCCTGTCTCTTAAGATACTAATATTTAACTAGTTTAAGAGGCATCGTTCTCGAACACCCTATGCTTACTTGAAGACATCTCTGTGTGTGTGCTTACTTGAAGACATCTGTGTGTGTGCTTACTTGAAGACATCTCTGTGTGTGTGCTTCCTTGAAGACATCTCTGTGTGTGTGCTTATTTGAAGACATCTCTGTGTGTGTGCTTACTTGAAGATATCTCTCTGTGTGTGTGCTTACTTGAAGATATCTCTGTGTGTGTGCTTACTTGAAGACATCTCTGTGTGTGTTCTTACTTGAAGACATCTCTGTGTGTGTGCTTACTTGAAGACATCTCTGTGTGTGTGCTTATTTGAAGACATCTCTGTGTGTGTGCTTACTTGAAGATATCTCTGTGTGTGTGTGCTTACTTGAAGACATCTCTGTGTGTGTGTGCTTACTGGAAGACATCTCTGTGTGTGTGCTTACTTGAAGACATCTCTGTGTGTGTGCTTACTTGAAGACATCTCTGTGTGTGTGCTTACTTGAAGACAACAGTGTGTAAAATATGTAAATTACTATGTATACAAGTCAGAGAGTAACATAAAAACGAATACAAAATAATATTTTAATGAGTAGTTTTGAACTAATTGAACGGTAATATAGTTCCAAATGCTTTTTGTAATAATAGATATGAAATGTCATAATTAAACAGCTTTTACTGGCTTCCTGGTAATTATTACGCCCCTTTTTATTACTTTTACTTCTCAGCAAAATCTACGTTTAATTTCAATATTTATTGGATATCGTGGAAAAACAATTAATGATATTAAAATATTAATGGTTATGTGAATGTTTAACCGTAGTAATGTCTGATAATAACTAAAGTGAAACATAGTTTTATTTTTCATATACACTAACGCCTGTTTCCCCGCAGGGGTAGGCATAGGTGTAATTTACGCCAACATTTTGCCGATAATAATGTAATCCCGTTTACGTAATAGGGGCCAGAGTAATGCCGTCATCCAGGCACTTTTGGGAATAAGATGGGAAAATTTGGGGAATATTGACAGGAAAGGGAGGATAGAAAGGGATATTGCTTATACAAATGATTTGGGGAGTATAAACAACAGCTCAAGCAAGTCAGGGTCGCATTCCTTTAACTCGAACTGGGTGATGCCGGGAAGTCTACGTCCTCTAATATTAAAGCAAAATACCAATAAAGACGATTGTCACCCAAAGTTGTGACACAGAGCCGTTGACGGCTTCAGATATGTGTTAATTCTTATATCACATCATTCACATCAGAATGCTACTAGTGTCCTAAACGCGTGTTAGATGTGGTTGCCTATAACTGAATGAGCAAAAGGCACGTACTCGTATTTATATGCTTATAAATAAGTACAAAAAATAGGAGTACGTGCCTATGCGTACGAGATATGTGTATCATTTGTTGGCTATCCAAATAAAAAAAAAATGTTGTTGATGGAAAATAGTACATGAAATTTTTTATTTTGAAACGAATTGACAGCGGAAAGGAAAAGGATTTGTTCACTAATCTACACACACACTAATAATGCTCCCAGGAATAAGTATCTCCTACACCCTTTACTTGCTGTGTCAAGCGAGAGTACTAGAACAACAACATAATAAAATCATCTCTAATAAAATAAATAGATCACCAGCTTAATATTAAATAGTTTAAAAAGAAAATATACACTAAAAATATTTATGTTATTACGACGAATTATTAAAGAATATTATCTTAAACTTTTCGAAGATCAAATCACAGCTCGGAAGAGTAAAGCCTTGCAGCATCACAAA
Source organism: Tyria jacobaeae (assembly GCA_947561695.1). Classification (NCBI taxonomy): domain Eukaryota; kingdom Metazoa; phylum Arthropoda; class Insecta; order Lepidoptera; family Erebidae; genus Tyria; species Tyria jacobaeae. Next base: position 22,954,486 of record OX387213.1, read on the forward strand.
CAGCGTTAACAAGTTAGTGCTGAACAAGATTCATTAGTGGAACGAGTGTTCGGCGACAATGTTAAATAATTAAGCGCAGCCGGCTTCATATGAACTTTTTGATAAGGCGGCCCCGGCTTCTACCAAAAGTTTCTGTCATATTCATACTGTGTTTTGTATGTACATATGAGTATATAGTTAAGTGACTGTCTTCGTTGAATAAACATAAAGAAATAAACGATAATATATACACCGTTTTCTTCTTTTTTGTTGTATAGTTTTATTGACGTGACAACGTGTAATCAATCGATGAACGCCGGCTGCACGCACGAAAAAGCATATCTCATTGTCCCGTTACGCTCATTGTACGCTTGCGCCGCATCTATCTCTCTTCCACTCGATTGGCCTATGAGTCCGAACATTTCATATTTTTTTTTGTTATGATGTTGTTACGTTAAACTATCGTCCGTAAACTGACTTTCATAAATATTTTAAAATAAATATACTAACATGTTTGAATGGTTAGTTGTGATGTTTTGTATAAAATAATTTTCAAGTTATACTTATAATTCACATTTGACATAGTAATAAAGATATACACATTGCGAGTATATCACTAAAAAAAAACAGACCAAGTGCAAGTCGGACTCGCTCACGAAGGATTCCGTACTATTATCTATACCGGCAACACCGTCGTGTTTGTTGTATGGGAGACCCCCTTAAATATTTATTTCATTTAAATTTTATTATTTATTTTTAAAGTGAATATATAACTAAATATTTTGTTAATATTTCAAGCGTCTACCCCTGTTGCCGTTATCTGTGTTTTAGTGTTTGGTGTTATAGAGGTAACAGAATTTCATAATTTGTGAAAATTTCAACTGCCTAACTATCACGGTTCATGAGATAAAGCCTGGTTACAGACGGACAGACAGACTGACGGAAAGTGGAGTCTTAGTTATTACTAGTGTTAGGGTAGCTACCCTTTGGGTACGAAACCCTAAAAATTGACTAATTTAACGAATACGATTCCTTATCAACACAGTATAAATGTTTTTAACACGTCTGTTTTAGGGGTTTATTAAACCATAACTTCTAAATAATCTAGCTGATTCTGAGCATTTCTGATATTAAGTATAGTTAAACTCTTCAGTTATCGCGACATATACAGGCTACATCTTATTAAATATAATTGGCCGAATATCACTAACTACGTTATTTTTTTTAAAAACTTCTAACTAGTTATATATTATTTTTTAATTGTCATAGATGTCATAAGTACTTATTAAAAAGACGAATTCAAAGCTTACAGAAAATAGAGTTAGAAGACAGAAACATTTAAACAAATCTTAAATATACTTACAATATATTTAAACCCTTATAAGTAATGCTCACTAACTTCAATTGAACAAAATGATGTATACCGAAACGAACCAATAAAGTAAACCACTATCCAATAAATAAATCAAGTACATAATGTTTGCAAAGGAATTTAGGTCTAGCCTTAGGACGTACATATGCATAAGGTGACCTCAGGCTTTTAGGCTGCTGGCTCTCACGTGTCAGGCATTCAGGGCTGGTATTAATATATGTAAATACATTTACTAAGGTCTAGCTTTTACTGAGATGTATAGTGTATATTGAAATGTTTATTCTAATCTGAAAGGTAATTTTGGCGTGACAGTTGAAGATAAGTGTTATATTTCTATTCTCTCTCTCTCTCTCTCTGTAGATACATAGACTAGTACATGTAGAGAATTTCCGAAAAAAAAATAGTTTTAAGCTGACTAATCACTACCTCTAGTGGGCTAAAGAGCCAGTAATCACCTAACTCAGCAGGATCCCAGGGCAGGTAGACAGGGTTCTTAGGTGCATACACTATCGCCTACATGAAGCGTATCTAATGCTCAAATTTTGCCGAAAAACACTTAGTCCTATTTACGTAATAGGGGGCAAGCCGATTAGTAGTATGTATGTGTATTGTATTGTATGTGTATTATAACATATCCATATGTTTTAGGTACCTATTTAAGCAAGGGAAATAAAACATCAGGTGTAACAGATCATAATTAGAATAGTGCTCCGCATAATGCGACATTATCTTTGGTTTTCTACCATAAATCCTGAATTTTTGATGCAGCATTCTGATAAATGATACTACACTTGAAGATCCAAAAGTTCATTATAAAATAATTTGTATTTGGTACTTTTGGAATAATATCAGTAATGAAAATACTGAGAACACACGGTGCGTGAGATTCTCGGTTGTGCATTAATTTGTAAATGAAAATGTATTTGAATAATGACGAAAACGCTGTTGCGGCATGAACAATTTGAAATGGAATGATTGCAAACAACTAATAATGTTTAGCTACTAAGCAGACCTATATAATGTTGTAAATTAATAATAAATTATATTATTATTATTATTACTGTATGGTACACGGGCTCTTTAGACTCTAATGTAGCATAGATTGTACCATTGGGTCTCGAAACAAAATTAATAAATAGTAAGATATATTTTATTTTGGACATAGAACCACTCAAATTATTGCAATGAACAAGACATGAACCCGTATCTTATATTATCTCTTTTTTTTGTAATGTCATCTTTTTTTATATATATTAGGACTGCCGCACAGACGATCAACCTGATGGTAAGTGACAATGGACACTTGCAATTTAAGAGTTGTGCCTGCCGATGAGAGTGATGGGAGATAAGAGAGAGGAAAGAAGAGAGGGGGATTAGGAGAGGGGAAAGAGGAGAGGGGGTGTGGGCTTCCGTTTCGTTTTAAACGCTACAAACATCAAATAACGGACACGACGAACACCCAGACTAAGAACAACAATATGAGGTTTACACAAAGTGTTGTCCCGTGTGGAGCTAAAACCCATAACACTATAGATCTAGAAAATAAAGCTTATTATGGACATCAACGAATTTCTTTTAGAAAAAATATTTGTTAAAGGACTGAGATCGAGCTTATTACAGCCGGATCTCAAATAGTTGTTATCATTATTAAATATAATTTATCGTCCTCATGATAAAGAGTGGTTTAAAAGCTTGGCTGACAAGGGAGTTAAAAGACATCGAGGCTTTATCATGTCACTCTCCGCTTAATTTACTTGTAGTGGTTATGTAAAAACCCCGCTCCCGCTTTGGACTGCAAAGAAACCGAAAGAGGTGCCTTGAGGACATTGTACAGATAGTCTGATATTGAACGAAAGGCTTATGATGATTACGATGATTAATATTTTTTGTTTAATTTTTTCACTGTTTTAATCTTACATACCTGATTGGCAAAATATGGGTGAAGTACTCTTTTAAATCTTCATTTTGTGTCCCCATCTTTGCAAAATAAACTATCTTTATCTCGGGGTATTAGCGTAGTGGCGAGGTGATCACCACTGAGCCATTCAAGCAGTCAAAGGGTAGTGTTTGTCTACTAGTTTTCTGTGACGCCGTGGAGAGCCATATGTACGAATGGGCCGGCTCGACCGAAGTAATACCATGGCCTCACAGAAATTAATATCATTCCCCATCACCTGGATGATTGGCACTCCACCACTGTACGCTTCTCAAGAAGCTTTTTGCCTCGCACAGCCAGCCTGTGGAACATATTGTCGCCTGCCGTATTTCCGGACCGACCTTCAAACCTTTAAGAAGAGCGTACTCCTACCTAAAAGGCCCAGAAGCACACTTGTGACTCTTGAGTTGCGGGTGCCTATGGGCGGCATTGGTCACTTACCATCAGGTGACTCGTCTGCTCGTTTGCCCCTTATCAATTGTGGTTTGCACAGTGAGACTTTGAGAGGCCTGGGCGTACCACTTCGGTATAAGAATGAGTATATGTATATACTTATCGAAACTTACATACTGCCCTAAAAGAGCATGGTTTAAGAATATTGCTGTACCAAGTCATGTAATAAACAAGAATAAACACAGCAGTTCTTTGACTTCCTCAGCGTGTTTTTGCAACTCCCTTTCCAATAAAAAATTATCCAAAACCCGTTATGCAGGATAAGAACTTAATAATAAGATACAAACGTAAGCCAACATACTGTATTAACATAATAGGAACAGCAAAAAAAATCTTATTAATATCTGTACGAAGGGTTGTGGATTCCTTCGGGATCAAAGGGCGGAGCGAGATCGCGAGTAGCACGGAGTAGGAAATGAAATTGAGGGCTGTATGTAAATTCTGTCAAAGTAACATCTGGAAGGCCCCGGCTGTGTAAAAATATCTCAAATGTTGATTGTCTCCTCAAATATACATATTTCATTATGTTCTCTTTGTGGTGAAAATAGTATGCACTTGTTGATAGAATCTCTAGTAATATTTCTTGAATTTTTATTCACAAAGAAGCAAAAAACACTTTATTATTTTTTCACTTTCAAGACCTGTGTGCACGGAACAAATTTCAAATTATGCTACTACTGTTATAAAGGCCAAAGATTGGATTGATTACTGGTACTCAATTAAACCCAAATTGAATCCTCATATAAATTATAACCTATATAGTCTAGAACATAGGCTGCGCTACCGGTCAAAATGTACGGTTCAACATTTAAGAACGATTTCATGGGCACCGGCTAGCAATTTATAATATTTCATGTTAGGAAAATAGAAGTAGAGATGTTGTTAGGCAAAAAGCTTACACTACAAAATTAATTTATACAAACATTTAAATATAATTTATTTCCAACAATGATAAATAATGTTACTGTCGTAGGCAAACACATTAAATGACCGCAGCTGAAATCTTTGGCACTAAATGTAAAATATACAAAGAGTTTATAGAAACAGACACGAACAAAGAGAACACGCTTGAAATCTTTTTAGACATACTTATACGAGTATTATAGTTTTGGGTAATTAATAAAATGGACGTCTAGTTTTTATATGACTACTATAGTCCAGCCACCTTGTCCAGACAATGTTTTAGTCGTGGTCAAAAGATTTTTTGTTGTTGGCAAACAATGCTATTGTTATTGGATGAGGTAAAATATAGTTAATGCTGTCTTTGTTTAGCCTTTAAGATTTAGCAGCTTTTTTTATTTAAGTGTTTTTTTAGCTAACAATTACGAGTGTCTAGAAGTATATATTGTATATAAGTTAGAAACTTCATTACCTTTACTATAATAAGGTATACAGGTGTATCTATATCATAAGGAATATATGATTTTTTAAGTAACAAAATCAAATTATTTCTCAATTATATAATCACCGTCGTTTTCTATCACCTGTCGCCAACGCGCTGGCAGAGACATAATGCCTTCATCGTAGAAGTTTTTAGGCTTTCGTTCAATAAAGGTGGTAAGGTCACTTTTAAGCTGGTCTTAATTTTCAAATTTTTTATGTGCTAAGTAGTGGGCTAGAGAACGAAATAGATGATAATCTGAGGTCATAGTGTCTGGAGAGTACCGTGGGTGAGGAAGGACAGCCCAGCCAAGCGAAAGTAATTTTTCACGACTCGCTCTTGCTACATGTGGTCGAGCATTATCGTGCAAAAAGTATACTTTATTTCAATTTTTCGGGAATCTCGTTGCTACTCAGTCACAATAAATATTGGCCGTGATTGTAATAATTCCGTTTATTCCCCACACTCACATTTAAAAGAACATTTTAACTCGTGTCAGATTTTGGCGTTGGTACTCCTGCTTCCACGGGTTCAAGCCACTGGCGCTTCCGCGAATTTTTTTTGTACATAACGTACTTTTCATTCCCCTTAATTACATCCCTCAGCCACTCATTGGTACGATGATAACTAAGTAGTTCCATGCACACGTTAGCCCTCTTCTGAAGTTGAAACGGCGTCAACTCATGTGGCAACCAAACTGAATATTTCCAGGTCTTTTCTAAAGCGTGGAGATGTTTTTCTACTGCAATATGAGAACACTGAAGCTGCTTTACCAGACAACGTGAAGATCATATACATCGATCGTGGGGGTATTGTTCTGGATGGGGTTCATCATATAGGTCATAATTTCCTTCCTTAAATCTTCTGAACCAATGTTTGGTGGTATCGTAAAACAGCAAGCCTTCGCCCATCGTTGCACATGTATTGCGCACTGCTTTAGTCGCTTTTCGACCTAAGTGAAATTCGTGAAGTAAAAGCAGCCGAAGTTCTCTAGGAGAAATATCCATAATATAGTAATACTATTCGAGATCCAGTTGTCCACTCATCTCACATACAACTCTTGCTTTATTTATATACTACTCCAAGAAATTCGAGATTGTTCTATAACGTTTTAGAAACTGATCGAAAAAAGTGGCGGATTTATTCGTTGCCAACCTAATAATAACTGTTTTGCTCTCAGTGGCATAGAATAGGGTCACCCCATCTCGTTCCGCAGTTCGTCCTCTGCAGTTTTTTTTTTTTTTTTTTATGCGATAGGTGGCAAACGAGCAGACGGGTCCCCTGATGGTAAGTGACTACCGCCGCCCATGGACACCCGCAACTCAAGAGTCACAAGTGCGTTGCCGGCCTTTTAGGTAGAGGTACGCCCTCTTCTTGAAGGTTTGAAGGTCGTATCGGTTCGGAAATACGGCAGGCGACAATTTGTTCCATAAGCTGGTTGTGCGAGGCGAAAAGCTTCTGGAGAAGCGCACAGTGGTGGAGTGCCAATCGTCCAGGTGATGGGGATGGATATTTTGTCGCGTAGGACGATGGCGGAAACCAGCAGCCGGTATAAGTCCGAACAATTCCTCTGAACACTCCCCATGATACAAGCGATAGAGGATGCAGAGTGAAGCTACATCTCTACGCAACGCCAAGGTGTCAAGTCGATCAGAAATATCTTGGCAGTCGATGATGCGAGTCGCTCTCCGTTGAATGCGGTCAAGAGGCAGAAGTTGGTACTGGGGTGCACCTGCATAGAGATGAGAACAGTATTCTATGTGCGGCCGAACCTGCGCCTTATAAAGTTGCAGGCGGTGGGCCGGAGTAAAATACTGTCTCGATCTGTTTAGCACACCAAGCTTCTTCGAGGCTAATATGGCCTTACTCTCTAAGTGACCGCGAAACTGGACTTCGCTTGATATATCGACGCCAAGGATTCCGATACTGGCTGATGCAGTTAGGGAAGTGCTCTCAAATTGAGGTGATACGACCAATGGCATCTTTTTAGCGGTGAACGCGCAAACCTGTGTCTTCGTGGGGTTAAATTGGACTAGGTTAAGTCGACCCCAATCTGAAACTTTTGATAAAGAAGTTTCGATTTCAGACACAAGTTTGGATCGGCTTTCGATGACGTTTACCCGAGAAATGTTAGCGCGGCCGGTGTAAAGGGCATCACTCGTGCTATCGTCTGCATAGCAATGGATGCTGCTAATCTGCAGCATGTCGTTGATATGCAGAAGAAACAGCGTGGGTGATAGCACACAGCCTTGTGGGATACCAGAATTAACAGACTTGGAGTTGGAGCATGCACCGTCAACAACGACCTTGATGCTTCTGTCTGTAAGAAAACTGGTGAGCCAATTGCACAGTTTCTCGGGAAGCCCATAGGAAGGAAGCTTCGCAAGGAGCGCTTTGTGCCAGACCCGATCGAAGGCCTTCGCCACGTCCAAACTAACGGCCAACGCTTCCCCCTTGGTCTCGATCGCCTGTGCCCACCGGTGAGTCAAGTATACGAGAAGATCACCAGCTGAACGACCCTGACGGAAGCCATATTGTCGATCATTGAGGAGCTGGTGGTCTTCTAAGTACCGGAGGAGCTGGCAGTTAACAATGGATTCCATTATCTTGGAGAACAAGTAGGTGATGGCTATGGGTCTGTAGTTGGACGGATCCGAGCGATCTCCTTTTTTAGGGATTGGGTGCACTAGAGCTGTCTTCCATGAGTTCGGGACTACGCCAAGAGAGTAGGAAGCCGATAAAGGCGCGTTAAAACCGGTGCTAACTCTGGAGCACACGTCTTCAGCACGATAGGAGAGATTCTATCAGGCCCACTCGACTTATGAACGTCGAGGGAAAGAAGCGCTTTACGCACTGCCCTTTGTGTAAACCGGACTTCCGGCATGCGGGTCTCGCACTGCGGTATGGTCGGCGGTGCGTTTCCCCCGTCGTCCAGGGTCGAGTTGGATGCAAAAAGTTTGCCCAGAAGATCGGCTTTTTCTTTAGCGTCGTGGGCCAACGAATTATCTCCTATGCGCAGAGGCGGAAGGGATGGCTTACAAAAGTTCCCCTGGACAGCTTTGGCAAGAGACCAGAATGCACGAGTTCCGGAGGGGAGACTCACTAGTCTCTCGCCAATTCTGCCGATGTGAGCCGACTTCGCCCCAGCAATTACTCTTTTGAGGGACCTGGAGGCAAAGTTAAATTTGCTTCTTTAATGTGCTGGTCTTTACATCCCGATTTGCGAAGAGATGTCACCTCTATGGCATTCCTCTATCACAGAGTGCTCTGACGAGCATTTACAATTGGTCCCACCTTCTCCGTTTCACTACACGGCAACACGTGCTGGCCTGAGGAGTCACTGTTTGAGAGTGGAAAACATACCAGCCCGAACAATACGGTTCTGCTCTTCCTTCCTGTGCTGATCGGTTAAAGGCTGAAATTAAATACCAGCGCACGTGTATCCCTCCCACTTTGATTCCGGGGGCGTGTTAAAGTATCTTACCAGGCTGCCATAGCGTAGGTCACCACGCTACATTGACTGCAATTCCGATGAGGGTGGTGACCACCCCTTTTGGACTCCACTTAATGCTTTCCATCAGGCAGAATGAAGTCATTATGTTAGGCTTATATATAAAAAAAGATAGTATATATTCATTCATACAGCACCCGGATGACGGCAATATGCTTGTTCTCTATTAAGTGGGCCTGACTCTACCCCTACCCCTTGGGGAATAAAGGCGTGGGTATATTTATGTATATTATAATGTTATAAAACGACTGTTTGGGATGGGGACTTTCTTCAAAGAAAAACTTAAAATCACATTTTTCAGTTCATATGTCTTCAATTCTCTTAGGTCGAAATTTGAGTGTACTATTCAGGAAGGAAAATTGGTACATTAATCATTTAACGTAGCGATTTAACAAAGGATACTCTTAACTCTTTCTTGTACAGTCAGACATAATTGGATTCACAGATTAATTCTCAGGGATTGGACTGTTATCTAATAGACGGTCATATGTAGTGCCTAGCGGACCAATTCATAACGTATTACACTGTTCAGCTTGTTGTTCAAATAAAAGCAATCTTCGTTACGGTGACGTTTAGTAACTGTGTTAAACGTCAAATGTGGTCCAGCCTTGTAATAGGTGGACTTTTTATATAAAATATTTAACCAAATATGATTAGCAAATATTAAATTTGTGGTTCAACCTGAACTCCGAATTATTATTTTATCCATACTTGTCAGTAATAGATTCCCACTAATTCAATTTTCACAGATTTCTCAAAATTTTAATAATTAGAAATAAGGAACACGTTTTATTCAAATGAATAAGTAGCTTACAGTGTTATTTCATTACAAGTTACTGATTGCCTTAATATCCCACGCTTTTTCAATAAAGTGTTTTTGCTTCTTCTTCTTCAGTCAATACCTTTCTAGAATTTTCAACCAATTGAATTATCTTGAGACGTTTCGTCTCAAACAAAAACTGAACTCCTGAAAACATATTTCAGTTCAATCATATCTCGTTCGAGAAGTTTTTTCATCGGATCATTGCTATCGCAATTCCAGAGGGTGTGAGTCGTAAAGCGTCCCGCACCGAGCTGTTGTCGGGTCCCTTGGGGCGGACACTCTCTTGAATCTATGGTAGCCTGGTACATACGAGTTTTTAGTGTTGATAGGTCATTGTTTTTTTCACTTATCTAAGCGTTTTCTAAAGCATTGCTATTACTTTTCAGTGGTTCGTAAGGATTTATCGATTTCTGAATCAATGGCGTTTTCTATTTTCGCTTGTGTTAGGTATTTCATTGTACCTTTTATATTTTAAGCGGATTCCCTTCTTTAGTATTTGTCAACAAATTCAGGTATCTTTACGAGACTGCCCAAAAAAGGAGTGCAATATTATTAAATAAGTCGTGTGTGATTTTTTTTGTGAACCAAAAGTAATACTTGAATTGTATGGAGATTTGAGGTACCGTGTTAACACTAACTTGGTACCTGAAATCCAAATATGATATGTTTTTTAGTAGTTGCACATTTACTTGTTTCAAAATATTTTAGGTTTTTCTTAAAATTATTAAATATTTTTATAATTCGTTGCTGGTTCTTGATGTAACTACTGTATGTTCATTAGTGTATCTTGCAATATTTTATGATGAATGGTTGAATGGTTAATAGTTTGTCATTTTTAAATTTAATATTTGTAAAATATTGCTCTCAAGTGTTAAGTTGTAGAAGACACGCAATTGCGCCAACATGTCCCTTTAAAGTCAAATTGATATCGTTAAAAAAATACCAGATTTGTTAGTTAGAAGTGAAATATACTTTACGGCTTCGGACAGCCTACTGTGCAGAGCATGCATGCAAGCAGAGGAAACAGCAGCCCATATACTGACGGACTGTCAGTAAACAAACCGCTGATCAGAATGTGCCGCTACTATAATACTATTTGCTCATGAGTTGATATTTCCATGACAATTTTACTTAGTGATAACATGTAACGTTTATAATTGTTTTTTTTTTCTTTTGATCTCTGTTACACTAGTATGTGTATTAATCTAGTAACATACTGCTATTAATATTCCTATACTTAAAATTGCAATATTTAAATTGAAGCATTCTAAGTGTTGTGTACAGTTGTTATTGGTTTATAGATTTATATACGCGTAGTATGTACTATTCCTGTGGTATATGCAACTTTTTAATCTGTTATCTGTTACTGTACCTATTTGGATAAAGTAAAATAAAATTATTTACTATGACACTTTAAAACTAAAATTGAATTTAAAATCAATTAAATTGAATTGAAGCGGCGGTAGCATAATGGCTAAAGTATTGGACTTCCGATCAAGTGATTGCAGGTTCGAACCCCTCCCCTGTACACTACCGTCGTGAATCCACCCCTAATACAAGCATTTAGCTCAGCTGGGGGTAATGAGAATACTAGTAATGTGACGTTATTTAAAAAAATAAAATTTTTAAGGATATGTAAGTAATTACAATTTTGTATGATATTTTATTTGGACAATAACGAGTTTATCTATCCATCTATGAATGAAAATTCATATAATACCTCACAAGTCGAAATCCATATAGCCGTATAGGCTCTAAGGGTGACAAAGAAACATACATATATGCAATTTATAAATACATACACTCAAAAAAAAAACGTAACTCTCTTTCTTCCGCAGTCGATTAATAAAGTAAGAACTTGAAAAGCCACAGCATGATGATTTAAACAGAAGGAGCTATATTTTTAGACTACTCTTATTTGGGAGAAAATTAGAAAAGAAAGGTAATTAAAATCTTATTGAATTAGTGAAATTATTTTAAACTGTATGTACTTACATAGATGCATATTAGTTAACGAGCCAACTTTGATATCGGTGAAGATTTCAGACTGCAAATTTTATTTCAATAGTCTAGATATGGGTAGTAATGGAAACGAGCGTCAGCTGTCAGGGTCATAATGGAGCTGGCTGTGAGACAATATCCTTTCTGTTGACCCTCACCTGAAAGTCTCTAGACCGTGACAAAAAAAAACATAATTTTACTGCACGGATGGCGTAGCGGTTTAAGTGGTCACCTCGCCACTACGCTGCCGCGCCGAGTGTTCTGGGTTCGATCCCCACACGGGACAGCACTTTGTAATCCTCAAATTGTTGTTAAAGTCTGGGTGTTCTGTGTGTCCGTTGTTTGAATGTTTGGAAAGTACCCCGCGATACAGGAATTAATCCTAGTGCGGAAGTTGTATTTTTAAAGAAAAAGAAAGAAAGAATAATCTTACCGCACCACCTCAAGGTTGACTGGTGGATAATGCCACGTGGCATTAAGTCCGCTTCGTGCTTTGTATTATGCAGGAAGAGTTTAAATAAATAAATAATCCTCCTTCTCGGTCAGTCGGACAATTATGACTACATACTATCTCAATACTCAAGTTTACTTCTGCCTAATCCTCCAGGACGACGCGGCGACGTGCGTGATATTCTCATGTATATAAACCTTTTTAAAATATACTCACATTGAGTAGCTATGAAAGAGGAACCTATGAATAATGTTTCCCACAAATATCTCCTCGTCCTTATCAGCGCCTGGTGGAAGAGCTTCATAAACCGGCCGCGCCGAGTGGTTGTCGACTCCCATGGGAACAAGACGTACTCTTAAATCTGAGCTTTCTCGATATTTTTATGGTTACGCACTAGCACTAGAAAACGCGACTGTTAGACGAGGCGTTTGGAATTGGATAGGAATCGTAGTGATTTGTTAGTATAAAAATACTTTGAAGATATTTTTTTTTTGGTAAAGACAGCAGCAAAAGCAGCAACATACGAGAAGACAGGTCACCTGATGGTAAGTGCTACTGCCACCTTTTGACATCTGTAACTAAAGAGTTGGAAGTGCGTTACTCGCCTTTAAACTCCCTCTCCCCAGGGGAGTGAAAGTGGAGAGGGAAAATATAGAGGAGGGTTGACCTCCGGTAACCTCACTCACTAGGTGAAAACAACTCAGGCATGGCATCACAACTACTTTGAGAGGCCGTGGTATTGCTTCGGTTGAACGTAAAAGTTTAAATAAGTTCAAGAATATATTTTTTCAATATTCAAATATTGTGTTTTGTATTTTTTTTTAATTTAAACACAAGAATAGATTGAGCCTACCTACTTCTTGATAAACATACACTCCATAAGCCCCTTAGCAACGTTCCTAAAAATATACAATAAATATTACTATTAATACTTAATAATTTATTAAAATAAATAACATACTTACTAACGAACAACATTAAAAACACAAAATAAACAAATTGAAATCAACAAACAGTGTTATCTAGAAAATAAAATAAAATAAAATAATGTATTATTATTGTGAATTAATATAAATATATTATTATAAACTGTATATTTTATACAAATGCAAATAAAAATATTGTAATCAGTCCATGAAACACAAATCTCTCTTCCTGTCTTCTAACAACACAAGGTCGAGGGTGACACATATTTTAAGTTTACCATCTGTAAAATTACATTGTGGAATAGCAATAAATATTAAGTATGAAGTATTGACTATTATATTAAGAATGAAGTATTGGTATCAGCGGGTGTCGACATATGTAGATTTATTAACTACTTATAACCCCGTACCCTACGATGTTATGGGGCGAATGAAAGGGTCAGCGGTGGGCCATTTCTGGAAATCAATTAGTTGCTATTAACGTGGGACTTGACTTTCGCCGGGGGCTAAATAGTATAGACCATCAGGAATTTAATCGTTTTAAACAGTAAATATCTAATAAAGTTTAACCGCTTCTAGGCACTTGTAGTTAATATTCTTATAAATTAATTATACAGTACGTATAAATAAGAAATACTATCAAATTGGTTGAGGCTTTCGCGGCCGATTGATGACTCGTTGGCTTTATTCGGGTCTAAAGGCCGTCGTCCGTTGGAAATGCTTCCTAACGTTTCCATGACTGATCAGTCTGCATCCAGTATCGGAGATGGAAGGACCTCTGAAGAAGCTCGCCACTCGTGCTAGCGAAACGTTAGGAAGCATTTCCAACGGACTTACGGCCTTTAGACCCGAATAAAGCCAACGAGTCAAGAATTACTATATTATTATTTTGCAGCCGTCCTTTCAAATTATATTTCGCTCTCAATCTAATTGTTTTTTTTTTGGATGAGATCGCTTATTGCAATAAGACTGCCATTTGTATAAAACATTAGTTATAAAGAATACAAACATCTGCATGAGTAGCACACTGAAATTTCAACTTAAACAAAATTTAATGAAAGAAATATGACACGTTTATTGTTAACGCCTACAATAATTTTTAATCAAGACAAACTTTTTTTGTAAATAACCAACGTACAGTGAAACAAGTAAAAAAATATATTTTTACTTTTGTCTTAAAGAAAGAAAGGGGTAAACAGAGACATCACATGGGCTCGCCTTTTGTAAACAATAATTTAGTTCTATTTACGTAATGAAGAACAAGCCCATTGCCGTCATCCGGGCACTGTATGACTGTATATATACTATACTAGATAGATAGATAAAAACTGGTTTATTGGACACCACAAAATAAAATAGACACAAAGTTAAAAACAGCTGTAACGAGGCGGCATTTATGTACAATGGGCGGTCTTGTCGCTAAGAGCGATGTCTTGCAGGCAACCTTTGTATGGAAACAACGAAAAGAAAAAAGCGATAGATGGTGGGGTACTATAGACGTCAAGGAATTGAGCGATAATATAACTAATACTCGCTGATAGATACTTCAATCGCAGATACTTGGTAGCCACTAACGACACCCACGGGATGAGATATTGTAGCCCTATTCTAGTCCACCGAGAACCACACGGCTAATAAAATACGATATAACTTATTTTTATGTACTATAGGGGGACAGACGAACACACGACTCACCTGATGGTAAGTGATAACCGCCGTCCATAGACACTTGCAACTCAAGAGTCAAGATGATGAGGAATAGAGGATGCGGGGAGAGGTGGATGGGGAGCTGGGAAAGAGGAGAGGGGGGTGAGCATGGTGAGCTTTCGTGCCTAAGCATGGATATAACAATGATATTTTTAGAATGTTTTGGCAAACAATTGTAAGTATAAACAGTATGTCAGTCTAAACAAAATAGAAGCCAGCAGTTATTCTCTCAGTGCGCTGACTTATCCAAGTAGTGCGTTCAACTAACTTCATCGTTGAAGAGATTTACGGTAATAGAAATATGAGTTATTAAGCCTTCGCCCCCGGCTCCGTTATCTTTACGATTGTATTTGCAATGATCTCCGGATAGAGGCTTTATTGTCACCCTGAAGCGGAACAAATGGCTCTTTGCTCCAATAATATCAGTCGGAATGTTCACGACTGTGTACATAGGATTATATCCGAATAGAATCGTTCATGGAGATGATTTCTGTACGTTGTAAAACGTTATGGTAATCGAATTGGTGATTTATTGGTGAGGGTGAACTTGGAGCGAAATTGTTTGAATCCGGCATGCATGTAGTAGGTACGTGGACGGTACACTTATTCATGATTGTCTCACTTCAATCTGTGTAACTAAGCCTTTGGTTCTTGTGGGGGCGAACATTACATAAATTCAGAGTGTCAATGTTAAGTGGTGCAATGTATATGTGGTTTAAGATTGTTGGTATTTAAATATATATATTGTTATATTATAGGGGTACAGACGAACAGACGGGTCATCTGATGGTAAGTGACAACTGCCGTCCATGGACACCTGCACTCGAAAGTCGTAAGTGCCTTTGAGGGTGATGAGGGATGGGGGGATACGTGAAGGGGAAAAAAGGGAGGGTGGATGAGGAGATGGGAAAGAGGAAAGGGGGAGTTGGGCCTCCGGAAACCTTACTAATTTTGGGGAAATGCAACGCAAGCGTTGCTTCACAACCGGTTTTCTGTGAGGCCGTGGTATCGCACCGGTCGAGCCGGTACTACTACTACTATTGCCTATTGTTCAAAAGTTTTCTTACAAAAGTGTCATTGAGCATGTAAAGGTTCAAAATATTGTTAATACTTGTATACATACAAGCAGAGTCGTATTAAACACAATCATTATGCAAGCCTATTGTTGTTACGAGCACTGGAAATTAAATAGAAAAATTGGGAGTATATTGGAAGGGAAAGTGAGGCTATAAGGAAAAGAAAAGGATTTTTGATTCAATGAATGGATGAGAGTGCTAGCGATATCCATTTTTGTCTCAAACAGTGGTACTTGTTAGCACCGACGTTTGATGAATTTGTTATCCTTGCCTTGTATGATTACAAAATAAATATATTTTCTTTCTCTCTTTCTTTCTTTATATCTCCAGCAGTGGAGGGTTAACACATAACTCACGCGGCTGACCTCTAGCCTCATACATACAGTACATATTTAAGAGGAGCTAAACCTTTTGCTAAATCATAATAGTCTAATTAAAGAACCCGATTAGTTATTTTAATCGACTCATTGTCAGTTTATTCAGTAGTAAGTTAAATGTCAATGTTTTTTTGTCAGTATCATACAGGGCGACAGATGAACAGACGGGTCACCTCATGGTAAGTGACAACAGCTGTCCAGGGACATCTGATTAACTTCTGTTGATTATTAGAATTCGGGAAAAGTAGGCATTTAAAATACTTAAATACTTATGTGCTTTATACACTATCATATAAGCAATGGTGAAGAAATAAAATATGTTCTATATAAAGTATCTTATATCGTTTACGTGAAAGGTTTCCACTTTTTGATGAATTGAAAAATCATTTAGAAAACGCCGTAGAACTTTATACAAGACAGTACAGTACAAACAGTAGATCAACTACAGATACCCGTAGCATGAAAAACATAAGAAAAGAAAGGTTGTTTCAAATATTTCAAGACCAGGTATTCTATGTAAAGTATCTTTGTCAACCATATACAAACCACATGTATCGACTTAACAGTACAAAAAGCCATTTTGCCAAAGTACACAAACAAAATGTCGAAAAAGTTTAACTTTTCAGAACGTTTCGCGGTGACGGTGCCTGAAAACTTCGTTGCACAGAACTTCTGTTTTCCTGACGAATTTGCGACTTGTCTCCGAGCAATGTCGTGAGCTCGCAGGCTTTAGGTAAGAAGGGTCCTGTATATAAAAGGTTTTGAGAGAGGTCATTTTTGAGGCTAATCTTTTTTATAGAGTTTCTTGGGGTTATTTAAAACGTTCTAAAGTTTTGATGAGCAATGATGTAAGTTTGAGGTCTTGTAATTTGGGTTTTGTAACTACGAAGCTTGTAAATATTTCAAGGGATACAAAGATTTTTGAGCTTGTTGAGCTTGTATTGATAGGATTTAAATAATTGAAATATTTTTTCGTGGCAACTAGTTATACTGGTATGATATGACAGTAATATATAATAGTATAGTGACAGTAACAAATAATATTTAAATGCATTGGTTCTCGCCATTAAAAATTGGCAGTAGTATTTTATGTGTTAGGTTCTATTTGGATATTCAGATCAGTGATGCCCTGCACAACATTACACAATATTTAATTATGATTTTGTTATAACTAAATGGACAAACTATTATTTGGTCTTATGAACATCAGATAGAAGCACTAAGAGACTTTCGGTGTTTTATTTACCTACATGTTTGATGTTTCTTTCAAAGTTGTCAAGTGTCATGCAGTTTACATTCAAATTACTATACATGCCTTTTTTAAAGATTTGCCAGAATTTTTCCAATCTTACTGTAGTTTAGTTTAAGGATAAACTTTGGACCTACTTTTAAATTATTATTCAACCTTTTATAATATATGAATATTATGTGTGAAACTTAAAGGTAGGGTTTTGTAAAAGTGAAGACTTATAACTTTGTGGTGTTGATTATAACAACATTCGTTGAACTTTGTCACTTGAAAACTCTGCAGTGAAAAGTGAAGAGAGAGTTGTAGGGTACAGTTATGCGTTTACATTCAAATGATATGAAGTCGACAAACTTTCCCTCTTAGAGATTCAAGTCAAAAACAAAAGTGAAGACTCAAATTTTTTGATGTTGTTGTTGTTTCAATGTTAAGTGAAGACTTCTTAGTATAATAAAGTTCCAGTAGAAACATACTATAACAATATTTAAGGCATTATATTTAGTATGTTAATACTTTTATTTAGAACCAGAAAAATAAGAAAGTACTTACTTCAGACAGAATTATGAAATCATGCTTTAAACAAACAATACTATTTGGCATTTACCATACCTTTTATGTCAAGTATAAGTTTAACAATATTCTACGACTGCAAGAATCGTTCTCAAATCGGAACACCTTTTAATAAAGAGTTACGGAGATGAATTTATTACATGGTAAAGTACATAACCCAGCCATCGTACAGACTTATTTTTATTTCCTAGTCTTAGTATAGGGGGCGGCGACGGCGGCCGGAGTTTTTCGTGGTGGCGCGCGCGCACTAATCTTTTACAGCAGCGAATTCCCAAGACTTAGTTTATAGTCGATTGTTATAATTAAGATTTATGGTATTGTAAATAAAGTGTGTTATTTAAGTTGATAAAATTAGTTCCTGTATTATGTTTTAGGTTAAGAACCTGTAAATATGGGTAATAATAATAATAACTCCACATAACACACACACCGCCGTCTGATACCAAACTAAGCTAAACTAGATAAATTACCTAGACAGAACAAATGGTCGTGCTCCTTGCACAAATATTTGTCGTGGGTAGGAATCAAAACCTTGGTTTAGCAGTCAGGAGAGCTAACCGATAGACCAAGTTAAATACATGGTTTGTAGTTGGTAAAAAAAAAAAAACCTAAAAAAATCACGAACCACCAAGCAGATGCTCACTTGCTGCCGATAATATGTCCAAAAATAGCATCGTACGAAAATAGGTCACAAGAAGCATTGTGAATAGCAAATACGATGTAATTTGGCAGAGTACGACGATAATGGGCCAGGGGGCGCGAGCCGACCCTCCATATGACCTTTGTAATAATTTGGATCATTTTTATTATACCTGCCCTATCCTACCTAAATAAATGTTAGTGTAGGCTGTAATAAACATTTGCTTTTGAATTTTCCTGATTTAGAGATCGCGTCAAGCGGAATGATGATCTTGCGGGTCAATGGATTTTTACTTGTTGCTCTGAGGATATCAAATGTGAGTATTCTTTTATGTTTAAGGTAGATAATTACACATACGGAAAGAGTTGGTGCGAAATGGGACTTGAAATATATTAGCGGATGTATCTTTTCTGTTTTAAAGATATTATTATAAAAGTAGACTAGAAACTCAAAACTCGACGGTACATGAAGCACACAAAGGATGACAACATCCATTGGCAAGCATTTAGGAAATGCCATAGCAAACATGTCAAACTGACTCCTATGTAATGTCGGATATATTTACATTATTATTAAATAATATATTTTGGTAATTAGAAATATATTATATATATATATATACTATAGAGGGACAGACGAACAGACGGGTCACCTGATGGTAAGTGAAACCGTCGTCCATGGACACTTGCAACTCAAGAGTCGCAAATGCGTTGCCCGCCTTTGAGGGTGATGAGGGATAGGTCATGCAGGGAGCGGAAAGAAGAGAGTCAAAAAGTCTAAGACTACTGAATGCAGCGTAAATTCCGCCACTCATTCTACGCACCTCACAACTCACATACTTACGCTCCCTTGGTCTCACCCTATATTAATTAATAAATATAGTTACGATTGCGAAAATTGGGAATATATGACAAAGGTAAGAATGGAACTCTATGGAACGAAAAGGATATTGCGCATACGCATAAACCGGAAGAAATTCAATAAAAAAGTTGAATGCCTAATTGACAACATTAGTAGGACCACATGTGTTAAGTGTTGACATGTGACAAGTGTTTAATACACCTCTGCCCACCCCTTCACGGATACAGGAGTATATATGTTAGTAAATTATAGTATAATACTGTTATTTCCCGCATGAGGGTCAACACTCAAACGTATACATAATATAATACGTATCATGGGCGAGAGCGTAACGTGGGAGAGCCAGCCAGCCTATAGTGCTTCAGCACCTATGCGCCGGCTCGATCGCAGTATTTTATTTATTTTTTTATTTTTTATTTATTTTATTACCACGGCCTCACATAATACCGTCTGTTCAGCAATGCTTGCATTGTGTGACCAAGTGAGTGAGATTACCGGAGGCTCAAACCCCCTTTCCCTTGCAATTTCTCCCATCCTCCTTTTCCCTTCCCCTCTTAAGTCCCTTACCCCTAACCTAAATGGCGGACAGCACTTTTGTCACTCTGGCGGCGGAGTGACTTACCATCAGCTGACCCGTCTGCTCGTTTGTCCCCCTATACTATAAATAAAAACTGAATAATACATCATGTATTTGTAATGTAAAAAGTATTTTCAAGTGGTTGAAAATAAATTGTTTACAGATCGCGACGATTACCCGTAGAGTTAAAAACTCGCAGTAATACAACGAGCAACATTTAACCCACATTTTTCAGTGTTCGGTGTATTGAACGTCGCTTTAGGCGATGCCAGAACATAAATTGGAAGCCGCGGTGTGTGTTTTTGTTGAAAATACATCGGAGGTAGTTTGGTAGATGGTTTGATAAAACTGCAAAATTGTAAAGACTATAAAGAGGATTTTATTTTAAATACTATTATAAGCGAAATGTTTAATGGTTATTATATAGCTACACTGATTTTAGTTTGAATTTTATTCCCGGTCAGGTCATTTAGTTTTCAAAGTTGATGTCATACAATTTTAAATTCGGCCTAACGGACGCAAATTCCTTTATAATGGCACTATGTGGTATTTCTATTCAAAAGGCAAGATGTGTGTGTCAAACTGCACGGATGGCGTAGCGGTTTAAATGGTCACCTCGCCATCACGCTGCCGCGCCGAGTGTTGTGGGTTCGATTCCCACACGGGACAACACTTTGTGTTATCCTCAAACTGTTGTTCTGAGTCTGGGTTATATTTGAGTATGTTGCTTGAATGTTTGTAAAGTCCCCCGCGACACAGGAATTAATCAGAATAAAAAAAAAAACAACTTTAATTTCTTTTTTTGTCGTAATCTAGAATACAAAAAAAGAAATTATTTTTGTATTCAAGATTACGAGTAAGAGATTTTTTTCTTTTTTCTTTTTTTTCTTTTTGTGTGGAAACCCCCACGGGTCACCTTTACGACATACAACCTTACCGGGGCTAATGGGTAAGGTGGTATGTCGGACTCGAACCGACTAAAACCACACAGTGTTCCGTCAACGGGTCTTATGGCCGGGGCCTCAGGTGTAAACTAGAAAGTAAGTCCCTGTGTACCCCAGCAGACCTGGCCGCCTTTTGAGCAAGGCGACCCCAATATGATGTGTTCAACATGTGTAGAATAATATGGGTTCTGTCCCCCCCCTCATATTTAGTCGGTCGCGCGTGGACGAGTAAGAGACTTAGCAGCAGACCATGTCTTATCATTTAGTTCGTTCTTGCAGTCTGCAATTAATTATATAATAATATTATTTTAATTTAAATTAAATATATAATAGAACAACCTCGTTTTTGAAGTCGGTAAAATATAAGTAGTTTCGTAAGCTTTTCTTGTCTTCTCTTTAATTTTGCCACTTACATACCTAAGTGTGTTGTCAATAAGCACCCCACACACACAAAATTCAATCTGGCTTTTACTTCTAGATTCAGTACAGTTTTGTGATGGCACTATCTATAGGTGATGGAATGGGGCGAATATATATTTAAGTTACTATAGGCAGTAGTCAGATTAGTTCCCCTCGCTGGTAATTATGCGATGGATAGCTAAGTACAAGTATAAAGATAATAATATTGTATCAACTTTAATATTGTAGCCGCTAAGCCGCATATATATATATACTTACAAGAGAGGAAAGGTACAATAAATTAGATCTTCATTTCTGGGAAGGAAAAACTATCTAATCAGTAGATGTTTCTTTTGTTACATTCAATTAAAGACAACATTTCCGACATAAACATCCATTAGAAGATAATTGTATTGGTTAAAGTGATTTTTCGTTATCTGGAGAACTATTGAGAGGAGCATCGTTTTGGTAAAACTAGTAAGGGACCACTAGTCGAAATTTAACCTTTATTTGGTAAATAATTAACTTTCTCCTTACAAGGTTCTTTTGTCAATGTATTTATAAATACTACCTCTGATATTTACCCACTTTTATTTATCCATTCATGGCGAACTGATAATACTTCAACTATATTAAAGATAAACGTTTCGGCCAAAACAAAATAAGTAGAGAAGAGAAGGAGAGCCATGTTTGGGCACGAATGGGCCGGCTCGACGGGAGTAATATCACGGCCTAACAGAACATCTATAGAGAAAAAAAAATTGCATTGTATTTCCGAGTGAGTGGCGGTACCAAAGGCCCATCTCACCCAGTCTCTTCTGTACCCTCCCCTTACACTTACGACTCTTAAGTTGCAGGTGTCCATGCGGCTGTCACTTATCATTAGGCGACCAGTACTAAGTGGTAACCGAGTAGGTTATCATATTGCAAGGTTAAGCAATACTAGACAAGTCAGTCTTAGGATGGGTGACCATTCTTAACACATTGAGACCCCTCTGTGCCTCAGCGAGCACGTTTACCTTTTGACCGCCACCTCATAATGAAAAACTGTGTTCCCTACAGCAAGTAACAAACTCCTTGTCTCATATCTAAAAAATAATATTGACGGGTAATATAAAGCATATCGCTAAATCATCGATACATTTTACTTGTGGATGGTTTACGAATTAAAAAAAAATATGTTAGGCAGTACTAGTCTTTTGAATTACGCCACATGACTTTTAGTTGCTAGTTTATTAGGTAGGTACTAGCTATTTTTTTAGCCTCGAAAATTAATACCACGGCCTCACAGTAAACCGGTACACAAAAATTAGTGC
Organism: Tyria jacobaeae; assembly: GCA_947561695.1. Taxonomy (NCBI): domain Eukaryota; kingdom Metazoa; phylum Arthropoda; class Insecta; order Lepidoptera; family Erebidae; genus Tyria; species Tyria jacobaeae. The sequence continues at coordinate 22,977,032 of OX387213.1, forward strand.
CTGCATTGTAATGCCGACTGAGTGCGAGTCTTCTTCTTTAATTTTTACCCTACCCTCATCTCATCCCCTCATCGGGTGACCTTTAAAGGCTGGTAACGCACTTGTGACTCTTGAGTGGCGGGTGTTCATGGGCGGCGGCAGCCACTTATATTCTATCACATAAAAAAGAAAAAAAAAAATGAAGTGAAATATTTAAAACATATGTGGAATATTTACAATTTATGTATTTAATTTACTTAGCGAAAATATTTTAGTATTATATATAGATCTTGGTTTTGATTTTGATCCACTCGATAGTTCGAAACGGTATTTATTGCCAGTGAAAAGAATAGTAAGGTAATTAATCGGTACTTTATAAATGATTCAACGCTGAAATCGTTTGAAATACAGTGGTGATAATAAAGGTTATTTGAAGATTTTTATTTAATATTTTTTAATTAATTAAATACTTTTTATGAATAGATAGATAAATACAGAGATAACAACTTTATTTGTACAACATGTGTAGAATAATAATAATAATAACTTGACACGTCTCACACAAGGCCGTCTGATCCCAAACTAAGCAGAGCTTGTACTATGGTAACTAAACAGCTGAGAAACATACTTATATACTTCTAAATACATACATATTATAGATAAATTACACCCAGACACAGAACAAATGATCATCACACAAATATTTGTCCTGGGTGGAAATCGAATCTACGACCTCTGGCTTGGCTGTTCAGGGTCACGAACCACTAGACCAACAGGCCTGTCAGAAGACAGAATAAGAATTATACATAGAAGTTTAACACATATAATATACAAAGGGCGGCCTTATTGCTAAATGCAATATCTTCCAGGCAACCTTAGGATAGAACAAAATGATTCGGAGAGACGTTAGTAGTTAGATGTGCATTTCAAAGGAAATCCAGGGTAACTAATAAAATATTATTATTTTTTAGAGTAAACTAGCTATATTTATTTATTTTTCCTAAGTATTGATTACTTCTTTAAATGTAAATAACGAATCAATCTGACAATTATAATTTTGCCAAAATGGCAACATTTTTTTTCTCTTTCACCGTCTGTCTCTTCTCTAATGGTTATCGCTGCTTGCGCGTTTACGATCGCTGATAGATTATTTTTGTTATGTTTTCGTGTGGCTTTTAACGACTCAAAGACATACATCATTATACCTGGATCTCGCATTAATAATTATGAGGTTTCAACCAACAACATTTCATATCGCTGACGTAAGGCATGATCACATTTATTTTACTATTGAAATTAATTGTAGTTAGCATTTCCTGTAGGTAATAACTAATTAATTCATTTAAAAAATTACTTAATTCAGTTCTCCGGGATGAAATTCTGGTTACCGTAATTGTCTTATATCTGTTAAACTCCAAGTCTTAGGTAAAAAAAAAATAAGAAAAAAAAATTAGTGGCCGGTGAAGGCCGAATTTGTATAGAAAGTTCGCACATCTCCTCGGCTGGCGGAAACTGACCTTTAAACATTTACAATTACAACACGAAGTTTTTATTTTATGGATTCAGGTATGTCATATGTTTAATCGATTACGAGATGATATAGTCTATTACATTAGGTATATAGACTGCTAAATTTTTTTTTAGTGTACGGCAGCCCAATCAAAGTCATAGCAAGACTTGTCAACACGGCTGTGGCATACAGATTACTGCAAAAGGCTTCCGATTCAAAATTATCGATTTGCACATATTTAGCTATGACTTTGGACCTACATTTTTTGTATTCAATCTGATATAAAATGTAGTTGATGAAAAATAATTTTAATATTAAACATTTAATAACTGACCGTAATTTATTCCTAACGTATACTAGCTGACATCTCTTCACGTCCATGGCGTGGATATGAACGCGAAATGATACATTTTGAATCATGTTATTATATTTGTGCCAATTACAGAGTAACTAATTGTATTATATCGTTGTGTATTTATGAAAGTAATAAATACTTCTAAGGCATTATACAAAAAAAAGAAACAAGAACAACGACAGAACTTCGATGTCGCCTAGTACTTGGGCTTTGGAGGTCTGATGGCAGTCCCTTCACGTGCGAAGTAGACACGGCGCGGCATACGGTACAAGAGTGTACTGCTTGGGTAGAGCCGTGCCGTGCCTTAGTAATAGAGATAGGGGCTGACCTCTTGCTCACAGCGCTTGTGCGCGCCATGGTCGCAAGAGAAAGGTCATAGGATGCAGTGGTCACCTTCTGTGAAACTGTTATGACACAGAAGGAGGAAAGGGAGAGGGAAAACACGACTACCCTCTCCATCCGCAAACGACGCACCGAACGTCGGAGGAGGACCGACAACGCCCAATTCCGGCCTCCGTAAATGGACCAGAGGGTTGTGCACGTTGGGTACAGTCCACCACCCAAATCATTTAGCAGGTCTGAGGTTGCAGGCGTGTAGTGTTCCGCGCGCCTCCCTCAGGGAGTGATGGTGGGGAGAGAGGCACATTTCCCCCTTTTAAAACGATATGGTGTCCGCTCCGGCCGGTCACCTGCTGGCCGCGGAAGAATGTCGTGTTCCCGCAGCCCTCGGCAGCAGGTGCGAAGAAGGAACACCGTGGTGGTTTTACCCCGGGCAAGTCCGGCACACCCCTCCGCTGATGCCCCCGGCGGAGGATGGTCCATGAGGATTTCCCCACGTAAAAAAAATACTTCCCCTTCTAAGAAACTAACCCTTCACGTAAAATATTAAAGATAGGCCGTTTCGCAGTTATTCTATAAGCCGACTATGTTATTTTTATCATTATTTTATTATTAACTAAATATTGTAAGATCTATGCGGTGATTTAAAAGAGTGCCCATGAGTTGGTTTGACCGATATCTTCTTGTAAGGCTCAATCATTTGGAAATGGGCGGTTATAGATAAACGCAGGCAGTTACTTACTACTAATTATTTTATATTATTATTATTAATTTAACATTCGACAAAGCAAGCCACACATCAAAGGATGATTCTGTTTTTTTTTAATAATCTATCTTCTCTTCATTTGAAAGGTAGATGACGTGATATGGTATGTGACGTGCCGTGAATTGTGCCAATAAGCGAATGAATGGTTATGTATAAAATAAAATAATTTTGATTATAATGCAACTAAGTTCAGCTCATATTTGGTGTAAATAGTTAAATCTAGTATATATTATCGTATATCCAGAAATCCATAATATATCAACTGTTTGCAATCCCTTGCAACGCAATAGTATCGGCTTGTTTAATGAGTTTTGATATTGACATAAACTTCGCCTGATATTAATGTTAAGGTTATTAGTATATTATCTGTATACCTATGTATATTTATATAATAAATATATAGACCTGAATTGTTTATACGCCCATATGCGTAATTTTTATAGCAACTCTTTATGCACTAATTATGTGTGTAACTCGGAGTAACGTTTAAGCTATGGGGTCACCTTAACCGGTTTCCTCTCTAACCACAAAAAAAAAGAACTTCGATATTGTATCTGGTTGTAATTTATCATGTATGTATTTAGAACTATATAAGTATGTTTATCAGTAGTCTGGTTACCATAGTACAAGCTCTGCTTAGGTAGAGATCAGACGGCGGTGTATGAGTAGTGAAGTTATGAAAAAAAAAAAACGAATTTGCAAAATGTGGGTGTTTAAAACACCTCTGCCTACCCCTTAGGTGATATAGACGCGATCGTATGTACTTATATACTATATCTTTATACGTGGAATACGTACTTAGTTCACTGTATCAATAGAATTGTTATATTTCAAGAGAAATGCACTTTATTGCCGGGTTATAGGGATCAGGAATGATACACAACTTCGCTGTACTAAGTATATTAGCCGACTGGTTTTCCTACATTACGAGTGCGTTGCTTTACTATAGCTACCCACTATTTATAATATTTTACACCTCCACCACGATCCAACAATTGATTGCAATATAAACACAACTTATGATCAAAATGTATCTACAACTTATTGCTAACTTAACGTAACATAATACAATATTTAAACTTGAAACCTGGCTACCGGTTTTCGTGTTCTCTTTGAGTTTAGATTCACTGGGGACCCAGTTGTAGGTGGCAAGGAAGGTGACTTATATACTTCAGGACTATAGTTTTGGCAAAACATCTGATACGTCCTTGGTGTCATCTACAGTCTGTCCTACGCTAATCCTATCCTCCCCGGCATAGTCTTTTCCGCCAACCATATCACCTGGGGGCCCCGCAACCGTCTATCTTTCCGTTAACGTGTTACTTTCGCCTTTGGGAACAGGTACGGTAACATCATACATGCACGATCTACGACGAATTTGATCAAACTGCCTTTTAAACAATGGACCATCATCCCCTGCCACGCAATACCTTTGTAAACTGTCAGTAGTTTCGACGATATCCGTTACCCATTTGTCCCGACCTCCGTAACCACTCGCCCACACCGTGTCTCCTTCTCGAAAGTTCCGTGATACTCAGCCTGCGTACTCCACTTGGCGCCTTTGAGTTTCCCGAACCTTTCCTCGACAGTTCGCTCGGAGCGCAACAGATCTAACCTCCAACGCAGAGATCTCTTGTGCAACCGTCTAGCCGGCGTTTTAAAGTTCGTACTAATGACAGTATTTCGATTAAGCTAGAAGAAACGTTTGTATGGCTGCATCTATATCTATATTGTCCTTATACGCTTTTTTAATAGCACGCTTACATAACTTAACCGCGATTTCGGCTGCACCGTTTGAGGCCGGGTGATATATCGGTGAGAAAGTTTGCTTTGTACCATTGTTGGATAAGATTTTTTTTTATTCTAAACTTGTGAATGTGTGGACATTGATCTGAAACTAATTCTTCAGGTAAGCCAAACCTTGCGAAAGTAGATCTTAATATTTTAATCACACGTGACGCAGCAGTGCGACAAATTTCAAAATGTTCTATCCACTTTGAAGTCGAGTCTACCAAAATTAAAAAGGTTTAACCCTTTAAACCCCTTAAGGTTAAGCCCCAAAAAGTCAATATGTAGACTACTCCAGGGACGTGTCAGGTACGGCTACGGCTGTATTCGCGCCCGTGGTGAGGCGTCGGCCTCCGTAGCGCGTACACCTCAGAGTATCTGGAACTATACATCAAACACCTGTCTGTAACTGCATTTTTAGTTCTGCCATCCACTGACTGCCTAACAGAATAGTTTTACTATTTTCTACAACAAACAATTCCAGTAATTTAGTTATATTCCTATATTTGACTACTGTTATAAGCTTTCCCAACGGTTTTATTAATTCGCCAGTGTAATACTTAAACATTAATTTACTTGGCGTAAGGGTCAATTTTTTAAACAGTCTGTTATAACATGCCGAGTTTATAAATGACACAGCACTACCTGTATTACACTCCATTTTCATCTCATGACCATTCACATTCAACGTAATATAGATAGGTGTACACTGTGTTGGAGATAATAAGCGTATATCCATTACCTCGTCACTGGCCTCGTAGTCAATGCCGGTATGTTGCAAGTCAACCCCAAGCGCGCTGCCGGGACTGCTGAGCAATATGCCTCACGCCTCCCGTAACCGCCCTGGCTTCCGCCTTGCTCGCCCGCCTCAACTACTACTTTGAATTGCGTCTCGGGTTCGGGATCAGCACCTGACAATCGACATCATGCGCTCTGGAGCTGGCCGTCGGCTGTGTGTATCTAATACTTTCCACCACCGCTGCTGCGTCTTTTTCGGCAGCCTCTAAACTGACCGCCAGCCTGCACGCCTTGTGCGAATTCCAAGTGACTTTCCGCGAACAATCGTTGTCGTATTACTTCACTGATTATTCCGCATACCAACTGGTCTCTTAGACCCTTCCAACCACGCTCCGAAATCACAAGTCTTGGACATCTTTTTTAAATGCGCTATTTAATCCGATATAATTTCCTTCCTTCCTTCCCTTTGTTTCCGGTGTCTAAACTTATAACGCTCGGCTAATTCACTAGGCTTAGGTTGTAAATGCCTCTCCAGATTTTGGTTTATCCGGGGTACACAAGTTAACTAAAAGTTCGTAACTTTCCGATCCCATAACGGTGATTAATGTTGGCACTTGCATGTTTGTCACAATTTGATTATCTAAAAAGTACTGTTCTAATCGTTCCACATATAACCGACAGTCGTCACAGTTAACTTTGAACTCGGCAATTTTGCCAATCGGCATTTTACTCGATAACAATCTTCGTATTTTTATAACTTACTGCTAATTGCCGCCGTATTTTACGCTTAATATTCTTGTTCCTCGTCGTCACTGTTATATTTCAAGAGAAGTGCACTTTATTGTCGGCATATAGGGGTCAGGCATGATACACAACTTCGCTGTACTAAGTATATTAGCTGACTGGTTTTGCTACATTACTAGTGCGTTGCGTTACTATAGCTACCCACTATTTACAATATATTATAAGCATTAGGAATGTTAAAAAAAAATTACAGTATTACGATGCAGTTGGGTATGAGAGAACTTTATACTCATAAGAATATATTATTTACTTACACATGAACAATACTTTTACAGGAACTTCAGAACTATTTGACGATTTGTACAAATTAAAAACTAAAAATATACAAATTAACACAATAACACCAAGTACATTTCACAGACGAATCGAATATGTGAAATAAACTTAGTTCGATACTTTTGCTCGAATACAATTTAACACAAATTTTGCTGTCTTACGTTATTCACACTACAAAGTAAACTTTTACTTTTTTAAGCTTTTAGGTTTTACTACAATTGTTTAAGTATTACGTTATTACTTTAGTCCAGTATATCTCAGTATTATTTTATAAAACCAGGCCAGTATAATTAATATTCAAGAATATAATATGGATTGCTTTTATTTTCGTGTAACAAGAATGGTTATAAACAAAGAGGAGTGACCACTTGTGTTAAAAACTGATATTGTACCTTATTTTTATTCTCAAATGTCATATGTTATACATAGATTGTAAATCGTAGTAAAGACACTTACTTGTTTGTAAATAAATTTTTACTCGGATTGCAAATTTGCCCGCTTTCCCGCCATTCTATCTCACCGTATACATTTTGACTCATTTAATTGAACACATATATTATTTTTATAATAGACAGACACTGTATTGATCACTATTAATTCACTTATCAATAATAACACTGAGATGCCGATAACATAAACAAACCACTTCACAAAACTAATTTATTTGTGTAACGTAAACAATACGGCGCCATTAGAACTGTTCGCCGTTCGTCAAGTGCCTGCGAGCCAATAAGAATCGAGATCACTTGACCTGTGGCGTTGACGCTTGACGCGTGGCATAATGTACCGCTGGCAACGCGGGAATTACTAGAAATAAAAAAAATACATTATTTTTGTTTTATTTTAGAATAATTAAAATTTGGAAAGTTTTGAATTTCTGTATTACGTTTTTAGTATAAAAAAACGCAAGTAAGCTGGTAATACTATTGTAATTAATTTATATATGTTTTTGAAATTTAATATATCTTCCAGAGTATAATGAATAGAATGAAAGCACTAAATTTCATGAAGCCAATGTTTGAAAATTATTAAATTGCTGTTGCGTAAATGAATTTTACTTGGTACCTAACTTACCTACATATGTATATTTAGTACTAGATGCTACCCGCGACTTCATCCGCGTGGTTAAAAAGTTATTGTTCAGTTGGCAGAGTTTACTATAACTTATTAATTCTGTATTTAAGAAATACCTATACTAATTTTAATGAAATTCTTTTAATCGAATATTATAAAATTTTAATTGGTTTTAATTTTTTTCGTGAGGTCCTATTTTTTTTTCTTAATTAAAAGTAGCCAAGTTACTTCTTGTTACATCAGCTATCTGCCAGTGAAAGTCCCGCCAAAATCGGTCCAGCCATTTCAGAGATTAGCCGGAACAAACAGATAGGCAGACAAAAATTAAAAAAAAAGTTGTTTTGGTATATGCATCGTGTATACATCCACATGCAATTAGTAAAAAACGGTTATTTGAGATGTAAACCTCAACTACGCAAATATTAGTTCTTTATTATATCAGTATTGAGTACAAGCTATTATCACATAATAATTATATTAACTTAGGTTGTTTGCTAGCAACCTAAGTTTCTCTTATACACTAACGAAGAATATAAATCAAATAATAACAGAGAGGAAGAAGAAATCTTAGAATCTTTTATTGCTGTCGGTACTTAGTAAGATGAAGAATGGCGCCAGTTTTGATACATCAACGATTTTTGAAATAGACTTACTTATAATTATAATTACAATGCATTAGTTGTTTTTTATAGAAAAATATTAAGTAAATAATGTTCTCTAGTAAATATTGATAGAAGTTTTGTATATATTACATCAAATGTCATACAAATCATGTGAAAAATTTACGTAAAGTCACGAAACTGACCTTGTTTAAAGTTTAGACACTTATTTAGTAATTTCTCTAAAATTAGAAAAAAAAGTTGAGACATAAATAAACAATCAATTAATACACAATACAAACAGTTAACACTTACCGTTCAATGTTTCCAAACATTTTCTTGGCACTTTACACTTCACACAATATTTCGCGGCACATACATTAGGCGGGAGTTCATTTTGGCACGTCAATCGTTCCGACCTGCGTCGTGCGGACTCGCACACATGATTGTGCCCACACCTTGTTCGGTCGCTCTAAGTCCTATAGACACAGGTAAGATCAGAAGTCTTTATAGTATTAATTTTATTTCTGTTAGATTTTACATGTAAAAATTTTAATTACACGTTTTTAGTCATCTAGAAAGCCCTTATATGAAATCCTCACTAAGGTAAATTAAGGCCTTATTATGGGAAAAATCTTAAATTAATTCACTCTATTTCTTTATTACAAAGAGTACAGAATGTTCCCGCTTTATTTGATTTGGCGTTGGTAACATACGTTTGGCGCGTGCTGCACGGTCAACTGCTGTTTGCTGCAGTGCGCTCCTGATGGGTGTGCACGCGTCTACCCCCAACGCTCAGAGTTCCCATGGCGGAACCAAAATTTTGCTTTATAGACTACACTTTTTAAATAAATAAATACATAACTTAAGGCCCTCCTTTCGTACTTTCTAAAAATGGATTGCAATGCATCTAAATGTATCTGTCTATTTGTCTATTAAAGTTTGCATTTATAATTTTCAAAACTTTTATCATTCATACATATTAACCAAACTTTCAGTGGTAGAGTCATGCTTAGGCACGAATGGGCCTGCTCGACTGCGATACCGCGATACCACAGCCTCACAGAAAACCGGTTGTGAAGTAACACTTGTGTTGCATTTCCCCGAATTGAGTGAGGTTTCCGGAGGCCCACTTCCCCCTCCTTCCTTTTCTCTCCCCTCATCTTTTCCGTCTCCTCATCCCTCTCTTCTTCTTTCCGCTCCCTGCATCCCCCATCCCTCATCACCCTCAAAGGCGGGCAGCGCACATGCGACTCTTGAGTTGCAAGTGTCCATGGACGCCGGTGTCACTTACCATCAGATGACCCGTCTGTTCGTCTGTCCCCCTATAATATAAAAAAAAAAAAAAAAAAAAAAACTGAATAGCGCCACTACTAAATAGACGCCGCAAAAACAGAACGCACTCATAAAAGCTTCACACGCCCAGCACACATTCATATCATTCGCATCACATACGTCACTCAACATTCGCCAATCACAGACATTGAAAAGATAAGAACTACAATGGCCGTTCAAAAACTTATAAATCTATATTACTTAAAGAATTAAATCCCAAATACCAAAAACCGTATTTTTGTGTGTTAGATCCAGAACACGAAATCAGTACTATTACAAAATAATTATAAAATGTTAAAGTAACTCTGTTAAACTGTGATTCTCGGCGGAGCAGAATAGAGCCAACCCATTTCGTCCCTTCGTAAAAGGTGACTAAGGGACGGGGCTGTTATCTATCAGACAGTCTGTATACAGTCATAAAGTGCCCGATGATCTGTCACGTTAGTGGGACCAAAGTCTAATTGCAAAATTCAGGTGTTTTATACCAATTAGGGGACACAGTTGTAAGCGTATGTTTGTAAATCTGTATGTGTGTAAATTTGGTATGATGATACTTTGAACCCTGGGGTCGGGCATAGGCTACTCATCAGCGACATACGACGCCGGTCTAGTAGCTGATAGAATTAATATTTATAAAGACATATAAATTATATATAAATTGACGAAATTGTATCAAGCCCAACCATTGGAAACCTATAAGGTAATATTACGTACTTCACAAAGTTTGGCTTACGAAGTCAAAAAGGATCTTTAATGGAAATAATAAATTCAATGTAGGATGAAGGGACGCCTAAAACAACTTCCTTTTTAATATAAAACTGGCAGTTTTGAGGATAATTGAGAAATATTAAACTACATGAAAAGGTTTTAAGGAAATTTGTTTGAAATGTTAGGTAGGTATACTAATAAACTGACATACTTTTCATATATAATTTAAAAAGTTATCTTAATATGTAAACCCAGTACATAAGCTAATAGAATCAAATCTTGATAATATTAATATTAGATGGAACGTAATGGAACAGTCGGACAGAGCGGAACCCAGAATGTCCTCTTCCGAAATTCGAAAATTCGTTTGTTAAGGGTATGTGTCTAAATTACTAAAACGAATGAAGGATCAAGCTCTTTAACTTAGAAAAATTGGATTGGATCGTTGCTTTCGAGGCTCCCAAAGTAAGTTACAAAAATTACAATGTAGCAATTACACAAAACTAAAGGTTTCGATATTTTTATGGCTCGTTTAAATAACCAAGTAATATTGTTATGTAAACTAAAATATATTCATTTAAATTACACGTTACAGATGTTACACGAAAGCATGTTTTGCATAGCGTAGCGCATCTATATCGAGGCATATTTATAGGGCAAGGCACCCAAATAGCAACTGACTAAAATGTTAACACTTTTTAAATTTTTATAAATACTATTTTTCGTTTTTTTTTTTCTCTTTAGAGTATAATATATATGCGTGGTATAGTACAGCAATTTAAAGTGCTCGATATTCTTTTCAAATCTTGATAATTAATGTAATATTATATATGTAATAAATATAACGAATTGACCATGAATTAATTAATGTAAGTACCTATGTAATAGATTAATTATAATGTAACTAGTTTGTAAAAAATAAATTGTAAGATATTGCATGCCGACATGACTGAACAAAGCTGATCAACCTTTTGTAAACACCATCTATATATTGTACCCGTGTTTCGCAATTCAGAATTTGAATTTGAAATTATTTGAAATTATTCATTTGTTTTTGGAAGTTATCGCAGAACGAATATATAAAATTTGAGTTCAGTAATAAAATACCCAAACAATTAGAAACCTTTGAAGATGCCGTAAGGTCAGAAAACTGGTCAGGTTTTATTAAATAAATATTGTGTTTCAGCCGCGGGGGAGAGCCACTTGATAATACTCTTACAAAGTAATAATGACATATAAATAATAAGCTGTCGGCAATAAAATATCCATCTCTGACCTACTGCACATGTGACAAATAAATTCATTAATGGAGGTATATGAACATATTTGTAAATGACTATTTTAAACGGCGCTTCCATTGAGTTTTTTTTTTGTATGTTCATACAGGTATGTATAGCAGGTACATGAGTTAAATTATTCGCCAAAATAAAAACAGTGACAGAGCCATGCTTAGGCACGAGTGGGCCGTCTCGATCCGTGTGATACCACGGCCCCACAGAAAACCGGTTGTGAAGCAACGCTTTACGTCTCCCCCGTTCCCCCTCCGCATTTCCTCACCCCCTCTCTTCTTTCCCTGCCCGCATCACCACATCCCTCATCACCCTCAAAGTCATGCAGCGCACTTACGACTCTTGAGTTGCAGGTGTCCATGGACGGCGGTTTTCATCAGGTGACCCGTCTGTTCCCCTGTACTACAAAAACAAAAGTATATGGCTGAACGTTTACTAATTTCTATCAACTCTCCTATCCTTTTTCTATTGACATCGTCTAGCCATGAAAGCTTCTTCGGAAATAACTCGGAACAACGTCTTTTCTGATAACGTAAATTTCAATTTGCCACCACCAATCCACCCGAAAAGGCCTTTAAAGTAGGTCATGAAATATTACAGTTTAAGCAAATATATGAGTATAAAACGTCACATTAATTTATTTATTTGTTTACAGGCAGTTATTACACTAAAACATTCGTTACAAAGCAGAACATAATAAAATGCTTAATCCAAGTGCACAGCTTATGTTGTAAGTAAACACCACATGCATATAATGTGGAAATAGCTATTTACAAATGTTACAAAGCTTATAACATAGTACCTATCGCTAAATAGGACAGTTATTAGTAGACGTTTGATCGATAATAAGACTAAGAACCCGGACACGGCCGCATACGCAGACAGAAAGAGGTCACTTTTCCCCTAACTTTCTGTTCGCGGCACACGGTTTTTTCTTTAAATCAATGCAACCGTTACTTTAAAGATAATAAATAATATATACTTCTTCGGAATGTAAAATTGGCTCACTGCCAATTTTACGTCTTTATGATAATAGGTTTTCAAATGATATTTATTCTAGGAATCAAGTAAGTTATATTTTCTCAAAATGATTTTATTTGTTGAATTTAGGTGTTGTGGTGGTTTTTAAAGTTGAATTAAAACATTAAACTTTTAAAAAAACAACGCTTTCTAAAAAAATAATTAAGTCATGTATGTAGGTTTAAATACAGCCAGTGTCATTCCAATAGAAAGGATTGTTATTATAATTTATACAAGCAAATCTGTTGAGTTATGTAGAAGTTGTTATGAAATAAAGAAAGTCACATACTTACACACTTACATACATGAATCCTGAAAACATTACACTCCTTTTATGGGCAGCCGTGTGATGCCTGATACCGACGTGAGATGTCGTTTCACCATCATTCATTTATTTATCATCCACGCTTAGTACTACCATAACAGGTAACTATATCCTCATGCAATAGTGTAACTGCTTAACATGTTTTGTTCTAACATGTAATGTTGTCTTTGTGAGCTCACTCAGTTAGCAGTAATTTCAATAAAGTTCCCCAAAAGAGCAGCACTGAAATACCCACGTGAGTTGTATGTTGTCCATCAGTGCGATAGTGTTATATCAGTAGTATTTTAGTATAATTATAAAAATAAAATAATATAATTATAACCCAAGTCGTAACATGCATTTATCTCTCCACATGTTTGTAGAGTGTACTTAATAGCGATGGAAACAAATTATAAAAAAGTATATAAAATAAAGAAAATAAAAATATAGTTATACAGAAGAAAATGTTAGTGCAGTCTGTATGTAAAGTAAACAATTATCACGAGGAAAGGAACAGACATCATAAATGAAAGAAAAGTAAATTAAATGTAAATTTAGAAAACAAACAGCTTAAACTGCAAACAATAGCAATTGACATTTCAAAAAGACTGAACAACCAAACTGTGCACACAGAATTTTTTGTCCCGTGTCGATTGGGAATCCCGGGAATCGAACCCACGATCTCTGGCTCAGCAGCCAGTCACAGGCAGCAAAACTAACCTGCTAGTCTTGTTGTTATGGAAAAGTTGCTAGAACATAAGTATTTTAATAGCTGTTAAAAAAGAAGATAAGCAAATTTCGTACCATGTAGCGAGCTTATGTAAAGTGAAGCTTAAACATCATTACCTCACACTTAAGGCTATATAAAATTTTCCAAGAAAAGGGTCGAACTCGACTCAAGTCTTGCAATTTCAGATGTTACTGAATCTGAATATATGACCAACGTCCATTGTTTACTATATACGCATACTTACTAGTTACTGTTCTCGTAAAGAAGAGATTTTTTTTTATTTAAATAAAGAATAGTGCACTGGGTGGGGTTCGAACCCGCAACCATTTGATCGCAAGCGTAGGCATTATGCTATCTCCGCTTTTACAGTACAGTATTATGCTCTTGGAAAGGTACTTATTTAAATAGGAGCTAAATGGTTTCAATAATATGTTAGAAAAACCACAATACTGATAGATAGATATATAGATTTTGACGGGCCTGTTGGTCTTGTGGTTATTGACCTTGACTGCTGAACCGAAGGTCGTGGGACTACCTACACGGAACAAAAAATTATAATGTCCACAAATAGTTGTCACAAGTCTGGGTATTCTTTGTGTTCATTGTTCATGAATTAATTCCAATGCGAAATTTGTCTTTTTAAAAAATAAAAAAAAAAGATAGGCACTGTGTAAATTGTTTTTCGAAACAACCGGTCATTTTATATCTCTTTCTTAATTTTGGAAAGATAATTCATGAATCAAAACAAAAATCATAAAGTCCAAATATACTCAGATACTTAGCAACTGGGTCCGTTCGGTTGTTCAGTATATAATCATTAAACATTGCGGCAGTCTCTCAGTGCCAAGTGGCAGCAGACGCATAGGTATTGTTAGTCCTATTTATTGTGAATAGAATTTGTAAGTAGGTAAATGTTACGTACCGTACACCTTTGTGGATGTAAATAGCGAAGTCTCAACTCCACTTAGATAAGCGCTGTTTGTGAATAAGAACGTTGTTGACGTTCCATGCAGAAATAAAACTCTAGTATTGCATTATCATTAAGAGATTAACATATTTTATGTTACCGCAATTCTCTGGAATATTTAATTTGTCAGGTATTTCTCGGTGGAGTAAAATAGGGCCCCATCCTATTTCTTCACGTGGGTTTCAAAAAGCGATAAAATGAGTTATCCGTCAGACAGTACTACTGTGATGGATGTAGATAACGGCACTAGGGTTGCTCCATATTAAGTATGAAAGTGGGATTATATACTGTCAGAAAAAAGATGGTGTTTATGATTAGTGCCTGTTGTACTTAAGACATTTTTCGAAGCAAGGTAAATGAATGTTAATATACTCCGGTAAACCTCTAGACGACAATGTAAAGGAATCTTCAAGGTTGAGTTTTTAGTAAGTTTATAAAGTAATCCGATGAATAACAAAAAAAGAATATTCAATTTAGCACAATAATAGCTCAAAGAAACTTGAAAAAGTTAGAAATTCTCAAGCTTGTAAATCTTTTCCCGTGGGTGTCGTAAAATGTGTCTAAAAACGCGGACTGTTATCTATCAGACAGTATATATACAGTCATACAGTAATCGGATGATGGCAATAAGCTCGCCTACTTATCGTCCTCTCTCCTATTTTGCTGTGCCTCTCAGGGTTCACAATGATATCTAACTTAAGTCCCACCACAAGAGAAGACATTGTCAAACGCTATAAACTATTGAGTACTAAGTATTTGATAATAACTTCCAGCAATAATTATATTTTCTATTGCAGTTTAATCCCTTACATATTCCAAAATACATTTTTTGTAAGCTAAGATTATTATTGCCAGATTATTCCGGATTACAATAGAATGTTGGAACAAACTACTGTTATTAATGCTGTAACTTATAAATAGAACGATAATCTGTTATTATATTCACTAATTACACTTTCGATAGTCAAAGTACATACAAATATACGATGTACAATGTGTAGTCGCCGTGTTAGGCTTCTGTGTGTTTTCGGGTCTAAAATATCTGTATATTATTATTATTTGCAGTCGTCAAATTAAGTCGTGTTGTTGCTACTAAGAGGATAAGAAAATTACTGTATTTTTTTTTAAAGAATACCATCGTGGTACCATGGGTCACACATTACTACATAGCATTTTCTTTAACCCCAGGAGCTAAGGTAAATTATAAATATAATTTTGATGTAATTAGCTGGATGTCTAAATACCACCAAGAACAAAAAATTGTAATACCTATACCAAAAATCCGTGTTGTGCCCCAATATTTATTATATTAAAATTTATTTTACAAAATACTACTAATACTTACAAAATATTAATTACTAGGTAGAAGAGCCACGCTGACTTCAGCAGGAATGGGCCGGCTCGACCGGGGCAGTACTACCCGCTCACAGAAAACCAGCCTAAAGCGACATCATTCGTGCTGTCGTCGTTCGCCGGAGGCCCAATGATGCAGGGGTGACAGTTATCGTGGTATGTGTGTGAGCAGTGGAATGCTCGTTGAATCATTGTGAGGTTGGCGTGGATCGAACCGTCGGCCAGGGAGACCCGTAGAAACGGTGGTGCCGCTGGCCGCCCGCGGCATAGAGAGGGGCCCAACCACGGCTAACCACCCTGGGAGGCTGCCCCGTCAGGTCGCGCATAATCCACGGAGTGGCTCGTCGTGCCGGTTGGTGACCGGACGGTGGGACCCGGCGTCCATTTCCGGGAGGGTACGGGGGCCCTTCCGTCCGGCGGTTCGGTCTCCGCCATGCCTCACCGTTACATGATGACACAGTATTTTCAGTCTCAGTTTACACAGTCACGATGACTGTCATGCCTTTTACGCCCCCTTTCCCAACTCTTATCATGGCAGTACAAAAAAAGAGAAATGGTCCAACAGCGGCATCCTCCTCTCCCACCAACCCGCTTTTTGAGGTGGAGTTCACTAACATACGTGGACTCCATGCAAACCTCAGCGCCGTACACCAGCACCTTGAGACGGCTCGGCCGGCCATGCTTTTTCTTACGGAGACACAAATACGCCGCCCTGCCGACACGGCATATCTATACTATCCCGGCTACGTTCTAGAGGAGTGCTTCCTCGCGAGGGCTGGGGTATGTCTTTTCGTCAGGGCGGATGTTTGTTGTCGCCGTCTGCACTGCCTAGAAGACGCATCCTTCTCCATCCTTTGGCTTCACGTGGATTTTGGCTCTATGAGCCGGATCTACGTTTGACTTTATCGGTCCCATTCTGGAGACTCCGAGTCAACTCGACTCTTTGACTACATGAGTCACGCAACGGACAAAGCGCAGGAGCAGTTCCCGACCGCCGAATTGGTCTTTTTGGGAGACTTTAATGCCCACCATGACTTGTGGCTGGGATCTTCCAGAACGGACCACGCTGGTCGAACTGCCCACGCATTCGCTCTCACGCATGACCTTACCCAACTGGTACTCCAGCCCACCAGGATACCAGACATATCGGGTCAAGCGCCCTCTATGCTAGACCTTCTGCTGACGAGTCACCCA
Organism: Tyria jacobaeae; assembly: GCA_947561695.1. NCBI lineage: Eukaryota > Metazoa > Arthropoda > Insecta > Lepidoptera > Erebidae > Tyria > Tyria jacobaeae. The sequence continues at coordinate 22,994,160 of OX387213.1, forward strand.
GCGCAGTACAGTGTAACGGTTCACGCCCCTCTGGGATCCTCCGACCACTGCCTGGTGTCCACCTCGGTGCCTCTTGTTGCCCCACCACGGCCTGTGGTAACAAGGCTATGGTTATGGCACTACTCGTCAGCAGATTGGGATGGAATGCGGGATTATTTTGCATCCATCCCGTGGGCTCAACGCTGCTTTAAAGACAGGGATCTGTCGCAAAGTGCGTCTGCCGTGGCTCACGAAATCACTGTCAGTATGGAGTACTATATCCCCTACAGTGAAGTCGCCAGCACAAAGACCCGTCCCTGGTTCAATCGCGAGTGCACCCGTACTGTCGCTCAAAAGCAGTCAGCCTACCGCGCATGGATCAGGGCCCACGCTCATTGTGACCCAGACGTTGATCGCCTAAAAGCAGCGTTTAACAAAGCCACTAAGGAATGCAAGAGGGCTTACATCAGAGCTGATGCCCAGCGCATTGCACGGTTTGGTCAAGAACTCGTCGCATACCCTAAGGGTAGCCGTAAGTTTTGGCGATTGGCCAAAGCCGTGCAGTCCAACTACTGCCAGCCTTCGCTGCCACCGCTGAAGTACCCTGACGGATCACTGGCCCACGAGCCGCAAGAGAAAGTGAAACTACTAGCTGACCTCTTTGCGGCTAACTCCCGAATCGACGACCGTGGCGCTCACCCGCCCACCATTGCATCTTGCGACTCCGCAATGCGGGATATTCGCATCCGGCAGAGGGATGTCCGTGCGGAGCTTCGGTCACTCGATGTTCGGAAAGCCAGTGGACCCGACGGTATTCCGGCGGTGGTTCTTAAAAACTGTGCACCAGAGTTGTCTCCTGTACTGACGCGCCTGTATCGCCTGTCCTATTCCTCGGGAATTGTTCCGGAGGTCTGGAGAGAGGCGAACGTCCAACCCATTCCCAAAAAAGGTTACCGCTCCGATCCAGCTAATTACCGTCCTATAGCCGTCACCTCCATACTCTGTAAGGTGCTCGAGCGGATAATCAACACCCAATTAATCCGCCACCTAGAGGATCACTCCTTGTTAAATGATCGGCAATATGGTTTTAGGCCGAACCGATCCACGGGTGATCTTCTAGCGTACGTCACACACCTTTGGGGTGAGGCTATAGATAGGCATGGGGAGTCCTTGGCCATCAGCCTCGACATTGCCAAGGCCTTCGATAGGGTCTGGCATCGCTCGCTTCTCTCCAAACTTCCTGCATTTGGTCTGCCATCTCAGCTATGCAACTGGGTTGCTGCCTTCCTCCACAAGCGCCGCATTAGGGTTCTCTGTGACGGCGCGGCCTCTGACTTCCAGGAGGTTAGCGCTGGTGTACCTCAGGGCTCCGTCCTATCGCCCACGCTGTTCCTTCTGCATATCAATGATATGCTGGCTCTTGGCAACATACATTGTTATGCAGACGACAGCACAGTACACGGGCGATACTTTGGACATCCTGCTGCCAAGCTAGCAGACGTTGAGGGAAAACGACAGGAGCTTGTTGCTGAGCTCGACCGGGTCCTGAGCCGCATCTCTCAATGGGGTTGTGAGAATCTGGTCGAGTTCAACGCCAAGAAAACACAGGCGTGCGCGTTTTCAAACAAAAGTCTCCGTTCCTTCCCTTTCCTACTCTTCAGAACACTCAACTGCCACTGCAGGATAGGCTTAGTATACTGGGTATGGACATCTGTCGGGATCTCAATCCGCGTGATTACATCGAGAGCGTCACTAAGGCGGCCTCGCGGAAGCTCGGTGTGTTGAACAAGGTGAGACGGTTCTTCTCGCCCGAGCATCTGTGTCTTTTATATAAGACCCAAGTTCGCTCCTGCGTGGAGTACTGCTCTCATCTTTGGGATAGCTATGCGCAGTATTTGCTTGACGCTCTCGATCGGTTGCAGCGACGCGCAGTCCGTATTATAGACTGTCCTGAGGTCACCCAGTCTCTTGAGCCCCTGCAGTTGCGAAGAGATGTCGCCTCTATGGCAGTTCTCTATCGCCTACATCACGGGGAGTGTTCTGACGAGCTCTTCCAATTAGTCCCACCTTCTCTCAAAGTGGAGTCATTATGGTAGGCTTACGAATAAAAAAAAAAAAAACAATTTTATATATCTTGTAAAATTGGATTGGCAGCACTTATATTGCAAATGCATTTGCATCGGCTAAATTAATGACAAAAACATAAGTGATTATTTTTGTTTTCTGTTTGTGCGCTGTGTTTGCTGTGTGTGCTTAAAGCTTACAGTTTATTAAAAAAGAAACCATACTTGCGTTACAAATGACAAAATTTTGCTTTCAGTCCGTAAAACTTTCTGTTACTTAAATGAAGAAACTGAAGATGCGCCACTCATCCATTTAACTAATACCAAATGGATGGAGAGTTTTCAAAATTACATTTGGCTCCATACCTACCTACCTTTGCTGTAATTCTATCACCGCAATTCAGTTCTCTTTATCACCCCACTGCATTTTAATATCCCAAAAATGTTTAACACTGATTGGTGCGAAAATGAGAAAACATAATGAATATCCAGATAAGAATGACAAATTCAAATGTAACGTTGTTTTTTTTATTATTTCGGTATTTATGGCCAGACTAGGTGCAAATGTACATACATACGCTCACGCCTGTAAAGTTGCCGTCAATTGACTTAATTTACTTAACTTACTAGCAAAATTAAAAAAAATATAATATGTATGTATAAATAAATCTGTCTATATACATATATATACATATATATATATATATATATATATATATATATATATATACATATATATATATATATACATACATATATATATATATATACTGACCATTATGTATATCACTAGTTGTGCATATTTTATCACTTTTGCAAATCTGGATTTTTGTGTTGTCAATGAAAATGCAAAAATCCTATGTACTATTGCAGTCTTTGAAATAAATATTATGTCAAATATATGACAATAGACGCACTATTCATTCCGCATAAATGGCAACACAGGTCTCAAAACTTACATTGTTGTTTCGGTTAGAAAGAGTAGAGATACAATATAAAACACACATATTATGTTTTTAGAACCTTGTCTGACACCATATTCAAAATTTAAGCATACGTAGTATTAATTAAAGTAATGAAAAAAATATAAACGTTAAAAAATCTACTATTACTACTCATTTAAAAAGTAGACAACAGAACTTCAATGCGTCTATCATAAAATTTAAGACTAATATACATCTCATGAATGCCATTGTCACAACTGGACCAAACTCTCATCTAATTACCCTCGACGTACATTATTTCCAATAAAAGAAGAATCATCGAAATCGGTTGGCGTGATATTAAGTTATTCGTCCAATTGTCTATATTTAATGTAAATTTAATACTTATATGGTTTTCTCATGGATGCCATTGTCAGACCTTGACCAAATTAAAGAACCACACGTGAAGCACCAGCTTTCAAATAAAAAATCGTGGAAATCAAATTGAGAACCTCCTCCTTTTTGAAGTCGTTTGAAAATATACACAACTTAATGATATTTATAGATTCTTTACTTTTACAGACTCTTTAAAGGCTTAGTTTCCCTATCTTTCCAGAACTTTTAATATAGTTTACATAAACATCTAGAATAGTTTTTCCTTTGTTTAAATTTCAATATGTTAGGTAACATTGACTACAATTTTATAACACTATTCGTCGTCGTGCGTCGTCGTACGTCTCAAATCCCCAGTTCTAAACCGAGAAACTAACGAATCTACTGACACATATAATTAATTATATTATATACCTAGTATAATCACAGTCTTTGCAGGCGTTCTACTTTTTTTTAAAATAATTAGTCTTTTATTCTTACTACCTTAGAAAAATACTATTAAACTAAATTAAAATAAAGCTCCTTCCTACTTATAATACAGAGACTATTAATTTTCTGTCATTCATCATCTGTTAGTGTAGATATTTTGATTTTTCTATTTAAAATATTATCAAGGTAGACTTTCTCGTTATTAAACAGTTTTATTGTCAGTAATATATATATATATACAACAATTATAATAGTTTAAACATACAACTAGGAATCACACTTTGTCACCAGTTTTTTAATAATATATTTGACTTGATAAATCAAATGAGTCGAAAACTCTAGGAGTTCTCTACTACACACCGAAGATTACCGCTAAGCACTTCCTATTAGGTATTGTCGTCTCAAGCCGTAGAAGCGAATCAAGCCGTTTATAACTCTAGGGAATGACAGACATGTATACATACTCTCGAAAAATATAACCCCAATTTTTGCAGTCAGTAATATATTTATACAACATATACAACACATATATTTTGAAACCGTACATTCTTTGAGAATAAATGTCACGTTAATACGTTAATACGTTTACCGAACCATACAGCATTCTTACAAACGATTTCTCTATTTTAATTAATGAAACTGGTCGTGGTATACCTCGCTTTTGTAATGAATTCCTTCACCTTATATATCTGGCAGGGACATTCATCAGCAGGCTGCTATTCAATTGTAGTGGAGTGAACGAGCAAAGTTCGCTTTGGGTCTAATCCTGTGAACGTATTGTAGCAAGCGTGTACTAGCTATGTACCTACGTACATAATAACTCGTGTTAACAATAGAACATATGTGGGGTGTTGGAAGAATGAGTTATATATTATTGGTAAATAAACAACTTTAGGTATTTGATTATTTTGTGATAGGAACCGGGTAGGAGGCTGATTAATTGTGATATGTATATGTTTCTATTATATCTTAATAATAAACAATATACTTATTCAAACAATTGAAAACTTCACGTGGCACAAAAAAAGTATTAAGCGTCATACAGGGGACTGTATGGTTTTAAAATAAATTGTAGCCAGAATAACTTTTTTGTTTACCAGAACTTAATGCCGTGACCCTGCATTAAATTATATGTATAGTTGTATGTATATACAAAACAAACTTGACTTCATTTACCTGTAAATAAGTAGCAATTAATACATAATATTAAACAACAAAGTATCTGTTAATGTAGGGAATAACTTATCATTTTTTTGTTTGTAAAAAACCGTGTAACATATTAAGAATTATGTCAGAAAACGAAGAAAGTATCGAGCTATAAGACTCTAAGAAACAGTTTTCACATATACCTTTCCATTTGTATGTCTTAAGATTTTCTTTTCGTGGGTAGTGTAACTAGTATTAAGTGAAGTTGAATTAATATGACTTGTCGTTATTACAATGAGATAAAGTAAATACATTTAATCTTTAATCGAGTAAAAGAAGAAGTATAAGATAGTTGTTTTGTGAGAGGCGTATTCCTAGCGGAGAACTTCGATAGGCTTAATTATGTTCATATATGTATGTATACTACATATATGTATATATGTACAATGTGAAGTATTAGGTTTCAAATAGTATCAACCACTATAGTTGTCTCAAACAGAATACATAGAGCAGCATTACATATCTGATAATATGATTAAGGAAATCCAATTTGCCATTACTAATGTCAAGAAAATGAATATGTAACTACTAGTTTACGTAAATAATTTATTTTAATATGTGACTTGTGAATGCTGAGGTATTTTTATTTATATACAATTTATATTTTTGAGTACTGACGCTTGTGGCAGAGCTTCATGTAAATGGTAAAATTCTAACTATTATAACTAGCTGATTGTTAAATTTTGAACATAAATAAATAAGTTTTAAGTACATATATTGATTTATTTCATTTTTTTTATGCGATAGGGGGCAGACGGGTCACCTGATGGTAAGTGACTACCGCCGCCCATGGACTCAAGAGTCACAAGTGCGTTGTCGGCCTTTTAGGTAGAGGTACACTCTCTTCTTGAAGGTTTGAAGGTCGTATCGGTTCGAAAATACGGCAGGCGACAATTTGTTCCATAAGCTGGTTGTGTTCCATATTTAAAAAGATTACCACTCGTAACTAAAGCTACATTTAAAAATAGAATATAAAACAGAAATAGCGCATCTCATCTCGGCTCGCCTACCTGACTTGAGAGGCATGTTCAGAGTACAGAGTCTGTGTTATTAGATTAAATATGGTATTGAATAGACTGGGAATAATGATAACGTATGCTAGTGCTTATAAAGATGATCAAGGGGTCTTACAAAGTGATCAAAGTCGACATAAACTTGAAATTATACGGAGTAAATGTGTTTTTATACCTCTTTAGACCTCGGATGGTATTTACAGATTTCTTAGTAATACAAATACCGAAGTATGACTACAGGTAACCACATTTTCATCCGACTGTGCAAGAAATGCATAAGGGTTATATTCACTGACAAATGTATGTTTGTATGTACATATATAGATATATATATATATATATATATATATACACAACATACGCTCTCGCCTGTATCCTCTAAAGAAAAGGAGTATAAAAAAATAACAAGATTTTTTCCCAAGAAGAATCTGATCCCACTAACGTAAAAGGGGCAAGCGTATATATACTGTCTGATACATAACAGTCCGAAGAAATTTGGTGGCTCTATTCTACTCTAGCAGAATCCACACAGCGATAGATAAATATATCTTTATATGCATGACGCTTATGTAACACCGCCTAGAGCTTAAACGGCTTGAAGGATGTCGATATGTGAGATGTCATTTGAGTCGTCCAGGTCCAGTGACATAGTGTTATAACATTTAGAGTTACCGTTATGTTATGAAAATGTTTTTTTTTTATGTTGGCAAACGAGCAGACAGCCCACCTGATAGTAAGCGACTACCACCGCCAAATGCCCGAGGGGGAGAGAGGAAGTGAAAGTGAGGAGTGTGTTGTTTCATATTGCTTTTTTTTTTATTCCATTGTCGAGGATTCAAAAACATTGGTGAAAGCAATTACGTTTTAAAGCTGGTGAATTAAACTACAGTAATATGACAAACATACTACCATTTGTGTTAAAGATTTCGTTTCAACCACTAATACGATTTTTATAACAAATATCCGGTTGAAGGGAGTAACAGTGACTCCGCACTACTGATTTAGCGAGGGGACATATTGTTGTCGATATCCTCATAAAACTTTGTAACGTAATTTAAAACAATTCTTATTATAGCAATACCTAATTCGGATCAATGGCTTAAAATTGCAATAACATTTGCAACTCAATACTCGCAAGTGCGCTGCCCGCCTTTGAGGGTGATGAGGGATGGGGGATGCAGGAAGCGGAAAGAAGAGAGGAGGAATGAGAAGATGGGAAAGAGGAGAAAGGAGATGAGGGGAGAGAAAAGGGGGGAGGGGGAATTGGGCCTCCGGAAACCTCACTCAATTCGGGAAAATGCAACGCAAGCATTACTTCACAACCGGTTTTCTGTGAGGCCGTGGTATCGCACCGGTCGAGCCGGCCTATTCGTGCCCAAGCAAGGCTCTACCACTGATAAAAAAAAAAAATATATACATATATAGATAAAAAATTAAAAAAAAAAGTTCTATTAACATGTAAATATATATATTTAATATTAATTATTAGGCACGAATGGGCCGGCTCGACCGAAGTAACACCATGGCCTCACAGAAAACTGGTCGACAAACAATGCTTGCATTGTACTATCGAGTGAATAAGGGTACCGGAATCCCAATCACTCCTTTATTATGTCCCCTCCCCTCATCCCCCTCGCCTCATTCCCTTCCTCTAACAACCCCTCTCCTCTTTTCCCGACCTTCACCTCTCATCACCTTTAAAGGCGGGCAGCGTACTTGGAATTCTTGGATTGCAGGTGTCTTTGGGCAGCGGTTGTCACTTCTTATCATTTGAACCGACTGTTCGTCTGTCTCCTGTATTATAAATATTAAAAAAAAATATATATAAGAGCAAAGGAAAAATACGATGTTATATTTTATATATCGTTGTTCAATATTTGCAGTACTGATAATACTCGCTTATTACGTTTATGTTAACCCCTTGTTTTATGAGGGCTTACTAAATTGTTTGTTTATATAATAAATCAATTTTACATTCCTATACGGAAAATATGCTGCATTTTTTATTTTAAGCCTCTTTAAGCCTTCCAGGCACTTTTACGTGTAAATATACAAATAAACCGTTCAAATCAACAATTTAGATATACGTAACATAATATGCATATAAAATACATATACATGAAATATTTATGTAAGTATGTTTATTTGCATTTTGTACTATAGTAACCAGACTTGGTTACTATAGTACAAAATGTAAATAGTTTATGATCAGATGGCGGTGTGTGATGGTGTCTAAAGTTAGTTAGTTCAGTTGGTTAGTTATTCTTTTAAAATAGCATTATACTCGTAATATACATCAGACATTTTTCTAATATATCTTACGTCTATGCACGTAGTATGTAACAGATCAAGACATATTTAACCTATTGCACAGGCATGAAAATGTATATGTAAAGGAGTTTTTTTTCAATTTATACAAAACAAATATGACATATTAAGAACGTTACAAGTATAACAAAAGAAAAGAATGTTAACATTATAAAGACAAATAAGATAAGTATAATCAATACAGATATTTCTATGATTACAAAAACGACAACAGATCATCCTTAAAAAACTTTATTGAAACAAAAACTTTCTTCTATAAGCCAGTCCCGCAACACAAGACATATTTTTCAAACTATTTTTTTTTCGAATTCTATATACTGTTTATTTGCTTTCATTATCAAGAACTATCCTTATATATAAAAAAAAAATGTTTTAACTTTGTTTAAAGTCAACACTAAGCAACTTCTGAAGCCACTTCTAATACAAGCATTTAACTTAGATGGGACATTAACAAGAATACTAGTAATGTGTGACCCATGTTGAAATATAATATATGACTTTTAGAAATTGTAGACCGTTCCACATTACCTATTTTCGATCGATATCGATATCGACCATTTACCATACCTAGAGCGTAGCGCGGGCGCACATTTCCGTTTGCGTGATGAATAGTTGCGGCGAGTCGTCTGTCGAGACCGAACAGAACGATTATTATATCTCGCCATTCATACTGCAACCTTGTTTATTTAATTGTTATGTGTTCTTTAACAAAAATGCTGTTAAAATGTAATGCATCCTACAATAATACGTTAGTACTACGTTACGCTAATGAAAATTTTAACAAAAAAGATTTAAAACGATTTCGAAGTCTTGTAATGTGAAGTTGTTAGTATATTGAGTTGCTCTAGCCAAATTTTACTTATAAACCCACTGGTCTATAAAATGTATCTTCCTGGAACTTACTGTATTGTTATTGTTCATAATGAAGGATATTACCAATTTTAGATTTGTACTGGCAAGTAAAAGTTAAATAATATACTTTCGGAGATATTATATTTTTAGTAAGGTGTACGATGTACGTATGCTGCTGTGACGTCACATTCCGACGACGAATCGGTCCGACGACACACCCGCTCTTGGCCTGCGTGTTTGAACATTTTGTCAAAAATGGATTAAAATATATATGCCACAAGCTGGAAACTATATTGTGATTAAATGACTAAGTGAAACGTTACAGCGATAGCGGCGAGTATTGTGAAGTGATGTCACACGTAGATATGAAATATTTGAGATTATCATTTTATCGAAACTACTTTCTCGATTTTAATGAAACTAAAACAAATATATTTCTAGACAATTAGACTACACAGTTACGGACAACAATAGATTAAACTAACATGTTCACATTTTCCATTATTCTAACTTGGAAAACTATTTAACAAAACCTCAATTTAAACCGTTTCAATGTTAAATTCATATAACTTCACTATGTGGACTAAAATGTTACATTTTATAGTTTGCTAAAGCTGTTGACTGTTCATTGTTGTTACATACAGATGTACATACATACACTCACGTTTGTATCCCTGGCCTGGCAAGCAACAGCCATCAACTGGGTACTTTTGGAATGAAAGATGCGAGAAATGGCTGTACATTCATTTACACTGAAAGTTTTTAGAAAGTGAAACACGAAATGATATAGATACCTGTTATTACTTTAATTGCTTTTCGGAGTAGTCTTCTACTTCAGTCTAGTCTGCATTACTAAACACCGTCACATGCGATGGAACCAGGAACCATTTAGGAATCGCATCTTCAAGATTCATAAAACAAATTCCTCTATGTTGGATTAAATTAAGGTCGCAAGGTACCAGGCTTGAGAGTTGGAGTGAGCTGGAGCGGTGTCGTGGTGGAGGAGGATCCTGCTTCTTGGGAGCTGCTATCTAATATTTTGCAAGACAACTGGTAAACAATGACGGACTTACCGATCTACAGTAAAAGTCCTTTTATCTTCCAGAATTATTGTTGCAAAACCACCCGTCCGTCCAAAAAATAAGTTAATTAACTTTTCCCTTGACTTCTGCCCTTTTTCACTTTTGTTGCCAAATCTTCGAATAGAAATCCATTTCGCATATTGTGTGTACTTTTAAAGTATTGAGCTGCATCAATCCAAATGACGGCGTTCTTGTTCTTCCGTCAAATTATCGAAGTATCTGTCTAGTTCTAAGCTCTTTGACCCCTAAATGTTCAAATAAGACTTTTGTACTTGATTCATACCAATGTACAAACCTGCCCGAATCTCTTGCTTCTATCAGATTCTATGATAAGCCACACAGCACTCCCGTTTCTTCAGTAGTCGCCACAAAGGTGGTCCTTTTTGAGAATCATCAGTTAGTTTGTTTCGACCACGTTTAAACTCCTTAAACCTGTCGTAAACAGTGGCACAAAATGAGTCTTCGTAATGAAAGGCCAATCGAAGTTTATCGCCACATTGTTGTTGAGTAAGAGTTTCTTATTCTAATTTTCAATCAATTTTGCATCGGCTGTTTTTCTTACTGTCCTTGACAAATAAAAGAAAATAAATATTTAGTTACACGTTGAATAATAGCCATGTGGTTATTAGCTCTTCTCAGCATTAGCTCTTCCCGTGGGTGTCGTAAAAGGCGACTAAGGGATCCGACTCTTATCTATCACACACATGTCCACGGTCAGTGGGACAGATGGGAGAGCATACTAAGGCATAAATGGACCGGCTTGACCGGAGTATTACCCCGGTTTGCTGTGAGGCCGTCCTCACAGCAAACCGGTAGACAGATAACGCTTGCATTGTACTATTGAATGAGTGAGGGTACCGGAGGCCCACCTCTCCCTTTCCACTTTCAACTACCTTCATCCCTCTCTACTCTTTCCAATCCCTCAACACCTCCATAGGCGGGCAGCGCACTTACGACTCTTGAGTTCGTCGATTATTATTAGGCGTGTTTTACTTCTGAAAGTGTGCTGTGAAAATAACTTAGTCTTTAAAATAAGACTAAATAATTTTCCCACAGAAAGGGGACCAACTTATTGCAGTCCAACGGGCAAGTTAGGTACTAAGTGGGAAAAGTGGGAGTATATTGAAATTAAAAGAGAATTGAAAGAATAGAAATGGAAGAAATTATTGTTTACAAATAGATCGGAGTATAAGCAATAGCTGAGGATAGTCAGTGTCAAACACCGAGCCCTCTTACTACCACTAAGGTGATGATGAATAAACATATGTTATAAAATTAATCAAAAGTAAAAGTCTAAAAGTTAATGGGAATTATTGTTTTGTGTCAGCATTTCCAATATTACAAAGGTCTTTGTCTTATCGAAATACATATTAGACAAGAAAATGTGACATTAACATTAATCTAACTTCTCTATAAACAGAAAAACAAATTGTTTGCAATAAGTCTCGTTGCGTAATAATCCGGGTGCGGGCGCTATTAATATTTGAATGTGAAAACAATACAAGTGCATACGTAATACCATTATTCCCCCAACACAGTAATACCGCCGAGTTCCAAGTAGGGTAACCATAAAGTAAAAACTTAGGAGATAACACCGGAAAACGGTTCCTACTACACGGTACAACGTAACTTTTTTTTTATAACATAGGGGGACAAACGAGCAGACAGTCACCTTAGTCCAAGTGACTTCCACCACCCTTGAACATCTGCAACTGAAGAGTCACAGGAGTGCTGTCTGCCTTTTTAGGTAGGGAAACGGGAGGAGGGGAAAGAAGGGAACGGAGTTAGGATAACCTCATTCGGTCACACAATGCCAGCATTGTTTTACAGCCGGTTTTCTGTGAGGCTGTGAGGGTAATACTCCGAGCGAGCCAGCCCACACGTGCCGAATCGTGGCTCCCCCTCGTTAAAAAACGTATGTTAATTTTACAGAATGGTTTGCACTACACTCGCAAGTGTTTTATACACTAAGAAGATGACGAAAGGCGGCATCTTTTTCCACCTTCATAGCTTCCAACCAAAAGCCGTTATGCCGGATCTCGCTCTATCCGCTATTATAATGAAAACGTGTTTCTTTAGTCTTCTTTTTTACCCACTGCGCTAAAAAAGAGGTATGTTTATCCAGTGATGTATGTCTGTATGAGGTTGCTTTGTCACGTCTTCGATCCTCGACGGCTTAAGGGATTTAAACACGTGAGGTGACATTTGAGTCGTCTTAATTAATAGTAGACGTGATATTTAAAAAAATCTTTATTTGGAACTGACAGAGAGGTATATCCTATATATACCTTCCTATTTACTAAGGACATAAGAGAATTCAGGTTTGTTATACATCGTGGTCACCCGATGGGCTGGGCGGCATATCGGCAGGGCTAGCGGATGCGAGGAATCTGACCGTAGCATTTTTCATGGACTGAATCCCTCCGGGAATATTAACATGGTCTCTGGATACATAGTAGATTCTTAACACAAAAGTCCTCAGGTTATACACGTGCATTAGTAATACTGTAATGGCTTACAAATCATCTTTTTGTGTCAATAAGAATTGGTCATCCGGCAGTGGGTTTCGAGTGTAATCAATCAATACCTAACTTAGCAACTTGACACGTTGACCACAAATATCGAACGTATCTGTCGAAGTCAACATTTCAATTCGATTAATTCGTAGATCTACTCACCCAAAAATGCTTTTTATCGGTATTATCCACGAAGACAATATTCAAGAATTATCTTAGTCTTCAAAAAACAACGGTAACTAGTTTCAGGTGTGTGCTAGATTCGATTTTTTTTATTTTGTTATAGAAAGGCAGAAGTGTCACCTGATGGTAAGTGACAACCGCCGCCCTTGGGGAGGGGAAAGAGGAGAGAGAAGTTGGACCTCGAGTACCCTCATTTAATTCAATTGTTTATTTACAAGTTTTCTGTAAAGTCGTCATAATATTCTGGTCGAGACAGCCCATTCGTGCTTAAATATGGCTAAGTGTAGCACTCAATATTAGAAACATGCAAGAAAGTTATTCTAGTAAAAGTTGTTGAATATAACTTAAAATTATGTTCATACACAAACATACTATCACGCCTGTATCCCCTAAGGGGCAAGCAGAGCTGTAGGTGTGTGTACAAGTTGTACGCGCGCACGACATAAACATATGGATAGACGTTTAACAGATAAAAATGAATATAATATTTGCAACAACTCTGGGAGTGATCCGATGTATTGTATTATTGTTAGAGAACTCAATCGAACGACATATCTATCATAAACTGCCTGCGCGTAAATAATCCATCAAAACCAACAACCACACAGTTGTAATTGACAGAAATGCTATAGCTGCAGGTATTTCTATGTGTATACCATTCGTTTTTGCTCCCTGTAATATAGTATTCTGTCCAGGAAAATTAAACTGTGGCTTTTCACAATTTTCACAATAAAAAGAAGCATTTTTTCTGTTACCGGGTTTTAGAGATTAAATCTCTAAGCTCGGATATGCAAAATTGAAAAAAAAAAAAAAACCCTCGTAACATTATATTTCGAGGCACATTCACATGGTTTGGTAGACGAATGTGTAATTTTTTACTTGTATTGTCTCGAGTGCTACTTAAGTAGATAAGCTTGTGATATTATTGTGTGTCATGCTGTTCTTTATTAAGTTCGTGACCGTTATGACTAAGGAGGGAGGTTTGTTCATAATAATAATATTTCTTACTATTCTACCTGTGACAAAGGACTAGTTAAACATTCTTTAGGAGATTGATTGTTGGCACTAGCGGTGTCCCTGTGTTATGTAGATTATGTATAAAATATTTAGTTCGGAGTAATTCCGACATTATATATGAAGAAAGCTGTTCCGGTGAATTACCTACATTACATATTATTGTTTAGTGATTAAACGAAGCTCAATGAATGGTTTGAAATTATTTGCAACTTAATGACGATCCCTGATCCCATAACGGATCGTCTCAAATCTCGGTCGACGGATCCCACTTTGTATTGTCGAAACATAAGATTGTTCCTCAAAATATAGAGGAAATATAGAGTTACAACGACGGAAAAAGCTGTTTTGGAGCTATGTGGTTTTGTATTTATTTTATCTGAAGATCCTCCCCCAGCTGTCCAGCTCTTTCGGTTGAATAATTATATTGTGGTACTGAAAACCATTTTTAACGTAGACCATTAATGATACAGGAATTTTAGCTAAAACATTTCATCATTACTGAGACGGATACTTTAGAAGCAATGGCTAAATATAATAATAAACGACAAAGTGAAGACAGTAATTAGATGACACATTAAAGTTAATTAATATTCGCAAAGAATTAACTGTAAATGAATTCGCTTCCGAGGATTTGACAGGAACTTCCTATCTTTTAGAGTTACTGCAATTAAATAATACTTTGATCTAGGTGTGCCTGTTATATAATATGTCTGTTATTAATATAATAATGCTCATAAAAAAAATAGTATTTGCTTCTTTTTACTTATGTATTGAAAATATTAGATATATATTAGTCGATTACCGAAGGCCCAACTACCAATCACCTCTTTATGTCTCTCTTTAAGGGGAGGGCCTGGGGGGGGGGGTAACCTTCACATTCAAGGGCCGGCAGCGCACTTACGATGTTATAGGTGTCGATTGTCACTTTATATCAAGATAGCCATTTGTTTGTCTGTCGACATATTTCATAAAACAACAGAACAAGTATGATAGATAGATAGATAGATAACAACTTTATTTGTACAACATTGGTAGAATTAGAATTATACACATGTTAAGTTTAACACACATATTGTATGATTTCTTAAAGTTAAGAAATATGTTGGTCTGAACTATTTGTAAGAGTGTGAGAATCTTTGAGGCGACTTGCAACAGTAATTAAAAGCTACGGTTGTAAGTGTAACATAAAATAAAAGTAGTTAACGACCACGAGCCACGTGTCAAGCACATTTCTAATAACAACATCACAATAACAACACTGCAAGAATAAGTTGCTAACTAAATCAATTTGCCCCCTAACACGCGAAGGTAAGGTTGTATTGGGGCGTTTCCAATGAGTTTAAATAGTACGCTTAACTAGTTTGCTTGATAAGTTTTTCTCTATTTTTTATTCTGGCACGTCTTCCTGACATCTTCTACATACGAGGACTTAAGTACATTCATAAACTCCAAAATCAAAACTATACAGCTCGCGCAGTTGCGTAAAAATAATATGTTTCTTGAACTATGTAATAATGTTATACTTTATGTCATACGCACTATTAAGACAACTCTAAGACTGCTCAAGGCCGTGAAAAGAAACATGATTCATCCATACATACATATACATACTTACTTACATATATGTATTAGCATACACTCAATAATCAATCCATGTGTTGATAGTGAATTTTGTGAGTTTGCTTACAATATATATATTTTTACCACCACCAAACCACTGTAAATTTGCGCTCACTAGCGGTATTTTCATCCTACAAGAAAGAAATGCATGCCGTAAATAGTCAGTGCAACTATGCAGTAACGCAAATTCATAGTAACAGCAGCATGAGATACAGTTCTGGGCGCTCTCCATACATTATTCAGTGTCCGGTACTGAGTCTATCGTATCTCCACCTTGTTGCTGAAATAAGGTGTGACATGACCTAAAGCTTTTAGGCAGCCGTGTATTTGTCACTTTGTATCTACATATAATAAGACATTGCACATACCCAATACAAATTCTATTAATAGTATGCTCTAGTCAAAGCGAGCGGTGTAATCTCATGAGTTGTTAGTTAGTAACTAGATCTATTTATAATATACATACAAACGAATATATATAGTCACGACCGTATCCCCGAAAGGGTAGAAAGAGGCGTATTGCACGTTTGCATTTTGTATACACTATAAGTTTACTCACTTTAGTAATAGAGGGCAAGCCCTTTCTCCGTCACCTGGGCATATTGCTTATATATATAAATACAAAAGGGAGAATTGGACTAATATTGAAACCACAAGGGAAAATAGGAGGAAAGGAAAGGGTTGTTGCTTCTGTGTATGGTGGTGGTGTTGCTAGTGAGTGGAAATGGTATAACTCCCAAGTATGTTATTGTAATAATCTTTTTTGTTTATATTTATATTTTTTTTTTATATATTTTTGACTATTTTTCTTTTCATTTGCTGAAATAATATAACTATACTCTTTTGTGTGCCAAATAAATATTTTTGCGTCCCTAAAGGAGAAGGTAGAGGCGTGAGTGACACCCAAAGTTTGCCGATTACAATTTAGTCCCATTTATTAGGCAACTAATCTTTGTACACAAATTTGTTTCATTTTTGAAGTATACAAAATCAAATTATTTTTCAACAATATAAGAGGGCATAATGTCTGGAGAGTACGGTGGGTGAGAAAGGATAGCCCAGCCAAGCAAACGTAATTTTTCACGAGTCACTTTTGCTACATGTGGTCGAGCATTATCGTGCAAAAAGTATACTTTATTTTGATTTTTCGGTAATCTCGCTGCTACTTTATCCAGTTGGTCACAATAAATATTGGCCGTGATTGTAGTGTTAGATGGCAACAGCTCCCAGTATATAATTCCGTTTATTCCCCACCACACACTTAAAATAACTTTTTTACTCGTGTCCGATTTTGGCGTCGGTACTCCTGCTTCTCCAGGTCTAAGCCACTGGCGCTTATGCGAAATATTTATGTATGTACATAAATTTTCATCCCCCGTAATTACATCCCTCATCCACTCATTGGTACGATGATAAATAAGTAGTTCCATGCACACGTTAGCTCTCTTCTGACCAAACTGAATATTTTCAGGTCTTTTCTAAAGCGTGGAGTTGTTTTTCTACTGCAGTATGAGAACACTGAAGCTGCTCTGCCAGATACGTGAAGTAAACCTGGGATCCACTTATAAGAGTCTTTTTAACTCATCGACATCTGTTGTAGGAGGTCTTCCTGGGTGAGGTTCATCAGATAGGTCATAGGGAAGGAACGGTTATTGCTTATACAGATGGAATGGGGAGTAGATGCAGTAGCTCGAGCAAGTCAGGGTCTCATAACTATAACTCGAACTGGCTCGGTCATAAAAGAATCTAGCCAAGCCTCTTTGCAGTTTCATCCATGGTACCGATTCCAAATAACTTAGAAATAACTCATTAAATGTTCTGATAAATGAACATTGAAAATCAATCAAAGATTCTCTACATAAATGTTAAAAATTAATAAGCCGTTGCAGCTTGCATACCCGCAAGTCTCAGAGCACTCAAACTGTTCCTCCCCAGGATATTTATAATTACCATGTGAGTAATAAATAAACAATATATTTAAAAGAAAGACAACTCCCGCACTAGGATTAATTCCTGTATCACGGGGACTTTACAAACATTCAAACAACGGACACAAAGAACACCCAGACTCAGAACTACAATTTGAGGATTGCACAAAGTGTTGTCCCGTACGACGATCGAATCCACAACACTCGGGGTGGCAGTCTAGTGGCGAGGTGACCATCTTAACCGCTGCGCCATCCGTGTAGTCAGTGTTAGTATTGTAACCGCTTGCGATAAATCAGTTAATTATTTTTCTTGTTCATTGTAATAATACTTTTAATTAAAATAATATGAATATATTATTCTTTATTTAAAAAATATAACACCCCAATAAAAAGAAGACAAAAATAAGTTTATTTATAGTAACACCATATATTATATTTTAGGTGCTGCAATACGGAAACCCGGATTCGGATTCCGGCAATAAGTAAACCACTCAAAGTTTTCGAAGAATTCTTCGAAAGAAACTTACATATATATTGCTATGTTAAAAACAAGATGACTTTTACTAATCTCATGCGTAAATGCTGAAAGACTTAGGCTTACCTAACTACATTTGTTGCTAAATGAAAACGTTGATTGACAAACCGATGAGAGTTCCTGATTTACAATCATAATTTAGAGTGAAATATGTCGCTATCAATCTTAGAATAGGTAATATAAAATAGGTACAAACTTTCTCTAAATATAGAAGTATTTATTAATCCATTCCATAAACGGCGTGTATTTGCGCTAAAGGTATAAATTCGGCGCGGCCGACTCTGGTTATGGCCTCGACATCATTGACAGGTGACCTTATCACTATTTGACAGAGCTCTCGCGAGCCTCGCACGCGAATGCCACCGTCGATAAGAAGTCTGTTTCTTTGTAACAATTAATTCCTCTTTGGATTTACTTATTTCTCTACGGTATTGATATGTAGGTATGGTTAAAACTGTTTATTCGTGTACCAATAATATAGATTTTACTTTACATTAATTCTCGGTGAAACACTTATGGGTATATTCATGTCAGTAGTGCTCTGAGCCTGCCAGTACTTGATTGCAAGTCAAAACCCTTAGGCTCTCCACGGTTCATGTAGTTAATTTGACTAGAGGTGATAGATACATCGATAACTCAGCAATAGTGTAATCGATATCTCAGCAATAGTGTAGCTTTTAAAATTTTAAGTTCAATCTCTCTCTCTTAACTTATAGAAGTTATTATCATAGTTCAATTTGTTAAGAAAAATATTTTTATTGACTACTTATTGTATCTGTCTCGTGTTTCTGGCCATGTACCTCAAAACAAATCACAAGCATTTTTTACAAAAGTATTCCAAAGTTTTTAAAAATATGCTAAATCGAGGTTAAAGTTTGTTAAAACATTAGAATTCTATGAGTTCAGTTGTTATTTCAGAAAATCAAAAAGGTTAATGCGTTCAAACTTTTTCTTTAGCAAAGAAATTTGTAAAAGAGGACAGCTCGTAATGTGTACCCGCTTTTAAAACAATATTATCTTTTTATTAAATCCAGAATATCGTACTGGAATATTGCAATTAAACCTACATCTTTGCTGGAAACCCTTAATTTATCATAACAAAGTGTCTAACGATAAGATATCAAAAGACCTTTTGGTATCAAAGGCTAGTTGGTAGATGGTGCTTGAAATTATATATATAACACATGAATTTTTTCTATTGATTTTTTTCTAAATTTATTTATAAGTCTATAAAAACTAAAGCTGATTAACCGTAGGCCACACATTTTCTTTTGTCTTCAACAGAAGTTCCCATTGCCTTTTGTAGTTTTTCAAGTATGGAACATCTTCAACGAAGCTCAACAGTGTTATATGTTAATCTTGACAAAGTGACCAGTGGCTAAGCAGCTGATAATAACAGTATTTTAAATACCCCTCCCTGTTTATATGACTTCGTGTCTACTGAACAACGATCATCTTTATTTCCAACAATTCTAAGCTCAGCGCTCGGTTCCGGCGCATTAATTCTTCATTCACGCCGACAGGTAGCCATATCTGTGTTTGCATCCTATTTACAGCTGCCTTGGATAGTTAAAAGGAGTCAAAGAAAGCCTATCTCTTCCGTTTACACGTTTGCAGTGCTAACTTCGCCGGGGTGACGTTATCCATGTGTGTTAGAGCGTACATGTGTACATGTGTGTCGCATGACAGGGCTGCCACTGCCCTACTTTTTGGTAACATCTCTGGAAAATGGGAAGATCCCTGACGCTAATTACAAGCTTCCTTTCACGTGGCCAATGCAGCTTTTTCGAATGTGTATCACGTATTCCGTATGTCGCGATATTACTTTTGAAAAATGTTTGGATTTGTTTGAGGATTTATTCAAGTTTGTGTTAACCCTGAACTCTGTGTGTAATGTTAGGCGGGTAAGGTGCTTTGTCATATTGCATACAGCATCATTAGTGTGAAACAAGTCGTGGGTACACGCATCAAGAATTCATTTGTTAATCTGCACGGACACAAACATTTAGAAACGTCATAGAAGTAACTTACATCTATTCATGGCTTTGCAATTATACAGCTTGTGCTTATTTGTTAACTGTTTAATATATTAAACGTGGACTAACCTTGGTCTGACAAATACGTGTTAGGAAAGCTATGACTTTTTTTGTCTTTTTTGTTTTTCTTGTCTGTGTAGTGGTCTTGTATATTCAAAGTAATTGTTAATAACATAATAAAAACAATATATTATTCTTGTGTGTTGCATATTTCTAGCTTGTGTACTTCGCAAAGGAAGGTAATATGTAGGTTAATGAATGATGATGGTTTACTTGGCAAACGGAAGAAAATTATCATAGTTATAAAAGTTAAAATCCGCAGTGTGTTTCAATCAATAGATGAATTTCAAGAAGTACGTTCTACAAGAATATTTTATTATTGTTATTATAAATTACATTTGCATTTAGAAATCAGCCCCGAGCGTAAAAATGAACCCTACATTTTCAACAAACTAATTGTTATTCAGAAAAAAAAAACGAAAATATTCAGGGTAAAATGCAGAATGAAATGTCAAATGATTAGTGTGCGCTATCATCTAACAATTCTACCAATCCGAACGGTCGAAATACTCTTTGACGCGAGCCGCAGAAGCTTGCGCGGCGGCTGGCAGACAGTACAGACCGCGACTTGGTGCCGAAAGGACGTCGCG
Source organism: Tyria jacobaeae (assembly GCA_947561695.1). NCBI lineage: Eukaryota > Metazoa > Arthropoda > Insecta > Lepidoptera > Erebidae > Tyria > Tyria jacobaeae. The sequence goes on from OX387213.1 coordinate 23,014,913, forward strand.
CGCGCTGCCGGAAGCGCTTGCATATCGCATCGAGTGATTGTGAATCGAAAAATAAAACAACACCGCAGTGATAGTGCATGTGTTAGTGGATTAAGATATAATTTGTGTTTGATGTGTTAAACAAACGTGGATTGAAAATATTATGTTCAATAACTCTTAGTTTAGTGTATCAGCATCTCGTACCCCAGGTAGGTGTAGATAAAATCTCAAAATGAAAACATTTACAAAATTGAGATTATGAAAAACGATATTAAAAGTAGCATGCGATCAAACCTTCGTAATGGTAGTGAAATTATTGGAGGTTTCCCATTAAAATATCATGATGAGTTTGCGTATTTTTTCACATGCCCGTTCAAAAGGAAACCAACTTTCATAGCAAACACGGGTTAACTATGCGTGTCCCATGGTGGGCGCCAATTTCATTTTTAGTCCCACGTTGGGTGCCAATTACTCAGAAATAAACCGTATACAACCTCAAAAGAAGTTATTTTTGTAAAAACACAAAAAATAAGTATAAGTTACGACACAATTTAATTCCCTAAGCAATGTTAAAGTGTTCCTAAAACAAATTATTTTCGGAGTATGCATTATCTAATGCCTTGTTAAACAACAAAAGGCTTTATAATCGAGTAAATAAACCTTTTAGGCATGTTTTAACATGTATTACGTGCGTAAAAAGGTAGAGTACGTAGTCTGTTTAGGACATTAAACATTTAAGCGAATTTTCAAAACTCCGCTGCATTTGGCTTTCTATTTTTTATATCGTTTCTGACAGATTATGTGATAATGGAGTGAGATCATATTTAGATTTTTATGGTTCGTGGGTAAACACCAATGTGTTGAGTGTGATAAGGTGTATGTGGATATTTTGAGATTTAGAACTTTAGTATTTATGTTAAATGATAGGAAACTATTATATCATCTACTTTTATTAATACGTTAGTGGGAAGGCTAGTAGGGGTCCACCGCAAAGAAAATACTCTGCTTAGTATGGTAATTTCCTGATGTAACAGCAGGTTAGGAGTACATGAAATCGACAGACTTATGTGAAAGATATAATGATTGTAGCGGAAGCTCATGAGGTGTGGAAGATTATAAGCAAGTCTGTCTACTGTCTCTGCCTATTATTTACCTATTTTAGGTTCAAATATAATCGTGTTTCCTATTTTTAATATTTATTAAGGGACATTGCTATAGCAATTAGCATTTGTCTAGAAAAATCTGTATTTATGTTACCAGAATTTATTCACATTTAATATAGTCTTAAATATGTATTACACTGCTGTATAAAGATATAGATAGTCCTCTCAAATAAAACTCAGTTATATAAATGTAATAGCTTTGCTTTAAAAATGTCTAAATGTAATACATTCATACATACATAATATCACGACTCTTTCCCATAGGGTAAGACAGAGACCACTTCCTTCCATTTGCTACGATTCTGAGATACCTTTCTCGCTTCTACAACATTCATTCCGTCCCGCATACAGGCTCGTCGGTTAAAGGTACTTTTGACCTGGTCTTTGCTTAGATTTTCTTGGACTTGGTCCAAGAACATTCGAATAGGTCTTCCACTCACAACTCCATTCACCTCTGCCATATAAATACCTTATGTCAACCTTCTTTCATTCATCCTTTCGATATGCCCGAACCAGTACAGTATACTTTTTTCCTCTTTCACATCACACTGATCCCTTATCACACTATTCCTCACTCTTCCATTAAATTTCATATCAGCTATACTCTGCAATGCTCTCATTTCTACAGCATTAATTCTACTTTCGTGCTTCTTCTGCCATACTTAACTTTCGCTGCCATACATAAGTGTTGGCACCAACACACCTCTATGCACAGCCATGCGCGCCTTCATTGACACTCTGTGGCTGGTCATAAAAATATGCAATGCGCCATTGATCGTATTACCCGCACTCACTCTTCGTTCTATATCATTATGTAATGATGAGATATAATAATAATAATGAGAAATAATAATAATTCTCTTAATAAAAGGCTCCAGAAGCTTTACCTTTTAAATTATTTTATATACTTATATTATATGGTATTTAAACACGGGTTTAGCAGTTATTATGTAAATTAAATATTTATTCATTTTAAGTATTTATCATGTGTGGTATACACATACAGCAATATCCCCCAGGGGTAGGCAGAGTCGTCTCGAACTCCCACTTTCATGCAACCATAACTTAGTCCCACTTACCTAAGAGAAGGCAAGACTATTGTAATCATTCAGCAGTGTATGACTATATATACTTTACAAATACTGTTGTGTGATATTTACCTTCAAAGTAATATATTGTATGCATTTTTTTAAGGGCTAGTTCTTTTTTCGTAATGTATAGATGGAGTGTGTTTATTTTTAAACCGACCGAACCGACTAAATCTACACTATGTTCCGTCCCACCAGGGAGTTAGTGTACGACAAAACTAAAGTTTAAGAGTTAAAAGATTACGTAAAACGTTAGATTAAAGCTATAGTAACAAAAAATAATTAATATATATTGCAACATACATATTGCAACATACATATATGTATATAGGCTTAATAAATTAACGCCCTCATTTTGTGGATTTCAATTAAGAATCCACGGAATACAGGTCAAGCCTATTGCCGTAATCTGGGCAGTTTTAGAAGTAAAAATGGAAAATTTGGAACAGGAAAGGGAGGATAGACTGATGATTGGGATGATTGGGAAGTATAAGCAATAGCTCAAGCAAGTCAGGGTCGTATACCTGTAACTCAAACTGGCTGCTGCCGGCAAGTCTGAGCCTTCTATGTACTGAATAAACGAATCTAGATAACACGTTCTTCTGTTCTACGAACAATAAACTGATAATACCGAGGTAAAATGTGAAGGAGATTGAGTTGAGAAGTGAAATATGGTTGTAATAAAATCATTAATATCTACACATCCCTAAGGAGACTGGCAGAGAATGCCTTTGGAATTAAGTCCATCTAAGTATATACAAAAAAAAACCAGCAATAAAATAATTGTCATAACCATAAAAGTACGAGAGCAGCAACGGGCTTCAATCACATCTTGATAGGTGATATGGTATTAAGGTACATGCATGTGTACGTGGAAAAACAAAACAACAAAATTATTAAAATTGGTGAAAAGCTATTTAGGAATTTAAACCATAAATTTACTAAGTTATCTTAAATGTATATCACTATATTAGTAAATACTAAAGATATTGAAATGTTATTACTAGTTCGTTTCAAATGCACATAAATTTAGTTTAATCTTGAAGAAGGTATAAAAATGGAGTCCCCATTTTACAAAAACAATGATATCAGATTATGTGTTAGGATCACTGAGTTTGAAATTAATTTCATTGTATCCATTGTATTTCGGGATTTCTCTAAAACGTTTTAAGTGTAACGGCTGTACCTATAGTAATTTTAATTAATGTATAATGCTGTTTAACAAGCAACGTGCCATTTCAGATAACATCGGTGAATGTTAAATCGCTTTTCGTTGTTACATAATGGAGTCTTACAATCTCTTCTACAACATCCATTTTGTTAGTTAAGATATGCAAATTGTGATCCGATGTTATCCCATTTCTAAATTGATCAATAAGTGAAAGAAAATCTGAGTGTATTTTGGATCCATGCTATAGTTTCCTGAAGAGTTGCTCGTCTTGAATAATAATAACCCCGTGCCCCGCGGGTGCTGTTCGATATGAATAACGGATCATCTAGAAGACAGATCGATGTCCACTTGTGAATTGCAATATTTTACTTTTTCTACATATTTTTTCATAATCATACCTCGTATCCATTGTGTCAGGAAGCTTGTCATTTTAAATTTTGATAGTTATATTTGCTTATTTTAGAAAAGTTTATATGTAAACTAAACTTTTCGAACATATCTGGGTATCTATGTATATATAATATGTATACTATGTACAATTTAGTTGCACTGTTGTTTGATTCTTCTCGTATTTATCTTAATTACAAAATAATTTGTGTGATCTCTGTTTTATTTTTTGAAATACAATTTTAACTTTTAATTTTAAAGAGCTCTTGTGCCCGATAGTACTCCTTTGATAAACTATTGTGAACAAATGTATGTTTTCCATTTTATTGTTTTAGGGATACCTATTTTGGTTAGTTAGAGGCACTTCCCGGCACCAGCAGGATCGAGTTACAGGTATTAAATGTAAATTTAGACGATCGAAAGTGCCTATTGGGCCCATTTGAAATAAAGGATTTGACTTTGACTTTGAGCTATTACTTACACTCTCCACTACATCTGTATAAGCAATATTCCTATATCTTTCTATTCTCCCTCTTCTGTCAATATTCTCTAAATTTTTCCATCCAATTCCCAAAAGTGCCCCGATGACGGCAATAGTTAAATGGAAATAAAATATAATCTCTAAAATGTGAGCGTTAAATAATGTCTCTGTCTATTCCTTGGGGAGTTTTGGCGTGAGTGCATGTATTTTTGTATGTGTGTATATATATGCTACTATAATTCACTTTTTAGTTAAGTGAGTTAATGTGACATTGATATTTAATATTCTTTAAAATAGATAGTGTGTTAAATGTTTTTTGTTTTTAAATACAGTTCTCAATTTCTGACAATTTGTAAATTAAAGATTTTGAGGATCTTACTTTACATATTTGAACGTATCTGCCAAATGAAGCTAATGAAATAAAATCCCTTCATACATGTAAATGAAGTCTGAAAACTGATTTGAAGCCTCGACCGGTGGAGGAGGCTGTTCCAAGTTTTATCTTTAATAAATGATTTATTTGGCGCTCGTCTTAAATTCAACTACTTGTTTATGTATAGAATTGTTTACCGTTTTTTGTAAAGGACAAAGTACCGTACGGGTTTGTCATGCTTAGTTGCCTTCCGACTTCAATTGACTGTTTTAATGTTCCCGCAAAAAAAAAAAAAATTAAAGGATCTACCGTGCTCCAACAGTTGTCTAAAATCTTTGAGTATTTCATACATTATAAAAAATGTATGAAATACTCCAAATTTTATACATACGTACATGTGAAGTATCATGAATAACTTCGCGTCTAATTTATCACAGACTCGGACCTTTTGTGTTTAAAAGGCTTCGTTCCTTCATACATTGAACATAATTAATGTTTTTCTTGTATTTGTTATTTATATAAGACCTTTCTTAATCCTAGGAAAAACCTCAAAACACCCTCTCGGTGATTTGTAAGAATATGAGCCCATACGAGCACCACGTATTTTTCGCGCTCAGATAAATAGGTCAACAGCGGCATCTTGATATTGACTATTGGAAGTTAAAAGAACACACAGAGCCTACATACGTATAGCTTTTCTGCATATTCTCTCGCAATTTGTATCACCGCATCTGAACTGCAATATTTTCTACTTTTCAGAAATATAACGGATTCATTTTTACATTTTTTTTTATGCAAACTAAATTAACATCTTTATATATATAATTCTTCTGTGAGTGTGTATGTCACTGAACTACTCTCAAACGACTGGACGGATTTTGATGAAATTTTTTGTGTGTGTTCAAGGGGATCTGGGAATGGTTTAGATTCACAAATCAGCACGGCAGATGGCGCTGCAGTCGGTATCTAGGTTATTTATCTATATTGACCCTAATCGCTTGAAATAGCATGCAGGACAACGTCTGTTGGGTCCGCTAGTTTGAATATAAAATTTGCGAAGGCTCACATGGTCTAATTCTCGGCACATCATCGATTACATTCGAGTTGAACGCAAGCTATGGGACATCGATAATTTCTCTATTGATATTTGAAACCCGAACTTCATTCCTCTAGCGCCGCGAGAAATATATACAAAAAATAGCATTCCTCTAGCGTACACAAATATTTATCAATTATTTGTGTACGAATTAGAAAATGTTTCTTGTTATACTCTAGCAAATAGCTTTATATATTCTTTTACATAGAGACACCAAGTCAGTGTGTTCGTTCATTCTGTGTAGTTTTAAAAGTTATGTCAACTTTATGAATTTGGTTATTTTAAAATATCCATATGAATATTTCCAGATACATAGTGACATTTATTTATAACGGTTTAGTATATCCTGATAAAATTATACAAGACTTTGATACTATCAGGTTTGACCTATACAGGAATACCAAAGAACAATAATTGTTGTTAGTAATAGTAGTATTTCGACAGTTATACTTTTTGTGCTGACATCGACACGCAGCGAATCACATCTTTATATACATACATATATAATTCTTCTGTGAGTGTGTATGTCACTGAACTACTCTCAAAGGACTGGACGGATTTTGATGAAATTTTTTGTGTGTGTTCAAGGGGATCTGGGAATGGTTTAGATTCACAAATCAGCCCGGCAGATGGCGCTGCAGTCGGTATCTAGGTTATTTATCTATATTGATCCTAATCGCTTGAAATATCATGCAGGACAACGTCTGTCGGGTCCGCTAGTTTACCATATAAATTTAATTCGTCTATGAAATAACAGTAGTTGTTGCAACATCATTCTGGGCAACCCATCGCACAACTCACTCTTTCGACGCGTATCGATATTTAGCAATCAATTAGATGTAAATCTGTAAAACTTTGTACCTTTCATAAATACAGTTATTTCTGCTTACAAGTTTATCTTTCATTTATCGTATTAAAGCGTACAAGAGTGATAACACATATATATATACTCATTCATTTATTTGTTCTTTTTGAAACGAAACCTTATATTGGTTAACTGTAAACGTAAAATAAAAAGCAACATTCATTTATTTTAAACTAATGTTTGTATTGCCTCTTTTATATATTTTCAGCAAAGAGAAAAATTGAATTTTGGAAATGTGTTTATTAAAGAACTTCTATCAAATTTAAATTTATTTATTTATATTTTTGCACGAATGGGCCGGCTCGACCGGTGCGATACCACGGCCTCCCAGAAAACCGGTTGTGAAGTAACGCTTGCGTTGCATTTCCCCGAATTGAGTGAGGTTTCCGGAGGCCCAATTACCCCTCCCCCCTTTTCTCTCCCCTCATCTCCTTTCTCCTCTTTCCCATCTCCTCATCCCTCCTCTCTTCTTTCCGCTCCCTGCATCCCCCATCCCTCGTCAGTCTCAAAGGCGGGCAACTTGCGACTCTGAGTTGCAAGTGTCCATGGACGGCGGTGTCACTTACCATCAGGTGACCCGTCTGTTCGTCTGTCTCAATAGAGTATAAAAAAAAATATATAATGATATGTTGCCTTATAAAATCGATAAGGTGAAAGGTTGATGTCATCAGTAAGATATGTTTTTTTAAAGAATATTTGCAACGTGGGTCACACATTACTAGCATTCTTGTTAACCCCCCCAGATAAGCTAAATGCTAACTGAACCCGCAACCACTTGATCGCAAGTCCGACGCCTCAGCCATCACGCTACCGCCCCTACTTTAAGGATTATGCTAGATTACTTAAAGGTTTGTTAATAATATACACACACTCACGCTTATTTTCCAGAAGGGGAAGACAGAGGCTTCTCCAACGCCCATAGTTTTTCAATAATTTAGTCTCACTAAGTGGGCAAGCCTATTGTCGTCAGCCGGCCACCGACACTATACTGTGTATATAGTGTGTAAAACAGTCCCTTCCTTTAGTAGACTTTTGTAATACCCAATATATTTTCCTGTGGCTGTCATACCATGCGGTAGAACCATGCGGCGTTGTTAATATAAAAATTTTTAAAAATTTGTTTAATTCATAACGTTTCATTAAAGCCAAAATCGAAGATTGCATAAATTTGTTAGTCTGTGATCCTAACAGTTAATCTTAGTTCACATTAACAGTCTTTGTTTTAGATATAATATATTATATCTACTATTACCATTAAAATAATTCATTCAAGATAATTATGTACATTTTAATAAACGCCACAAAAGCCTAGACACGTACACGTAGGAATTCTAGAATTTTAGAAGAAAACATTATGAAGCCAATCTCAAATTATATGTTGGAAATATTCAAATAGTTGATGACTTAGAAAGTAATTTTAGGTCGTATTCAAATAGTAAAATGTATATTTATATAATAGATATGGAAAATGCATTTTCTCTTGAGGTATTTCTTTTTAATACTGCACAATAAATGTCTTACACATTAAAACAGGATATCTTTATATTTACGAGTATATATTCTACAGCGTGACATAGAAACCTCATGCTTACACATACAGAAATAAACAACACTTCTTCTTAAGCAGTAATCGAAAAAAATCGAAACACTTTTAGTTGGTTAATGATACTACGTCCTTTACAGAAAGCAAATATTCTAGTTAAACAGTTTTACAAATAGAATCTGAACTGGACTGGCTCAGTATCTGGCGTCACCGACTAGTTTAAAACTTTCTGAATATAATACGGCGCATCTCAAATATAAAAGTTGTGGAAACAAACGGCTGAACCATTTTGACTGTTTGTTGTTATGATACTTTCGGTTGTAGTTGATATAAAAGTTGAGATTGGCTTAACGTTGAAATTGATAAATTAATAATATTTATGGCATTAACTAAACAAACTTTGTCTTTTCGATTGTAAATTAATTTGAGCAGTGCGAAGGCTTCGTAAGTTATTGTTTAGATTAATTGAGAATTATGCAAATATACTTTTTACTATTTATTTTATGTCTTCCAGCAATTGAATGCACGGGTGGCGCGGTTTAAATCGTCACCTCGCTACTACGCTGCCGCGCCTGTTGTGGGTTTGATTTCCACACTTTAGAACAATGTAGTGTGTACTTTAAATTACTTACTTACTTGTGGCTCTTATTGGAATGTTTGTAAAGTCTATCGCGATTCAGGAATTAATCCTAGTCTGGGAATTGTCTATTAATAATTCACTTTAAAAAAGTAGACAACCGACTTGAGTGCGTCTATCATAAAATTTAAGATTTACATGGTTTTCTCATGGATGCCATTATCAGAATCTAACCAAACTCTTGTTCAACTACCCTTGAAGAACATCCTTTCTAATAAAGAAAAACATTACAACAAATCGGTTAGCGTGATATTGACTTATTCATCCATTTGTCGCGCACATACTTAATGCAAATTTAAGAATTTTATGGTTTTATCATAGATGCCATTGTCAGAACTGGACCAATTGAAATGGGACCACGCGGGAAGCACCAGCTTACAAATAAAAATTAAAAGCATCAGAATCGGTTCACCCAGAGGAAAGTTACGAGGTAGAGCTTCACTAAGGCGACCTCGCGGAAGCTCGGTATATTGAACAAAGTGAGACAGTTCTTCTCGCCCGAGCATCTGTGTCTTTTATACAAGACTCAGGTTCGCTCCTGCGTGGAATACTGCTCTCATCTTTGGGACGGCTATGCGCAGTATTTGCTTGACGCTCTCGATCGGTTGCAGCGACGCGCAGTCCGCATTATAGACTGTCCTGAGGTCACCCAGTCTCTGGAGCCTCTGCAGTTTGCGTAGAGATGTCGCCTCTATGGCAGTCCTCTATCGCCTACATCGCAGAGAGTGTTGTCCCACCTGCTCCCTTTCTCTACACAACAACACGTGCTGGCCTAAAGTGTCACCGTTCGAGAGTGGAAAATATACGATCTCGGAACTAAACGGATCGGCTCTTCCTTTCTGTGCCGATCGGTTAAAGCCTGGAATTCACTACCAGCGCACGTGTTTCCCTCCCACTTCCATCCTGTGTCTTTTAAGCGAGGCGTGAAAAAGCATCTCATCGGGCCGCCATATTGTGGGTCACCATGCTAAATTGACTACACTTGCAATGAGAATGGTGACCACCACTCTTAGACTCCACTTATTGCTTTCCATCAGGCAGAGTGGAGTCATTATGGTGTTCTAATATAAAATAAAGTAACCAACGTAAAAAAAAATACAGTTGAATTGAGAACCTCTTCCTTTCTGAAGTCGGTTCAAAATAAGTTGTGATTGATAAGTTGTAAAAACCTCGTTTTCTGTATAGAACCATAAACAAAAACTTTTCTTGTTGCATCTATATACCAGCGTTTATTAAAAATCTGGCATTATTTTTTACTCAGAATTACTAAACTAAATATGTTTTATACATACGTCTTTGTTCACATATGTTCCAATGGATGAAAACGGTTGGCGTTCAATTAATTGCAAGAATTATTCCGTTCCCTTTCAAAGCCCCGACATTAACTTCACTGAAGTTGCTCCATCGCTTCAATATAATTTTAAGTAATACACTTAGAGGCAGTTACTCCTGGTATGCCTGTTCTACTAAATACAATCTTTTTCTTCTACTTCTTTAGTCATATTATTATTGTTTATTTTCAAATAATAACATGGGACTGTTATAATACGTGAATGTATTATACAGTTTTAGTTTTCCTTTACTCTGTCGAGGTTCTCTTTTTATTTCATTTAGTAGCTATTGACAAGTTTAATAAAATAAACGACCAACTATTTCTTTCTCTAGCTCACTACTATATTTATGCGTAACTGACTAGATGACGGGCAAATCTGATTGTGATATTCTTGCGTTAGGAGTGGGGTAACCTCGCTAACAGCAAGTATTCAGGTTTGATTTCTTCGCCATTTCATTACCGCCGTTTACTTTTGTCAAACAATACTATAGTAAAAACTGTCTTTTATAGAGCCCAAGTTTATGTAAAACAATGAAAACGCATCGTTAACAGACTTAAAAAATAAAACAATTGGCCAATTTAACAATGTAAAAACTTCGAATAGCCTTTTATTAAAAGAATTTGTAACAATCCTTGACGAGATTTTTGTCATTCCCAAGAACGGAATGAAGAACATCAACTTAATTTAATTTAGTGAATAACGAAATTAGAAACGCTCCTTGATTACAATATCAGAGCAATTTAGTAGTGTCTGTACTTACATACATATATGCATATATATTTATGTATGTTTGTATGATCATTAACCTAAGTTTATCGTCAATAGAGCGAGTAAAGGCTCTTCATCAAGAGAATGTATGTTTGAGTCCTTAGTAATTACTAAAAACTAAAACTGTTATAATTTGTTTGCTAAATCGAATCGAATCGAATTCCACTAGTTTTTATAAATATTGAGAATGTCGTAATTAGTTTTAGTATCGCCATTACGTTAATGTATAAAACAGACTGAGCTAAATCGACACACAATCTAAAAAAATATTAGAAACTTATACGCTTATTTTTTATTCAAAACAAGAAAATTATCATATCAGTAATAAATGCGTATATTTTTTCACTATTTAAAACTTCGTATAGATAAGTTTTAATTGGAAAAAGTAACGTATCGGCTTATGAGGTAAAGTTCCCTCTTTAATTGGACCGTGCGACTCGGATTTTGTATTTCGTGACACTATTCCTGTAGACAGTAGTCATTAGGACCATGTCGTATTGTCATTCCAGTAACTTCTTTATGTAATTGAATGGAACCTAATATAAAACTTCTGTTTTATGTTTCGAATCAATTGTATCATCACTGGGAACTGGGTATCTCAGGTCTCAGGTCGATTTGTCATTTTTCAAACATGTAAAATTGGCTACATAAATATGAAAATTGTTTTGTTATCAACTAATTTTACTTTACATTAAGGAATAAAAAAATATCATAAAAAAAACAATTAATTAATAACTATGCAGAACTAGAGAGCTTGAACAAACTGATGAAATAGTATTATCTCTATGACTACAACACAAAACGACTCTTAATGCTTATAACAGAGGACTTGTTCTGATCTCATGTCCGTCTCGTATGACAACAGACAGATAAATCAAAGTATAATAGCCTGTTCTGATAAAAACGTAATACAAAGGGAACGTTCACAAGTAAATAGGTAGATAAGTAAGAAAAAAATATTTTGATATTGGTGTTCTCCGAGACGTTTTTGGCAAAACGGTATTTTTAATTTAACTGAACGCGATTCTTTTCCCTACGTATTTCTTTTGCTTTTCGTTTTGGTACTCAACAGACCTTTTTACAACCTTATCACGCTCCGATGGTGTTTTTGTTTTTAATCCGCAATGTCTCGATGTAGCCTTAATTAGGCCGGGTCTGCCTGTATAACCGGATGATACTGTAGTGCCTTTAGAGGCGGTACGGAGTTAGGGGTGGATAACATCGGGGTTTCGTCTGCTTCTTATTGATTTATTGAATGTCTTTCTTGAAGTCCTTATATTATTTCTTGATATATAATTTAAAGGAGAAAGTCTTTTAAATTAAGAATATGATGTTAAAAAATATGATAGGCATATTGGTTTATATTAGTTATTGTATAGTATTAATCTTATAATATATATTGTTATTTAATCCAAACTTTTATTATAAATATACTGGTGTACGACAGACTACCCTCAGTAGCTTTACAAAGGCAAGAAATTTTCTGTGATAAAAATGCCGTTATTATAAGCTATTAGTGTTATGATGTTTTTTCATTATATTCAATATACATGTTTTCAATAGTACAATATGGCAGCATTAAAATTAAATTATCTTTATATTAGAGTACAATTCAATATGCTTTTTTTTTTTCACGTTGGCCAAGTAATTGGTTACTCAATGGCAAGGCAAACAAATCTGTCTCTAGTTATGTATATACAATCAAATGATTGACTATAATCTAATGGGTAAGTGGACACTTGAACAACTCGACCACTGCTCACGTCGATACTATTTCTGTAATGGCACAAAAGCCTTTGTAATGGATTAGTATATTAAAGACGGATCGATATTCCTTCCCTGTAGAGCTGTTTGCCTAAGTATATTAAAATTCTTTTCTGGATTGAGACATTTCTTAAAGAAATCTGTAGGTATTACGATGATACAATATCATTAGATTTTTTGTTAATTGTTTGCTCTACTACGATATGAGGCTGCTTTATTTGAGGTTCAACCGTAATCCATTATCTATCACGTAATGTCGATTTTATCTACGAAAATTGTGAGATGACGTAACTTTTATTGAATAATCTATAAATATTAACTAGCCTGTTACATTATTTTTCAGCTTTAGCCTCACTCATCGTTCGAGTCACGTTTGCGGTTCCACCGGACTCCCAAACTTTAATATAATCATATGCAAATATTTTCCTCGAAACGAACCAACGCCACACCGCACATTGCCCTTTATTATGGTAAACGGCTGCAACTTTACAGTTCTATTTTAACGAGAACTAATTACAGAGCGTCAGACGAGCCCACTTAAGGACACCAATACATCCATGGTGTGAACTGGGCCATCCCTTTTGTTTTGTAACGTAAACTTGTTGGAAATTTGGCAGTTTTACGGTATATAAAGGCGGTAATGGATGAGAGGGTGTTTAGCGATAATTAGCGAGAAACGCTGCGTGCATAAATCATGCTAGCAGCCTTTGTTCGAGAAGGACTCTCGGGGTGAGCTGAATACTTCAACTAAAACGTCTAAATATGAACAGAGAATCTGTGATAAATTTCGTAATTAAACATTTGCATCTTGATGAGGTTAATTTGAACTACAGTTAATGTGTCAGAATGTCTGCTGCGGTCTATTTATCTCTATCTTAGAATTTTCATTAAAAACTGCTGTTTTTAATATTTGATTTTTAAAGAAACGTGTAGACGTAAAGGTAAACTAAATTTAACATTTTCACTACCACTGTTCACCAGGTTCCATTACCTGGTGAACACCTGATGAATGGTCGTTCATAGTTAAATAATTCATAGTAATTAAAGTTCATAGTAAAATAGCTTTTATTGTCTATATTATTATTGTATATATCGGTCACCTGCTGCTTTTGAACTATTTTATTTGTCAATACACAGATTATCTATTATAATCGAGGACAAAGGAATGATAAAAGAATATCAAGAGATTTCTTCCGAATGGTGACGTACGAATAAAACAAAGCGCAGGGTGCACGTGCTTCAGTATATTGTTATTTTCTTAGGTAACACTAATGCCTGATATTACACTAACGTATGGAATGATAAAAAAATCAATGAGTACTAGAAGAATTCAGATTTAGATATCGATCTTATTTAATACTTCTTATGGTATATTTTAGAAGAATCTTAGAAGAATATGTTTTCTCAGAGTATGTATTCTCATTCTTTCTAAAAGAGAAAATATACTCTTTCCTTTTATTCTGTATTATATGTGTGCATTGTTAATTAATTGGCTTTCAACTTGTAGTTCGCCCGAATGGCATGTTGGTATAAAGTAGCCATTGTCCTTCCAAAGGGTTCAAAGTATCCACATACCAAATTGTTTTACGTGTGAGGATGTCCATGCAAATAAATAATTTATTTATTATTTCTAAATGACAACTCCCGCACTAGGAATCATGTGTTGCGGGGACTATACAAACATTCAAACAACGGACACAAAGAACACCCACACTCAGAACAACAATCTGAAGATTACACAAAGTGTTGTCCCGTGCGGGGTCGAACCCACAACACTCGGCGCGGCAGCATAGTAGCGAGGTGATCACTTAATCGTTACGCCATCCGTGCAGTAGCACATTAAGTGATGTATAAGTATAAATACGCTGTAGACAATTCGTCGTTCCTACATAAATCAATGCTACAAATACTGTATTTGTATGCTTTTGCTTCGAACTTCATTTCAGCATAGTATTGTAGCCTTGGTATGTGCGATTTTATTCCTCCTGGAACTTGTTACGTGATATTCATTTTTGGTGTGTAAAACGGCATTTCTAGCTCCCAATTCCATTGTGTATTACAATACTCAGGATAAATCAGATTATGTATCTTTTCGATCTTTAAGGTGAAGGGAACTAGCAGTGTAGGAAACACGTCTTAGGGGACATAAGTGAATAAAAATATTTAAATGTAGAAAGATATAGAAATGCTTTCATGAAGATTTTTTAGGGTCCATACGCAAAGGGTAAAACGGGGCCCTATTACTAAGACTCCACTGTCCGTTTGTCCGTCTGTCTGACAGGCTGTATCTTATCAACCGTGATAGTTAAAACAGTTGAAACTTTCACAGATGATGTATTTCTGTTGTCGCTATAACAACAAATACTAAAAACAGAATAAAATGAATATTTGAGTTGGCTCCCATATAACAAACACGATTGTTTTGCTCGATATGGATAACGACAGGTAGGCGCTTGAAATATTTACAGAATATTTAGGTGCGTAGGTTTTTAGTTAAGATTCGGCAAGCCCAACGGGAAATAATTGTAATGTACTTAAATTAAAATAAAATAAAGTAATAACCGTTGAAATATTACAAAAATATAATTCTTTGAAACGGTACAGAATTGTGAAACAGACAGAGAACTCTCTAGATTTAAATTAAGCATTATGTAACTTGTACTATTCTTTTATACCTGTTAGATACATTTTTTGTGACTACACATAAAGAAAACGCTCAGACCAAAGGAGAACTTATACCTCAATATTTGTCGAATGGAATCGTACTTTTTATTATAGAAGGCTTACTAGCAGATAGGTCACCTGATAGTGAGCGACTACCTTCGCCCATGGACACCTGTAAGTGCGTTGCCATCCTTATGGATGTGAGGGTTCTCTTGAAGGTTTGAATTTCGTATCGGTCCGGAATTGGGGCAGGCGATAATTTGTTTAACAGGCTAGTTCTGAAAGGCAAAATCTTTTTGGAAAAGTGGTAGAGGACTTTTTAATTAGATGAGACTTTTAGTTTGATAATTATTTTGTCGGTTTGTGAAATAAAAAATATGTGAATTCTATTGTTTTAGAAACTCAACTGCAGGAAAGAAAAACAATGTTAAAGCTTCTGCAAAGGCGTGGAATTAATGTACACAGGCCATGCATTGAATACTCCATTTGTTTGACTTATAATTTATTCTCACTCATGTAAAGGACTGACCCGTCATCTGAATACTTTGGGTTAATTATGAAAGCTTAGTAGCTTGAGAAGTATTTTTTTTTATTTAATTAAATAATACTTAATTCACAAAATTGCCACGGGCGGACTTAATGCCAATGGTTATCTTTACCAGTCTACCTTAGGGCGATAGGGTGACTGAAGTAGCTGCGGTAAACATTACAAGTGAGAATTAGAAACAGAAATAAAATAAAATAAATATTGCAAAGATCAGGGTCGTATGCTTTAACAGATTTTACTTGTACTTGTTACTTACTTCTAGAAGGTCACGGGTTATGAAATGAGTTTAATACAAGTATAATAATATCCTTATTTTTAACCGAAAGATTAAACATATATATTTATAAAAGTAAAGTTAGGCTACGCTTCAGCCTAGTTTATCCGGATGTCCTAATAAAGCTGTTCCCAGATTGTTTCTATTTTAAGCGCAGCATGGCACACCGTGTGGTTTTAGTCGACTCCGACACACCGTTCTACCATTCTAAAAAAAGAAAAAAAAAATACTTTAGCCCAGTTTAAGTTACAGAATTAGAACTACCCGGCTTCAGCCTGGTTTTTGTTAGAGGGCTCCTACTACCCGGTTTCAGATTGGTCGAGTTACATGTTATGCTACCCTGATCTTCTCGAGCTGTCTACTCTGATCTGCTCTGTCTGTATACACATACATTTGTTTGTTTAATAATAGGATGATGATTTAATATTATTTACTTTATAGGTAATTCACAATATTTAACACACCGGACTAACGCCGCGCCATCACTGCTTTGATTCTTCGTAAATTTCTTTTACCTTTCTTATTTGATTTTATTTTGTAAATATGAGAGACAATTTTCTTTGCGATAGAAGCGTAGAAGTGAGTTTTTATTACCTTCCCCTTTCTGATTCTCAATATTTAAAAAATATATTTTCAAGTTTAACTTTGTAGTAAAAGTCATTAAATTATTTCATTTCATTAACTGTTTAGCTTGCCGATATCATACCAATTAACATACAGTTTTGAAATCCAAATTTAATAAAGCAAACTCAGAGATATAATGACACAAAACGTGGGCGTGAATCTCTGCCATAAGTAAATGTAACAATCCTTTATCTTCATCAAAACGTGTACTGGAACGAACCCAAACCTTAAATGTGAGTCGGACCTTACCCTTAGGCGACTTCCAGTTTGATGTGTTTCCACGTCATAAAGACGCGGTTCACCCATTCAAAACCGGTCATAAAACCTTTTGACTAACTTCACACAATTCTATGACGTAAAATAACCGGATTATTGTTATCAATTGTCCAGGACATTTTTGATTTTCATCTAACACACACTTTGAAATTGAGGTTGGGTATCTTAACCTTTATGTACAATATCCCATCTCAAAAAAACAATTGAGAGTATATGTACACACATATACAAAATTTAGTGTTTTATAATTTGTTGTCACATATCTTTTGCTTAATCCGTTGTTACTGAAATTGTAAAAAAATATATGTTTGTCTTAACAGGATTTTAGTTGTTCTTAAAAACAACAATGCCTTTTAAGAGATACGTACTTGTAGTACATTTATTTTATATTTATGAAAATGTTGTGTATGTCCACCACAATTTGGAAAAGTATAGCAAACATTATCACATACACAATATTAATACTAGATACAAGCAAAGGCTTGCAGTTCGCACCACTAGTCATCAATGAATAAATTATTAATTCAAGGGAAATTGTGTTCGATTTGATAATAAAATCGCAAGTAAATCAACCAGTTTACCAATAAATAAATATAAATGTCATATAAAACGACGCATTACAAAAGCATAATATTCTTTTAAAAATTAAGGTGTTTCAATGAAGAGAATTAAACCGAATGAATCCCATGCTGCACAATGTGTATGTACATAGTTTAATTCAATCATGTCCGGCTGATACGCGATTGATATACTTAACTTTTGTAATGTTTTATTTATTTTTGTCTGATTCTCTTAAAACTATTGAACTAGATATTTATTTTGTATTCATTCTATTACTTTCATCAAATCATAAATTAAGTTCAACTAATCTATAATATGACATTCATTGACTGTTAGGCGGTACGAAGTTCGACGGATCATCTTCAGAAAATGACTACAGAATCCATTATTAGTAGATCGCTATGACGGCACAAGTGATGAAAACTTCATCCCGTTTCTTCACCGAGTCTCAATGTAGTATTTCTCTTGTTGCACCTTTAGAGTATATTTTCTTTTTGTTGAGCAAGCTTGTTCTTGTAATGAGAAGATGATTGTGCTTTAAAATGTTTTGTTATTCAGACCGCTTCAAAGATATACAACAGATTCTTTTACGTTGATTACAAAGAAGTTATGTCTGGTTCATTTATTAGACAAAGTTTGTAGATATGTATTGTTGAAGACCTTTTAATTGACGTTGAAAATAGTGTAAATTATCTGATATGTTCAAGATATTATGTAGATATTTTTTATCTGTAAACTGTAAAGAAACCAATAACGTAATCTGGCATTTTGATTTGACAGCTCAAAACGTAGCATTGCTGTAATATATCTAATAGATATATCAAGTCGGTTCTGTTTTAAGAGTTCCATTGCGATCACTTGCTAAGGCAAAGGGCGGCAATAAACACACTATAAACGCACCACTTGGGTCACGGAGAGTGTCCGATAGCGGCGAAGGCGTCCGGGGGCGTCCAAAGCCATCTGGGTTTGCAAGAAAAGCGGACGAGATGCGCACGTGCGAGAATTCAGTTAGTTGCCATTGTGAAGTTCTAGCTTAGATTATTTGTATTTGGGGCTTCTTTGTATAAAATGAGATCTTTTATACGAAGTCACATGGTTGCTGTGCATTCTTTTATTGTTTGTACTTTATTTCTTTTAATTATGTTTATAATTTATATCTATAGTGAAGATTAAAATGATCTCTTTTACTAATATACATATGTATTACAATTTATTAAACGAAGTAGATTCAAATATCAAATAAAAAAAAAATATTTCATAAAATTGACTTTTTCATAAAGAGAAAACGCTAATATAAATACTTATAATATATGAAATCCATTAATGTCACTTTTAAAATATAACTTAATATATTATGTTAGCAACTAATAAACCCGCCACTTTTTTCGATCAGTTTCTAAAACGTTATAGAACTATCTCGAATTTCTTGGAGTAGTACATAAATAAAGCAAGAGTTGTTTTCGCTTAGGTCGAAAAGCGACAGAAGCAGTGCGCAATATATGTGCAACGATGGGCGAAGGCGTGCTCTCTTACGATACCACCAAACATTGATTCAGAAGATTTAAGGATGGAAATTATGACTCATAGAAATGGATCCCAGATCCACTTCATGTTGTCTGGCAGAGCAGCTTCAGTGTTCTCATACTGCAATAGAAAAAGTACTCCACGCTTTAGAAAAGACCTGGAAATATTCAGTTTGGTTGCCGTATGAGTTGACGCCGTTTCAACTTCAGAAGAGAGCTAACGTGTGCATTGAACTACTTTGTTATCATCGTCCCAATGAGTGGCTGAGGGATGTTATTCCGGGGGATGAAATTTTTCACGTAAGCACCATTGGCTTGGACCTGGAGAAGTAGAAGTACCGACGCCAAAATCTGACGCGAGCGAGAAAAAGTTCTTTTAAGTGTATGGTGGGGAATAAACGGAATTATATACTGGGAACTGTTACCATCTAACACTACAATCACGGCCAATATTTATTGTGATCAACTGGATAAAGAAGCAGCGAGATTACCGAAAAATCAAAATAAAGAAAAACTAGGCTAGCTAGGCTGTCCTTCCTCACCCGCCGTACTCTCCAGACATTATGCCCTCAGATTATTTCGTGCTATAGCCTACTACTTAGCAGATTAAAAAAATTAAAAATGAAGACCAGCTTAAACCTTGTTACCTTACCACCTTATTTGATCAAAAGCCTAAAAACTTTTACGAGGAAGGCATTATATCTCTGCCAGCGCGTTAGCGACAGGTGATAGAAAACGACAGTGCTTATATAGTTGAGAAATAATTTGATTTTGTAAAGATGGCGGGTTTATTAGTTGCCATCCTAATATTATAAAAAGAAAAACTAAATGCTTCACTAATTCACCATCTATATTAAGCATTTGATTCAAATGAGTACAATAGTTAACATATTATTTGCTAAACTGACTTAGTAACTAAAATCATACTCGCGGGAAATGGAACACCTATATACATATGTATATAGTGAGCGAAGTACTAGCTCATTACACCACAATAATATTATTATATTAGGCTGCTCAACTACGTTTCAATGCTTGTGTGGTTAGCTAATAATTCCAAGAATGTGCCTGTGCTAGTTCTATATCAATTTAATATGAACAGAATATAACTTGGGTATTGAATTATAAATTGATAAAAAATATTATTAACCATGCATGGCTAGATATCAAAATATCTAGCTGTGAAATGACATCAAAATGTGAGTGATGAAAATATTAGCATACATACTCACACCCTTATTTGCCTGACGGGATAGGCAGAGGCGTCTCGAATACCCATTTTTTGCCAATCGAAATTTAGTTCCATTTATGTGAAGAAAAATTGTCTCTGATTAAATTAATAAATAGCTTTCTTACCAACACCGGTTTGTTAATATAATTTTATTGTTAGTAAACGTAATTTAAGTTTAAAAAGTCAGAATATGCCAACAAACAGATAATTTTATGAAACGTTTGCGAATTCATACAATATTATAATTAAGTAAGAATTCTAAGAAAACAAGAATGTCCCTCTAAACTCTCACTCTCTCTTCATAAGATCATGCAAAATATAAATAAAATTATATTTTTTGACTGTAGAAAGATAAATTGTGTATCTGTTGATCAATTGATTGTCTCTTAGTATTTCTGTTTGGAATAAAAAGTTCCCAATGAGAACGGTATCAGTGTTAGGTAAATGACTTGTTCATTGGTTTGTTATCTATAATTTGGTATCTACAATTTGGTAGGGTAGCTCTTACTTGTAATATATACAAATGTTTAAGGGTTTAGTCAAAGAAATAGATAAATCAAATAGATATTTGCTGGAGCTGAATGCGAGAACAATAGATCGCAGTTGCGTGCAATGGGAGAAGCCTATGTCCAACAGTGGACTGCGATAGGCTGATGATGATGATGAATAGATATTTCAATTGATCATCATAATCAGAATGATATAGCCCTTGCAGTAGGAAGTTTTTGGCCTAAACTTGTGGATTTACGTACTTCCAAATATTAATAACAAAAAAAATACAAATTCTTATTTTTATAACATTCTCCCCATATGTCCTCCAAACCACAACACTCAAGCAAAAGCCTTTGCCACGATGACCCTATAAACCCTTAAACCATAAACCCGAGTGGATAATATTCATAAGGCTTGCTCTGAAATAACTAGTACTATTAAACCACGTTTGGATCGCTTACTAACTCTGTGTAAAGGTGTTAGTAGACTATTCCGTTGTAATTAGAAGCGATTTAGCCTTTCTGTTTGTTCCACCATTGCATTTAGACTTGCCTTGTAATTTCAGTAGTTTTGCCACATCAATGGTATAAAATAAAAAAATAATACTTACATAAATATCGGGGCTGAGCAGTCGTTGTTACTGACTTTGGCATATAATTTTTAATTACTTGGTTCAAAGAATATCATACCATTGACCGTAAAATTCATTTAAAGGAAAAAAAACATGGTAAATTAATAAGATTCAGAATTAATGTAAAAATTATAAGGAAAGAAGAAGACTCATTTCTTTTTAATACTTCCTTGTTAGTCACAAATGAATCCATATTCAAGTATAGAGGGTATATGTTATTATTGAAATAGGAGCCCTTCGGCGAGGACTGGACCTTTCAGTAAACCGTAGTGAACTCTGACGTCACTGCTCGGATGGCTGGCTGCTATGAAAAATATTCCCATATTTTTTTACCTTGTCATATTTTTTTATTCGGGCCTATACTAACTTTATACCAAAATTAACTATTTTTATTTCCGTACCATTTATTATAATAAATAAAATAACTCTTCTATATTGTTAAATAAACATTTTACAACCACCACCACAATTTACCACCAGGCCGCCATAGTGTGGGTCACCATGCTGCATTGACTAGACATGCAATGAGGATGGTGACCACCACTCTTGGACTCCATTTATTGCTTACCATCAGGCAAAGTGGAGTCATTATGGTAGGCTTACGAATAAAAAAAAAAAATAATACTTGGTCAGCTAAAGTTTTGTTATTACGTTCATTGTTAATGTACACAATACAGTACATATAAGTACAACATGCATGCATATATGTATATGTATATACATACACAAACGTACAACATTAAATAAATGATATAATAAATTAGTTTTATGACGATACAGTAAAGCCATTCTTATTTCCCAATTCTTCTCCTCCCCACCCCTCACTACCCATCATCACCCTCCAAGGCTTGCGGCGCATATAGGACTTTTGAGTTGTAGGTGTCAATGGACTGTTGTCTCTTACAATCGGGTGACCCGTCGATGCTTCTGTTACCCTATATTTTTATCATATATATATATTTACCTATATGATAAAAATATTATTATTTCAAATGGAATTTTATTCGATTATTTTTCGTAGCAGTAATATTGATGAAAACTTTTTGTGAATTTGCTTCTTACACAAAATTTCATTGGCTGTGATCACGCTAGAAAGAATTTCATCGAATCATCGAGTGCTCGAGTTGATACAATTTTATTCACCTCAATTAGCAATAAGGGTGCCCACAAATAATAAAATTCAGAGACCAAGTAACAGGACTCGCGCACGACTATATAATTAAATTGAAAACGAATAGTCCGCCCTACATCAAACATTTGAAACATCGTAAAATTTTCATTCTTCTTAAAAAGTTTAAAAGAAGCCACAAGATTTTATGGTCCTAATTAAGTTGTTGGACAACGAAGTGATCGAGTTACCCAGACCTATTGTTACAGAGGAGTTTTAATTAAAAATGTACCGCAAATCGCCGGTACACATTGTTTAATGGATCCTTGGATTAATTGATACGTGAGGGTTTACTTAATGTTTTACCTTTTTACGGTTGGTGCTTAGCTAACTTTGAGGAGCCAATAAAACAATCAATACCCAAAAACAATCAAACGCACACACGCTGTGAGCGTGAGAAATAGAGCTCTATGTGACAAAGTGAAAGCAATAGTCGATAATAATAATGTAAATATATTATTATGTACATATATATATGTACATTATGTCTTTGGTATAAGTGTCACAATAATAGTAATAAAATAAAAATATGTGTGTGTGTTTATCCAATTTTCGAAAATATGTGTGTTATTTATGATATGATTACTGCTCCGCTCCTAAGAGTCGTAGCGTAATTTTAAATATAACCTATATCATTCATCAATAAATAAGCTGGAGCAAACAGATATTTTTGTAATCGGATCAGTAGTTCCTTATATAAGCGCGTTTAAAGAACAAACAAACTGACTCTTTATAGTTAGTATAGATGCATCGCGCACGTGTACCTTAATCTGAACTTCAAAATATTACAACATTACAGCTTCTTATTCTTCCCATGAGTGTTACATCCTAATACATGATCTCACAAAGTTTAACAACCAATTTTTCCCTAGCAAACACCCTCGAATATTACCATAATTCATAGTAAAAATATAAGTCATTATTGCCGGTGTACTGGTTATATATCAGTTTATTTTGGGCGGCTCGTGACCGGCGTTTTATTGGCAACGTTATGGCTTATGGACATTTTCGGCTCCAAAGTTACGTCACGACATACATACTCGTACTTGCTAGCGATATTGAACATCAAATACGACAGCCATATTCGAGGATGTTCGTGGATAATTAAAATATGATTTTAGAGTCTAACATACGAGTGAAATGTAGATATGTCTGTTCGTCTGTCCCCCTATAGGATAAAAAAAAATATTGTCATGATATACTAGTTACAGTTTAAAAATAAGGAATACTCGTAGTTTCTACTTAATCTTAATTATCGTGCAAGAAAATAAAGACTAGAGAACAATAATTTGTTAACAGTTTTCCTTTCCTATTTTATTATTGTGATACTGCGACCATTATACACACGTACGCGATGAGTGGTGAGAGAATTGGGCAGATATTTTTTTTAAGGCATCACCCCCTGTGGGAATTTTAACTGTGTGACGGGGGATTTTGAATGATGGGGAGAGGCACCTTACGCCACCTTCAAAACAAGATGGGGTGCGCTCCGGACGGTCACTTGCTGGCCGCGGAAGAATGTCGTGTTCCTGCGAAGGAACACCGTGGTGGTTTTAGCTGGTCAAGTCCAGAACACCCCACCGCTGATGCCCCCGGCGGAGGATAGTCCATGAGGATTTCCCCAAGTAATAAAAAAAAAAGAAAAGAAACGTAAACTTAAAACCTCGCATTTTAAAACTAAATTAACGTCAACGAAAACGTGGTTACTCTAGCCACATGACGCGGAGTAGGCCAAGGGAATAATATATGAGAAAAAATATACACTTTTACTACAACTTTATGCAGTATACCGTCCATAGAAGCGTTTATGTACCGCGGGTGATGAGCCCGTATTTTTATATGTAGACGGTTCGTTACTCTGTTTGCACGTGCACCCTCCTCTGATAGGAGATCGTTTTATCCTCTAACGTTCAAAAATATTACGTACTTTTTAGTGGCTGTGCTTTTTGTGAGATACTCTACATAATTCATAGTCGTATCACCCTCTGTATGAGTCGTATGTGTTTTTCTACGTGTCTGATTGTTTTAATGCAATTCCATTACTAGGAAATATATCGGTGTAACTGAGGACTATCTAACATACAAGAAATGGGTGAAAAAGAGCACATCATTCGGGAAATTTTTTGTCCCGTGTGGTAACCGAACCCACGACTTCGAGCTTAGCAGTCAGGGTAACTAATCACTAAATCAATAGGCCAGTCATCATCTTATGACGACAGTAATACTTTTTTATAGCTCATCACTATTGGTAGTTCGAAAAGTTTAAACAAAAATATATAAATACAACACATCTAATAAATAATAATAATGCTGTTTGTTTGTTCATATTTTATGCATACTTAATCTAAAAGACGGCACCTTATCTATGGAATGTAAAATAGTTTCACGCCTTATGCCCAACTCCTATCACTATCACAAATTTTCTAAAACACATTGATCTCTTAATTGTAGCATTGGACTTCAATATTATAGCTTTCATGAAAATGGATTTAGCAAAAACAAATATTTTACAGAGTGAACTAGTTTTAGATAGATTATAAGGATAAAAGAACCAAGTATAACAGTTAACAGTACACGTGACAACAACAACAACAAAAGAATCAACAACGATTTAAAAAAAGAGAATTTCAATTGCGGCGATACCCTAACTGTTACTTGATCCCAAGACACTTTTGATGTGTGTATTTCATAACGAAGTTATTAGAACTTGTTCAAACTACATTTATTTGGCTTTGGCGTAATATGTAGGTTGGGTGAAATATTGTAATATAAGTTACGTAAATCTAATTGAAATAGCCGTTAGAAGATGACGTTACCTACACATGTGGAGAGCCGACACAGATTTCGATGATAAACGTAGTGCCAGTAAAAGAGGGCACAAAACGGCTTAGTTGATACCTACCACTTCTATATGAAAAGGTCTTTATTTAGAT
This sequence comes from Tyria jacobaeae, assembly GCA_947561695.1. Classification (NCBI taxonomy): domain Eukaryota; kingdom Metazoa; phylum Arthropoda; class Insecta; order Lepidoptera; family Erebidae; genus Tyria; species Tyria jacobaeae. The sequence continues at coordinate 23,040,486 of OX387213.1, forward strand.
AATTTTCTTTTACTTTCCCGTTGAGATTTAGGGTGCTCGTTGCTTACTTTCTTTCATGACATTTACAAAACGCGAGTAAATATTGTTGATGTAAAAAATGTTCATAAAAGTCAGGAGCATCGACCTGCAATGACGAGAAGCTGATTGTTTAGGTAATAATATTAGATATTTTACTAAGTTTTTGTAGTTTCCAGATTCCAGCACGAATCACCAGCACGGTGTTCCGTCGTGAGCGCGTCTATTGCTAGGGACCCGGGATACCCTTAGAAGAAAACATCGGGGAACCCCAGCAGACCTCGGCCACCTGCAAGTTAGCAGGCGACCACACTTTGGAATATGGGGCCCTTACGCCCCCCACATCAAATAGGTGCACGTGGAACACGTACGTCACGCCACCGTCTCAGGCCTGCTTCTGCTGGGGTAACGGTCAGCCCAGCCCGATATCCCCAGGCCCGCGCTCAAGGAGGTCGGAGATCAGTGTTTGCTCTTCGAAGTCTGGTGCGTCTTCTGCGGGATGGGAGAGTACTTGTCCTCTTCCTTTCCCGTTCCGCCGCCTCTTTGGCTAACATCACCTCCTCGCAAAACGAGGCGGCAAAATCCCATGCACTCTCACTTTGGACCATGGAGACAACCATGGTCTCTAGCAAGAGGCTTCCCACGCCAATAGCCATCACGAGGTCGTGTCACGTTGGCTCCCGGCCTATACGACACAGGTACTTACTGAAACTGCCGTTACCGGTGAGCATCTGCGTCAGCCGGTAGGAGGGGCTGCCATGTTGCCTCTCCAGCCAATCCTCCAGAATGGGTCTTATCGCCACAAATGTGAAATATTCTTAGTTTCATCTAATGCTTGCCATTAGGCTAACTAATAATGATTTACATTTTATCTTTAAGTATTTTACATAATATTTTATTTTTTTTACATTTAACCTTAAGCTGTGTGTATCTCAATAATAATGACGGACGGACTTGCTGGTCTAGTGGTTAGTGACCCTGATTGCTGAACCGGAAGGTCGGAGTTTTGATTCCCACCCGGGACAAAAATTTGTGCACCACAGGAATTATTCCTAAAGCGGAAGGTGCCTTAAAAAAAAAATCATCAGACTTCAAAGAAGAAATCACAATATTCATTACTGAATCCTCTGGCTTAAGTATTATTAGCATCAATAACCATCTGGGACAACAAGAAATAATGGTCCTCCATAAAATGTACTCTATTCGTAACCCTTTACCACATCCATCCAATCCGTAATCACATAAAATCAAGCCGCCTCTAGAAATAGATGCCATATTTCTAAATCACATAAGACAGGCTCTCATTGAAATTATAAACCTACAAATTTATTCCGCGTCGCGAACTCGCACGATTATAATGGGATGAATATAATCTCAAGTCTAATGGTACTAAGCCAATATAAGAAGGGGATTAGTTGTGCTCGTATGATGCAACACAAGTCGAAGCGATCGTAGCGCCGTCTGTACTCGTGAGTAGCGTGTCGTACTAATACAAGACAGAGAAAAGATTAAACGAATACCTCATAGAAAACCCACACTAGGATTTTTGTTTTTTTTTTTTTATATCTCAACCAGATCAGAAATATCTTGGTAAGTTTAAAAGTTGAAGTTAGGTGTACTAAATACAACTGAAAGAGCAAATATATTCTAAATTACCTTCCAGTTTTCTGTAGGTTAATCTATTTGAGTAGACATAATATAAATTTTAACTTTTGAAACAAACTCCACTCCTAGTGGAACAAAACGAGAAATGTCAAAATTTCAATGATGCGTTAACGTGATCCAGGAAAAGCGCTCGCGGCAAATTTTATTAAACACAGTTACATTACACACGGTCTCATTATCGTTATTATGTCCAAGCTTAAACTCCAATAGTTTTGTTGGGCTGAGATACACGAACACCGTACAGCGATAAAGTTTAAAGTGATCTTTGAAGTAATTCGTACCGGATGCTGATGAATATGTTTAGTTTTGATTTAGTTTGAATTGGAGTAGTACTCTCGAATATGATTCTCTTAGTTTGATTTTATAGGAGTTTTTTTTTATGTTTGGCAAAAATATGGCGTTTGAGACACATGTGTCGACACCTTCGGGTATATGGCCGTGAATATATGTATGTATGTATGTTTATTTTTACAAGCAATGTTTGGTAACGTCAAATCATGCACGTTAAATTTGATCCCGCTTCCCTGTATCCGATTGAACTGAAGATGAATACATCTTCAGTCCGATGATATCTTTACGATAAGTATGGTCTGACACTGATTCTAAAAGCTCTTTTTTGAATAACTGTTTTATTATTTCATTTTATTTTTATTTAAGTAATTGTTTTAAGTAAGTACTTAAATAAATAGCCTGATAATTTGCTTTGGTGCAAATTAACAGGCTATTTATTATAGTGAAATTAATATTATATACAATTTCTGAGAAGCAGAATTATTACGTACATCTTGTTAGTTTAAACTGAGTTCAGGTGTCCTCTCAAACTTAACATTATTATATCTCCTGCTTATTAACAGTTAACCGAGTCACAACAGCTTGTATTTTGTCGTATAAAAGTAAAAAATATAACATAATAATTCAATAAAACGTTCTTGACTCATGGAAATTTTCCATTAGACGTAAATCAGTTCCATTTTTAGAACATTATAATACATGGCGATTTTTGGCTATCCCTTAATGAGTTGGCAAATTTTATTGCACCGTTTGAGTGGTATGAGCTCGCAGTTCGTCAGAATAAATTAACTCCAGGTGCTTTTAGACACGCTGTTACAGTGGCATTATAATAACAAAGGCCTAATAAAATCTTTTGGTTCGACATACATTGGATTTTTTCTAAAACATTTACGAGTAGGTGTAGAGGCAATTTACTGGAGAGTACTGTAGTTGTCTAATGCCCACTGCTTTTTTTTATACTATTAGGGGAAAGATGAACACACAGTGTTAGAGTCATGCTTAGACAGGAATGGGCCGGCTCAACCGGTGCGATACCTCGGCCTCACAGAAAACCGGTTGTAAAGCAATGCTTGCGTTGCATTTCCCTGAAAAGAGTGAGGTTTCAACCCCAAAGGCCAACTCCTCCTCTCCTCTTTCCTCATCCACCTCTCCTCTTTCCCATCTCCTCATCCCTCCCCTCTTTTTTCCCCTCCCGCAACCCCCATCTCTCATCACCTTCAAATATGGGCAACGCACTTGCGACTCTTGATTTGTAGTTGTCTATAGACGGTGGTTGTCACTTACCATCAGGTGATCCGCCTGTTCGTCTGTCCCCCTATAATATATAAAAAAAACACGTACAACTCAGGAGTCATATATGCGCTGCCCGCCTTTGAGGGTGACGAGCGATGGAGGGATGATGGGAGGAGAAAAAAGAGAGGGGGCTGAGGAGATGGGAAAGAGATGAGGTTAATGAGGGGAGAGGAAAGAGGAGAGGAGGAGTTGGCTTCCAAAAACCTCACTTATTTCGGCTAAAGCAACGCAAGCTTTGCTTCACGACCGCAAGTGAGGCCGTAGCATCTCACCATTCGTGCCTGAGCATGGCTGTGCCACTTTAGCTTCGTTGTTGACTCATTACTAGGCAAGAACCAATAATAAGGTAGTATGCAAGTTGAGAATAATTTCATGAAAAATATCAACTTTTTCATCGATATTGGATGCCCTACTTTTTTGTTAGAGACTTGTTAAGAGAGGTCTTTGTCATGATTGTTTGTTTATTTATTTGATTTGCTGACAGTTGTTACATTTATTTTCATGCGCTAAAATAATTATACACATTATATTTATACTATATTTACTCGAATTTACATGGTTCAAAATGGTCGAAACCATTTATGAGCAAATACCGCGTAATCAGATTTGTTAGTTTTTGTTCCCAATTATACATCGTGAGAAATGTATCTATACTACTCTAGGTAGTGATGCTCCTCTCGTGTCTGATATATTTATAGCACATCGAATTAAAAATCAAATATTTAAATTTAAATTTAGTTTGTATAGGTGGTAAAGATCCAAAACTTCGAAAAGCCAAGAGTAATTTCATTGGTACCCTTAAATATCATCCTTTAACACATCAAAACTCCCACGCCGAAATTTATATGGTTGACACGAGCGCGCCTGTTTTATTAAATAACACGATAGATGGTGAATTCAAACGTCGAAAATTGCAGGTGTGCGTGACTCGTGTGTCGTCACAAGTCGGCATTCACTCGGCTCTCGGTTTTCAGCCTGACGGCAACATAGCAGCGTGTCGCGTGAATAAACCCACTTTTCATTCTACACGTCAATTTATGAAATTTAGCCACAATTTATCGCTGCATCTCGCTGATAATAATTTTTATTGGTCGTTTGTCAGTTTTTTTCGTAAATTTAGAATAACATATTGATATGAATATGGTAAGTTATTTGATAGCCAATCGGTTCGAGCTTTTATTATGAGAGACTTTACAATGTTAGGAGTAAAGTGGCAATCAACTAATGGATTTGAAAAGGCTATGAGATGTTTACATTGTTGTGTGGAAGCGTATCATCCTATATAATGTAACATAATATAGACGTATTAAGTTTCTGGATCGTGTTTTATAAATAAAATAGATCTTGGTAAGTGCTTGCGGGAATATTGCTGCTGAGTTTTAGATCATGTTGCTACAGCTCAACTTTTGCGGTGTCTTTCTAGACACGGGAAAGTGATTAGAAATTGTTTATTTAACATGGAAATATATTATAGGGTTTTCGGTCGCTTCTCTATCGATATAACTATTTGCATCTATGAGAGGAACGAGTTGCTTATGTAGGTACTACTATAAATATATTGAGTTTTTGCTAGCGACAAAAATTACCGAAGCTTTGTGAATAGGGGATTCGTTCGGATTAGTTACCCCCGAGTAACTGCTGGTGCTTTGCAGTGCTTGTAGTGTGTGATCGGGTAGTGTGATTGCTTTTCTGGAATTTAAAATTCCTTATAGATATGACGATATTAAATATGACTTAGCTTTAAAGTCTGCTTATCGTCTTAAATCGTATCTTTGATTTTATCTCTAGTTCAAATGTTTTATTTTAGTTAAATTCATATGTAGCAGTATAGATTGTATGTCAAATCATTACATAAGACAGTTCGCTTCGTTATCAAGTGGAATGTTTTCAATTTGTTAAAACAAACTAAACTAGCCTAAACTCAGGCCTGAAACCACTATCTGCCACAAACAACGATCTGCCCAAATTGAATTGGTTATTAGTATCTATTGAAGCATGCGCCTCCATACTGCATCACCAGATCAGCTCCAAGAAACAAAATTATATTTATCCAAACTACTACGAAATCAGCCTAAAATTTACTTTCAACGTATATTTTACACACTTCACTCATAAGTGAAGTTACTGCATGTTAAAATTCTATAATTATTATATTGCGCTCGTGGTTTTAACAGTTTGGTATGTGGATAAAAAGTACGTTCGTCCGAAGAATCCACAGTAACCCAATACCAAATTTAATCTATAGCGGTAAGGCCGTTTAGCTGTGGAAAAGTAACAGATACAGAAACAGAGTTACTTTTCATTTATTACTTAAAAAAATAGTTTATAATTCTTAGCTTTTCTATAATTGTAACATTTCAAACAACATTTCATGTCAATTCTTTCCAGTATAAAATGAACTCAATCGCGTAATACAAATGAGCGTAGCACGAACTCATATTCAAATCTGAGAGTGATTTATTCACAGTCCACGTCCACCCCACCTGGTGTCCACTTTTAATTCCAATCCCCTTAATTAAACATTTGAGGTCCAGGAATTAAGGCTGCGCTCCCAAGAACTTCCTTTCCATAACTTCTTTAATTTGGCTCAGGATTTACAGATCCTGTTGAATATTCTAACACCGTTTTATGCAGGTACGAATAAAAGTTTTATCGGTTTAATGTTCGGCCATCTTTCTTTCGAAAGATGTGCTCTAATGAATGGTTCAATTGTCCAAATATATTATTTTTATATGCTTTTATTTTGCATATTTTATGCTTTGTAAATAAAGCAAAATGTGTTTTACAGCAAAACGTTTTTTTACTAAACGGAGCAATACAACTCAATCAGTGTTGGATGATTGCTTTCTATAGCATTGGAACTTTTTTAAATTGTAGAATCAATCAGCCTATTGCAGCCATATGCCTAGGTTTGTACATAGGGCCGACCTTTATGTGATCAGTGGCACACGTAGCGCATGTCCCCGTTAATTACGGCTTGCCGATCCCTTTGAAGATACAAGTGTGAGTCTATGTATATATCACTAAGTTATTATTTCCATAAAAACAAACATGCCCAAATTTGAACACAAGTTAGAAGAGAAAGAACTCAGTAATACCAGATATAGCATACCAATGTCGTAATACCTGTTCTCGGATCATTCCCGAAAGGATACTTGTTAGAATCCGGCGTGACCTCTATCAACATGGTTCCGCACCGAATCCTAATAAGGCTCTATTTATCACGAACCTCTTCCTGCGTAAGTCACGGCCGAGGCTCGCATCCGCTTTTTTAATACATTTCGTTTAGGCTCCACGAATAGATAGCTGATCTGGTAGAGTATTCATCTCATGGAATATTCAGACTCTAATCGTTTGTATCGCTAACATTTTTCAGAGTAAGTTTTGTCAGTACGTAAAATAACGAGATGTATCTTTGTGATTAAACAGAAACTATCATTTTTAGGTAGTTCTATGTTCCACTGTATGTATCTTTTTATGTATGTTAAGAGATTTCTTATCGATAAGTATACTCTTGCATAGGTCCCATTGTAACGACATAAGGTTTTAATCATGGGATACCAAGGAAATCAAGAATAAGTTTTTAAATTGCAGGTTTTTACAATTGAAAGTATTGCGCAAGCCAATTGAAAAGGCGAATTGCAGGCGGAAATCTACTTTTTCGGAAGTTAATTATTTTTCGAGAGCTTGTTTATGGCATGTTCAATATTTATTTCAAAAAATGTTTCTTGAACTGCAAAGTTTAAGTTACTCAAGGTTTGCCCAATTTCAGTTTTTAGAAAATCTTCTACTTATAACATCGAAAATTAAGAATAAAAAAAACAGTACTATAAAAATTATATTTATATTTTATTCCAGAAAGATATGTTAAAATTATTTGGGTAACAAACACATCATACTAAAAACATATTTATATGTGCGTATACATATGTATAAAAATATTTTCGATGAGCGAAATTAATCCGTAATCCGTGATTTCGCAGTCGAATATTTAAAATTGAAAGCAATTTTTAACAAATCATATATCAAAAACACTTCCTTATTAATATAACACTGCTCATCTCCCGTAAATTAATTAAAAGACTAATTGAAAGACACCGCTACCATGTCGAAGTATATACAATTTATTTATAAAGCATGAAACATGAGTACGGAGTTAAATTGAAACTTTTACAAGGTTCGAAATACAAGGGCATTATATACGGAGCCTATAGATATGTACGTAACTGACGGCCGTAACAAATTAACGGATTAATTTTGTTATTTATTGTGGAGCCTTTCGCAGCGTTGTGGAGGTGTATTTAATTGTGCGGTCGACGTATTATTGCGGTCTGATGTGGCTTAGAGTGACTTTTCCGTATTAGTTTTATTATCATCATTAGGTGCTTAAAGTATATTTGTGTGTTAATGGGAAATTTTGTATTAACTTTTACGACAGGTAAGGACAGTCCGTTTAGGGAAGTACATATCAAAGCAACACGCTACATGATATTACTTATTTGTAACTTTGAGAGTGTAAATATTTAATAGTTAAGTAGAAAAGGTGAACATAATTATGATAATGTTTCTTAATATACAGATATAAATCAAAGGTTATATATAAAGTTCACACCGGTCCCATTCATCGACGGCTTGTGACCTTGAAGAACCCCAAGCCAAACCCAAGAACATATTGACGGAAACTTAAAAGTAATACCTATTCAGTCAGAGTAACTCTAAACAAACTCACAATGTTTAGATACGTTTACTAATATACACACACTACAGTCTCCTCCAATATACATATAATTACTTATATGAATTATGTACCTCTGTGTGTGTATTGTGTATTGTAGTGAGAAAATGTATTATATTATTATTATTCTACTATTAGTATATATTCAATCGAAATAAATACACTTTAAGAAAGGGAAATTAAAAAATAATAATAATTTTATTGTACTATATGTAATTGAATTTTGTATAAGAGAGGGAGGCTTCGTGTTAGTTATAATTATTTAATTGAATTTATGTTCCATTTTATATATAAATTAAATGTCAACAAGGAAACTTTTAACAAATTACGTCAGATACCTCAATTTATTTATATTATGTAAGGGGACAGACGAACAGACGTTTCGCCTGGTGGACCGCCTTTGAGGATTATGAGGTATGGGACGATGCGCGGAGGGGAGGAGATGGGAACGAAAAGAGGGGGCATGAGGTGAGGGGAAACAATGGAGGGGGAGTTGGGCCCCCGGGAGACTTCAGTAATTTGGGAATGCAACGCAGGCATTGCTTCACAAACGGTTTTTTATGAAGATCTCGTATAGCACCGGCCGAGCCAGCCCCTTCGTGCCTAAGCATGGCTCTACGATGATAAATCTATTAATAAAATATTATATTCTTGTTTAATACCCCCACGGGTCATCACCTTACCGGAGCTAACGGAGAAGTGGTATGTCGGACTCGAACCGACTAAAACCACACGGTGATCGGTCACAAAGGGTCTGTTGCAGGGGACCCGGGAAAACCCTAACAAGGAAGCCTCAGGGAACCTCTCTACAGGTGGCCACATCCCGTACCCTTTCTACCGCTTCTTTAGCCAACATCACGACCTCGCAAAATGAAGCGACGGCATCCCACGCACTCTCGCTGTGGACCATGGATAGAACCATGCTCTCAAGTGAGAGGCTACCCACACTGATAGCCGCCACGAGATCGGCACGCTACTGCACCCACGCAGAGCACTCCGTTAGAGTGTGGGGTGCGGTGCCATTGTGGCAGCCCCCGCAGTGGTGGCACACAAGCGTTGGCGAAGTAGCCGTGGCCGGTCAGCACCTGCGTTAGCCGGTAGGAGAGCCTCCCGTGTTTCCTCCAAAGCCAATCCTCCAAGATGGGCCTTACCGCCATAATTGTGCCTGAAGTTTCAACTAGCTAAAAGGTGAACAGTCAACCTGTGACCACAGCCAATACAAGCTAGATCATGGATAGCAGTAGCTAAAAGAATAACTATTACTATATACTAAACTATACATACTAAACCCAAAAATCTATTATAATTTACTATAAATTCAAGTAATATTTCTCGTTATAGAATGTCGTTAGTACCTAATACCCAAATACCTACATATCAACATATTTCACTTAAAGTGAACGTCAAACGCATGTCTTCAGTATAATCGATCATGATCACAACACATCGTCGGGCCACCGAACACATTTGGGATGTAAATAGCCTAAGCTTATCCTGCTTTTTGCCAAATATCAAAACAAATTTATTCAGTGAAAAAACAGTCGATTTAGAACAAAGACGGTGGTAACGTTGGGAACGCCAAATATCATTGTGCTTTTATCTCTTTTATAAAAACAGGAGACAATGAAGTGGTATGGGACATGACTAAAAATTTTTGTATAACGTAGGGAGTAAACTAGCAGACGCGGGTTGCCTGTTGGTAAGTGACTACCTCCACACATACAACTAAGGAGTCAAAAATCGTGCGCGAACTTTGATTTGAGCTCTTTCGCTCTTTTTTTAAAAGGTTGCATCATACACTATTTTTACTTGGAAATGGTTTAAAAATTTAAAAATAAAGTGCGTTGCTCATAATAGCATGTTTATGTATGCAAAACTATCGTAAATAAATGTCAGTCGTGGTGACAAATCACATTTTTTGAATACTTTCTTTACAACAATTACACCCAAATTACAATTAAGATTATCTCTTATGTGCAACGTCATAGCAGAGAAGATGTCGAGAGATATTATTTGCCCACAACTGCATTGATGTAGGTTTGGTTCTCGAAAGAAATATGCTTATTCCTCCCTATATTTAATGTTAATGAAACATTAAATATTACTGAGGTTTAAAGTGTTAAGTCACCGTATACTTTACGGTTAACAATCAATATTTATTAACAGTGGCATAACCATGCTTAGACAATGGGGCACCGGTGGATAAAAAGGTCCTCCAAGAAAACTGTTTGTGAAGCAACACTTGCGTTGCATTTCCCCTAAATTAGTTAGGTTTCCGAAGGCCGAACTTCCAATTCCTCTTTCCCATCTCTTCACACCCCTCTTTTCTTTTCTCTCCTCCCCCCTCCATCCCTCATCACCCTCAAATATGGGCAGGGCAGTTGCGACTCTTGAGTTGCAGATATCCATGGGCAGCGGTTCTCATTTAACATCAAGTGACTTGTCTGTTCATCTGTCCCCCTATACTATAAAATATATATAAATCTTAAGAATAATGGAATAACTACTATTGTACGTCAAATTTATTGTTGTGGTATTAACTTTCCCTATTACATAAGCGCTAGTCTGAATGTAATAGGTATGTTCATTTAAAACAAACAGTTATCAGGGTGGTAAATATTTGAATGCGTATTACATACAGCCTACAAGAACAAAATATGTGTAATCGAGTTCAAGCAAACGACCATCTACTATATCTACAGTGTAAAGTGCACAAAAGAAAGTACAAAAGTGAGTTTTTACTCCGGCAGCTCTTAGAACTGGTTGGTTGTAGAATATCACTAGCTTTTACTAGAGGTTTGGAATACATAAAAGTTTTTGTACAAACACGAAGTTTAAGGATTCTCAATGATCCTTACATATGTCATGAGTTCCTACCGTCTTTCAGCTAACCAACTAGCAGGGGTTAATTTCCTACGTTTTAAAACTAAAATGGTCACTTAATTACAGCTCATGTTTTTTTAAGGTCTAAGTAAGTACCGCTACTAATGTAAGTACCGCCTTTTTTTTGCTACGTGTCATATTTCTGTCATAAATTAATATCCTTTTCATAGAAAATGTACTAACAATGCAGAGCCATTTTATTTCATAAACTGTCAACATTTTTCAAACTATTTGTTTCGCGATTAATCTTAAACGAGAAACGAAAATTTCGCAAAACAATTTAATTTTTCTTCGTAGCCTTTGGCAACAACAAAGTTATGAAATACTTTGTTTGGTATCCTGTGATGAAGACTAATTCCCTGACACTATTTACACCTGTTTCAACGAAGTTTAACAGGAAAAGTCCAATACGCTAGCTTTTACACTATTCGTTTATAGAAATGTGTAAATTAGGGGTCATTTTTGTTTTATTATAATAGTAAATTTTAATCAACCACCATTAAGTCCTCAAGTCATAAATATATAATAAAACACAAACAGTATTTGTTTGGTACATAACTCCAGCGTCGATATCACATCATCAACGTCAAAAAGGAAAGCTGATATAGCAAAATAAAATTTAGTACGTATACCTATACTGCGATGAGAATAGTCCGCGCGTACCAAACACCCTACCCAAATTCTACGATGACTTCGACCTTGATCTGTCAAAGCAGCAGAGTACTGTATTGTCGTAACAGGTTACCCTCTGTCTTCTCTAAATGAAGAGTGACGGCTCCAGTCAAGCCAATCAGATAGATAACAATCAGGTGCGCCTGCTTCAATATCTCACCAAGCAGTTCTAATAAAAGTTACATGAAATAAATAGCAAATAAACTCACAGTAAATCGAAAAAAAAATAATGTATCAATATTGTAAATAAAACATTGAAACGGTGATATTGCAGCGAGGAAAGTACTTTTATTTATTTATATTTTCAGATGAAATTTAATTAAAGCCACGGTTGAGAACCAGATTAAATCTGAGAGGTATTTCATAAAATATTTGATTGAAACTCAAGAGCCCATCATATTTCAGTATTACAACTTTTTTGTGCGTAAGTAGTTTAGCAGGCCATGATTCAGGAGGAGAAGAGAGGATACTCATAGCTATTCGTTGTTTATTTTATACATAACATCCTATATAGGTAGACCGTGTGTGAGGAATGGTAGGTTCACTGTATGCTTAATGCTTTATAATCATTTCTTAGGATGCTGCTGCCGTCTCCTTCACACTTTAAAAAATGTAATTCATCATTAATAATTATATAAGTAGTAGTAATTCATCGTTAATGTTTATTAAAAAACTTAAACCTTGATGACAGACAGACTTTTTTTTTTTTTATACTATAGGGGGACAGACGAACAGACGGGTCACCTGATGGTAAGTGACACCGCCGTCCATGGAGACTTGCAACTCAAGAGTCGCAAGTGCGCTGCCCGCCTTTGAGGGTGATGAGGGATAGGGGATGCAGGGAGCGGAAAGAAGAGAGGAGGGATGAGGAGATGGAAAAAGGAGAAAGGAGATGAGGGGAGAGAAAAGGGGGGAGGGGGAATTGGGCCTCCGGAAACCTCACTCAATTCGGGGAAATGCAACGCAAGCGTTACTTCACAACCGGTTTTCTGTGAGGTCGTGGTATCGCACCGGTCGAGCCGGCCCATTCGTGCCTAAGCATGGCTCTACCACTGAAGAGAAGACTTCCTTTTCCATGCTTCTTTAGAGCTTCGTCGAGTTCCTTGGTTCAATTCAACTTCACACATCTCACACACGATCGTCTGGTTCCAAACTAAGCAGAGCTTGTGCTATGGTAACCAAGCTGCAGATAAGCATACTGATATTATTATTTCTAAATATGTTACATTTATATTATAGATACAGAACGAATACTACTGCTGATCCTATAAATATTTTTCCGGGGGGTGGAATCGAACCGTGGTTATTAATCGTGCCCCCGGCTTAGCAGTCAGGATCAGTAACCACTAAACCAATGGCCCAGTCAAATTAAGTTAGTTTAATTAAGTTTCATAGTAGATTTTGTGTTACAAAATTGCTATAAATATATAAACGATAGACATTGCCTTAACTATAATAAAATAGTCATAAACTATAGAACCCGCCTTCACAGTTAACTTCCACTCTTTTTTGTTGACGTGAAATGTTTTGCTGTATGTCGTTTCCACTATTAAGATAATTCAAAGAGACCTCACACCTCAAAATCCATTCTACAGTCTAGGTTCTAAGCCATAGCAAAAAAAAACGTCATTCATACAAACACTCTACAAACGAAACATTCTTTTGCAGTCGGGTAAAAAGGGGCTGTTACCTATCACCTTGAGTATGTACTTTGATAATGAAAATAAAACTGCGTAGGTACAATGATAATAATTATAACAACATTAAAAATGTTCTATTTCGTTTTCATTTCTTTTAATCTAGAAATTTTCTGGACAGTTTTGAATAGTTTGCTGAAACCCTAAAAAGTTAAACATTAAAACATATTTTGTGCTTAAAAATGACGCAAAGTTATTCTTATTTTCCATTGTTCTTTCATACGGACGTGGAAAGTTTTCAACAGACATTATTTGGGCGGGATCAGCACCTCTGCTGTGTCTAGTTTTTTCTTTTATCATTACAGCGGAGCCTACAAGAAGTAAGGGGCCGACGTGATTAGAATAATACATTTTCGCTAGATTAGAGCAATTCATTGAAGTACTTTTTTTGTGTCGGCATTGTTTAATTAAGTGAAATGTGGTTTGGTTTCATTCTCGACTTGACTAATGATTTTTATATGAATATTTTTGCTATTTTAGTATTTATTAGATACTATACATATATTTACATAGTCTAAAACTGTATGTTTATTCGTTTTACGTTTATATTCGAATTCATTTCAATCATAGTCATTTTATTTTTTAACAGTTTTTACCAACACCAATTTGTTAACATCAAAGTCATTTCCCAATAATCCATACAGTCTTCTTTAGTCACTTGCTCCTATACTTGTTTACATAATTTTCGTCTACTGTCATCAATCCTTTCATACAAAACAGGCTAATTAAATTGATAGCCACATAATACTAGAATTTAGACCAGAGCTTACTCCAAACTCGAAGGGAAGTAAGCAAGGCTTGTGGTGCTCATCAGCGGTGGAGTGGAGACGGTAGGGCCAAAACAGTCCATGAGGAAGACCACAGATAAGTTGGTATGACGAAATCAAAAGAGTGGAGGAAACAAAATGAACAGAAACTGCTGAAAACCGAGACAGAGGCCTACTGTACCTTAGCGGTTGAGAAAAACAATTAATTATATAATTGTAAAAATGGCGGTTTTATTGTTAGATACTATCTCTTACAGACAACCTGTAGAGCGGCAGAATCTTTTATTCCGACCTCTCTAGTCCCATACCTATATCTTTTCTATGTGATGGTCCTCTATTTTATTAGTTTTTTGCATATTTACTCGATTCTTATAATATGAAATATAAGTACTACAATATCATTTGCTTACAAAATCATAGTTTAATTTGAAACACGAGGAAATCATGCCCCCAAAGCCCCTGCGAAGCCACATGAATGTTGCAAGTAGTTGCGAACTATTAACTAAATGTATACCAGTTTCAGTAATAACTGGTCGCTTTACGCCTTATACTCTATAATTTATATGTAGTTAAAGTTCAGTATATACTGCATCTTTAAACAAAGAACGCCTACCACACTTCCACAGTTTAAATGCTTATCTACAGTAGTTACAGTTAAAATTATCGTTAACAGGCTAGGGGGTGGTTAAGATATCTGTCGTACTTTTTAACACTTATTTTAGGAAGTCGTCAAAGCTTGGTTTATCTTCATTATATATATTCTTATCTTAATTATACGAAGCTATGCTTCTGTACTATTTACTTAAAATTCACAGTTATAACGCCCTTATCAAAAGTATTCAGTATTTATTTCTGTAAAAAACACATATTTATAGGTACTTTGTTTATACATTTTAAGTTGCTTAAATGCTTCTTTCTCATATTTGGTTAAAATGAAACAGCATTTGAATATGATATGTTTAATGTATTTTTTTTTTTTAACCGAATTCAAAGGATTTGTAATAAAATAAATATGCCAAGCCGTATCAAAATATTTTCATATTACGTCCAAATATCCACACCAAATCCGAATTACAGCGATAATAAGTTACCACATTCATTCATTGATAGAATCCTGATAAGTCATATTGACGAGACTTACATGCTTAGTTTCAAATTCCCGATCTAATATAGTATATGATAAATAGCTTAGAAGCCCGGCTGTTGCCCGGACCTTCTGCATTCCGGAGGCATTTAGCCACCATTTGTCTTCTGTCTCTATATTTTAGTGCGGAACCCAACTATGTGTCTTCGAAGGGTTATTTTTTAGATTGATGGATTAGTTTACATTTGAACTTTGACCTTTGACTATTCAGGCTGTTCCAAGTTTGAATGGAAAATGTCATTCTATTAACTTATACGCGTATAATTACAGTACATTTCTTTGAGTAAACAATTGATTCCCCAGACTCCCTCGTAGCTTCATCTTAGTATTCAATATATTATAAGACAGTAACTGTAGTCACCATAATCGAAGTCTGCAATGGATTTCGAGGTTTTAATTCATGTAAGAGTCTTCAGCACAATTTTTTAAATAAATTTACAAGAAAGAAGATTATATGCAGCCGTATTCGGTATATCACTAATATATATATATAAGTCACAAATTAACAAATTCAATTTTATAAAAATATAATATCCAAGAATTTTAAGCCCAATATGTTGTCTTGTGATATTGAATTCATTCTTCTGTATGTATACGATCTTCCAAAAGCAACTCATTCGCAAGGCTACGCTGTTTACGGATTAAATATCGGTAACAAATAATAAGAACTGCTATGGAACACACATCACTATGGCTGTAATAAAATAATCTCGTACGACCTCTGATCTCGATCTCCTCTGATTTAAAAATAAATTGTTGCGATCATGAAGTGCTAGATAAATATTACATCATGAAAAACTGTCTGTGTTTTTACTTGAAAAAAGAAACTTGTATCAACAGATTTGTATACGATCTTAGAAGGTCTCAGAAGAATAAGAAAAGCAGCGAGCGAAAAGACTGCTTTAATAGAATATCACGGGTACGTGGGGTCGGTACTAAAATATGGATTCTTGATATGAGGTAACTTTACAAACATAAAAAAAAACGTTCATGTCACAGAATAAATGCGCAAGTGTCGTTGCTCCGCTTGATTCGTGCCGGCCATTATTTGAAATACTACTGATACTGACCTCACTATATATAATGGAAATGTGGCCTATTTCTTTATAAGCACCTGGACTTATTTGAAAGGACAAGCGACAACAAAAGATTGTTGTCCAGGGATCCTACTAAGTTTGTAATTACATATAATGTTTACCTCACTTTATCAAAAAAAAAAGTAGTTGTATGACCATCCGAATATTTAGTACAATTATAAAATCAATTAGGTCATTACCATGAACACGTTTTGTTCAGAAACTAAAACATACTACACACTATCCAATAGTAAAGATAGATGCATGCAAGGATATATATATAGTGCATTGATTCTAACGGTGGAGAGCCATGCTTCGGCACGTATGGGCCAGCTCGACCGGAGGCTGTTAAACAATGCTTACATTGTGTGACCAAGTAAGTGAGGTTACTGGAGGGTAGAAGAAAGAGGAGAGGGGGAGTTGGGCCTCCGGAAAACTCACTAATCTCATTGATCTCTTATGTTTCATACCGATTGTACGGTACGGTACATGGTTATCATTGTAACATCTTGTTGTACCATGTTGCAAGCAAATAATACTTATTCTTTACCTGCAAAGACACTCATCCTCCGTCTATAAACTTAGAATATACACCATTACAATTATTCAAATGTTCTGTAACCAATTATTTATGATATTAAACAGTTTACGGGTTAACACAATTCCGTTCTGTCAACTCTCATCTCATGGGAATTCCCGTACATTAGTATCGACATCTGTGATTGCATATTCAAGCACGCCCTTAGTTAAGGACGTGGGTCTAAAACACTTATGCGGACTGTCCTCGAAGGGCCGCAAATCGAATTTGGCCCCGCCAGTCCTCAGGGCTCTCAATTGACGACATAATTCCCTATTTGCTTACCCACGAGATTGAACCCTATCTTGAAACGACTATGAAAAAATATGTGACTTATTATGAATACAAATAAAATCGAGGAATATGAATAATAATACCCTTTGGCTGTAGATCAGCTTTGTATGTCATTATGAATGATAATGATATATAAAAATCATTAAATAAATATTTATTTTTTATTAAGAGAAAAAATAAAGACACTGAGCTAAATATATTTTAAGCTAATACTTAAAAACCTTTACGATGTCAACCATTACAAAATAAAAAATAAGTATATGATTTAAGAATACAGCGTTATAAATTAGTCACTTTTAATAGTGTTCATATCCATATTCATCTTTACACATATAATACAGATATAACAAATTATACATAAGAAGGAAAATATTATGAACAAAGGCTAGCTTAACCCTTAGCTTTTTTTTATTAGCCTACCATAGTGACTCCACTTTTCCTGATGAAAACAATAAGTGGAGTCAGAGAGCGGTGGTCACTATCCTCATTGCATGTCTAGTCAATGCAGCATGGTGACCCACACTATGGCGGCCTTCGTACACTAAAACTTATGAAAAATTACTAGTAAAGTAATTAGTAACATAGCTAAAAATAGATGTATTATGAAAACCTCAAAAACATGTGGGGAGGGGGGGGGTAAAAAAATCGTTATGTTGTAAACATGTTGGTTACGTTATCCGTAGCAGAATTAAAAACTAGGGAGTGCTCAGAACCGGCGGCGGCTTGCGGGGGCAGCACCCCCGACAAGCGCGATATTAAAACTCACGTCTTAGTCCGCACAACTGGTTAAAAGAAAGGGTGAAAGTTCCAGTTACCCGCGCACGATATAAAATATTCACCTGAAACATATAACGGCAGCGAGTCGTGATCTTCAGTGAAATTAAACAAGTTATGAATGGTAAAGTTCTAAGAACGGGATTTGATAGTCGCGGATAAGTAATAACAGAGTATTCGAAACATTTTATGAACAAAGTTGGGGTTATTAATGGCACTATTTGGTGATTCGGTTTCCGTGTGAGCTTTGACTTTATAATTTAATTTGTGAATAGTCAGTCTTTGTGTCTCAACCAAAGTTCATTTAGCTTTTGTTTCCTTGTAAATAGCTATTATGTACATAGATAGGAACTTTACAAATGTTTTTTATTTATTTACCCATATTCATCAGAAAAATAATGATTAATTAAAGAAATATGTATGTAACACTATATTTATTGAGAAACAATTGTTGGTAACTTACAAACAATGTTTAAGAATAATAGTTAAAAGGTCTTTGCCTACTCTCTCGTGGAAATTTGAGGATAACGAATATTTCTTTTTTATTTAAACATACGGTTATTATTATATTATTATATATATTATAAATATGAATGTAACTCATGAAAGTTTTTATTCGAATGTTTATTTTTGTATATTTATATATTTTTTCATTAGCTTGTTATTTTAATACAAAAATAGAATAATTTTGTGCCGAAATTAGTACATATTTTCGTGGTAAGTATAAAAATACACTGGTCAAAAAACGACATATTATTTGACCAGTGTATTTTTATACTTTCCAAGAAAATATGTACCAATATACTCGTATAACATCTATATAACATTGACTTTTCTGTCAAAATACAAAAGTTTCTTAAACTAATTGTGACAAGAAATCGGAACAAAAAATATTTGTATAAGAAACATTAAGTATCAAGTACTAGTTGAAACTGGTTTAGTAGTTGTTTAGCCTACATTTACTATAAGAACTTAACGTATGGTTATTAAGACTGCAATCGTCGCACGTAGGTCTCCAGTTAAAATAGCACGAACAAAACTGAAAAAACGGAAGTGAAAATTTGGTTTAGCAGCCGCTATTAGCATTTAACAGTAGGTAGAAATACGTAAGCACAAAAAAGAGAATTACTTTAGTTCTCAAAAATATATGGGTTGTAAAAGTAGTTCATTGATTACATTTCTGCAAACAGTGAGCATCAATAGTCTTTGAAGGCGGTTTGGACTGCCTCAAAAGAATTATTTTTTTTTCCTAAAAAATAGGTAATCTGTTAGAGGAAGTTCCGGGCAGTATGGTGGGTGTCGGAGACATTCCAATCGCAGCTCCTCTAATTTAGCGACCGTCTGTCTTGAAGAGTAGGGTCTAGTCTAGGTCCTGAAGCAGTAGTGGGCAAGAGCAATTGACCAGTCTCGGTTACTTAACGGCCTGTTTTTAATTTTTGGTTTGCAATTGGTGACAATACAGGTCTGCGGTAATCATCTGAGCAGATCTTAGGAAGGTGTAGTGTATGACACCAGCACTGGTCTGGTGGTATTCTCCTGGGTTCAACTAATTGGTGATGAGCGTCTGGAACGACACTATTCAAAATTCTCTCTTTATTGACACAGTTGAGTTATATAACGCAGCACTAATTTCGGGAGCTTTTTCACTTTTCCATTTCATTTCAAGTGAATTAAAATTGTTTTATCAATCAAATCGAAGCCTTAAGAACTCTGACGTAGTTTGCGAAGGATGCGCTTCCATGATCACCTTTAATTCTTTTTTGTCAACTACGGCCTCCGGTCATCCACGGGGTTTGTTTTGTAGGTCAAATTTCCAGGACTAAAACGCAAGAACCAAAAACGTAACCTGTTTTCTTTAGCAGTAGGTTCCCGATACACATCATTAATCATTCGAGCTGTTTCAGCAGCGCTAGTTCCAACTTAGAGCTCGTGTTTGTAAATAACGCGATTTAAGTTTTCCATTTTAAGAACAGAACGGTGTCAAAGAAAAATCAAATGACATGAAAACAAATGAAACACCAAATACAAATCACATATGTGGTACACATACCTAAATTTAAAATAAATTTGAATTTGGAAATCTTAACGAAACGCCAGATGTTTGAGATCAAAGTGGCCAGTTCGACGAAACGCCTATTTTATTTTTAAGGACCTAAATTTAAATACTAAGAATATACTCGTATTAACACAGTTTAAATACCCAAATCTGTCTTTGTAATTTTTCCTTAATTAAGATTATTTTTCTAACAACCAATTACTACTATTTCTACACAAAAACAATTTGTACGTGAGAAAACTGCAGTTTATCCTGTCAAATAATTTAATGAAATATAAAACATGGCATTACAGGTAATTATTTTATATATATAAAGAGTTTCATAGGATTGGCACCAATTTATAACTTCAGATGCCAGATGCCAAGCTAAATAAGCAGCATTGTGATCTACCTTCCGAAGAAGTAGGCTGCCATTGCGGAATATAATTATTACGACTTGTATCTCCGCAACACACACATACATCTACATTCAATACATCAACATTATGATGTCCATAAAGTATATATATGTATGTATACTTATATTCATAGTCATGATCATCATTCAGTCTATTCCAGTCCACTGCTGGATATAGGCCTCTCACAACGCCGGCCAAAGTACCTGGTCCACTGCCTTCTGCATCCAGTCCAGTCCATCGCAATTACCTTCCTCAGGTCGTTAGTCTATCTTTTATAATAGTATTTTGTTATTATTACTTCCGATGACGACAAAAAATTTTTATAAAAACATTTTAAATGAACAATAAATAACTCCTAACAGTCTTGTTTATGTCTCTAGACTGCATTTAAAACGTTGCAAAAATAAAATAACGATCTTTTAAAGGTCTTTTTTAGTTAAACTTTAGCGACGAGCTTAATCTCTGAGAGCATTAGTGAGTTAAGTTTCACTCTTGATAGCCTTGACTGGCTTAATTAAGTAAATAAAATACAAGTCTAGTATTTTTAACGTCAATAGTAAGAATACAAGGATTTTATTTAAGTTTATAAATAGTAATGGAATAAAACGGAGTTAGACTTACTATGGTTGATTGAATAAACTCAAAGAACCTTTGCGGCGAGAAATATTTGCAAGGGTGCTTTTAGTAGTAATAAATGGATGTGTGATTGATGGAGATAAGAGCCACTTTCGCTATGTAAAATATGATTTAAGTGGAAAATAAATTGAATAATCATAGGTTTCTAAGATGAATTCGAGCACTTAAAGTATGTTTAATTTACAAATAACACTTCACAATTTAGTTGGCAAGTGTACATTTTATTGGTTTTAGACATATTTATAAACTAGCCTTTTGGTCTAGTTGTTAGAAATCGTGACTGCTGAGCAAGTACTCGTGGGCTCAATTCAAATTTCAATTAGTACACTGAATAACAATTTGTGTGGTCCACAAAAGTTGTTGCGAAGCTGGTTGTTCTTCCTGTCCATGTTTGTATTTTTGTCAAATCCCCTGTTTCACTGGAATTTTTACAGTAGCAGTATCATTCCTAGATACAGGCGTCAGAAGAATATGCACAAAGAGCGGCCTTTTTTGCTAAATGCAATCTCCACCGACAACCTTAGGATGGTCAAAAGAATAACTTATAGAACTAACTTAACTGGACACATCTCATACACCGCCGTCTGATCAAGACAGCTGATAAACATACTTATATATTTCTAAATACACCATTTGTTGTATGGGTGTAATTTTGACAATTTTATTTACCTATGATATAGGCAATATCATATTTTTTTTATACTATAGGAGGACAGACGAACAAACGTTACACCTGTTGGTAAGCGACAAACTCCGTCCATGGACACCTGCAACTCAAGAGGCGTAAGTGCGCTGCCCGCCTTTGAGAATGATGATGGATGAGGGATGGAAAGAGGAGAGGGGGATGAGGGAAGAGGAAAAGGAAGGTGGGAAGTTGGGCCTACGGAAACCTCACTGATTTCCAGTAAATCCAACGCAAGCGTTAATTCACAACAGGTTTGTAGTGGTAGAGCCATGCTTGCTTAAGCACGAATGGGCCGGGTCGACCGGTGCGATACCTTCTGCTGACCTCACATCCTAACGGCTACAAAGTATCCGTTGAGGCCCCTCTTGGCTCTTCGGACCATTGCCTGATTAGGAGTATGGTGCCACTCGCTGCGGCCGCGAGTTACAGGCAGTCGCCGCGTATGGCACTATAGGTCAGCAGACTGGGATGGAATGAGAACATTCTTTGCATCCTACCCATGGAGGCAGGTTTGCTTCTTGCCGGATGATCCCAATGTCGTTGCTGACTCTGTCGCGGATGTTGTGCTTCAGGGTATGGAACTTTTCATTCCATTCTCCCTGATTCCCACAGGTGGCAAGTCCCAGCCTTAGTTTGGTCGAAACTGCAAAGCGCCGTCCCGCCGAAAGCAGGAATGTTACCAAGCATGGGCTAATGCAGCGACAGCTGTAAAGACCAGCACATTAAAGAAGCAATTTAACTTTGCCTCCAGGTCCCTCAAAAGAGTAATTGCTGGGGCGAAGTCGGCTCACATCGGCAGAATTGGCGAGAGACTAGTTAGTCTCCCCTCCGGAACTCGTGCATTCTGGTCTCTTGCCAAAGCTGTCCAGGGGAACTTTTGTAAGCCATCCCTTCCACCTCTGCGCATAGGAGATAATTCGTTGGCCCACGACGCTAAAGAAAAAGCCGATCTTCTGGGCAAACTCTTTGCGTCCAACTCGACCCTGGACGACGGGGGAAACGCACCGCCGACCATACCGCAGTGCGAGACCCGCATGCCGGAAATCCGGTTTACACAAAGGGCAGTGCGTAAAGCGCTTCTTTCCCTCGACGTTCATAAGTCGAGTGGGCCCGATAGAATCTCTCCTATTGTGCTGAAGACGTGTGCTCCAGAGTTAGCACCGGTTTTAACGCGCCTTTATCGGCTTTCCTACTCTCTTGGCGTAGTCCCGAACTCATGGAAGACAGCTCTAGTGCACCCAATCCCTAAAAAAGGAGATCGCTCGGATCCGTCCAACTACAGACCCATAGCCATCACCTCCTTGTTCTCCAAGATAATGGAATCCATTGTTAACTGCCAGCTCCTCCGGTACTTAGAAGACCACCAGCTCCTCAATGATCGACAATACGGCTTCCGTCAGGGTCGTTCAGCTGGTGATCTTCTTGTATACTTGACTCACCGGTGGGCACAGGCGATCGAGACCAAGCTTCCCCCTTGGTTTCGTTGGCCGTTAGTTTGGACGTGGCGAAGGCCTTCGATCGGGTCTGGCACAAAGCGCTCCTTGCGAAGCTTCCTTCCTATGGGCTTCCCGAGAAACTGTGCAATTGGCTCACCAGTTTTCTTACAGACAGAAGCATCAAGGTCGTTGTTGACGGTGCATGCTCCGACTCGAAGTCTGTTAATTCTGGTGTCCCACAAGGCTGTGTGCTATCACCCACGCTGTTTCTTCTGCATATCAACGACATGCTGCAGATTAGCAGCATCCATTGCTATGCAGACGATAGCACGAGTGATGCCCTTTACACCGGCCGCGCTAACATTTCTCGGGTAAACGTCATCGAAAGCCGATCCAAACTTGTGTCTGAAATCGAAACTTCTTTATCAAAAGTTTCAGATTGGGGTCGACTTAACCTAGTCCAATTTAACCCCACGAAGACACAGGTTTGCGCGTTCACCGCTAAAAAGATGCCATTGGTCGTATCACCTCAATTTGAGAGCACTTCCCTAACTGCATCAGCCAGTATCGGAATCCTTGGCGTCGATATATCAAGCGAAGTCCAGTTTCGCGGTCACTAAAAGAAAAAAAAAAAGGTTTTCTGTGAGGTCGTGGTATCGCACCGGTCGAGCCGGCCCATTTGTTACATTGTGTCTACCACTGTGAAAATGTATATATTTCATCATTCATTCATCCTTAGCTATCGCGGCCAACTATTTTTGGCTTCTCGCATCCAGCTCCTGAAAGCCATCTTGCGCAAATTGTCACTCCACCTGGCCTGTGGGAGTCCCACTGCCACTTCAGCTTGCTGATCCGGTGGGCTATGTCGATTACCTTAGTTTTGTGCCGGATCACCTTATTCCTGATGCGATCCCTTAAAAAAACGCCGAGCATAGCCCTTTCCATAGCACGCTGAGCAACTTTGAAATTGTGGACCAGCCGTACCATAAGTGTCCACGTTTCGGCTCCGTATGTCATAAAGGGTAATATATATATATATTATATATATACTATACATATATGTATGTACAGCATACCTTAATATGGAAATAATTTCAGTAACCTTAAGTTGTTAAAAACCAATATCTTTCTTAATAAGTCAATCATAAAGTCTAGTCTAGACTGGAATTACACCAATGAACATTTAGGTAAAGATTTGACGTAATAAACTAAGAGAAAGAATAAAGTGTACAAGGAGCCAAGTGTACATGTGCCCACTCGTCCGTGTAATGTTTGAACGATTGCTTTGCAAGCTCCTGCATTGCATCATCAGTATTCCAGTGAAAGTTATTTATTGCCTCTGTTGGCAGAACATCTTGTTAAAATCATAGTAGTTTTTATATGTATTTATAATCATACATACATACATCCGCGAAGGGGTAGGCAGAAGGCAAAGGCTCACTTTTTGCAGACCGTTTAGGCTTACGTAACAGTTCAACCAGCAAACCTATGCCGTCAATTGGGCACTGTATGGCTCTATGCACATACATTATAATTATGTATAGTGTTACTACCTGTGTATCTATAGATGATATTGAACGTTGATATTGTTGTTGTTGTTGTAGATTTGTTTAATATAATTTTAATTCTTATTTTTCATCATCATCATATTCTTCCTTTAATTTGCTTTTTCAATATTGTCCATCTGCCACACAGAGATTGTCTACCTTGTCATCATTTGGCTAGTTCATTGATCGATTGATTTCCTGTAAGAGATTGTTCTCAGTAATATGTTACTCATTTCATTTTATTCCATCACATTCTCATTTTCCCTTCAATTTTAATATTATTTTCCTACGCTACTTAGCATCTAAATACATATGTATTTACTTTTACTTCTTCAGCTTTTCTTTTACATCGTACTTATTTTCTTTACAAGTTCGTTAAGAAAATAAGCTTAATCTGGCTCAAGCTCGTTCAGGAACTGACAGTTTGTACGACTTATCAGAGTTACCGGCAAATTGGCAATGTGTCATACATTCAGACTGGGATAGTGGTGAAAAAGACAACTTTTCCAAAAATATTGCTTTCACAAACTTTAGTCCAGTTAGTATTTCGTAGGTTGGAAACTCGATAAACCCGTCGTCAACAATTTCATATCTTCTCTCTGATTACAGCACTTTTTTACAAATTGATAGATAATACGAGTATAATGTGATCTCTAATATTAACATTTGTTAACTTACGCTGCTTGACACGTTATTGTTAAAAGCAATTTCTTACAGGCAACTATTTAAAGTCCAAAGACATCGTAGGAAAAATACAAAAATATCTATAATTATCTGTGTAAAAGCTTTGCTGTTGTAGTATATAAAGCAATTTTAAAGGGACAATAACTTTCGTAGAATCCGTGTTACAAAATAGTTGACGGTAGCGAAGGTAAGGCAGAGGTCCTTGGCGCGTCGGGCAGGCAACGGACAGAGCGGACATAATTTAATACATTGACGACATCCTCGTACAGGCTGGGCCCACGTTGCGTGACCCTCGTACCTAACCGTTGACCTGATAAAAAGGTGATCGGTGTTCGTGTCTTAATGCACAGACTGAAGCGGGCAGATCTTTGAGCATAGGACGTGCATTGTTACCGAAAATACAATGAACAAGTAAATTGGTTAAAATAATATAAAACCTTACTAATTCTTTTTTAATTACTTTACCTTGTAATGTCACTACCACTATTAGGACAATACAAGTATCACCTTACATTTATTTATTTATTTTATTCTTAAGAAGACTTACGGAATAATTACACAGGTAATATAAATCGTTGAAAACCAGTCCCCCCAGTTAGTTAATATCACAATACACTAAGCCATCCACATATTGAAATCAGCTAATGCAGCTAGGCATGACAAGAGAAACTTTATACAAACATACATACGTACGTTGGTGCACTCAAAAAGTAACTTTCTGCCAAGTCAGGTTCAGTCAGGTGACTAGCTTGTTCATTGTCTCAGGACAAAGTGTTTTACATACAAACAAAACTGTCTGCACAAAAGTTAAGAACTAAAAAATACGACAATCATAATTATAAGTTTGTTTAGTGATAACATTAGAAAAATAATGTTTTTCGTGTTAGTTAAAAACAGTATTCTCTTTTAAAATGATTTGAATAATCTCAGAGATTCACAACGGTAATCTGTCAAAATTAATACTTTATGTAATATAGTAAGCAAAACGCTTATCAACCCACTTATACATAAATATTGAATAAAAGATAGTTCTAATAAAATCAATTCATTGGCATTGACTATAAATGTCCTGGATGGAAAACACTAACCACTTGACTAACAGATCAAATAATTATATATGACTGGTCACCTCGCCACTACACTGACGTGTCGAGTGTTGTGGATTCGATCCCCGCGCGGGACGACCCTGTTATTAGTATTCTTTTCCGTTATTTAAAGGTTTGTAAATTCCCCGCGACACAGGAATTAATCCTAGTGCGGGCGTTATCAAAAAGAAAATGGTTTCAATTATACCAAAAAATTTAAAAACATATATTTATTAATGTTATATTTGATGTTACTTCCTTAAAAAAAATAATGGAGGCTTGCTTCTATTAATTTACCTCTTTGAAAAAAAATTTAAACTCTTAGCTAATTAAATTAAAAATTATTAAATTAAATACTACTTTCTTAATGCTAATGATTTAATCGCCACAATCTTCAATCTTGCACTACTCTCTAAGGCCTGCAGATACAGCAATCGAAGCGATTTCGCTGGGCTCCGAATAGATTGCCCACTCGCTATCTTTTGTCCCACTTATCAAGGACGACATTTTGTGAACAAATTCTTTACTTTTTTCTACGCTGTTCACTCGAATTTATTAAAATAAGGTCTGAACCAATACATTGTGCGCACTGAATTACGTCGCGATTGTTGATATGACTTAGGCACAGATGTAGATGTAGTGTGCAGCAATGAACCTCAATCTTTTACTATACCTCGCTAAGGTTCAGTTATCCATGCCATTATCATAATCATTACTCATTATACCTCTAATTTATGAAATCTTAAAATTTTAATACAGGTTGAAACTGTTTTGATTAAATTAAATAAGTTCAGCGTCGCTTTAAAGAACAGAAGACTGACGATGTTCGGCCTGAACTCCTACAGAAATAAAACCTTTACGAAATAGAAGTTCATTTTTACTATAAACTATTTTCTTCGAACTATTTTCAGATTGGAGAAAAATAATTTCTAATATTGCGATTATAATGAAAAAAAAAACGATACTTGCGAAGCATTGATACAAACCATTTTACTTTCATCACATGATTCATAATTAACTTACTCTGTATCTTTAGTCAGATTGGTTGCTTTATCACTTACATCCCAAAGTATGAATTAAGTATTTCCCGAGGTTTTTAATTTTTTTTTTATTTCAATTTACAGGTGTATTATTTAGGTGTTTGTTGGTGCGATCCTAGAAAAATTATAATTTAATATAGTTTTTTAGGCTGACAACACACTGTTACTTGTCACCTGATTATTTTAAAAATCTAACACTTTTGCCATCGTTGTTGTTGGCTAGCGTTTCGTAAATTTTTCCCTGTGTTATTGATTATTATTTCTGACCTTGACTTTCTTATATTTTGGTTTGTGTATCATGCAGCGCTACATAGTCCAAAATGATGCTATGTTGAACCTGTGACTAAGGGGGCGGTTGCCGTCAACAGGGCACTGTAAGACTGTATACATACTGTCTGATAGATAACAGTCCGATCCCTTAGTGGCCTTTTACGACACCACTGGGAAGAGATCGTGTGGCTGTATTCTACTCCACTGCCAACCACACGGCATTTTATTGTCAGGCCACCTCAATCTAATATTGAGTTTTCTCCAGCAAACCTTTAAGGTTTTGATGCGAAAAAGTTAAATAAATGTTCAAATAACAGTACCACCGAAAGAAAGATTAACAAAAACAAGTTTCTATAAAATAAAAAACAAAAGTACATTTATATAACACTCTGCTATGTAGAATAGAATGAAAATTTGCAAAGGTATTTAAGTCCAATTATCACAATTATAAATACGATTTATAACTATATATAATCAAGCTTATAAAGTGCAAAATAAAACTCAACAAGTAATTCGATTGTTTTGTAAGTTGAAACTACTATAAAATAGTGTTTTTTCCGATTTCAGTGAAACCGATAGCACTCCCCCTTGGGCAGTTAGCGGATATGCTAAGTGATTAATTGTGCTCGACCAATTGACAGTATGTCGACCTGTCAACATATAGATATCACACATTGTGAGATAGACAGATACAAATTATAGTTGAAATTAACACGATATTCATAAC
Source organism: Tyria jacobaeae (assembly GCA_947561695.1). Taxonomy (NCBI): domain Eukaryota; kingdom Metazoa; phylum Arthropoda; class Insecta; order Lepidoptera; family Erebidae; genus Tyria; species Tyria jacobaeae. Next base: position 23,068,933 of record OX387213.1, read on the forward strand.
GACATTGATTTGATGTAGAGTATTATTAAGTAGGTAAGGGAAACATATCACCAGACATAAGTCTATTAGCCTCATAAAGATTGATATATTTGACATATACTATTACATAAGTACAAAACATGTTATGGTTGAGTGTATGGTTGTTTGATACGCCTCTCCCCCTTTTTTTAGACGTCAGGGTATGTATATACCCCATATGTACATATATTATAAACATGAAAATCTAAAATATTTCTAATGAAGTCCAGATAAGATTATGTAGCAAACCTTAATTCACGAAACCAATATTAAGACATCCCACATTCCGTAGGTATTACACAAAGTTCCCGATATTAATTTACAACGAACATTTTGAATATTTCAGCAAGCATTTTACGCAGACGTCGATGGGTAAGTTATGATCTATTAATATACCACCAACCAAATTTCCTGAGCTGGTATATACCTACCTACTCACAGCATTCACACTTCGCCACATTCCCGGAGGTATCTCAGTCAATTTATCTGCCACCGCGATAAAGTAAAATACATGTCAAAATTGAGTTTACGTCTAAAAACCAATTTGGATTATCTGATTTGCGAGTTTATATATAAAAATGGATTTTCTGTTCGGATACGTTGCTTCGTGTTTATTTATTTTGTTGCGCATACGACTTGGGAACTTGTAATCAAGTTTGTGAATGATATTTCTGAAGTCGTATAGTTCGTTTTGCTGATAATATTTACCACTGTTAAAAAGCACGTGAGTTGGTAATTTCAAAAACGTTATAAGTCACATAATTTGATTATTTCAGGAATCAATAAAAACTCATCAAAACTCATTCACAAATAAACGAGTTTAGAAGACGGCTTTTGTGAGATACAAATGTATTGTATTTTTATAGTAGGTATTTTAGTTTTATCACATATTTTACCATTCAAATAACTTTCAGAGTTCATCAACAACTATAAGGAAAAAAAACATGAAAAACTGTTCTTTTGAAATTTGCTATTTTAGCGAGAAACAGGGCTCTTGGTATGTTATTTAAACAACATAAATTTAACTGTTTATTATAATCTTTTTCTTTATTCGAATGTTATTCAAACGTGCAACAAAAATACAACAAAACGTCAAACTCTAATATATTACTGCTCCCGCTACTAATAGTGCACGCATAAACCATTAAGTCAGCTGACTTAAGCGGTTTATAAAGAATACACGTTTACTTTTTAGGAAGCGTTTACAGCAAAGAATATGTTGGAAAAAATGGGACTTATGTGGTTTTAGAAATTACTAATTTATGTATATTTAGCTTAATTCTCTTTAAATATTTGCTAATAGTTTGTTAAATTTTATTGATAAAAAGTTGTAACGAATAAATCAACCTCTTTTCTGTTCCAAAAACAAGTTTGTTTGTGGTTAGTTTGAAAAATAACATAACTACACTACTTACACGTGTTATTCTATCCTAGTATATAGTTAGTTAGTAATATGGACTTTGTCAGTTGCAGATTTATGTAAGAATAATAATAAGACTAAAAGTTTGAAAAAGGTTTTGATAACATTACAAATATAGACATTTAGACTAAAAGCTATTATTTAATTTATAAAACACCATATATTTTTTATAGTAAGAATGATACCATGAACCATACTTTTGAACATAAACAGACTATTTACAAATAAGTATAGTATATACATGTATATCTTCTTCTATTTCTACAAGATGAAAGTTATATTCAAGAATTATTATATTAATAATAACAAAAGATAGATAAGTAAAAAAAACTTAAAGAAACACGTTAAAACAGTTTAAAACAGAGCACATAGCGTGACCATGCAACTCTTACCAACCGTGCAACTAAATCGAATACAAAAGTAAGGGCATGAACCTTCAAGTTTAAAATAGGAAACTTCGCAACAATATCGTATCGCAATCGATTCCCGCGATCGTTCGTCAGTATAGTCCGCATATCGACTCCGGTCACGTAGCCACCGTATCTTTATTCCGCGACCTATTTGCCGTATCGCCTCCCAATCGTTTAGTTCCCGATTGACTTTATTAGTTTCGTATCGATTCAGCTTTGTTACCGTCATTAACGCTGGTTCATGTTGAATCTTTTTTTTTGTGTTTTGTACACGAATATCCTCTATACGAAGTTTCGTGAGCAAAGTGCTTGAGTGCCTTTACTTTTAACTGACAAAATATTGTAATAACATGTGATGTTTTTGTTTTGTGTCCTGTTCAGGTTGTCACCACAAAAAGAGTTATTATAATTTTAGATTAGAAAAAATATTTCGTAGTACACTGTTCTGCACTTCTTATTTACTTTTTCTGATCGAAATTTTAATATTTTCCAGGTTATAAATTTTTTGTGACATTATATGTTCACTGAACGTGTACTGTCTTGTAATAAGTCTTGACCATAAATGGACTAGGATAGGATACCTCAAAGGGTTTATATTGTATGTGTGGTCCACCTTCCTAAACAGTTTGCTGCTGATTGAAAGGATCACTGTGAGAAATTGATTCTAGTTTACTTTTTCTTGCACAGGAATTATAAGTCTTCTGCCAGAAATGGATAGCTCAGAATAGAGATAAATTAAATATTACTATCTACGTGTCAATATCAGGAGATACGTTACTGTTGTATTAGCTATCTCTAGAACGAAACCGAACAAACCTCACCAACTCCTTTCTCCTCAGTTTGAAGATCTGGTTTTCAAAAGTCCTTCTATGATTACTTATGTTTACCAGTAGTTATTATTATTCAATTAGTTTCAAATGTATAAAGGTATTTAGCTCTCTAAAATAAACATGTGACGACACACAATTTTAACATATTCTGTTTAAACTTTACCTTACAAGAATGACTATCGATTAAGGCTATGGAATAAGTATCGATATCGGAAAAGAAATAAGTTAATATTACAAGTCACATTTCTAATAATTTCGTTGTTTGTGTCAGTATATAACGTCCAAGGCGGGAGCGGAACACGTACGTTACACCGAGCGGTATTATCTACACGGATTTGTCTCTCATATAAATGTTAAATATATTTACTGAGTACTTTTTATTAACGGTTGCTTTCGTACTTTATGTAACAAAAATCCACTAGTAATCTAATAATCAAATAGTGGAATTCAAGTAGGGATACTTCATCTGTTTCTATGGTATGTATGATACGTTTTTGCCAGCATCGTGTGATTGTGAGAAGTAACAAGCTGATCTAAAATATTATAGCTTCCTCCTAATGTGTTAATGTTTCACAAACAGAAAACAGAAACAGAAACAAATTACTATTACTACCGTTCTCTTTTTTACTAATTATATAATATATCAAAATATATAAGATACCATACGGTGCTCCCTCTTGAGAGAAGGTACTTCCTTGTATTTTCGTTTCTTTTAGTAAAGAATACTAGCAGCATGGTTCGCACATTACTAGTATTCTTTTAACTCTTGTAAGCTAAGCTGGCTAAGCCCAGAGACCAAAGATATTCATGAAACTATTACTTTAAATTTTGTTATACCTGCAAGCAAATTTGAACTAACCAACAAAATGGTCAGCTGATAGAAAGTTACTACCCATGGACACCTACAACTCAAAGAGTCTCAAGTGCATTCCTGGCCTTAGAGTATGGACCTCGGGTAATCTAACTAGTTGGCTAGACTCTCCCAACTCAAAAGAATTTTCTAACCCTCAACTTAAAGTAATAAAATAATTTCAAAATCTCATAAACTATTTTTTTTTTATTTTTTTTTAACAACTTCCGCACTAGGATTAATTCTTGTGTCGCGGGGGACTTTACAAACATTCAAGCAACGGACACAAAGATCACCCAGACTCAGAACAACGGTGCGGGGATCGAACCCACAACAGTCGGCGCGGCAGCGTAGTGGCGAGGTGACCACCTAAACCGCTACACCATCCGTGCTGTCAAATATGTATGTATATATTAATTAATCCTGTCATTCCCGATACTTGTAAGGATTTTTTAAAAAACAAACGTGTTAGTTAATAACTAGTCTAAGATATAGGCTTTCTTAGATCAGTTAGCGGGTTTATTTCGAGCCACAAGGCATGCGGCTTTGATTTTTTTGAGCCATTGTTTACACTCCCCAATTCCTTCACATCAGCAATATCCCGTTGCTTACCTTTCTATCCTCTCTTTGTCTTCCATATACTCCCCATTTTTCTATTTTATTCTCAAAGTGCCCGGACATGGCAATATCTACGACTTGCCTGCTATTACCTTCAATACGCCTCTAAACACTCCTTCTGAATAAAGCCGTAAATGTATTTTGAATAGTTATGAGATGGTGTTGGATATAAAGTAACTTTCAAAAATATTATTTACTTTTAATTAAAATAGTAGTGTAATTTTAATATAGATCTCTAATATACTGTATACGTTAGTATCCATAAATTAATTAATTAATTAGTACATGAAACCCTCAAACGTAAATAAAAACACAATTTCTAGTTGACTATTGTACGGGCTTAAGCCTAATGGAGAACCCGAATCACCATAATAATCTAAGTAGATTGTACAAAATGTAAGCGAAACAAATCCAGCATCTATTAACAAACATAATCCCGGGGGCGGTTTCTATCCCCGCATATCCTATTAAAGAGGACAAACAATAAATTCAGGATAAAAGTGGGCAAATCCTCTGGGTGGACGCAGTCGATCCGTCGACCCCAAAAGACTGTCCAGCGTTGGAGATAAACATCGATAAGGGTCTCAGTATCGGTTCTTCTGTATTCATCTCATCTACTTTACGAAGGTACTACCATTTATGCAAAGGTGGAGAGTTTTTATTTTTAATTTATTAAAAAGGTCTGAAATAATGAAGGTTTGACACAATCAAGTCAGATGGACTTGTCTTATAGAGATATATATTTGTACTATGTACTATCAATATACACATTTATGGATCTTACTGGTTATCTGTCAAAACTTCTGAATTGACTCTTGTGAACTAATCCAAAACTACTTACATGATTTGTGAGTATTAAATTTAGAAATCTTTCTCACTGAAATACCCAGCGCCATGAAGTAACAAAATTTTAAAACCAAGTATCAACAATATTATACACAGAATATTCATCTATAATCTAATTAAATAGACCTTTGATCTGATACTCGAAAAGCCATTAAGGGTCGTGTTACCTAAAGCAAGTGAAACGATAAGTAAATAAGTAACTCCATTGAAATGTTTGAAGAAGGATTTTGGACTGAATCCTTCATTGACAGGTTGCCTTTCGTAAGCACCTCAATAACCTATTTCTGTTAGTCGACTCTTAAAACGTGCCTAGAATTTTTTAAACTGACTTGGTCTTCAAAGATTCAGGTCTTGAGAAACTTACTACTTGCAGAAATATTTTGTCAAAGATAAACGTTACTCGTGGTTGTGAAATGGTTTAATGGTTTAATGAAAAGTATTGCAATAAATTGGTACATTCACAAACCCAACTTACAATAATTGGGGAGTAGTAATGGTTTGAGTCAGCACTTTGGCACCACTAGTGTGCAGAGGTACGTGGTGTGCAGTTGGTGGAGTCTTTCGATATTAGTGTTGATGTAAAATATTATATTTATGAGATGTGTACCTCCACTTTGATTACTTAGGCGATTACTGTTAGGTGTACAACATTTTTAATTTTAGCACACATTACACATACTTTGTAATTGATTTGCAAAGTGACACTCTTTTATTAGCAAATCGTAGATTCGTTATCTGTAAACATTCGGTGATCATTATTTACTTCGCCTTTTCTCTTCTCTTTGAGGCAATCGTTTTTGTAACAGAGTTTGAACATTATCCATTAAATTAGTTTCTGCCAATACCTGTTTCTTTTCTGGCAATAAGAATTTATTTTGTTAAACCTGAGTTCAGTATAAGTTTTTCAACTATTTTAATATTCAGGGCTCGTAGACCATCAGTAGATACTTTCGGATGACTTTCACAATTTATTTGCTTCTTAATCAAAATGTCCGCCGTTGAGGGCGATGTTCCCTCGACAATTTATTTTCAACTTAGTAAAAAATATCTCCTTTTTAATATAAGCGTTAACACAAAAATTTATGCTAATGGCTTATACTTGAGTATCTACAAAAATTGTGTTAATAACTTTCATTTTGTATTAAATAAATCATATCATAGATATACATATTTAGTTCAGTCTTCAAGTGTCCAAGTGACATGTCGTCAAGGATTCGACATAATTCATTTTAAACTAAATGTAGCCCGTGACGTCGTTCCCGTGGAAGTTTTGGAAAAAAAAATGCAGTCTTCCAATTTTTCGAATTTATATATTATAGTCAAAACAAAACTATGAAATTTCTCATATTTATCAATAAAACCAAAGTCATATTTCAAATATTTTTTGTTAATAAAATTAGAATTTTCTAGCAAGATCTAGTCGATAAATCAGATATTATTTAGTAATGGAATACTTTTGTAGTAATACGGAAACTGAGTGAAATCTTATGCGTATTACAACTACACCACCCTTTCTCATCTACTAATAGTTAACAAATAGATTAGCTTTTGATAACAAAACAAATTACTTATTTTTAGTAACCGATATATTATTGCTATTTCATTTTTCTTGTATTTCTTATGTTACGTTATAAAACATCACATTTTAGACAGAAGTAGCCGAAAGCTTACTAACAGACTAAAAACATATTGTTTAAAAACCTTCATTAATTAATCTCAAATACCTTTTATCTTCAACATGGTTTGTTCATATTTTCTGTCGGCTTACATCTGTTGCGGTGCGGTTACATTGTTATGAGTACCTTTTGTTATTGTTTACCTTCTGTAAGTCGTGAAACATCATTACTTTTAACTGTCTCATGAGGGACAGATTCCGAGGCTGCTATCGATCTGGTTTTTTACTCTTTTTCCGTTCTGTTAGTCGCTTTTATTATCATTTGTGTTCCGACTAACCTTTTTATATTTAACTACTAAGTAGCTTTCTTTCTTAAAGGTTTAGTACAGTCTTTGCCCGTTTTATTGAAATGTCAGTAAGAAGTTATTACACTATTAAAAACAGTGAAATCGTGTTTACTATCTATAAATGTTGTTCTCTTTTTCCTTTAAAAATATTTTTCTTTATTTAAATATGAATTTGTGTGCGTTCAGGCCGACTTTGACCGCTTAGACCACCTAGACAGCTTTTGCTCTTTCATTGTCCGACTCCTTGTAACGCACATAGATAGATAGATAGATAGAGAACACTTTATTTGTACAAAACTTTTACAGGATAGGTTACAAAAAATATAATGTACAAAGGGCAGCCCAATTGCTTAATGCAATCTGTTCCAGGCAATCTTAGGATCCATTAAACTGATTCGGAGAGACAGTGGGAGTTGGACGTCTACTTATACTAAACCAAACTACTAAACGTACATAACATGTATAACTACTCAAGTATATATATAATATATCATACATACATATAACTAACAATTGCATTCATACATATGCCTACAGCATATATTAATACGGGACTTGTGAAACTAAATTAATTTATTTTTAATTTATTTTGTCGCTAATCTTCATAGTCCTATGGAACCCGTAGTCTGATCATAATTTATATTTGTAACATAATTTATAGTGTATATTCTTTATGTTTTATAAAGGATATATACATTTTTGGTTTGACACAAAAGTCTATCATTTAAATATCTTCATATTTCCCTTTATACTGTTTGCTTTAATTGAACCCACAAGATCGTTTGATTTTCAGAAGTACGCTCGCCTTAGTTCTATTGGAAACTGCTTCAACCAATCTAAGATATTTACATAGTCGGTAAAGCGAGCGATATGAGCTAAGAAAGCTTTAAGGTGCAAAGCTAAGATATATGTAAGTACAATGTTAAATTCATTGTCATACTTTTAAAAGTATTAAGTATAGATGAAGCATCGTTGTTTACAGTTGACCTCCCTTGACTTTTTGCCATAAAGTAATAAAAATTCTAGACTGCCGTGATTATTGCATGACGGAAAAAAAATCCCTCATGTACGAAAATTGAGCGTAATACTTATTTTTAAATGAAGGGAACACTTCGTCTTCGTTTAAATGTTACGTAAATTAAAAAAGCATAAAAGTGTACAAGATCAGTAAAAAACTTTTAAGTACTTTCTCCTTTCTACCTCCATAAGCCTTTTCAGAAGTTATTAGCGAATGACGTTTAAATATTACAGGGTAGTTCGATTTTTGCTTTTTGAACGACTCAATTAAAGGAGTCTGGTTAAAGGGAATTATTATTTCAAGTTGACTAATTTAAAAAGTATAAGAAAAGATTTATTACAATCGCTGATTTTAAACTTAACTTTTATATATAAAAATGTCATGATATTTTAAACTTGGAATGGAACTTCCCTGGAATTCACTCTACTTCTTGTACCTGCAATCTACAGGAGATCAGCGTATTATTTTTTTCAGATGACTTATGGATCTAAGAGCTAGTTTTGACCAGGCACGTATACACACAATTGTAATATTGCTTTAAAGACCAATCGCATAACACCAGGTGGTAAATCAATTCAAGGTCAAATCAGGTAAAATTACTGTTCGTTATTTTAATTGTGATTAATTCAATTAATTAGTACATACGCACATATATATTACAATTATTGTTTAAATTACATAATAAAAAAGAAGGAACGGAATGGTTAAATAAAATATATTACACAGACTAAATAATAATGGACATTGTGTATACACACGATATATGTATGTATACAATGCATATATACGGTGTCTAGTTTCACCTATTTAATCCATTCTAGATCCACCAAAGTTGTTATAATCTAATAATAAAAAAAAATGATGACGTATTCATCCATCTATGCTTTATGCAGTATTGCTACTAATGTTACTGTAAGTCTTATTATTGCCTTATTAAAAGAGCCAAGGTGACCAGCCGGCCTTGTATGCTGTACCACTAACTGATTTACAGAATGCAGCAGTGACTTTGCGTGCGGTTGTTATCAGGAGATCGGTGGTCACACACCCTTGGCCAAGGACGGAATATTAAATCGTAAACGGTTTTATATATTTATTATTACTACTATGGTAACAAAAGTGTGAGTACTTTACTGACGAATTTGTCCGAATTGTTCTGAAGTCGTGTTTAAAGTGATCGCGTTAGTTATACGTACAGACATCACGGAATTAAAAAAAACAAAAGTGATTTTAGTTTATTGGTTCCTCTAAAACTGTAGTTTATTTCTAGTGTCAGTTATACAAAATATGCAAATTATCATAAATGAATGTTAAACTAAACTAAAATACTCAAGAAGGTCTACAACACACAATATACGTAAATATAATTATATTAACTTGACACATCTCACACACGGCCGTCTGATCCCACACTAGCTTGCATTATATTTTATCAAATGCCTTATGAATCTGAGAGCTAGTTTTGACCAGGCACGTATACACACTAATATTTGTCCTGGATGGGAATCAAATCCACGACCTCAGGCTTGGCAGTCACCGTCACTAACAACTACACCAACAGGCCAGTCGATATAAAAAAACTAAAGACGTCAGTTAGTTTTTTATATCTCTAAGGATCTCGAAGCTAATGGATATACACTCGCACTAAAATTCTAGGCTCATTAAAATTAAATCTCAATAAAAAAAAGTTATTTTAAGAGCTGGCAATAGAAAATAAAAAGGTGGTATTTTAAAGACTTGTATTCTTCTAAAAATGTAAGCAACATAATTCGAACATCAATACGCGTCTGCAGGTTTTGCAAGTCCCTCGGATGGGCCCATTATTGTCACCGTCTTTGAACAAATCGTTAATTGTCGATCAGACATAGGCTTTCGCATAAACCGTGGTATAGAGCGGTCCACGGTCAAGCATTACCACAAAACGATTACCATAACGAACATCTGCGTAACAAACAAATATTGAAATCCGAAGTTTAAATGGAATTTTGATTTGATTTCTTCGCGGTGAATTATAATTTCAAATAAGTCGGGAGATGAAAAATCTGGATCAGACCATCAAAGTTTCGGACTCGCCTCGGCTGAGGGGTGCACGGACGAAGCGCGGGGGGAGACGCGAGCAAATACTTCGTGTTTGGATCGCTTTATGTCTAAACTGACTTTTAATGTAGGTAATGTTGAAAGTTTTAATGTTTACCTATTTGTACGATGAGCTTAATTTTACATGTTCCTGAGTGTACTGAGTTTCTAATGAGATGTTTCACAAGTTCTGCTTTCCCGTATTAGTTTTATACCGCTGCGATGAAGCACAGCACGGCCTTTTTCTAAAGCCACGGGTATGGAGATTATGTAGCAGTAACTCTAAACAAGGATGATTTTCCTGGATGCCTAAATTCCTTCAAAGGCAAAACGTATACTAAAGGTCTTTAAACTCAACTTCAACCTAAAGCTAAATCCCTTAAAATTAAAAAAAAAGGAGGAAGGAGATTTAAAATACATAGTATATTTTACAATAATCTTAACTAGTTTAATAAGTAGCATCAGTCCCGATTTCAAGATTAACATCAGTTATTTTTAGTAAGAAAAAATCTATAATCTATCTACAATATATTACAGATAACAGCGATCAGCAAAATTTTTCACTCAATATTGAATGCCCCGCTTATGAGGTTTGGGATCATGACTACAGTATCTCCATCAAATCAAGTTGAACGACTCAAATGAAACAATTAAGATTGAATTGAGTCGACTTGTGAACTTTGCCGACCAGAGCAAATCTTGACCTCCACCCGAAGCCCATTAAATTCCTTATAAAACAATTTATGAAATTCCTCTGAATCGCTTACAACTGCGGCTAATCAATTAGGATCGATCTCTGTTAATTGCTCAAAGATCGTCTTACCTTAGTTTCGGGGTCAAGTTTTCTAGTTCAATACAAATAACTGTTACACTCAATAAAACGGTCTAAAGTTGATCTTTTTTCCATCCCCACTTATATGATACATAAAGTACGTAATTTTGCAATAAAAGTGTGTAAAGGTCTTGCTCTGTACTAACAAATAAATAACAAATATAATTAACGAAAGCAATTATCCAAAGAATTACAACTATTTTCACTTTCATCATCATAATTTTTCAATATTTTTAAGAGATTGGAGAAATACATCTCACCGATTATAAAAAATGGTAGATGTTACTTCATTCACCTTAGGATGTCGGAGACAGTCGCGATTGGCTGGTTTCCATTTGCAAATTGCTAAGTGATTAAAGTGCTTACTCAACTTTAATTATTTGATTATAGAATACTTCAATGTTTACTCCTAAACAACACTCAGATAAATGAACTTAACTTTTAACTGCCTTTAATTTCAACCAGGAGACGATGGCTATATATACAAATGTTTAATGTATGATGATTTAATAATGATGAATTATGATAGGAAAAGCTGTTGGCAAAAGAAAAGTTCTTGCGTAGAAAGAAGGCTAAAATATTCGGGAACAGACCATAGTTGCAAGAGCTGCAGAGCTGTTTCGCCTCGCAAAAGACAAGATAAGAATCGATATGCGGCGGGATCCCTATCTTCGCCAGTTGGAGAGGCACATTAAGAAGAGGAAGAAAAGATAAATAATCAATGAAAGGACCCTACGGACGATCGAAAATAACATATCGAAATTAGTGCAAGACAACAGTAGCAAAGGAAGCTTGTGAGTCGTGTATAGAAACAAATAGAGAGGGAACTGTCGTTTTAGTTTAATTTATAGGTAAAATTGACGTTTGTATGTTTATATACCCAATACATCGATTACATGCCCGGGATCTTAATAAAGGAATTCCATGAAGAGAATATCACCCATGCGTCGATGGTAACTCAAACTAGATTCATAAATTGTAAAAAATGATATCATCAACAGTAGTTGGCATATTTACCAATTAATATGAAAATTACGAGCAAAAACATTAACCTAAAACAAAACTTACATAGTACAAAAGACGGAACGCGCTCGAAGTATCCACTTTCAAAGTCAAAGTATCCATATTACCCTCCCCGCTCTTCCTTCTCGACTCCCCCTGTATCATTCGGCGACCAATAATTTTGCTTCGGTCGAACACGCACGTAACCACCTCAAGCCACTACCGAAGTTAGCCAGAACTTTTATGTTTAACACGCTTGCGTAGTGTTTATTTGTAAATAACTCATGTTTAGGAAATTATGAGGAAAATAATAACGGCCTTGGTACGGGAAATATTGGTGGAGTTAGAATAAAATTAATAGCAACTAGTAATATTTTAATATTATACTATATACATATATGAAAGTGGTAGCTATATTCCAATGAGATTTCGTCTCTGTGATATTGTGTCGTATAAATTTAATTTGATAAGATGTAAACTGTTTGTTCACCTACAACTCTGGTTGTAGGTGAAGAAACGTTGTCAAAACTACGTTGTATGTAGGCTTTTACCCTTTAAGTAGCGCTCATGATTAATTAATAATTAGGTAAAATAACTGTTATTTTCATATAATACTCACTCTGTCTTCGGCTAATACTTATTATTCTCTGGCCCTAAAGTTAATTAAATAAAAAAAATTCAGACGTAGTTACTAAAAGACCTCTTATTTTTTTTTGTTTTGCAGCAATTGTCACAAAGCAGATGATAATAACTGATAACCATAATGAAGGCTATAAATATTTTCTTTTAGTTTGCCAAAAGATATAAAGTAAATATTTACCTCTTAGGGAAAATTTTTACGCAAAGTAGAATAAATTGTAGGAAAATTAAATTACAGATACAATTTAAAGCTCGAAAAGGTGAGCCCCGTGTCCGTTGGTGTTCCATCAACTAAACTCTGGTGTCTCACAAATCAAAGTTTCTATTCGAAACTACAGCTATCTACAACAAAATAGTCATTTAATTAACGTAGTAACATTATAAAATAGTTGTTAACTATAATAGAGGTATAAGCTGGTTCCGCTCCCCGACCGAACTGTGTCACGATAATTGTTTAAATTACTTACAATATTTTTACGTTGAAGGAGGGCTAGTGGGGTGGTATGGCTATTAAGTAAATTGCGGCGATATATTTTGTAGCTTCTATGACATCACGTGAATGAGTTTCACTGATAGTAATTATAGTAAATAATTTTGTGATCGCTTGCATGACATACAGCTGAAAGATATGATTTGTTATTGTATTGATGAAGTGAATATACCTGTTTTAAAACCTTTTTTTTTTTGGTTTGTTGATCAATGTATCAAGGAGGTTAAAAGTATTTTTCCAAGGCATCTCTCTATCTTACAGGCGACGTGTAAAATCAGGTAGCGCTAAATACGTAAGAATTGCCCATGCCGAAGATTTTGGTGGCAACACTCCAGTGGCAAACCAACTGTCGTCAATCGCGCACAGACTATATAAATAGTATTGGATAGACAGTAGTCCAATCCTCTAATCGCTTTATACAACACTCACAGGAATAGATGGGTGTGGAGATTGGGGATTGAGCTTGTGATTCTCATCAGAGGAGTTAAATTGGCCCTATTCATACAATTATTTAACAGTGGTAGAGCCAAACTTAGACACGAATGGGCCGGATTGACCGGTGCGATACCACGGCGCATTTCCCCGAAATGAGCGAGGTTTCTGGAGGCCCAACTCCCCTTCTCCTCTTCCTTGTCACTTACCATCATGTGACCCGTCTGTCCCCCTATAGTATAAAAAAAAATACGCAGAAGAGTATATAATTATAACAAAGCATTTTATGTACCACTTTTTATCACTTAAAGGATAATTTTGTTGGTACGGAAGTTGTTCCAAAATACGTGTATCATTAATTCATTATGTTTAGTTTTGTTTAGAAGTATCTTATCTAGATACACTTATATATCTATTTTTTGCATTTCTTTTGCACTTTATTATGTTTACATTTAGAGCATACGAAATACAAAAATACACAAACAACTTTGTCATGAGGATTGTAGATTAGATATAACTGAATAATGTAAAATGGCTTAAGATTACTATTTCTTCAGAATTCGGTATTATAAAAAACTCAGTCGTATCGATTTTAACATAGATTCCAATATTTCTAATACAAACATCCATGTTATGCTCTATAAAGTGCAAAAATACGCAATTTAACTCCATTTGCCTACAACTATACCATTACCTAAATCAGGTAAAAAGCCTATTGATCACACTTAGGCGTCCACACGTTCACGAGCATCAAGGCTACCCCATTACCGACCATCTTTCCCCCAGCACTCCCAATACTGAATAACAGCTATTAAACAGCGATGACCCACTGTATCACTCAGATTTATTTCGTTTTTAACTCGCACTCGCGATAAGTATTACTTATGCTCCAATGGCTATTCATTCTCCAATCTCCCCTATTTTCTCCTCTTGTAAAAATTCTATGAGGTTTTATAGGCAAAGTTTGAAAGTTTGTGTATGAAACGTTTATGTAACAGTTCGTTAATGAATTTTATCAGTGGAAGTTACATGGCCAAATTTTTGAACTTTTATCTTCAGAACAACTCATTTTGTTAAAGGTGTTAGGCCGTTGTCGATAGTTTTTTTTTTTTTTTTTTTTTTTTTTTATGCGATAGGGGGCAAACGAGCAGACGGGTCACCTGATGGTAAGTGACTACCGCCGCCCATGGACACCCGCAACTCAAGAGTCACAAGTGCGTTGCCGGCCTTTTAGGTAGAGGTACGCTCTCTTCTTGAAGGTTTGAAGGTCGTATCGGTTCGGAAATACGGCAGGCGACAATTTGTTCCATAAGCTGGTTGTGCGAGGCAAAAAGCTTCTCGAGAAGCGCACAGTGGTGGAGTGCCAATCGTCCAGGTGATGGGGATGGATATTTTGTCGCGTAGGACGATGGCGGAAACCAGCAGCCGGTATAAGTCCGAACAATTCCTCTGAACACTCCCCATGATACAAGCGATAGAGGATGCAGAGTGAAGATACATCTCTACGCAACGCCAAGGTGTCAAGTCGATCAGAAATATCTTGGCAGTCGATGATGCGAGTCGCTCTCCGTTGAATGCGGTCAAGAGGCAGAAGTTGGTACTGGGGTGCACCTGCATAGAGATGAGAACAGTATTCCATGTGCGGCCGAACCTGCGCCTTATAAAGTTGCAGGCGGTGGGCCGGAGTAAAATACTGTCTCGATCTGTTTAGCACACCAAGCTTCTTCGAGGCTAATATGGCCTTACTCTCTAAGTGACCGCGAAACTGGACTTCGCTTGATATATCGACGCCAAGGATTCCGATACTGGCTGATGCAGTTAGGGAAGTGCTCTCAAATTGAGGTGATACGACCAATGGCATCTTTTTAGCGGTGAACGCGCAAACCTGTGTCTTCGTGGGGTTAAATTGGACTAGGTTAAGTCGACCCCAATCTGAAACTTTTGATAAAGAAGTTTCGATTTCAGACACAAGTTTGGATCGGCTTTCGATGACGTTTACCCGAGAAATGTTAGCGCGGCCGGTGTAAAGGGCATCACTCGTGCTATCGTCTGCATAGCAATGGATGCTGCTAATCTGCAGCATGTCGTTGATATGCAGAAGAAACAGCGTGGGTGATAGCACACAGCCTTGTGGGACACCAGAATTAACAGACTTCGAGTCGGAGCATGCACCGTCAACAACGACCTTGATGCTTCTGTCTGTAAGAAAACTGGTGAGCCAATTGCACAGTTTCTCGGGAAGCCCATAGGAAGGAAGCTTCGCAAGGAGCGCTTTATGCCAGACCCGATCGAAGGCCTTCGCCACGTCCAAACTAACGGCCAACGCTTCCCCCTTGGTCTCGATCGCCTGTGCCCACCGGTGAGTCAAGTATACGAGAAGATCACCAGCTGAACGACCCTGACGGAAGCCGTATTGTCGATCATTGAGGAGCTGGTGGTCTTCTAAGTACCGGAGGAGCTGGCAGTTAACAATGGATTCCATTATCTTTGAGAACAAGGAGGTGATGGCTATGGGTCTGTAGTTGGACGGATCCGAGCGATCTCCTTTTTTAGGGATTGGGTGCACTAGAGCTGTCTTCCATGAGTTCGGGACTACGCCAAGAGAGCAAGAAAGCCGATAAAGGCGCGTTAAAACCGGTGCTAACTCTGGAGCACACGTCTTCAGCATGATAGGAGAGATTCTATCGGGCCCACTCGACTTATGAACGTCGAGGGAAAGAAGCGCTTTACGCACTGCCCTTTGTGTAAACCGGACTTCCGGCATGCGGGTCTCGCACTGCGGTATGGTCGGCGGTGCGTTTCCCCCGTCGTCCAGGGTCGAGTTGGACGCAAAGAGTTTGCCCAGAAGATCGGCTTTTTCTTTAGCGTCGTGGGCCAACGAATTATCTCCTATGCGCAGAGGTGGAAGGGATGGCTTACAAAAGTTCCCCTGGACAGCTTTGGCAAGAGACCAGAATGCACGAGTTCCGGAGGGGAGACTAACTAGTCTCTCGCCAATTCTGCCGATGTGAGCCGACTTCGCCGAAGCAATTACTCTTTTGAGGGACCTGGAGGCAAAGTTAAATTGCTTCTTTAATGTGCTGGTCTTTTCATCCCGTACCATTAGAATACTATTTTGTTGTTTGTATTCCACTTTTTTGGTACTTTAGCAAGGTTTTGTTGGGCCTAGGTACTTACGTAAAGTCTCCGATACATACATATATATTTTAAACTAACAGAGTACCTTTCGTAGCGTTTGAAAGTAAAGAACGCTTAATTATACCAAGTTTCAAGGTTTTTATAAAACATAAAATAATATTCTGAAATATACTTGGCATGAAATAATTTCAAGGCACGTACCTATTTTAAATGAGATTTGTAGTTATTTTTTCAATTTTAATTCAATTCTATGATATTTACAGAAGCTATTCCTTCCACTCAAGGACATGGAATTATTTAAAAGATACCAAAATATCAGAAGAAAGTTAAAAGTCTATTCATTTTCAATATAAATGCTAACTTTTTTGACCAAAATACAACGTGACATGATTATGGAACAGTTTAAGATTCTAGTCCATTTTCTTATCCCCTTGATACTCGTACGAAACTTTGAGAAATGATTTAAATGCGAAAATGAATTATGAAATACATATATTTTTAGAAAATACCACTAATTAAATTAAATTTTCAATACAACAAAGAGCTTGAAAACATAGATAGACCTAGTACTTGATAAGTTAACAATAGCGAAAGTTGTAATGAAATATCTAAATAGATAATAAAATAAAGTTATTCGTATTAGCATTCAATTAATATTTTAAAACAGTATCGTCGCTCATTATCATTGCTTCGTTGCTTAATACTGCTAACGAAGGCTTCTGAAGTAATAATTATAGCAAATTATTTAATTGGCTTCTAACTTCGGATTTCTTAGTGAGACTAATATTATTGGGCTCTTTATTCATTTTGCCCTTAACTTTTTTTTATGAAAATTTAAAATTTGATGATCAACTATGATGTTAGAAAGTTAAATTATTCTAGCATTTGTTTGCATTGTCATCATCATCATAATCAACCTAACGCAGTCAACTGCTGGACATAGGCCTCTCCCATTGCACGCTGCTTCGATCTATTTTCGGCTTCTCGCATCCAGCTCCTGCCAGCCATCTTGCGCAAATCGTCACTTCACCTGGCCTGTGGGCGCCCTACGCTACGTTTACCGAGACGCGGTCTCCAATCAAGAACTCGTTTTCCCCAACGGTTGTCGGTTCTTCGGCTAATATGGCCAGCCCATTGCCACTTGAACCTGCTGATCCGGTAGGCTATGTCGATTACTCTGGTTTTCTGCCAGAGTAATCTACATAATTGTAATCATACAAATTTATATTTTTGACTTTTTACAATAATGTCCGCACTAGAATTTATTCTGTGTTGATTTCGCAAACATTCAAATAACGAACACAAAGAACAATAATTTATGGATTAGGCACAAAGTGTTCTTACGTGTGGTAATATAGCCCACATGGAACTGAGGCTTCCCTGTACTTCTAGCAAACCACTCATGCAAGCCAGAAATCTTAACAACAAGTTAAATAAAACCCAACCACACCTTGAATATAAATAATCACAATAACCGATCCTTTCTGCATTCAAGAAACAAAGAGACGAAAAGTTGTAACAAAAAACATGTATTTATAGAACGCGCACTTTAGTTTGCGGCGTTCGTCTCTTGGGCATTACAAACAATGCTTCCGATTATTTTTACAACAATTTTATTGGCTCTCGAACAGTTTTAGAACAGTTACAATAGCCTTAAATGAAAATAATTTAAGTGTTCGCTACTCAGTCTGGAGAATATTCAAAGCGCTTCCTTGGGAAATACGAAGCGTATCCGCAATTTTACAATATTTTAAATATATGCATTTAGTATCTTTTCGTAGCTTTACTTTTTAATTTTAAAAATATTTTCTCACTTCAATAGATAATAAAAATAAGTAATAATATGAAGTTATATAATAAAAGCAGTATTTCAAAATTTACATACCTTTACATCTTTCTAAGTTCGTCAATAAGGACCATTTCAAAATTATGGGAATAAAATATGTTGTTGAAAAAATGGGAACAATAGACTTGGAGGGCTTGGACTTCCCGGTACCAGCCAGTTTTTTTTTTTTTTTTTTTTTTTTTTTATTCGTAAGCCTACCATAATGACTCCACTTTGCCTGATGGTAAGCAATAAGTGGAGTCCAAGAGTGGTGGTCACCATCCTCATTGCATGTCTAGTCAATGCAGCATGGTGACCCACACTATGGCGGCCTGGTAAGATGCTTTTTCACGCCGCGCTTAAAAGACCCGGGATCAAATTGGGAAGGAAACACGTGCGCTGGTAGAGAATTCCAGGCTTTCACTGATCGGCACAGGAAAGAAGAGCCAAACCGTTTCGTTCGGGATCGCATATCTTCGACTCGCAAACGTGACTCCTCAGGCCAGCACGTGTAGTCCTGTAGAGGAAGGGAGAGAGAAGAGAGTTAACGTTAAAGGTATGCGACCCTGACTTGCTTGAGCTATTGCTTATATACTTCCCAATCCATCTGTTTTTCTTCACTTTCCTTCCCTTTTTATGCTTCCTTTCCTGCTAATTTCCAAAAAAAAAAAACATCTGATTCACAAAAGTGGCGGGATGACGGCAATAGGCTTGCCCTCTATTACGTAAATGGAACTCAATTAAAATCACGCCTCTGCCCACCCCTTCGAAGATATACGTGTGAGCGTAAGTATGTATATAAGTACAATGGGTGCTCCTGAACTTTTTTGATCTTCGGATTGATGAATACAGGTGTCGTAACTACGATTAATTATCTTTAGACATACATACAGCTCATATTCGGTGTCGAGTCATCACTTAACTAAATTACATATCTGTCAACATTGAAATTGTATTTTCACAACAATAGACAGAGGTTTAATCAAAATTTCAATCGCAATTGCATCGAGACAAACAAAACAGTCGAGTTTGTTAGAATGTGGGTGATTTATAATGATTGGCCGCTGTCGAAGCAGATATCGGACTCGTCTCAGCCATAAACGTCACAATCCATTATGGCCGAATGTCCACATGACTACATTCGCTTCGTGGACTGACACGCCTGGTTTATTGACGAAAAAATGCTGACCAGGACGGCAATAGTCGTAAGAGATACGCGTGAATTGATGTCCCGTTTTTTACCTCTATTTGTTACTTGTGGCTTGGGTAATGGTGTATGAGAAAATAAATTGTACTCGAAGCGATAGTGTGGAAATGATGGGGTCCATTGTTGTTTCATTTCAATATAAAACTGACTTGCTTTTATATTTAAATGAAACAACAACGGACCTCGAAATTGATTTTAAATTCGGAAGTTAATGGGTATATTTTTTTTTGAACAATAACAAATCAGTTAGGTCAGGGATTTTTTTTTTAATATATGAATACACTTCGATTGTGTATAATGTATACAGTATTTCTTTTATTGATTGTCACCTCTGCTCTTGTTCCTTCCCAGAGAACTCGTGTCTAAATTAATTGTGCATATTACCTTATGAATTTAATATAAATTCCGAGGTTCGCTGTTGCTTCTGCTAGATTCGCATAACTCGAAGTGGCTCTTACCGGCAAGTCAGACTCCCGTCTCGAACAACAACCATAATAAGCATTAAAAAAAACGTACTATTCTGCATATCTCTTTCATACCTTACCTGTGTCTTTCAGTATTTTCCTCGAATTATAACAGAGATCTTCACTCATCAAACAATCTACTCTTATTATGTCCAGGCCACTCTTCCGTCTGTGTCAATTCTTTTTTCATCATACAGGTTGTCCTTCTCTGGAACGATCTTTATCAGGGTATTATGATGACACTCAGCCGCTCATCTTTCAAGATAAAGGTCCGAGCTCATCTCTTTTTAAAACTGGTAGAGTCATAGAAGCATAAGAAATATGGGTATATCGATGTGATTATGTATTCTATAGTATGTGTATTTAAATATAATTATATGTATGCATATATTTATGTGTATGTGTCATTACATATTAATTTTTACATTTCAGGATATATTTTTTTCTTTTTACCGTTTTTAATAAATAAATAAATAAAATAAAAAATAAAAAAGCCTTTATTGTTGTTAACAATTTTTACACAGAGTAGTTTCGTGTGCCTAAAATTAATTTACTTATGACTACTACCTAATAAAACACATTTTGACTATTAACTAGAGTTTAACTAATTTACTAACATTTTTAATATCTATTGATTATCGGCAAACGGTAGTTCGGTTACAACTTGTCTTCCGACAAAGGCCTCTTCTAAAGCTATCCAGTCTTTTCTCATTTTTGCAGTGCGAGTCCATGTTGAACCCGCTATTTTCTTAACGTCATCCTCCCATCTCTTAGCCTGTCTTCCTCTATGTCTCTTTCCGTCTAAAGGGTACCATTTTGTGATAATTTTTGTCCATTTTTCTTGGTTTTCTCTCATCATATGCCCTGTCCACCTTCACTTCAGCTGTTTGTATGTTGTGTATGCATTCTTAAACTTGGTTTTACTTTTGATGTGTATTAATTTTTCTCGGTCTTTTCTTTTGACACTTATTGTATTTCTTTCTATGCTGTTTTGACAAACTTTAATTTTATTTGCTAGATGTTCTGTCAATGCCCAAGTTTGACACCCGTATAGTAAACATGGTAGAATGCACATATTATATACCTTCCTCTTTTCTTTCATAGGCATATCTTTGTTCTTCATCACTTCACTGAGTGACCAATATCTTTTCCAAGTATTGGTAACTCTTCTTTCAATCTCTTTTTCCATGCAGCCTTCAGTAGATATTCGCTGTCCTAAGTATACATATTCCTGTACGTACCCTATTTGTTCATTATTTACTTTTATCGTGTCTGTTTGTGATGAGTTTGTCATTATTTTTGTTTTATATAAATTCATCGATAGTCCAGCTTTGTCACTCACATCTGCTAGTTGTTGCAGCATCATTTCTAGTGAGTGATAGAATATTATTAAGTCGTTTGCAAAGCGTAGGTGGCTTAAGTTTTCACTGTTTATGTTTAGTCCCTCGTTTATCCAGTCTAGGTTCCTAAATATTCTTTCCAAAACGGCAGAAAATAATTTTGGTGAGATAGGGTCTCCTTGGTGTACACCTCTCATGATAGGAAATTCTTAGCCTATAGCTTCTAACTTGACTTGCGCAGTACTCTTGCTATATAAATTACGAAGTAATCGTATGTATTTTGTTTGTACATCCTGTATTTTTAGTGCATCCCAGATATATCCGTGTTCTAGTGTGTCGAATGCTTTATTGAAATCGACCCTAGGTAGTAGCTTTTGTTGTATTCTTTATATTTTTGTATTATTTGTCTAAGGGTGTGTATATGATCTATGGTTGAAAAATTGCGGTCCAAGCTTGGTCTTTGGGCTGATTCTCTTCAAGAATATTTGTAATCCTCAATAGTATAATTTTTGAAAATACCTTATAAATATGAGACATTAAGCTTATGGGCCTGTAATTTGCTATATCTCCTTTGTCACCTTTTTTGTGTAGTAATATAATTGTAGATTTAGTCCAATCATCTGGAATATTATTTTTACCGTTTTTAGTATCATTTAAATCCGAACATTACCTATACCATGTAGATACCATTAGCAACTACTTAACACATTTCTGCATCACCCAAAGGTATATTGGCAGAGATTGCCTATGGCATTAGGTCCACCCCTGTCTATCTCTTGTCATCAAACTGTGAAAATAAAATAATAATAAATATATCTTCAGTAAATCTTCAACATTTAAAAGATAATTAATAATTCGCATGTTGGCCGTATGACGCCAATATGTTGCCCCCTAGTACGTCAATGGGACTAATTATAATCGGAGCGTGATCGTTAATTACGCTTCTGACTACCCCTTCAGGGTTATAGGCGTGAGTGTATTTATGTATGTATTTAACACACGTAGTGACGTCTGCAAGTTACGTAAGATGATTAATTTACTTTAATGTATATTATTATTAATTAGTACCCGAACTATTTCAAAATTCTATATATAAACGCTTTCTAACGTATTGGCTTTCAATAATAGATGAGCGTTTGTTGCACGCGCGGCGGTGTGTGGCACGGCGGCGGCTCGCTGCTGCTCAGTGGACTCAGTGGTATCCATGACGTGGAGGTTTAATTAAAGCGTGTGACGCGAACGTGCTACGAGCACTATCTCAGCTGTTAAATGACGCGGAGTCGCTACCTAGCTACACTGAGTGGCGTGCAATAGGGACGGCCACGTCTAAAGATTATAAATATCGACATGTGTCTGTGTTTGAGAACTTGACTCGAGAACTATGGTTGAGAACCTATCATATGAAATTTGGAAATAAAGACATATTTTATTTAATTTTTTAATATTGTAATAATAAAGATTTATATTAATAATATTCATTTTAATTTATTTACTTTATTTTACCCGTTGAAATAAATGAATGAGGTGGACTTAAGCCGTCGGCATTCTCTGTCAACCTTTCGATGGCTGGTGTATCATTTGAATCAAAGAGTTGTCAATAGAAAAACACACATACACACACATCGCCCGAGCAACTGTGTCTTTTATACAAGACTCAGGTTCGCTCCTACGTGGAGTACTGCTCTCATCTCTGGGACGGGTATGCGCAGTATTCGCTTGACACTGTCGATCGGTTGCAGTGGCGCGCATTCCTCATTATCGACTGTCCTGAGGTCACCCAGTCTCTTGACCACCTCGTCTCGTCACCATGCTGCCTTGACTAGACATGCAATGAGGATGGTGACCACCACTCTTTAACTCCATTTATTGCTTTCCATCAGGCAAGTGGAGTCACTATGGTAGGCTAATATATAAATATATATCTATATATAATAACATTAATAAACTATTATTAATAGTTTTTATATACACATACAACATATAAATGTAATAAGATGATTCTACAAAAGCATTACAATTAATAGCATAATTAGTTATATTAAATATTAAGCAGAGAGTGATTTATAATCAGTAATATTAGAACATAAATATATGTATTAATAAGTTTGTTGGTTATTTAATTTACTAATAATAATATGTTTGCTCCATTAAAGGCTCACTATCTTAGCGAGTTAATGGCGTATGCCGTCGCCGGGACCTCCACTATTTTCTACGTTTTACTTTAACTATAGATTTTCCAGTACGTATACTATACTCGAAAGTAGGTTGACGTCCATTTTTATATAGTTTCAGATGTTATCTGTATAATGAAGTGTATAAAAGAGAGAGTGTATAACACAGTCTCATCTTTATATATTGTTATATTCATACCCACATAAGCACTTTGAGGATTGAGATGTGAATTACAATTGCCAAAGAATAATTGCTAAATAAAAGTAATTCTTGTTACGTTTGAATCCTACTACTACAATTTTCAATAGACATATATTTAGCCCCCCCCCCCCCTAGCCTTGAACAATTGTTGGTCTAAATATAATTGTACATCACCAGCCGTTTGCCATTAAATTTGTAGATTTATATATCTTTTTATAGTACATCATAGAGCTAAAGTAATACTGAAATGTTATGTGATATTAAAAACCCTAATGATGGAATTTATAATTGTAAATTGAATTAATTACACTTTGAAGGTTAGGGCATAGCAAAAAGTTAAGGCAATTAAATTTTTAGTTCAAGAAATATCGATATCTCTTTCCCAACTCTATTTAGCGTAAAGCCATCGCTCACCATAGCACAAAATGCAAGCGCAGAATTTAAACTGATGCATTGTTTATTCGAGCCTGTTGTTTGTTACACCACTTGTTACTACACTGCGAAGTCTCTTTTAAGTTACCTTTTAGAATGTAGGTCAAAGTTAAAATAAATTAAATTTAAAAATACAGAGGCTGCTTAATTTGCTGCATGAATCTTGAAAGATAAAATAAACTTAATTAATTAAATTACTTAAATTATCATTTTCTTACCCTTGTCCTAAATTTATTGGGGGATGGTGCAATGTCCACATTGAGAAAAAGTTTTATTTAGTTTCTTTTATTGCCGGTTGTCTGCCTCACATTAACCCTACCACTAACAGTGGTATAACACTGCTTAGGCACGAATGGGCCGGCTCGACTGGTGCGAAACCACAGCCTCACAGAAAACCGGTGAATAACGCTTAATGAAGTAATAATGAAGTAACGCTTGTGTTGCATTTCCCCAAATTGAGTGAGGTTTCCGGAGGCTCAACTCCCCCTCTCCCCTTTCCTCTCCGACCATGCTCTCCTCCTATTTCCTATCTCCTTATCCCTTCTCTTCTTTCCCCTCCCCGCATCCCCCCATCACTCATCACAGTGAAAGGCGGACAGGTGTCCATGGACGGCAGTTGTCACTTACCGTCTATTCTTCTGTCCCTTATATCTTTTAAAATAACTCTAAGATTGTATTTTATTAATAACTTATTTAAATTATTCATCAAAGTAAATAAAAAATATTTTTCCGTTAGTGTAATAATAACGTGTGTTAAAAAATAAAACATTTACTTCACATATACCAAAAGTGACTAAACGAATATACAGTGTTTTCAAACTTTAACACGAACACTCATTTTTTAATTTCAACGTGCCGCACACTTCAGTCCAAAAGTTATTCTGAGCGCCAGGTACAAACCGTTTACCCCGCTCTCATATTAATACATGAACTTCTAAACCTGTATACCAAATATTTACAGGTTACGCAATGTTACGTAATATCATACGGCTGAAAACAACCTAATTCTAACTCTCATATAAGGTCAGACATAAATCCTGTTTTTGTATTCAGAAGCACCAAAAGGGCACTAAAGGTACGTAACGCACTAAAGGTACCAATAATCTTGGTTCTGTAAACAGTCACATGTTCCGCACGTATGATCTCGGAAAATAAACACTGTGTATTGGTCCCTTGAGCAGAACACCGACTTTTGTACTATGTATAATATTAAAGAGGGTTGTAGGTGTTTGCTTTGTAATATCTATAGAACTGTCAATATGTCAAATTTATCAACATGTTATTTATAAGTAAAAATATGTATATTATTGTCTCTATAGAGAGGATAGCGATTCCTTCCTGATGGACGGAGGAGAACGTACATTATACCTCTTTGAGTTATAGTAATGGAATGCCATTAGTCGGGTACCATGTTTGTTTATCTTGATAACATAGATACACCTTAATATCTGTCAAACGGAATGACGTTCTTCAATTATGCTCACGGCCATAAGCCCGTAGACAATATAGCAACGTTTGCGACAAATTCACTTGCAATGCTTCCTACAAACAAATGAGAGATATGTAATTTAATCAAGAAGCTTCAGAATGATTGTTCAGGTGGTAACATAGAAATCGCGAACAGGAAATTCGAGAACTATGCTCATATTCCTACCATGGTTCTTATAGGCAATGAAAGCGTTTTCCAGAGGATACCAACCATATTAGTCTTAAATTTTATGATAGACGCATTAAAGTCGGTTGTCTGTTTTTTCAAAGTCGATTATATTACATATTGAGACCATGTCGTCGAAAAAGAGGTTTTATATTGTTTAAATACTTGATCAATATTTATTTATTTATTTCTTATACACTATTTTTACAAGATTTTTAAACCTAAACTAATGCAATACATATAATTCACATTAATAAATAAGTTACCCCGCGCTAACTTATTTATTAATGTGAATTATATCAACTGCACCTGACAGTTAGGTAAGTATTAGAATATTATAGAATATGCAATGATTTAAGTATTGTGATCGATACACTAAGACGTAACTCCGTTCACAATTACTTTATTTTTGTGGTGAATATCATCTGAGTAACGACATAACGTAAGGCGGTAAACGCAATAGTATCTTGGCATTTTACTTCTTTGGTTTTATCTAATCTGCTATAAACCAGTGAGATATTAAGACGCAACTTATGGTGATAATGGTACTAAAAATTGATTCTTTATATATTTTCTGAATACTTCATACTTAAGTAAGAAAAAACAACCAATGTATTACTAGAAATGCAAACAAGGTGATAACTAACTTGAATGAGTTTACTTGCTATTTTTGATTGAAATAATTGTTCTAATAAGATATTGGAGATACATCATATCGTAACGCTTTCATATTTAGCAGTAAAAACACTTCTCAGACCAGAACGTTCTTTTCTAAAATGAAAACCCATTTTTAATGGTCAGAGATAACAAGAGTAACAAACATTTTTAATGACCATAAAAAGATCTTCACCTAAATGGCAGATGACGTCGTAAAACCTATCTAAGTGAGGTATCACTTAGACGAGTATTTCGAAGACATGTATGTATGTATGTAGTTTGTATACATGAACTATTTCTTAAGGGAGCGTTATTGCTATTTATGAGGAACAAGTCACCCCCTCCCCCCCCTACAGAGTACAGAAACAAGAAAGTGATCATGAATTTGAAGTGATGTTACATCAAGGTGATTCGCTTAGGGCTTCCGATTCATCTCAAAAAATAAACAGGCTCGTGTGCCATGTGAACAGGAGATACATATTTGTTCATGTTTAAAGTTTAGAGCATTTAATAAAATTTCTAACACATTTGTACCATTTGCAGAGACTAAACGCCACGTTGCACCATTTTTAATTAAATTGGAGTGTTAAGGGTGTTTATCATAAGTTTTCAAATATAACACTTATCACTAGAGAGTGATGTGCCATCGCAATGTCATAAATAAAAAAAATCAGCTTGTGAGTTTTATTTCTGTTTTATAAGAAACGTAAATAACAGTAGACTGACGTTTATGTATAACTATTAATGTGTTGTGTTTTGAATTGTCATGATGACCTTAGATGTCATTCAATTGTAAAAATTACTGACGTTACGCAAAGGGATATTTAGAAACATATATGGGCCAATATCGACTAATAATTTACACCAGTAATCTGCTACTGTCTATCACTCAAGTAAGATATAAGAAAACCGAGAACCTGATTAGAAAGTCCATAATTTTCGAGTTTCAGGAGCAGTTTCATGACTCACGCTTGACACGACACATTGACAGACATTGTTTTTTATTTTTTGGTTATTTTCTCCAGTTTTCTTACACACAAGACATATGTTAACTTCAAAAATTCAAAAGAAAGATCTCATTGTCAAGTCAACCCTTACAGCTAAATTTATTTATAAAAAAAATGCTTCAAAAGATCGTTGCTTGTTAACAGAACAATCGTTTATTTAACTGTTTTTGTGTAAAGTACATATCAAAATTTAATGAATACATATATATTAGTACATGTCTAGAATAAATTTAATTTATGGTTACTATGAACTAAGAGTATTAAATAAATATTATGCTTGGTACCTAAGTAGTCATCATGGCTTCATGAGACGTTCGCCGCCTCATTTTGCACGGTCATGTTAAGCTAAGAGGCGACGGAGAGGATACGGGAGAGGACAATCAAAGAGGATACGATATCCGGCCTCAATGCGCGCTGGCCTGAGAGTAACGGATAGGGCTGCCCTCACCCTAGCATAAGCAGGCCTGAGACTGTGGTACGACAGCAAGGCCCCCCGTATTCCATACTGTTGGCGCCTCTTGCAAAAGAGGCGGCCAAGGTCTGCGGGGTTCCTGGAAGCATCCCTCTTAGGGTCTACCCAGGTCCCTTGTAATAGACCCATCTTTGACGGAACACCGTGTGGCTATAGTCGGTTCGCGTCTGACATACCACTTCCCCGTCACCTCCGGTGAGGTGATAACCCGTGGGGATCTCCACACGAAAAAAAATGCCTTCATGAGTCGTAGCCTTAGACCAATAGTGGTTTATTGGTCTAAGGTCGTAGCATAATTCCCCTGGACTTAACTACCAAGGAGTCGTCACCAATATATTTAGTCAATTACAATAAACATTAACTTTGATAATCCCACCAAAGTCTTAATCATCCATCTCTAGTTGCGGTCGGCTCGTGTTTATACAGTCGCCTACAAAACCCTCGTAGTAAATCGGGCAGGCTTTAAAGTACCGTTATAATTTACGAGGTGTGACATCTCGGTAGTGGAATTTATTCATGGAGGTAATAAAATCTGTCGTTGTCCAAGAGCGAGTCCAGGTTATTATCTTTTAAAATTCGGTTTTGGACTTGGTCTGGTTTTATTTGGTGAATTTGTTTCACGTTTACATTATTAGGTTATACAGTTTTGAGTAGGATAAATAAAATTGTTTTTAAATTTGTTATAAATATTGTGAATTTGGAGTCTGTTATATTGAAACATCACAAGTACAAAATGTGGGAAGATATAACATAATTTAGAGTTAATGTAGATTTTTACATCAAAAACATATTTTTTGTATGAGGAAGTTAATTTCAAAATACCACGTCAGGATTGGATCAGTTAAACTCTTCAGAACCAAAAAAAATAAAATTGATGAAAGAATCGCTTATCGTACATACATACCGTCGAACATAGTATCTCGTCCAATTTTGAAGTCAGTTTAGAAGTTAAATATGTTTCAGAGATAAATTAAGATTTAGTAGGAAGTGTACACATATCACTCTCAAAATATATACATATGTAAATCTCAAAATAATAAAAATTAAATATCTTAATAATATATAGGGATAATATAATAATCCTGGACTACAGTGTAGTGTGTAGTATACTTTAACAGTGGTAGAGCCATGCTTAGGCACGAATGGGCCGTCTCGACCGGTGCGATACCACGGCCTCACAGAAAACTGGTTGTGAAGTAACGCTTGCGTTGCATTTCCCCGAAATGAGTGAGGTTTCCAGAGGCCTCCCCTCTCCCCTTTCCTCTCCCCCCATCTCCTTTCTCTTCATCCCCTCTCTCTTCTTTCCGCTCCCTGCATCCCCCGTCCCTCGTCACCCTCAAAGGCGGGCAGCGCACTTGGGACTCTTGAGATGCGGGTGTCCATGGACGGCGGTTGTCACTTACCATCAGGTGACCCGTGTGTTCGTCTGTCCCCCTATAGTATAAAAAAAAAAAAAAAAAAACTTGAGTTCATACTTTTTATTAATTTGAACGAACTTGAAGAAGAAATCAAACCTGGCTTTGATTTCTTTGCAAAGTGTGATATATAATACTTGTAAATATAAATAAACCTATCAAATAATGAATATGTACATCACAAACGCTTCACGACTACTTTGTGTTGTAAAAAAAAAAAAATACTATATTATCAACCACGCATGTATGGGGTACCAAAAATTATAATTTGATATTTTGCTAATAATTTCTACATCAAGAAGGAAATAATTTTATAATTTTAATATTTATTAAATGCCAAAAATAAATGAAAAATATGTCAGACGGTCTGTGTTGAGACGAAATTAACAGTCATCGGATACATAATGGAGATATTCAGAGTACCTTTAATGACTTACTTGTTATTCTATCTTATGAGAGAAATTTAACGCTTCTCTAACGCTAATGAGTGATTTTCAATGTATTTGTATTATTGTGAATTTAGTTAGAACTATCATGATGATGAACATGCAGCCAAATCTTCTAACTAATAATATACATACATATATATTTGGCGTTGAACCTTTACTATTGGTAAAATAATATTTAAGAATACAATAACGCAGACTGCAGATTGAGATTGAAAATATAAATATTATATTTTCAAGGACAGAATGTGTCCTTTGTTATGGTAAAGTCTATAATAAATAAAATGAAGGAAACGAGGAAGTACAACATTAAGTAACTGAATTATCATCCTCCAGGGGTAGGCTCTTGGTCCAAACTTATTTAGGGTCGGTGAAATGTATACATTACAAGTGGGCTTCGGCTTCGACTTGCTATGCTGCCTGCCTGACGCCAGAACCATAGAAAAACGGTTAGAGAGAGGAACTCTGGGTAAGGGAAACCGCAAGTCTCGGTTAAGAAAACGTGGCTGAGACGACGACGATGCAACACTTCGCTAACAAATCATTTCTCCACTGGAGTTCAGGATAATACCCGTCCTCACAGTGTAGCTGTCATGCTACTGCCGCATGACAGCTACACTGTGAGGACTTAAACGGAGTGACTGTGCCTGTTATGGACTAGCCATATCGTAGTCCGGACTTGAATCTTATTGAGCACTTGTGGGATGACCTTAAGAGAAGACTCCTGGTTAGAGATCTTGCACCAGCATCGAGAGCTGAACTTTAAACAACGGGAAATGAGTACAAGTTAAAAGAATTTGTACTCATGCATTTGTTACAAATACTACTTAAGTATCCTCTATTTTCCCTGGAAGAAGATCAGTGTAAAACTTATCGTTTCTTAAAGGTTCACTCAGAACAAAGTTAAACTAAAATTCACTTTTAAGTTACTCACTTTAAACTTCAACATCATGTAAACTAAGGCTAAAATTAATAAATGTATTATCTGTTCAGATTATATTAATTAGCGCTGGTTTTTATTAGATCCTATGTAAGATTAAGTTTGGATGTTGTTCTCGAGCCTTGCTTTCGTAACTGTTAGAATAATTGAGTAGGTAGTACATAATTATGACGAGCGAATAGTAAAGTGCTGTAGCCCGTGATTTCGGGATTTGCAATATGCGAGGAAAACCTATATGCGATTCCAAAGGGTCTGTTTTGTGCCTATCATCTTGATCAGGACGAGAATCGAATATCTTTCCAAACTTAACGTTTGCTCATTACTTTTTTTTTTTAAGTTATTAGTCATCATTATTGTACCACAAAGATAGATGTAAATAAAACAATTACTGCTTGTTTATTGTAAGTTCGTAAATGTAAGAAAATTTTGTCGATGAAATCGATATCGATTGAGGGTGTATGAAAGAATTTAAGAATGAGTAAATAGCGCGAACTGCTTGTCAGATTTTTCAGAATTATATTTATCTTTGGTCACTCCAAAGACCTACATAGATAACCTTATGTCCAGTCCACCGAGCACGTCGATGACATAAATCTCTTGTTGCAGTTACACAATATGCACGTCGAGGCGCGGTACGTGGCGGCGCTGGCGGCTCGCTCCTCGCTCACGTGACGTCACACGCCCAACATGGCGCCGCACGTTGCGCTATTCCTCATACTCTGTCTCGTCCACTGTGACACCAAGACGGTGCTGCAAGACAAACTTGGTGAGTGCTAGATAGTAAGCTACATGTATTATAAAAATCTGATACCCTGCTTTGCTGTTAAAAAAGAGGTGTTTCTTGCTTCGTCTTTTTTGGGTATTCTTTCTTTCTATGTAACGTTTCTATGTAACGATTGTGCACCAATAATTTTTCTAATGGTTTCATTTCTTGTATTATCCATCTCTAAAATTAGTAAGGAATTAAAAATACATATAAATGCTATTTATAATTGTTCAGGTGCATTGATTGAAGTCGTTTATACTTTAAGAAGTAATTATTATGCATCCTAAATCCTGGCAATGGTCCAGTAAACCTTTTCTACAAACATTTTGGTCGAAGATTAGTACTATAGCTGGAAAAAATTACTGTCAGTTAGTAAATAAATTGCTCAAATACAAGTTTACAAAATTACACTCTTCTACAAATTCTATACAAATTCAAAAACTTACCGCAGAACTAGTTTATTTTAATAGAGTACGCAAGAATAATCTCTTCACATAAATTCCCGCTTAACATTCATAGAAGTTGTGAGGCTAAAATGTAGCTGCGCGTTGCGTTTTACGTAATGCACCCGGACGAGAGTCGGCCCGAGGCCGGACGGGACGTAGCAACCGAGTCACTCTCAAATATCATTAGGAGGACAAAACTAATACTGACCAGTTGCTCTGTATATGTAACGATATATTTTGTTCCGCAGGGAAAGAGTGCCCTAAGACTGTCTCTGTCTGTCACATGAATGGTTTGTGTAATTTAAAATGTGAAAATATACATTGTTCTTCTAGATTATTACCTTTGTTTTTAACTCTTACTTAAAAAAATCAATATCAGGTAACCGTGCTTAGAGAGAAAGAGAGAAATATGTTTTGTTATTAGGAATATGGTACATTAAGTGATAACATCAACGGATATAACTATATATTTGCTTTAAACTACTTATGGCGCAATGGTTTAGTTAGTAGTTGGGTTATCGGTTAGATCTCTACACGGTACAACATAGTGTGTAATCCCCAAATTGCTGTTCTGAGTCTGGGTGTTCCTTATGTCCATTATTTGAATGTTTGTAAAGTCTCCCGAAACACAGGAATTAATCCTCGTCCGGGAGCTGTTTTTATTTAAATTTATGAATGTTGCTTACTTATGCGTACATAGCTTAACTTTTATATAAGAGACGTCATGTTGTAAGATAACATATACAAAGCTATTTACATATATTTATAATACTTAAAATGCTATAAGACCCATGTTTTGGAGAAGTGTTTAAAACGAACGCAAACGAAATCTATACTAAATAATCTTTACTTGACAGAAGAACAATTAAGAAAAAAATTACAAATTAAGTATTTTCGATAAGATGGGAAACGATATCAGTGTTCCAGATTCCATTTAAGATCTTAGTATATAAGACATCGAGTTATTAATTAACCTAACAGAACAATCAAATGTGTTGGTTAGTTGCTTTTCAACCCTTTATGTATAAGTGGGCGGGCGCTCGCGCATATGTGTGAGTGTGTGTCTGTGTGTGTGTATGTGTGTGTGTGATATGTAGTTACTATGAAATGTAGTTGGTCGAGTTTCTTGCCCATTCTTTTCCATACGAAACTACATTTTGGAAGGGGCGACTAAAATCAGTTTTCCGTCAAGCTAAATGTTGACTTTCAAAAGCGCCTTTTTGGGCCTATCTAAAATAAATGCTTTGACTGAGTTAGTACAGGATATTCTTAGCATTTAATCAAATTCTCCCAATCTTCACACGAGAGTGAAGCTATTATCGCAGTGAAAAAGATGAACTAGTGTCAGACTACTTGTACTTTAGCTAAATATGTATAGGAGATCCAGTCAGAATATCCTATCTGGTATAGATGTGGGTCAAAAAATAGTGACTATGTTGTCGTAATATTGTATTAAGTACGAAAGAGTGCCATATACATAACAAAAAGAGACATCGATTTTAAGATTCTTAGAAAAATAAATAGGTTTGAAAAACTTGGTCTCAAACACAAAGTAACGTAATAAGTTCGTAAAGCTAAATTTAAAATAAAGTACAAGCTTGGAACTAGCTATTTACAGTAGTCGGTAAGGAAGTCTTGGCAAACATGTGTTTCTCGGCTTAGTTCCTGCCACGAACCACAATCTCTGTTTCATCGGCTTACGTGATGATTTTAGAGTTAGGAAGTTTAAGGTTGCACAAATCGTAAATGTATGATTGTCAGAGGTTAGGCCCAAGGAAGTACGGTATTCCACAGGGTAGAGCCCTGTGGAATACTCTACTCTAAAACAGTTTTCTCTAATAGTGAGGCCATCTGTTTTGAATATCTGATCCGTGGGGTAACTACTTAATATATATATTTAGTGGAAGACACCCAATTCCAATGAGTTTTAGTTTCTTGTATCCTATAGTTATGAATGTAATTATGTATTAAAAATTCTTGCTTGCAACCTTGTGTGTAACTCGATTAGTATCATACACACTGACGCTTTCATCCCCACTCATTTATGACAGCCCTTTATTTATGGCGGTGATAATTTGAAGCCCATCTGAGAGGTGGTTTTACTGTGATTTCTCTTTTTAGTTCGTAACACAGTATTTAGAATCGTAACTTTTGAACTTTACATTCTCATGGTACATTTACTAAAAGTTTCGCTGAATATAAAAATATTAAAATTTCTCAACCACAACAGTTTCAATTAACCGGATTTTAGGAGCCTCGATGCTGGAAATAGCTTCTTGGCTTGATCCCCAAACGGACAAAAAATTGTCTAATCCAAAAATAGTTATCGGAGTCCGAGTGTTCTTTGTGCCCCAACATTGGCAATTATTTATATTAAGACAATAGACACTCTGTAATAGAAATAATATACTTACTCTCGCAATAATGGTTACTCATAAAATCAAGTACTGACTAAAAGCTCTAAAATCATGATTAATCTTATAAAGATGTGACACAAACTACTTAAATATTTCGAACACGTTGGGCAATAAATGCTTTTCCGCGTCTGTCTTGTCGTTGACATTACTTTGATGACAAAGAACGAGGTATTGATAGCTCACGTTTAAATAATACTTACTAAATCACATCCTAACCCCAAACTCTATTTACATGTCGAGAATATTGACCTGATTCCGTAAATGACCAAAAAATTGTGAGGCATAGAGACCCTATCTTCATATATTTTCGCAAACACCAAAAAAGTTGGTCAGGATATATTTTTAGTGGGTAGGCTAGTTGTGGTTCTCGGCACGTAACTCGCTCTTATGGGGATGACGCGTGATCATGGAGCATATCATGTGGAGATGCAATTTGCTGGCTTTTTTGTATTTTCCCAGATACTTGGGCTAAGCGCCGCCTTTGCGATTCCCCCGCGAATTGACGAATAGTTGTTTAGATTCGGGACATGTCGGGGTCACCGTTCGGTCTTGTTGACCCGTGATAGATTATTCGCGTCCATTAAGATTTTACGCATTAGAATTACGCTCGCAAACTCCTACGCTTTTTGTGGATGCAATTCTTTAGAAAAAGTTTAATGGTATTACAAGGTCTTTGAGTGTTTAATTAGGCTGTTTTGGATGGATTTTGATTCTACCAAATTCAAGTCCTTTGAATTTAATATATATGTTATTTGCGGGCTTTCTAATAGAGATAGTGTTTTAAATATTAGTGCTTATTACGGTATAGCTATGAATTAGGTATGTGAAACCCAGCCCGTAGATAAAACCTTAACTGTGTGACGTGACAGCCTGCCACAGATATGGAAAATAATCTTCTTAAATATTTCCAAAAAAAATAAAAATTAAAACGAAACGAAAATTAAACCATTTCCGAAGTTAAATAAAATACCATGACTCTAATTTATAATTCTAATTAAATTAAACATAATTAATTAAAAACGACAACTAAAAAAGTATTTAGTCATTAAATGCTACTATAGCGTAGCAGAACACTAATTGACAGCAACTTAAGTAAATAATATTTCGTGTTTTTCTTCTTATGATCAAATTTTATTAAAACCTTGATATTGTGAATTGTAATGATGAATATTCATTTTTCTGTTTGTTAATTACTTAAATATAAAATAATGATGATTTGATGAATTATTGTAATATTGTAATGTGAAAATCGATTTACTTATAATGTTGACATATTTTAATATTGTAATCGTAAGCAATATAACTTCAAATACATTTTAACTTCTATACTTTCATAAGAAAAAGTTGCTGGTATTCTAAACAGCAAGAACGTTCTCAAAACTATTTACTCTTAAGTGAAATAAACATACAGTAAAGAGAATGCCTAGTCATGTTACCTTATATGTTAACATCCAGCCACTTCTGAACTAGTCCAACGTTTGCGACAATGTACAGAGCAACAAATCTGGTCTGATAAATTAATTGTTGAAATGACACCTCGAGAGCAATTCCGGGGGTATTATGGCTCCTTGAGGGGCTTTCAACTTGAGTACGTACGGCAAATTTCGCCCTACCATAAAGAACACAGAGTAAGAGAAAAAAATTAAAAACTTGAAATACGATTTCAGAATTGTTACCTTTTATTGCATAGAAATGCGTTTGCGGCAATAATCTGATCGTTTTACGCGCAACGCTATGTTCTAAAATTTGCAATTGTATTCTGTACCACCGCTCATTTTGCAATAAAAAGTGAATTTATTACTTTACAAGCGTCGAGGTATTAACGTCTGATATTATTACGGCTCTAGGTTATTTCACGTTGAATAAATCAACGAATTTTTAAGTCAGACGACGTAAAATATTGACGGAGTTTGTTTTTTCATCGCGTTCGGTCCGTACCTTTGGGATTAGCACAGTTGTAAAAGTTAGTGCCAACCTTCAGCTACTAAATTATGTAGTTTTGCGGTATTATTATGTAAGTTTTAAGTTTTATTGAGTCTAGAGACGGAAGGCTATAAAACGAAGTCGATACAAAGCCAAGAAATTCAGATTAAGAAGTTAGAAAAAGAGGAAAGGACAAAAAAGCACTTCAACAGCGCACTTCTTTCAAAAATATATTATGATATATTATGTTGGCAACTAAAAAACCCGCCACTTTTTTTGATCAGTTTCTAAAACGTTATAGAACTATCTCGAATTTCTTGGAGTACTATATAAATAAATCAAGAGTTGTATGTGAGATGAGTGGACAACTGGATCTCGAATAGAAAAGCTACAGTAAATTATGGATATTTGTCGTAGAGAACTTGGCTGTTTTTACTTATATGTTTTTTCAGTGGTAGAGCCATGCTTAGGCACGAATGGGCCGGCTCGACCGGTGCGATACCACGGCCTCACAGAAAACCGGTTGTGAAGTAACGCTTGCGTTGCATTTCCCCGAATTTAGTGAGGTTTCCGGAGGCCCAATTCCCCTGCCCCTTTTTCTCTCCCCTTATCTCCTTTCTCATTTTTTCCATCTCCTCATCCCTCTCTTCTTTCCGCTCCCTGCGTCCCCTATCCCTCATCACCCTCAAAGGCGGGCGGCGCACTTGCGACTCTTGAGTTGCAAGGGTCCATGGACGGCGGTGTCACTTACCATCAGGTGACCCGTCTGTTCGTCTGTCCCCCGATAGTATAAAAAAAAAAAAAAAAAAAAAAAAAAAAAAAATATGTGCAACGATGGGCAAAGGCGTGCTCTTTTACGATACCACCAAACATTGGCTCAGAAGATTTAAGGATGGAAATGATGACCTATCTGAAACTTATCCAGTACGAGCTCCTACAATAGATGTCGATGAGTTAAAAAGACTCATTGAAATGGATCCCAGGTTCACTTTACGTTGTCTGTGCAGCTTCAGTGTGCTCTTATACTGCAGTAGAAAAACAACTCCACGCTTTAGAAAAAACCTGGAAATGTTCAGTTTGGTTGCAACATGAGTTGACGCCGTTTCAACTTCAGAAGAGAGCTAACGTGTCCATGGAACTACTTACTTATCATCGTACCAATGAGTGGCTGAGGGATGTAATTAAGGGACATGAAAAGTGCGTTATGTACAAAAAAAATTCGCGTAAGCGCCAATGGCTTGAACCCGTGGAAGCAGGAGTACCAACGCCAAAATCTGACACGAGTTAAAATGTTCTTTTAAATGTGAGTGTGGGGAATAAACGGAATTATTACAATCACGGCCAATATTTATTGTGACCAACTTTATAAAGAAGCAGCGAGATTACCGAAAAATCAAAATAAAGTATAGTTGTTGGACGATAATGCTCGACATGTGGTCGAGCATTATCGTGCAAAAGCGACTCGTGAAAAAATACTTTCGCTTGGCTGGGCTGTTCTTCCTCAACCACCGTACTCTCCAGACATTATGCTCTCCGATTTTCATCTATTTCGTTCTCTAGCCCACTACTTACACATAAAAAAAAATAAAATGAAGACCAGCTTAAAAGTGACTCTACCACCTTTTTTGATCAAAAGCCTAAAAACTTCCACGAGAAAGGCATTATGTCTCTGTCAATGCGTTGGCGACAGGTGATAGAAAACGACGGCGCTTTTATAGTTGAGAAATAATTTGATTTTGTATACTTAAAAAAAATTAAAAAAATGTGTACAAAGATGTCGGGTTTATTACTTGCCAACCTAATATATATATGTATAAACATAATTGTATATACATAGCATATGTTCTGATAAAATAATTGCTATTTTCATCCATAAAAGTCGTAATAACAAAATAAAAATATATTAATCAGTATTATAACAATTTATAGTTAGTATTAACCATAAATCGGTTAGTGCCCTGCTATGATATGTAAATAAGGTAATTTTCTTAGAAAAAAGGTTTGCATTTACTAGGCCGCTAGGAAGTTAAAGCGTTGAATAGGGCAGTGCATCGTTTGAAAGGCCGTTTTTGAAAAACTACTTTAAACTTTAATTCTCGACTGGCACGTCTCCTTTATTTGTTTGTTACATAACACAATGTAACATAGTTACTTATATACACAATAGTATAAGAGATTTACAAATTTTGATTTATGGCTTAATCGAAAAAACAGTATCTTGATGTTATGAAATCTGTGATTACAATAAATAAAGCTATATAATCTAATAAATATATCAAATAATTTTGATCTCGGATCGTATTAGAGGAAACAGGTCCTGGATATATGTATATTCAATTAACTGGATAAAGCAAAGCTAACACTGCTAGTTATGAACAAGCGCTTGAATGAGGTACTTAACAAGAGTAATTAATTATCCAGTCTGTTTTACAAGCCCACTTACTGCACAATCAATCAACTGGTAACATTACTTCATTTGTATCTGAAATACAAAAGACTTTTTAAGTGGTCTGTGTACATTTGTATATAGATAATTTATTTACTTTCAATGAAATGAGAATTAATAAGTTTTGTAACTTTTTGGAACGTTGACATGTTCCTAACATCTGCTACACTCTTAGAACAATAGTGGTTGGGATGTAACAACTTATGTATAATTCGAGACTAGTTACTAAAGCAGTTCGGTCGGTAAGAGGGCTAGGACTTCCTGGCGTCATCCATTTCTACTTACAACTTACAAGATATGCGCCCCTGACCTTGTTGAGCTATTACTGACACGATTAAATCGAAAAGGAGGTTCTATGTTCGATTGCATGTATCTTTTTCTTCTTTTAATATTTATTTTAAGCTATTTCTGAACGAAGTGTCCGATTTTAATTTTTTGTATTCAAAAGAGTATACTCCGGTGGTCCCATTCTCACCAAATCAGGATTTGATCATCTTGTACCAGGGAAATTACAAAGATGTTTTTAAATTGCACGATTTAACGATTTAAAATATTATGTAAAGGAATTCAATAGACGCATGGAAGGCGATTATCCATTTCTTATTAAATTCAATTCTGAAGTGCCTTGTTGACGCCAATAGACTTTTCAGCTATTACGCAAGTGGTGTCTAAATGATATTCTGCAAAATGTGGGGGCTCAAAACGCCTCTGCATGCCCCTTCGCGGAGTTAGGCACGAATGGGCTGGCGCGACCGGTGCAATACCACGGCCTCACAGAAAATCGGTTGTAAAGTAACTCTTGCGTTGCATTTCCCCGAAATCAGTGAGGTTTCCAGTGGCCCAACTCCCCTTCTCCTCTTTCCTCTCCCCTCATCCCACCTCTCCCTTTTCCCACATCCTCACCCCCCTCTCTTCTTTCCCCTCTCCATATCCCCCTAACCCTTATCACCCTCAAAGGCGGGCAGCGCACTTACGACTCTTGAATTGCAGGTGTCCATGGACGGCGGTTGTCACTTACCATCAGCTGACCCGTACACAAACCAAACTAAACTAAAAGAGAACTTACAACTTACTTATAATAAAGACTAAATAATCAATATTATATAAGTAATTAATAGTTCAGGTTGATACAACCTGAACTATTAATTACTTCCTGAAGAATTCGGCGAAAGCGTAACATAAATCATTAAATGTATCCATCGAGCTGCATTAGACATTCTAGTCAAACGACAGATCGAAGGCTTGGAGCCGTAAAAAGGAGTTTAATTTTACTGAGAAGCATCGGATAGTCTATTTCATGATTTAAAATTTTATAAAAACATATTAGGTCAAATACTGTCCTACGATTCTCGAGTGAGTCTATTTTAAAGTGTTATAGTTGTTGCTGGTAAGAAAGTGTGAAAGTGAAGTATGTACATATGTATATATAGTATATTAATATATCATTAATACAACAATCGCAGTACACACCTGCCTCCATATACCAACTGTGGCTGTGTGGTAACCTGTACCCTAAATATGTACACAAGTGGTTATGAGAATGGTAAAATTGCAAGTAGCTATCTACCTATTTGAGTGTCGATTAATTATCTTAAATCTTTTTGTTTACTGCTCTTACTGTCTTACAAGTAAAATATATTATTTCTGTTGTATATAAGGTTTCCAATGCGCTACTATATATTAAAAAGTTTAATACTTTTCTGATATTTTATTTATATAATACTTCTTGCTATTGTAAGTACTACTTTTTGATAGTTATTATTCTTAAGATACATGGCATGTGTATAGAAACAAGGGTTTTCGTGTGGAGCGTAGCTAATACTCATCTTTATCTTGGTGTCAAAATAGTATATAAAATTTATGTAGGTTAGTAGGTATGTGTTATTGTAGTTATGTAATGTCAAATCAAATCCAAGTAAAATGTGACACAATTATTGTTGTAACAGGAGGATGATAAAATAGAAAATAAGTTTTGGGACTGTTTGGAATTTGCTATTTCATTAGTTATTGAAAAGTATTGTCATATTAGTTCAATTGCTTTTGACCTCTTCAATTAATTATTGATTATATTTGGTATATTTGGTCCAACGTACCTATTATATAGAATATTTTCATAGAAAATTATTTTTTTGATATTTTAATAGCTTCATCGTGTTTTGTCCCTTGCGTTGTTCAATACGTGGATGCGAGGAATTTATTTTATTATGTGTCTATAATTGTGAGACTAAGATTTTTTATTGCTTGTTAGGTAGACTATATTTTGCATGCATTTTGATGTTATTGACTAGGATCAGGTACCAGTAAAAGCTTAGCATTAATTAGTTACGCATATTATTTAGAAAAAAGAAAAATGCTGTCTATAAATGAGTAAATGCTCTCCTTGACAGTGATATTTTCCCTTTACTTGAATCATGCAATTAATTTATCTTGCCTAAACAAACTGTTATTAAGTTAAAGCTTTATATTGTAAAACAATCATAAGGTCATTTTGCCCACGTATCCTTAACAGAAGGTAAAAAATAATTAAGAATAATGAATATTTATAACACTTGTAATGTTTCCGTTTTATTGTAGGTAGTCACGCACGCCGCGCGCCCTTTATCGTGTGCAAAATATCGCTAAACTTACGTGTACTGCCAACTTCTACAGCTCTATGATTTATAGTCTTTGCTCATTGCTTTATGAAGTGTGGCAGCGTACTTCATATAACATTATACACTGAACGAGATCTAATAACTTGTCATCCTGTTGATTCCTTCTGAGTGCCAACAAATTATATGTACTCGTATGAATATATCTTTTTATATTGGGTGGTATGTTTATATGTATAATATTTATATATTTATAAGTGTGCCGTGCGATTCTCGATATAGTAGAAGAAGAGCCAACCCTTAGGCTAGGCAACCTAACTAAAAGGCGACTAAGGGATCGGACTGTTATCTATCAGACAGTATGTTTACAGCCATACAAAACCCGGTTGACGGCAATAGGGTTTTCTCCTATTACGTTAGTGGGGCCAAATACTAATTGGTGAAATTTGGGTGTTTAATACACCTCTGCCCACCCATTAGGGGATACATACGTTTGTATTTACAAACATTGTATTAACAGTGTATTGTATTTTCAAAATATCTTAGTATTGATATGTATTGTAGATTTTAGTCTCGATAGCGCTGTGTTTTGTGTCTCAGAATATTGCTAAATGACTGTTGTTTTTGCAAATTTTACAAATGCAAATAAATTATTATCCGTCGACAATTTTATTCGTCCTGCAATTTTTATTATTATAATATTTTGTCAAATAATTTAGTGCTTATTATAGCATAGTTAAAGGTAAAAAAGTATCAACAAAATCAGAGACGTTTCAAGAGTCGTAAAAAAATGAAACGAAGAAGCGTATTTATAGATATACCTAAGTTATTAAACAGCTGCACGTGAACTTACGTAACAAAACACTAAATTCAAAGAATATAATAATTGTAAAACTTTGTACGAGATAAAAACTAGAGCATAAAAGTTTTGAAACTTCGCGGGTAGTTTTTGTACACACTGACTAAGTACTACAATACTACAGTATAACGTTTTGTAGTATTCGTTCCAGTTTTAAAACTATGTAGGAGCGACGTTACGAAACGGGTGATGAATATGTTTTTACTTTTATTTTGTTGTCAAATATTCTCTTTTATTAAAACAAAATTACATTCAAATATAATTATATTTTAGAATTTGATACGGATATTCGCTTGCTCCCAATGCCTTTACAGCCTGTTCTGTTTTATGGTATAGAAGGAAAACGAGCAGACTGGTCACCTGCTTGTAAGCGCATGGACCCATGGACACCCATGGCAACTCACGAGTCACAAGTGCGTAATGCATCATCATGCGCTTTATCTTATATCTTGAAAATATTTTAGGTTATTTAAC
The DNA here is from genome assembly GCA_947561695.1 of Tyria jacobaeae. Taxonomy (NCBI): domain Eukaryota; kingdom Metazoa; phylum Arthropoda; class Insecta; order Lepidoptera; family Erebidae; genus Tyria; species Tyria jacobaeae. The sequence goes on from OX387213.1 coordinate 23,111,665, forward strand.
TATGGAGTAGAGAACGTTACTGCTTTTTGGAGTAGCATTTTAAGTTAGGTGTTATCAGAATTTTATGAGGAGTATACGAGGGTGGATTGATAAGTTCTAGGCCTAGATGAGAAAACAAAAATAAGTGCATATAAAAATAATTTTTATTATTCCACGTATTCTCCTAGCGACCTCTCCTCTTGTAGCTCGAAAGCTTAAAGCTTACACACCAGTCTTAAAAATAGATACTTTAAGTTTGTTAAATAAAATATTCAATTATTTTCAGCGGCAATTACCTCTTTATTTAAAGGTATATTTTCTTAAATAAATAAATACAATTTCTACCCACTCTGTTTTTTTTTTTGGTTTCTGAACAGAAGAAAGTAAGAAGGTGTCAAATCTGGAGAATGAGGCGGGTGGGGCAATACTGAAAACCACAATCACGAATTTGAGCCATGGATTGATACTGATGAAACAACACTTTCTTTCTGAGCAGACCTGACTGCCGACTGACGTTTTTCCTTAATTTCCATTGAAAGAGTATGCTGCAGTTGCAGTTATCGTTTCAGCTTTCACCAAGTAACCCACAATGATGACCCCCAGCATCCAAGAAAACCTAATTATACTTAGTATCGTAAAGTGCAGTACGGTTCCATACTGTAGATGTTACTAGTAAAATTCATTATGTAGATTTGATTAGATCTACTCCGCTTTTGTTAAGAAATTTGTGACTACACATAAAAAGGATAGTATATCAATGAAATATGTGGTTACGTATAACGTATACGTACATTTACGTAGTTAACTAGATTATCTTTATCAAAGAAGAAAATGCATTTCAAATTTAAGTAGATATATGAAATCTATTAGGTTGGCAAGTAATAAACCAGCCATCTTTGTACACAAATTTATTTAATTTTTTAAGTATACAAAATTAAATTATTCCTCAACTACGAGTATATAAACACCGTCGTTTTCTATCACCTGTCGCCAACGCGCTGGCAGAGACATAATGCCTTCCTCGTAGAAGTTTTTAGGCTTTTGATCAATAAAGGTGGTAAGGTCACTTTATAAGTTGTTCTTCATTTTTAATTTTTTATCTACTAAATAGTGGGCTAGAGAACGAAATAGATGATAATCTGAGGATAATCATGTCTGGAGAGTACGGTGTGTGAGGAAGGACAGCCCAGCCAAGCGAAAGTAATTTTTCACGAGTCGCTTTTGCTACACGTGGTCGAGCATTATCGTGCAAAAAGTATACTTTATTTTGATTTTTCGGTAATCTCGCTGCTACTTTATCCAGTTGGTCACAATAAATATTGGCCGTGATTGTAGTTTTAAATGGCAATAGCTCCCAGTATATAATTCCATTTATTTCCCACCACACACTTAAAATAATTTTTTTACTCGTGTCAGATTTTGGCGTCGGTACTCCTGCTTCTCCAGGTCCAAGCCACTGGCGCTTACTCGAAAAATTTATGTACATAACCCACTTTTCATCCCCCGTAATTACATCCCTTAGTCACTCATTGGTACGATGATAACTAAGTAATTCCATGTACACGTTAGCTCTCTTTTGAAGTTGAAATGGCGTCAACTCATGTGGCAACCAAACTGAATATTTCCAGGCCTTTTCTAAAGCGTGGAATTGTTTTTCTACAACAGTTTTTTTAATTTATCTACATCTATTGTAGGAGGTCGTCCTGGATGAGGTTCATCAGACACGTCAAAATTTCCATCCTTAAATCTTCTGAACCAATGTTGAAGGCATGCTCTCTTATGATACCTTGGTGGTATCGTAAGAGAGCATGCCTTCGCTAATCGTTGCACATATATTGCGCACTCTACGAGAAATATCCATAATTTACTGTAGTTTTACTATTCGAGATGCAGTTGTTAACTGATCTGATAGACAACTCTTGCTTTATTTATATACTACTCCAAAAAATTCGAGATAGTTCTATAACGTTTTGGAAACTGATCGAAAAAAGTGGCGGGTTTATTAGTTGCCAACCTAATAGATAAAAAGAGAGCTCGTTGGGCATACATTCCAAATCTTAAAAAAAAGAAATGACAACCTTTAACTTATTGCCCTCTCCGGTTGCCTTGGCAGTAGAACTGTGGCAACTTGTTTGCAAACTTTCATGATGATCGAAACAAACAAACACACTTTTGCATATATATTATTAGTTAACATTAGGATATTTTTTGCATTGCTTGTTGTTTTCGATGGTACTGTTGACAGTACTGGTTCAACAAAAAAAATGATGTTCCAAAGTATTAAACTAAGTATAGATAATAATAATAATTAATACGATGTTTTCAAACATCATTTGCTGTGCGGTTCACGGTAGAGGAGAAAAGAGCCACCACCTCGCTTCTAGGTGTTGTCGTAAAAGGTGACTAAGGGATCGGACTGTTATGTATGTATGTATGTATGTATGTATGTATGTATGTATGTATGTATGTATGTATGTATGTATGCATGTATGTATGTATGTATTAAAAACAAACAACGCGTTTTGACGTATTTTAAATTATCTACATATAGAATTTGATATATTCGTGATCGACGTCACTAGCACTTTGTTCTATCTTAAAAAGGCGAGTTTTTCTATAAACCGTAGTCACGACACGTATACAGGGCGCGCTAATTTTGTCTGCGGTTTTCTTTGGGGTGGATGTTCATTCAGCGTTGGCGTTTCCTGATTTAAGCGGGGATACCGCTGTGACCTCCTTATATTTCCTGTGTTTTGTTAACTCCTATATATTACTAAGTGTTACTTCTCAATCTACATTTTCAGAAGTAACACGACCAAAGAAGTTTTGACACAAGCGTTTTAGTAGTCCTTATATAGTAGATATGATTATAATCTTATTATTATTATATATATGCAAATTAGAACGTTGGTACAGAACAACTGAATGGATCTGGATTAATATGGCGCATATATATTATAGACTAAAAAATGCGGAAAACATTACGGTTTGAAATTTTCACACAGACGACGCCGCTGGCTAAACCTAGTTTATTCTTAGAAGTTGAGTTAAAAACAATCCCATATACGATATATCAAATTCTTTATACAAAATATCTTTATACAAAATTCTTATATTTATACAATATAATTATAATTATCCTTATACAAAATTCTTACAATGAAAATTTTCGCCTTAAATGAAGGAAAGAAAGAAAATACATTTATTATACTACTTTCAAAAACAAGTATTTGCTTTCTTTATACACATAAATATATATCACACAAATCCACCGACACTGGCAGCAAAAATCTACTTACACATCGATTCGGTGACAAGTCGCTATCTCTCCCGTTATTGGCCACGACATTCGACGTCAGTATTGTCAGTTCAGGGGTCGAATGACCCCAGTGATGGAGCTCCACGATATCTGCTGAAACGCAAGAACAGTCGATATGCAGTAAAATTGAATTGATAGTCGTCTCGATTCCGAGCCGTTTAAAATACGTACTTATATAGAGTTGAAGTGAAACCGAGCGGAAACATTGAGTTCATATTTTACTGGCATTTTGAGAGATGAGGTTTACTGTCACACGGTTTACAGACAGTTAACCTCATCTCTGATAGATTTTGATTGTTTGTTATTTAAATAAATACAATGAAAATCTATCTACACTTTGATTAGTCGCTAGTTACTTTAAGTAGTAAGTAAATCATTTTTTTTTATTTTTTTATTGCGCCGTGTTATTTTAAAAGCGACTAAGAACGGGAATGTTATCTATCAGACAGTAAATGTGCAGGTTGCGGTACGGCAATAGGGGTGCCCCGCATTCCATATGTAATCATTGTTGATAAATATGAGTGTATATGTGAATTCACTCTACATATTGTATGTTATTAGAAGTAGGCTGATATAAATTAGCTCTTTAATTAATGGATCTTTAATAAATGGATGTATATAGATACACTTATATATATATATATATATATATATATATATATATATATATACTTATTATAATTTTATTTTTATTTAAATTTGCTAACTTCTTAAAATACGTGCCGAATTTTTCTTTTCACGTTCGTAGATTATTTATTGAGGAATATAAGAGCTGTTAAACTTCATGACACTATGGTTAGGAGCCAAGCAGTGACTATAAATGTTGGTGCAATATAGAGCAACGGTAACGAAAGAATCAATCTCACTTTTTTTTTATCTTACATTGGAACGTGTTGCATACATTTTCAGGCACTATAGCTTTTCATATTTTTTGCGAGGCAATATAAAAGCAAAGATGTAAGAAATAATATTTAAAGGAACGCATTAAATTACTTAAACTGCCTTAAACGAGAGTATTTAATTTATATTTTAAGATTATTAAAACTTTTATGACTCTTCTCCGCAATGAATATAAACAATAGTTTACGTTCACTGTAATGAGTTTTACAATCTTTATCCGACTACGTTAGAAAGAGGTTTATGTTTTTGAATGTATGTATGATATTTCTATGCTCTGGAGCTGCTTGATGAATCGCGGAATGTAATTGATAGTTTGAGTGGCCTTAACAGAGGATAGGTTATAAACGTGAACAATTACGAGATCACGGCAGCGAACAATAAAACAGAGAAAAAGTTAAAACAAAACTTGGTTGTCTTTATATCATCTTTGGTGGTGGGTTCGCTAGGATTGATGTTTATGTTTATGCAAGTTCTAGTCTAGTAATGATCATTGTTAAGATGACACGTTTTGCTGAAAATGTTGATTTAATTGTTTCATTTTAATCCTTTTACCAAGATTAAAAGTTTTGAAGTATATCCAGAAATTAATAGTCAAAATTTACTTTAGTTTTTTAACTAAATGATTAATTGTGATTTATATAACAGCCCAAGCTTTCAATTAAATGTCAGTCTCTTGGATGATTACGTCATAGCATGTGATAGATGTTTTAGTCACGTGATCATGGTCACTTTAAATAAATTATTATAACATTATTATAGACATTTAAATTATAGAAACATGGTTTTAGACTTCTATAGACCACAATTAATAATTTAGTCAATAGTTGTGACAAGAGTCAACATCCCTATTATGACAAGAATTAAACAGAAAATATAAATCATACTACATTTTCAACAACCAATATTTCGACTCTAAATAACTAGGTACAGTTTTTCTCTCTAAATTTCGTGTATATTCAAAGATACAAGATCATATTGAAACTAACAACGCTGCCGCCGTATCACATGTCTGCTAATAATATATCGATTCCAAACTTACCATATAAATTGTATTCCACACGAAGTACTTACTCTAATCTCTAAATAAACACGAACTTAATATTAATTACTTAGACAAAATTACAGTTGGCAAAGTACTTTAAACTTTACAATTGTTGATTACGAGGTGCGGAGTCGATTACATGGGCCTAGATTGCCCTGTAATGCTTCACGGTACCCTGATATTACACAGCAAGTTGCACTGATTGTAATCTACTAATTTGTTTGCCTTTTTGGGTGTTATCTGTTCTACGATGAGTTTGCCTGGCCTTTTATTTTTAGACTTTAAAGTGAGCAAGCTATGAATAAGAATGTATATTGCCACAAACTTCTGGCAGTCGTGCTGGCATTTGGTGTTTTTATGTAGTGGTTTTATTTTGGATGCAGGTATTTACCTAGTTGAATATTTATTGAACAAGGTCTTGTCAGTAGAATAGATGTAATAGCGTGAATAAAGGCAATTTTGACATATAATTTAATCATGTTTAATGTAAGAGGCCAGGAATTGAAGACTTCAACTGTTGTTTAAGGATTGTGTACTAGATTAGATATTAACGCTAAAACAATGAGAAGAAAACGATAAGAAAACACGTTATTCGCCTAGACAACAAACGACAAACTTACCTTAAATGTATATCTCACGAATTATGCATGTAAAGGCGAAGGTGTCTAGACAATGTTGAAAAATAAAATAAAAGGTGTTACCTTGAAAACAACTTAAGTCTCTTTCATCGAATTCAATACAAGCCCCTTTGATCCCCTGATACAAGTAATGGAGCCTTAACTCGCTCAAAAGAAAATAAATGTACATTAACCTCAGCTGACGGCGGTCATAGTCGACCTTTCTAGCAACAAACTGACGCAACAGAACTTTGTTTCGCCATAAATCGAGTAAAACGCAACTTCCTGATAAGGGGTGTTTGTTGCAAATCATCTGCCTGCGCTGTCAGTATCAATCTTAATTACAGGGTGTTTCGTTCGAAAATGGACGCGATATTTGACAATCTACCTGATGGAACAGTGATTATGAGATTACAATGTTTGAAGACAGATCGGATATTAGTTGTTTTGTTTGAACTCTGACTGCTGAAATTTTAAGCGCTGAACGTATTTAGTTAAAGGGTAGTATTTAAACGTTAAATTAATCAAATTTAATTTTAAATTGAAAATGTCAAATTTAATGAATAATTGTGTTACAAAAACACTAAATGAACCACTGACTGCGAGTGACTAGAAATCTCTAAAAGAGTAACGTGCAATCATTCATTTGAGCTGTATATAAGAATAAAACAAAATGAGAAAAAATAACTGTTTAGATCTTAAAAAAACTTGACGGAGGTCTATTCCTCTAATTTATATATTCTGCGAACTGGAAATATATGAGCCGCTCACTCAGTATTTTTGTCGTCTAATCTCGTATTTAGTTCAATCAATTCAAACTTTATATGCTAGTTCAGCAACTCATTTTACTCTTTTCTTGTGATTCATTTATTATTGCCAGTTAAATAAATTTTTCGCAAACATATAATTTCTCCGTTCAGTATTAAAGTATACCATTAAGAGTTGTCTATTTTTTAGTATTATAGCATATATTCGTATCGTGAAATAAGAAGTTCACAAATCATGTATTTTAAAGCAATATGTATGTCAACGGAGGCTTTGTAATGTGAATGAAGCCTCTTGAAATCACGAAATGGTAAGCACAGGTATTGAGGTTACCATTAGCTAGCTCCACTATACCTAGTACATGGTATTTATGTACAGCAGGCTAATGGAAGGAAAGAGTATTGGAATATGAACGCCAAAAGCAATATACCATTTTGTGACATACACAGGACCAAATAAACGTACCCAAAACTTAGCATTATATTGACTGTGCATTTATTTTTTTACTGTTTTCATTACTTTATCTACGGCAGAGCAGAATAGGGCCACCCCATTTCATACCAGTGGTGTCGTAAAAGGCGATTAAGAGGTCGGACTTTTATCTGTCAGACAGTTTGTATACAGCCATACTACGTTAGTAACTCTAATTGGCAAGATGTGGGTTTTTAATACACCTCTGTTTAAACCTTAAGGGTTACAGGCGGAGCGTATGTATGTATGTAAGAGTTATGATTTTATTAATTCACATTTTTTTATATTATTTTCATTGTTATTTGTAAAAATGATCGCTAAGGAATTCTAGAAAACTATAACGACATTAGAAAGAAAAGAAAAATAAAAGTGATTCAGGGACATTTTCACGCTGATTACAAACACTGAAAATTGTAACAAGAGATAAAAGAGCTCAAAGTTGTCACGGTCAATGCATATTGCGAGGAGGCAGGACTGTCTAACTAACACTCACAGAATACACACAAATACATTTCAATGATATATATTTTGAATTTATATTATAAACAGGAATTTTGACTCACCTTAACAAAATTATAGTACTTAACCTTCATCTTGCGTAATCAGTAATGCAGTCAGTGATTATAAAAATCCTTTGAAATAAGCAATAGGATATACTAAGCCACTTTATCGGCTGGTATTAAATAGTAACCTATCTTTCAACGCGACGACGTAGCTTTGAGACTAGGAAATAATAATACAAAAACTGTATTTATCTTACTTTATACTTAGTATGGAGTTTATTACTGATTGCACACTTATCGGTTCAATGTTGTTAACTGTACACATCGTTTTCCCAAAGAATCAGCAAATGATATCATAATGTTATCAATAAGTACATCGTCTTCTTATATTTTAATAATTGAGCTTTAATAAAATAATCATTAAGCATATACATATAACTGCAATTTAAAATCTTAACTTACAAAATTTAATTAGAGTATGTAGGTTATACACCTACATTTAGAAAGAACTATTTACTGAAAATGTTTCATATTTTAAATGACTCATATACGTACATACATACATACATACATACACTTCCCGAAGGGGTTGGCAGAGGTGTAGTTAATGTAATTCACGTAATAAGGTTTAAGACTATTTCCGATATCTGGGCACTGAGTATGTTGACAGGAAAGTCAAGGTAGAAAGGAAGGAAAAAGCGATATCATCTGTACAGATGGGTTGGGAAGTATTAGCAATAACTCAGACAAGTCAGGGTCGCATGCCTATAACTCGAACTGACATTGTAAGGCTGAATTTTATTATTAGTCCGTCAGTAATAATACGCATTTTGATTGGTGTGATCGATGGATCGAACTAAATTGATTAACTTACTTATTCCCGTTCTACCTGCATTCCACGGTTGCATGTCAGACAGTGCCTGTGTGTGTTAAGTTCGCTTATTATGCTAATCATTTACAGTTTTAAGTTGGTGCACAATAGAGAGATTTATTATTAATAGTTAAATTAAGTAGATGTGCATCTCGTTTAGTAGTTTTATTAGGAGACTGAACATCTTATAAAGGATTAGAAAAACAAAATAACATACTAAGCCATGTAAGAAGTATATTTATATATATGTAGCTAATTAGTGTAAAAGTAAGTTACGGACTGAACACCTCCAGAATCGACATATTCCATTAAAACAAGCTAGTCCAGTTACTATACTGTACTGAGTACTAAATTCTACAAATTTGATAGTAACTTGTGTTGTATAATTGCAGGCAATGCATTTGTAACCCAAAAAATAAACAGTAAATAAACTTATATAGAATAAGTTATTACCAGCAGAAATTACATTTACCGGATGTTGGGATGCAACCTCTCCGTTTTTTGAACAAGATTGGCCATTACTGCTTCGTTGAGCAAATTGGGCAGCTCTACGGACTGTCGTCCGCGCGACGCTGGGCAATGCGACGGCGGAACCGCGAGGAATCCCTGCTCCTGACCTCGCCCGCCTAACGAAATTGCATTTTGATTGTGTTCAACCGCCTTACACGTGGTTGGACGCAATTATTTGACATTATTACTTTTTATTACAACAGAAACGGCATTTCGTTCGAATTCACGCTCCGATTGTAATTTGAATTTCGTCTCGGTTCTCTCATTTTGCAGAGTGGAATGTCAGTCAGATTTCTGCACTGCAGAGATGTTTAGACGATCTCGAAATGTTATGTTTCATTGTTAGCAGGAATTCCGCGTGTTTGCCTTATTTTATGGATTTTGAATGAAAATAATGTGTTAGTTTATGAGATTTAGGTTCTTGTTGCCTAAAGATATCGACAAGTAACTCTAGGATTGATTAAATTCTTTAGTCTTAAAATAATATTTTGTCCATCTTTGCTTAGAATCGAGTCCGAGAAAATAATATCTAAAACTACTTAACGATAGTCACTAACAGTAGGTTCTTTTTAAAATTCCAATAGTTTTATAATAGAATTAACAAAATAAATTCGTTTATAATGTATATAGATACATAACTTTCAATCAAATCACTTTATCATTGCAAAGATCTCATATACTTTTCTTCTTTTCTTCTTATATACTTAAGCATAGAAGTAGACTTAGATAGAATAAAGTGTCTTTCTAAAGACCTTATTAAACACTAAAGCTTCGTCGTTGGCAACAGAAGCTACTTCAAGTGAAGCTTGAACAAGTCCAATTTGAAAACTGCAATTGTACAATTTGCATTTTTTGTTAATTCTTTGTTCGTTTTTAATTTAAATTCTTTGTTCGTTCTTATAATGAAACAATAACAGCGGGAAATTTCCTCAGTCTAACAATTATGGGATAAATAGGTGCGAGCGTTCAATAAAGGCTTATTAAAAATTGAGTCTTGTGAATATAACACGCAATGCGAATGAAGGCGGTGAAGCCTTTGCATTTTAATAAGGATTAAAAAAGATCGCTTTCCGATAGCCAATTAGAATATAAGAACATTACTTGGGTAATTACCTATGTTCAGACCTCTTACAAATAGTGACTATCTTACCAACTGAACATGAAGTTCCTGCAAAACTAAGATCGTTTAAGGTTGACGTGGATTTGACTTAATTTTATAAATAGCGATCTATGGAGATTTTTGTAACTTTTACAGTAGTGACTCTGTAATTTGAATTTAGCCACTTAAATAATAAATCAGAGAAGTCTCGTAACTTAATAAATTAGGGAAATCTCCTTTAAAGAGAATACGTGATTTACAAGATACGAGATTATAAAGTTAATGGTTCTGTAATTTCTTCGAAGGCCGTTTTTACATTTGGAAATTATTTAATTATTTATACAGCGTCATACAAGGATTTAGCGTGGGTGAACCAGTATCATGACCTTCCGACGGCTATATACTTAATGAGGTTTACTTTTCTTTTTAAAAAGAACCTTCTTAGGGCTATTTTTTTTTTTTTGATTAAGTAATATCACGCACAGAGACAGTAAAAAGAGAATAAGGGAAGACGTAATTGTTTCCTTACCCCTACTGTTTATTTCTTCAGTTGGTTGTTATTTTTAAAGTTGTTGTTAAGTGCATACTTGCTTGTTCTTTTACAGATAAACAAAACACAAAAATAATCGAAACCCATTACAGGTGACCAAACTCGTTGAGCGATCGATCAACCCTTCGAGGAATAAGGAATGATATTTATCGAGAGAATGATCGTGTGAATCCACCTAATTATTGTCCTTTATATAAAATAAAAAATAATAAAATATAATTTAAAGAATGTATTATCTCGCCTTAATTTACTTTTAATCATTGAGAGTTGCTTCAGACGGTTGCTCTCGTTTGCAAAAAGGAAATCATCCTTTTTAATAAAACCTCAAAAAAAAAAAGAATATCTATTTCTAATAAATTTGATATCAAAGAACAAAGCCCAAATTTTCGCTCAGTTTCTTCGCATCTCGTAATTCATGCTCGTCGATCACTCATTGATTTTCAATCTCGCAAAGTTTTTCACTTGAGTTACTTAAATGGACGAAGACTCGTAAGATAAACTGGCTGAAAGGCAAACGGTCTCTGCTGCCCGCTATTTACCGCTTACGGACGTTTCAGTTAGGGCACCTCTGTGTTTGACAATTTCTTAAATAGGTTTGTAGGGTACAGTACCATATTTATAATGTGTTGCTATAAAAAAAATAATAATAAGGTCCTGTGTGCCGCTGTTTAAAATGCAAAGCAAAAGTATAGGTACTTATGATAAAAATAAATTTATTAATTTCTATGTAAACATACTTATTGGTGTACATGTACACGTACGTATTTGTGTACATTAGATACTACAAGCTATGCTTATCATAGGTCTCGACCACTTATAACATTTTCCACAACATTCTTAATATTAATTTAGTACATGTTAGTAACAGTAATAAGCCAAATCTTTGAAAATATTCCCTCAGGAATAGTACTTTATTTTTGGAGTTAAGGTACGCCTATGCCTTTTTGCATAACATCTAGTAATGTGTACGTAAATCAACATGTTTGGATGAATTTTTAAAAGATAAGCTTTGTAAACAAACACAAATTTACATGTATACATACTATTTACCGAAATCGAATTAGTATTCTATAAAAGATCCACTAATGCAGCCTTCTACATATTTCAATTTCTGTGGAAAACAAATTTCGACTTAAATCTAGTAAAAATGTCATCTTGTATTCACAGAGACACTATCGGCTTGAAAATGTTCACGACTGTCTCGATAAGACTTTTCGTTTATTTTTGGCAAAGTAAAACATAAATTATGTACGTTACAATTTGGACACCAACTCTTTTGTAGGCTGCGGAAGAGGCGAAAGGACGCGACCCACCGATAAATTATTTACCTGAAAACCTAACACCATAAAATGTTCGGAACAAAAGCGTTACATTTTAGCAACAGTGCAAATGTCCAGGTCTAAATAATAAATCGTATTTGGCCACCGAATAAAAGATTTGTTATATATAATTCCATACCTTCAGATTCATGAAGGTATGGAATTAAATATGGCATAAAAATTTCGGCCAGTGTTATTACGTTAGAAGACAATGGATGCGCGCCTGAGCGTAAGCACTTCCTGGGTGATAGAAGGCGAGCCTCATCCGCAACTCGAACGAATTCTTGTCAGTCTCGCGGCCGACAGCAAAATTCCTACTTGACGTTTTATTTTCAATGTGTACTTTTATTTTTGGAATTGAATCTAATACTTCGTACGCTGCACTTTTCTGTGTTACGTGAACTGCTGTTATTTTGTCTGCAGTTAAATTTTATAATGTTAGGATGTTTTGTGATTTTTCAATTATATGTACATTGAAATATTTTCTCAGTTTCTCAAAAGTTACTTATTAGTATTCTTAATCTAGCAAAAAAAAATCACTTCCTCTTCAGTGAAGGAAACACCTCAAATTTCTTGAGTATATAACGGCCATGAAAATCTAAGTTCCTGAACCTACCTGATGTCTCCTTTCATTGTTATCGAATTTCGCTGTAATTACATGAACAACACTATAAATTCCCCTAGGAGTTTCTATTACATTAGTTACACCAATTACACACACGCATTTACCTACCAATTCGTAAACCCGATCGATTCCTTCTGGAATGGGTTCCCATTCAGGAAAGGCTTTCTCCAATTTATAGCTATATTTTGTTATAGGGGTCGTATGAACCAAATACGTATACAACTTAAGGACAAAGATGAAATTGTAGGGTTGGCATTCGCAGTCCATACTGTAAATGTATGAAAAACTTATATACGATTATTATGAAGAGCACTTTAAAGCTGAGGAGTATTTTATGTGAAGCTGTGTTCCTAAAAATTTAAATACTATTATTTTATAATTTTCAGTTAGCAAAAATAATACATATATATTTTGTTTTATATATCTATATTGAACCATGTTTCTTTGCAACACAATATGCAGTGTCGTGTAAACACATATAGAAAGCGGACTCGTAAGGGGAAAAACGGGTAATATTTATTATTTTATAACAGTGGTAGAGCCATGCTTAGGCACGAATGGGCCGGCTCGACCGGTGTGATACCACGGCCTCACAGAAAACCGGTTGTGAAGTAACGCTTGCGTTGCATTTCCCCGAATTGAGTGAGGTTTCCGGAGGCCCAATTCCCCCTCTCCCCTTTTCTCTCCCCTCATCCCCTTTTTCCTTTTTTCCATCTCCTCATCCCTCCTCTCTTCTTTCCGCTCCCTGCATCCCCCATCCATCATCACCCTCAAAGGCGGGCAGCGCACTTGAGTTGCAAGTGTCCATGGACGGCGGTGTCACTTACCATCAGGTGACCCGTCTGTTCGTCTGTCCCCCAATAGTATAAAAAAAAAAAAAAAAAAAAATTTTGAGTATTATGCACTAACGGCCGCGTCTGTTTTGGGAATTTTATTTGTCGGTTTATTTTGTACAGGTTGTATTGGACAGTATCTCAGGAAATTGTATTCGAATATTAGAGGATATGGTATATACGTATGTATTCGTATGTATGTATGTTATATATTTCCTGACAAACCTACAAGAAAACGACTCCTGAGTTGCAAGTGTCCATTAAAGACGATAGTCACTTACCATCAGGTGACTCATCTGCTTGCATGCCCTCTACACAAACAGTCAAAATTACCTGAAGTAGTGGAGAACGATCTTTAAACTTCTGGAAACGATGTTAGATGCCATAAGAAGACTAAACGTGACTGACACTGGGAAAACATTCCAATGATTGTTCGAATATATACAGATCTAAGATCATCAGTGTAATGATTTCAAAGCCATCTGTCAGATTTGCTTTTCACATTGTCTTCGATAAGAACCACGCGGGAAATGTGTTTTAAATAAAACATTGAATATGTTTAGTAAATCGTCGTTGTCACTCATGAACCTACTCGGTTTGGAGTTTGTCTCATCAGTTGTGATAAGGGGCGCTCCCCGTTGACCAGGAAATGTCACAATATGCCACCGTTCAACGTGACTGTATATTTATCATCAACCCTAAACAAATTTGTTCTGGAAAATTGTTTTGGTTTTCAACTGGTGATAAAAATACGGTCCATGAGTTTTGTTGTAATATATTAGATTTGACAAATGGCGTCGGTTAGAGTCCATGTGTAACGAAATTTATTTTTTGTTAACTTTTTAACAGGATATATATTTTTTATTAGTAAAAGCCAGGTAATGGATGCTAATAATGGACCTTATTGTTGCATAAGAGAGTCTCAAAAAACAATCTACCTCTCTTAAGCAACTTCTTAGTTTTTTAGTGACGTCTTTTAATTGTATTATATATCATGCATTTTTCTCATAGGGGTAGGCAGAGACCACTTGCTTCCATTTGCTACGATTGCGACATACTTTTTTTGCTTCTTCAACTTTCATTCGGTTCGGCATACACGCTCGTCGGTTAAAGGTACTTTTGACCTGGCCATTGCTTAATTGTCTTGAAATTGGTTCAAGAACGTTCACCTAGGTCTTCGTCTTCCGACAACTCCCATTTACTTCTGCCATATAAATACCTTTTATCAATCTTATTTTATTCATCTTTTCGATACGACCGAACCAGTACTGCATATTTTTTTCTGTTTTAGTCACTTTTTTTTTTTTTTTTTTATACTATAGGGGGACAGACGAACAGACGGGTCACCTGATGGTAAGTGACAACCGCCGTCCATGGACACCCGCACCTCAAGAGTCGCAAGTGCACTGCCCGCCTTTGAGGGTGATGAGGGATGGGGGATGCAGGGAGCGGAAAGAAGAAAGGGGGGATGAGGAGAAAGAAGATGAGGGGAGAGGAAAGGGGAGAGGGGGAGTTGGGCCTCCGGAAACCTCACTCATTTCGGGGAAATGCAACGCAAGCGTTACTTCACAACCGGTTTTCTGTGAGGCCGTGGTATCGCACCGGTCGAGCCGGCCGGCCCATTCGTGCCTAAGCATGGCTCTACCACTGTTGGATCCATCCATGGTTGGACTACATCCTCTTTCACACCACACTGCTCCCTTATCGCACTATTTCTCACTTCTGAACTTGTGTATATTAAACATCCAAAATTATAAATCATCTATAATTTCTTAGGTTACCCCTTTCCCATATCTACACCCCGACGTTTGAATCATGTATATAGAGTTTGAAGATGCAAGAGAAGAAATTGTTTTTCCGGCATGTTACAATAGTGATGGGAATCATAAAACAACACAAAATATCGATGTTTTTAAAGTGCGCACATTACCACATTACTTTAGACCGAGGTACCAGAGATCTGGTTTGCGCAAATTGAAGGGCAGTTCGCGATACCTGGCATTACAAACGGCACTACGAAATTTCATTATGTGAGCGGACAGTTGAATAACCACGAATCGCGATAAATGAAGGACCTTATAATTAGCCCGCCCGTATACACATCACGCTACATACATAAAGAATCGCGTACTTAATTTCGTATTTGTTCTACAGCACAACAGGAACTATTTCTAGGCTGTAAGTTAATTATTTTTAATATTGACTAAAACTATTTTGAATGTGAATTTCACTATTATAACTTTGAAAGTTGTGTTACTCAATTCGACAGAACGGGCATACGGATCTTTTTGAAATTTGGCAGAGAGATAGGTTATAGGATTCTATGTAACTTTCGTACAAATTTCCGTTAGAACTGATTCGCGGGTCAGAGCTAGTTTAATGTACCTGTAAGTGCTAATCATAACATTTACTACATTAATGAACACAGTACTAGATATGGCACACTATAACTACTTACGTTTCTGTGTTAGTGTTTTTATAGTTTACTGGGAGGCCGATCAACGTAACGTAACAAGTGTTCCCTACTTTCTTTCGCGTAATAAATTAATGGTCGTCATGTTCCGCCACTCACGTGTCCAATTTCCTACGCGTTGCCTCACGTCTCTTATTGTTGTGAATTTATTCTTTGCACTTTATTTCATGACATTTATCGTTAGATGTTATTATGGAGATAAAAAGTTTAATTTATTTGTAACATAAGCTATTAAAAGATTCTCACTCGATCCTCATTGTATAATTGGGAATCTTTATATGAAGTCTACTCGTATATCAGTATCGTTCTAAGGGAGATTTAGAAATTACATTGCACGTAAATTTGTTTGTCGACTGATAACAGAATACAGGCCGGGCATTAGTTTCGTTACCTGGTACATTAATGAACTTATAGTATATTATAATAAGAAAATCTTTGTACTACTAAACACTTTGGATTACTTTTAGCATCATTTCCCAAAAAAAAAGCCACATTTACAGCTGTGGTAATATTTCGTCTCGAATGGAGCAATCTTAATACCAGTAGGAAAACTACACGGTGTCTTGTAAAACTACACGGTGTCTTGTAAAATCATATTCGCAAATTACTGTTAAAAGGTGTTCGTCCATCGCTCCCAGTATTTCAATCCGAGTTAAAGATTACGGGATGACAATTGTGTTCCGATGTCAATTTACACCACGCCATGCATTATGTTGACATGGTGCAGCTGGAGACGGATGAATGTATCTTTTTCGGTACTGTCATTTTATTCTCGGTGACCGGACGTCACGTGGCGTTGGCGGTGTATAATCAACAAGCGGCCTTGAGGTTGTCAGTAATTAATATTTTAGGCAATTTTTCTACTTATTTACGTAAAGCTAAATAAAATGCTTCAGGAAAATATTGTAAGACATGTTAATGCGTGAATAAATGATAACAACAGGGTAAGCCTTACTAAAAAATGTGTAACTCTCTACCAAGAATATCTATTGTACCCTTAAATATCGTGGTAAAGCAATGCCCCGTGCGTAGCCACGTGTGAGTAACGCTAGCCCGGTGCGAGCCACAGCCTCACAGAAAAACGAAATTAGAGAGGTTTCCGTAAGCCAAATGCCCGCTCTCCTCTTATCCATATTCTCATCCCCCTCAACTCTTTCCCCTCCGCATTCCCTATCACCACCGCACTTTTACGACTCTTTGAGTTGCAGGTGTCCAAGGACTGCGGTTGTCACTTATTATCAAGTGACCCGTCTGTTTGTCTGTCCCCCTATATTAAAAAAAAATTACATGATTACAAACAAACAGGGAACAAATATAAGGTTGTTTTGCCTTTGAGCAAAAGTGTGATCTCATTGAATATAATGGCCCCTAAATACGCTATAACAATGCGCGCGATATCCTTCTGATGTGAATCACGTCGTATCTATAAATTGGTGACTGTAGTGAACCAGCTGTGTCGGTAAAATGTTGGTATTTGTGTTTTAATATATGCGCGGTCACGCCACCTTTATTGTGCTTTAAGCATCTACACACTTACCGCTTGCGGTTAGTCAAACAAAACTGATCCTTATTTCTATATATGAAGACATTAGGAGACCGCAAATGTAAATGGGTCCTCGGGTAGCTGCATTGCCGTTGTGTAAACGACATTGGCTTTCAATACAAAATAACAATACAATAATTATCGAGAGTTCTGTATAGCGGTATCAATTTAAAGTAATGAAAATTGATATTAGACCGTTTTTTACTGTCTTTTTATAAATTTGGTGAGCTTTGGTTTCCAGCGCTGCCGCTGTGACGGGGTCATTGGTGCGGAAATTATTTTGGCTCTCCGGATATACGGCGATGCTTTGGATACTTTGTACGGCAAACACAACATGTAATGAGATTATTTAAGAAGTAAGGTTATTAACATTTATAAGTGTTGTTACTGATTACCAATGTCCCTTGCTTGTCGTCATACGTCTGCATGAAATTTCCTGCATGAACTTTCTTAATAACACGATATAAAAACCCCACTATAACTGTTCCAAGAAAAAAGAAACCATTATACGACCTCACTTAAAATCGGTACACAAACAATGCTTGCATTGTATTGGTGAGTAAGTGAGGGTAGGCCCAATACCCCTCTCCTCCGTCCCCTCCCCTCATCACCAACAAAGCAGCTTGAGTTGTAGATGTTCATAGGTGACGGTTGTTACTTACCATCAGGTGACTCAGCTGTTCGTCTGTCTAACATTTGTTTTGGGGTGCCAAAAACGTTAGAGACGTACATATATTTGCAGTGGTGAAAATATCTGTTCTATTTTCTGTTTTCATACTATATCTTGCCATAAATATGTTACAAAGATTTTTTGCTATATTCCTTTATTTAATTAATTTAACACATTACCATTATAAATATTAATAAAATGTTGTGTAAATCAAATAAAGTAATACAATTGTAAATTAAATAAAGAAAATATTAATATTATAGTGCTTGGTTTTGTTCGCACTATTTTTGTAAACAATAATACAACGCACTTGTTACACGAAGGCATATTGTATAAACAAGTTAGGAATAACTACAATTCTTTACAAACAACAGTAAAAACGTAAAATACACTGTTACAGTATTTACGATTCTACAGCTTTTCTAAAAGTAAGAAGTAAAAAAAAATGCACATTGACTTGAGAACCTCCTCCCTTTTTTTTTTCGTCCGTTTGAAAATTATCCACCGCCTAACCAAACCGAGGAGCCCCGAGTGCGCCCGAGTGATCGGTTCGCCGCACATAAAATAACGCGTACCTACATGTTGTTATTGCACAAGTAATATACCACTAAAATATTATTTGTACTAGATAGATCTATGTATGTATTTACATTTCGTTAGAAGTATATGGTTGTGTGTGACAATATTATTGAATGACATGGTTACAATTCATATCAATGTCTAAATTACTTTAGTAACACAATATAAATACACTATACAATGATAACATATTAGAGGCTCCTTATTAAAGTTAATATGTAAATTTATATAATATGGTCATACCTGCTAGGGTAGGCGTTATCTACAGATGCAAGTTAAATAATAATTGTAATAAATACAAAGTTAAATAAGGCTGACACTACATAACTCCCGCCCTGAGACCACTGCTACTCAGTTGCTACGGTCGATAGTAATCGGGGAAGTGAACTTGTCATCCGGATCTAGTGCTTCGCTCGACGGCCGGCGATGGAACGGTCTCGTGCCTTGCATGTTCTTGTGACACCTCGCTGTTGTTATCTTTCGCCATGTATGCTGGTTTCAATCTCTCTACGCTGACAGTAGCTTCTCTCCCCTGGATATTTGTATGTTTTGTTTCGTCGCTCCAGTACCTTGTATGGTCCTGTGTATGGGGGTTCAAGTGGAAGTCTTACTGCAGCTTAATATAATAGCATTAAAAATGTATGACACTGTATGATCAAAATAATCTCCATTGGCTTAAGGTTCTTTAAACGTTAAAGCTTTCTAAGCGTAAGCGTTTCGTTGTATCTATCAATAGCCCGATACACAAACATTCGGCTAATGCCAAGTGGACGGAGAGTTTCCAAAATTGCATATGGATCCATACTGACTTTTGAAAACATAACTTGTGAAAAATGGAATAATAGAGATAACACAATGAATATTCATGTAAGAATGTCTGATTCCAAATTCAAATATTATATTATGTTTTTTTATTATTGTAACAGTTTTTATGTCTAGACTTAGTATATCGTATATCTAAATCAAGTAGCAACAGGGCTTGTGCTGAATGAGTAGAAGCCTTATGAAATATACTAACCAAGTAAGACTATATTAAAAAAATATGAAACCCGTCTGAATTATCAACTCCTCTTTAATTATTTATCCGGTGTCGTTATAAGGAAGTGTTTCCCTCTGTCACCGCTCATAAAACTACGGTGTGACAGTAAAAATACCCCGTCGCTAACATTTTGCAGGAATCCGTCACCGATCATGCAAACCTACGCTATTTGTATTATGGTAAAGGCAGTATCGACAATACTGTGAAAATTATGTTGTTTACAGAGATTTTAGTACTGTGGTATGAGACCGTCAGTGTCAATGAGAACACCCTGGACGCCTAAATGGCACTTTCAGAGTTTGAGCTTATGTAGCCCATGATCCTTGAGTTTGTTTCGACCTGTCTTCTCAAGGCCAGCTAAAGGAAGTGTCTATAAAAGCACATCGAAGTGTTTGTGTCTGAAATTTACTGCTTGCGAAGTAAATTTACAGAGTATCCTTGGTGTTTATGAAACAGAAAACCTTCATCAGACCTGGGTTTTCCACTAGTAGTGCCTAAGTTTACTTCGTTGTACTAGATTATTACCAGTTCAAGAATTGAGTAAGTCTTACAATATTGCCAGTTGAAAAGGGACCACAAAATGTAATTCTTCAAAAGAAAGTAAGAAGTTGTAATCTGTAAAAAGACATGAAAACCTTTGGTCTCAACAAAGAGCAATCGTTATCTTAATATTAGGACGGATTTAGACGGTAACTCATGAAAGTAGAAAACCCTTAGACGTACTGAATCAATGTCTTGGGAATAAAACCAATGACAGCGTTCATTAAATTAATATACATATTATATAAAAATATCGATTTAAACTACAAAGAAGTAAATATGTTTGAAAATGGAATAATGGGATGTTTACATTTGCAAAGATCATTAAATTTTACTCTCTGTTTCATATTCGTTGAAGTCATCAAAGTAGCGGGTGATCTAGTTGTACCAAATATAATATGAAGAAAAGGAATATTTTTAACAAGCTTGTAAGGCAGAGATCACTTCTAGGTTTTCTCACATCGCCCGTAATCCTAGAGGATAGGAACGTTGCACTGAAATGAATAAGCCTCTGAGAGCCATTCAATCCCTGTTATAGAATCAGCTCCATAATGCTCTACAATTATTGTGAAGGACTTATAGCTTGAAATCATTTTAAGATTAATATTGGCGTTAGAATTTGGTCGGGATGTTACTAATTGAAAAATAATCATAGTATATATCGTGTCATACTTTCTACACAATTTGCTATGTAGGTAGCTTTCATTGACTACCCCTCAGCTATTGACCAAGTTATTTGAAATTAGACATGCACAAAGGTTACTTACGATAAGAAACTAAAACTGTTTTCTTGTTCTTGTGGACAGGAATAATATTATGTACTATGTTACATGCACTAAATAGCGCTCAACTAGTTTCGATTACATATTCACTATAGATATGCTCGTAAGCTGACTAGTCCGAAAACATATAGATGATCTCCTTTTTTATATGTAGAAAAGTTCAAATGATGCCTCACCAGGTCTGTTGGTAAGTCATAATAAACCCAATTTAAACCACATCGTGTGCCATGCTGACCCGAAAATTAAAAAATCTAAGATGGTATGTCTTATGTCTTCCACGGTTATTCAGTGCTAGCTTGAGAGGATGCAGGCGGGTTCTCGGTAGACTCAGATCAAAGTAGATATAAAACCCATCTCATCCAAACGCTGGCACATTTAGAAATCATGATACCTAGATTATGTGCAGTGCTAGTTCATAAAACTGCGCACCGATAATTGCTTAAAATTGACACGTGTAAACGTGTTTTGCTATTTAAGTAATAACATGTATGTATATATTTTTGGGGTATATGTTCATTATTACATAATATTATAACATTTACTTGTATATTTACATTTAAAAAAGTACAAAGTAAAAAAGTACAATAACAGTGGTATTTTTCAGTCCGTGGACCCTAACTTAATTTAGAGAAAGTCCTTAAAAGGTTGTCAGAGTCTACACGGATGTCGTTAACAACCGCATGACCGGTGACAAGGGAGCTTAAATGTGGGTCAGTTTGACCCACTCCCTCCTAACAGAGGGGGGATAAAACCCTTCTTAATGCAAACTGAATTAAAGTTTACTATAATAACAACCGTTGTTAAATCATCGTAAAGACAAACATGCCCAAGATACTTTTAAAGGCGTGTTTATCTTGTCAATTTGACTTTCGATGTTAATAGATTACTTATGAAATAGTGATCGAGGAATTAAAACTCTTCTAATGACAACTGTATGAACCCAAAAACAAGTTTTATTTATAAACTTGGCTTTTGTAGCATTGATGGCATTTTATTTTTATATGATTTAAATACAGATAAGATTCGTATAAAGGTTGTCTGTAACAAATCACCGTGAGTGATAAGACCGCCAATTGTTTTACCGTAATACATGCAATCATGTAGGTATTTTTTTTCCATTACTTTTATGGTGTACAGTGAAGAGATAAATAAATAAATAAATATCTAGGCTCTCTAGGTTCTCTTGGCTCTCTAGGCTCTCTAGGTTCTCTAAGCTCTCTAGGCTCTCTAAGTTCTCTAGGCTCTCTAAGCTCTCTAGGTTCTTTAGGCTCTCTAGGTTCTCTAAGCTCTCTGGGTTCTCCTGGCTCTCTAGGCTCTCTAGGTTCTCTAAGCTCTCTAGGCTTTCTAGGTTCTCTAAGTTCTCTAGGCTCTCTAGCTTCTCTAAGCTCTCTAGGTTCTTTCGGCTCTCTGGGCTCTCTAGGTTATCTAAGCTCTCTAGGCTCTCTAGGTTCTCTAAGCTCTCTAGGCTCTCTAGGTTCTCTAAGCTCTCTAGGCTCTCTAGGTTCTCTTGGCTCTCTAGGCTCTCTAGGTTCTCTTGGCTCTCTAGGCTCTCTAGGTTATCTAAGTTCTCTAGGCTCTCTAGGTTATCTAAGTTCTCTAGGCTCTCTAGGTTCTCTAAGTTCTCTAGGCTCTCTAGCTTCTCTAAGCTCTCTAGGTTCTTTAGGCTCTCTGGGCTCTCTAGGTTCTCTAAGCTCTCTAGGCTCTCTAGGTTATCTAAGTTCTCTAGGCTCTCTAGGTTCTCTAAGTTCTCTAGGCTCTCTAGCTTCTCTAAGCTCTCTAGGTTCTTTAGGCTCTCTGGGCTCTCTAGGTTCTCTAAGCTCTCTAGGCTCTCTAGGTTCTCTAAGCTCTCTAGGCTCTCTAGGTTCTCTATGCTCTCTAGGCTGGAGATACAGGCATGAGCGATAGGATAAGTAAATGATTCGTTAAAAAAATTAAAGTGAAAAACACTATCTACTATATTTAAACAAACATTTAGAACTACAATAAACATAATATGTGTGTAAATATTTGATTTCAATCGATGATATGACCGACTAGTACCTAAGCGCCACCAAACCTCATGTTTTATAATGTTACTACTTATTTGCGTCCAAATACTCGATAATAACTTTACAAATTGTTCATTTTCCCTGACACTTTTACTACTGACGTAACTTCAGAAACACAAACTAGGGCAACATAGAACATGCGAGTCACTTTTCCCCTTCCTCAACTTAATTATAAAATTAAGTTATGTTTACGGGACAGAAACTCGAAACAAGCCATTCATGCTGAAATAGATAAAGTTACTTTGATTAAATTCAACAACTTCAAACTTGAAATCAAAGGACAAAGTCGCAACTTACTCCAGAATGGTTGAAATACTGTGAATTTGCCAAATTCCTGGACTTTACCTAGCATACGGGGACTCAAGTGTTTGGCTCATATTAAAATTGGTTTATGCAAATTACATACATTAGTCAGTCTGCATGCGGAATCTAAGCCCGGGTACATTTGCTGTTTTGAATATTTTGAACTGTTTATTTTTAAGCTGTCTGTCTCTGTGAATTATGCAAATATCCTTTTGAATATGACTTTTTTTATTACTTATAGTGTAAGGGGTAGTATAGGGGGCCATACGAACAGACGGTTCACCTGAAGGTAAGTGACGACCGCCGATCATGGACACCTGCAACTCAGAGTCGTGAATGCACTGCCCACCTTTGAGGGCTCTGCCCCAATAAAACATTAAATAAATAATACCTGTTTTATAACCATAAATATCTTCCATAAGTCATAAGTAAATGAAAATAAATCATCAAAGTGAGATACGAACACTGGACAGCGCATAGATAACACAAACGCTTTTGACGTGTGGCCGTACTATGCTTCGTAGCATCCGTAGAGGCTCGTAGCAGCACGTAGCGAGGCCCCACGGCCCACTTACAAATGATCTACATGACGCACTGACATCCCGCAACATTGTACGATGACAAACGATCCGGCGCCCCAATGACGCCCATTTTGCCGCTAACTCAATCTCTGTGTCATTACACGAACCCGCCTCGCTTCGATACTTTCTAATTTATGATCCCGGTTAACATCCTTCGTGACGTACTAATATAACCCCGAAACGTTAATGTATAAAGATCATTTTTTTTATTCGTTCACAATACGATTGAATATTCCGTCTAGAAATCGCTATCGGTTTAAAAACGAACGCTAAAACGGATCGCATAAATTTGCATGACAAACGCGCGCCGCACCAGGGGACATTACTTTTTTTAAGAAAAATATGACGACCTTCCCCCGATGGAGTTTCCAGGTCTATTTCCATAAATAATAAATAACGATCGAGGACCGAGTAAAAGTATTTTCTGATATTTATTCTGTTCGCGAATTTTTATCCACTTATCGGGGTTTTGTGTCGTTTGAAGGAATTGTCGCGGCGACGGTCGCGGCGGCCGGTGGCGGTAACGGATTTTGTTACTCAACACTGAACAGGTGAAGGGACGCAGAAACTTCGAACAAATCGATGCTATATTATTAGTAAAATATTATATAATATGACATACGTTACTGTTTTCATGGTCAATATGAAATTTAAATACTAAAGTAATTATAATGAAAGTGTTTATGTAAACAAAAGGCCTTCCAAAAGTTGCCTAAAACATTACAAAACTCGAGAATAAGAGAAACACTACTATTAGTTACAAAAAGAACGAACAATTTTAAATAGTGACGAAAATTCATAGATCAGAAAGGAGTTTATATTTTAATTGAAATAGCGAGTGTAAATTGACGCGAGCAGGCCGGTACCGGGCGGTATCAAACTCCGCGACTGATTCACACGGTTCTGAGCGATTTGCTGACATCGCTAAAAGCCATTGAATTTTTGATTTCACTTAATCCGGACGATCTCTTTTGTTATTTGCAAGAAATTAACAAACAGTTTGGTTCAATCTTATGAATTATTCAGTGAAGAGGGACATAGACTAGGCAGATATTTTATTCTAGAAAAGTAACGACGCTACTTTTCATCCCGAATATTACCACAATTAGTAACATAACTTTTTACACCCGACTAAATAGCGAGAGTTTAATCAAAATGTGGGTATACCTATCCCTTCGTTGATATAGGCATGGCGTGTGTGAGTGTGTGTATATATGTATGTGTATATATGTTTGTAAATCTACTGCACTTAAACTATGAAACAATTTCTGACAAAACTTCTTAGTCTGTTTGCAAATCTTGTAATTGTTTGTTTTATAATTTAGATAAATACAACATAAAGTCTTGTGTATGTACAGTGGAAATAAACGTCACAAAAAAATGCAAATGTCTTCCTGAATTTTATTTTTTGTTTTAATTTGCAACTTTGCTGTGTCTGACAGTGCTATTAACAATCTTCTTTAAGTCTCTTATTGTGTAGCTCAAATACTCGTACATTTTAGACAATATAAATAACATGTTCCGCTCTTCCGTTATTATTTTTTTCCTTTAGTATGACGAAGTGCATGTTGCCTGCCATATTTCTGGACCGACACGACCTTCAACCCTTCAAGAAAAGAGTAATTCCAATTATAACATGACCATAGGACAGATCGTATTCATCTTACTAGTGCATTGTTTAGTTGACTGCGATGCAGTGCACTAAAAACTAGACCAACAAGCTTGTCATAAGCCTTTACAAATGGGTTACTTTGCTTTTGTTGAAGTTAAGTATATATTTTATAAGTTTTTTTTTTATTAAATGGGCTCTTATTAAACCGGCACATAAAATAATCATTTCCTTACTTACGAATAGGTACATATATTAATATTAAACATAAATGACATATCATATGTAAACTCAAAGTACTGAGACGACGTACGAAATTCAAAGTGATACTATCCTAAATATCAGTACAGCTAGTGTCGCCCTCTGATGGGTGTCGTTTAATTATGTCGAGACCTGATTCCCCTGTCAAAGCTTTCCAATTACACACGCAAATTGGACCACGACATTCCTGATAAACGGGGATCTCTATGGCAATTCGAACTAGAGGGAAAAGGAAATAGAAATGGGTTTTGTTGGTCAAAATGGAAGAGGGAATTTACTCTCACCTCTGAAGTACGGTAAACTCAGGCTGGTGGATAATTTTGAGAACGCTCCACCAATTTTTGAAGGTTTTACATTTTCTAATTAGTGGATTTTCCGAGGCACAATAACCTTTTCCTTTTGTAATAGAGTGGACCTCAATTACTCAAAACATTTGTTGCTTTTCTTCCATTTTCAATTATTTGATAGCAACTGTATATGCCTCTTTCATACATAACGAACAATCTATTTTAGCTACTGGTTTTAATCATGTTGTCATCCTAGAAATAACATTCAAACTCTTTTTTAATACGTAAATTTGGATTGTTTACAAAATTTTAATACAGCACTAGACGGCGATAAAAGTACAATCAATAAGGCTACACGAATCCTGTGATGAGCAACATTTGACTTGTACTCAAAACTATGTAAATGCAGGAATCCGTCTTGTACTCATTTACATTGCTAATGCGGTCATGCGGCCTGTCCAGTCCGCCGTCCCCGGACAATGCATGTTTTATACATAAACTCATCATTTTAGACATATATTGTACTATACGATTAACTACACAAGTCCTTTCGACTAATGAGTATTAAATACTATTTGCTATTATTGTAATTGAGAACGTGTTACTCATTACAGACAAAGTGAACCAAATTTATGAGAATGGACAAGGCAAAACACAACTTTAACAAAGATACGCTAATGCGGGAATTAGTTTAAAATAAAGGTGTTGGGCTTGTTTAGGTAAAGTAAATAATGGATATCAAACAAATGGCTGATCAAGTAGACCAGGAAAAATAATAACAAAATTGTTTATAACTTAGAAACGAGACAAGAGAACAATAAAACATAACGAAGGTTTTTTATATGTTACAGATGCAAGGTATTATGTATTTAAAGATTGTTTTCATTCAATGTAAGATAATTTATTACTTAGGCTCTACTCAAACTTACCCTTACTGAAACTTGTATGATTTACATATGAACATGAATTAGTTTGCTTCGTCTAACAGCGATTCAATCAACGTATAGTGGTGAAGTATTTATAATAGTTTTTATAAAACAAAGATTCTTTTGCTCTTAATAGATATTACTTGATAATTTAAATGTAAACGAACGTGCTACATATATAAACATAACGTACGAACGTGTTACGTATACATTTGACAAATGATAGTCATGCAAGTTAAGATATATAGTTAGTTAATAATGTGTATAAAATGTAATAATAATAGTAATACTTTAAATAAAATGTACTGTATTTAGAATACAATACAACATAGCTGATTAAATGTACGCTGGGATGTGTGATTGTTTGACAATGGTAATTATCTGGCAGGATTAGATCAACATCCGCCTAGGAACATTATGTCTACATCAAATGTCCACTAAGATAAATTACCAACACGTCGAACCACTTTAGAATGTATTGTATAACACGTGTCTATTGTATAAAATATACTGTCTTATATATACTTACTTATAAAATATTCTCTAGTAATGTTACTTTCTCTTGGTTGTTACCAGTCGTTTAAGTTAGTTAGTACTGTTTATTTTACACCAAATATACGTATAAAATAAAACTAATATTTATACACATAACTCCTTCAATGGGTGGCCATCACAATAAGCAATATATTACAGGCACTAGGAGTAATTCATGCGTTGCAGGGGACTTAGCAAATATTTAAACAATGGAGACTAAGAACCACTCTACCACTGTTAGAGTTTAGTTAGTTTTTGGTACTGTTTTTAGGGTTCCGTACCTCTAAAGGTAAAACGGAACCCTTATAGGATCCCTTTTTCGTCCGTCTGTCTGTCTGTCAAGACCCTTTTTCTCTCGAACACGTGGAGGTGTAAAGTTGAAATTCATATCAAATACTCAGGTCTACTGTCCCTTGGGCTGTAAAAAAATTAGACTTCTAAGCCAACGCAATCAAAAGATACATCCGTTTATGCTGCAAATTAGCGACACTCGCAAGGGAATCAAAACCTACAGGGTACTTCCCGTGAACTCAGAATCTTGAAATTTGATACGAAGCAATGTCTAATAGCAAAGATAAAGGAAAAATTGTGAAAAGTATACATTTTTAGTAACATCATATAATGAAAATATGTTTAATAATTTTAAACTTACTACGCTTTCCCTCATGAACTCGTAGATGTATTAAATTAAAATGTATATCAAATAATGAAGTCTATAATACCTTTAATCTGTAACAAAATTAAACCTCTATGTCAACACAATCAAAAGATACAACCATTTATACCGCATATTTTGAAACTCGCTGCTACTCGCAAGGGAATCAAAACCTAAAGGACATAGAATCTTACATACCGGTGTGTATGGAACCCTCGATGCGCGAGACTGACTCGCACTTGGCCGGTTTTTTTATATCCTGTCCGAAGTAAACTTATTTAAAAATACATACATAAAGACACGTCGTTATCTCGTCGATGTGTAGAAAAATTCACTGCATTCTTTAAATATTTTTGTCGAGGTGTCGTAGGTTTAAAATAAGTAGTTTGTGTTTAATTATATTAATTGTCAAAGAATAATTTTCCTATTTCAAATACATCCAGTGACGTGAATTACGTGCGGCTTTTCATCTAAATTTATTCCATCAACTCTGTCGTTTTAATAAAAAAAAAACTTAGCAATAAAAACTGCATTAATATTTTGTTTCGGTATTTGAAAGGGAAAGATCACAATGATGCTTACAATTGTTAATTGAAGCACGATTGCTTTTTGAATTAGGCTCAATAAAATTTATTTCACAGACAACTGATTTTAATAATTTTATGAAAGTTTCTTAGAAATAAATGTAATTATATTTTTTATTGGCCTTGGCAATGGGGTTCTCAGTGGAGTAGAATAGAGCCACCCCATCTGCGATCTATCAGACAGTATGTATACAGTCATGAAGTGCCCGATTGACGGCAACAGGCTTTTTCCCTATTACGTTAATGGGACATAAATCGTTTTGGCAAAATGTGTAACTAAAATCCATATTTTGCAGATTATATTATTGTTTCGTTACTGTAATAGAAGGCAAGTCATCATGTGGTTACTTGTGGGTTAAGGATGAGAAAATTTGGAGTATATTGGAGGAAGGAATTAAAAGGAAGGAAGAAATGGAAGGGATAGAAAGGTAAGGGAAGGGATAATGCTCATAAAGATTGATTCGTCGTGGAAGCAACAGCTCAAATAAGTCAGGGTGGCATATCTATAACTCGGACTGGTTTGTGTCGGGAAGTCCGAGCCCTCTAAATAAGAATAAAAAGTGAAACAAATAAGAATTAAAACCAATCGTAATCCGAGTAACAATAAACTTACAATTTAGATCATAATAACAGCATAACATTTTTTTAAAGACATCTCTCGCATTACGATTAATGCCTGTATTGCCGGACAGCGCAGTGGCGAGGTGAGATCCTAAAACGATGAAATAAATAGTATTTAAAATGATGACCAATTTGGTTGATGACGCTGTCTGTAAACATGACAACTACTTTCCAGTGCACACGGCCCGGATCCTGATCTCACATGCTCGAACATGCTTGAGATGCGCTAGAAATTCATTTTATTCCCCGGATTTATTGCTCTCGAATAAAGTTCGAACACTATTTGTATTTTCAGCTATTCTCCTTAATAAAGAGACTTTCAATGACTCATTTACCCTTTTAGTTACTTGTTCAATGTAAGAGATTTCTTGGTTCCATTTTGTTACTCCGAGTCTGAAGTGGCTTATTTATAGCCGGACATTGTGGTTCTAGTTCGTTTCACTCTCGTTATTTAGTTTAGACTTGATCTTGGGAGGATGTCGAATTATACCATTACAATATGTGTTTGTATTGTGCACAACAAATGTATGAATGAAGAATTTTTATGTAGTATTTAATACTTATTAATGATTATTAATTTAATAGTTATATGTAAGCCTTGCCTTTAAAACTCAAACTTTACTATGCGATTTAACATATCTCTATTTTTTTTTTATAATAAAGGGGTCAGAAAAACAAATGGGTCACCTAATGGTAAGTGTCAACCTTCGTCCATGGACACCTTCACTCAAGAGTCGTAAGTGCTCTACCCGCCTTTGAGAGTGATGAGGGTGAGAGGATGCGGAGAGTTGAAGAGGAAATGGAGGATAATGAGGAGCAGGGAGTTCGACCTCCGGAAACCTCACCAACTGCGGCAAAATGCTACTCGAGCGTTGCTTTCAAACCGGTCCCCTGTGAGACCGTAGTATCACACCGGATACGGAGATAGAAAATTTGAAAAGAGAAAACAAACGCAACATTATAATCATTTTCGGAGTAGAAGACTAAGAAAAGAACATTCAAGAATTGACATAGAACCTAAAGAAAACCTTTAAAACCGATTAGATAAACATACAAGAATTTGAAATAAACAAAATATATCGGATCAGAAAAAAATAATTCAGATGGAAAACCTAGACCGAATTGATGAAATCTAAAAAAAAACCTTAAAGATGAAGAAAGACATTACAGAGGTACACTAAAGAAGTTTTAGAAATGAGAAAAGCTTTACAAGGTCAATTAATAGTAGAAAGAAAGAAGGGGGAATTTGGCATTCTTGAAGTATGACAAATTAATAAATGAAGGAAGGAAGGAAGGAAATAGAAACAAAAAGAAAAGGAAAAAAAAAATCAACATCACCTCAAGTTAATATTCAGCCAAGGAAACAACAATCATTGATGTCATTGAAAAATCAAAATAAAGTTAACGCTGATCTGATAAGGAACTGATAAGGAAGCTGAACTGATGATCTGATAAGGAAAAGATCCAATTCTCTTTCGTCTTGCACAGCAGTTCGTAAGCAATAACAATTAGAAATCGGTAAACGAAAAAAACAACTGTCTGATAATAAAGAACGTAAACAAAGTGTAAAACAGCAACCTCCCACAATCCGACTGGTCATCGAGGGGGTAAATGACCACTATCCTCCGGAGATAAGTAAAAAATACAAAGATAAAAACACAGATAAAATATAAGTAAAGATATAAATATTTACATATCAACATTCAATTGTCAATCATTAAGGAATGAAGAGAAGCTACAAGAGCTAGAACTAGCAATAGAAGAAGTTAAATGGGACATATTGGCTATAAGCGAGATGAGAAGACTAGGGGAAGGCATAGAGAATTATGGAAAATATATAATGCATCATATCCAAGAGACACCTGGGCAATATGGAGTTGGATTTATGATCATAAAGAATCTTGATAAATACATAGAAGAAATCAAAGGAGTATCAGTTCTCAATATAAAATTACCCATGCATAAAAAGGAAGACCAAGTTTGGACTATAATCCAGGCGTATTGACCAACGGAATCAAACAAGAAAGATGATATAATAAAAATTGAATATTTCTACGAAGAATTGAGAACTCCAATTGAAAACGGACACAAAAACATTATAGTTATGCGTGAGTTTATGGCCAAATCGGAACACAGAACACAGGCGAAGAATATATCATAGGAAAATACGGACTAGGCACAAAAAGTAAAAATGTTGTAAAAATGACTGGTAAACTTTGTACTACAAAATAAACTAAGTATTTTGAACAGTTTTTACAAAAAGAAACATCAAGGAAATGGACATGGATCCCTCCAAATGGACTTTATAAAAACGAAATTGATTATATTCTACCCAACAACAAAACAGTTTATAAAGATGTTTCAGTTATAAATAACCTTAAAATTAATTCAGTTATAAATAACCTTAAAATTGATTTTAACACAGCTTTTGATACGTTAGAACATTGATAAATATGGAACGCTTTAGAAGCAAGGGATATCAAATAAATATATAACATTACTAAAAATGTATATGCAAAGAGTACAGCGCATGTAAAGCTGGAGTATTCAGGACAGAAATTTCCCATCCAAAGAGGTGTACGCCATTGAGATCCTATTTCACCGAAGCTATTTTCAGCAACCCTGGAAATATTCGGACTAAGTTTGGATTGAATAAAAAAGCGGAAACCCTCAATCGCCTACGCTTTGCTGACGACCTGATCTAATTCTCTGACTCCCCAAAATCTTTAGAGTTAATGTAACAACAATTATCTAACGAAACTGAAAAGGCAGGCCTTACAATGAACTCCAATAAAACCAAGATAACGACTAACTCCTTGCAAATATATACCACAATGCTAAATAACGAACATATTGAATATGAACAAGAGTATATTTATTTAGGACAACTGATATCCACTGAAGATTGCATGCACAAAGAAATCACAGGAAGAATAAGTAACACTTAGAAAATATTCTGGTCTCTTAGTGAGATAACGAAAAGCAAAGCCTATGAAAGAAAAAAGGAAGGTTTTCAATGTATGCATTATTCCGTGCATATTATACGGTTGCCAGACTGGGGAATTGACATATCAGCTTGCACACAAAGTAAAGGTCTGCCAGTACGGTATAGAAAGAAGTGTAATAGGCATAAAAATAGAGCTAGAGTAAAATTAGAGGAAATAAAAAGAAAAACAAAATTAAAAAATGCACACACAGTATATAAACTAAAATGGCGTTTGACGGGACACATGACAAGAGAGAGGAAAGAGAAATGGACCGCACAAATAACAGAAAGGTATCCACGGGATGGGAAGAGGAAACGAGGTATACAACACAAGAAACGACGAAATTAAATATGTAGCCGGTCCACAATGGACTCGGACTGCAATAGATAGAACCAAATGGAAATCCTTGGAGGCCTTTGTCAGAGGATAAGCTGTTACGTGAAAAGAATTAACAAGATAACCGTTTACCGATGTAGTTATTATATATAACTATCTTATATCTACAAAAAAAAACTTCTTAAGATTCAAATTCAACTAATGTATTTTTCTTTTAAAAGTTTTGCATGTTTAAATAATATTAATAAAAATAAATTAGAATGTCAGTTAAGGTAAAGCTAAGTTTTAAGTTTAGTATTAGTCTATTAGTTCTAGTATTTCAACCAATGTACTTATATGTAAAGTTAAGAGGAATAAAATCTTTTATTATATTATATTATTGCTGGTATTCATGGAGACTATCTATTTCTATGTGTCGTTTCTTTATTTTTTTTTATGCTGGATATATATATATATAATTTTATTTTATACATAGTTCCATTAATCCATCCAAAACGGCAGCTTTCATCGTTACATAGCAATGTATTCGGTATAATCGTGTTTAATATTATTTAATACAACATTTTTAATTTATGTAAAAGCAACTTATATGTACGTTGATCACAAATTTACAAAAGCTTGTTAATATTTTTGAAATTTTGCCACCAAATCCTGGCTGTCACTTTTACTAAGTGATGACGTAACGGATTGTTGTGATATGGCTTCACGGTAAAATTGCCGTGTTTTTCACGATTTTTTTTAATACCTTAGCAGTTTATGGGCATTGAAGGACCTGGTAGAAAAAGTATTTCATATAGAAAACGTGATAGCGCGACTTGTCGTTGGAAGCTTTACTTAAAAAAAAAAACCTGATTATCGTCATCATAAGTATTGTATACTTGAGCAGAGAAAGCTTTACAAAACTGTGGAATGAAATGATCTATTTTCTGTAGATAAAAATAGTCTATAGCAATAGATATTCCAAAGTATTATGGAACTGAATAGTACTGGAATGTTCAAGAGTAGACTGAATAGGTTTCTCTGGAATAGGCGGGTCCCATATTCGTCCATGGTAGAGATGGAAGCCTGGAATTCCCTACCAGCGCACGTGTTTCCTTCCCAATTTGATCCCGGGTCTTTTAAGCGGGGCGTGAAAAAGCATCTCACCAGGCCGCCATAGTGTGGGTCACCATGCTGCATTGACTAGACATGCAATGAGGATGGTGACCACCACTCTTGGACTCCATTTATTGCTTACCATCAGGCAAAGTGGAGTCATTATGGTAGGCTTACGAATAAAAAAAAAAAAAAAAAAAAAAAAAACAAACAAAATACAACAGTAGCGTCAAGTTTTTTTGCAACACAACTGTAAAACTTTTTAGAATATGAACCTGATAACATTAGTAAGAAAAACTTTGCTTTACAGTTAGGGTCTATATACATATGTCAGCATACATAGTGCTCTCTCCGGCGGCGACATGGTGCTCTCTCCTACCGGCTAGTGGAGGTACTCACCAGACACGGATGCTTCGGTAATTACCTGTATCGCATAAGCCGGGAGCCAACGCCGGTGTGCCATCACTGCGGGATCTGTCACGAGGTCTGTCACTGTCTGTACCGCACTCCACACATAAGTGGAGTGCTATGCGTGGGTGCAGCAGCATGCTGACCTCGTGGCAGCTATTGGTGTGAGTAGCCTCTCGCTGGAGACCATGGTTATTACTATGGTCCAGAGCGAGAGTGCATGGGATTCCGACGCTTCGTACTGCAAAGCAGTGATGCTTCCAAAAGAAGCGGCGGAAAGGGAACGGGAGAGAGTTAGTACTCTTCCGTACGGCAGAAGATGCACAAGGCGCCGGAGATTGCAAAATGACCTCCGGCCTCCATGAGCGATGGCCTGAGGGCGACAGACTAGGCTATCTATTGTCCTAGCAGAAGCAGGCCCGAGACGGCGCACGATGTGTTTCACGCGCTGACTAAATATGAGGGAGGAGCGGAACCCCCACACATCATATTGGGGTCGCCTTGCTCAAAAGGCGGCCAGGACTGCTGGGGTACACAGGGACTTCCTTTCTAGGCTATACCTGAGGCCCCGGTCATAAGACCCGTTGACGGAACACTGTGTGGTTTTAGTCGGTTCGAGTCCGACATACCACCTTACCCATTAGCCCCGGTAAGGTTGTATGTCGTAAAGGTGACCCGTGGGGGTTTCCGCACAAAAAAAAGGGTCTATATATGTTATTAAGGTTTTTTAAACTAGGGATTCCCAATCTTTGACAGTATATATATAGTCACACAGTGCCAGATGACGGCAATACACCTACCCCCTATTATTATTTAAGTAAGTGGATCTTAATAATTGATCGAAAAAGTGGGTGTTTTAAAGATTTGTAGTACCGAGGCAAGCGTAACGACATCAAGTATTACAAAAGTTATTTAACTCATAATTAAAATTTGTACAGACGTACACCATTTATTATTTTATACCCTCGTTACTCCATCTCTCGGAGGCTTTCATCTCGCCTTTTATGATAACGTCACACGAGTCTAATGTATTTTATACGAACATGTATTGTCAATTACGTGTAATGTTATTTGTATCATGGGCCTGTTTAATATATTTAGGCTTATTATTTGGGTAAACATTACAAATGAAACAGGAAGACATTCGTTGTTGTCTTCAAATAATGAATACAACCATAGAGAAACAAATGTTCAAAGGAATTCTGATTGTTTTATAAAACGTAACTTAAATCGCAAACTATTAAATGGTATCACGCTTCCAGCTTCGTACAATGAGTAGTAAATGATATGAGCTGCAACTTCCATTTTCTATACGCAATATGCAGTACAGAACATCAAAGTAAAAATCTTACTCCTGACTTACATTAAAACCATGAAAGTTTGTAATTTCACAAAATGCATTTGCACATAGGGTAAATTTTATACATAAAAAAAATATATCTAATTAAGCGAGTAGCTCATCAAATTAAGAATTAACTTGTAGTTAATTTAAAAAGTTTATTAGCATCGAAACCCGGAACCGGGAACCGAGCTCTTAACGTGCTTGTTCGTATTTGAATTGTTATTTATCGTTAAAGGTTAAAGCAAACTATTAGAAGCGTGAAAGCTACACGTGAACGTGGTTCCGAACGGGAATTCCACAAAGTAGCCCCTCTACGTAGACATTGTCAAGTCTTCATCACTGGTTGTTTCTTTATTTTTTTTGTTTTACTCTTATTGTTCTCACGTGAGATATTTTCATAGCACGAAAACGTGAGATATTTTTTTTACCGATTCACAAACATGTTATTTTTGTAGACTTTGCACTTGACTACGACGCATATTTTAAGAAGTCAGATATCACCCTTACGCAGACGATCTTCAAATTTATACTCACGCGCCAATTAATAGAATACACGAAGCCTTTTCTATTGTAAATTGTGATTTGGAACGTATTTGTGAATGGAGTGTTAACTATGGTCTCCAGGTGAACCCTGCTAAAACTCAGGTCATCATGGTGGGCAGTTCTAGGATGATTTCTCAAATCGATTTTACTCAATTGCCTCAAACAATTTTTAATGGTACGCCACTATATATTAGTGATAGTGTAAAAAATCTGGGTATATTAATTGATAGAACTTTATCCTGGGGCCCACAACTACAAGAGGTTAGTCGCAAATTGTTTGCCGCAGCTGGGTCCTTACGAAGACTACGGAACTTTCTTCCAATCGCTACAAAGATTTCGCTTGCACAGTCACTCTTACTTCCAATACTAGACTATGCTGATGCCAGTTATCTCGATCTCACTGAGGAGCAACTCAATAAGCTTGAACGGCTTCAAAACTTTTGCATAAGGTTCATATTTGGTTTACGCAAATATGATCATATTTCAGAATATCGCAATTCGCTCAAGTGGCTCCCAATTCGCCTTCGGCGGAATACTCACATCCTGTCTCTACTTTATAATATACTATTCAATCCCCTCACTCCCTTTTACCTCAAAGAACGTTTTAGGTTCCTCTGTGACACACATTCAAGGTTCTTGAGATCATCTGAAAATTAGCAACTTCAAATTCCAGTGCATTCTACAAAGTTCGCCGACAAATCCTTTACTGTTGAAGCCGCACGCCTTTGGAATACACTACCACTATCTATTAAACAAGCGCGAACTTTAGCATCATTCAAAAAAATGGTAATGCAACATTATCTGTTAGAATAATCCAGCACATCAATCATATATACATTTTTAATTTATTATAGATATAATTAAGTAATCTATGTAAATGTTTAAGTATGTAGGTATATATATCTTGTTTATATTTATATATATATGTATGTATGTATTATACAAACGTCATTATATTTATGCATCCATGCAGCTCCACTTTATATTTTTACACCAAAACCCACGTCTTTCATCACGTTCCTGTCCATCCTAAGGTTGCCTGGAAGATATTGCTTCTTAGCGATAAGGCCGCCCATTGTGCATTTCTTGTTCTTTTATATAATTCTGTTTCTGTGTATTTGTTTGGTGTACAATAAAGAATATATTATTATTATTATTATTATTATATCATGAGTTTCTTACCAGCGCACACATTAATAATAAAAAAAAACGTTTTATAAGAATTAGAATATTAAGTCGTCTATATTAATCTTACTTTTTAATTCTATCGTTGCGTCTTTATGACTTCCTTGTTTCATATGGACAAAATCTATACAAATATTCATAGTTACTTTTTTTTGGGTTCAAATCTTATCCAATATATTAATTCAATATATATTATAAGTTGAGAGTTATGTTGGTCATAAAGGTGGACGCCAAAGTTTCAAACGGCCTTCCTGATGAAAAGCAATTACCTTGATGCGCCATACAATAAACCACCGGCTACGTTTGCTCCCAAACAAACAAATGTACGTGATACTGACACGCGCCTTTAAATATTCGGGGAATGAAGTTTCATCTACCACTACCACAGTTTTGAGAAAATCACTAAGTCTACAATAGCGACATATTGTATGACCAAATAAAGGCTTGAAATGTGACGTCATATCATATAACGGAGCTCAACGGTGTTTCGCTTTCGTCACAAATTAATTAATGCAGAGTGAGTGGCATGACGCCGCTCAAACGTCTTATTAAATGTTGCTTGTTCTGCGGAGTAATGTTTCGACGAAGAGTACCGCAAACACATGTAGCAAACATTTTGTAAGTATTGTACTATTTTCAGTGAGTACACTTGTAGTCAGTTTATTCCTTTATCTTAGTTTTGTCTGACAAAACTTTTGTAGTACCTTATTATATAACTATATTTTTATAATATAGAGGGACAGATGAACAGATGGGTCTCGTGATGGTAAGTGACAAACGCCGTCCATGGACACCTGCAACTCAAAAGTCGTAAGTATGCTGCCCGCCTTTACCTTTAAACACAAGCGTTGCTTCACAACCGGTTTGCCATTCGTGCGTTTGCAGGGTACTGCAGGGCGATGACTAGACAAGCTATAATTACAAGTTAAATGTTAAGTTTCATTAAGCTTTATGCTCGAAGTCATCAAATTCTACTTTAAAACATATATGATATATATAGATCCTTATAGTTCCTAAAATGTACACTGTGTGTAGAACAGACGATACGCATAACTCCCATATATAATACATCAAACTCGAACATTACATAATATTTCCTTTACGCATAATATGGAAGCGAAGAGTGTTATATTAAAAGGCAGCTAACGACGTAGATGACAAAGAAGTAAAACACCCTTATGCAAAGTTTTACACTCGAGACGCGAGTGAGATACTTGCTTAACATTATTACACTGACACTCAGTACTAACGACCTGCCTTGTGATGACTGCGGATGAATTAACGAGCGATATGCTATAAGGGACAAGTAAAGTATTTTTACAGGTGACCTTGAAAGTATACGGATTTGCTACTCAAATATAGACCATTGATAAAAAAAATGATTTTCTTTTGTTGGATTTCTTAGACATCTATCTCAGCGGGACTAATAGTGAAATTTTATGACGGATTGTTATGTCACATGTATACCTATCACAAGGGTTAGAAGAAATTAGAAGTACACTTACAATGCTTCAGCGTATATTAAGAAAATTGCTGCCACATTATAGAGTGCAGAGAACGTACATTTTTTCTTGAGAAAAACCCTGATGGTGAATCTTTTATGACATCTATTGCAGAGGTGTACCCAACAATTGAAGCTTCAGGTTACAAATGTACACGATAGACGAGCGGAGTTTGTCGCCCACCGTCTCTGACCATGGAGTGCAGGCAAGCTTGTTTCTTTATGGAATAACACTTCATTATTCAGTGATGTTTTTCCGCTGGTGTTCTCCAATGTGCCTTCGGTTTCTTGTAAGTGAATACAGCTGTATCTCGTTACACGTACCAGTGAGCTGGCTTTATATAATTAAGCCTGTTTGGATTCACAGCGCGACGTTGGCCGTCGTCGAGCCATTACCCATTATCACGGACACTTAATGCAAATTAACGACTCGCGGAATACCAAGTGTTATTATAATGTCATACAAGCTAGGTAATTTTATTTATTTAAGGTTATTTCGGTTTCATATAATTATATTTAATTGTGCTCGTTTAGTTTTTATTTTTATTAAGAAAACATGTTGTCCTGTCCTGTCTAAAGCAATAACTTTTACAAGATAGACACTGGAAATATTAAAATTGATATATTAGGGTCTACATATATTGATATGAATAATATGAAACCAAAAATAAAGAAAAAACAAAGTATATATTGTACAATTTGAAAACAGAAATAAATAAGCTAATAACCTAAATGTAACCTGCACTAGTAAATGTCTAACTAACACAAACATATAAATGTATGTGGAATATTCATATAGACGACATCTGTACTAAAATTAACCCATTCCTCCCCACTGTCCTATTTTTAGGACACCATATTCAACATTTTTTTTTACATGTTAGATCGTTCATTTTTATTGTTTCTGACAAAATTCATATTCTTGCACTGTGTTTCTGATACATTTTTTTTTATTCTTCTGCAAAAAAGTTTATCCGTAATTTTAATGTAATTTTTAAAAATATCTTTTTTATTGCCTCAAAAAGAAGCATCATATTCTGATTTTATATACCATAATGTAAAAAACTTGCCAACTTCAATTTACATAAAACGGATTCTTAGACCTTTACCAAATATATAAAAAATTAAAACATAATTTAAAACTTGTGGTAATCTTTCAAAATATTATTCTTGGTTGTTATTCTTGGATGAAAAAATCTGAAGGCAAGCAAACCTACACCAGGTACATTAGAACGCCTTTTACAACCTGTTAGGTTTGACAATATTGGTCACTATATAACGAAGAGGGAAAAAACAGAGGCGTTGCCAGGGACAAGGTTGCAATAAAAAAACCTCTTACTTTTTGTGCTAAATGTGAAAACACTCTGCAGTGATTGTTTTATACCTTACCATACAAAATAAGTTAATAGAACTTTATGTTCAAAACTTTTAATGGTCAAATTTTCAAATACAGCTAATATTCTTATAATTGTTTACTTTTATTATTTCTGTCTGGCATATTTATAGGCCAGGCTGACTCAGCATTAAAATGTATATTTTTTTTGTTCGTATTATTTTTTCTTAGCGTATAATGAACTTAGTTTCAAGATTTGGTAAAAAAGGGTTAATAGATTGCGTTTTGGCGACTAAATAACTTATGTAATATTAGGATTGCTCTACAAGCATGAAGTACATAAACTATTTATCGCATTAAAACAATATGTACGTGATGTGTGCCTTTTTTAACACGAAGCAAAACGTAATTTTAACTAATAACGTTATGTTCAATTTAAAGTATTATATAAGTATTAGCATGCAAGGATAAAATTTGCAAAGGACGGATATCTTTCAAGATCATCAAAATTAAACCATATATCGTGTTGAGAAATGTTTCTTGCTTTCTGTCTTCCTGAACCGTATTTCAAAATAGACACTTGAAATATTAACATTGATTTGTTTAGTTCTACACACAAAAAACGGTGATGACAACTTAATTTCTTCGGCAAATCTTTTGTACTTTTTATTGTATGTTCTTAATTTTAGAGAAGATTACTTACTTTATACCATTGCAATGCAGTAGAAAAAATCGACCACAAAATGCAGCTATCTGATAAATTTATTCCCCTGTGATATCACCTGGGTGCATCAAGTAAAGCGGAATTTTTGGTGTTGTGTTGAAAGTTAGGTTCATATTACCTCTGAACCATTTCACCCAGGTTATCATATGGGTTAGGTTATAAAAACAAGAAACATTTATTTGCGTAGAATACAGGTGTTAGTGTAGAATAGTCACCAATAACGCGTGAAGGCGAGCGAGCGGAGCGAGCTTTCCGCGGAAACTGCCGATGAGCGAAAGATGGAAGAAGCATGATGAACGTAGTGGAATAGATCTTCATAAGGGCCAGCATAGGTGGCAGTACCAGCAGAGTGCAAGTTTAAAACAGCTTAATGCGTCTTCCAAGAAAAAAACATATTTTGATTAATTACTGCAGCAATTTACATGATGGTAATAATTTTAAAAGACCGTGACAAAGACATGCGTAGACCAATGGGCATGCTCTACTGAAAACCACGGCCTAACAGAAAACCAGTAGACAAGCAATGTTAGCATTGCAATACCAAGTGAGTGAGTGTACCGTAAGCTCAACTCCCCCTGTCCTTCTTCAACCCTACAGTACCCACAGTTTATGATAGCATTATTTCAAATGAGCTTAATGTTCTTTCTCAGTACAAGATTCGTGTATTAACTATTGTTGATAAAATAAAAAATCCGATACTCTTTTTTTATGGGATAGGAAAGGAGATTGAAATTCATAGTAATATTCAGTATTGTTCAGCTTAAAAATACATTTAGCTTACCAATTAACAATATAAATAACTCATAAATATTAATAACTCCGAACTTAACTGGTGACATTAAATATGTTTTTTATACTAAAAATTGAGTATATACTACGGGAATGCAATTATACGTTTTAAAATTTGAAACGTTCGTAAGTTTGCCAGAAGTTAACCAATGTGAGGTTGAAATGCACAAAGCTTTTTAATTACTGCATACGGTGAAATGCACTCAGACTGCCGGGTTCGACTCCCGCGTGTCTACGTGTGAATGTCAACACCATGTAATTATGCACTCAGTTCTAGAGCAAGATTGTAGGGTTTTAGTTATACGAATGTATTTTAAATGCTATTACCGAGTACTTTATGGGTATTTTATGCCCGCTTGAGACGTACTCAAAGTTTTTATACTTCAGAAAGTTTTGTCAACCGCAAGCTATGTTGAACTCCGTTCCCAAAGGTCAAATCTCTATTCTTATAAAATTGTTAGGGTCAGCAATCGTGAAATTGTGTAGGATTTGGGGAGGGTGCAAAAGTGTGGAAAGGGAGTTCATTAGGGCTGAAGGGAAAGTGAATTTATATTGATATTGAAATCGAAAAAGTTATGAGAACTTTGTGGTCATCAAAAGATACAGAACGTGGACTCTTAACTATGTGGAGTATGTGTGGACATGTCGAAAAGAAATAGAATTTAAATGATTATTTAAAAGAAGTTTAATCTTAGTTTGTAATATTAGTTTAGCAACTAACGTAGGCTCTGCTTTTAAAAGGTGGAGAAGCAATATAAATCTTATTTATAACAGTTTGAAGATGTTTTATTTAATATGTTGGAGGTTAGCGTCTTCCCAGCATCAGCCAGTACAAGTTACATTCAAGTTACTTGACTATAGGTTTGCTCTGTATTACAAAAGATTGACTA
This sequence comes from Tyria jacobaeae, assembly GCA_947561695.1. Classification (NCBI taxonomy): domain Eukaryota; kingdom Metazoa; phylum Arthropoda; class Insecta; order Lepidoptera; family Erebidae; genus Tyria; species Tyria jacobaeae. The sequence continues at coordinate 23,154,236 of OX387213.1, forward strand.
AATTCTTGTGCTCAAAATGTGGACTTTAAATGCTCCTCTGACTACCCTTTCGGGAACACACAGGTATGAGTGTACTTGTGTAATGTATGAATGTATGAAGGGGATACTATAATCTTTATAATAGTTTATTTTAGTTTTTTTTTTATATTATAGGGGTACAGACGAACAGACGGGTCATCTGAAATGAGCCTGAGTCGAGGGTGATGAGAGATGGGGGAGGGATAGGAGGAGTGCACTTCAAGAGACCTCACTGATTTCGGGGAAATGCTTCACAACCGGTTTTCTGTAAAGCCGTTGTATCGCACCGGTACAATTATACTCAATGAGCACTACTTTGCCATGATCATTTATAGTGCCATCGATTCCTACACACTTTGCTAGCGAGACCTTAGGTAAGGGTTTACAGATACTTACTGGTAGAGTCTTCAGGTGTGAGAGCTCTCTTGAGGGTCTGCTGTAGGACGGTGAGCCATCCGTCGCGGTCTGTACATTCTGTCAGGAGTAACTAACTGGAACTACGAGTAGTCTTGTCTCTTGACTTATGTCAGCATATCATGAACTTAGTAAGTACTAACATAAATCTGTTCTAATTTGAAACCCAAATATACTTAAGAACACGTGATGGTGATTTCAATGAAATTTGGCCTCTGTACATACACGAAATAGACAAAAGATCAATTTTGCGTAACGCTTTAAATATGAATAGAACGAAAGTGTCTCTCAGTTTAAGTAGGGATTACACGTGCCAGTTCCTAAATATTAACAATTCATTTTGTCTCAACATGGCTCCGACCCAAACTAACGCATAATTAATGTACGCTAGATTCATTAAGGTGCACGTGTATTAATAAATTAATTTATATTTAGAAAATATCGTCAAACTTTATCAACCGTCATGTGCAATATTTTTTACACTTATGTCAAAGACACTATTGTATCTACTCATGAGGTTAAATTTATTTATCTTAAACTTAACCGTTTTTTAGGGTTCCGTATTTTAAAATAATAGAAAAGGGACCTTTTAGGATCATTCGTCTGTCTATCTGTCCATGAAGAGCCTTTTTCTGTGGAACCGGTGGAGATATCAAGTTTAGATTAACATCGAATATTAATGTCTGCAGTTTCTGTAGGCTGTACAAAAAAAAAAAAAAAACTCGCTTGTAAATTAACGCAATCAAATAGCATACGCCTTTAAATACTTTCAATTAATTCAATTTGTTTGTTATTTCCTTGGCATCCCTTAATGAAATCCTGATTTGGAAAAGAAACTCACAGTCAAACATAAGACCTCCTCGTTTTTTGAAGCCAATCAATTTCAAAGTATTTTTTTTATTCTTAGGATTTCGGGATAATCCGAAATGTATGTGAAATGTCAGTTTCAAAATAAGATTTCTAATTTAAAGGCACGAATTTTCCTAAAAATATATTGTTATAAAGGGGGTCTAACTACATAAACCTAAAATCACACATACCGATATACCGATTAATGTTGTCCCATTTACATAATGGGTAGATGTGAAAAGAAAGGAAGGAAAAGTATATTGCTTATATAAATAGATTGGGAAGTATAAACACTAGCTCACATGCCTTTATGTTCTTTCTTTCAAGCCAAAGCCAAAGGGCCGAAAAATTACATATGTACGTTGACATACTAGTATATTGATATGTAATAATGTAGCCAAGTCGTTAGGCAGATGAAACATTAAGCTTAAATTTCGAAATAAATGATAGCTAGTACTCAAGGCTGTCGGTGTGTTAGTGTGTTAGTATGTAAGTAATGAGGACAAAATAACACGAGCTTCACAGTATGATCCCTGATGGAGCATGTTCAGGGAGGTTCATTACGGTTATAATGATATTATATAACGGGTGAAACGAAAGTATCAAGTTTTGTGTATGGAACTCGTTTTGTTTTGTTTAGGACTTTCTGCGAAATTATTGTGATATAAATGTTTTGTGGGTTGCGGTGTTATGTTTTGTATAAGTTTGTTTGCATTTCGTATTCTAATGAGTTGGCATATACATAAATGTTTTACTAATTACGCATACAATTAGATTGTTTCTAATGCAACGGCTCAGTTTTACAGCGGATTTAAGATCAAAATAATTTCCGTATAAGTTAATTCTTCAAAAGATTACCAAGAACAGTAAATTAGTATTTTTTGTAATTAATCTCCTTTTTTCCATCTACTCTTCCCTCCTCTCTTCTTTCCGCTCCCTGCATCCCCTATCCCTCATCACCCTCAAAGGCGGGCAGCGCACTTGCGACTCTTGAGTTGCAAGTGTCCATGGACGGCGGTGTCACTTACCATCAGGTGACCCGTCTGTTCGTCTGTCCCTATAGTATAAAAAAAAATATAATAATAATCTTGAAACTTGCTAAAATATTTTCAATACTTCATTTGCGTCAAATGGTTATACCGGACAACTGCAGGGTACAGTGCAGCAATGCATAAAGCTACATAAATAAAGACGGAAACATATTAGCTTCCACAGGCACTGGTACAAAATGACTGGAGCGACACAAATAATTGCCAAGCTTAATTTTAAAGGAACATCGCGTCGTGTCCAGAGGACCGTACAGCTACTACACGAGTAAATGTTGTAAATTCATTCAACCGGGACCTAAACCAGGAATTTGTTAGTGCATAAATATCAAAATTATTTAATACACTGCTTAGGTACACATGTCGTGGTGAATCAGATGGTATATAATTCTTAATTTCATTATCTGATTCCAATTATTGATTTTCAGGCTACGACGATATAGACGATGCTACTAGAAAACCAATATTAAAATAACGCCACGAATCACCTTGAACGTCAGTTCTTTTGCAGAGTAAGCTGTTGCAAGTTAAACTCTAGAATCCACAAGATAACATTACTGGTTATCAATTAATTTACATTAGCGTACAAGAAACTCTTTTAAGTAGTAACGCCTTCTCGGAATACAGCAGGCGATGCTGCTGCCGTAGTCCAGCGCGCACCTCTAGATTTTCTAACGGCAGTGCGCTTTAACGGTGATATTTTCTGAGTACCATAATGGAGGTATTAAATATCATTACCTTTTTTCCGTACTTAAGCTTTTTTATTGTACAGTACATTTTAACTGAAATTGGAGCTGCAAAAATGTGCAAACTTCAATAATTTCAAGAAAATAACTGTTTCATTTTTTGGGTCTTGTACCGCTATCAGAATATTTTATATCAATTCTATAACTAACTTAGTTAATTGTACATGTCCACGGACGCCTACAACTCAAGAGTCATAAGTGCGCTGCCCGCCTTTGAGGGTGATGAGGGATAGGTGGTGCAGGGAGGGGAAAGAAAAGAGGGGTGTGAGGGGAGAGGAACGAGGAGAGGGGGAATTGGGCCTCCAGAAACCTCACTCATTTCGGGGAAATGCAACGCAAGTGTCACATCACAACCGGTTTTCTGTGGTGGTGGCCGTGGTATCGCACTGGTCGAACCGGCCCATTCGAGCCTAAGCATGGCTCTACCACTGTTAAAACATGCATATGCATGCATGTTTTCAAACTAAATTTGATAATATTTGGGATATTCATATATTGTGCGTAACATTGTCTAATAAGCTGCAGTTTGTAGTAGATTATAAATAATGTTTGAGTTATATTTGGAAGGACGTACATAAGCGCTGCAGCTTAAAACTACGTATTTAAATCCTGTGTGTCTTATACAATCATTTAATGTAGTACTTGTTGTGTTTGCTGTGTGCTTTTAGAGTAGACCGATTAACGTAGAGATTTAACCGACGAGTACACATACTGCCCTCTCTGCTTAGTTAAACTTGTTATCAAACGCTGCAGTTGTGTGTCGACTAGATAAGACTAAAGTACTTTATAGCTTGATAAGTATTTGGATCGTATAAAACTGTAGTAAGAGTATGTGTGTATTCAAATGATGTTATGGTATGTATAGATTATTTTTAATGATATATGTAGGTGAACAGACGGATCATCTGATGGTAATTGACACCCGCTGCCAACTCAAGAGTCGTAAGTGCGCTGGCTGATACTCATCTTACACCTTGTTTTACATGTCACCTTGTTGCTTATTTAATGTTGTTATTCTTAATTATGTTTTATGGTCTTCTATCTTAAATAATTTGATATTACACAAGCTGAAACTCTTATTAGACGAACAATTTACCTTTTTGTTTATATTGAAATCTTCTAACTTCTTGACTTAAAAAGACTTGACAATTATTTCAAGCATTTAAAACAGACACAAAGATCCATAAAGTAACGAACAAGAAAAACACAAACAACCCTTATCACAGCTCTAAAAAAAACACTCACTAAGTATAATTTTCTGTGAAAAACGAAACGGCGGAAAAACGTCTCGCTCTGTCCCGGACCTCCTCCTCGGGGACCGTTCCGCTTGAATAAACCAAAGTGTACAACGGCAGATCGCTGGCTGGCGCGGGCAGGCCTTACTCTTAGAATGTTCTACGATTTATGTTTATATTGATAAGATGGAGGACACGGGAAACTGAAAACACGGGAGATACGAACAAACATCACACTTTTTTTTAACATTTTTGTACACTTTTGTAGATTTGATTTTGGTATAAGTAGTGTGAATTATATAATTAGCATAAAATGTGCAATACACGAGTGTAGTAGGAACATTTAATATTATTATTTATACAGACTGTAGCTGTATAAATAGTGAGTGTCGCAAGAGTGTCGTATATGCATACATACAGATATACAGTGCCCGCATGACGGCCATAGGCTCTCCCACTCTTACGTTAGCTCGACCTCATTCAAATTGACAAATGTATGCTAGGACAGCAAGTTTTACATAATGTGCAGAAAATTTTACAAATCTTAGTATTAACTATTTACAAATGAATGTCATTACCGTATTTGCTATAGCGTAGTCTTAGTTTTCTATAGCAAGTGACGCTACTGGTAATCGCTTGCAATCCGTCAAACAAATACAAATTTTAAATTAAAGTCACGTTTTAAACATAAAATATTTAACCATCAAAACTTGGACTGGAATTTACAATTTTAAAACACTACGGCATTCCAAAATAATTTATGCGAATATATCTCCTTGTCTTTCAAATGTATTAGAGCTGAAAAAATGTCAAGGAAATTGGTCTTTATTGGTTCTCAATAGTTTTATTTATTTTATTTATTTAAAAACTTCATGCACACGTGTACAAAGGCGGACTTAATGCCTAGGGCATTCTCTACCAGTCAACCTTGAGGTGGTGAAGAAAAGCAATAAGGTAGGTGCAGACATCTGGAATTTACTGTATTGTAATGTATTTTAAAACAACTATAGCTACATATATATATACAAATACATAACAAATATACACATACATAAAAATATATAATGAAAAATATATATATATACTAACATACACTTATAAATAGGTATACAGTCAAGTGCATTGTGGTTATTCTGCTAATTCAGCGAGGAGAAGTTCACGTACTTTGTTCTTAAACGTTAAACGGCTTTCAGACATTCTAAGCTCAAGAGGGAGCGCATTCCATAGAAGAACTGCTTGCACGAAGAAAGATGAGTTGACAAAGTTAGAGCTGTGGGGAGGACATAAGAGGAGCAAATTGTTCGAAGAACGAAGGTCCCTGTCATGAGTGGAGCACAAAAATTTTAAGTAGGAAGGGGGAGACGGGGAGTTCAAGATGGTGTATAGAAAATTTAGTGCTCGCAAACTGCGACATTGCCGAATAGGAAGCCACTTCAATTGGGAACGTAAAGTAGAGACATGGTCATACTTGCGAAGATTGAAAATGAATCGAATGCAGTTATTCAGAAGACGGTCTAGTTTGTTGAGAAGGTCTGCATTCAGGTCAAAATAACACACATCGCCATAATCAATCATGGGAATAATTAGGGAATGCATTAAGGAAGTTTTTGTTTTAATAGGGAGGAAGTTTTTGAGACGGTATAACGTTCGGAGAGCACCAGTGACTCTCTGACTCACATGTGTAACCTGGGCCCGCCAATCCAGGGTCGAGTCAATAAACAAACCTAGGTCTTTAACTGCTGAACTCACAGATATAGGTGAGCCATCAAAGACTATTGGTATGAGAGTCCCAGTGTCGAGCCTGCCCATCATTGGTTTGCTTCCTACGACGATCGCTTGACATTTGGTTGGATTTACTGATAATCCAAATCTCGACGACCAGGATCTTATAGTTTCCAAATCTTTGTTTACCTTATCAATGGCCTCTGATAAGTATTCAACCCTACTCTGGGAGTATATCTGCAGGTCATACAGGTGATACGGACACTGAAGGTGTGGCGTTAACTGATTAATAAATAAAGAAAATAGTAAGGGAGATAATATACCGCCTTGAGGGACGCCTTGCAGAGATCAGTCCAGTTTGATGACGAGTCATCCACCCGAACGCACTGCTGGCGTCCCTGAAGATAAGACGAGAACCATTCCAGTGCTTCTGAGGAGATCATAAGATATGAAAGCATGGATAGCAGGACCTCGTGACTGACGGTATTGAAGGCATTCGAGAAATCAACCAGGACTAAGACGGTAACTTTAGTGTTATCCATACCCTCTCTAATATCGACAGTCACTTTTAGGAGAGCGGATATGGTGCTGTGGCCAGGCCTAAAACCAGACTGTAACGGACTCAGGAGATTATGACGAAATATAAATTGCGAAAGCTGCTTGTTTACACAAGCCTCTAGAACTTTAGACAGGAAGGGAGAATAGAAATAGGACGAAAGTGGTGTGGAAGAGAAGGGTTACTTGTTTTGGGCAAAGGTATGATATAAGCTTTACGCCAGAGGCAGGGAAAGGTTCCAGAGTCAAGGGAAAAGTTGATTATATAGGAAATGACATGGATAATATGATCTAGGATGGGGACAACCATGCGTCGACTGATGCCATCACAGCCCACGGCATTGGAGCGAATGGACAGGATAATCTTTTTAATATCCTCAGGAGGAACTGGAGAAAAAGTAAATGCGTCAGTAGTGGGACTTGTTAAACTACCTATATAGCTTAAGGTCTGACATTTGGTTTGATGATCTAGGTGAGTTGTGGATGTGAAATGTCGATTGATGTCATTCAAACCGATTGTCTTTTGAACTACTGGATGATGTTGTTTGCCGATACCCAGAGTTTTTAGAAACTTCCAGATACAAGTAGGGGATGAAGCCTCTATGTGTTGAAGGATGTGTCGGCGTTTTGCGTTGCGTATCACCTGATTACACCGATTCCTAGCCACCTTAAAAAGGTTCCAATCAATTTCAGAACGATCCCGCTTGAACCGCAGAAAAGTCTTGTCCCTTCGTCTCATGGCGATTCTCACCTCCTCCGTCATCCATGGTGCCGGTGGACGCTTTAATTTTACCTTCCTAACAGGAGCGTGTGTGTCGTACAACCTAACAATTTTGTCATTAAAAATTCTGACCTTGTCATCTACGTTGGTAACTGCTGCTACACTCTTCCAATCTATTTCAGAAGCATCAGCACATAGTTTTTTGACATCCATGCGTCCATAACTTCGGACATGAAGAATTTTGGGACGGGGTTTAGGTGGTTTCAGGGCATAGGAAAGGAAGATCAAATCGGGATGGGAGAAACCGGGAGCAGGATATTGGCCATGGGAGGAGATAAGGTTAGGAGCAGAGGTTAGTATCAAGTCCAGCCAGGTATCCTGATGCTCGATGTTGTGATGCGTTGCTTGAAGGGGCAGGACATGGAGACTGGTAGATTGAACGATCTGAAGAAGATTACGTGTTCGTGGAGAGTTGAGTGCAAGGAGGTCGGTGTTAAAATCTCCCATGATGATGTGATGTGAGTATTCAGGCCCTATAGATTCCAGAACTGTTTCCAGACTGGAGAAGTAGTTAACACCTGGAGGACAATACACTACACCTAATATAATATTGGCTCCCTTAACATAAACCTCAAGAAATAAATATTCGGCAGTGGCAGACGAGCTGGAAGAGGAAGAGGCAAGAATTTTATAGGCTAAGAAGCTGCGAAGGTAGATAGCGACTCCTCCACCTCTTTTGTCTAGTCGATCATTACGAATGAGAACAAAGCCTGTGAGAGGATATGAAGTCGAAGGGAGGTTTGGTTTCAACCAGGTTTCAGATATCAAAATAGCATGAACGTCACTGTCAGTGAAAGTCTCAGTCAAATCACTATAATGACTGGGAACACTCTGAGCGTTTATGTGGCATACGTGAAGGTTCGACCGAGTGCCATTGTTAAAAGCTTGCCGTAATCGGTCACCCAAAGTGTCTGTTAACGAACTAAAACTATCCTCATCGGAAAATTCATTAGCAGAAAAATATACTTCATCACCATCAGCGATCATTAAAAACGACTAAAAAAATATAAAAAAAAACTATAGATCATAAAAATAAATACTCTAATTAGATATAATCTAAGTATACCAAGCAAAAAAGAAAAAAAAAACTTAATATAACAAATAAAAGTAAGCCTTGGCTCGTAGGTCGTATTTCAACACCACCCGCCGGCCTATACAGACATATAAATACTGTAAGAAAAGGATATGTAAAGCAAAAAGAAGACATTATACCAAAAAAATCGTATAAAAGTCATTACTGCACAAAAGTTAATATTACTTAAACAAGTTTCCGAACGCATCAAAGAAAAGAATTGACAGATGTCCTAGCTGTCACTAACATTGAGTGACTCACTATGTTTTTAACTTATGAAGGTAAACTATAAAAAGTTAAATTTTAACATAATAACATAAGGATTATTTGTAAAGTAATTGTGAGTAGTTGCATAAGTGAATCATAACTAGAAGAGCTGGATATGCAATATACTATGATCTATCTAATAATAACAATATAGTGCAGCCGGCAGCTGACTCTCAAAATAAGATAATTATGTTCTTGATGTTTTCGTGTTTGTGATTGAACTCGCGTTACTATTGTTGCTCTTGTTAGCGGGAGTCACCTTTGGAAACTTTGTTATCAAGGGTTTGAGTTCGTCCGGGGATGTTATCTTATGGCGGGAGTTGTCGGGTGTTTTGATGACTATGGTCCCATCCTGGGTCCAACAAGAAAGCATGCCAAAATGTTGCCGAGCTATACTAAAAGCTGATTGTCGGATTTTAGTCAGAAATTCTCTTACCGAAAAGCCGGAACCCTTCAAAGAAGTCTTCGCCTTCCAGACGACATACCTAACATCAGCTGTTGTAAATCTGACCAGCACAGGGCGACGATGTTCCCTTGATGGGGCCCCAATGCGATAACAAAGCCTGATATTTGTCGTGTTTACTATATATCCTTGAGACCCATCTTGTTGTTGATAATATCAAGCAAAGTCTTATCACACTCTTCCTTGACAGCTTCAGGTTCTCCTAGGAAGATGAGTGCCTTTTGTCTGTGCCGAGTCTCCATCACATCAATCATCCTAGTACACTCATTGATTTGCTGCCGCAGAAGACCCAACATACTGAACATCAGTTCTCGGAATGTCCGGAATTCATCTGCAACCCGGGCCACTGTTTCCTTGGAGTGAGCTCCACTGTGTAGCTGTGCTTCTAATTCAGCCATTCTTCTGGAAAAGCTCTCCTCTAGGTTCCCAATGTTACTTCCCTCGCAACTGTATTTATGGCACTAAAAATACACCTAGTCTAAACACTGTGCGGTTGGCGGTCCGACTTATAAGGCTGACTGATTAAACTCATTAAACTTACAATTTAAGATTTTCTCTATAGATTTTTGAATATTCAGATTTTTTTTTCTTTAAATGTTGGTCACGATCTTAATTTAAATGAAGTGAATAGGAATTGAAACAAATAGTTTGTTAATTGGTGCAACCGATTTTATAAATTTTTTCTTCTTTAAATTGTCCTGAAATTGCTTGGTAGACAAGTATTATACTGGGATATACGAGTATACCAAAAAGTGTTTTGTGTTTTATTTCGCCAATTGTAATTTGGTCTTGGATGAATCGGTTACTTTGAGAATTAAAGGCAGGGAAAGGGTAGATAAGACATGGATCGGGGAGTATAGTTAGTTAGTAGGTAGTCAATGAGCAACAGTTCGAGCACGTCAGGGTTGTACACATATAACTCGATCTGGCTCTTTCCGTGCGTTCCGAGTTCTTTAACAGAACAGAAATATTATGATAATTTAGACATGTCATATTACTTTAAAATCTGTTTACTATTAAATTCACTGTAGAAGGCTGTAGTGGTCTGTCTATTACAAAGTGGTTGTTGTGAGCAGTGCCTTGGCTGACATACCCCCACGATAGTACACGGCGGTAAGGCCCCGGATATTTAATATTATTACAACATTTCCGAACCGGACGCTTCGAGTGCTGCACAGACATCCGGCTAGAATTATATAGTGATTCTATTTGGAAACTTGGATTTCAAGATGAAATTATTTGATGGATGATATTTAATATGGTCTGGTTAAATTCAAATAGCTAATACAAATTTAACTATAAAATCTTAGCAAAATTACAATGAACACATATTATGTTTTTAGTATAGGTTTTATTCCATTGTTAGTAATACAAGCATTGCAAGTAAAAATAACCGCACAATCAGCTGCTTTACACGTACCACTATGCTGCTCCCGTTGATTTTGCACGCAGCTGAGGCGATCTATTAGAATTATATAAACAGCGTAGTGGCACAATACAGTATTCTTTCTTATTTTTTCTTTTAAAAAAGACAACTCCCGCACTAGGATTAATTCCTGTGTCGCGGGGGACTTTACAAACATTCAACGGACACAAAGAACACCCAGACTCAGAACAACAATTTGAGGATTACAAAAAGTGTTATCCCGTGAGGGATCGAACCCGCAACACTCAACGCAGCAGCGGAGTGGCGAGGTGACTACTTAAACCGCGACGCCATCCGTGCAGTCTGGGTATTTATAGATTCGATTTAGAGACATTCAATTGGTGACATTGTATTCTTGTTTTTCAGTGGTAGAGCCATGCTTAGGCACCAATGGGCCGGCTCGACCGGTGCGATACCACGGCCTCACAGAAAACCGGTTGTGAAGTAACGCTTGCGTTGCATTTCCTTGAATTGAGTGAGGTTTCCGGAGGTCCAATTCCCCCTCCCCCTTTTCTCTCCCCTCATCTCCTTTCTCCTTTTTTCCACCTCCTCATTTGCATCCCCCATCCCTCATCATTCTCAAAGGCGGGCAGCGCACTTGCGACTCTTGAGTTGCAATTGTCCATGGAGGGCGGTGACACTTACCATCAGGTGACCCGTCTGTTCGTCTGTCCTCCTATAGTATAAAAAAAAAACACGTATTCAAACATACATTCGTACACTCACGCATGTATCCCTGAAGTTGTAGAGATATTATGCCAATCATAAATAAGTCCCATTTACGTAAGGGGGCAAGCGTGATATCGTCAGGGGGGCACTTTAAACATAATATTGCTTACACCGGTGGATTAGAAAGTATAAACAATAGCTCAAGCAAGTAACAGTCGTATACCTAAGTATCCATTAGTATATATGTATGTTAATTCAGGTACACGTGGTGCGTGGTATGTTAGGCACAGGCGCTTCGAATTCAAAAACTGATTAATCCTGAAAACCAATTTAGGCTGACATATCCGCTCATGGCAAGTTTGGACTTCTAATTTTGAAATTGACAACCGGATTTTACTCAATATTCAGAAATAAGAAATAATATCTGGTATTTCTCAGAAAGAGTCGATATTTGAAATGGACGTAACAAATCATAAAATAAATAATGACAATGCGATATTTGCTAAATGCAAGGAATCGGGTCGTATCCGTTGGCCATCAATCTTAATATCGGTCGGAGGCCATATTTTTCTTCGTTTGTAGGCGAGGCCCGTGTCAATCACTTTGATAGACTGCTGATAATATTGTAGGGAACTGATATGGCAAAGTCACACCGGCTAAATTGAAAAGACGCTGCGATGGTTGCTTAGAAGGTCGTCCATTGTTAGGCACGGGAAAGGATTTCGGAACTCAAATTGTGGATTAGGTTGAAGTCTTGATAAAAGTTTATGGTGGTGGTGTGAAATACACAAAAAATATTTGTTAATATTTTTCCAATCAAAATATTCTTAAAATTTTTTTTTAATAGTTTGTTGGGCAGCGCCAGAGTTTGCACGCTGTACAATATGATTTAACAAAAAATATAAAGTATGAATGTATCATGTCAATTATACACAAAGGGTATCTACTGATACAGAGTGAGACAAAAATTGTTTCTTAATCCTATTCTTCTTTGTCTTTTCTTAAAGTTTGAATTACTTAAAGCTTCGCTTCGCTATTGCTCAACTAGTTCTATCCTGAACTAGCTTGCGCTTGGAAACTACATTGCACCTTAAAGTTGAAAATTCATGAACGCTTCTATAATATAATTGGCAAATTTTTCTACAGCCCCCTAACATGATATTTTAAATGTACCTAGTTAATACTCGTGTAATAAGTCAATGTTATATTATTTTTATTAGTGTTGACTTGCTGACCTTCTTCGATTATTTCTAGAGCACTCAAGGTGGACTCCTAAAGAAGGTCTTTGCTATAAGTCGTCCTCTGCACAAAATATGCTCATAAATTTAAAATTAATTAATCAAAGCGAACACATATTGTAAGTTTCAGTTTCATCTGTGAGTACATTTTCTTCGCAAGGCGTGCCTTTCTCGAGAGTCGTAACGTCCGGTGCAGAATCAACACCATTGTTTGCATTGTCTCCATTGTGCCTATTTACTCGGAGCTCAGGCCACGGGGCGCCGCTCAACAATACAATAAATAATCGCCATTCCACGTCAACTAATTATTCCGCCATAATGCAGTCGTTGGCGGTTGTGACGTTGGTTGACTGATTCGGAAATGGTAAATTCATTTTTAATTTGTCACTTTGTCGGTAGTATTGTCATTTGGGGTTAATTGTTTATTTGGTAACTTTGGACGACTCAGAATTAATCGTTTAGAATGTGTAATTATATAAAAGTTTTCAATGAATCTGGTTTTGTGACACATATTTTCTCCCTTGTAAATACCAATTCGAGATACTTAATAAGTTCCTATATTTGCGACTAGGAAGAATACTGGGAAACTCTTTAACTTAATTATAATATATACGAAAATTTTAGTAAAAAATAAAATTTTCCAAACTCAAAACGTAGGTATTTTTTTTTGTAATTAAATAGTTGTTTTTTTAGTATTAATATACTTGCTCCTTTAAACTTAACTGTAAAAGTCACTTTGTTAAAAAAGTAAAGGTTAAAAAAAATTCAAAGGATGTATTCCTTTATCCTATTATATAAATCAGGGCCTTTTTTAAGTTTTTGTTAAAAGCACTTCAAAAGTGCTACATCTTCGTACGCCAGTCCGCTATCATATCAAGTTTAGAGCTAAGTAATAGGTCTATCATTGAAAAATATGCCGCGACTGTTGTAAAAGTGTTATAAATCAGTGACAGTGCTTTCCTTTCCTAGAAATTCAAAACTAAAAGCCTTTCTATTCCTGCTAACATAGTAAAATTACTTAGCTATAGCTATACTAGTCAAAATAATTATATTTAAAAAAGACCACCGATAATAATGAAACTTGTAGCGTTATTATTTACTGTATGGTAGTTTTATTTTATTTGTAAATGATTGCACTGTATGGACATTTACAAGTACATTTACTTCTAATCCTAATCTCTAAAAATATAGTGAAATGTAGGACCTTATACCTTTGGTTTAAAAATCTTACAGGGACTCTGATAATTAAAAACCCAAACTTGCCTTTACCTCGTCTCAGAAACCTTTAATCGGATTTGCATGATTCTTTCGTATGGGACTTTTACAAATGAACATAAAAACTTATAGAAGATATAAACCAGTGGAGAAATATTTCTCACCTTCTCTTGTGAGTTCGACATATTTAAAAACTTATTATCAACCATTCCGTGTATTTACAACTTAAATAAGATCATTCAATGACACCTTACGTATATAACAAAATTTTGAATCAGAAATCTCAGAGCAACTACTTAGCGACTACAATACAATCAGTTGCTTTCAAACATTTTCAGCATACAGACGCTTTACAAAGAAGGTTTTGAGGGCAAGAGGCGTCAGGGCTGAAGTGGTAGCCATCGATGTACGATGTAGATGCGGACAATGCGCCGCGCTCTGGCACTCATGATCACTCATATTTGTAAGCTCTTTTGGATGTGGTATTTGCATAAAGTGGCCGATGCCTGCCAATGAATATAGATTTTGTCAAGATATCCGTCGCATATTGCACGTTTCTCTTTACACCCATGTCCTTTTTTATACTTCTGTAAACGTCTATCTAACCATGTATAAAATCATGTAAAAAAATATATCTTTTTTGTTTAAGGAAAACTCGGTATTTACTTCGTTATAGTAAGGTCTTAATACTTTATAATGGCGTATCCTTACTTCTAAAGAAATTAAAATGCTCTCAAGTTGTGCAACAAGATTATTATATTCTGCTAATCATAAAACTTAAAGGTTATGTTAAGAAACAAATAAAACAGGATTTTTTCTTAAAAGACTGTGATTATATATATATATGGTTAGTGTTTATTGCAAAATAATACGATTTTTTGTATATTAAGCAGAGTCATCAAAACACAAAGTAAAAATAACATGTTTTCTTTTACCTTGAACCATTGAGCACGACTGAGTAAGAGAAAGACTTATGTAAATAAACTAGACATTTGTTACATTTTGAAGAAAATATATAAGGTGAATGTACAAGAATCCACTTCTTTTTACATGTATCACACTAATGTGTTTCAAAGCAAGCGTCTACTTGCACATGATCAAAAGAATAATCTTCTTCAGAAAAGTAACAGCATTAGAAATTCTTTATATCATTTTTAATTCGTGAGTTCTTCTGATCTCAGTGATCCGTGAGTGTGACCTAATTGCGCCACTCGATACTCCTAGTTCTCCGTACAAGAGGTACCTACCCGGGGCGGTGCGTGCCGTATCGTGCAGTGCGTGCTCCGCTCCCCATACCAAGCTAAGCCTACGCACTACACAACCGCTTTAGCTAACCTCCTAATAAAGTGCTTAGAATGTTTATTTGGAAGATGAACATGTCATATGAGAGGGGAGATGATATTTAAGATTGCGTAATGGGCCATATCATATTGTAATGGTACTATTAATGTTTCAGTATGAAAATTTTGTGATATTAAAAGCTTTGATGTCTCAACATACATTACTATGAGTAGAGGAGGAAGGTTTTTAATATATATGGCAATGAAAAGTACTTACTACGTGTGAAACTCCATCATGGGAAAGTCATAAAGTACACGCAGTTACTCACACCTTCTCTGAAAGTGAGATGTACAAACTAAGAGTGACAGTTGATTTTTCTTTTACTAAATACCTAAAAACTGAACGCTTACGTAGTAGCGGAATTTATTAGTTTTCCTTATGTCAACTTTGACTCGCACAGTATATTATTTTCATACTTTAAAAGACAACTCCCGCATGAGAAATGATTCCGGTGTGTGCTGGGGCTCCACAAACATAAAGACTTTACAACGAACATAAATAACAAGCTACTCTATGTACTTCGTAACTCTACCGTAATCCCTCTTGATTATTCTCCGACTCAGTGGCTCATATCCAGTAGCTAAGGAAGGAAGGAAGGATTTTTAGGTTGTTTTTCATATAACCTGTATCCACAAAATTCATTAACGTGCTTACATCTTCAATTTGCATATGCTTCACTTAATACTGCATAACATTAAGCTAGAGAATGCTTTTAGCATTAAGTTCACCTCTGTACGAAATATTTGAATAAAATTCCATATGAAATCTCTTACTTTTATGTGCTATTATTTGCTTGCAGGGCCGAATTTCTAACAGAAGAGTAGAATTTGTAGAATAAGAATTCAGTTTGTTATAATATAATATAAACACAGAGCAAAAAATGGCTACACCCTTACAAAGGTCGGTGCGACGAATACAGCAAATTGAAAACAAGATAAATGCGTTCGCCCTGATAATTAATGAGTACCTTCGATGCCCAAATGAAATGCTAGGTGTTTCCTTTCTCAACTGGAAATCAATTTATTTAATTGTGATGTAATAAATAACTATAGTACTAATAGCTTGAAGATATACACACACACATGCCTGTATTGCCGAAGGAGTAGGCAGAGGCTCAACGTAAGCCTACATTTTGCCGACTATAATTTAGTCCCATAATAGAAATCAAGCCTATCCCCGCACATCAGGCACTTTGGGAAGTAAATGAGAAAACGGGAGTATATTGAAAGGGAAATGGAGGATAGAAGAGAAGGTATATTGCTTACATCGATGTACTGGGGATTATAAGCAATAGGACAGGTCAAGTCACGGCTGCTTACAATATAGTGGTTGATGTCGGTAAGTACATGTGCAAATGACAGCTTACCTACCTACTTGGTTTTACGTCAACACAACTTTTTTTTTTTTTTTTTTCATTTTGCTATTACCTGCTAAAGCTACCTAACACATTAAACTAACAACTTGAGGTAGGATGTAACCGACAGAAATATGTTAAATATCTTCGGCGACCCTCGCATGCGGTAACATTCGAACTTGTGATAGTAAGTGAACAGAGTTCATACAATAAATTTATGTATGACATATTCTCAGACCTTCCATTATGTTATCAATATTTAAGCAATTTATTCAAAGTTTGAAGTATTCACCACACTTCCGCAATCGCGTCGTGTTGATTAACGAACCAAAGTGCCTAATTACCGACACAGAGGAGGTGGGGCTCGGCACGTGACACTTCATTACCGGTATTACGGGTATTACCGGTATTACAAATATTACCGTGCTCAAGCGATACACTGATCACGTCGTAAATTTGTATAACCCTTGATAAACACACGTGTGAAGCGTGCTTAATGATGTATTTGTTTTTGAGTAGATTCTAAATACATACTTGGTCCAATATTTCACACGCCGCGGCTGTCTAATAAGTGTCTACTTCAACGACCTACAAGTACTACTTAACATATCATCACTAGGAGTGACTAATATTAAATATTTTGCTCCCAAACAAAATTTTATTCTACTTGTATACTTACCAAAACAAACTAGTGGTTACCTGAATTAGACATAGGGGAACGTACTCACACTACGTGACCCGTTTTTAAATTATTATTTTTTTGGTGACTACCCTCGAGTTTTCACGTAGTAGTTCAGAAGTATGGTCAAAATATATTTTTTAAAATTGAAAGTTAAAAAATATATTTTGGCTCTCGTTTGTCTTTATTAATATTAAATTGTGACGTCCAGAATGAGTGCATACCTATTACTACAAGTAAAATAGTAGACAAAGTAAAAGAAAAAAACATATTGTAACAGGAACTTAATTAACTAAAGTAGAAGTATTCCGCGGACCCGCCAGTTCGAGTTATAAGCATGCAACCTTAATTTGCTTGAGCTATTGCTTATACTCACCAATCCAGCTGAATAGCTTTTCCTGTCAATTTACTCTTAAGTTTTCTAATCCACTTCAACATATATAAATATACTCGTGTAATTCTTTCACTAAGAACAAATCTGCAATTAATCAGAGTTTATAAAAAATTTAACCAAACACGACACTCAACGTTTTTCATTTAACTTTTGCTCTCCAGAGAACATTCTTATAGTCTGTGGATATAGTTCCAAACTCACACAAAACCCGGGCTCCATCTAACACAATCCTGAGTCCAGTTCATAATGACTCCACACAGCGGTGTTAAAACAAATCCTCATCGAAGTGCACTTAATGGCAACTTTAAGTTTGTTACACCGATGTTAAATGTTTAGGCTTTGGGTAACATGTTTGCTGTTCTAACACTAAGAGAGTGCTTACTTTAAGTTGTAGTATGAGCACCTCTAGTTTGTACATAGGTACAAACTAGAGGTGCTCATATTTCATTAATAAAAGTAGTATTTGTAGTAGGTTATTACTAGCTATATATGTACATATACTAGGCATACATACATAGGCAGTTAAGAGATAAGCTTAGCCCGTGTACATGTAAACATGTTAGTAGTTTATATTAAGTTTTCGATTAATGGTACAAGTCGAAGTATTGTGTGTATATTATTTTTAGCTGAAAAATCCAAAACTATATATATTCGGGAATTTAAAAATATTAAGATTTATTACATATAAAATGGTGTACTTATTGCTTAAAGTAATGAAACGGTACTCTATATGAAGTGATCAATATCCTTCCTAAAATATAGCTAAGAATTATTTTATTTATGCGTCGATTATAACAGCCACATTTAAGTCAAAGGGCGGGCAAGAGATATAAAGAGCAATGATAAACGACACCTCGGTGAAGGCTGCTCGGCGACACGAAAATATGCGCGTCGGGTTATTCGGGCAATAAGTTACACAAAACATAACCGGCATAAGACATTTCGAGCATTCTGACATTTATTACACATGTCTTCTGCTGTATTATCGGTGTCATAATTATAATCTAGAACCAAAATATACCTTTATAGTTACTTTAGTATTTTCCCACTCATTCTTAACATAAGACGATGACGCGATGACTTTCCTGTTGGTCTAGTGGTTAGCGATTCTGTCTGCTAAGGTTGTTGATTCGATTCCCGTACGGGATAATCATTTGTGTGATCCACAATAAGTTGTATCGAGTCTAGGTGGTCTTTGTGCCCATTGTTTGTATTTTTATTAAGTCCCCCGCATTGCAGGAATCATTTCCGAAGCGTTTTCTTTAAAGAGAAAAGAAAATATACATATGTCCTACCCGATTTCGTTTAGGTACATAAAAAGTTAGGTGTGAATTATTAGGAGGCTCTTAAAATAATTTCTCACTAATCTCAAACGAAGGTTTTTCTAGCCTCTAATATTTATTATTATTATTTATGTACACACTACGAAATACTAACATCGATTACAATATCAGAAAAGGTCACAAAACTCCAGGATCCAACAATTGCACTATCTCAGCTCTAAAATAATATTCAAATACACAATAAACAGAGCAAGGAAATAAGTCTGGTTTGAAACACAGCTATAAGCTACCAGTATTTACGACACGCCAGTAAAAACGATATTAATAACCAAATTACAGAACTTAATCAATTACGCACTGAACAAAGCAACGCCCATTAATTATGGAGCCGAAAAATTGCAATATAAAACAGTTAAGACGGATAAACTGCGGTTTCTTCTTAGCCACGATTATTAAAATTAATTAGTACCCACGCTGTTGCCCCGCAGTCACCACGCTATCGCCTCGCAAACGTCGCGACCTCACCCCGATATTTCTGAACAAAACAAAAGCAGATGCCCCAATTTTGTAAGTGCTAAAGAATTGTATATCTGGTTATACACCACTTGGGTGGATGTGCTTGGCCGCGGTTGATAAGCTCTTTGTTATATTCACAATGGAGTCGACATTATCTTGGCGATATTTAAATTAGATACAGCAGCCTCATCGACATGTTTCAACTCCATTGCATTTTTTTTTTTGATAACGTGGTGCCAAAACACTATTACAAACGGTAAATGCAGTTTGTAATCTGAGGTTAAGTTATTACAAGTAATAGCGGTAGTTACATTAAGTAATATTTAAATTTTAGGTGATTAGAATTTCTACAGAAAATATAGATAATAGCATAACAGCCAAATTAGGTTATTATAACATCCTTCCCCATATAATTTCAATAAGAAATTCTGATAAATTATACCCAAGGAAGTAAGAATTTACAGAATTACATTAGATCAAACAAAATCTTTTCCTTAAATTATTTAAACATTTCATTTATCTAATTACTCGTCAAAATGCCTATTTTTACTCGGAGGTTGTAAAATACTAATGAAGATGAATGTGGGTAGATGATTGCTGGGAAATTACAGGTTGTCTCATCTGGACCCCGGGATTGGGTACCCCTGCTACTGATGTGCGGCAGGCAGACGGGGGCGGGGTAATATCACCATATTTTACTCTTAAACAATCGCGGTATCCCTTGATTGATCGCTTCCCTACCGCCCCGCAGGTAAGGTAGCTGGGTATTTAATTAATTATGCGGTATGACATTACTTCTTATAAATAAGGCGGTTTGTTATATGGGTGTTTTTAGTAAGACAGATTGCTTTATAAATCTTAATACGTAAAGTACACAGCGCTGTTTTCCAGACTAATGAGATATCTTGAACAACGTGTGCTTTGGGTTATTTCAGTTTTTGTTTATTTCGCCACTGTATAGTTAAAATTATGAAGTTACATGTAAATTTTTATTGTTAAGTTAAGATGTAACTTACAAACCATTTTTAAATACGCACTATTTTCCATCCTTACACTGTACCTTATTTTCTAAGTCTTGTTTCAAAAGAACTTTATTAATCTTCAATACTTACTTGTTATATAGTATTATATACCTTATTATAGTATCTGGAGTAACTCTTGTCTGTACTTTGCGTAAAAAAATATTTTTGTTTATAATTTAAATATTTGTTCAAAAGTTCATCATAATTTTTTTTACTTTTAAATCTGTAGCCTTTATTATAGGTGGCTTTTAAGGTTAAACAAGATAAATTTTGTAAATTTTGTGTCGTGAATAATAATAAAACAAGGAACATGCATTGTCTTTCCATAACATTATTATGCAATAAGGGAGGCAAAGTTTAAACAAAAAGGCTAACAACAACAAAATAACAATTTACTCAGACGAAAGAAAAGAAACTACATAAAAAAAAAACAGCCACATAAAACATAAACTTCATATTGTATGTCCAAAATATATCTAAAACACTAAAATGATAACTTTGATCACACTATAGGTATTATTCATTGCTGCTACAGTTCGTTTCACTTCAGAACTAAAAGATGAGAGATCGGCGATGTATGTCACTCTTGATTCAAATCGCTCGGCGTGCACCCGAGTGTCGACCGACAAAGCACCACTCGTCCGTAATTAAAATCGCGTCGCGTTAAACCACACACCCCATTTGTTAATTGAAATCCGTGAAGATATGGGACCCGTTTGTTAGCCCTTGTCCCGGATGAACGGCTTCGCTTTTTGGTGATTTAGTAAACGGTTCAAAAAATAATACTTTATAGCCACTTCAATTTTCTAAATATCATCAAATTTATTACTAATTAAAAAGGTATTTTCAATGTTATTTATTTCATATTTTCATATTTATATACTGAAAGTCTATTTGCGGTTTTATATAATAATATAACATTTACGGATATTGGGATAATCTTGATTCTAAGACATAATAAGAAATTTTGTTTGCTGGTACATTAATGGATGCTGTTATATATCATAATTAACACACAGAAGTACAAATCTATTTAACCACTTCAAATGGCATGCAAATGTAAAAGTCTAACTGTACAGATTGCATCTTTTACATGTCAATTGTAAACCAGTTTTATAGGTATTTATATCAGATCACATACATACCATACATATTAATTATTCATCAAAGAAGGAAGGTCAGGATTACGTCTAATATACTTATATTGGGATCTTATTCCTTTAATTATTCTCTTACAACTCCTTCTTGGTAAGAAATTCCGTAATTGAATAAAAATTGTTTTGCATAAGCAACAAACGCAGTTCTGACTCGTTGGTCCTTCTATCTCCGATACTAGATGCAGACTCTGCATCCAGTATCGGAGATGGAAGAACCTCTGAAGAAGCTCGCCACCCGTGCTAGCGAAACGTTAGGAAGCATTTCCAACTGACGACGGCCTTTAGACCTGAATAAAGCCAACGAGTCATCAATCGGCCGCGAAAGCCTCAACCAATTTGTCAAACGTAGTTCTACAGTTATTTATAGGTTATATTTTTATACAATTTGGGATTTTAATATATATTTTTATGCACATAGTTAGCGTAAGAGTTATTCTGCACGACACAGCTTATTGGAACCGGTCTGGCTTCCTAAAGTTATCATGCCAAGTAATGTCTTTTGCCAGTTCAAATACCTGAGTGTGTTGTTTGATAAATTTCACTACTAGGTAGGGACTAAGAGAAAGGAATTGTTTTTTATCATTTAAAATAAGGATGACATGATACGCTTAGAGCAATATCACAGTCCCCCCCCCGAAGTTCAAATTTGACATAAGCAAAATAAGCTGTGCATGGCGTACTTTTGTTTGCTATTTTTGCTATTTTATAAAGAGCATACAGATAACCGTTGATCTTGTTGCTTACGTTTTCTATTTTTTCTCTCCAATCGAATTTAGAATTTATTATAAATCCAAGAAATATCACGTAATTAGCATCCGATAATGTATGGCCATCGTAATAAATGTCAAAATCAATACTCTTAACGTTATTTAAATTCGTTATAACTATTTGTTTTACATATATTTACTTTCAGATTGTTATCGTATAACAAATTAATAATTTGCGTCAGAGTATTGTGAATCACAGTTTTGTATTGTGCTAGTATCATTCTATTAGTATTAGTATTTTTTTTTAAATCGTTTGATATAGACCAGAAACAGTATTGACCCTAGCATACTTCTTCGGGAATCCCGAACTTATTTTTTCTTTGTAATTTGATTTATGTGTTTAGATATAATCATTTGAGTTTAATTGAGATATATTTACACATTGAATTCTATCTTCGAGATAACTTTGTAACCAGTTTAATTCAGGTCCTCTAATGCCATAATATTCTAGTTTTGTCAAAACCTGTTCATGTGGCACAAAATCGCAAAAGCTTTCGACATATCCAGAATTATAACTGTTATATATTATTATTTACATTTTGTAAAATTTCACTTACCAAGTAACATGTGGCATCCCTAGTGGACTTGTTACGTTGAAACAAACTGATTATCAACAATATCATGCTTAAGTTTATCTGGAAATGTACCTGTTTGTAATGAAAAATTTACAGGAAATGTGATTAGGAATACTACATATTTTTAAGATACTCGTATAAATTGAATAGTGCAAATTGACACGTAGCCTTCCGACTGGGTTTTTGCAAGAGATATGATTATCATATTATATCATAAGTTTCATCTACAAGAGAAAAAACATAGAGTTTAATTGTTTATTGTTGATATTTGTGTTAAGAATTTCATGATTTATTCGATTTGTATGGAGATAAAATACTCTTTGAATGTGATAGCCATAGAGTCAAATTATATTTAGTAGAAATGGAAAGAAATTTGTTAATATTTGCTAGCTTAAGAATGGTATTTCCTTAAAATAGAAAGCTCTTTGCAGTGTACAGTAGTAGTCAAACTCGAGATGCATGGAAAGTTTGCGAAGGTAGCTTAAGATTCGAGTGCTACACAACACACTCGAAGCGAGCATAATGCACGAAATAAATGCACGAACTTTGCCGAGTGATCGTAACCATGCACCCTCGCTCTTGAGCCGAGCGAGGGCTGAGCACCCACACACTCCAGCACAATGGACGGTTCCAATTATCGAGAATTTCAAGCAACGGCTAAATATAGGGTTTGCTTGATACTCCTACTTTGGTTTATTTGTACTGACTGATACTGATATTTATAATATACTGTGTTATCTGAAACAGCTAAAAAGTTTAGTAACGTTTTCTAATCATTGTATACTGTACTAACATAAGCTAACGAAATGCCAGTACAAACTTCTAATAATCACGTTGCTGTCGCGTCGGCCTCGTCCTCTGTTGTACTAGTTTACATTAATTCAATTCTCAGTGGAATACAACAAATAGTAACACTAATTTATATAAGCTATTAATATTTCAATCTTAAATAGTTGTATTGAAGTTGTGTTGTGTGTATATGTGTTACTAACTATAATGTGTGGAAGCTTCGATTAAGGTCTCGTCGTATTGAATTTAAAAGGTAATCGGAATAGCATACTTTAGTGATAAGACAAAAATACAAGACAAAGCCTTTTTGATCGCTCCCATAAGGTGAACTGTTACTAGATTACCTTCTCTGACATTAGCGTTAAATCGTGCATATAAAATCTGATATCGTATAGGACACTTCGTTAAAAAAAAAAAAAACAAATCATCAAATCTTTCTGTGTTCTAACTTAAAAGCAAGAACACTGCTCATATTACCTTTTATCTTTACAAATACTAGGAGAACAAAGATGTTCCCTATTTATTGCTTAAACGCAAGTCCTCTTTGAGGGTTATCGCTAATTTCAGTTTCTATGTTCTCCAAAACTTCAGGTTAGTAAGCTTAAGTTTGGTACCTATATAAAGTTACAAAAATAATGGGATGATCATTGGATAATTATAAAAGCCGGGTATTATTGCCGATAGTGCCCTTTACCGAGGGCCGCAGCAGCCTGTAATCCGCGTAACTTTGGCAATTATCGGTTCAGTAATTAAAGCCTCAGGCAATAGCCACTAATTGAGTCTGTTGATATGTACAGCACGCTAGTATGTGATCGACAACACGATGACGTATCGGTGTCAGTAATATCTGAGGACATATATTATCATTTCCACTACTAATTCGTAAATGAAAGTTACTTTATAATGAGATTTTTGTTTTGATAAAGTGTGTGTGTATGTCAATTAATTTCCCGCAAGGCGAGAACTAGCGTTTTTCGCTAATTTAGTCGTTTGGGAATATAAGAAAATTATTCTCAGATCTAGCTAGAAAATATAAACATAAAGTTGTAGATATACAAAAACTTCATAAAAAGTTGCGAGGTTTGTGTCTAAGCTTTTAATTATAATCAGTTCCCCATGATGCTTAAGTCGCCATCCAATAAAAGTAAACTGTAAATGAGTAGGTCACAATTAATTTAAATAATGTATTACTATAATTTTACGTATTTACGAACAATGCTTAGTTCACACACATCGCCACATAACATAGCTGTCACAATAATTGCTACCAAACACATGTAACTTTACATCTTGAAGTGACACGATATTTGGTGACAGACCCATAGTCTACTCGTTAGGGGTTACAAATTTGATAATTGCATATTACTGGATGTTGTTATGTTTATAAAAGTAGATGTGTGTACGAGAGGTTTGAGTCAATTTATTTTATAGCATTAGATTTAAAGATGTGACATATTTTATTATATTAGGGATCAAACTCCGTAACAATAAGAAACTAAATGTTAATGACAATTCCGATACATTAATGGAATTCCTAATCCGATGAGAGGTTGGTGCCACATCGTCATTGTCTTCTAAAATCGGTCCTCTGGGTCTTTTCCCAAGAAGGTTCGTAATGACGTTGCCAAAGCTTCCAGTGAATGGAAGGGCTTAACATTACCGTGCAGCTAATTGTCCATTGTAGGCACAGATCTCCACGTGATCGTAAGAAGCGAAGGAACATTAAACACAATGGTAACATCACTCTTGAACACGTGATCAGCACGGCTCAAACCATAATTCCGCGTTCAATGGCGCACTTCCTATCTGGCACAATCAAGGAGATCCTCGGTACCGCACAGTCGGTAGGCTGCTCTGTTGAAGGCTGGCCGCCACACGATGTCACCGATGATATCAACGCTGGTGTTTATTACATTTTTTAAGGTATTATCGATACGGATAATTATTTTAAAATGAAGGATGTAATATTTTTTTTGTCAATTATTAAAACTTGAACAAATCTGTAACAATACTAATTTTTAAAGCCAAAGTTTATTACTACAGTTGTAGCATAACTATAAAACCTTCACCGTAACATACGATACTCTCACTATAAACGCCATTAATGGCAGTACCTAACCCCACAGTACAGTGCAATTGTTATAAAGCACCGCAATGCCGACATCTCGTTACCGGAACAACGCGTTTCTCTCCGCACCCTCTCGAATAGTCCCTTGTTATTTCCTAACAATACCCTGCATATAAACCACCTTCAAATAACCTATTTCTATCTTAATTGAAGCACCACTTCACCTTAAAATAAAACGCTAACAAAGAATAAACTTAATTTAAAAAAGAATGACAAAGACAAAAGATTTAACATTTCAATTCACAGTAAGTTAGACGGAATAGGTATACGGACAGACCGTCTAAAGAGATGCCAGGAATATAATTAATAACGTAGGTGTACAAAGAGCCTGGTGTCTGGAAGCGAGTCTCGCTCACAATGGGGCTACTGCAGGATTAGCTTGAATAGACTCCACACTTAGAACAAGATAATACCACCAGTGTATTACCGAATTGAAATGGTCCTATGACCCGAATGCAAATTTTGTGTAAACGTATGCGAAAAACGGATTTGTTTGTCAGTTTTGCACCTGTAGTTGCTTCCTTACGTCGTCACGCCGACTGGTGCTTGCCAATTTGGAACATTTCCGGCCCCAATTAGAAGACTTTGTGACGTTTTAGTGAATTATTAGATGTGACACTTTTTAAATGAAATAGCGGAGATATTTTGTTATTCATCCTTATTAATTTAGTAATAAAACAGGGAAATCCATTTTGTTACCGATATTATTTTTCACACGTATAAGACTGTTGCATGATGCACGTGTTGTATACGTTTATTTTCCTTTTTTAGATGTTATTTTTTTAAATATTACAAAAGACTCGCCTGTTGGTCAAGGGGCTAGTGATAGTCAAAGTCACTAGCCCCTTGACCAACAGGCGAGTACTAGGTAGGTAGTAGTAATAGGTCATGGGTTCGATTCCTAAAGGAGATAAAAAAAAAATGATCCAATCCAGAGTCCTGGACTTTTATTTGTGCCCGTTGCCTAAATGTTTGTTACGTCCTCACGTGACTTCTGAATCATTCCTCATGTGAGAGGGTTTTTTAAAAAAAAAACAAAAGTGTTATGTTTTCACCACTACATAGATTTTAATGGCACAAAACGTAAGGGCTAAACAAACTTAACAAATAAAATATATAGCTTATCTACATCCATACTTCTTCTAATGTTCGCAGTTTCAACAATGGAATTATGGAACAGATTATACATATTTTATAATAACAAAATATTGAGTGTCGTTTGTAATTGCAAATCATTTTAATCTTATAAATGTGAAAACAAAATGGATTAGTAGAATCTCGTAGTGTAAGGAATGGTGGCGTAATTATATCATTTTGTCAACTCCCTTACTTTTAATATTAAGGTTTATAAATTAGTAAAAAAGTAACAAAACAACGTAATTTAATTTTCAGTCTTAATTTTACTTTAGTGTATTTTTTCTTTAATAGTGTAAGTCGGACCTGTTGGTCTAGTCTAGTGGTTTGTGCTCCTGATTGCTAATCCAAAAGTCGTAGGTTCGATTCCTCCGACTAAGTGATGAGCAGCAGCATTTGTACATAAAGCTTACTAGCTTAATGCTATATACTGTAAGTCTGGTTACCGTGCATAAGCTTTTTATTTATTTTTTAAACTAGCCGTGTATGAGATGTTTGAACACGTACAAAAATCATTTGAGGTAGTTGTGACTTTGAAGCTTGTGAAATCATCATTAAAGTAAAAGAACCAACAAATTTTATATATATACTACGATTACACCTGTATCATCACTTAAGGGGTGGACAGAGGTGTATCACACAGCCCAATTGTCCGTTAGAATTTGGTCTATCTAACGTACCTGGAGGCAAGGCGATCGCCATCAACCCGGCACTGTACAATTGTTTTGATACTGTCTGACAGATAACAGTCCGAAAAAAAATTAGTTTAACATAAACAATTCAATTAATCCATTGCTTTGGTGTGAAGTGTTACAATCCGTGTACATCACATTGTATCCTCGCAAGACATTGCGTATAATTTGTGCAAATGTTCTCCTAACTTGGCCGGGTCCCGGCGCTCCAAACTTGCTTCGACTTCCGTATCTCGTTATCATACTAATGGACTCCTGGGGAGTGTATATTATTGTATTGTATTGTTGCTGCTCCTGGGTGACTTGCTATTGCCACTGATATCGCTATAGTTACATGTGAACCGATTAGTTAAAGCATTCTCCTAAGCACTATCTAACCTTTGATAATTCGTACAGATTTTGCGTTGCAAAACCGACAGTTTAGTAACTTTTGTTCTCTGTTTGTCAACAGTTTTATTTTTGTCCAATAGATATATCTTTCACGCTCGCCTTATTATTATAAAAAAAATATGCGTCACTAAATTGTTTTGCTGTTTACTGTGCCAGGAAGAGGGTTATTTTTTTATAGTGTATGTATATATGCATGCAAAAAAATAGAGCTGATATTAATAACGGGTTTTTATATATCTATTTCTTACCCGTCACTATTACGGATCTAAAAACTGCATTAATATCTCTCCTTTGTAACTCGCAGTCATATTTTATATTGTTGTTCTTATTGTCCTCAGCGGGTGTCAGAACAGTGGACGTCCAGGCCGTGGAAGGTATGGTGGCGCAGTTTCCTTGTGACCTGGGTACCGCTGCTAACGACAAGGTCTACATGGTATTCTGGTTCAGGGATGACGCTGGGATACCGTTGTATAGGTAAGTGAAATTTGTAATTAGGACACTGAATATTTTAGTTTTTTTTCTTTTAACAGATTGATAATATTTTTGTTACTATTACACAATTTCTATTATCTATCTCACATCAAAAAAATAAAGTTTAATGCAAATAATTGGTCAAAAAATAAATAAATAAATAAATCTTATAATAATTCCATAAATACAAGGAAAAATATTTTTTTTTCTATCGCATTAAACATTTATTATTGTAATGTATGTTTGTTTGTGTAAATGATTTCCATTGACCTCCACTCTCTCCATGGGATTTTTTTAATGCCAATCTTATGGATTGTTTTAGGGACTCTCAATTATCATGGCGTTTATACCATGCCATACTCTCTAAAATTGACCATAAGTCATAATCCAGCGGATTAAGCTCAGGGACTAGATGACGGTCAGTCTTCAGTTCTGATGAAGTAGGTCATTTACGACCAGGCGTTTTTACACAGCTTTCTGACCCGGTGCAGAGTCTTGCTGAAAGAACTATTCTTGGTTATTGAACATGATGTTGTTAAGAGGCTTAACAACATTCTCGAGAGTATCTTGATACACCTGTGCCGATGCTTTCACACCTTTTCCAAAAATATGGCTTAGTCACTCTTTGATAGCTAACACCTGACCAAACCATCACTGAAGTCGGATGATTTATTCGTTGTACTTGCTGACTAAGTGGGAAGCTTCTATAGAGCTTTGAGCATAGACTCGATCGAAATGCAACGCATATTCGTGCCTAAGCTTTGCTCTACCACTGTAAAAGCCTGATTCTACTGCTGTAATATTAGAATTGCGATTCTTTTTTGTTAGCATCAAAACGTATGGCTGTTTAACAGGGCTACAAATGACCAAAGTTTTGCAGTGGGTTTTATTTGTCGTTGTGTCTACGAGAGCGAAACTTTACTAAGATCAACTCCGCATCACAAGAAACAAGAGCTTTGCAGTGTAATAATTAATTCATGGCGTGCCGCGCCGCGAGACACTGAATCTGCGCGAATGCAACCACGACAACGTCGACAACACGTCTCAACAAATAAGCAGATGCGCTAATGAAAAATAGCTTCATAGATTCAAAAATACTTTTAACAGTAAAGTACTCAAACTTACGTTTTAATTTATTCCGTAGGCATAGTGTCATTGCTATTGACTACCCTCTGTGAAAATAGGTAAATTTACAGATTAACAATATATATTTTACAGTTATATTAAAAGTAAGGTTAGCGTGACATTTTACAGGCAGTCAGACAGACGGACAGATCTGAGGTTAATTTTACCGCATTTTCTCTCCCTTCCACTTTGATCCTGGGTCTTTAAAGAGGTCTTTTACACTTGCAATGAGGATGGTGACCCCCACTCTTGGACTCCACTTATTGCATTCCATAAGGCACAATGGAGTAATTATGGTAGGCTTTTATATATAAAAAAGGGTGAAATTAATTCTAAGAATACTTAAGCTTGTTGCAATACACGTAAATTAAAAATTTAAACAGTTTGATGATAACGACGAATGGCAGATATGTAAATTATTTTATGCGTTTTGTCAGGCAATAAAACAAATGTGGCATACTAGAGCTAATACGAGCTAATCTGTCACAGTAAACACACTTTAAAGTCATTTTGTGACGGTCCCTTTTAATTAATTCAAGTCAGAAATATTTCATTCGCATAACGAGCTCATTCTCTTACTTTATGATTCCATATTTCCCGTATTTATAAAAGTTACCCTCGACAGAGTTAAGAGGCGCGGCGCGGCGAGGTGTCACCTCCTGTTCATTAGGAGCCGTGTATTTATATAATTAAGGCACACAATAAGGCGGTGCGCTCAGTAGCCGCCCGCTCGGAGCCGCCGACCTCGGACGTACAACTTTTCGTATTAATTAAAAACGAGGCGTAGCAACGCGTCATCACCTCTGGAAAATCGTGGCTAACCATCCCGTCCCTATCGCTTTTCATATCTACAAAAGGTCCAGCTAAACTTTAATACGCTTTAAAAGTTCCTGAATATTTTACTGTTTTAGCCACTTAAGACAAATTGCTTTACCCGTTTTGGGAGTTATTTTTTCTTCGCGCGTGAACTCATCTAGGCCCGTAATTTCACCGTTCGTTGGTTAATTTCTGGTGCCCAATTCTACCGTTTTTCGACGGGTCGAAGCGTTGGAGCGTTTTCTTTTATATTACTTGTTGCGATATGCTTTTAGAAGATTACATATAACTAAGTTACATATAATATTCAGAAATCCATTTTGTACCGTAGTATTTAACGATAAGCAAGTGTTGGTAACTAACAATTACATTACATAATATGTTTTTGGTCTACATTCATACAGCGACTGCTGCCTACTGGCATTGTAACGCCATGAATCCGGTAAATGAAGGTATTAAATGACATGAGTGACAGTGAGGAACGACTAACATAAACCATGGATTGGGCACACGTGCGATTATTTAATCGCAAGCCATTGATTTGTTAGCGACTAGAATGATTTATGGTGCAAATTGAATCGTTCTCGGGTATGTAACGGGTAAACATTTCAAGATATATTTTTTATTAATTTGAAGCGTTAGCTGGAAACATACACAAAAAGTGGTTCTATAAATTTAGCTAATGAAAAGGGTATACTTAAAAATGGTAGCACTACTACATTATTAAAAGCTCAGAGGCCGGGAAAAGTAAAGAAAATAATTGCAAGACTAACATGTAATATACTACCTACCCAGTCAAAGAACTCTCTCCCATGGTGCCACGTGAAAATATTTTCTACCTCAGAACTTTAAGCAAATTGATCCTTCCTGTCGAAGTGATAATTTCATAAATAACGATGAGATGTAGTGATACATGCACTGCAGCTTCTGAGTACAATAAGATCTCGTTAAATTAACACGCCAACATGATCTGCACTCGACATGTTGTGCGCCTTATACCTGTACCTAGATATTGTCCCTGGTTACACTTAAACTTACTCATACACAAATTGATTGCTCATATTCTATTTCAATAATAAACTTCTGTACAAGTTCAAGTGTTTCTGCACTTGAGATAGTGCTACTATCCTCACAGATACGTTTTCTTTACTCTAATGCACTTATGACTTACATAACAATGTTGTTTAATTTTAGAATAGAAAGGTGACACTATACTTATTTTTATTTTTTTTAAAGACAACTAACGCACTAGGATTAATGTATATATTATTATGATCTTTCTCTGACAATTTAAGTTCTATCCTCGATATATGTACGTATGTTTGAATTTTCATCTTTTGATCAATCAAAATCAAAACATTACAAGTAGTACAAAACATCTTTCATCTATATCCACTCCCGACTACTTTCTCCTTCTCTGAAGCCACTAGTTGTGATGTTAAGAAGAGCATAATATCGTTGACTTTGAACGCAATTGGAACCGACTCTGTCAACTGTAACATGATCTTACCTATTCTGGACACAATCTTTCCTAATATCTGTTACATGTTCAACTTCTCCATTACCGATAGCGGTTTTCCAGCTGCATGCGAAAACGCCCAAGTAATTGGTATTCCCAAAAAGATTAATCTCTGTTTTTTTTTTGAATACATTTATAATTATATCTATAACGAACTTTACGGAACTAAAATGATTTAAACTCAGATTTTGTATTTATTTAGGGGAACATAAAACCTCGATGTAGTTGAAGTTAATCTTTATGGTAGCATGAATATTCTCATCGTACGTCTTTTATCACGATGTTGGTGCATTTCAGTAAAACGATTTCCTCTGTGTCTACTAAAAGCTACTAAAAGGCTTTTAAAGTATTAGGCATGCATTGCTGTTACCAAAAACTATTTTTTTTTGTTTACATTCAATGTTATTTTGTTAACATTTAATATTATTTTGAGGTTCTTCCTTTTACTACTTCGCTACTAAATATTACGTAATCATTTTCACTCAGTGTATTACATGTGTTCAGACTTCATTTAATAAATTGTATCCTTCATATGAATATAATAATAATAAATGAAAGAGGTATATTTGATGTATCGTAACATATTGTAACGAGTTAGAGGACTCGCACTTCTGGCACCAGCCAGTTCTAGTTATAGGTATGCGGTTAAATACAATAGGCAAAATGTAGGTTTCTAATCTGCGTACCCCTTTGGGGATACAGGTGTCAGTTAAGTGAGGCAATTTCTACTGACATGTTCAACTAGATACTATATGTATATTACATTTTATTCCTTAAAGTGTTTATACTATTGATTTTATACTACAAAAGGGTCTTTGTAGACATTTGATTAGATACATTCACGACAACCATTAAAAATGTATGAAATACACATAATACATAATTCATATATATATAATACTAAAATCTTTTTCATTTTTTTCATAAATATTACTTTTATTTTTAGAAGATGCTATTTGGGAGTTATTTGTTCATGAGAGATTCTGAAAGAAGGAAGGTAACATAATATAAAATTTATATTAATTATAATTCCTAGATTTACATCAATTACTAGAAACGCTAGGTATATCATCCAACATTCTATCTTTTGCAATTTCTTTTGTAATCTCTACGATTCTACTTCTCAAAATGACAACTTAATATCCTAATAAAATTTTATTTTAGGTTAAAGAGAAAGCTTTTATATATTAATTAAAGATTATTTAGTAGCTTCTATTTATGTATATTAGCCAAAGCTTTACAACTGACTTGGACTAACTGACTTCTAGTTCAGATAACTCAAAAACAAATAATTGATATCATTGCAATCAATAATTTTGTTTTTGATTATTTTATTCATTTGTAGTATATAAAATGTTAAAAGATAATAGTGATGACATGAGAAACATGTCATATATATGATAGAAGAATAATAGTAGAGGAGGACGAAAACAAAGCTGATTGAAATGATTTATAATGATTTTTGACAAAGCAAAGTTGCAACTCCGCTTATAAAAAACGAAGATTAAAACTTGTGGGTCTAACGCGACAAAAAGCCAAAAAATAAATTCATATGTCATTAATATATTCAACTGCACTAGTCAATTAAGAAAAATCGTTGATGAGATGGTAAATATTGAATAATAATACATTTTTATAACCACGGTACTATTAGTACGGCATCACAAAAAACCGGCTGTTAAACAATGCTTGCATTGTGTGATCAAGTAAGTGAGGTTACCGGAGGCTCAACCAGATTTCCTTTTTCCCTTCCCCTCTTTTCCCTCAAAGCTTCTTGAGAGGTGAGGAGTACCGATCATCCAGGTGCTGGGGATGTATATTTATTTAGTTAGTTTTCTAGTATGATATGACAAACCTTAACGATATTAAATACTGGTGCTGCTATTATGTTCGAAGGACAGAGCAAAGTACACGAGTGAAAGCTCTTCCAAAAGGCTTTTTCCCGGAGAGTTTTCTGTGAGGCCGTGGTATCACACCGGTCGAGCCGGCCCATTCATGGCTCTGCCACTGTTAAAGTAATCATATTTTCTTCGTGTGTAGATGGCTTAGAATAATACTAAATAATAACATGACGCTAAAGAACAATTTGATATGTTTAAAGGAATAAACTGAAAATTCTAATCCACGTTTATGAGAATTGGAGAGCAGTGGAATATCCAATCTGCCAACTCAAAATAAAAGACTACGGTATCTCTATTTGACTAAAAAGTTTCTCGTTTCGAGTTGCATATTCACAGTTTTTTTAGATTTGTTTTCCTGACCAAATTAAAAAAAAAGTTCGTACATTTGATTTTGTTTATAATTGTTCAACAGACATACTTTTTTTTTTGGAAAAAATCTTGGCATTCATGAGTAAATTATCAAATTTTAAAATTGAAAATAATTGCCAGTGTGTATAATTATCAAATTTGTATGTTTTAATTGCAATAGAATAGAAAAACTGCATAAAAACGAAGTAATAGAGTAGTATAAAGGCCAGCAACACACTTGTGACTTTTGAGTTGCGGGTGTCTATGGGCGGCGGTAGTCACTTACCATCAGATGACTCGTCTGCTCGTTTGCCCCTATTTAACGACTGATTTGAAAAACGGTACTACTTACAATGTTAGTTACTTCGTAATACTATTAATAATACTTGACGCTTTGTAGAAGACCATAAACCTCATTTTAATCCATTTACATACATTATTAAGGAATTTTTTTTTTTATTAAAAAAGCGTTTCTTTGTTTCTAACAGGTTTTTTTCTTTTAATATATAAAAACACAAAATAATTGATCATAATTTTCGCTCCAATGTTATATATATTATAAAGGAATAGTAACTCAGCATTTTATGTGTATTTGTGCCGGACAGAAAGAGATACGTCCGTTGTGTTTGTAAAAAAAAATGGCGATCAAAGTAGTGAAGAAGAAAAGAATTAAAGGAAATCCTTTCCAAAAGCAAAAAATACATAATATCTCGGGAGATAAATATGTATATAGCACCTAGAACCATATAGCGTATTTTAAAAGACGACTTGTAGCCTATATCCATTATAGGCTGCTAGTCCTAAGTCATCTTTGCCCACAATTTACATAATTCCTTATTTAAGTGATAATTAAAAAAAAAAATGGTGGAAAATCAGACCAACTTCTTAAGCGGTACGCAAAGGGAGCCACGCACAGAAAAAATATTTACTCTCGAGAAAAGTTTTACTATTAAGCAATATTTTATTAAGCAGAATGGCCGAGTTTCAGCTCAAAGCTCTATAGAAGCTTCACAATTAGCCAGCAGAGTAAAACGTGGGCATTATCCGACTTCAATGATGGTTTTGTGGAGTTTTAGCCATCAAGAAGTGATTGGTTGATATAATATATTAGTTTTAATGTTAGTTTTAGAGAGTATGGCATGCTCTAAATGCCATGATAGTTTAGTGGGGGTGTATACAAAAAAAACTACGTCTTCGCTTGATTATCCTCACATGAAAAAAAAAAATTCATTTGTAAGAATTTTTATGGCAAGGTATTCGATTGCTATCTACAGACAGTATGTACACAGTCAGAAGGCCCCATTAACGGCAATAAGTTTGACACTAGTAAGTTATGCGTGCCCAATTCCATATTCTAATGGTCAAAATGTTGATGTTTTATGCACCTCTGACTACCCCTTAGGATACAGACTTGAGCTTATGTATATATGTATGTATGTACATATTGTTACGGAAGTGGGTACAGGGATTGGAAGGAAACTAATATATCACTGCCGAGAGTAACGATTTATTTGCGTTTCACAATATTCCGAACGCGTAACACTCACAGCACAGAACGAGTTGTACTGCACGAACCGCGTAGCACTGTTCCACACTGTCCCCGCGGACTACACTTAACTCAGTCCAACGGTAGTACTGCACCACTCACTAATCACTTTCACTTCACTTCACTGTACTACTTTTTCACTTCTTCTTCTTATTCTTCACTTGAGAGCACTTTCCACTGAACTGCCCTGTAGGCGCGTCTGGAGCTCTTTATATACCCCTAATTTCGATCGTAATTTGTTGAATTTCGACCGTCATTTCGTTATTCTTTTCGATTGTCTTCTACAACTTAATTTATTTATTCATTTTGCTTGATCTAGTACTTTCCATTATATTCGAATTTTGTAAAGAATCATCTCCATTTACTAGAATTTTCTATAAAACACCGAAATCACAAACAAAAACCCATAGAGTCCGCCGGGGCTTGAACTCACGGCATTCGGCTCGCAGCCGTAGCCACTACCGCTCAGCTACCGTGACTTGTCAAACTTCGTTTGAAAAACTTCTATGCATTGTTTGTCTGTGCGGTGACGTAGGCATGGCGTCACATTATCCCCTCCTTAGACGTGCTCGTCCCGAGCATCGTTAGAGCCGTGGTACCGTGCCAACCTATCCACATGAACGACTTTAGCTGTACTTCTTGGCGTTTTCCGAATTCTGTAAGTGACATCATTGATCTTCGTAATTACTTCATAAGGGCCTTCCCAACTTGGTTGTAGTTTTGGAGATTTCCCTTTTCGTCGAACAGGATTGTGAAGCCAAACCGCAGAACCTTCTTCAAAGGACTTGGAGTTAATGCTTCTGTCGTATCGCGTTTTCATTCGCTCACTAGCTTGCAGATTCTCTTCTCTCATGTGCCCGTGAACCTCCTCCATCTTTCTTCTTAATTCTTCTGCGTATTCCGAAATACAGCTGGGCGTATCCGGAGGACAACCTGCGAGTAGATCTGCTGGAAGTCGAAGTTCTCTACCAAAGTTCGCTCGAGCCGGAGTGGTAGAGGTACTTTCATGAACTGCCGTCCTATATGACAGAAGAAATAGAGGAATGTACTCGTCCCAATTATCCTGATGGCTATCCACAACTTTCGCCAAATGCCGTTCCAAAGTTTGATTAAATCTTTCTACCATTCCATCAGATTGCGGATGATACGGCGTAGTCCGAGTTTTGTGTATCCCCATAATTTTGCAGGTTTCCTGGAAGACTTGAGACTCGAAATTCCTGCCTTGGTCACTATGGATTTCAAGAGGTAATCCAAATCGGCAGAAAACTTCATTCACAAGTTTATTGGCGACAGTGATAGCTTCTTGATTTGGTAGTGCGAACGCTTCTGGCCACTTCGTAAAGTAGTCCATTACTACTAGAATGTAACGATTTCCACTATTTGTCATTGGAAACGGCCCGGCCAAATCCAAAGCTATTCGTTCCCAAGGAGCACCCACGTTGTATAGCTTCAATGCTCCACGACTTCTAGTTTGTGGTCCCTTGACAGAAGAACAGCTCGTACATTTCCTGCACCAGTCTTCAACATCTTCCTTGCAGTGCAACCAGTAATAACGTTGACGAATCTTCACTAAAGTCCGCTTTACACCAAGATGACCGCCTGATGTTCCGTCGTGATACGCTCGTAGTATATCAGAAATCTTTGACTTTGGTACAACTGTCTGAAGATGACTGTCTTGCCCAGATGCACTCTCCCATTTTCGACATAAAAGCCCATTATGTAAGAGCAGACTATTCCATTGCGCCCAATAGCTCTTAGTTGTTGCACTCATTCCAGCAACTTCACTCCATTCTGGCCGTGGAGATAAGTCTTTCATCCAACTAAGTATTGGTTTCAAGTCTTCATCTTCTTCTTGTAATTTACGCAAGGCATCATTGCTCCATTCTCCATCAATAGTATCAGTTCTGATAACACGGACCGTAGCTTTTTCTTTATCTTCTTGTTTCGAACAGTGCTTGCAGTCTTCAACACATGGGCGTCTTGACAAAGCATCGGCA
The DNA here is from genome assembly GCA_947561695.1 of Tyria jacobaeae. Classification (NCBI taxonomy): domain Eukaryota; kingdom Metazoa; phylum Arthropoda; class Insecta; order Lepidoptera; family Erebidae; genus Tyria; species Tyria jacobaeae. The sequence continues at coordinate 23,191,896 of OX387213.1, forward strand.
TTCCCATGAGACTTCCCACTGCGATGTTCAACCTCAAAGTCGTACTCCTGTAATTGTTCTATCCATCTTGCGACTTGTCCTTCAGGATTCTTGAACTGTAATAGCCACTTCAACGCTGCATGATCTGTTCTGACTAGAAATTTCCGGCCCAACAAGTATTTTTTAAAATGCTGAAGCGTTTTGACCATTGCCAGGAGCTCTCTTCGGGTGACACAATAATTACGTTCTGGTTTCGACAATGATTTACTATAATAGGCTATCACAACTTCTTGATCCTCTTTCTTTTGTGAGAGTGTTCCTCCAATCCCTGTGTTTTTTGCATCTGTGTCTACTATAAACTCATTGCTCTGATCCGGATATCCGAGAACGGGCGTTTCACATAACCGACTCTTGAGATCTTCGAAAGCTGTCTTGCATTGTTGATCCCAAATGAAGGGTCGTTTTTCTTCTGTAAGTCGATGTAAAGGCTTCGCTATATCCGAAAAATTCCTGACAAAACGACGATAATAAGAGCAAAGTCCCATAAACGCCCGGACTTGTGTTTTGTCGGTGGGCACAGGCCAATCTTTAACAGCTGAAATCTTTGTTGGATCTGTTTCGACGCCTTTTTCCGAAATTACATGTCCCAAATAATTCACCTGTCGTTTGAAGAATGAACATTTCTTATGACTTAGTTTAAGATTTGCACTTCTCAACTTGTTAAATACGGATTCCAGCTTCTTTAAATGGTCATCAAAGTCTCGCCCCACTATTATAATGTCATCAAGATATACCAAGCAAGTTTCTCCCAGTAGCCCAGTCAGAACACGTTCCATTAATCTCTCAAAAGTAGCCGGGGCATTGCAAAGTCCAAACGGCATCACCTTGAACTGCCAAAGACCTTTTCCTGTGGAAAACGCGGTCTTCTCCTTATCTTTAGGGTCCAGCTCTACTTGCCAATAGCCAGTTTTCAGGTCAAGCGTAGAAAACCATTTCATGCCATTGAGAGTATTCAAAGTGTCATCTATCCTTGGTAATGGATAACTGTCCTTTTTGGTCACGTCGTTCAGTCGGCGATAATCAATGCAAAATCTCGTTGAGCCATCCTTCTTCTTTACCAGGACCACTGGTGAACACCACGGACTAGACGATGGTTCAATTACTTCATTATTCTTCATGTCTTGAATCATGTCGTCCACCTCTTTTTCTCTGGCAAAAGGAATTCGACGAGGTCGTTGACGAATAGGTTGTTCATTACCAGTATTAATTTTGTGTTGTACCATACTTGTTCTGCCGATATCACCATCGTTCTTTGAAAAGATATCGGAGAACCGACGTAGCAAATTCTTCGCCTTCAATAATTCAATAGTTGTCAAATCTTCCTTACATCCCTCTAGTATACTGTTAACGTCGATTGTACTTCTGTCCGTCTTTTTGACTTCTTGACAATTTCGCAACCAGACGATTTCTTCGCTCCGTCCTATTAGCGTACCTTTCCTCAATACCTGTTCTTCATTACTTAAATTTAATACAGGTACCACTGTTTCTGTAGATGTGTTGACAACTGTACGTGCTGGCAACCACGAAGTTTCGTTATTCACTTTTTCCAATAATGTCCACCGTCGTTGTTGCAACTTACTTTGTTTGTTGAAATTTACTGGAACTAGCGTTTGTGATCTCGGCAGTAATTTTGTGTTCTTAATGCAATACACCTTGCCTTTACCACCGCCTCTTATTGGTATTTCATCATCTCCACACTTCAGGATACCGCAGTTAATGTCAAGTTTGCACCGATGGTCCTTCAAGAAGTCAAGGCCAATAATACAATCATCCACAATATCAGCAATGATTGCTTGTTGCCAGTAAAGTTTATCACCAATCTTAATGGCCACTTTCTGGTTGCCTGTTACTGGTATTCGCTGGCCGGTAGCCGTTGTCAGCTGGTAAGCTCCCTTCCGAACGTTCATCTTCCCGTTTCTTCTTATCAGCTGTGTCCCAATTACCGTACGTGACGCACCAGTATCCAAAGTCAATGGGCATGGAATTCCATTTACTGATCCATTAACGGTTAAGCTGTTTCCATCCGTGCTCTGATGAATCTTAATTTTCGGGGCTTCATGTCTACCGGCCAGTGCCCACCCCTCAGCCCTGGCCTTAATTAGTTTTCCTGTTTCTCGGACGCTTGTACACAAGCATCGGTCCCTCGTTTCTCTGCAATCCGATTCGGGCAGCCGCTTCTTAGATGTCCCCGCTCCCCGCAGTTGTAGCATCTAGGGACGAAAGCTCTACGTTGGTTTCGCCGCTCCAGTTCCGTTGAATTAATCTCCCTCAGGCGTCCACTCCTCGGGTCTCGTCGGACAGCTTCTACCTCAAGCGCATGCGCGACGGCTTCCTTGATCTGACCGTGATGACCCAGGCGCACGGCAGCCCTCACTTCCGCGTCGAAAATACCATCGACAAACGACTGCAAAAGTATGCTGTCAATGACTGATGGTGGTGATGATTGGTACGCCTTCCGGACCAACTTTTCCACTTCTAGAGCCCACTGTTGTAAGGATTCATTGGCTCGTTGGCATCGATCACGGAGTTGAGCGCGGAAGACATACTCCAGATGCGAGTCCCCATAGCGCGATTCCAAGGCTTCTAGCAACTGCTCATAGGTAGCTTCACTTCCTAAAGCCTCCAGTACAGTCAGAGCTTTGTCTCGTAGTCCCAAAGTAAGAGCGGTTTTGGCTTGGCTGTTGGTCCACCTATTTAAGTCTCTCACAGCTTCAAATTGTAATTTATAGGCCGCCCAGGAAGAGGTCCCATCAAAGGGTGGCACTTTAAAATTTCCGCCTGAAGAGGATGCACTTACTATGGTCGCTGAAGCCGGAACTCCATTTATTTTTATCCTCTTGACGTCTTCCTCAATTTTCTTGACGTCTTCTTCGATGAAGGAGAGGCGGTCTTCATGTTTTTGCACGGTTGTCTCCATAGCCTCAACCCTCCGCATGCTTTCGGTGATAGCCGTCAGAAGATTTTTCTGCATAGCGCACAGCTGTTCCTCTTGTCGGCGAGCTTGTTCTTCCTGTCGACGGGCTTGCTCTTCCTGAACAGCGCGCAGCTGTTCCTCTTGTCGGCGAGCTTGCTCTTCCTGTCGGTGGGCTTGCTCTTCCTGCATAGCGCGCAGCTGTTCGAGTAAGGCGCCGAGATCCGGCCCCTGGGATTTCAACGACGACGCTACGTCGGAAGTTGCCACCCCGGAGTTGTCTTGACGTCCAGGAATCTCTTCATCAGAAGCTTCGGCTCCAGAGCCACGTGGTTGCTGTGCGGCTGTTTTAGCGCGAGTACTCACGCCTTCCCTCGGCGTAATAGGCATTTTACCTTCCAATCCCACTTCTGACACCAAATGTTACGGAAGTGGGTACAGGGATTGGAAGGAAACTAATATATCACTGCCGAGAGTAACGATTTATTTGCGTTTCACAATATTCCGAACGCGTAACACTCACAGCACAGAACGAGTTGTACTGCACGAACCGCGTAGCACTGTTCCACACTGTCCCCGCGGACTACACTTAACTCAGTCCAACGGTAGTACTGCACCACTTACTAATCACTTTCACTTCACTTCACTGTACTTCACTGTACTACTTTTTCACTTCTTCTTCTTATTCTTCACTTGAGAGCACTTTCCACTGAACTGCCCTGTAGGCGCGTCTGGAGCTCTTTATATACCCCTAATTTCGATCGTAATTTGTTGAATTTCGACCGTCATTTCGTTATTCTTTTCGATTGTCTTCTACAACTTAATTTATTTATTCATTTTGCTTGATCTAGTACTTTCCATTATATTCGAATTTTGTAAAGAATCATCTCCATTTACTAGAATTTTCTATAAAACACCGAAATCACAAACAAAAACCCATAGAGTCCGCCGGGGCTTGAACTCACGGCATTCGGCTCGCAGCCGTAGCCACTACCGCTCAGCTACCGTGACTTGTCAAACTTCGTTTGAAAAACTTCTATGCATTGTTTGTCTGTGCGGTGACGTAGGCATGGCGTCACAATATGTAAAATAAGGCTAATGATTATGTAACAATCTAAATGGTGTATACCTTACTGATTGTTACATTTTACGAAGATTAAATTCTTAATAATAGCTATAGCAATTCTTGTCGATGTTCAAAACTTCCCTAAAAGTTATAAAAAACTGTACTTCGAATTGAAAAGCTCCACGCAACGAAAAATAAAAGTCTTAAACAAAAATCGTTTTACATGTACTATTTTTTTTTCTACGGCTGCAGGACGCACTAATTGGCTTCGTTATTTTGAGTCCTGTTGGTTACCATGGCAACCATTACGTCTCTAATCCTCGCATCATATGCCTCGAGCCACGCTTTTGTCCTTGTCGTTAAAAGTTTACGAGCGAAAAAAATAAGGGAGGGAAAAAATTATCTTAACGGACACAAAGTTAGCAGCACACATGGAAATGTGCAGAAATATTGTCAGTGATGCTGGTTGTAACCGTCTTTCGCATAAGCAGACGCAGGCATAAAATAACATTAGTATTTTTTTATAATTTTATATGATTTGAAGATTTCAATAGCTATGACAGTATTAAGAGTATGCGTATTTCAAGCAGTATTTATAATATTCTGTTCAGACTAGTTTCTGTTGTTGCCCATTTGCCCGTATGGTGACGGTCATAAGAGTTTTTGAAGTGAAAACTTCTTTAGGTGCCTTGAGTACTTTTCGGTAAACAAAAAGCGTGAAACTCGCGTCATCATCACCGCCCGCTTCCCATGAGCTATATGTATTCTGTGTATAATCTAATAGCTCGACGATACAATTCACAAGTTACTTAGTTTGCATAGTCGGCGGTATCGGCAGTCCCATAGACAGCACGTTTTTTTTTTTTTTTCACAGTATCTTGAACACTAATCAACGAATTTTAATTCTATGTGCAAGCAAAAAAAATATTCAAATGGTTTCTGTATTGCTATCAAATAATATATTAAACTCAATAAATACAGAACAAGAACTCTGTGATGGCCCACCTTAGTAGGTAGCTCATAAACAGTAGATGACTTCGTTAGTCTAACAGCGAAGTCTTCATCATGTCTCATAACACTGTTATCGGCTTTAAATTAAACACTTGCCAAGTAGCAAATTGCCTTTCTGTCGATAACGCGGCACTTAATAATATTAGCTACGCTCTACGGTTTGAGCATGACTGCTATCTACCTCCACTACTCTTGCAAGGTATTCAACATCTCAACTAACAGCACTACTTCAAATGTTAGATCCTAGTGAATTAGGTATATAATCTAACATCTGTTTACTGGAAGGCTGATTATCGTTAGCTTATGCAATATGGTTCCTGTTGAAGTTATCGTTCTGTCAATCGTCTATAATATCAGTCGTACTATTCTGTCAATACTACCGTGGTAATACTTTTTCTTTTCTTTTTTTTGTTGTTTGGAGACCCCCACGGGTCATCCTCATCGGAGCTGAGGATGAGGTGGTATGTAGGACTCGAATCGACTAAAATGGTGTTCCGTCCCAACTGGGTCAATTGCAGGGAACCCCGGATACCATGAAGAAGCCTTCAGGAACCCCTGCAAACCTTGGTTACCTGATTAGTAGGCGACCACGACGTGGACTTTGGGGAAACCTTGTAATACCATAAAGACTCTGTTGTATGTGTAGTTTGCGTGCTATCAACGGTAAAATATTCAAATGAAGACAATATAATAAAACACATAAACGTTTATGAATCTAACAAATAACAACTTTGTAATATATAAATTATGTTGTGAAAAGTAGCTGTCATCGAATCATTTAATTATGGTATTACTTACTTGAAGGAATTTTCCAATTAGTGTGTTATTATTAAACATTCTTGTAAAATACATCTCAGTCACAAAGGCAGGTTTAATCTCTGTTTTTCAGCGAAGAGCTCGCAGCGCAAGCGGTAGGCACCAGACTAGCTAATTTAAAATATTCGTTCAGTACAAAGTTTAATTGGAAAACGCGACTCTTAGTTTGGAATTAACGCAGAACGAGAAACTCGTAGGTGTGTTGCTTCCCTGTCTTTACTTGTGTTCGTAAGTCAAGCTATTGCAGGATTTATTAGAGCTTATGTATTCATTGTGTACGTTACAGTACATGTTTTCATTAAGTTTCGTTTTATGCTTGCAAGTGTACCACTACTTTGTAACTTAGTTATTTTAGCCAAGATTAGAATACTCTTTGCTAGATATGTAGTTATATTTCATAAGGTATATAATAGTTTAGTACCGTTTCTTGAATCATTAAATGTAAATTTGACGTAATTTATGTAATTTTATACTCGTAGTCTCAGAATGTAGTGTGACCATTACTGATGATGTTAGCAGTTCCCTAGTACGAGTATATATCCACGTAAGAAGTTCTCTAGTATTATCAGGTATTTAGAAAGTTGTTGTGAGTATTGGGAAAAATTTAAGCGCATATCGTCGTCTTGAGATATGCTCTTGTTACCTATTACATTTAATAGCATACGTTTAAGATTAACTTTCAGTTGTCTGTGTATAGTAATATAATAAACATTAACAGTTTTTGATCGTTTTTTTGTATATATGGCCGGAAGCACCGAAAAGTTTCATTTGAAAGCTCGCCAATTGGTCTAGTGGTTAGTGACCCTGACTGTTGAGTCGGAGGTCTTGGGTTCGATTTCTACACGGTACAAAATTTTCTGTGATCCACAATTAGCTGTCCCGGGTCTGGGTGTAATTGTGTCTGTTGTATAAATGTTTGTAAAGCGGGAGTTGTCTTTTTCAAATAAGAAAAACAAAATCTCTTCCATGAGCATGGAGAATGAAAGATAGGTTGTTTGTATCTGAATTCTAGGCAAGTTACGTCCGTGCTTATGTGATCGATCTCTATTCAGGCATACAATTACAGCTCGAGGCACAATTTCACATATTTTAAAAATATATAATAAAAATATGTAAATTTAAGTACTTTATTATTTTCCAACATTTGATGGTAGCATTGTCTTTGCCTTGCCCACAGACAACCGGTTGATCTCTCCCCTCACTTCTTTCCAATCTTTTTAACAGCCTCACTTCTTTTCCCTCCTCAGGAGGGCTCCTCCTTGAGTTGTAGGTGTCTATGGTGGTCGTCACTTACTATTAGGTGACGCGTTTGTTCGTCTCGTCGTCCCCTAATAGATAAAAAAAAACTAGTCTCATGTAATTTTTAGTAAGTAAATATCCTTTGTTTTATCAGACTTTTCCTAGGTACTCCTGGGCTTTGTTACTTAGTGCTATTAATATACACTAGATACTGTTTTCCGATAGTGGTCTCGTCACGGGAGCCGTTTCTTCTATTGACGGCTCACGTTGCCTGATTATTGAAAATAATGAGCGCGGCTGATTGTGAAACACGCGCAATTTGATATCGGCGCAATGTGCCAAGATTCCATTAAGCCCAATCTGATATTTCATTTCATTCCAATTTATCGTGAATTACAAGTCATTTCGTATTGAATTTCAATTAAAATAATAATAGTTTCTACGGTTTGTTATATTAGTTTTACACGCAATTTCTTTGGGTATAAACTTAGATTTTAGCTAAATAAATTTTGATTATATTTCTAAATCAATTAAAAACTTGATAACAGTATATAAGTAAAGTTTCTTGAATTTAAGTTAAACTGTTACGACCAACATCTGAAATAGCCTTTATTATTTAATGGTCAAACTGATGTCATGACAGTTACGGGCGCGGGAAAAAAAAGGAGACAGAAAGTTTTGGGCCCCGTTTTAGTTTGTGAGACGTCGCGCCTTTGTGTTGAATATTAGAAAACTTTAGATAATTCTCATAATTGTTAAAGTTACAATAAGACTTGATTAGATAGATACATAGGGAATACTTTAATTGTACGCAACTATCACAGGAAATTAGCCGTGTGGGTGTGGGAGTATAATTAAGAAACCCTTTTTCTTCCCCAAGGTGTTGCAAAGGACTGCTAAGGTATCGGACTGCTATCTTTCAGACAGTATGTTCATGTACATTAACTTGCTTGCCCTTAAATTTAAATTGGCAAAAAAATTGGGCTATTAATACACTGCCTACCCTACGGGGTACAGGCGTGAGCCTATGTATGTATTTATGTATGTATGTATGTATGCATGTAACACATGTTAATTTGATAATGTACTAAGGACGAGGCCTTATTCCCTTCCACCTTAAAAAGGATTGAAATAATTCGGAGAGTAAGTGGTAGTTGGAACTGTATTTGAAAAATAAATAAATAAAAACTAAGGAAATATTAATATATATATATATATATATATATATATATATTCTATACTTTTATCCATAAGAAAGGTTAGTTCCTATAATAAATAACTTTGGTAAGTCTACTTTTTTGTAATCTACCATTTGATTCCACAAGTTCAGAGGACCAGGTATTTGTTAGTTGTAACGGCGCGTCTAAAACAATATAGCCAAACTCTGAATTACACACTAACTATTGATTCAATTGGTTTCAAAGTCGCGGAGCATGTATGCGAGTTAGTAGAGGCACCACCACCTGCAATAATCCCAGTTATTGTTTCCAGTACAATACAACTTCTCAGGTATTAAACTGTTAGGACTTAAATTGAAAATTTTCGCCCTACTGGGAAATAATGCACTGGTATTGAAGCAGCACCAATATTAAGTTTTGTAAGAACAAAGATTGTGTAGTTATAGATTTCAGGTTTCGTTCTAAAAGTTTAAGCTTGTTTTCTCTATTAATTTTTTTGAGCTTGTTAAAGTTGTAGTAAAAATGTTATAATTATTTATTTATTATAAGAAAAAAGTTCTGGTGCCAAAGGTATAATATTTTTTTTTTAATTTAGTGGAGGTTGTAATAGCTGAAGACAGCCAATTTTTTATACCTCACGGGCACGAGTGTCGAATAAAAATACATAATTCTGTGATGCAAAAAAAATGCAAAAAATTGCTTTTTGTCGAACGACATTTTCTACAATTCTTAATATGAAATCCACGTAAAACTTCAAGAAATGTCTCAAGAGGTTATATCTTAATCTGTCTTTGAATATGAAACAAAAACTTCTTGATTGTTAAAGAAAATGGAATGATAACAAACTCCTGCGTTACTAGTAACTGTTGGTAGCTTTATCAATTTAAAAATGAAAAATAAAATAAATATGAAACAGGACGTGTCTGTAGTGATGAATGAAGATATGAATGTAGGTATATCCGACAAATGTTTTAATTCGTCTCGGTTAATTCTTACGTCTGTATAGTGTTAAAAAATATTTCTTACTGAGTACTTCTATAATTTTGATGATCTTTACAATTGAACTTCAGAATTAGTTCTATTTAAATTAAAAAAACAAATACGTTGAATATACTTAAACATATGAGTTATTTGCAGCAAAAAATAACTATGATAAAAGCTTTTGATTGAGTGTTCCTCAAACAACTATATTGAAAACTTTTTAACAAAACATAATTATATTATTTTACGCTTTACTTAATCCTCTCCTGGTTTATAATTTTAAATTAATATCTTACACCAATCTTAGAGAAAAAGTAAAGACTTAATTTTGGCACTGTATGAAATTAAGCACGTGTCTGTTATTTATTAAATCAGATATTCATTGTTTAGAAGTCTTAAGTTTGCTCATATATATGTATATATATATATATATATATATATATATATATATATATATATATATATATATATGTCGATGCAAAACCAATATACCCACTTTATAATTACTTTTAATTGCTGTACCTTATAATTAAGTGATCAATACTGATAGAATCTTACTTGAAAATTGCAGTTACTGAGTATGTTTTATAAGATTTGAAATAATGAATTGTTTTGTTCTTCCTCTAGGTATCAAACTATTACTCATTACTTTTTAAATACTGATTATATTAACAAATAATAAACAGCTAAATTAATATCTTGATTTAAAACTAAGCCGTTGTTAGTTTTGGATATCTAAATAAAGTTGGCTGGTTGTCAGAGGTTACAAATTAATATTCATTTTAGTTAAAAGAATAATTGTAAAATAAATAGCCAGTAGAAAATTCATGTCTTGATTTATAAACAACAATGGGATGTTTATTTATTAACTGTATTTTGTTAAGGTAATAAAGTATTGTAATTACTTTATTAACTTAACACGTGATCGGCAACAAAAATTGAAAAGTATGAAATGAACTATCATTTTAGATGTTTTTAACTATTATCAAAATGTTTCAATAGTGTAGTAGCTTAATAGATGTTTTTATAATTAAACTGGTAATTAATTTATTGATGTAGTAAAATAAGTATCGTGCGAGTGTTAAACATTGTAATGAAAGTGTATTGACTTTACGACACCATTGTGATTTGTATTAGTTTGTGGTAAAGCATGAGGATTATTCCTCGAGCAGGGCTAGAAGCAACTTGTCTCCAAATACGAGTGAGTAACCTCTAAATATTGTAATATTTCAATTGTTTGTAGCTATTATTATAAAGGTGTTTTGTTTAAATGTTTCGTTATTTCTTATCCGAATAATGAGGGTAGTAAAGTTAGCTGATCTAACTTTAAAAACCCTGCCGGCATTAACGCTCCGTTATATATATATATATATATGTGTGTGTGTATATATCGTTTTTTTTTTGACCTCCGATTCAGTAGTCAAGATCACTAAAAACTAGACCAATAGGCCCGAATATATGTTAATAGCTCTTAACTTATTGATAACAAAAAACAAATATACATACATACATTCACTTACGCTTATAACCCCCAAAGGGTAGGCAGAAGCACCTTAAGCGCCTGCTTTTTACCAACGTTAATTTAGTCTATCTTACGTGAGTAAGCCTACTGCCGTCATCCGCCCACGGTGGCGCTGTATTTACACTGTCTGCTAGACAACAGTCCGATTCCAGTATTACACTGCACCACTAGAAACATAAACATAAACAAAAACAAACTTACAAACAAGCTGGAGCTTTCATAGCGATGGCCAAATCAAGTCATCATCATCATCAGCTAGCCGCAGTCCACTGCTTTTTTTTTTTTTTTTTTTTTTTTTATGCGATGCGAGGGGGCAAACGAGCAGATGGGTCACCTGATGGTAAATGACTACCGCCGCCCATGGACACCCGCAACTCAAGGGTCACAAGTGCGTTGCCGGCCTTTTAGGTAGGAGTACGCTCTTTTCTTGAAGGTTTGAAGGTCGTATCGGTTCGGAAATACGGCAGGCGACAATTTGTTCCATAAGCTGGTTGTGCGAGGCAAAAAGCTTCTGGAGAAGCGCACAGTGGTGGAGTGCCAATCGTCCAGGTGATGGGGATGGATATTTTGTCGCGTAGAACGATGGCGGAAACCAGCAGCCGGTATAAGTCTGAACAATTCCTCTGAACACTCCCCATGATACAAGCGATAGAGGATGCAGAGTGAAGCTACATCTCTACGCAACGCCAAGGTGTCAAGTCGATCAGAGATATCTTGGCAGTCGATGATGCGAGTCGCTCTCCGTTGAATGCGGTCAAGAGGCAGAAGTTGGTACTGGGGTGCACCTGCATAGAGATGAGAACAGTATTCCATGTGCGGCCGAACCTGCGCCTTATAAAGTTGCAGGCGGTGGGCCGGAGTAAAATACTGTCTCGATCTGTTTAGCACACCAAGCTTCTTCGAGGCTAATATGGCCTTACTCTCTAAGTGACCGCGAAACTGGACTTCGCTTGATATATCGACGCCAAGGATTCCGATACTGGCTGATGCAGTTAGGGAAGTGCTCTCAAATTGAGGTGATACGACCAATGGCATCTTTTTAGCGGTGAACGCGCAAACCTGTGTCTTCGTGGGGTTAAATTGGACTAGGTTAAGTCGACCCCAATCTGAAACTTTTGATAAAGAAGTTTCGATTTCAGACACAAGTTTGGATCGGCTTTCGATGACGTTTACCCGAGAAATGTTAGCGCGGCCGGTGTAAAGGGCATCACTCGTGCTATCGTCTGCATAGCAATGGATGCTGCTAATCTGCAGCATGTCGTTGATATGCAGAAGAAACAGCGTGGGTGATAGCACACAGCCTTGTGGGACACCAGAATTAACAGACTTCGAGTCGGAGCATGCACCGTCAACAACGACCTTGATGCTTCTGTCTGTAAGAAAACTGGTGAGCCAATTGCACAGTCTCTCGGGAAGCCCATAGGAAGGAAGCTTCGCAAGGAGCGCTTTGTGCCAGACCCGATCGAAGGCCTTCGCCACGTCCAAACTAACGGCCAACGCTTCCCCCTTGGTCTCGATCGCCTGTGCCCACCGGTGAGTCAAGTATACGAGAAGATCACCAGCTGAACGACCCTGACGGAAGCCGTATTGTCGATCATTGAGGAGCTGGTGGTCTTCTAAGTACCGGAGGAGCTGGCAGTTAACAATGGATTCCATTATCTTGGAGAACAAGGAGGTGATGGCTATGGGTCTGTAGTTGGACGGATCCGAGCGATCTCCTTTTTTAGGGATTGGGTGCACTAGAGCTGTCTTCCATGAGTTCGGGACTACGCCAAGAGAGTAAGAAAGCCGATAAAGGCGCGTTAAAACCGGTGCCAACTCTGGAGCACACGTCTTCAGCACGATAGGAGAGATTCTATCGGGCCCACTCGACTTATGAACATCGAGGGAAAGAAGCGCTTTACGCACTGCCCTTTGTGTAAACCGGACTTCCGGCATGCGGGTCTCGCACTGCGGTATGGTCGGCGGTGCGTTTCCCCCGTCGTCCAGGGTCGAGTTGGACGCAAAGAGTTTGCCCAGAAGATCGGCTTTTTCTTTAGCGTCGTGGGCCAACGAATTATCTCCTATGCGCAGAGGTGGAAGGGATGGCTTACAAAAGTTCCCCTGGACAGCTTTGGCAAGAGACCAGAATGCACGAGTTCCGGAGGGGAGACTAACTAGTCTCTCGCCAATTCTGCCGATGTGAGCCGACTTCGCCCCAGCAATTACTCTTTTGAGGGACCTGGAGGCAAAGTTAAATTGCTTCTTTAATGTGCTGGTCTTTACATCCCGTGCTGTCGCTGCATTAGCCCATGCTTGGTAACATTCCTGCTTTCGGCGGGACGCCGCTTTGCAGGTTCGACCAAACCAAGGCTGGGACTTGCCACCTGTGGGAATCAGGGAGAATGGAATGAAAAGTTCCATACCCTGAAGCACAACATCCGCGACAGAGTCAGCAACGACATTGGGATCATCCGGCGAGAAGCAAACCTGCCTCCATGGGTAGGATGCAAAGAATGTTCTCATTCCATCCCAGTCTGCTGACCTATAGTGCCATACGCGGCGACTGCCTGTAACACGCGGCCGCAGCGAGTGAACAAGTGGCACCATACTCCTAATCAGGCAATGGTCCGAAGAGCCAAGAGGGGCCTCAACGGATACTTTGTAGCCGTCAGGATGTGAGGTCAGCAGAAGATCCAACAGTGAAGGCACGTGGCTTTCTGCATCTGGGATTCGCGTAGGCGTTGCTACCAGCTGCGTCAAGCCATATGCCAAGGCGAAATCGTGAACAGATCTTCCCGCATGATCGGTTTTGCGCGAACCAAGCCATTCGGCGTGATGGGCGTTAAAGTCGCCAAGAATCACGATCTCTGCGGATGGGACCTGCTGGAGCACTGAGTCTGCTGCTTGACATAGCCCTCTCCCATTGCACGCTGCTTCGATCTATTTTCGGCTTCTCGTATCCAGCTCCTGCCAGGCATCTTGCGCACATCGTCACTCCATCTGGCCTGTGGGCGTCCTACGCTACGTTTGCCGAGACGCGGTCTCAACTCAAGAACTCGTTTTCCCTAATGGTCGTCGGTTCTGCGGCTAATATGGCCAGCCCACTTCCACTTCTGACGTCTAAGTGGAACGTGTGTATACATAATTACATATGTATCTGTGTCTCTATGAATTTATGCATCTCCTAAACAGATTCAACCGATTTGGTTTCGTTTTTTTTTTTTATTTAAAAGGTATTTTTAGCGAGAAAGTTCTCAGCTACAATTCAAGAAAATCTGTTCAGTCATACAACGATCGTCAGCTCTTCTCTAATCTTTGAAGAAATTTTGAAGTCCCACCGACTTCAAAATTTCTTATTTAACTTATACATATTTATTTCATGCTTGTGTATTTATAATATTAATTCTACTTACATTATATTATGTATAGATAAATATAGTTCGTTATATTCAAGTATAATGAAAGTTTATAATTATAATATAAGTGTAATTCATATGGGGATTACCACTATGATATATATCGCTAGATGTTTGAGTCCGGAAGCGGCGGAAACGAGCGGCGAGTGCTGATAATAGCGTCACGTTGACGGCGGATGTTCTGCCCCTAGTCCTCCGAGAGTTTGCGAGGAAACGTCAACTTTGTCTCCGATGACACGCCCTCACTTCAATGACCGTACTTTATTCCGGTGTTAATAACTTCAAGTATTTCCTTACTATACACGCCTATATCCCCGAAGGGGCAGTTAGAGGATTTAAGCTGGCATTCATTTAAACGGTATTTACTTACAATGTTAGTGATCGTTTGCTCTTCAGTCTAAGAAAGATATTGGCTAAACAAACTTATACTGTGGGAGAGCCATGCTCGGGCTGGAGCTATACTACGGCCTCACAGAAACCCGGTTCACAAACAGATGCTACGCCTATTTACAGAGTGAGTCATTCTTCTTCCCAGGTGTCCATGGGCGTTGGTTGTTACTTACCATCGTACTACCATCGTAAGTGACAGCCGACGCCGATGGACACCTCCAACTCAAGAGTTGTAAGTGCGCTACCTGCCTTGTAGGACGATAAGGGGGGGAGGTAGAAGAGGGACGAAGAAGAAGAAGGTGACCCCCAAAATCATAATAATACTTTATCGTAAAATTGTTTTACTGTAATTTAGCTAAACACATTTTAACGCACTTAATAGAACAATATTTCTAAGTTTTGTTGCGCCAGTTAGACTAGAGATAGCATACCAATGAAATATCGCAATCGCAATCTCACTTCAAACCAAAGTAATTTAAACAGAAATGATTTATGAAAGTAAGCGGTGATAAGGCTTTCATTAAAGTCTATGTTTGTGTTTATGATTAGCGCGGAGTTACTGTTAATATAGATTGTAGGATAAGGAATTCAAATCCGTGAAAGGGAGTGTAAATGAATGAAAGTAAAGGTAAGAGATTTCAAAGGAAATAGAAAAGAGAAATTTTGAGACAATATACAGACATTAAGTATCTCAAAGATATGAAGTAACTAAATGAAGGAAATTCGTGGAGGAACATAATTTTATTAGAATGGCAATAAATTATCTTTATTAATGTATCTGATTATTATTTAAACATTGGTTTAGATCTACAACAGAATCGTGGCTTTAATATTCTACCTAATCAGACGGATCTATTTATTAATTTTTCATTTAAATTCAAACGTTCCAGTCTGAAGGCAAGTGATCATTTAGCAGGTCAAAATTTAATTATACCTCATACTGATACTAATATAATTCCGTTATATTATTAAAACAGTATTAAAATCTGAAACCCTGAGAGATATTTTATCAAAGAGGAAAATCCAGAAACAAATATTGTTGACGAAATAAAAGGGCCGAAATCAAGAAATTAGGATGTCAAAGGTCATCAAAAGGAAAGTAAGCCCACATAAATCTCGGGAGCAGTAATACCTTGTAATGAACATTCTCGACGCGTGCCTCGGAATATGAACAAGGAATTACTATCGAAATTCCTTCGGTGCCATCGTGGAACTTCAACTTTATTAGAGGAGTAATAATACTTTACGAGTATCTCATTTCCACTAGAACTTCCATTTTGATATGAATTTATCGAAAACCAATTTTTCAATATCTGATATTTGGGACAGATTTCCATGCAGCTATTGAACGTAGAGTTATTGTTGTCTATTTGAATGTATCTTAATGTATTTTGTGTAAATTCAGCTCAAAAAATGAAAATAACCAAAATATTAAATAGCTCCTCTACAAAACTGTTAACGATTTAGACACTACTTAATCTCCTTCAAACCAAAAGCCTTCTCCTTTAGATTCTATAAAATAAAACTAGATGACTTATTAAAGTAGGTACAGCGGCAGAGTGAAGTGGCTTCGTCATGGCTCTGCTTGTGAAGTGTAAGTGGTGTAGTCCAACTTACAAGTAGACCTTCGGCTCGAGACCGTTGAGACTCTTAAGATTGGTTGGAAATTATGGATCTTGTTTTATGCTATTTGTTTCCTATATTTCAAGAACTGCAACCATTTAATAAACTAACTTAACTGTGTTATTGACTTACACAACGGAAGTGCGTAAATCGAAAATGTACACTTACATTTATTGTTCGGTTCTGTTTATATAAAAGTTACACCGAATGCAAAAGTTGAGTAGTTAGTTTATTTTTTCTAAAAAATAGCTACTGTGAGTTTCAAACAATTTTGTGAAGGATGTTTTTTTTTATCAGCCCTAGTTACCATTATCATTAAGGTTAAATATAAATCTTAGTTGTAACTCAACCCCATAAGAAATGGCGTTAACGGTCCGCCTCCTGCGCGCCTACCGATTCCTATAGCCGATAACATAAGCCCCATTGTACCGCGCGTTATTTCACTGAGAGGTCACACAAAATTGGGCCACTCCATAAATTAGTTCTGATCTCGGATTATGAAGCTCAAAATTTATCCGGAAAGTTATGGCTGTAAGATTGGTTTCGTACGAATTTCATGGGATGGGGGAGACACTTTTGTCGATTAATCTGATCATTAATTTAGAACCACTAAGCCCTGGTAGATATCCGATTCTATGTAACATGGATTACCGGATCATTTTAGTGGATCCAGGTCTTTGTGTGGCGATGGCTATCAATGATATTGAGTTGGCTCGTTTTCAAGCTAACAGGAGATGAAATATCGTATTTTTAAAATGTGTTTTATATAAAAAATTCAGCAAATAAAATAATCGCATTCTTTCACTTCTTTATGTAATTTCCTTTACTCCAAATTCAAGTTGAATTAAATATCTTTTTTAACTCAACAATTATTTGAAATCGTCTTATTTAATAATAGTAATTTTGTAACACCTATCTGACGATTTTTTAAAATCGTCAGATAGGTGTTACAAAATTTTGTGTACAACATATACCTACTATTCAATAAAACACTATTTTATCTTGTTATTTTGCTGAAAGCAAATAAACTAAAAAAACAAGGTAAAAAGGAAGAAGAAAGAAATATAATAAAAGAAGATAGAAGATGAGAAACAGTACAATGTAGTATGAGCTAATGGTCATACTACATTGTACTGTTTATTCATTGTATTTGAAAAGCTCCAACAGTTCAATCCCAAGTGCTTCTATCTTCCGTGTAATCCACTAGTTAAAAATGACCACAAAAAAACAAATTTCGTTTTATAGTGGCCTAAAATTTATTTATTCTTAAGGTCGAAATGACTCGTTAGTTTTTTTGGAGCCTGGAGGCAGGTACAACAAATTTGTATTTATTACGTGCGTTATAATATAAGAGTGTATGTAACTTTTCTAATAAACTGACCTTTATTTTTATGAAAGTAAATTAAGCTTTCACAGATATATTGACATGCCACTGTCATTTTGTTTATTTTTTTAAATGTCTGCCTCAGCGAATAGCGACTATCTAAATTATAAATTCCTCGGATAGCCCTGTTCTGCAGCAGAAAGACTGACTAAATATCAGAAACATAGCCCCATAGTAAAATACCACACGACATTATACTATGAAAATATGAAAAGTAGACTAATATGGCTGTTTCAATATCGGTCAGTTCTCAAATTTTTCTAACAGTGTAGAGCTAAGTCTATTCGACCATTCATTAATTTTTGGGACTTTTCGAAGCTTTTAATCACGAGTAATGCCTAAAAATGTTGTGTGTTGTGGTATCCTGCAGCTGTATTTAATATTAATAATTATAATACCGTTTATTATACACCAGTTATTAAATACAAGAAAAAAACTTAAAACTACATACGACATGTACAATTGGCTGCCTGATCTCTTACAGGCAACTATAGCATGGGGAGAACATGCCAGAGAGAAGAGTAGTGGGGCAAATAAAATAGGAAATAAAATAGGAACAAAAAGAATATGCGTACAAGTCAAGGATATATAAAAGTTGCAAACATACAGCATATGATATGAATGTAATAAACATATAATAAAAGAATAATTACTAGGGTTAGACAAAGGGTGTAGACTGTAGCTGACATTTGGCTAGGATTCCAGATAGTGTGCTTTTACTAACCTTTTGAACATTGGCAATGACTGTGCACGTCTGATAGGAACAGGCAGTAAGTTCCACAGTCTAATTGCTTGAACTGTAAAAGATTTATCTAAAAAGTTAGTTGTATGTTCAACTTCAAGTTGTCCGATGATCTCAGGGATCTTGGGTGTGTTTCATGAAAATGAGCAAAGTAATTCATCTTCTTTAATAGTTATCGTACTATATAAAAGTGTAAATAAAGTGTTAACTGTAAATACAAGTAACGTATGATTCTAGTGAAGTTCTCTAGTACTTTGGCATACGTTTCTTAATTTTTTTTTGAAGGTATTTTTCTAGTTTCACTTAGCTATTTGTCTCGACAAATTTGTATTATGTGTAAACTGAATAGACTTCAGTTTGCTTTTCTGATAACGCAATAATAAATATTACAATCTTACTAGCAAAAGCTGTACATTAATGAAAGGAGAAGAGTTTGTGCAAAAATAGGCAATTGTGTCAGTTTTAGTAAATCTTCACCTTTTCTAACAATGAACATTGTTCGTAAAACTTCAATAAGTCCAGTCCACCCAAGCGGCTAGTTTGATAATAGCGCCAACAAAAGCCAGACAAACTACAGTAGCGGCAAGACGAGGGCCTAATATATATTTTTGAACCCAGTGGGCACTGTAGAGTCCAATGCCAGCTTTGTCTCGGTTAGTGCGTCATTAATCATTGTGACGCGCAGTGGACGTTGCGCCGATAAGCGGCGACAAACGGATGTTTCCCATATGAGCCGAAGTGAAAGTATATGTAAGATAAACGTTTTACGACGGTCTTAGTAAAGTAACGTTTTGTCAAGAGTGATATAGACTGATATAGAAACTTACATTTTATCGATATACATTACTATTTATTAATGTATAATGTTAAAACTGTCTGATAAAACTGACAATATTTTCTAACTTTTTGAGACTTTTCTTGACTTATGACTTTTTGATAAAACTGCTTTCTACTTGTTCCATATTTAAAATATGATTAATTATTTGAGACAGTACTCGCTAATATGATATGATTTATGAGTCCCCTGTACATACAACGTTTTGCTAGTTCCTTCGCTTCAGGCGGAATGTAGTCTATTCGGTTGCCAAATAAATGGACGGCAAATTTACAAAACCTTAAACGAAAGTTATTCTTCGAATCATTTTGTATAATCATTTTATTTGAAACTTGCATCATTTGTTAGATTACTTTGTAATAATTCCCTGTTGGAGCCTTTAAATTCTAATATTGTCTTTTGATAAATAAACTAAAGCGCGCTCGCAGTTGCGACTCAATTATTATTTCATTACAAACTGGCGTTATTACGTTCTACAGCGCCTCAAGATATCTCGTGAAATGAATTGTATCGTCGAATCGCTTTACGGGCCGCATTCTATACGAATAATATTTAAGCGCTACTACTTCGCAGGTTTGTTTCAGTTTCAAACGTTCAGAGATGATGTGTGAGACGTAACACGAAACATAATTGTTCATTTCTATCAACAAATAATATTAGTAAAAGAAAATTATTATAGCCAAGTGACCCTGTGTGCGTCTTAAAGCTCATTCGTCATTTTCTGACAACGTTTATTCAAAATTTTATGTCGAGAGGAATGGAGAAAATATTAGTTTGATTATTTCAGTTTTCAACATCAAAAGCAGTTAATATTTCTGAGGGATATAATTACCTTTTAGACAGATGCGGTTTAGGTTATAGGCACATATTTGCCTGGTCGAGTGGTACAATATCACAGACTAACAGAAAACCGACTGTGAACCAGCCCCCCCCCAGGCAAGCACCTCCGGGGAGGCTCAAATTCCGGCGACTCTTGAGTTATAGGTGCCCATGGAGGGTGGTAGTGATTTACCTTGAAGAGCCCCGACTGCTCATTTGCCGTAATAAAAACCATAAAGCTATAGCACCATTCAATATCTACGACTATTCATTATTTTGAATCCCAATCACACAAAACCCCCAAGAGTCATTAGTGCTACAGTTGTTTATGGTCAACTAATGGTTATTGATTAATAACCATTTGTGACAAAATCTAATACACATGTTGACATATGTTACTACAATAAAGTAATAAATAGACGTATCTCGTGTTTTTAATTCTTTTGAAGAAATCACTAGCAGTTACTAACCGTAACCGCAGGAACTTTGTAACATGTTTTACAGAATATAAAGAAGCTTGAAGGTGGATAACTTTTTTTATATATACCTGATGGTAATTGACACCTTTTTGACAGGGGAAGGTAAAGAAGAGAGGGGAGTTAGATCACCAGGTGTATCCTCACTCACTCGGCAATAAAATGCAAGCATTATTTCTGTACCCGTTTTCTGTGCGGTCGTGGTATTATTTCGGTCGAGCCGGCCCATATCTGCCTAAGCATGGCTCTCCTACGGTAAAAAGGTACGTTATATGGAATCACAGAATCAGTCTGCAACGGGTCTTTTCCTTCTGAGATCTTTCGTGAATCGGATTTGTAACTGTAGAAATGTAACAATCAAGCAAAATTTATGTGCTGTGTGATGTGATTCATACCTCCATGAATAAGACATGATGCTGAGAGCCTTACATATGGAAGTTGATAAGTACAAGAGCAGAGGACAACCAAAGAACAAAATGCTGAAAGAGGATACTCTAACCAGTTCTAGATCTACTGTGTTGTTGAATGTTCAAATTCACACTACACGACTCTATTCTTTAAATAGATGTTTTGATACAAACATATTCATATTTAACGAAGTAGAGTAGGTAATAACTACCCCATAAATCAATGCCGTGGTCGTCGATAGAGTGACTACATTCACTGTTGCGTGCTATTATAATTGATATTGTACATAATTAAATAGTAATTTCATATTTAGCTTCCTTTCCAAATAGCAGACTTACATGAGGAATAAACTCCCAGGTAAGGGATTCAACGAATGTCAGAGGTTAGAAGAGGCCCAATACACTGTCAATATTGTAAACAGCTCTGTAATGTAAACTGCAACACAGCTCTCATGGGAAAAAGTATACTTGGTATGGCACCAAACATTTTTAATAAGCTTTCGAGGCAACTGAAAACAGTGCCTAAAAAAATCGCCACAGTCATTATTAATGACTAAATGATATTATTCGTTACATTAATTTCTAAATGATAAATTAATATGAAGGTATTTTAAATCCTATTTATATTGTTAAATGAAAACGTGAATCAATTTAAAAAGTTTTTTTTTTTATTATTATTTAATCATTATTATTTTCTACTACTTTAACTGTATTTTTTTCTACTACTATTACTTAGTAAACATGTATGCCAAAGTGTCAAAACATAGTGAGCCTGATACTACTAAAGATCTGTGTACCTATGTTTCACAAAAAAAGATGATTCTTCGCTTCGATTGCGTTGCATGTGTAAAACTGGACACTATGTCCAGCGCTGGTTGGCACTGCAGCTAGAGCAAATAAGCTCCGCGGTGATTAGTAATGGCTGCGGATGTTAGCTAACACGTAATTACGATAATTGTTTCCCACTGATTAATAAAGCAGTGATTGTGCTCGTTCACTGTTTGTTGTTTTTCGTAGAGCCGACACAAACAATCCGCGTTAATCACAACCCGATGCTGAAATGCGATGTTTTGATATTAAAATCAATAGCTGTGTACTTAATTGAATTGGAATATTGATAGACATCATTAGGAACAAGTCAATTAATGGAATATATTTGGTACAAGATTCGTAAGCACAGTGTAATTTGTGATCGCTTTCACATGTTACGTTTCTTAACTTAAAATCACTACTCCCTAAAAGGTTCATTTTATGAGTTTGAATATCTGTTTTGTAAACATTTAATATTAACTAACCATCTAACCTGATATTGAAATACTTCAATCTTAAAATTTAATGTATGTACATATATATGCTTTTCGTGTTTATGAAATGTTTAGATGAGACGCTTGGAATTTAATGTGACACATTTTTCAAATACGTCTGTATTCTTTAAAAAGTTTCAATGTAAAATAACATTAATACTAGCCGTTACCAAGTTTAACACGTGCCGAATTCGTGTGATATGGCTTGACGTAATCACTTATGTCAGTCGCAACAAAGGCGAAAGAGAAAAAGGCTAAGCGATAACGCGTACGTAACACAAATAAGCGTGTATGTTTGGCTGTCACGTGGCGCACAGTGGTCACACTCGGTAGCACCATAACTCATATTTCCAACCGACGGGAGCTATTGTGGCGGTTATACTTTTTTCGGCATTCGGCCTCGCAACATGATTGTTTAAAATCACAGAGCGTGTGCTCCCTGATAAGATTTATGTACTGCTTCTGACACTTAATTTCGTTCCGTTCGCTACTTGACGTCGCCTCGAGGATTACGTACTTTTTTTTTAAATATTTTTGATGTCTTATTTAGTTAAGCCTCCGGACTTATTATTTCTAAGATGTCAAAATCGTTTAGTTTTTGTCTTGCTATTTTAAGTTAATAATATTTTTTTCAGAATTATAATCCATTAAAAATTCAAGAAACGAAATGAAATAATGACAGGAAGACTGCTTACTTACTATAATATAAAATATATATGAAATACTAGTTCTGTTTTTCGATAATTGCCGACAGATTAGTTTTAAGAAAATACGTAGGTTTTTAATTATATTGTCGTAAAAAAAAAAACAAGGCACATTATACCTAAAAATAAATAGACATAATTAAAAGGATTCAAAAATAACATAAAGATAATAAAATAATTTAATTAAAAATATAGTAATGTAATGTAAAAATAATACATCTATCATTCATTATCTTCTCGTATACTTGACTCACCGGTGGGCACAGGCGATCGAGACCAAGGGGGAAGCGTTGGCCGTTAGTTTAGACATGGCGAAGGCCTTCGATCGGGTCTGGCACAAAGCGCTCCTTGCGAAGCTTCCTTCCTATGGGCTTCCCGAGAAACTGTGCAATTGGCTCACCAGTTTTCTTACAGACAGAAGCATCAAGGTCGTTGTTGATGGTGCATGCTCCGACTCCAAGTCTGTTAATTCTGGTGTCCCACAAGGCTGTGTGCTATCACCCACGCTGTTTCTTCTGCATATTAACGACATGCTGCAGATTAGCGGCATCCATTGCTATGCAGACGATAGCACGAGTGATGCCCTTTACACCGGCCGCGCTAACATTTCTCGGGTAAACGTCATCGAAAGCCGATCCAAACTTGTGTCTGAAATCGAAACTTCTTTATCAAAAGTTTCAGATTGGGGTCGACTTAACCTAGTCCAATTTAACCCAACGAAGACACAGGTTTGCGCGTTCACCGCTAAAAAGATGGCATTGGCCGTATCACCTCAATTTGAGAGCACTTCCCTAACTGCATCAGCCAGTATCGGAATCCTTGGCGTCGATATCAAGCGAAGTCCAGTTTCGCGGTCACTTAGAGAGTAAGGCCATATTAGCCTCGAAGAAGCTTGGTGTGCTAAACAGATCGAGACAGTATTTTACTCCGGCCCACCGCCTGCAACTTTATAAGGCGCAGGTTCGGCCGCACATGGAATACTGTTCTCATCTCTATGCAGGTGCACCCCAGTACCAACTTCTGCCTCTTAACCGCATTCAACGGAGAGCGACTCGCATCATCGACTGCCAAGATATTTCTGATCGACTAGACACCTTGGCGTTGCGTAGAGATGTAGCTTCACTCTGCATCCTCTATTGCTTGTATCATGGGGAGTGTTCAGAGGAATTGTTCGGACTTATACCGGCTGCTGGTTTCCGCCATCGTCCTACGCGACAAAATATCCATCCCCATCACCTGGACGATTGGCACTCCACCACTGTGCGCTTCTCGAGAAGCTTTTTGCCTCGCACAACCAGCTTGTCCAGCATGTCACTTACCATCAGGTGACCCGTCTGCTCGTATGCCCCCTATCGCAAAAAAAAAAAAAAAAATTACAAAAAACAACTAAACATAAATCACAAAAAGTAGATACTTATAATTCAGTATCATATCAAAAATAAACGCTTGTGTTCTGTTTCCGTTCTAGTTTTTGTCTTACTTATATTTTTTACTATTATTTTTTACTGCGTTTAAATTAATATTCAACTAAAAACACCAAAAAAATCTGGTACTGCGTTTTAGGACTTACGGCACGGCAGTATTTGTACTTCTCCAAAATATAGCGTACATGACAACGACTACAGTCAACAGTTTGTTTCACTTGTATCAAAGAGATAAAATATAGAGTTTTTTTTAAGGATTAATACTAGTATTGCGGGGGACTTTACAAAACATCCAAATAACGGACAAACGGAATGCCCCGATTCAGAACAATAATTTGAGGATTATACATTGTTATAGTGTGACGAAATTGAACAATACTCGGTGCCTGAACCGCTGCGCCATCTGTACAGTCAAATGTGTTTCAGATCCGTAATTCGGTGTCATGTGACCGGCAAGGCATCCATGCATTAAGTCAGCCCATTTGTTTTAAAAATCGAGTAAATTACTTAATTGTAGTAATAACTGCTAAAATTTTATTTTGTATGTTATATATTTTTCCTTTTTTATACAGAAATAGCTAGTGCATTATTTCCTCTTTCTCCTTAGTTTCATCGACATCTATTGTCACTGCCACGCTTTCAAAGGAGATGTAATTTAAGAAACAAATAACTGTTTATTTTTTTATATAAGTTTAGATTTATGTGTTTGTAATGTAATATAATGTAAATATTATTATTTGTGGCATAAGGGGGCCTTTATTAACCTGGACTCAAAGCAAAGACCAGTTTTCAGGTTATCAGTAAGAATCAGAAACAAAAGCTCAGTAATGCAATTCAGCATCTGCAAGCACGGCCCAGGGTTCGGGTTGTTGCATAATGGCATGTAAAAACCCGAATGGCAATGCATAAGATAAAAATTGTAATGGTCCTACCATTACAATTTTTATCTTATGTAAATGTCATGCATAACTCTGTTATAAACTTTACATGCTATCAGTTTGCTGCTATCAGTGGTAGCTGACAAGAACCTTCTAAAGGCACTTGCGAAGCTACAGTCCAATTTCAATACCTTCCAAGATAGTGTCATGATGCTGGACTGCTAATAAACTCGAATAAAACCAAATTGATAGTTATTAAATCACCGTGTCAGCGGCATCCCGTCACTCATAGCTGCTTGCATAAATGTAAAAAAGATACGATGTAACCTTAGAAATAGTCAAATCACGAATTATTCTCAGCTATAATAAAAGTAATATTTTATTGTTTAATATCATAAATAAAAAATAAAAAAAAAACACTATACAATTAAAGTATTTACAAATAAACTTCCTTAATTTAGTAAAATACAATATAGATATTTTTACTGAAACACATCCGAATGAATTTTAACATTGCAGTGAAATAAAAAGAACATCTTGAACAACACGAGGTACTCAACGGCCATCTCTAAGATTTTGATGCCGTTTGCTAATTAACTCATACCTAATTAAGGCGAAGAGAAAGTGGATGGCGCCGCGTTCAAAGCGAACGCCAGGATTTGAGTACAACTCATACTTTGACGGCTTCACCTTATCTATACTTACAAAGCTTACATCTTTTTAAAACCGCTGAATCATTTCTTTACAATTTAATACCACTTTCCAAAAATATGAAGGGTTTTCAGGTGAACGTTTATTAAATAGAACCTTTACGTGCACAATATAAAGGTTTGTTTTACTGTATTTATTAATACAATTCAAACATTCAACGTAATTTAGTAATGCTTGGTTGGTGAACGTAACCAAAGATATTACTTACATTTTCTTACATACTTGGCTCAATAAATGAATCGGAAAATATTTATTTATTGTAATTGTTATATTTATATGTGCCTTATATAGTTAGTGAATATCGTAATTAAAATCATAATTATATTGAAAAGACAACTCTCTTAGTGTGAAAGATTATTTTGTCACGAGGGACTTGACAAACATACAAGCAACAAATATAAAGAACACCAAGACTCAGAACAGCAATAAGTCATTTACTTTTGTCTCGTGTGAGACTGGAACCAACGACCTCTGGCCCAGGATTCGGGATCACTAACCATTAAACCAATAGGCCAACTAATAACATTTTCTTCGAATAAGTCTTTAGCAAAATTTAAAAATTCGTACTGTGTAACATTTTTACATAGCAGAGTTCTTTGTGAAATACGTGATAAAAAACTTTAATACATTAAATATTTATTCATAAATAAGTGGTAGGAAGGTATACGATTAGGTAATGAACTGTAAATATATCATATCATAACATATCGTTTGAATGACGTCAGTTACAACACCTTTTGTTATAATAGGAATTTCGTTAGAGAATAGACTTGTGGGGATTATCCCTCCGTTGTTCGTCTCGGAGGCTCTAAGCATCGGAGATTTATTCCTTTCATCAGCTGCTTATTAATTTAATTAGCTAACGTGCCGTTTAATTTAAGGCTCTTTAAAATTCATTAATTATTCATTCTATGTTTTAAGCGTTTAAATTATTTTTTTTATAAAATAATACTAGCCACGTATGTCACACATTGGTAGTACTCTTGTTAATCCCTTTAGTGAAGCTACATGCTTGTATTTTAGGTGGGTTCACAACACTAGGGCACAGGGTGGGGTTCGAACCTACTCACAAGCCATTGCGCTACCCCCGACCCCGCTTCAATGGCTGTATTCAGTTTTTTCGGTCTTCAATTATTTTTTTGTTTCATAAACTTAAAAAAAATTCAAAATGTTTAAAATCTGCGAGGTGCATAGCGTACATATTTTTACGTAAATAACTAAAATGCCCCGTTAACATTGTAGCTGGTATATATTATTAGGACGGACAGTTTAAATGCATGCTATATTTTTGGCAAACGTATCATTTGTTATTTAGAATATATGAACGCTACAAATATTTTACGATGTTAAATTACAATGTGGAAGGGAAAACATTAACATTCTAGTTATTGTCGAGCTATTCGTCGAATGTCGGCGGTTGCTCGGACCTCAAAAGGTGCTGCTAAACTCTACAATTTGGGCGGATTGGTATTATGAATCGACGTAGCTCGCATGTCCGCAGCGAGTTAGCGCCGCCCCTCTTAACTCTTAACTGTTTAAAATGGCCGTGTTCAACATTCGCAGACTGCTGTTACTCACAAGTGCTATTAGACTGAAGCTATACTACTTTATAAAAATCCATGCAGTTAGGTATAGTCATTATATTTAGATTTTTATATTATACTAGTTTACACGTCAGACATTGTTATGACAAAAGCTATAAACCCTTAACAATAAAAAACCCAATCACAAATAAATTCATCAGAGAAAGGAATACGAAAAATGATTTTGAACGAGTTCGAAGAAAACATTAACTCGGCATTGTTTTTTTTTTTTTTTTTTTTATACTATAGGGGGACAGACGAGTCACCTGATGGTAAGTGACACCGCCGTCCATGGACACTTGCAACTCAAGAGTCGCAAGTGCGCTGCCCGCCTTTGAGGGTGATGAGGAATGGGGGGTGCAGGGAGCGGAAAGAAGAGAGGAGGGATGAGGAGATGGAAAAAAGGAGAAAGAAGATGGAAAAAAGGAGGAATTGGGCCTCCGGAAACCTCACTCAATTCGGGGAAATGCAACGCAAGCGTTACTTCACAACCGGTTTTCTGTGAGGCCGTGGTATCGCACGGGTCGAGCCGGCCCATTCGTGCCTAAGCATGGCTCTACCACTGAGATCCCGCAGAAACGGATTACAGATGAAGAAAATCAGATTTGCAGTTCTTAATAATAGTTTCTGTTAGCTAGCAACGTGGCGTTTGGAAGCTTTCGTTCGCTGGGCCTAATAGGTATGTAATTTAGTAGTAATTCGTTGGCAGCGCGTTGTACTGTGTTGTGCAGTCGGAGCGATGGGCAAAGAAGCGGTTATTACGGGCGCCACAGTTTCAATTACGTGGCATCACTCTACGCTCCGGCGACTACTTTGCATAGGTTTTAGCTGCGAGATTCAAATATAATACAGGAGGCAACACGCCATGAGTAGAATTATTTTATTAACACCGATTTACTTTTGGTTTTGAAAGTGATACAAAATTTACATTAGAGTTTTTAGTTTGCATATTGCATCATAATTAAAAACTATGAATAATGATAGTATAGTATAAAGTCTATTAAGAGCTTCAGTTGATTGTATTTTGATAGAAATCCATGAGATCTGACCAGTCAATGACCTAATCAAGCATTGGTCAGGATTGACTATCTGAGTATAGCTTTTATTATTGATCCGGAAATCACTATGAGTACAACGGAACAACCTCGTTTAAACGTAACTTTACACACGACACTTTAATTATCCACACTATACGAACAAGAATTATTAGAACCATAAATTACCTTTTCAAAACTAGTATTAATTGCTATTTATTTTTTAACAGACGGTTACCAATCATTTTCCTGTTGACATCAGAAATGAGTGATACTATTTTTAATTTACGATTCGATACCATCAGGAGTGGTTTAACTTGAGACTTGTTTGTTTACATAATAAGTTGTACTGTGTTTACTTTTGTATATCCATATTTGTATTAACAATTTCATAAGTAAAGTTTAACATTCATAACAAATGTTTTGCTACAGGCTACGGAAAAGTCCGGAGGTTCAAGGTCAATTCTTAATATATTTTTAGAAACCAGCAGTAAATAAAAAAAAAAAAAACATACTGGAGGTAGGCTAACCTCAGTTTTATATTTTTCTTATAAAAATTCAAACAACAGTTAACATCAAACGATTTTATAAATCGAAATATGATTGCAGGTAATTCACTAAATACATACATAACAGTACAATACATACATAACAATAAAGAAATAGATTTACAATGAAATAAATTTAAACGACAAGAGACGTCCTTACCGAGCGCTGCCCGAACAGCAAGAGAGCGAACATAGCCAAACACCGTGTCTTTATAGTTTCGCACTGCATAGTGTATTCGTAAAGTAGGGTACATCTAATAATATATTATCTATTGTATATGAAGTATACGTGCTATTTGGATTTTTTTGGGTTATAATTACCTGTTGAAATCAACAGTTATCGCGACTGATACATACACTCTCACCTATATGCCCGAAGCGGTAGGCGTCTCAAACGCCCGTCATCCGGGCAGTGTATGGCTGTATATATACTGTCTGATAAATTACAGTCCGATCCCTTAGGTATAATTTTTCTTTTCAGGTTTCATTTATTACTATTGCCATATTTAATTTAGCACAGACTGCGGGTACGTGTAATATATACTTATACACAGTAATAAGCGAATCTCGTTGTTCAACCAGCTTAATGGTAGGCCGTTGGATCGCTGCCGAAAAGCGTGGAATAATTTCGTCAACAGTAGAAACTTTTCGCCGTACAGCCGGACCAAATTGTTCCGTGAAGGTGTATTGTGTGTACAGCGGTTTCGTGGGACTGTTTACGAAATGTTGCGTTATTATGAGAAATAAATAGCTGTCAAGTGTCTTTATTTATGGAGGGTTGTGAAGTATGTTGTATGCTAAGTTTATGATGGATTCAACAGGCGTGCGATATGACAAAACATTCAAATGACGTAAATGTTTTATATTATAACATAATAAGGACCGAAAAGATTGTTTACTTTAAAAGTAAAGAGTAAATAGAAATGCAATTCAATAAACCATCCTTCTAACATTGGCCCCCAGGTTCTTCTAATTGTTGCTAACAGTTTTCTTTGCGAATAAAATTCTCATTTATGAGCGTCATGAAGGCTTATTTAAAAAGGATGTATATCTTTATACATAATAATGACACCGATAGAAATATTTATATAAGCCCATACATGAGGGTTACCCACTATCCACTTCTGGCACCGTCGTCAGATCAGTTCAAAGATGACAAATACACAAAGTTCCTTTTCGATACTACAGTAAGAAGTAGGTTTAAATTAATTTAAAGATAGTTACAAATGAATATTATAAAAGCGGGTTTATAAGGGAACGATTATCCAACTGGTTGTGGTCGTCAATAATGGTACCTAGCCACCCACCCGGTAATTACAAGTATACATACATATATTCTAGTGTATTAATATTATATAACGTTTGTGTACAGATACACGTACTTTTTTTAAACACTGCTCGCGCATTAGGAATAACTCCTGTGTCTCGTGGGCCTTTACAAACATTCAATCAAAGGACATAAAGGAAACCCAAACTCTGGACAAATATTTGTGGATCACAAAAAAATTGTCCCGTGTGGGAATCGCCGCCACGGGCTCGTATTCAGCTGTCAAAGTCACTAACAGCTAGACCATCAGGTCGTGATCAGCAGTCAGTATAATAAATGTATACGATAGTCCAAGCACCACTCATACCTCCAGACAACAGCCTGTTCGAGTTATATTTTTTTTTCTATAAAAAAATCAAAATTATCCCAATGTTCCCGTCTAGAATTCCTAAAGCGCCATTGTGCCAGCAGTGGCATAGGCTCGCCCACTATTACGTCAGTGGTACCAAAGTCTAATTAGCAAACTCTTGATGTTTTGTACTCGTTTGTTCACCTATACAGAGATACAGGCCTGAGCCTATATATATAAGCAACGTACGTAAAAAAAAAAAAATTAAATACTTACCAACGATAAATGTTCATCTAATTGTAAATGCCTTATATTGCGATTTCACAGAACAAATACTTATGTGGTATTTGGTATTCAATAACAATTTGATTTACAAAGTTCTTGTTTAGCAACAAAATAAGAAGTCATTATCTTAAATGGAACAAGAAATATATAGCAGATAAAATGTACGCTTAGGAGTCCTCGTATGTTTAATACACACAATCATTTTTATATTGAACATTTAATATCTTTGTAATATGTTACAGTACAGTATAAATACAAACAATATCGACAGAATTGAAAATCTCAATTATTTTACTGAATATGAACACTGAATACTGTTTGTAATGTGTTCGATCCTCACAAGCTAGAGTAATTTGTGTGATCTTAAGTGGTAGAGCCATGCTTAGGCACGAATGGGCCGGCTCGACCGGTGCGATACCACGGCCTCAAAGAAAACCGGTTGTGAAGTAACGCTTGCGTTGCATTTCCCCGAATTGAGTGAGGTTTCCGGAGGCCCAATTCCTCCTCCCCCCTTTTCTCTCCCCTTATCTCCTTTCTCCTTTTTTCCATCTCCTCATCCCTCCTCTCTTCTTTCCGCTCCCTGCATCCACCATCCCTCATCACCCTCAAAGACCGGCAGCGCACTTGCAACTCTTGAGTTGCAAGTGTCCATGGACGGCGGTGTCACTTAACATCAGGTGACCCGTCTGTTTGTCTGTCCCCCTATAGTATAAAAAAAATGATTTATTTATATTGTTCCGAGTCTATGTATAGTCTGTGTTCCTTATTTATAGTCGAGAATTGCTCAAACAAATGTATGGACAATATTTAAGACGACTAAGATATTAAAAATACCAGCACAAAATAATAGCAAAACATAACCCTCATAAAATTAAATTTATTAGAGGAATCCGTTTCATATTTCCACTAAAACACATTTTATAAAACCGTGATACGAGGCCAATAAACCTTTCTATCCGTTACCACGAGGTCACAGAAAACCGCGTGCTTAGCACATCCATTAGGCGTAATTGCACTGTCCCGAGCCTCACAAGGCACGTGACGGTCCCGGGCCAAGCAATTAATGAAATTTGGAGCCGCGGGACACCGGGATACTGTTGACATTAGTAGCGTGTCGTGGCGCGCACGTGATGGATACCGTTTTCAAACTCGCTTATGTTAGTCAGTTATGAGTTATAGCTGCGATTTGTCAGTCGTCTAAGTTCGTACCGTGAGGGGTCGCTCGAAAGCATAAGTGAATTATTGCCCAATTTGGAGACATTTGAATGAGGAGCTGCATTACGAAAATTGCGAATGAAACGGTACAAAGAGGTTGTTTACTGCTGA
Source organism: Tyria jacobaeae (assembly GCA_947561695.1). Taxonomy (NCBI): domain Eukaryota; kingdom Metazoa; phylum Arthropoda; class Insecta; order Lepidoptera; family Erebidae; genus Tyria; species Tyria jacobaeae. The sequence continues at coordinate 23,224,146 of OX387213.1, forward strand.
CAGTAATTTACTTGTGTACTTCAAATCGAGTCTTCGGTCATGAAATCCTCTTTCTGTGTCTATTTAAGTTAATAATAAAAGTCTATTTAAGTTTAACTGTATATCTTTATTGTGCTGGTCAGACGAACAGCATATTAAAGATATATATTATATATAAGCATTTTTCAATTAATGTTAGCTTAGCTTAGCAAATTCGATAACTGTGGATTAAAAGCAATAGTTTGAACACATCTCACATAATCTCAAACTGCGTCGAAATGATGAACAGCCTTCAAAGTAAGTTATCAAACAAAACTGATCCATTCATATCAAATAGGACAGATAAAAGAGCTGCAAACGTGAGTACCGTTCGAATTCTATGAACAACAACAACAGAACCGCGTCAATCGAAAGGATTCTCTATGACAATCGAATATAATAATATTCGTACTGGTTGAACACAAGGCCGGTAGGCAGAACACATCGACAAAGATGATGTACAAACTTTCTACTCTAGTCCTCTTCTTTTAATTTGATGCTCATTTACAGACAGCGAAAACAATTTTTGGAACCTTGAAATCTCAAAAGGACATACTAATGGTAAGACGCCAGCTTATTTATTAAGCTTGTTATAATAAAATCCATTTGGGTCATCGGTCATCCATTTGCGTTCTTCACTAAAGTAGAAAGAAATAGGTAGTTTAAATCTGTAGTGTCTTCGTGTTGTTGATCAAACCTAACCAGGAGTAACATTTTCATTTCTAAACTACTAAAGCGTATTTTAAACAGAAGAAGAAAAAGTTAAACAGAAATCAGTGAAGTAAAAATACTGAAAGTTGATAAATAGGCGTCCAAGGGATCGGACTGTTATCTATCAGACAGTATGTATACAGTCCCACAGTGCCCGGCAGTTGAAGGCAATTGGCTTTCCCCCTATGACGCTAGTGAGGCCAAATGCTGATTGGAAAAAGGTGGGTGTTTAGTACACCCCTGTCTACCCCTTAGGGAATACAGGCGTGAGTGTATGTATCTATGTAAACAAATATTATTAATCGCATTATAACTGTAAATTACTTCAAAATCGAATAGGTCACAACAAAGTTCTCGATCTCTTGAATGTAAGCTGATTATTGACGATACAGCCGGCTGCCCTGTTGCTCCGTAACGCCAGCGTCGCAATGTCCCATCAAAAACCTTTGAACTTGAAATGTAATATTTAAATAATCATTCGTCCGATTCCCTTCTGTTTATTTTAATTCACCTTTACACATTTCAAACCCAATAAAATTATATCAGGATACTTTAAAGCTTCCGAGAGCCCTTCCTGCTTACACCATTTTTTTCTTGAAACATAAGTGTCTAATATATTTATATATGTATCTTATATATGTATGTATGTTATATATAATACTTTTTTATCTGTTTTTAATAACACGAAACATTGTATTCATAATTTTGTTTTTGAATTGCGGTTGTTTTAAACAAAGTTATAATAGCGCTATCATAATCATTAATATTGATTTGTTAGTTTTAGGTAGGTAGTCTAGAATTAATCTAATACAGGTTAAAATACCTAAACGACACTGACCCCAATCACCAGCTGTAAGAACCACATCTAACAGTGGCTTTAGTTCGAACACAAAATCTGTTGTATTATTTGGTCTATTTATTTGGTTACCATAACTCATACGAAGCGCTGATACAAGAATAAATATAGGGTACAAGATAGAATGGATATGGGCTGGTACGCAATCAACGTGCGAATGGTGAACCTTTTTTTATATTTGGCGAGCGGACGTGCCGCACGGGTATGAATGAAGCGTGCCGTGCAATTGACGAATGTAGGGTTGTCCGAAATACTGGTACCCTGTTATAACGAACAATACATGTTATCATGTCATAGTACACTGAACATAAATTGAGTTTAAGAATGATTTTCTTTCATTTAATTTTTTTTTTTTTTTGGAAGGGATCTTGTGAGTAAAGTACTTTTGAAATTGGCGAATTTACATTGTTCATACTTTGATTAGTTGTTTTGCCTCTGCTTTGGAAATATATGTTTATTTATTTGGACGTAAGGTACTTTTGGTCCTTTTCTTTACCCTAAGGGTAGATAAATTTGTTTTACCGTGGAAAAGCCATGCTAATGTTGCAGGCACGTATGGCAACATTGTTTATAACAAACATCACTATATAATGAGCATATATATAGCTAACTACGATAAATGAAAAGAAATACAAAAATAATACCAAAATAAGATACAACATTCAAACAAGAGATGGATTGTTTCACGCTTAAGAATTAGAAGTGGGACATATCTGAAGTGATTACGAGACCAGAGCTGGATCAAAAGGTTGAGCGCATGGGCAGATCAACGAGGCAAAAAAAGGAGAAGTTGACCGATAGTGTAGCTAATGCCGGCTCTAACTGGATCAGAGTAGCCCAATCTAGAGAGGCCACTATCTTTGAGGAAGTCCTTACCTGCAGAGGGGGTCCTGCAGATTAGTGAATAATACAATATGTTTCACATTTCATGTAACATCCAAAGTTACAACAAAATTTAGGACCTAATACTTAATTACGGACAACAAATGTATAATACTAACATCAAAATTGTCTTAATTCATTTATTATTGTATATATGTATATACACTCACGTCTGTTTCCCAAAGAAGTGTTGTAATGAACCCATTACCTATGTGTACATGTATATATAATATATATATATATAGTTAGAGAAATCGGACTTCAAAGCACCAGCCAGTTCAACTTATATGTATAACGACCCTGACTTGCTCGACCACCTATATAACCAATGTTCTTTCCCCTCCCTTTCTATCCTCGCATTACAGTCAATATATTCCACATTTGCCTCCGATTCCCAAAAGAGCCCAGATGACGGTAATAATTTTTTGTTTAATTCAATCCAATGTCTTGATTTTAATATTCATTCGTTGTATGTACATATATATGTATGTACAAACGATGACGCACCCAGAAGTTGGCAAAGATTAATAAATTGTTTCTGACCACTTCATGGCTCTAAATAATAACAGAAAGTCTGTTTACAGAGATAAGTGAATTATTATTAACATTTGCTATTCCTGTTTGAGTTATTTAACAAAATGTTTTATGAACTTTGAAATTATTTACACTCCTTAAATTTAATCAAATGTTAAAGTTTTTCCCTACAACATTTATGTGTTCCTGTCTGCTGGGAAATGCATAATAAAACTTAACAAAGCATTTCCATCTCTTCGAAGAGTTAAACAAAGTACCTGCAGATAATACGAACACATATAAAATGAGGATCCAAGTGAGAAGATTAAACTATTGCTACTCTCTAGGAGCACTTCTCTGCGCCATTCCTTCCTTCTGCCTTCATTTATTATTTGAAGCGAATGTATAGGGGTAGTATTCTAACCGAATTTTTCAATAGTACGTATTTAATTCGCCTATATCTTTGAAAGCGTAGGTAAAGGTCTATTAAACACCCTTATTTTGCCCATTAAAATGTTGTCCCACTGTAGTAATAGTGAGCAAGCTTCTTGCCGTCAACTAAACATTTTCGGAATTAAATAAAAACAAGTTAGAAGTATAGAAGAGGAAAAGTAAGAACAATTGAAGTTAATGTAAGAAAAGGAATGTGCGGTGGCATTTAAAAAGGAATACTGCTTATATTGTAGTGGTAGAGCCATGCTTGCTTAAGCACGAATGGGCCGGCTCGACCGGTGCGATACCACGGCCTCACAGAAAACCGGTTGTGAAGTAACGCTTGCGTTGCATTTCCCCGAAATGAGTGAGGTCTCCGGAGGCCCAAAACCCCCCACCCCCCTAATGATAGCGCTGTTAACGAAAAGGATACCCCAGGGGGGTACCAGCGCTAGCGTTGGAGAATCCCCCCCTGGACGTCCACCCTCAGTACGGATTATGCCTGAGCGTGGACGCCCAGGCTGCCCCTCGTACTCTGGGGGGGGCTCAACTGCGCTCTCAAAATCTGCTCGGGGCAAAAGAAGGCACACCATGGCACCCCCTGTCACGTTTACCGTGGATTTTTGTAACATCAGGGGCTTACATTCAAACCTCGACACTGTCCACCACCACCTTGAGACAGCAAAGCCGGCCTTGCTCTTTTTAACCGAGACGCAGATATCATCTCCAGCGGACACATCCTACCTCTGCTACCCTGGGTACGGACTGGAACACTCCTTTGTTCCTAAGGCTGGTGTATGCGTGTACGTTAGAGATGATATCACTTCTCGCCGCCTCGGCAATCTTGAAGGTAGGGACCTCTCCATCTTATGGCTACGTGTAGACTGCGACGACCATCCCCGCATCTACCTATGCCTCTACAGGTCCCATAGCGGTGATGCCGAAACGGACCGACTCATCAACCACGTCCAAATGGCTACAGACTCAGTGCTCCAGCAGGTCCCATCCGCAGAGATCGTGATTCTTGGCGACTTTAACGCCCATCACGCCGAATGGCTTGGTTCGCGCAAAACCGATCATGCGGGAAGATCTGTTCACGATTTCGCCTTGGCATATGGCTTGACGCAGCTGGTAGCAACGCCTACGCGAATCCCAGATGCAGAAAGCCACGTGCCTTCACTGTTGGATCTTCTGCTGACCTCACATCCTGACGGCTACAAAGTATCCGTTGAGGCCCCTCTTGGCTCTTCGGACCATTGCCTGATTAGGAGTATAGTGCCACTCGTTCACTCGCTGCGGCCGCGAGTTACAGGCAGTCGCCGCGTATGGCACTATAGGTCAGCAGACTGGGATGGAATGCGAACATTCTTTGCATCCTACCCATGGAGGCAGGTTTGCTTCTCGCCGGATGATCCCAATGTCGTTGCTGACTCTGTCGCGGATGTTGTGCTTCAGGGTATGGAACTTTTCATTCCATTCTCCCTGATTCCCACAGGTGGCGAGTCCCAGCCTTGGTTTGGTCGAACCTGCAAAGCGGCGTCCCGCCGAAAGCAGGAATGTTACCAAGCATGGGCTAATGCAGCGACAGCACGGGATGAAAAGACCAGCACATTAAAGAAGCAATTTAACTTTGCCTCCAGGTCCCTCAAAAGAGTAATTGCTTCGGCGAAGTCGGCTCACATCGGCAGAATTGGCGAGAGACTAGTTAGTCTCCCCTCCGGAACTCGTGCATTCTGGTCTCTTGCCAAAGCTGTCCAGGGGAACTTTTGTAAGCCATCCCTTCCACCTCTGCGCATAGGAGATAATTCGTTGGCCCACGACGCTAAAGAAAAAGCCGATCTTCTGGGCAAACTCTTTGCGTCCAACTCGACCCTGGACGACGGGGGAAACGCACCGCCGACCATACCGCAGTGCGAGACCCGCATGCCGGAAGTCCGGTTTACACAAAGGGCAGTGCGTAAAGCGCTTCTTTCCCTCGACGTTCATAAGTCGAGTGGGCCCGATAGAATCTCTCCTATCGTGCTGAAGACGTGTGCTCCAGAGTTAGCACCGGTTTTAACGCGCCTTTATCGGCTTTCTTACTCTCTTGGCGTAGTCCCGAACTCATGGAAGACAGCTCTAGTGCACCCAATCCCTAAAAAAGGAGATCGCTCGGATCCGTCCAACTACAGACCCATAGCCATCACCTCCTTGTTCTCAAAGATAATGGAATCCATTGTTAACTGCCAGCTCCTCCGGTACTTAGAAGACCACCAGCTCCTCAATGATCGACAATACGGCTTCCGTCAGGGTCGTTCAGCTGGTGATCTTCTCGTATACTTGACTCACCGGTGGGCACAGGCGATCGAGACCAAGGGGGAAGCGTTGGCCGTTAGTTTGGACGTGGCGAAGGCCTTCGATCGGGTCTGGCACAAAGCGCTCCTTGCGAAGCTTCCTTCCTATGGGCTTCCCGAGAAACTGTGCAATTGGCTCACCAGTTTTCTTACAGACAGAAGCATCAAGGTCGTTGTTGACGGTGCATGCTCCGACTCCAAGTCTGTTAATTCTGGTGTCCCACAAGGCTGTGTGCTATCACCCACGCTGTTTCTTCTGCATATCAACGACATGCTGCAGATTAGCAGCATCCATTGCTATGCAGACGATAGCACGAGTGATGCCCTTTACACCGGCCGCGCTAACATTTCTCGGGTAAACGTCATCGAAAGCCGATCCAAACTTGTGTCTGAAATCGAAAATTCTTTATCAAAAGTTTCAGATTGGGGTCGACTTAACCTAGTCCAATTTAACCCCACGAAGACACAGGTTTGCGCGTTCACCGCTAAAAAGATGCCATTGGTCGTATCACCTCAATTTGAGAGCACTTCCCTAAATGCATCAGCCAGTATCGGAATCCTTGGCGTCGATATATCAAGCGAAGTCCAGTTTCGCGGTCACTTAGAGAGTAAGGCCATATTAGCCTCGAAGAAGCTTGGTGTACTAAACAGATCGAGACAGTATTTTACTCCGGCCCACCCGCAACTTTATAAGGCGCAGGTTCGGCCGCACATGGAATACTGTTCTCATCTCTATGCAGGTGCACCCCAGTACCAACTTCTGCCTCTTGACCGCATTCAACGGAGAGCGACTCGCATCATCGACTGCCAAGATATTTCTGATCGACTTGACACCTTGGCGTTGCGTAGAGATGTATCTTCACTCTCCATCCTCTATCGCTTGTATCATGGGGAGTGTTCAGAGGAATTGTTCGGACTTATACCGGCTGCTGGTTTCCGCCATCGTCCTACGCGACAAAATATCCATCCCCATCACCTGGACGATTGGCACTCCACCACTGTGCGCTTCTCGAGAAGCTTTTTGCCTCGCACAACCAGCTTATGGAACAAATTGTCGCCTGCCGTATTTCCGAACCGATACGACCTTCAAACCTTCAAGAAGAGAGCGTACCTCTACCTAAAAGGCCGGCAACGCACTTGTGACTCTTGAGTTGCGGGTGTCCATGGGCGGCGGTAGTCACTTACCATCAGGTGACCCGTCTGCTCGTTTGCCCCCTATCGCATAAAAAAAAAAAAAAAAAAAAAATATGGAGCTTGAACGCTAAGCAATAGCTTAAGGACTTCGAGGTCACATATCAGAACTCGGACAGGCGGTAGCCAAGAGATTCTACATTTTTTTTAATAACACTACTAATATAGTGTGCTTATACTCTAGTGGTTTCCTATACGCTTTTGCTGGAATGTTCATATCCTTTCTCTCTTTTGTACAGTACTCTATTTCATCCACATACTCCCACTTATCTCAAGGATCATTTTGAGTTTCTCAACAACACACATTGCAGGCACCTAAGATCATCAGATAAATGAAAGTTAAAAAATCGCAGCACTCCACTCAGTTTACAGACAAGTCTTTTTCGATGATTATGGAACAACTCACCTTTGACAATCTGTCAACCCAGAACCTCGCAAGCATTTAAGAAACATTATAATGATTATTGCTAATCATTATAATGCTGATAGAAGGCTGCGACCGCTATAAGACTTCTGTCACTACCAGTAATGGAGTGTATGATGGCCGGTAGCGAGAGGTTCTCTTCGATGGCTGCAGTGAAGACCCGCTGCTACGCCATCCACGTAGAGCAATCCGTGAGCTTAAATCAATCCCAGTCCTCACCGCAGTTGCAGTGGTGGTAGGTGGAAATCAATTCCCTCCTATCGACCAAGTGCAGGTACTTTTTCGGGTGGGGGTCGCCTGCCACTACCCTCCCGGAACTCGTTCAGCGGACACTTCAGCCTCCAAACCCCAGGGGGGAGTTACGTCCAAACTCCACAGGCTACTCCAATCATTTATTACAATATCCGTATCATGGTTGTCTGGAAGAGATCGCCGTGTATGATAATATCGCCTAAATTAATATCTTATTAATTTGTAAAATGTTTTATATATTGTGTATGTATAAAAGGTGTAGAATAAAGAATTTAATAAATGAATATATTTCTCACACTATTTACCACAATCGTTGGATAAAATTAAACTACGTTGTTGCAATTCATTTCCAATACAATGTGATTATTTAAAGCTAATGCGATTAATAGATAAAAAATACCCGACAATGTAGCGGTGGCCACCATTATATTGACGCGGTTCGATATTTCGACATAATCAGACTTCAACAGACAAAATATTTTACTCTTTTGTTGTTATTTAAATTAACTATTTTATTTATCTGCCAATAGTAATAATATATGTCTGTAGATTAATGCTTAAAGCCTTATTTATCTCTTAAATATTAAAAGTACGACCATCTTCTATTAGCCAAATAACACTTGAAATTTAAATTAGTATTACTGAAAGAAACCTTCACTCCTTCACTCTAGATTTCAATTTTTTATAAGACCACTTTGTATTTAAAGTCAATTAAGGAAGGAATTATTTAAGCTTTTTTCATAATTGATAGTGAAAATTGAAATAAAAAAAGATCTTAATTTACAGCTTATACATGATGAAGTTGTAAGGGCACTGATTCTATATGTGAAGTGGAGTCAATGTCTTTGAGACAGTACAAACTTATTAAATGAAACAACTAAATGAAAACCTTAAATAAAAAAGGCTATATACATATATGTTATTTCTTGCTGCCGCGGAGTAAATCCAAAACATTTAATTTAGACTTTATTTTATTTTTATTTATATTTAGATTTTTTATAAAAAGACAATTTCGCAAGGTGACTACTTAAACCCAATAAATAGAATTTAATAAATTTAAATAGATTTAAATTAAAAAAGGATATAAAAATTCAGAATGAAATTGAAAAAAGGCTAGAAATTGCGGAAATATTTTTATTAAAAGAAAATACGTAATCTAATGTAACAATGGTCAAGGCGTTGTTCTAAGGCCAGATTGCGTGATTTGAACGAATTAAACGATTTCTATTAAACGCTTCATAATTGAAACAAAGAAAATTCTATTCGTGTAATTTTATCGGCAATGAAAAATGTATACCCATTTTAATGAATCTTGGCTACATGATTCATTTGTCTGGCACAGATTTTTATTAATCTAGAATTGTTAGTAAGTAGTAGTAGATTTTGAAAGAGTAACATAATCTAAAACAATTATTTGTGTTATTGGTGCTGAGTAGAGAGTCCAAATATTTAAAAAGGACTATAACACAGAATAGAGTTCAAATTTTAAATTAAATTGTCGTAATAGTCGACAACGGGGTCGCACGGATAGACGGATCTATCAGACAGTATGTATACAGTCATAATATGCCCGATTGGCAGCAATAGGCTTGCTCTCTTTACGTTAGTGGAAAATTATATTATATTGGACTAAATTCATACTGGCTCAATTTGGGTGTTTTATCTCTGCCTATTCCGTTTGGGATACAAGCGTGAGTGTATGTAGAGTTAGTGTTTGTAATACGTGTCGTAATAACTTCTTCTGGGAACAAAGCGCAGTCTAATCTAGGCCATCAACATGCCATTAACCGCCACAATGAATTAGTCCGATGTCATTAGGATACCAGAAGGCTGTATAAATCATTATAAACGACTATGAAAATGTTAATTTATATATTCCGTGTGGATGATCGAGGTTTAAACGAGTGCTAATTGGCTCAGGCAGGCAAAGGCCCGTTCACATTGACAGCGTGCCGGGACATCCAGAAGCTCAGTAAATTTTCAGCTCTCATACCGTAGTCATTGTACAAGTAGAAGTAGTGTGGATATGTCCTTTTCACAGTGTATTTAGTGCGTATTATTTTGCTATTGCTTTATGAAATAAACAGTTGAAGTCTTTTCAATGTAATATTTTAATTTCATTCTAATTGGAGACTATAAAAGGTTGTCTTTGACAGTTTTCTGTAACAAAATGAAGTTAGAATGTCTGTATTCCTTTAATTCCAAAGTTTTGCTGTAGTCATTAAGATTGACCATAGCAAGAAAATAAGTGAAACGTTTAGAACGTTAAGAAAGATATAAAGCTAGCCTCTTGTCCAGTTGATATCTCTACGAGAACCTTCGCAATAAAAGTGTGTTTAATTGCACTCCACTGACACGTAACTACAATTATTAACACTGCGAAGCTCTTGTAGATAAACGGGACATTCATCTACCGCATCACAAAGCAGCGCGGTGCCTTCGCAACACTTTTCCCCTCTTGTCGCACGACGTACATTGTATCCACTCTGAGTGTAACAAGAGCTGAGATGCTCACAGAACGAGCAATGTGGTTTGTTTTAAACAATAGTGTAGTTTGTCAAGAGACATGTAAGTAGCTGACGTCTTCATGAGGCGCTCAATGCTGGCAACAAAAGTAACGATACGACGCTATTCATACTAACGTGTGCAACGTCATTTTATTTTTTATGTCTGTTAGCAGCGTTTGGAGCGAAGACGCAATGTATGATGCAATAGACACAAAATTATACTACAGTAGCGAATTTTACTGCAGGGTCAGGAAACAGGTATTCTCCTGCTTGCGGTAAACGGTTTTGTTGGAGGACGCTCATGTGCTCCAGTTCCTTCTAGCTTTTATGTAGTCATGAACGAAACTGGAGTTTCGTTATACCTCATTTACAGTAATTTTTTAGACACTGTTGATACAAATTTGAAAGTTCCTTGAAAATACTAATGACAGCGTGTTTGTTCATTCTACCTTTGTTAATTAAGCCGCTGACGTGTTCAAAATGTAGGACTTTGTAACTAAGTCTTTGTTCATTAGCCTGTGCTAAATCCATTACGCACTAAGTTTTCTCAAAGAGAGACAGCTCAGATATGTATACAACGTCACACAGACTATGTCTTATAAATATGTCAACTAAAGCAAAAGATATTTTTGAGAGCACTATCTTTCAATTATATAAATGTACTTGTATGTAACTTAGTACAAGTACATTACAACTTGTATGTAATGTACTTGTACTCTTTAATACTACATATCTATATAAGACACTAAATATAAACTAATGCACCTATAATAGTTGCTGTAAGTTCTGTACGCTTATAACTCAGAGTAATTTATACAATAGCTTCGCCTATCAAAGTAACCTTAATTTCCTCAAAGCTGTATAGTGTGGAAAGTTTTAATGAATCGCAACTTAGTTGGAGGCAGAGCTGGGTAGTTAGAAATCACTAGAAGCTAATTCAAGTCTTTCTACATTACTGAAACCAGTGTCAGTAAGTGTACTTACCTGGTATACTAAAAATAGTGTTGTAAACATATAATCTTCAACACCATCGTACATATAAATCTGCGGACATTATGAAATATATAATTGGTGTTTTGTCTATATATGAGTATATAAAACACAAAAACACTTACATATTTCCGTTATGGACTTTGACACAATAAGGTTTTATTATAAAGGCAATAATGCGAAGATGGTTTCAGACCAATAAAACAATGCATGAGGCACATTTCTCACACGCCGGGTATCCGCTAGTAATCTATAAAAAGAATAAATGAAAGTTACACAAAAGTTAATACTTTACGACTTCTATGGTAAGTCTCATCGTCACATACTTTTTTACTGAAAAAAAATGTGGACACTAAAATATCAGTTTTAAGGTTTATTTTTGGAAGACTCAAATAACTCCTCGTGCATATTATCCGACATACGAAAAAGACAATCCCACACACAATTTGAAGACGTTAAAGCTAAAACTGAAAGAAACTGACGTCACATCTTGAAGCTGTGTGCGCAGGGCGTTTGACAAATGGCCGCCTTGTCCGCGCCAGAACGCACCCATTGTCTCGAGATATGACGAGAGCTTTGTTCAACCCTAACCTGCTCAGTGCTACCCCATTAAGGCTACGTTATTCCGAGCCTTGGCGTAAATGTGTAGTCATTTGCCTGGGATTATTGCATTCACAATGACTTAGTAGGGAAACGAATTGTTCTGTTCTCAATCGTGGCCATTTATTTTGATTTCTTATTAAATCAAGAAGTCTTATTAATGAATTGAAATAATATAAGCGTAGAGTCTTAATTTAGTTTTAGCCAAATTAAAAATATATACATATATGTATCTTAAACTAATTAATCACATGCATATTACAGTAACTACTATATGTTTACTTAGATACTATATAGGGTATAGGGGAGTGGGATCTCCCTTACATTTCCAAAACAACACATTTATGCACTTCATTGACTTTTCTTGTTCTTGCTTTTCTCTTTGATTATATGTAGTCCCAAACTCCTAACGTGCCCAGTTTAAGACAACGGGCTTGACCTTATGACGTTGGTGACACCAAATTCTAATTTCAAAATGTAAGTGTTTAATATACCTCTGCCTACCCCTTCACGGATACAGGCGAGCGTATCTACGTATGTTAAATACTAAGTATTTGATGAGAGTCCTTTAAATATTACTAATTATCCAAAACTAATTAGGAATACCGCAAAATTTCATTTCACATTTCCACTAATTTATCACAAGAGTATTAATATTAAATCAAAAACGAGTGCCGATTTGCTAATAAACAGGTAAAATTTGCTAATAAGCTTGAGTGTTACGAACGTGTTTGATAGTGTCACCAATGACACTATATTTCATTGGACAAACATTTGAACAAACATATCGCAAACACACCGCGTCACGTGAAGCCGCAATACGTTAATTAATAATGAAATATTATAATTCTGTGTGGACAGGCGACAGGGCTGTCACGTCGAATTATGATTAAAGACTTTTTTTTGTGAAGATACATAGTTGTAACCTGCACAAATAACCGCTTCAGCTTTATATTAGAAGAAAGTGAAGCGAAGTAATTAGTGGAATACCACTAATAGTAGCCCCATGCGACATGATCCCAAAACAACATATCTTTGAAAGAAGATTCAAAGCACTACTATACTAATATGACCGAGATCAATCTTGCATAAACCAAGTCCGGATGGTTCCAAGAAGCGGTCGGGAACTTGAGCTGAAATTTTTTTACAAGACCTCAACATAAGAAGATCACTGGCTTTAGGTCAACACATCTCCATTTTCCAATGCGAATGTGTTACAATCAAGTCAATCTCAAGAAGTGTAGAGGAGTACAACATCCGTATACTGTTCGATAGTGTGGCTGTACTAAAAGCCCTACAAGGCAATACCATGAACTCCGGCTTATTATATGAATGCCTCCAAATGCTGCAGCTTTAACTTCAACTAATAGGGCCCTCTTCCAATAGATTATAGGGCCGATGAGCTAGCGGTAAAGGGATCTAAATTTTTGGTAGCAGGTCTAACTAAAATAGCAAACAAAGGTAACTTTAAAATAATTTTGTTTCTAGAAAATATTATCATATTGTAGTAATGAACAGCCTTGGGCATGATAATAAAAAAAATAACACAACTTAATAGTCAGCTTTCGCCAAAAGCACAGTTAAGCTATATATAGCGGTTATAGATCAAGACAGGTAGGTATTTAATTATTTGTGCTGCGCTGTGTGTATAGATATAAATATGTTTTTATATAATCAGTTATTAATTCTCGATTTCAAATAATAGTTGAGATATTTTATGAAATAAAGAAATTTTATGTAAACTGAATTTGAATCATTCATGATTATTAATGATCTCTAATCCTTCAGTCAAATTATTCATTAGGTTGTCTTGCTTGTATTTTGAATTGATTGTTCATACTTTAAAATTATTTTATATAATATGCTACGCAAGTGGCTACAAAATCCCTTTTGTATAAGCTTATTCTGACTACTTTGACTGTCTTTTGTTTTTTATTTAATGATAAGCTTTTAATACACGTATGACATCCCTACTATTTCGTTGTATCTATTAGCTATAATAACCCCTTACACAGGTCGTATTACTTAGTATTTCATAGAATTAATATTTCTAATACTGCTGTGTTATTCACCATCAATATTATAAAGTGACTGCAGGCAGCCCTATATCGACAGGGAAGTGCGGCTACGCATACGGACTGTACTGCGGTGCGGTGCGGAACAGTGCGAGCTCTAAACCGCCAGCAACAGATTGTTGGACAACAATGCTTAGACGAATTTTAGCCACATATCGCTGCATCATATACCGTAAATGAAATTCACTTGCGATGGCATTCTATAGCGTGAGTTGTTGCGAAGTACCGTTTAATTTGAACAAGGTTGAAGTGAGTGCGCTACTCAAAGGGAGACTTAACTGGTTTTATAAAAGTCAATAGGTGTATGGCTGCTATGTAGCAGGACTCATACAGTGAACTTTTTCTCATACCTATTTAACTTAGGTTTCGTTTTGAAAATTATGTAGGTATATCTGTATAATTCTAAATTTTAAACAAAAATGCCCTAGATTTTTATTTCTGTATCTACTTCTTATTCAGTGAATTGCATGAACGTATTTGTATGTTACGTTGTCTCCATGACTGCAAAAGAATTTCATCACACTTTTTGTGATAAATTCGTATTCGTACGTACGTATCTCTTTCCCGGATTGTTCACAGAAATTGAATTTCCCAAAACATAGACCGATCTCTTTTATGACGACGACGGAAACCAAATGATTGCGCCAAGTCATAGAAAAAAATACAGCGCAATCGGTCCGTAAAAACGAGGAAAAACTCTGTAGCTTTGGTAATAAAAAGGCCGCTAATACCAAAACTGGCACAATAATAATAATTTGCATGTGAAGAAAACGCCCTGCCTCAGCGAATTTATTCTCTTTTTGACGGGAAAGTGGGATATTCACACGCCTCCGAGCCGCGCCGCCCTGGCCCCAACGACTCGCCTTTTATTACGGACGCCAACGAACTAGTAAAACTCTGTTTGCTTTTATTTCTAGACAATAATGTAGACAAACATACATGTATTTTTTGGTTTTATGATTTTTTATCTTTTACAACAAATACTTGTTTTATAAAAAATTAAGTGCGGCCCATTTGTCTAGATCAAATGGACGCTTCACCTCGATGATATTATTGTTAATTTAGCAAAATACATATCTATTAAATATCGTGTTCTATTTTACTGTAGATATTTTTCAAATCTAATTTGAGAGTTTACATTGCTTTTTTAAAACTTCGATTTACGCGCAAATTATTTAATATATTTCTTTGTTTTCCTGTTTTTTTAGGAGCAACTCTCGCGGTTGGCATAATTCTAATGTCATCGAGGGCCACCCTCCGACCGAATACCCAGACTCGGGTTATTCGGTCGGACTCGAATTTTTGTTCCGTGTGGGAATCGAACCCACGACCTCCGGTTCAGCAGTCAGGGTCTCTGAAAACTAGACCGATATGCTCGCTCATATAGGAAATGTTTACTTTTACGCTCTAAACATTTCCCATATAGAAATCTTGTAGTTTTATTATTTTAGTGGCCATATGGCGTGTGATATTCAAATCTTTGTCACAGGCTCTACTCTTTTTTTCCGCAGCTATCTTCACACAACGTTGTACATGTGACGTTTTACTTTCAATTTCCACAATGACGGCGCCACTTTTGTTTCCTCGTTGCGCGTCATCTCACTTCCCCGTTCGTGAAACTATTTGTTTATGCTTTCGACGTTTATTTGCAACCGAGTTTTGTTGGAATCACAAACTAGTTGACGCTTTTTCTATTTTAAGATAATTACTGAAATGTGGTAAATTAAAAATTAGAAAAATTATCTTTATTTTACACCAAAAACATATTGCCTAAAAGTAAATATACAAAGTGATAAGCACAATGGGCGCCTTCATCGCTAAGATGGATGCACAACATTGATAGTGGATTAAATAATAATGGATAGTTTGGTGCAAGATGAAGGATGGTAAAGAGGAGGAGAAAAGACAATTTAGTGATGACGTCAGGGTATAAAACTGGGTACATCTTACCTGTAAATATACATATACTGTCACATATAAATCATTATATTTTCATAATATTAGGTGACAGACGACAGACGGGTGACCTGATAGTACGTGGCTACCACCGTCTATTAATACCTGCAAGTCAAGGCTTTTAAGTGCACTGGGGGAGGGGAAAGAGGAGAGCAGGGATGAAGAGATAGGAAAGAGGACAGGGAGAATAAGGGAAGGGTAAAGAGGAGAGGAGGAGTTGAGGCGCCGGAAACCTCCCCAATTGCTTCGACAATTCAATGCTTCACAACCGGTTATCTATGAGGCCGGATCCAATGAGAGGAAAAGAGAAATCGTAATGATAAATAATAACCTTGGACCATTTTTTTAAATATTGTCATTTTTAATTTTGTTTCAGATTATTAAAAAAATATTATTATAACGCCTCCGTTTTTGACAGTTGTGCTACGCACCCGCTACGTTTAATAGCTTAAGCATACTGGGTACGTAGCACTCGTAGTTCCTTCGTAGCTCCCTCGTAGAATGCCGTGAACTGCGAGTCACTTCTTGAATGATTTTTTTTATTTGTTTAATGTATTGGTATACACTCCATGCTCATTTTTATTTTACGTTGACTGATATACAGTACATACATATATTACCTACAATTTAAGTGAAATATTAATAAACCAATTCCAAAATTTCAAAATATTAATATCGTGGTAGAGCCATACTTGGATGCGAATGGCCCGGCTCGACCCGTGTATTACCACGGCCTCACAGAAAACCGCTTGGGAAACGCTTGTGTTGCATTTCGCCGATATCTCTCCTCTCCTCTTCCCTCTTCCCTCTCCCCTCATCCTCCTCTCCCCTTTCCCATCCCCTCATCCCTCTTCTCCTCTTCCCCTTCAAAGGCAGGCTGGTGTTCTTGGACGGAGGACTTGTTACTTACCCTCAGATGACCCGACTGTCCCCTTGTATTAGAAAATAAAACCTATAAATTGAAGAGACTATTAATTATTCTTATACTATGTATGTATATGTCGATCCTGTCTTATAAATATTTATACAGATTTGGTTTTGCTGTCGTCATATCGTTTCTATCATAAACTCATATCAGGACTAGTCACATATATTTATTTGATCCTACAAAACCGAATACTCTTTGAGTATATTCTGTTGTACTTATATAATCATAATAGATTATTTCAAACTATAATTCTAGATGTAGTACTCGGTTTGAATGCGTGTATTTAAAGTGCCGTTTCAATATGCTCAGTAAAAAAAAAATTAAGCTACAGGCTAAGCTTATTTAAGAGACATTGTTTACGTTTTTTAGAACTTATCTATACTATACTATACTGTACTATACTATATATACTATATAATATACTGTTAAATATAATATGACGTATACGACGAATTGGAAGACTTTAATTTTCATTATACCATAATGTATTGTATATTCAGTTAAGAGAAAACTTTTTTCTTGCTTTTTTTATACGTACGTACGTATATGACTATAATTCACAAGCAATTTGCATTGAGAGTCTTAAATGAATTTGTTTTTCTCTACACGACATTCAAAACAGCACTCAGCCAAATGAAAATGTAATGATGCTTTAACAAAGAGATGTCTCAAACTTGTTGCCGCGATAGATCACTGAAAATACTGCGACTATTGTCAAAGATACATTATACAATATATATATACACATATACATACATATTAGAGTGGGAGAGCCATGCTTCTGCACGTGAGGGCCGGCTCGACCGGAATGATGAAAATCTCACTCATTTCGGGGATATGCAACGCAAGCGTTACTTCACAACCGATTTTTCTGTAAGGCCATGGAGGATCGGAGGTAAGGCCATGGTACCGCATTTCTTTTTTAAGTACTGATATTACTATAATGTATTAATATTTCACGTTTAGTTTTGTTTCACCGAGACTACATCTTAACCTGAGCTCACAGTTTTGTGCCTTTTTCGACTATGACATTTTGTTCCGACGGCGGGTGATGAATGTTGCCACATCAAGAATGAGACCAAAACTTTATTTCACCTCTGACGGAAATTGTGTGTGACGTAACAAATATATTAAACGTCAACATAACCGGTTACATTTTTAATAACAAAAGGTTCGCTCGTTAATAAAGCTTCCTGATATTACGAGTGTACAATATAATTTGGGACGCAGTTATAACTGCTAAAATTTAGACAAAAGATATAAAATGTCTCCCCTTAAAGGGTCCAAGGACGCGTGGGTCACACTAAAATCTACGGCGGGGGTGAGTGACGGGGGAAGAGGAGGGGTTTATTCAAAAACTTTCGCTCAATTACACGCGCGAGACTCTAGTTTAATACTGAGTCCATGTAATAAGATTACGCGTAATGTGATTAGGTTTATTACATACCGTTTCGTTTAGCGCCCTCTATTGTGAATTTTGTGAGATAATAATCTGTTTGGTGATCATAATTCTGAGACCGCATTAGAACATAATATAATAACGTGTGAACAAAAATAACAGTCGTTCTCAGGTAATTTACCTGTAAATAATAGGATCAGCCTACATTTACGAGTTACGTTTATTTCTTTCTTTGTAAAGATTTTTACTAAAGATAAGGCACTTTCTAGATAGTAAAATAGAATATATGTATGCACATTCATTCATTCAACAGAGCGTTATTAAACCAACACTTACAACTAACTATAATTTGTTCCCATTCGAGTGTAAATATCGAAAATCACAGAAAACCGGTAAACAAACCATGCTTGAGTGCATGAGCAATGAGTGGGAGAAGCCCAAGTCTCCGCCCCCTTTTACCCTATTTCCAATCCGTTTTTCCCCCTGTACTATTTTTTCTCTCCTCATCAAGCTCAAAGGTGGACAACGGACTTACGAATGAAGAGATACTTCGTATTGTTTATGCTAGTGAAAGCATTAGTTTATTCACGTCACGTTGGTTTAACTGCAACCAACACAATTTTCTTACTACAAAATTCGAATCTGTGTAACATAATTAAAATAAATAGTAACTCCGCGTTAAGTTCTTATACCACATGTAGCGGTAAAATGGGTTTCTTTGATGTTTTATTGGCAATATTCTAACAAGTACCAGTCGCTCCCACTGTTCGTTATATCACTCCGCCCGAGAAGCAATTTTGTATGATTACATTTGTTACATCGTATACAATATTACTGTTGAAGTAGCAGCAATATATTATAACAGAATATGCCTTGTCTCTACAAAGGATATTAGTAAAGCACCAATAATTTAATATTAAGCTATATCCGTAACATAATATTGTCACGGCTTGATTGTGTTGACATACTCTAGAATGAAGGAGCTGCTCTCAGTAAACATCTTGTTTACCAAGAAAACTAAAATAAATGTAATATTAGTATATAATATAATATTATGTAGCTGATGAACCCTACCTATTCTAACAAAAATTTGTGAAAGTACTTATAATCATAGTATCTAATATAAAAATGTCTCTTTCTTTTTCTCTTTTCTCCCTTTGCCCGCGATTCAGCACTCGTATCAGTCAACTGCAACTGTTTATCGTTTTCCATCGTCACATCTAAGACCAACTCAACACCTTAATATAAAAAGAAGAAAACAAGGTTGCGCTTACATACATAATTAATTTACTATCATTAAGCAAGAGCGTCTTTTACCTTTTACTCTCCAGACGACTGACATACATCTTATTTAGTAGTTAGAAGTGTCTTTACTTATTTCTAATCTTGTCAGATTTAGGTGGAACCTTGATCTCTTCTAGGTTTCATGATAAAATCACGAACATGTACCTACGTAATGCAAAGTTTAAAAGACGGGTATTATATTTGGAGCCTTCGTCAATAATAAATAAAGACCAACATTACCTTAATTAAGAGATTCATATAGATAAAATTGCAATTAGATCAAATCATGAAGCGTACAGGCTAAGGTATCAAACGAAATCCTAATTAGTATTACCTGGAGGTTAATGACAGCACATTTATTGATGCTTGCCAAACGGACTCGTTTGGCGCCGGCCGTACGAAGTTTCAGTGGAAGTTTTAAGTGTCTATTCAGGCTGAGTCGTGTCGCCCCCGTCAAAAATCCTTCCATAGTTCCCACAAAGAATTAAATAGGTGAAAGTTTGAGTTGCAGTGCCGTGATTCATAACTATAATAGTAAATTATTGAATCTGTTCGTGTTCAACTTCAATAGTATTCATAAAATACAACTATACTTCTCTGCCGTAGACCCGGCGAATGCATTCAGTTTTATAAATTTAAATTTTGTTTTATTTTTCCGTGTTCTACTTTGAGACTGAAATGTTTGCTATTTTGTATAAGCTAGTATTAGCAACTGTCACCTGTTTATCCTATATAATAACTGTGAATGAAAGTCGAAAGAGATGAGATTTCTTTATAGATAGATGGACTCCAGGACACCACGCGATGGCTGTAGGTAGGTAATAACCATATAGACCTACATCGTTATTTTTATAAATATTAGTAGCTTTTGTCGGATTCTTCGTACGCGTGAAATGAGGAATCAATTATTTATATATATTTATATTTATGCAGAGACGTGGTATAATGGAGCCTTTAATTTAAGATATAACTTTAATAATACCTCTGTGAAAACAATGGAGTAGTTCTTGTAAGATACGTAAACAAACATACCGACTGTCAGATAAAATCTCTAGAAACTGTTGTTTTGGCTTCAGTTGCTTTAACAAAACAGTAAAACCCCTAGGTTAGTTTTCTTCAATATCTATAATGTACAGACATCAGCTTGTATAGATTTAACATGTTATTAAATTACATAATATACATATATTATCTAAATTAATCACAAAGTGAATTATTAAGCGTTTAAGTAATGTAATAAATAACATACGAGTTGCTAAATACCTATAATAATATATTTTAGTTGACTAAAATATTCGACACCCTAAGTGAATGATAGACATCACATTTAGACGTGCCAACCCTTTCTTATCGCATCCCCATTCGTCATTCGTGTCATCAAGAGTTTACGATTCAATCCCATTAGCGGGCAAGGAGACAAGGGGCAGAGGGCGCGCCCGTAACAAACAAACAAAAATTACAACTTAATTATTGCTCCTGCGAAGTTTCTTATCTTTTTAATTGTTTTAAGTGTGATTTAGGGTTGTTTTTACTTTGGCGATCTCGCAGTTTGGACATGTAATGGCGACTAGAACAATTTAGCTTGTAAACTAATCGTTTTTACAAACTGGTTATCATACGCTTGTTTAAACAAAGCCTCATTGAAAACTCTTAATTTTTATCCGCTTTCTGTTTAGGGTTATGTTTTTCGAGTGTGTTCTATTTATGATATAGGGGGACAAACATGCATGTGGATCACCTGATGATAAGTGATTTCCGCCGCCCATGAACACTTATAACTGAAGAGTAACAAGAGTACTGTCCGCCTTTTAGGGTAGGGGAAGGGAGGAGGATAAAGAGGGAAAATTAAAGGGAGAAGGGGAAGAGAAAGGGTGGTGGGAAAAGAGAGAAAGGGAAAGGGGGTTGGGCCCCCGGTAACCTCACTTACTCGGTCACACAATGCAAACATGTTTATCAGGGCGTTTTGTCATCTCATAAAGTAAAAAAAGAGATTTAGAGATAATGCGAACAAAGTTTATTACAATTTAAGCATTTGTGTATTTTTTAAATAATTTTATTTGTGTCTTAAATCACATCTGAAATTTGAAGATTAAGGAATTTAATATAGTATATCGAACTGACTGGGAATTGAAACATATTATTCGATTTCATTTAGATTAATTTTAACTGTAAATGCAAAAGATAACATCGAGATAACAACGTCAGCAGTTTCAACTTCTTATAACAAGAACAAAGACAATTACATAGTTAGTTGTTGTACAGTATCTAAGTTCCAGCAAAAGTAGTGCAATTAATTAGCAACATTATCATCTCAATACGGGGAGAGGCAGTTTAAAGTTGGTCGTTAGGTGGCGGTTGCCATGCCAACAGTAGCTGCACTACTGCTATTCGGATACCAAGTGCATTTGCATAACGGCGCAGTTCATTTTTATAATGTTAGCTTTCAGTAGTGTTTATGTAATGAAACTATCGCATGATGCAATAATTATTATTATATTTGAGAATAATGTAATTTATTATTCATAATATGTTATTGGTAACGAACTTAGATTTTTCTCTCTACTCAATGGAGTACAGTACAGTACAGTATTTTTTTACTCAATAAATTGTCAATAAGGCTTATTTTCTTGACTTAACGGAGTAAATCTGTATGAAAAATATAAAATTATAAAACATATCGAATTCGTCTATTGAGTCATAACTGTCATTCTGTAATCCTTGTCATACTTTGGCGAGGTCGAATTTTTATTTTAGTAGAACTATTAGCACTTTCAATATTCCACAGTACACTTTGATTCGTTATGGCACTAGGAACAGTAGACATACATACCGATAAAATCGTACCCAACTAGGAACTTGTCTTCAACGTCTAGGAGAAAGTAATTGATGGTCATGAAGCGAGGCCTGCTAGTATAAATAACGTTCACTTTAAAAATAGGTACGACAGGCTTCAATAGGTTTATTTCATGCTACTACAAACTTACAGAAATAATTTTTAATTCCTTGGGTGGCAAATTATATGGGGCTACGTTAGTCCCCCTTTCTATAAAAGAGTCATTCGAAGTGTAATCAAAACGCTCTAATAGTATAAGAGATCTGCTCACCGCATAAACACCAGCGCAACTGATAACTCATTTGTATTACATATTAGTTAACAAGAGATTTGGGTAATGTCATTACTTAGTTTTAATGAGTCTATAATGAATTAAAAAATTACTTTATGTTTAGTATTTTTACTGAATTCCTACAAAACATCTTAAGAAACTTGTTACTTAACACATCGTAAAGGTTCGTAACACAATATTTATGTACTTTGCCGATGATAGTTTAAGATAAAAAGACGATAAAAAGCTGTGAATAAAACCCCTGAGCCAGGGATACATAATTCAACTCACAAATCTGTTGTCAGATTGGAATCAAAACATAAAAGTACAGGCTGGTGGCGCGGCGTACACCTCTCACAATACTTCGTGTCGCCTGTCAACGCAAACTTGCCACTATTTATCGCCTGGCAAGTTTCCTTGTCTTCACTACCCCTCCCCGCCTTCCATGCTGCACCCCTCAATCGCCTGCCGCCTATCTCCCTTCCAAACCGAGCGGAAAACTATAGTGAGTTTAGAACTGATGTCTTACTAGATAGAAACGTCAACAAGTTTTGCAGTAAAGTTTTGCGGTTACAATATGAACTTTTTAATTGGAGGCTGAGCGATGTTGACCAGGTGTGCACTTCGATATTTTAATTCCTCACCTATCATTAACAAGCTCTCCAGGTAATATGTTACTGATATTTTTTACCTAAAGAATACATCAATGCATAATGCTTGGCATTCCGTGTTGACATCTTTGCCAGTTTACTGAAGACTTTGCTTGATAAAGATTGTTTATATATTTATTATTTCTTTATTAACTATGTTCTTTATTGTGGCCTTTGTGGCATTCATTAACTTTAGACAGAACTGTCTTCATGTCAAACTATAAACTCAAACTATAATATTTAAAAAAAAAGTAAGTATCTGGTCTGTCATTTATGGTCCTTCCTAAAAGAAAATTTGCATATATACATTCGTCGTCGCTTCTTGCGTAATAGGGGGCAAGCCTAATGCCTTCATTGGTCATTAGTATTGGTCATCTTAGTCGCCTTTTCCTACATCCACGGGAAGAGACAGGGTGGCCCTATTGTACTCCACCGAAAACCACACAGCAAATAACTAAGATGACTTTGACTTAACTCTGAACCCAAATACCTGTTACTAAAAGATATATTTAGCCTACACGTCACTCTGAAGGTTCTTACATAGATAATAACGCTTTTGTGGCAATCACTTACCAGAAAACTTTTCTCATTACATTAAACCTTAACAACACGAAAATGTACATCATAACAGGCCATAATTATCAAAATTATACCAATAATGCTCCTTTCAGAACCTTTGAACATTATGATGGAGTCTTATCGTCTACCAACGTCGGGCAGTACAGATTACAATATTGTAGAACATTGTATAGTACTTTATACTTGTATCAATATCATCACTTAAAGTATCAAATTTACTATTAGTGATTATTATTTCTCATAATTTATTCATTTTCGTATCCATATTCTAAATTGTTCTACGCAAAACGTTTCGGATTTTTTGGAGTTAGTAAAACATTTTAAAAGCTTTTTTAACAAATATACACTTATTAGTCATCAAAGCGTAAATTTACATACTCGCGTCCCTTTTATACATAGTAGTGACCGAAATGTAGCTATATAATACTAGATGTATCTTTATGGACCTAAAACTTTTGATTTAGGTAAATAATATTATTATTAAATAGCCTTTAGAAAATATATTAAATTAGTAAGAGTCCTAAATATTATATTTACTCTTTGAGTAGAGATCACCGATTTAAATAATCTAATACCTTAAAACGAGCAATTCTTATATACCTATATGTATATATATATAATCTGAATCTCGGAAACGACTCCAACGATTTTCGTTAAATGTCATATGCAGGGGGTTTTCGGGGGTGATAAATCTATCTAGCTAGGTTTCATTTTTGTAAAACGTCATTTATCCGTGTTTCAGGCCATAAAAAACTGCTACAATATCATTAGAATACGAGGTTATAATAGCTCAGATGGGAAATAGGGCGGTCCCGAGACCCTGGTTCGAGTCATGATGATTATTTTTTTCCTTTTTTTTTTCAAGTTCCTTCTTTTATTTTTTTATTTAAAAACTTCATGCACACGTGTACAAAGGCGGACTTAATGCCTAGGGCATTCTCTACCAGTCAACCTTGAGGTGGTGAAGAAAAGCGATAAGGTAGGTGCAGACATCTGGAATTTACTGTATATACATATATACTAACATACACTTATAAATAGGTATACAGTCTAGTGCATTGTGGTTATTCTGCTAATTCAGCGAGGAGAAGTACACGTACTTTGTTCTTAAACGTTAAACGGCTTTCAGACATTCTAAGCTCAAGAGGGAGCGCATTCCATAGAAGAACTGCTTGCACGAAGAAAGATGAGTTGACAAAGTTAGAGCTGTGGGGAGGACATAAGAGGAGCAAATTGTTCGAAGAACGAAGGATTTTACACGATTTACAAAAATACAAAACCTGTTTGTAGGTTAGCAGTGTATACCCTCTTTTACATTGTCAGTATCAGTGACTCCGCTAAACAATGACTCGTATTAGTATTTCAAGTTATATGCTTTGAAGTTATTATGTTTTTAATAGTATTTATTACTTAGTATTTTTCCTGTTTGATTGTTATTCAAATGTTTTTAAAAGGACATGTATTAAATATGATCCATCAAGTAACTACAAATAATTTATTCAGAATATTATTCTTCAGCCTAAAACATGAAAGAATGAAAGCAAAATATTTTTTTTATTGTTGGTATTTTCAACAAGGTAACACAAAAATATACTTTAACTCTCGGTATTGAAGACCAATAATGGGACCCTTTTTTTTTTTTTACGTGTGGAAACCCCTTGAAAGTTCGACCTCATCCGTTCATCCGTTCGAATCAATTAAGTCACTTTGGTCACAGCCCGGGGCTGTGACCAAAGTGACTTAATTGATTCGAACATTTACAAAACAATTAACTAAACTTGGATAGCAACAAATATTTAAGAGTATATTAACATACTCGTATACATTTTATATATTCATAATTTATAGTATACTCGTATATTATAAATTAATATTAGGTATATAAATAATATCAAATACTTAATACATTTAACTTTACATAAATACTGTTAGTTTAAATAAAACAAATCCGAACGTGTCAAACCAAAAAAAAACCACCTGTCAAATAGACTTTAGTCTATGGCGAAATCTACCTACCAAGAAAGTCAAATCATTGAGATTGTCAAAAAGAAAGCGTCTTTCTGCACTGGTCACTTATTCAACGCTGTGCTATGTTATGTAGTGAGTGATCATTTTTGTTGAATTAGTAAAATTTCCTTATATTTATAGTTGAAATGTACGTAATATTTTTAAGTTAGGCAGGGGCGGGTGCATATCTTGCAAGAAGATACATAATTAATATACATTAAAACTGCAATATAACATGCCCGCATACATCTGCATTGTAATTAAAATAAGTAAGGAAACGACAAAACAAATCACATATATCACGTTTTATGAGATGGTATAAAAATAATGTTAATTTCAAAATTGTAAAGTGCACATTTGATCGTAAATTTAAAGGAAAAAGGTGTTCAACCATATTAATTTCCTTTAGCGCTGTCTCAGGTATTTTAATGCAAATTATGCTTTGCTTCGAGAGCTTTTAAGTTACGGATATTGTATAAACTTATCTTTCAAACTTTCTTTATAAGAATATAAAGTAGTTTTGAATTAGTTCCTGGAAGACCACTTTATTGAGGAGGAGGTGTATGGTAAACAGTAGGGGGTAGTTGTACTGCATTCGTACTACTTATATAACTAACTATTATCAATATATCACTTATTAGCCTCGAAATTACCCAATTAATCGCAATTGCTAAGACTACGTGTTGTGCAGAATAACGGTATATGCATATCTCTATTGTTCTGAACGACTCGTTCGGGGTTCTTGTTAAGCTAAGCTGCAGAGAACAAGAGCAGTTCAAGCAGCAATACCATACGTTGAATCTTCAATAATTAATTCGTATCCCATAGTCATATGTGAGTGATGGTGATAAAATATAACTAAAATGAAATTGAATGTATTTTTATACCTTTACAAAATTCTTATTCGCAGACTCCGTATACATTCTAGCTTGTTATAATATGTACCTATGTAGTGTGTTGCAGTCTAACAAAAAGTTTCCATTCCTTCCCCTTCCTACTCTTAGAAACACTGAACTGCCATTTGCCTGGATTTCAACCTGCGCTATTACTTTGAGAGCGTCACTAAGGCGGCCTCGCGGAAGCTCGGTGTATTAAACAAGGTGAGACGGTTCTTCTCGCCCGAGCAACTGTGTCTTTTATACAAGACCCAGGTTCGCTCCTGAGGGAGTACTGCTCACATCTTTGGGACGGCTATGCGCAGTATTTGCTTGACGCTCTCGATCGGTTGCAGCGGCGCGCAGTCCGCATCATCGACTGTCCTGAGGTCAAACAGTCTCTTGAGCCTCTGCAGTTGCGAAAAGTTGTCGCCTCTATGGCAGTCCTCTATCGCCTACATCACGGAGAGTGTTCTGACGAGCTCTTTCATTTGGTTCCACCTTCTTCCTTCCTCTACACGACTACACATGCTGGCCTGAGGAGTCACCGTTTGAGAGTCGAAAATGTACGATTAAAGGGTTCGGCTCTTCTTTCCTGTGCCGGTCGGTGAAAGCTGCAATGACTAGACATGGATTGAGGCTGGTGACCACCACTCTTGGACTCCAATTATTGCTGGCAAAGTCACTATGGTAGGCTTATATAAAAAACTTTTTCAAGATTCTTTTGATTGAACTGTTGGTCTGGTTAGTGATCGTGACTGGTTCCCTAACCGAACAAAAATAATTAAAAATTAAAAAACTTATTTACCTGAATGTGTTCTCTTCTCTGTATTCGTTGTTTTTATGTCTGTAACAGGATTCATACTAATGCGGGAGTTGTTTTCTAAACAAAAATTAAAAAAACTCAAAATGTTTTAGAAATTTAAATTATATAACGTGCATAAAATAATTTCATAAGCAGCAAATGTGTTCTAGTACATGCTAATAAAGACTAAAGTAAAATATAAATAGGTCATATATTATGGCGGTGCTCGTAAATGTCAGTTCATAGAAATATGTAGGTACGTTAATACGGTAAATTTCTTTATTTAGAATGGTGAATAGAACTACAAATTACGTCTTTTAAATTGGAAAAGCTTTTGCGTCCAGTAAACATAGACATTTCTGGAAACTACTACACCAAGAACAAAATATCTACAAATATAGCAACACTTTTTGGAAGTAGAAATTAATATATGTTTGTATATATATATATACACTTCGGCCGGAAAATGCAGTTATTAAAGATAAACGGTGTGTTTTTATTGGCTATATATAAATGTTTTTTTTTATTTTGTTACAGGTAAGGTGCCGCTTTTACAGAGTAAGCTATATTTTGGTATGATCACATCTATTATTAGTGGGATATTTACTTATCTACTCTTACTACCTATCTTATCGTGGTAGAGCCATGCTTAGGCACGAATGGACCGGCTCGACCGGTGCGATACCGTTGCCTCATCAAAAACCGATTGCAACAAAGTAACGCTTGTGTACATCTCCCCCAAATTAGTGAGATTTTCAGAGGCCCAAGTCCTCTCTCTTCGTTTCCCTGCCCTTCATCCCCCCTCCTCTTTCCCTCCCAGCATTCCCCATCCCTCATCCCCTCATAGGCGGGCAACTCTTGAGTTGCAGGTGTCCTTGGACGGAGGTTGTCACTTACCATCAGATGACCCGTCTGTTCGTCTGCCCCCTATATTATAAAAAAAACCCGGCCTTGAAGAAAAAGTATGTTGTTTTAAATTTAACGTAGGCATGTCGAACTTGTACACAACTTGTTTAAACTATTGTGCTTCTGTAACTATCATAAAATTTTGTGTTCGTAAGAAAACATAACAGTAGTATGTATCAAAATATTGGTTAACCGTTCAGTTGGTAAATTGCAATCAATTAATGCAGCCGTCATCGACAGTGTTTATGTAGTATGGGATTCACAAACAAGCAACTGGCACATAGATTTTACAAAACAAAAAACATTACCAAGTCTACGGTGTTATTTGGTTTACTATATACTTACATAGTTAACCAAACAAACTGATGGATAATACTCACAAATAAAGATAGACATGCCTTTATTTACTTGTATTTATATTACTTGATTGTGAATCTAAGCAAAAATATGTGTTAACTATAAATAACCCCATGAAACAAACATTTCTCTATAACTTATGTAAAAACATTCAAATTAATCCCAAATCTGCATTTGTAAGTCCACTTTTACAACACGAACAATTTAGTAGAACATAAATCAGTCGTCCGATATGGCGATATTGGCAAAGTTGCTGCCACAGTCTGCCACGGCCCTAATTTCTGCAATTCCTAGTCTGTCTGACCCGATCACTGATTTCTAGTCTATATGGTGTGATGTGAACTATTGGAGCAAAGATTGGTCGGTGAAATTTGAGCTACGAACCACTATTGGCCGTCACTCGAAAATCCATTCATTAGTTCACGGTACGAGGCATGCCTTTTAAGTTTTGTCGTTTGAAGAAAGAAAACACAAATAGAACCTTATAGTACTTTTTATTGTTTTTCAAAGTATTCACCACGTAGCTTAATACACTTTTCCATTCGCTCAAACCAGTAATTATAACATTTATTGCACTCTAAACTGGGGGTGTACAAAATGGCTGACTTTTTTTTTATATTAGCCTACCATAGTGACTCCACATTGCCTGATGGAAAACAATAAGTGGAGTCAAAGAGTGGTGGTCACCATCCTCATTGCACGTCTAGTCAATGCAGCATGGTGACCCACACTATGGCGGCCTAGTGTGATGCTTTTTCACGCCCCGCTTAAAAGACCCGGGATCAAAGTGGGAAGGAAACACGTGCGCTGGTAGGGATTCACAGATCAGCACAGGAAAGAAGAGCCAAACCGTTTCGTTCGGGTACGTATATTTTCGACTCTCAAACGGTGACTCCTCAGGCCAGCACGTGTAGTCCTGTAGAGGAAGGGAGAAGGTGGGACCAATTGGAAGAGCTCGTCAGAACACTCCGTGATGTAGGCGATAGAGCACTGCCGTAGAGACGACATCTCTTCGCAACTGCAGAGGCTCAAGAGACTGAGTGACCTCAGGACAGTCGATAATGCGGACTGCACGCCGCTGCAACTGACCGAGAGCTTCAAGCAAATACTGCGCATAGCCGTCCCAGAGATGACAGCAGTACTCCACGCAGGAGCGAACCTGGGTCTTGTATAAAAGACACAGTTCCCGGCAAATATCCATACCCAGGATACTAAACCTATCCTGCAGTGGCAGTTGAATGTTCTGAAGAGGAAGAAGGGGAAGGAATGGAGACTTTTTGTTTGAAAACACGTACGCCTGTGTTTTCTTGGCGCTGAACTCGACTAGATTCTCACAACCCCATTGAGAAATGCGGCTCAAGACCCGGTCGAGCTCAGCGACAAGATAATTGGGTATTGATGATCCGCTCGAGCACCTTACACAGTATAAAAGTGACCGCTATAGGTCGGTAATTGGCTGGATCGGAGCGGTGGCCTTTTTTTGGAGTGGGTTGAACACATTCGCTTCTCTCCAGGCCTCCGGAACAATTCCTGAGGAATAGGACAGGCGATACAAGCGCGTCAGTACGGGAGACAACTCAAGTGCACAGTTCTTAAGAACCACCGATGGAACACCATCGGGTCCACTGGCTTTCCGGACATCGAGTGACCGAAGCTCCGCACGGACATCCCTCTGCCGGATGCGAATATCCCGCATTGCGGAATCGCAGGTCGCAATGGTGGGCGTGTGCGCGCCGCGGTCGTCGATTCGGGAGTTAGCCGCAAAGAGGTCAGCTAATAGTTTCGCTTTCTCTTGCGGCTCGTGAGCCAGTGATCCGTCAGGGTAGTTCAACGGCGGCAGCGAGGATTGGCAGTAGTTAAACTGCACGGCTTTGGCCAATCGCCAAAACTTACGGCTACCCGTAGGGTATGCGACGAGTTCTTGACCAAACCGTGCAATGCGCTGGGCATCTTTTCTGATGTAAGCCCTCTTGCATTCCCTAGTGGCTCTGTTTAGTGCTGCTTTTAGGCGATCAATGTCTGGGTCACAATAAGCGCGGGCCCGGGTCCATGCGCGGTAGGCCGACTGCTTTTGAGCAACAGCACGGGCGCACTCGCGATTGAACCAGGGACGGGTCTTCGTGCTGGCGACAATGATTTCGTCAGTCATAGCAGACGCACTTTGCGACAGATCCCTATCTTTAAAGCAGCGTTGAGCCCACGGGATGGATGCAAAATAATCCAGCATTCCATCGCAGTCTGCTGACGAGTAGTAATCTCCGCATTGTTACCACAGGTCGTGGAGGGGTAACAAAAGGCACCGAGGTGGACACCAGGCAGTGGTCGGAGGATCCCAGAGGGGCGAGAACCGATACGCTGTACTGCGCTGGGTGATTCGTCAGCAGTAGGTCCAGCAAAGAGGGCGCTTGACCCGATATGTCTGGTATCCTGGTGGGCTGGAGAACCAGTTGGGTAAGGTCATGCGTGAGAGCAAATGCGAGGGCAGTTCGACCAGCGTGGTCAGTTTTGGAAGATCCCAGCCAGGACTCATGGTGGGCGTTAAAATCTCCCAACATCACCAGTTCGGCGGTCGGGAAATGCTCCTGCGCTTTATCCGCTGCTTGACTCAGGTGGTCAAAGAGTCGAGTTGTCTCAGAGTCTCCGGAATGGGACCGATAGAGGCACACGTAAATCCGGCTCGTAGAGCCAAAATCCACCTGGAGCCAAAGGATGGAAAAGGATGTGTCTTCTAGGCAGTGCAGACGGCGACAACAAACATACGCCCTGACGAAAAGACATACCCCAGCCCTTGCGAGGAAGTACTTCTCGAGCACGTAGCCGGGATAGTGGAGGTATGCCGTGTCGGCAGGGTGGCGTATTTGTGTATCCGTAAGAAAAAGCATGGCCGGCCGAGCCGTCTCGAGATGCTGGTGTACGCCGCTGAGGTTTACATGGAGTCCACGTATGTTAGTGAACTCCACCTCAAAAAGCGGGTTGGTGGGAGAGGAGGATGCCGCTGTAAAACCACTTTTCTTTTTTTGTACTGCCATTATAGAAGGGGAAGGGGGCGTAAAAGGCATGACAGTCATCGTGGCAGTGTAAACTGAGACTCAAAATGCTGTGTCATCATGTAACTGTGAAGCACGACGGTGACCGAACCGTCAGACGGAAGGGCTCCCTGACCCTCCCGGAAGTGGTCGCCGGGTCCCACCATCCGGTCACCAACCGGCACGACGAGCCACTCCGTGTCAACTGGATTATGCGCGACCTGACGGGGCAGCCTCCCAGGGTGGTTAGCCGCGGTTGGGCCCCTCTCTATGCTGCGGGCGGCCAGTTTCTACGGGTCTCCCTGGCCGACGGTTCGATCCACGCCATCCTCACAATGACTCTACAGCACTCCACTGCTCACACACATACCATGATAACTGTCACCCCTGCATTGTTGGGCTACCGGTCTCTCACTCACCAGCGAAAGGCGACACCACGAATGTGGTCACTTTAGGCTGATTTTCTGTGAGAGGGTAGTACTGCCCCGGTCGAGCCGGCCCAATTCCTGCTGAATAAATCAGCGTGGCTCTACTACTTCCAAATACTGCTGCTTCTTCACCGGACTGGAACCTTTGACCACGAAGACTTTTCTAAATTTTAGGAAATGTAAAGAAATCGTTAGGGCTTAGGTCAGGACTGTATGGAGGATGGTCAAGAATTTCTACTTCTTCCTGCTTCAAATACTCAATCGTTTGACGAGCGCTGTGTGAGCTTGCGTTGTCGTGGTGCAGGATGATGCGTCGCTTTGAGTGAGATTTTCGAAGTTCGGCGATGACTTGTGGTAAACAAACTGTGGTATACCACTCTGCGTTATCCGTTCTACGATCTTCAAGTGCAATAGTCGCAACATTTGTATTTTTTTTTGGAATTCTAAATACCAGCGTTCGACAGTTCGCCGAGATGGGGCTTCGTTATTGAACACAGATGTTAGCTCTTCAAAACACTGAAGCCGGGTCAGGCCTCTTCTAAAGTTGTAGAAACTTATTGCACGAACATTGTCCTTACAAATATTCATTTTCGTACGTAACCTGACAGATTCCAATCGACGCTGTGACTAAACAATAGCATTAATCCTAATAATTTCAACTGTTTTGAGATTCAAAATTTAAAAACATTCGAATATGGAACAGTTCCAAATTCAAAATTGACGGGAAATATGGAAACGACAGAACTTAAAAGGCATGCCTCGTATATACGCTTAATTATAATGTATTTTATTCAACATAGTTTGTTTCATTAGTAGCAATTTCAACAATAATGCATTCAATATTTTTTAAGCATTATCAGAATGAATCACATCTTACTTTGTGATTAAATAAAACAGTGCTTTGGAGTTTAGGGTATATTGCTTGTAACGATTAGCGCCTTTTATGATAGTATCTTGAATATTCTAGGGTTATCAAGTATTTCTTGAATTGACTTCCATTTTAATCATTAAGATGATTTGCTTCGTAACGGTTCCATATATAATATAGTAGTGTTTAAAGTAATATTATTATCTATATTAAAATATTACTATTATTAATAAGAAAGATTCTCATTTACCTATCCGTATCAAGGACTAGACAAGGGGCTATATAAAACCTTATTATATATTTCAGTCTAAAAACAATACATAATAAGTATAAAGACTGTAGCGTGTCTAGCACATTAACATTTAAATTCATTTTTATTAATCTCTGAAAATATTGTCAAATTTCTATATGTTTAAAACTCTTTATAATATACCATATAATTGTTAGTACTACTTAGTTTTCTGTAAATTCAAAATTTCGTTTGTCTAAAATAAATAATTTAAATTAAATTAAATCAACATAACATCAAACCTCTTGCCTAGGGTGTACACCGATATGATTTTGTAACCGAGGGTAGATCGCTAGCGGTGCGCTCAGGCAGTGAGATCTTTACCGACGAGATATCAACAACGATAATTCAAAACTGTGTTAAGAAATTAATATATGACTCTAAACTGTTTAGTGAAATAAAAACTGTAAACCTAGTGTTCATGTGTAGTGACAATATACAATCAGAACAACTGTGTGAGACTTTTATTTGTGGTGACGAACTATTACGCTCAGCTGCACGATAAAAGGTACAGTCCATATTCTACACTACATTGGTGACCCCGAAAAGTTTGAACACGATGGCACCTCCTGAAAAGGGAACTGTCCAAGGGAACCCCGAAGGATGTTCTCATGAATCAGCTTCGCCGAATCTCTTCAAAGTGGGCGTGAGAATACCCCCTTTCTGGCCAGAAGAGCCTCAAGTTTGGTTTGCGCAAGTTGAAGGTCACTTTGCGCTTGCAGGAATCACTGCAGATGCAACAAAATTCAACTACATTATAGCACAACTTGACAACCAGTATGCTGTTGAAGTTAAGGACATCATTACCTCACCACCGCCTACAGAAAAATATGAAACCCTCAAAACGGAGTTAATCAAACGTCTATCGGCATCGGCAGAACAGCGAGTGCAACAGCTGCTCGTTCATGAAGAACTGGGAGATCGAAAACCGTCTGTATTTCTTCGTCATCTCCGCTCCCTGGCAGGACCTAAGGTACCAGATGATTTTCTTCGTACTCTGTGGGCTGGCAGGTTACCTCATAATTTGCAAACAGTGATAGCAACTCAGCCGAAAACAACTCCACTACAAAGCCTCGGTGATTTAGCTGATAGTGTGTACGATTTAGTACCGAGTATACCCCGCACCACACAAGTTGCGTCATGTAAAGTTAATCCAAATAATGATACCGTGACGGAGATTTCTAAACAAGTTGCAGAGCTTACCAAACAAGTCGCATCACTTCAAGCACAGCTATCGCGCTCTCGCTCTCACTCCAGGTCTCGTCGTAGAAACCAGTACCGGTCACGTTCAAATTCGAATAACAGAGGGATATGTCGTTATCATGCAAGATTCGGCGACAGTGCTTACCGGTGTTTGGCTCCCTGCAGCTTCCAGCCTTCACACTCACCTGCGGGAAACGCCAGCGGCAGCCGACAGTAGCGGCTAACGACTGCCCCAAACACACCGGCCGCGTCTTCGTCACCGACAAAAATACCAAGGTACAGTTTCTTGTGGACACAGGATCTGACCTATGCGTCTTCCCTAAATCAGCGATCCCGGAGCGTCGTACAATAACGAAGTACGAATTGTTTGCGGCCAATAACACAGTTATACATACATATGGGTACATAGATCTTTGCCTTAACCTCGGACTGCGTCGGGATTTCCGCTGGAGATTCATCGTGGCCGACGTATTGAAACCCATCATAGGCGTTGACTTCCTGAGTCATTACAACCTGATCGTGGACTGCCGTCACCACCTCCTCATCGATGGACTTACCTCACTCTCCGTCCAAGTGCCACACTTCAAGGCACCGGCTTCTCCAGAATCTCCAGAATCCAGTGACAGTTAAAGCTGTAACAGGGGACTCACCTTACCACACTCTCCTGCGCCGATTCCCGGAGATTACAAGGCCAGCAGGAGCTCCTAGGGAGATAAAGAATAAGACGTTACATCATATACGTACCACTCCTGGACCTCCAGTTACAGCACGTCCTCGTCGTTTGGCTCCAGATAGACTCCAGGTGGCTAGAAAAGAATTTGAAGAGATGCTCACCAATGGCACTGCTCGTCGTTCGCAGAGCTGCTGGGCGTCTCCACTTCACCTGTGTAGAAAAAAGGATGACGGTTGGCGTCCATGCGGCGATTATCGCAGCCTAAATGCCAGAACAATACCGGACAAATACCCTATAAGACACATACACGATTTCGCTTACCAGCTCTCTGGTGTCCAGGTCTTCTCCAAAATCGACCTGGTCAAGGCGTACAACCAAATCGCTGTCGCTGAAGAAGATATACCAAAAACAGCCATTACCACTCCTTTTGGACTCTTTGAGTTCCCATTCATGACCTTCGGGTTAAGGAATGCTGCGCAAACGTTTCAGCGCTTTATAGACGAAGTATTGCAAGGCCTGGATTATACTTTCGGATATATTGATGATATTTTAATATTCTCCAAATCACACCTGGAACACCTGGAACACCTGGAGACCGTATTTACCCGTCTTAGACAATTTGGTGTACTAATAAATACTTCCAAATGTGTCTGGGGCGTGGCTGACATCACATTCCTCGGATACCACGTAACTTCAAACGGTGTACGACCTCTTGAAGAAAAAGTGAAAGCCATACAAGAGTTTCCCGTGCCAAGAACCGCCAAAGAACTTCGACGTTTTCTGGGAATGACAAATTATTACAGACGTTTTGTCCCGAACGCCGCGAGAATTCAAGGCCCTCTCAACACCGCACTGTCAGGTCCCGATATGAAAGGATCGACGCCGATAAACATGACTCCAGAGCTACTACGCGCTTTTGAAGACTGTAAACGGAGCCTAACACAAGCAGCGCTCCTGGCTCACATTGATTGTCGTGCTGAGCTAGCCATTTTCACCGACGCCTCAGATGTAGCTATTGGCGCGGTCCTGCAACAAAAATCTGTCTCTGGAGACTGGCAGCCACTAGGATTTTTTTCTAGAAAACTCACCGACGCTCAAAAGAACTATAGCTCCTATGATAGAGAGCTGTTGGCCATACATGAAGGAATTAAATACTTTCGCTACATGGTTGAGGCGCGAACAATTACGGTGTTCACCGACCATAAGCCCATAACGTTTGCCTTCACTACAAACCGCGTCAATTGCTCGCCTAGACAGCTGCGATACCTTCACTACATCGCACAATTTACGACAGACATCCGTCATGTCGCAGGGAAGGACAACATTGTAGCGGATAGCCTGTCACGTGTAGAATCAATCGTGAACATTGTTGATTACAAGGAGCTCGCAAAAGATCAGGATACGGATCCAGAATTGCAGGCACTTATTACCAACGGTTCTTCTCTGAAGCTACAGAAGGTCGCCACCCCGGAAGCAACTCTTTACTGTGACGTCTCAATGACAAATCCACGTCCTTATGTCACACCGGCGTTCAGGAAGCAGATATTCCTCGGTCTCCACAGACTGAGTCACCCTGGCAGATCAGCTTCAGCCATGTTGGTCGCTCAACGGTTCGTCTGGCCTGGCGTACGCAAGGACTGCAGAGCCTGGGCCAAAGAATGTACAGACTGCCAACGTAATAAAATTAACCGACATACCCGTGCTCCTCTAGCTACATTTAGTGTCCCGTCGCAACGATTTTCACACGTCCACCTGGACCTAATAGGTCCTTTACCAGTCTCATGTGGATACAGGTACTGTCTCACGGCCATTGACCGCTTCACTCGCTGGCCTGAG
Organism: Tyria jacobaeae; assembly: GCA_947561695.1. Taxonomy (NCBI): domain Eukaryota; kingdom Metazoa; phylum Arthropoda; class Insecta; order Lepidoptera; family Erebidae; genus Tyria; species Tyria jacobaeae. The sequence continues at coordinate 23,261,103 of OX387213.1, forward strand.
GTGTACCCAATCACGGATATCACTGCGGAAACCTGTGCCCGCGCTTTCGTGTCGGGCTGGATGGCTCGCTTCGGCTGCCCCCTTAAAATAACCACAGATCGGGGGAGGCAATTTGAATCACAGCTATTTCGGTCCATGGCAAGTTTCATCGGTGCTAAGCACTATCCAACCACAGCTTACCAGCCAGCTGCTAACGGACTTGTGGAGAGGATGCATAGACAACTGAAAGCCGCAATCATGTGCCACAACCACTCAAACTGGTCAGAGATCCTTCCCTTAGTACTCTTAGGAATAAGAAGTGCATGGAAAGAAGACACCAAAGCTTCAGCGGCGGAGCTAGTATACGGGGAACCATTGCGCTTGCCAGGTGAATTTTTCATGGCACCTCGTCATGATCTATCCTTGGACCTCACAGATTTCGCCAGTCGTCTACGCAATCACGTCAGCAGATTGTCTCCAGTACAAACGAGTACTCACAATAAAAACAGGACTTTCTACTTACCAAAGGACATATTTACATCGGATTATGTGTTCTTGCGGTTGGGTCCTGAGAGAGGGTCGCTTCAGTCGCCATACTGCGGACCCTACAAAGTTCTCGAAAAAGGACCTAAGACTTTTAAATTAGAAGTCCAAGGAAAGGATGTGACTGTGACGATCGACCGAATCAAACCAGCACATATGACCAGAAATGATGACATCATCACTCTCACGGACAACACCACACCTACTCCTGAAACACTGGATGCTCCAAGAAGATCTAGAAGTGGGAGAATAGTTCGTTTTCCCAATTACTATCGACCTTAAAAAGGTCTCGGTGGGGGAGTATTGTAGCGTGTCTAGCACATTAACATTTAAATTCATTTTTATTAATCTCTGAAAATATTGTCAAATTTCTATATGTTTAAAACTCTTTATAATATACCATATAATTGTTAGTACTACTTAGTTTTCTGTAAATTCAAAATTTCGTTTGTCTAAAATAAATAATTTAAATTAAATTAAATCAACATAACATCAAACCTCTTGCCTAGGGTGTACACCGATATGATTTTGTAACCGAGGGTAGATCGCTAGCGGTGCGCTCAGGCAGTGAGATCTTTACCGACGAGATATCAACAACGATAATTCAAAACTGTGTTAAGAAATTAATATATGACTCTAAACTGTTTAGTGAAATAAAAACTGTAAACCTAGTGTTCATGTGTAGTGACAATATACAATCAGAACAACTGTGTGAGACTTTTATTTGTGGTGACGAACTATTACGCTCAGCTGCACGATAAAAGGTACAGTCCATATTCTACACTACAGACCATATTACTCTGTCTCATATCATATCATTTTCAAATTAAATAAAAAGTTGAACTTTAAGAATTCCTATCATTGTCTGGGGATAAGACAGCTTTATTTTTTTTTTAATGTCAAGGTTAAACATTAATGTAGTTTCTAACATTCTAGTATGAGATAAGGAACATTAAAAACAAAAAATCTTACTTAGGTACTATTAATAAAGATTTCATTTGCGTGGTTACTGTTTTGAAATATTTATTAGAATATATTATATTCCGTTTTTAGTTGATGAGTTTAAATATGGCGATAGTCGTTTTCAGAAATTAATTAATATTGCTAAGGATCCTCTGTCCAGGCGACTTGATCATACCTGCCATGCGGTTGATCTTTAGAAGTTGTATTAGTGATTTGAAGTTATGATGTGAAAACTTTCTACTAGCGTAACTCAGGATCATACTATGTCATTAGAGAACTTGTAACGTAGTTCAGTTTGTTTTCGCTAGATGGCGTTGATGTATGTGGATAACATCACTACATAAATTATTTTATGACCTTACTTATTGTGGAGTAGATAAATTCAATTCATCAAAATACGATTTGCAGAACATTCCAAAAAAATTGCTCATAAAATCAGTTTCTAACTACACTGCATTATCAAATATACATATATTTCTTTTATACGTAATTGCTTTCAAAGGTCATATTTTATATAGTCTATACTCTTAGTTATTAGCAAAACCGTTAAACTTTGGTATTTTAGATTGGGCGTAATGTTACTACAGTGCAGACAACTAACAATCCATCTTTTATTAAGGTGCGTATATATAGGTACCTGACAATATCACAGCCTCTATTTCCCTCTTCTAGGGTATCTCTGCACGTTAAGACACCCCATGGAGATATTAGTAAATCTTCCAATGTACTGCAATGGCTATCACGTCCCCTTCATTTATCATCTACATATATAAATGATTCAAACCCTTTAGTTGCATTGAGAGTACGCAGGGGAAAACATGAATTGTATCAGGTGTGTTTGTGTTCCACCAAGGCTTTCCGTACCGACATACGAGTATATTTGTATGTCACCGATACAGCATAGTTTGATATAGTTTTACTGGATTTTGTTACTTTAATTTAAAAGCTAGTCATAACTTTATACGACTTAGTAACCCATCAAACTTTTTAAATATATATAGAACACTCTTCATTAAAAAAAAAATAGTTATAAAAATAAAATAATTTGTTATTCAATATTAGCTTCAAACATACATATCAAAAAGCAAACAGTTATTTTTTTATTTTTTATGTCATAGCTATAAATATATATATATATATATATGTATATATATTAAACAGTTAGTATATTAAACAGTTGTTAACAGTTGTTATACACAGAACTAAAACATTATACGTCTGTTCTTCTATTACGCTTGTATCCCCGAAGGAGTAGATGGAGGTGCCGTCTATAATTAAGTCTTAGTTACGTTGTAGGGGGCAGGCTCATTGCTCTTATCCGAGAACTTTGGAAATTAAATGGGAAAATTGGGAGTATATTGAAAGTTAAAGAGAGGTTAGAAAGGAAGCAAAGGGATATTGCTTATGTGGTTAGTTAGAGTAACACACCATACTCGGCCGATGGCGGGTAATTCGAGCCCTCTAATTGACTAAATATATACAAATATTGGTAATATATTTTTTTCCATCTTTTATATATTGTCAAAGTACCTTCCTGCACCTCTGTTAAAAATCGGGGATCAAGTTATTCTATATTAATTAGAATAGACATATCAAGTAAGAATGTCCCATAGCTAGTTAAAGAGTTCCTTATGTTTAGAACACTCATTTTAGATGTATGCTCTAATTTTTACAAATCTTCTGTCATCTGATATCTTATAAAACTTTTTTATACTCGTCTTGACTATTACCTAACAGATATTTACGCAGTTCATTTAAGTCACAGATATTTAATAGCTCGAAATGGCATAAGCAGTATAAGGACAGGTCTCTATTAGCGAAGGTCGTAAAAGAGCTTTATGGCGTCGATAGGCCGCCAACTTTCTGATTTATAACTGTAGTCAGACTGCGCGGCAAAATAACGACACTTACTTAATAGAATCGATACAAGGCCGCAGGTGTTTAGAACGATTTACTTATTTTAAAGTAAAACTCAGCTATAGTGTCTCGCTACACGTACTGACACACAAATGATACTTATTTGATTTATATTTATTAGACTTTTGACTTTGGTTTAACATTCATTGGTGTCTTAGACAGAATTTTAACAGACCAAACTATCAAATTATTTTTAACCGACTTTATAAAAGGAGGTTCTTTGATCGACTGTATGTATTCTCTTTTGTATATTTAACGATTTTTCGATACATTTATGTTTGTATATAGACACAATATGTTTATAATGTAAATGTCGGTTTAGTTAATGTTATCCTAAGAAGAAATAATCCATAACAAAGTTGCCAGTTGCCTGCACTTCTCCAAAGCCGAAGATACAAAGCAAAATTAATTTTACAGTTAGTTAAGCTTCAGCATGGTAAGTGTATACATAGGTTCCGCTAATGGCTTGCAAATTGTTTTCTTTATACACGTCGATACGAACAATATGGTTTTGCTTTATTTACTGAGTAATATTATTCATATAAAAGTTGAATAAAGTGCTGTTAAAATTTAATTTTTGATAAAGTTATATAATATTTATTATCATCTTTTTAAGATTATGAGTTTTCCTTTTCAGATCTGAATTAATGATTCTGCGATTCTAAATGCGTGCAGTTTATTTTAACCCATCCCTCCCCACTGTTTTTCTGATAAAATATTTTTTTTTCTTTTGCAAAAAGTGTATCCGCAATTTGAATGTAATTTTTTCAAAATATCATTTTTTCTGCCTCAAAAAGAAGCATCATATTCTGATTTTATATACCATAATGTAAAAAACTTGAGAACTCCAATTTACATAAAACTGATTCTTAGACTTTTACCAAATATATGTATAAAAAACGAAAACATAAACAAAACATAATTTAAAATCTTTCAAAATATTATTCTTGGTTGTTATTCTTGGATGAAAAAATCGGAAGGCAAGGCAAGCAAACCTACACCAGGTACGAACGCCTTTTACAACCTGTTAGGTTTGACAATATTGGTCACTATATGACGAAGAGGGACAAACAGAGGCGTTGCCAGGGGCAAGGTTGTAGAAACAACCTCTTACTTTTTGCGCTAAATGTGAAAAAACACTGCAGTGATTGTTTACCTTACCATACAAAATAAGTTAATAGAACTTTATATTTAAAAATGTTAATGGTTAAATAATACAGCTAATATTCCTATAATTGTTTACTTTTATTATTTTTGATCACACTGTCATATTTATAGGACAGGCTGACTCAGCATTTAAGTATTATATTTTTTTTTGTTCTTTAAAGTTAACTTAGTTTCAAGATTTGATAAAAAAAAAAGTTTTCCAGACCAGAAGTAATGGGTAAGGCGTGGCTTGCGTCAATAGTTATTATCTTTTTTCTTTGCGTTATAAAAATAAAATAAAATAAAATATTTACATACATCATTCAGTCTTAGATCCCCAAAGGAATAGACAGCGGCGACTTTTGACGACACCCACGGGAATGGTGGCCCTATTCTACTAGTCCGAAAACTAAAATAATACTTCAATAATAAAACGAACATTCCTGCGTCTAAATATAAAATCGCCTCATATTCCTACCAGTGACTTAACACCGAACAAGGTTATATCAAACTGTGCTAACAATCATGCTATTTTTCTTTTTTCAACAACTCCCGAATCAGAAATAATACCTGTATCGCAAGGGTACACAAATCGAACCCAAGACCTCCGTTACAGCAGTTAGGGTCACTAACCAGTACACTTACAGGTCCGTTGACAAAGATACCATTTCAAATCTAAGCTTCAAACTGGTATCTTTATCGTTTATACTCATAAAAAGTAATATCTACATCATTTATTACTTTCATACGTCACGCGTATCAAAAGTAAAAGGCTTACCTTTACGAGCCAATTCTAACTACGTTGTTGCTCACCCAACTTTATAGCACCTCCAGGGTGTCCTGCGTAACGGCTGGCGAAGGCTAACGTTCTGTTAAAGGCTGATTTAAGTTTAATCTTTCATTTACATGCTAATCTCTATCTTATGCAGTACTTAACTTAGTTGAGCAGTTATTGAATCTGCATGAAATTTAGACAGTTAGGAAGTTTCACCCTACATAGGCGGTTATTAGAAGATTTTCATGACTGGCTTTTAAGATCATAGCTATCGATTTCATATATTTTGAGTTCGCAACGAATGTAAATGGCACTTTTTAAACAAGCTCTTGGCTGAAGTCCTTGCCAATATTAATAGGATCGGTAATTGTATATCATCGGAAGAAAATTATATTCTTCCGCCAACTTGTTCAATAAAAACGCAACCATCGTTGCCCAACTCTTTTGTAGACATGTAACTAGTATCAACATACACTAAATTCTAATTCCGAGTTGAGCAGATAACAGATATCGTAATAATGACAATGCACATTAGTATATATTCCATATCACAGTTCTACTGAGCATGAGGGGTTTAAACCCCAAACTGTAGCAGCCACCCCTAAATATTCTAATTGCTTATATAATTCCCAACTTTCTGTGGTTCTCACTTTGACACTTTGGGACTTGACAGTACCAATTTAAATTTGTATACTACATTTCCCCACATTGTTTGAAAAGGCTCCATAGTGAAATTACATTTGTCAAAATAAATCTATCTTAAATTTCTCGATCGGTCATTAATGATTGTTTAAGAGTTTGTGCTATTAATGATTATCTTAAGTTATACCTTTTTCATTCGCGAGTCTATGAGAAATGCTTAGAAAATTTAAATATACGCCATAGAGTCTTAATATGTAATGAAGTCGTTATTACTTTACGGCATACGGCTGAAATAACGGGTGGTAATTTATTTCAGCCTGGGAAAATTAAAAAAATCTTTATAATGTAAAATTGGGCTAACTTAGAATGACAGATATATCTGTGCTGTGATATGTATGTCTGTACTGTAATGATAGATATGTTAGATAAATATAAAAGACACTGGATAGTGTATTTTATATTTATCTTGAATACTTGTTCATGTCCAATTAGAAAAATGTAACTTACAAGATGTCGCCCTGAACTGAGAGAACGGTGTAAAAAATACGACACTCACACGTGGTAAATCTGGCTTTTTTATTCAAACGACTTTTCTAATTTACCTAAAACGTTTTTTCTTTCTATAATACAGTGGACGTGGTAAGGGATTTGTGTGTGGATTCCTCCGCACAGGTGCAATTATATGGGTGTCAGTTGGGCTTCCTAGTGCTAATTCTGTTTTATTGGCACTAAGAAATATGGCCACTAAAATATCCAATACGGGGACTTCTATACGGCATCGCCAATGAGACTACGAGAATTTACGAGCCGGCAAATGTAAAAACAATAAACCCACGTAAGTACACGTTCGCTGAATATTACGTATTCGATGGAGTTTCGTACTTCAGTTTTGTTGTGTACTACATGTTACACCAAGGTGATCTTATATTTTATGAACCTACAGTGATATTGGTTGACTGTTGATTGGCCTGTAGGTCTAGTGAGCAAGCAATCCAGATTACTAAGCCAGAGGTCGTGGGTACGATTCCTACAATGGAAAAAGTTTGTGTTGTGTTCCACAAATAGTTGAGTCCGAGTCAGGGTGTTCAATTGTATGTTATTATTTCATGTGTTTGTCAAGTCACTCGAGATATAGGAATCATTATTAATGGGCGACTTGTCTGATAAAAAAAGCGCACACTTAAGAGAAGATTTGTCACTAAAGCTAAACTCATAAGAGAGAAGACATTTACAAAATGGTCCATAAATGGAACCACGTGTTGTATTTACTTTGTTTTTTTTTATACATGACAACTTTTTTTTAAGTGAACGTAAATAAAATCTGTCAAATAAAATTGTCGTATAATAGCAAACTTATGAATGTCTCTTACAATGCCTGAAGGAGATTTTTTTTTTTCATAAAATTGCTGAATAAGTTTTCTTAGTTTTCTTCAACGTGACTTAGACTCTTGAGTTGCGGGTGTCTACGGGCGGTGGCAGTCGCTTACCATCAGGTGACCCGTCTGCTCATTTGCCCCCTATCGCATAAAAAAGCGAAATTACAAGTGAATATGAAGCAATATTTGACTGATTAGGATTAGGTAGGATATAAAGATATAATTCGAGCATATTTTTATATCGACGTAGTAATATTCTTTCTAGCGACGATAGCGATATAGAGCACTCTTTTAACAGTACTCTTAAGATAATTGCAAAAAAATACATATCCAAAAGGATGAAGGGATTTAAACGAACAATTTGTTTTTGATGTAAACACTGCAAAATGTATATTGACTGATATTGTTGTGTGTAAAGTGTGGAAATCCTTAGAGTTGTACCTTTTATATCAAAGACATTTAGAGACCTCTGGTCCCTGGGTCACTGTTTTAATTATTGCACCGTCTAAAGGTTTGTATATGTAATTATGTGCACTGTATTGTACGTGTTATATAAATAATATTATCAAAATAAAAGAACTTCCTTCTAATTCATTTCACTGAATGAAATATTAGTTAGTTTAGGTATGAAATTTCAAATCGAAACATTCTTAACATATATCGATCAGTCTGAGAAACAAAACTCATTACAAGCTCGGTATAACTAGAATGATAACGACCTGAAGGTTTAAATGATATTTGGATTTTTATTATTTAGAAGCACTATGAGGGCATTGTTTAGGGCACTACTGTAGTTCCGGCCATGAATAATTGCGGAAATTCTTGTTAATGTCTACATAACACATTGTAGATACGACTTGTTGACACGAGCTGCTAGCTGCACCGGAACTTACTATGGTGTCAAGATTTCAGATTTTATGAACTGGATACTTTAATATGGCATAAAAAAAACTCCTGATTTATAACACACTTTAAAGAATTACTTTTGACAATACAATAATATTAGTATCACTATTTTTACACAAATTACATAATCCAGCTTTACAGTTAATTAGTTGTTCTTACACCAGAAAAATGTATTACTAACGACTATTACTCTCCCGCAGTCTCGAGCTACTAAGTAATACTATTCTTGTTTTAACAACCCAATTGCCCAGAATAACACTTAATTTTTCTACATCATAGTTTGCATTCTCGAACCTCCGTCCCAGACGGCAACGGGAAAGTTCATTATATGAAACTTCCAGCTGAAGAAAAATATAGTGGAAACACTTTGCTGAGTGCATGCATATAGCAAGTTTGAACCGTCACTCGCCAAACTTTTTGGTGTAAATCTCTCAAGTAAGGATCGCGGCGCAGATCTCGCTATGTAGGTATAGCTATGAGTCGCAGAGCGGAGCGCGTGACAGACGTGACCGGGGTACGCTCTCTTATTTTTCCTGAAACGTTAACTGAATACGAAAGCAAAACGTTTGCCCTACGTTTGTTAATAAATGCATTACGTTGAAAAATATATAAGATTATTATCGCACTAAATACAGTTTGTAAATTAAGTTGATGCGATAAATCAAGCGACGATAGCGACGTGGACGTTATAATTGCTGAGTTAACGTAATTATTGAGTTAACCACTACTTAAATTTCTCTATTAAAATATGAAATAATTAGGACGCAAGCTTCAAACGTTAACGATACATCATGCAAACAAATGAGTCCGAACATAAGTACAAGTAAATACGTGCCCGGTCGCAATCTTTCATAGGTCTGTTTTATGTTAGTGTTCGTAAGAGAAATAAACTGCATGCATACGTTAGCCGGAAATGCATACAGTTTTAAATTAACGAAATATGTTATACAAACATAAGCCAATATACTGAACACATATTTTCCGTATTGGTATAATGAGTGCTATTATAAAATTAACATTATTAATAGTAAGCATTAGTAAGGCACACAAATCTGTAATGTATGCGCTGAATAGTTCAATATTTGTTTGACAATAATTCAGGTTTGTATTATTTTAATATCAATAATTAATGGAGTTTACGCAAAAGTTTGGTGCACTAATTGTGTATTAGTAGGCATACAAAGCGGGAATGATTTGGATAAACAAAATTGTCGCTTGGAGTCGCGAGGCGTCAAAGGGAGTGTGCCAGGTAAAAATTACAACAATGCGTCGTGTTGGGTCGGCTCACTCATTACGCCTGGTTCAGACGACGCCCGATAATTTACCAAATGACAATGAGCGACAGCCAGCCTTTGTATTAGTTGCGAGCGGGTGTCGGCGGCCGGAGGAGGGTGTGGGACGGGTATTAGCCGAAATTACACTCTACTCGGATTGGTCCGGAGGCTGATTGTAAGCGATCGAGTGCCTGACGTTTCTTGCTAACGTGACCCCAAACAGAACTACATATTCTCCATAAACGTATACAGCATATTACTCGTGGCATTGAAGCTGGGCAGGTTTAGTAGAATCTATAAATAAAAGAAAGAGCGACGATAATTCGTTAGTATGAATAGAAATGAAGTCCGATTACTAAGCAGAAATCTGGCGTGGGAAAGTGAACAGTTGACTCGTTTTTCTTTCTCGCGTTCAGAAAACATTGTTTTAGAATTAATTATATTTGGTAATTTTTCGATAAAAAACATCAAATTCGAATCAAGAAGTCACAGAAAAATATACATGCAAATAAAAGGTTTGTCCAGCATCTTTTTGTTTAGGGAAACTAAGAGCATAGTGTTTTATCGGCGCTCGTCTTTACAGTTTAAAGGCCAAACGAGGTTCAGTTTGTTTTGCTAATGAAGGAAAAACTGGAGTGTGGAGTTTACGGTGACGTTAGCGCGGCGCTATTGCCGGCTGGAATAATATATTCATTATCTTGTTGCATTTACATTTTAATAAATATAGTAGCATATGAACAATTTCTAGTAAGCTTTATTCTTATAATTATCATTCATAGTTGCCTACCTCTCTGAGTCTTTCGTATAAAAAACACCAATGAAATGTCAAATAATAGATTTTTAGGCAATTTTGGGAAATATAAATATATGGAGTAAAAAGCTGTAACACTTCTAGTAAGAGAACGAAGGTCATTGAACCGCATAATGACCGATGCGGTTATATGCTCTTTGTCTCCCTTTCGACATAGAAATATCAATATCTTAGAACGGGTCTTGTCGCTATGAAACAAAATTAAGAGAGAGTTTTTTCATTTTGGTTGTTTGTTGCTTTTCTTTTATAGTATAGGGAGACAGACGAACAGTCGGGGAGTTGTAAGTGCGCTCTCCATCTTTCAGGATGATGGAGGGATGGAAAACGCTGGTCGGGGAAAAGGAAATGGTGGATGAGGGGAGGGAAAAGATAAGAGGGGTGTGAGTTGGAGAGAGGGAGTTGGGCCTCCACTAACCTCCAGATTAGTGAATTCGGGGAAATATGAAAAAATACATGCGTTGCTTGACAACCGATTGTCTGTGATGCCGTGGTATCGCACCTGTCGAGCCGGCCCATTCGTGTCTAAGTATGGCTCGCTTGTACTTTAAACGCGATAATAGCGCGACCATAAGTCGGATATTAATGAGCATTGGGTAAGTATGTGTAGAGGAATAACAAATACTATAAAATATCACGCTGCAACGCTAAGGAGACGATCAGCGAGCATAGACGCACTTGAAACTGCAGAGAACGTTTGCATGCAGGGCATATAAAAAAAAAAATTCAAAATCTGCTATTCGTTATCCTCTAAATAAAAAAATATGGCTGGCCACAGAGTCGGTAACGCAAACCCAATATATTTAGACATTATAAAGTAATCAATCGGACTCGAATAGTCAGGAGTGTGGTCCCGCCTTCAGCAATCGCGTGCTGTCAATGTGACCTGCACCATTAGCTGGTATTCAATCAGACCGGCAATTAACTCAGCTCAGTAATTCACTTAGTGGCTCAACTTAGTCCCAACTTACACGTGTCGATTTAGTATACAATCAGAGCGCATTATGGTAAACTCACTGCACTCACGCTATTCGCAAAATTATACAGGTACGGCCATTTTGTACCTTTTGATTTAATTTAATTTGTTGCTGTAAAGTTTTATGATCCATAGCATGTGACAAACTTACATTTAGTGGTATATATTAACTATTGCAATAATTATTTCATTAATTGATATTTCTGTGTATTAAGTATATATATGTACGCTTAGCTAATTAGTGTTAATAAAATTATTTTTTTAATCACCTTTCAAATTACAATCAAACTGACAAATTTATAGTGTAATATGCCATCTATTTATCTGTCGGTAATTTTTTCTCCACACACACACAGACTCTAGTTAGTAGTACATAAGAAGTATGCAATTATCGACAATATCATGATGGCTGACGTTTATTGCAAAGAGCTATTATATAATCTAATACTCATATTATGTTGCTGTCTGAAACAAACACAAAAAACATTCCAACCTAGATTTCTAACATCATTTAGGATAGTACACAAAAGACGAGCAGCTAAGTGTTCACTGCACCGACTGTTGTGGGTTAGACAACAAAGTGGTACAAAATATATAATTCAGAGTTTATTGTTTAAAAAACTAAAGAACAATTGTAAAATTAAAGTTAATGTTAAGGAAATAACGGAAGCAGAAGTAAGTGTGGTGGTGATGCGAGCGCGTACTTACGCTAACGACATATTTCTACAAGAATATTTTAGAGAACTCTCAAGAACTGGAACTCTTACAGTTTTTGATTTAGCCTAGTGATTGCTATAAAAGTTTGATATTTTATGCTTTAAATTTTCTTGAATCAAGTTACACCCTTGCCGCTCATAATATTGTAATCCTCAATTGTATTAACTCTTTTTTATCAGATGACGTCATGCAAAACAAATGTCAAACAAAACTAAACACAAATGTCAAAATCTTTTTCATTATAGTATTCTTACCCTAATGAAAAAGATTTTGACATTTGTGTTTAACAGTAGGATAAAATTACAAATACGTATTAGAGATAATGTTTTCGCTATCTGTAATACGTATTTGTTAAATGGTTTAATTACAGTAAAGAAACAACTAATTATCCAAAATAATTATAAAAAGGGTGCAGCCCTTTAAACTTTAATAGAAACCGATTAAAATGAAACTACATACATGTGTGTTCAATACTGCTGCTAATATTTCTATCATAACCACATTATTATTACCAAGACCCAAATAGCCTTTCGATTACCATCATAATTCCACAACATAACCTTGACCTACCCAAATCGATCGCTATAACTTCCAATTGATATATGTAATAGTGTTTAGACATCCCTTCGTAAAGCTGTATATTGAAGTGGACCCAAAGAACAACCTTATCTATTGAACCTTGAAGTTAATAATTATTCAATTAGTGATCGTAAATCCTGTGGGCGGACAACAACCCAACCTATTCTATTTGGTCAATAGCTATATTGACCGAATAGAACTTGAATGTAATCATTGCCTATTATTCAAAAGTGAACTACTATCGTTTTTGTACATTACCAGCAATGTAAAACGATCTTCATGTTACACACGCTAAGATCAGAGTTATTATTATTGCGGGAAAAACTGCGAAGCGTTGTGTGAGGTTGGTGGTTTTTATAGCTATTTGTTTTGATGAGGCTTTGTTAGTAATGAATCAACGCCTTCCCTATATTGGAGAGCTATTAAATTCCTGTCTAATTCTGTGTTACTTTGTGTAAGTTTTTGACCTAAAGGCATAAAAAAAAGATAGAAATATAATATGAGCTTTTAACTTGATTAAATGGAAAAAAAAAATACCACCTGATTAGCTGAATGAAAGGCAAGGAAGTATACCTATGAATATTCACAAATATACGTACAGTTGAGAGGTAGTCAATATTTTAAGTTCGATGTCTACAAAGTCACATAAGTATCAACTTTATAGCTTAAATATTTTCTGCTTACTTTGTTTCAGAAACTAATATGACCATCCTGATGCTTAAACATCCATTACCTTAGAAGCTAATAATACAATTACCTTGTAAGTTTAAATATATAGCGGAGATATCTTTAGATATACGTACTAAAATATCACAATTAGTAATACATCGATACGTCGTTTCTTCTCATAACAGTCATATTTGAACACGTAACAAAAATATATGTAATGTTTCCTCATTCTTACATTAATGCGAGGTTATATCGGCAACACTCTTTTGTACGGAAAACGATGGAGTATTTTATTTCCTCCGAAGAGAGGGATGTAGAAGAAAATATTATTTTATTATTTTGCGCTCACGTTTGAGTGATCGATAAGTATGTAATTAAGACCCAAACCCAAACCGGTGGCATGTGCTGGTATTATGCAAACTTTCGGAATGTTTAAGAACAATGTATAAATCATAATATATAATTATGTAATCACTGGTATCATTCGAAAGATATTTTATAGTCTGTAAAAATCAAATTTTGCTAAAAGCATACTTGAGTAAGTACCAATGTCAAGTAACAAGTATTATTAAACTTTACAAAATCTGTTACATTGATACGATGTGACGGGTGTATGAGATAAGCAAAATTAGGTATACAAAAGATGAAAATGAAAATGTTGTCCCCCTTTCATAAACTAATTGTTATACAAGTACCGTATTTAATAAAATTAGTTAATAGACATAAAATGACAAGGCCACTCCACTCACGTCTCGTCTAGTTAAAAACATCGTGGTTACTGTTGGTGAATTTGGTGGTTACAAACCACCAAATTCACCAACAGTAACCACGATGTTTCTTTGGTAGTTATGTGGTTGTTTATTTATAACAGTTATCTTAAATTACAGTGGTAGTTGTAAGAAAACGATAAATAATGAGCCAGCCTGGTATTCAATATCATACCCCAAAGGACCTCCTGGAGGTCACAATTTGACTGCTTTGTCACCAATAATATCATTAAACACACCACAACATTTAAAACGAAAGTTGCGCTCTAAAGGATTTTACCCATTTTTTGATTACGTAGAAGATTTAGGATTGAACTGTTAGAGATTCACAGGCTATTTTAAATAATCAGTACAATGTTATGTGAGCTAATACTTTTCTCATTTTCTATCTTTTTGTATTATATTTATTTCTTATCCCTTTTTAAGTTCTTTATCCTATACATAATAAAGCTGCCTGATTGCCTAATTCAGGTACCTTATTTGAATAGCCTAATTTTAGTGAATTGACTTTTAGCAACATAAGCACATGATAAAATAGTGTATTAGTGTATCTCTCTTTCTAGTGTTTTTTTTAATCTATCTGGTGCTTTAAAAGAGTAGCCATGAGTTTATTTGCCCGATAATTCATTGGAGAAATCTATACAACCATTTGAAAACGGTCATTTATAGATCAGCACAGGCAGGTATTTCATTATTTTATCTTTTTAATATTAATTTCACATTTGACAAGGAAACCTATAGTTGTGGTGACGGAGTGTATATTGAATTATCATTTAAAATACTTTTTAAGTAAGACCTTTTCAAATAATTAATTATTAAACAATTTTATGAAATGAAGAAATTTAATTTGAATCAGACCAAATCCTTTTCGCTTATGCTTAACATAAACCAATTGAGTTCTTCTTCTAGCTCTTAACTGTTTTGTTATTTATATCTTACATACATAAGTGTGACCGAATAAGCTGTTATTAAGGCGCATACTATTCACCTATTTGAGAGACTAGCACAACGTTCCAACAATAAGAACAGAACAGAAAAACAAAGTGAACTTTATTGAAAACTTAATATCCTGAATGAAATGTTTCGTATGCACTTACCGGAGTTATGGGTTTGTCTATCGCAGACAAATATCCGACAGGCAGACAGGAAGGGATAACCTAGTTCTAGCGAGATTTGTTTCAGCCAGTTTGCAGCGCGCGCGTCGAGTGCCTATAACAAAGCGGCTCTACTCCGCGCCTCTACTATACACACTCGCTGTACCGTCTCGATATACTATCGCTTTGTTTGCGTTTAATCGTTTGAGTAAAAAAGCTTTGATGTTCCCTTTAGCGCATTATGTGAAAATACGTGAATTTTATTTTGAATATCTACATCTCTTTGGCTCATACTAGTGTGCCGTGACTTTGTTTTAGTATTTTTAACGATTTCATATTATTCGTACAAAACACAACCACTTTTATTTAGGCTAGAAAATTGTTTTAATGATCCAATTAAACATTTATCTTAATATAATGTATGCTACTTAACTAACCAGTGTTGTAGTCTTGGTAATGGAATCCTAATATGCCTGTAAACTTGATCGTCAATATTGTGTAGTTCTCGCATAATTATCACTTATGATAAATAGTGTGAATCCGTGGTAACATCCCGGACAGTTTTGCACTGTCGCCTGGCTCTCCGCTCAATCTGATCGTTTTGAACGAATCAGCCAAGCGAAGTTTTGTGTTCTAAGCACGGGATTTAGTAAATCCATCTGTATTTCCATATACTGCACTTTGAATATGAAATTGTGTAACTTGTTTTCTGGTACTGAGGAAAATTTTTATTTGAAATATTGAAAGCTATTTATTTTAGACCAGTAATTGAGAACAAATCCTTTTTTTTGTCAAATCGAATCGACTAATTGAGGTGGGAGTTAAGGATGGCACAAAGTATAAATATGGTAGGAGGATTATTGAACTCGGTAGTATACTGGCGACAGTTCAGAAGGTATGCGATAAAAAAATTTTCGAAGTATGTAATACTAATCGAAACCGGAATGTACTCTTCGTTAGGATAATAAAAATATAAGCGATGGTAACCGCACGACGTATATGATACACCACACAACGGCCAGCTCGTCTCGTGCGTATTACCACTCAACACAATTACGATGCACACGTAAGATAATCGCCACGTAATCAGCTGTCCCGCCCCGCTGCACAGTGTGCACGCACTATTGCACACAACAATACTAAGTCTACATACTCGTATAGTGTATACTTCTATACATGTTTTTATTTCGACTTTTTGGCGGATGCCTCGGTTCGGTACAGGATTCCCGTTGGAATTGGTGGAATTTCATTAAATTAAACACTTCAAAATTTTAGTTAAACCATCTTTGTATATAAAATTAATCCGTGTGTTAAATTTAACTGAATTGAACAATACAGTAAATGTGTTCGGTGATCGATATCGAAGAGTAAAATAATGAAAAGGAGCTTATTGCTTGCTGAGACAAATTGGGCCACTGACAAACTGACGTGACGAAGGAAAGTGGTTATTAATAATTCACTTAGCTTAATGTTATCCAAATTATACCACAGCCCTCTACTTACTAATGAGCCTATCGGATGGGAAACTAAAATATTCACTCTTATTTAAGGAATATTGACATAATTACAAATTAGATAGTTAGTGTAGGTAAGTAGGTTGGTATAAGGTGATATGTGTGCGGGTGACAACGTTGTCACCCGCACACACACATCACCTTATGAATGTTATAACAATTTGTATAAGCCTCCACTGAACAAACAAAGTTTCGCTTTTATAATATTTGTCTTACCTTCGCCAGTTGTGCCAACATCAACATTGCGGTGCTGTGTTAAGATCAACTAGTGCTCTTGATCTCTGATCGAGGCTAGGGGGAAGTTAATGTGAGAACAGTGTGAAACATTGCAGAGATTGCTTCAAATTATTTATCCTTATTAAATATGCATTCTTTTTGGTATTGCATTTATCAAAGGATAAGCAATAATAATAACAATACATTTAAAATATGTATAATTTAATTTAGGTACTTAAAATTATACCTGTATAACTATATTCTACAATTGTTGCAATACATACATACGTACTTACGCTACGGCCGGGATATCCCTGAAGGGGTAGGCAGAGGTGTATTAAGCACACACATTCTAATACTTATATTAAACAACAGTCATCAAGTCCTGGTAAGTTCATTGCTGTAAATTTATCCGTCCTTAAATAGACTTTTTATATATATGTATATATAAACGTATCGAGGCTTAGAATCTCCAATTACTTTCTATTTATGTATTAAACAATACTATTGCATATATCTCCATGAGACAAATATATTATTAAAAAAATATCGACCGCTCGCAATTTTTTTATCCTGTCTATACAAATTTATTAGTACTTTTTTAATGAGATACGACAAGCAGACAGGTCACCTGATGGTAAGCAACTACCGCCGCCCTTGGACAGCTGCAGTTCGACCATCTGAAAGGGACCATATATGTCCTTTTCTCTACGCCTGACAACGTCCTGGCAAAGTTTCATGATGATCAGTTCAGTAGTTAAGACGTGTAAGCGTTATAAACAAACGTTCATTCAAATTTCAAATAATAGTTAGGATAACAATAAATATGGTTGTATAACGTTAGGGAACGTACCCATACTACGTGAACTGTTCAGGGTGGGAGCCCCCTTTAAAATTAAAAAAAAATCTCTTTAAAAATATCACGTTCGGTCACAGGGGCGAGGGGGGAAAATCCCACGCTTTTTCGAGCTATATTCGAAATTTGAAAATATAAATAAAATCCTTATAGTAGTAGTATTAGTACATATCCTTAACTCCATAACGCCTTAGTCAATTTGAGGTAGCTTTTTCTTCGCTTTTAGTATTTGAAGTTTGTATATACCTTTGATTTTCAAAGCGTCAAATACATGGTAGTTTTACGTAGACAAGCAAAATTTTATACATAATTGGCTCTGAGGGTAGTGAAATCGTGTGAGTGGTCAACAAGCCAACAGCTACAGTTAATGTAATCATAAGTTTATGACATTCACATGAACAGACGGCTTACATTTGAATTCTAATACTTAAATCAATGTTATGTTTTTAACATAATTGGGTAAAAATTTAAATCCAATTTTTCATTTTAGAAATTATTTATTCTGTATGCGGGACCACGCTTTTATAACATATGTGAGTTCAAACACATAAATTTCAAATCTGCAAAGGGACCGGCTATATAAACTTTCTATGTGCTTTACCCTTTTCAGTGTTAATTTTTGTAATTTGTTTAATATCTAAAGATATCCGATTTCATATAAAGCTTGGGCTAAAGATAATAAAGTCTGCATTTTAATTTAACTGGAGTACAGACTTAATACTTACTTTTACTTATGGTGACATCAAATCTGTTATAATTTGTTAGCCAAATTTAAAAAAGGGAGGAGGTTTTAAATTTATTTTTTAATGACTTCAAAAAAGGGAAAAAGTTCTATGTTCTACTGTATGTATTTTTTATTTATTTAACCGATTTCTCTTCCAATTATCAACAGATTTTTGTACTCGAAATACTGTACTCCTTTAGTGGTTCCATTATAACCACATCAGGATTTGATTATGGGATATCAAATAGCATGTTTTGCGACTCGTCAAGTGTCCATGGAAGCGGTAGTCGCTTACTATGAGATGACCCGTCTGATTGTTTGTATTTCAAATAGAAGAAACTAAGTATTTAATATTTAAGATGAGAATTAATTGACAAAGAATATATGTGAGGCGATATCTTCGTCATTTGTAAACCGCTTTCAATCATTCCTTTTGTAATTAAGTCTGTTGTTCATTGTTGAAAAGTGCATTGAAGTCTTTTACATACTTTGTTTTATAGTCAGTTATACAGATGTATAATAGATGAAAAAACAAGCATAAGGTATTATAGTCAGTTATACAGATGTATAATAGATGAAAAAACAAGCATAAGGTTTTATAGTCAGTTATACAGATGTATAATAGATGAAAAAACAAGCATAAGATTTTATCGATGGTTCTGATTCTGATTCAATAAATTGTTGAAAATGTAAATGCACCTTCAGCCTTTTAATAACAATCACTCACTGAAAAATTAATATTTA
Organism: Tyria jacobaeae; assembly: GCA_947561695.1. Taxonomy (NCBI): domain Eukaryota; kingdom Metazoa; phylum Arthropoda; class Insecta; order Lepidoptera; family Erebidae; genus Tyria; species Tyria jacobaeae. The sequence goes on from OX387213.1 coordinate 23,280,288, forward strand.
TTTCAACCAAACCAATCATAGGTATTTTTGAATTGTCAAGAGAGGAAGTCGGTCGGACTAAGTCATAAAGCTTGTTGCCTGTTCCAATACGTAGATCCTATGGGGGAAAACAAGCAAAAAACTCCAAAGACACTTTTTTCAAATATTTCACACAGATTTCTTATTACAGTTCATAAGTGCACGTAAAATGAAATTAATTAACATGTGAGGACCCAATGTGTTGGACTTTGCCAGACCCGATCAACGTTATTCGGTCACGAGCATGGCGCATCTCCCATCATCATTTATCATCCATCTCAACCACGTCCAAGGTAGCCAAACGACCCGACACATACGCCACCATTGGCAGGACTTTTTTTTTTATGCGATAGGGGGCACACGAGCAGACGGGTCACCTGATGGTAAATGACTACCGCCGCCCATGGACATCCGCAACTCAAGAGTCACAAGTGCGTTGCTGGCCTTTTACTTCTAGGCGAGCATGACATACTCAGAACTGCCAAGAGAAATAAAACATAAACCAATGCAATTGTGTATACAGTTCTCCCATTTATTTATATACCTACAATTTAAAAATTTATGTCATTCATAAAATACCTTCAATGTTAACACTGCTTAGGTCTATATTGTATAAAAAATATCTATGTCAGTAATCATAATAATAATTATAAACATCAACAACTAATGAGGTACATATCAAATAAGAAAAATAAGGATATAAAATGAAAAACATGAGTGAAATTTGTAATGTAGAGTGTGGCTGTGGACAAGGTCCAGCAAGTTGCCAAGCATTTACTACCAACAACCGAACAAATCGTGGTTGACCAGCGTGGTTAAGGCGTGGAGGTTGTAAAATAAAAATATTAGTGTTTCCCCCATTCCCGTAACCCCAGATAGCAATTATCGACGCATAGTAACAAGTGGTTTGTCTGATCACTATTCAATAGTTTAGATGGCTGGTCCTCGGGCGCGCGCGGCTAGATCGAATGGGGCTATTTCATACATAATTGAACGCCACCACGTGAGTGGATCGAAGGGAGGAGATGAGCCGGCTACGGAATATGTATATACTGGATATGAAAATGGAGCGGAATTGGGTCAATGTTTGTCCTTACGGAATTTTGGAGCCATAAAGATGATGGCTGTGAAAGTAAATGTTGATTTAGAAGGGATAAACACTTGGAAACGTTAGGTAATACATGCGTTACTCGTATAATTATTTGACGCATTGAGCCGATCTCCAATACAGTTTTCTTGATCAATATTTAAACTTACGCTATAAATAGCAGGTAAGCAGTAAGTGTCTGTGAGTGATAGCTTTTTCTTTTGAGTAAGCTACATAAAATGTTAAATCTCTAATTAACAATAACAGTTCCATAAACGGTTTGAAAAATCATTACGAGACGAGATGAGTTTCAATTGTTTACTATAAGTGCATAATATTAATGAATGCACTATTGATATAAACAATTCGTAATAAATTTTCGTCGTCGCTTCGGAGAACAAACACGTTTTTATAACTACATCAATAGTTATATACTCACGCTTGTATCCCGGAAGGGGTAGTCAAAGACGTACCATATTCTCAAATCTTGCCAACCATTATATTATTATATATGTGATTTACAATAGTATAAAGTATATTTGTTGATTTAGTTGAGATAAACCATTCAGTGCTAGGGAAAGGAATTTTATATTTTTCAAGTGTATGTACGTATGTGAGTTATATCTATATTTATAGTTTTAAGTAAAAAAAAAAGAATTTATATTATTAGTGGGCAAGAAATACTGATTTTATCCGCTAATTTCAGTCTGAGAGTAAATTAATCATCAGATCGGGCTTTGTATTTGTTTGATAATTTTATTTACTGTATAATTTATATTTCAAATTATTTTACTCTTAACGATCTTGCCAAGTCTATCTTTGGCTTTGCTTAAAACGATTGACAGCTTTAAATTGACTGTTCTAACACATCTGAGTCTAACAGCAATATAATCATAGGGTGACGTAGGTCTGAAAAGCGTCACTCAAACTCGCAAACGGAGTTAATAACTGAATTAGCTCCGCCGACGCCACTATCACTTTAAACATCAAGTTACTGAGATATTAAGAGAAAGTTTTAATCCGATGTGTGCCAAATATACACATTTTTCAGTATTGAGTTAAGTAAGTTAAAAGTTAGTTTTTCTTTATCTTGGTTTACGGGCATCACAAGGATATGAGATGTCTCCCCGCTATCGCTTAAGGTCAGGCGTAACTAAAGCCTGCGTAGTTCTGCATTCGACAAAAATAAAAAAAAAACAACAATTTTATAACTCTAAAATTATTGATTACTATTACTACTATTGATACTACTAGGATTTCATTCATTTCATTATATCTTCTAAATAAATTTCGACAAACTTCTCCCCAAAATCGCTGTTTAACACTTCTATATATTCTTTTAAAGTTATATCACAGTCGTCTTTTCTCAACTTTAATAATAAGCATTTCATGCAGGCCACAGCGCTTGTTGGCCGCATGGCGAATAGTGCGGGGCTGGCCTTTAAGTTGAGTCACAGGCGACTGCCAAGGCTCACAGAGGACCGTTATTTGTTTAGATGCTTATCCTTACACTAATTAATCCTTTTTATATATTTTCTGTATATAAAATATATTTTAAGAGCTTATTATAGTAAAAGATAAGTTTAAAGCAACTGTCTTACAATAATTTCCAAAGACATATTGATCGTTTATGTGTGACACTGGAGTGATGCAGTGTGGGCGTTTTATATCAATTAATTTTAATGTAATCTAACAATTTAACGTTATAATCTATCTGAAGAGAATAGTAATGGTATAGGTCTCTGTTACTGCATTTAGAAAAAGTACCTGATCAGGTCTATTTGCTTAAATACACATTCATTTATCGCTTGTTCGTACTACCTCTAACTACACGAATGAAGAGTAGCTATAAAATATATTTCTGTTTGATGTAAATGTACTAAATTCAAAATTAGCAAGAATTATCAGTTTTAAATCAATCTTGTTCTTTCATATCTGACATCACCGATCTGACCATGGTTGCGAAATAGTCTTCTGTAGATATACATACATATATCTATAATATTCTTTGAAAACAATTTATTTGGAACGAAAGCTATAGCATATAATACAATAATCCATCGTAAGCATATTTACGTTTGATCGTCCAAAGTCTTTGAAATATACTTTTCAGAGAATGCATTGTCCGGCACAGACGGATTAAGTTTCAACACATTCAATACCCGATACGGACGTTTGTGATGTCAACAGAATTTCAACGGAGCGAGTTCAAAAAGCTTTGTCGGCAACGGTTTTAGAGCATTGTGTGTTGCATCACGCGACTACACTCAAATGTGCTTCTAAACTGAACATCTCTATGGAAAATGTGCAACACTTCACGCGGTCAGATTATATTTTTGATTTATGTTATGTGCATGGCTATTGTTTACGTGTTTCGTCAGCTTACGTACAACCAGCCTGATGAACAAATTGTCGCCTGCCGTATTTCCGGACCGATACGACCTTTAAACCTTCTAGAAGATAACGTACTCCTACCTAAGAGGCTGGCAAGGTACTTGTCTTGAGTTGCGGATGTCAAGAAGCGGCAGTGGTCACTTACCATCAGGCGACCCGTCTGCTCGTTTACCCCTATCGCATAAAAAAAAAGAAAAATACAGTGATCTTTTCTATTATATTGGTTACCAGTCGCCGTAACTATTTTTAGGAACAAGGACCTTATTCTGAATGTTGTACCCTTCTTAATTCAAAACAAGATTTTGATATTATTAAGAAAAAAATATAAACTTTGTAAAATTATGTACGAAATTAACGTGTTCACGATCAAAGTCTTGTTAGGCATTATTTTTCAACACATACGGCCTGGTCTGATCCTAAACTCCAACGGCGATTGACTGGTTTCATAAGTACCTGCTTAGTCGCCACCAGCACATCCACGCATTCAAGACACCTCTGCATGGTGCTCTATATCTGCTGGCGTGCCACAGGATGGCGTGCTATCTCCCTTACTCTTAGCAGTTTTTATAAACTTTATTTCCAATAACCTTTCTTTTTCTTACCATCTGTATGCAGATGGCTTGCTGATATATACTTAAGCAACTCCAGAAGAACTGCCCAGTTCTGTAAGTGTTATAAACATTGAATTAGAGAAGATTTGTGTCTGGAGCAACCAGGGTGGCTTAAAAATGAATACTGCAAAATCAGGAACACAAGCAATCGTTATAGGCCATTCCAAGATGAGAGCGAAAGTAGATTGATCAAGTCAACTCCAAAATTATTGTTATGTTATGTGTACCCTGTGATGTATGCTCGTTCCATTCTAAGGCAGTTCAAAAACTTAGAATATATATTGACAAAGACCTATCCTGGGGTTCACACTTGCGGGAAGTTAGTAGGAAACTTTTTACTTCTGCAGGGTCTCTTAGAAGACTGCGTAACTTTCTTCCTGTTGCCACGAAAATTGCACTCGCAGAATTCCTTCTTTTTCCTATTCTTAATTATGCGAACGCCAACTACCCAGATCTCATCGAGGACCAGCTTGACAAGCTTCAGTGACTTCAAAATTTCTGTATCAGGTTCATCTTTGGTCTACGCAAATATGACCACGTTTGTGAATATCGGATTAAGCTCAGGTGGTTACTCATACGTCGGAATACTCATATCCTATCACTTCTCTATAGTATTCTATTCAACCGAAGGCTGAATTAATTGTCACTGACCACCAGATATGCAAAAACTTTGACTGATTTTAAGTAATTAGTAAAAGAGAACTTTATTTCTATGTGATATATTTGGTAATATTATGTATACGAGTATATTTATTATATATCCGTATCAATTTCTTATATTTATATCTATTTTTATGCATTTATGAATTTGTGTATGAATGTATAAGCGTATGTATATGTTTACATATATTTTATGTGTATCTATTAAATGTGTATGTAGACAGGAGACTTATATATTGTACAATGCAGCCCCTCTTTTAAATCTCATCTCTCCAATAGTTATATTGACGAGATTGGTACATATAAATTATTACTTAAGTATTTGTAACCTAATATTGTATCTGCCCCTACAATAAAGAGTGAATCAATCAATCAATCAATCAATCTGAGGATAGCGAGTACTATGAAAATATATATTTACTATAGATATTTTACAGTTATAGATAAGAAATGATCGTCCTCATCACGCAATTATGTTTCCTGTGTGGGTATCGACGGTAAGCTCTCTGGCTCTCACGATCGCTAACCATTCAATTCGAAGTAATACCTAATAATTGGTATATGCAGTGTAAGTATATATTACATAATTTTATTATTATCTACATATAACGAACGCGAAAGACACGACCATACAGGTCAAAGTTACAACTGGGTCCTTTCAGAGTAAAATCTAATTTTAAAATCTCAAAAATATGAAATTCTTTAAAAGGTAATTAATACTAAAACTGAGACTCTTGCAGTTTCTTATCAAACCAAATACACATAAGATAACATTCATGTCACTGTTCAGCAGAATTAGTTCTACGACAAGCAAATTATTCTGTAAGCAATAGTTTTTCCAGACACTTGTTATTCGAACTGTTCCTCGTGAACTACCCATTACCTGTTTGTACCCGCCCTTGGCGCAATCGATACTACCGAATGCTACTACGAAACTGTTGTAATACGCTTTGTTATGTAAATAGCCTTCAGCACATTCATATGAGTGCATGGGTTTCTTACATTCATTTATTTATAAAAAGGTCATAAAGTGTACCTGTTAATAGCATTTAATTAATGGACCAAGACAGGCGCCGTTTTACCCGTCTGTTTTGTATTGAAGTTCTGTTTTGTGGTTACGTAATGTACGTAGATCATTTAGTAATAATATTTTAAATAAATAAACCCCCGCAAAAGGAAATATACCTTTGATTGATGGGGACTTTAACTTTTGAAACAAAGAATTAACGAACGGACAAATATTTATGGATCCCGAAAATTTTAGTCCCATTTGGATCGAACCCACGGCTTCTGGCTCAGCAGTCAGGGTAAATAACGACTAGAGCAACAGAACAGAAACATACTGTGTGGTATTTTTCGTGAATTAGATTCATATTTATTTAAATATACTGTTGTTATACACACGTGGGTAAAACTATACGAGTATATTTAAACAAATATATGATAAATGTTATTAGCGTCGGTATACATCAGAGGAGAGATATTTGCACTCATGCCATTTAAATGTCGTATTACATTATTCTGCTCCGTCGTATTGACGTTCCCAATAAAATGATGCATTATGCTTCGAAACGCACTGCAAATTTGCTTCACTACTTACTTATTATGTCAATATTTACATACATAAATAAAGTGTACGTACAATCATTGCATGTTTATTTCGTACGAATTTATGTATCGACTGTTGACTTCGAGAATCAGTTGATTGAGACTAATGAGTTCAAGGATCGTTTTCACATTGTGTTTAATATTCATCAAAATTTTGAAGGAACCATACTATCGTCTACTTTTCTAACTTATAAGTAAGCTTTTATAAATTTGGTAACCTCACTTTTGGTATATCCTTTTATGTACGGCAGCGGCAATCTTTGAGCTTTCTATAGAAATCTACTTGAGAAAACAAATACATACATTTATATTGTCAATATATCCTCATTTGACTTGTGACTCTTGAGTTGCGGGTGTCTATGGGTAGCGGTAGTCGCTTACCATCAGGTGACTCGTCTGCTCTTTTGCCCCTATCGCATAAACAAAAAAAATAAAAAGCTGTACTGACGTCGTAGTGGTCAAAGTGGTCACCTGCCCACAACGCTGCCGCGTCATGTGTTGTGGATTTGATTGACAATAATATTTATTTAATCCATAAATTATTGTTTTGGGTCTGGGTGTTCTTTATGTTTGTTATTTGAATGTTTGCAATACCTACTTTAAAAATCCCAGTGCCGGAGTTGTCTTTGTCTTTCTATAAAGTAAAGAAGAAGCCCTTCAGATAATGTAGGAGGAGGTGTTATTATTATTATATATTAATAATGTGTATTTTTTTTCCCGTGTCCAAAATAGTATATCACGAGTAAAAGCCTTTCATGGCTTAACACTCCTGGACGGGCTACCACAATTAAAATAAACAGCGTGGTTCCGAGACCATGCTGTTTATTTTAATTGTAATAAATGAAATGTAAGGAAACCTTATACTAGCTTCTGATGGGGGCTTCGTTAAAGTAAAAGTTATTTTTGTATCCTGCCCTTATTAACCGACTTTAAAAAAGATGGCGGTTCACTCGAACTGTATGTATTTTCTTCATGTATGTTGAGTGATTGCTCTCCAAACTGAAGGCGGTCATCTACATTTTTTAAAAGTAAATTATTATTGTAGCCTTGACAACGTGAAGCTCAATTTCATGATGATGCATCGAGTAGTTAAGTCGTAAAAGCATAATAAACTAACTATTTCAGCTTTGATTGTAATATTTCTGCATGCAATAAACAATAATAAATTATTCCTTTTGACCTTAAATGTAAGTCGAAAAGAAATAGATTGTGACAAAACGTGACTGAGCACCGTTTATCGTGGCTCAAGAAAAGTATATAATTCAGTACACAACGCTGCTGCCACGCTTCTATTGGTTAGACATCGGTGTGATTACACAAGAACCTAAGCTTACATTGCGCACTGTATTATAAAGTATTGTAAATTTCGTGGTAGAGACATGTTTAGGCACGACTGCGCTGGCTCGACTGGTGCGATACCACGTCCTCCCAGAAAACCGGTTGCAAAGGAACACTTGCGTTGCATTAAATTTTTGAGGTTTTTGGACGCCCCCTCTTCTTTTTCTCTCCTAACAACCCCGCCCCCTTTCCCATCTCCTCATACCCCTCTCTTTCCCCTCTCTGCATACCTTCATCCCTTATCACCCTCAAAGGCGGGCAGCGCACTAACGACTCTCGAGTTACAGGTGCCGGTTGCCACTTACCATAAAGTGACCCGTCTATTCGCGTTATAAAAAAATATATATACAGCTTTAGCTAGAGCTAAGGTTTGGGCCTCCAGTACCCTCGCTTGCTCGGTAAATATGAGGCTAGCATTGTTCGACTAACGATTTTCTGTGAGGCCGTGGCATTACTCTGATCAGGTCGGCCCATTCCTGCCAAAGCATATCTTTCTTATGTCAAAAAGAACGAATTATTTACTTTTAGTATCTAAGTACAAAACACAATACTTATGACAGGCACTTTCCCGGCAAACAAACAAACATTAATATTTATGTAAATATCAATTAACATATTAAAAGGAGGTTGTATGTTGCCGGCGCATAAATCGACTGACGGAAGCGGAGCGAGCTATGAATCATAGCGGACGTCAGTCGCGGGCCTCGGGGCCACACACGACGTCCTTTTAAATGTTACCCGACATTGTTGTGTAACATTTATAGTGCAGCTATTTGTGTTGGGACGAGGGTAGCTAGGGCAAAGTGACGTCATTAAGTGGAGTTGAAAAGTATTTCATGTTAACAAATGAAGCATCATTCTAATTGACATATGTATGTCTAAATTACTTTTTTTCTAGTTACACTATTGCGTTTTGGACAATTCCAAAACTCAATAGTGTAACTAGAAAAAAAGTAATTATTGTATAAGTATTGTATTATGGGCATACAAAGTGATGTACAAAGCAATGCCTAAGCAAACATGCATCAAACAATCAACGAGGAAAACACATTATCATATGCGTATGTACGCATATGATAATATTTTTGCACACCGTAGCATCATCGTAGCTTTCGTAGTGGTACCGTAGCCGCGTAGCACGTAACTCAGAGTGACAGAAGGCTTTCACATTTGCATCTATATCTGAAGCTCGTTTGTAGCCGTTGGAAGTCGTTTATTATAACAGACACACTATTAACGCAGATAATGTTGTGACGTCACGTAATGGCTCTTCGCAGATTTGTTGAAGTTTTATAATAATTTTTATTTAGTGATATTATTGAGATTAAAATTTTGATAATTTAGACTGCCCAAAAATTATTAAAAGAATGATTATATGGGCATATATGTATGTATGGTTTAGTTTAAATATGAACAAGATCAGATGGGGTTTAAAATTTATTACTGCGATTAATAATTTGAAAATAACATGATGTAATGATTCCTATAAAATACTCATTCAAAATTATTGTTTACTTGTTCGCTCGTTTAATTCGATGTTAGATTATTTTTTACCGATTATTGGTCAAACTTACGTAAATCAGTCGTTTGACAACCAGCGTAGAAGGCGGACACTTGCTTGCCTATTGATTTTTAATCGAATTAATCTGTTGTATCTGACTAGTTTGTGTAGACCCGTATTAGAATCAAATTAGATAATATTCGACATTGTGACTGTTCTTTAATTATGGGTTTCCTTGGAAAGCCTTCTTGATGCCTCCACATACAATTCAATTATGGGTAGAGGACTCGCACTTTCCGACCACAAACAATTCAAGTTACAGGTATAAGTAACAATATCACATTCCATCCATTACCTTCCCTTGTTTTTAAAATGTACTCATAATTTTCAAATCTTTGATTCTTTAAGTGTCGGATTAACGGCAATAAAGGCTTTTAAATATGATAGCAAATACCTCTTAACAACTATAGATCTATATTGATTCTCTTTTCAATATCAAAAATATTATAAACACTCGGTTAGTTAACTGGCTAGAACATAATAAATTTCTTTCACCTGCGCAATATAGTTTTAGAAGTAAATTGTCCACAGCTGACGCGGTGCATGACTGAACTATTTTAATCACTGATGTACTCAGGTAATCAGACTCTAAGGATCTTTCTAGATCTTGCCAAAATCATTTGTCATCATCTCAATTTCTTCAGTGCTTTATAAATTGGAGGCTCTTTGTATAAGGGATACGCAGCTTAAACTTTTTAAACATTATTTAAGCAATTGGCACATATGTGTTAAATAGGAAATGTCATGAGCGATGATGAAAAAATACCAGACTTAGGCGTTCCACAGGAAATATCCTTGGTCCTACGCTTTTTTTTGGTATATATAAAACTTGTAACTTTTAAAAATTGTAACGACGTTACAACGTGGAAGTATTTACATACGGCCCTAATTTTAACACACTTAGCAACGAGTTATATAAGAGCGCCCAGTTTAGCCCATAAGTAGCCGTTTCCCGAACTTACCTATTTGACATAACTACATTATATAAATCGTGCAATAAGTTAATGTGACGACTGTCCGCCAAGTTTTCTGATATCACACATTACTAAAATAACTTACATTACTCACCTATCACGCTGATATTACTTATGAGGCTCAGATTTTAATCTTTTTAAAGTCCATTTTTATATAATATATTATATAATGAGCTAAGTATCTAAATTAAATAATATTAGCTGTAAAAACATACTACATATCTTTTAATAAATTTTATTGTATCAGCAAACTGAGCAGTTAAATGAAGTATGTTAATTAAACTGAAAATTTGTTGAATTGTCTTACGTAAATCATTCGTTTGATAACCGGCGTACAAGGTAGACATGTGCTTGTAATAATGTACTAACGTTAGATGCTTTCAAGGTCAAACTGAATACTAAAAAAATAATCGCATGTCATATTCGACATTGTGACTGTTTTTAAATTTTGGGTTATTGGCAAAATAGTTTGATAGTATACACAGGTTCAATCTAGTTCGGGCAAACAATAAATGTATGTTATTTGTACATTAGTGAACCATTTCTTATATATTACTATTCCTATTATCGAAATATATAATATTGTTATTATCATTCTCTTTATTCAATTAAACCAACAGTAGATTACATTTTTAAATATAAAAGCAAAAACAAAATTTATTTAAAAATATAAAAAATTGTGTCCCACTGGCATCGGGTTCAGGGACGAAGCTATATCAACTTTAGCTTTATATCAACAATCATTGCTTGACGATCTAATCTGTTTATCACCAATATGTAAGGTTTATTGGCAACAAAAGTCCTGTCAATGAATATAGATTGATCCCTGTATAATACTGCACAACCATTTTCAATAACTGCATTAAGGCTACAAGATTATATCTAAGAACAATTTGCTGATGGACTATCCTCGCCACTCGTTTATGTCAATGCAAGTACTCGCAATAGGCAAGAAGAGAACAAATGGAAATTACATTAATTTATACCCAATTCCTGTGACCATCCATTTACTGAAGTTCCAGTTACATGTAATAATTTTATTAATTGGAAATTGTTGCAGGCAAATAGTTTCAAATCATCCATGAGAAGGAGGAAGTCACCTTATGGTAATCGACATTCTAGATAGGAAGCTGAGTTACCTGTACCTGTGGTCATAAAAGTTGGCATCGAACTTGATTATAAGCATAATTGAAATTGAGATGTCAAATGCACATGTGAGATACGGAGCCACTTTAACCTAAAGTTGTGCAGCTCGTCCGCTTTCTAGCTCGGCACATACATAACACACTCTTATTTTTATCATTGTATAGGGTACTTAAAGACAAACCAGAATCCTCCTCTCCCACAACAGGTCTAGATGGTAGTGCTCCGGAATCTACAAGACACAATATTTGTGGAGTAGCAGGTACAACAAGGCTATTCTAAGGCCAGGCGTAACCTCTCAAACATAGAGGTACCCAACAATGACTGTATGGCCCGTACTTGATCCGATAGTTTTTGGGACGAAACATTTATAGCTCAAGTTCAAGGTTCAAGTACCTGAAACAAAGGCAGCATACGATCACTGTACGTAGTGAGGTTAGTTCCTCCCTTAGTAGCTACAAAATATGCTCGCATGAGGTTCTTTCATTTATTAATGTGGTCCCCTGTAGAGGGGCCGGTGGGCCTTGAGGTACCAAGCATGTAGGTGGTCGGTCACTGATAAATACTCGTAGCTTGAAATCGAGCTCGACGCCTCTGCACTGACCGGTTCTGCTATTGCGGTTTCCGTGGATCTTGTCAACATTTTCTTCGGCAGCTAAAGCATATTATTTTATTAAATTGGTTTCGTGAATGTGACATGACGCTGAATTTCATGTCGTTTCTGTTCTTTATTTATTGACATTTACGAGGTATTCTAGTTATTATAAAACTATAATTAGCAAAATATTGGTATTGAATACATCCCTTTCTACCTCTTTAGGAATAGAAGCGTAAGTGTGAATATGTTTTTATATATGTATAAGTTCAAAATTGTATCTAATTAGGATGTTCCTCACATAAAGATTGCTTTCGAGACCCTCGGGACGTTTACCTGTAATACTTACACTAGCTTACAAAGAAGTCAAAATCTTGTCTTCCACGCTGCTTTAAGACTACCTATGACGTTGTCTATGTGTTAATAGACCTAAATAATGATAAATAATCTAAAGGATCATAGGTGAATTAGATATTTCAGATAAGCAAACTGATAGATTGTTGACCACCAAAAGGCAATTACAAAAACCACTGGTAGAAGTTAAACTTTATGATGATTACTTTTATTGATAATCTTTACTGTATCTATGGTACCAACGCACCAGTATAAACCTTTATTGAATCACATTTCAAACTCGACCATTGCGTGTAATAGAAACAGACTTATAAAAAATATTTTTTTCTCAATTAGATTTTGGTTCATGTTACTCTACAATTGGAATAAGGTTCCAATAAATTATAAATATTACTTCAGTCAAACGACTAATCTAAAAATAGTATCTAATAGATACGGACATACCCATACTACTTAAAGGCCCGCTTTTAATCTTTACCTATCGCCGTCATCTTCTCAGTGTATGTGAGTGACATACTGTCTGATAGATAACAACCTAATTCCTTGGTCGCCTTTTGCGACATCTACGCGAAGAGGTCAGGTAGCTCTATTCTACTAAATGACACACACCTAAACAACGACACACACACAACTAAACACCGAGACACACACTACTAAAATCTAAAAGAGAAAACCTAGAAATTAGTTCAGCTCAGGACAATACCACTAGTTATTTACGTATGTACATACATATGTGTGACACCTAGAGATCAGGCAAATCTCACTTCCACCCACTGTTATCTGGAAGACCCTGGTTTTATCATTTTAATTACATAATTATTACACCTGCACTCTGGAGTTAAATGACGTCAATATTCACAAAATTCAGGTTGCAGTCAGATCAAAAGTAAGTAATTAAGTTGACCGATATAAATCAACTAATCATAATGATACTTCTTGTTTTTTTTTTTAAATTTTTCTTTAATGCTTATCGTCGTATAAGAGTATATGTAGAAACGAAAAGAATGAAGTCGAAAGACACCTTTTTAACAATAATGTATTGCTTTATCATACATGTATTTTATGTAAACGAAACATACGATATAATTGATTGATTGATACGAGAATACATGCTTTATATATATAGAAAGGCACACACAAAAAGACCCGTATACACAGCCTTCACTGTTGTTAACTCTGATTTAGCATGAGTGTTCAAATAGAGTAGACAATATATATTAGAAGTGAATCCCATCAAAACACACACACACACTATCATCTGGATGATATCATTGACTGGTCAGCACTACCAGACATCGTGTTTCATGGCATTGTGTTGCAAATAAGTCGGTATGTCAAGAATCTTGGGATTTTGATAGATAACCTATGCTGGAGTCCTCGGATACGCGAAGAAGTAGGAAATTGTATACGTCGGCGGGATCCTTGCGTAGGCTACGTAATTTCCTACCGACGACAATGAAAATTGCGCTTTTATAATCCCTTCTTCTGCCTATACTCAACTGTGCCGATGTCAGCTGTCTCGATATCACCGAGGAACAGCTTGATAAACTTAAAAGCCTTCCAAATTTTTGTAGAAGATTTATATTTGGCTTACGTAAATATGATCACGTTTCTAATTTTCGCAATTTGTTCAATTGACTTCAACAGAATACTCACATCCTCGCCCTACTCTATAATATCCTGTCCATCCATGTAATCCCCGTACCCGACTTATTAAAAGGAACGCTATACGTTCCTAAATGAAACACACCCCAGATCCTTGAGTTCGTCGGAAGCGCTGGAACTGGCAGTAAGTACTGCCAGGGGGGGTGCATAAGTATGCATTCTACCAAGTTTTATCACAAATCCTTAACTGTGCAGGCTGTTTGGCTATGAAATACTCTGCCTGCACCCATAAAACGTGCTCAATGACTGGCAGTATAAAAAAGTAAAAAATAGTTAAATAGTATCATATATTTTTTACGAATTGTAACAAATAAATCCCATTGTGTATATATGCATACATGTGCATATGTGTGTATGTATGTGTATTTTTTATATGTATAAATATATATATTGTATATATATATATACATATATATGTATATATATATATATTACTATATACCTATGTGTGTATATCTGTATGTAAGTAGGTAAGATGTACCTAGTTTTATACGTAGATCGCACTGAAAGTTTTGCGTAACTTATTTATTAAACAAGTTATATAATATATAGTAAATATATTCATTGTTTTTCCAAGTATTCTCTCGTATTTTTCAAAACAATATGACCATTGGTCTGGTGGCATGTTTTCAACGTGCTGATTGAATGCCATCACTGCCTTTTCGGAGCTTGTAAAAGTGAAGCCTCTCATCAATTTCAATTTTAAGAAAAACAAAATAATCAAAACGTACGAGGTCCGGACTTTGTGCTGGATGGGTCACGAGCTCTACTTTTTCAGAGGCCAAAAATGTTTTTGTTTTATTGGCGGTGTGCGAAGAACATTGTCGTGGTGCAAGAAAATGCGGCTTCTCAGTCTTCTTTCTCATACTTTTTCAAGAACAGCGGGTAAACAAATGGTGGTGTACCGCTCGGCGTTAACACTTCTTTGATCATCAAGTGGAACTGTGTCAACAGGACCCATGCGTGAGGAAAAAATGCAATCATTTTTTTCCGACTTTCCTCGCCTGCTTCAATTTTGTCGGTCTGTTCTCGCTTTCAAACACCCATTCACAAGATTGTTGTCTCTGGTTCAAAACAATGAATTTAAGTTTCGTCTCTTATGATGATGTTGTAAACAGCGTAAGAATCTTTTTGCACCAATCCACATGAGCCAATCCAACGACAACAAAGTTTCCTAACTTTTAATTCTTCAAGTAGAATTTTTTGAATTTTACTCATACCAACCCTCAAATGTTCCCAAATCGTCTCATAGGTGATGTGTCTATTTTATTCAGTTAACTACTTCACAGTAGCCATATTTCGCTCCTTGGTCGCAGTTGCGGTCCATCCTTCACGAATTTCATCATGTAGAGAAATCCGTCCCCGCTCATATTCGGCATACCATCGCCTCACGGTGTTGATATGAGGTGCTTCCCTCCCAAAAGCATTTTGAAGGCGAATGTCACAATCTTGCAGAGAAAGAGCTCTTTTAAAATCATAAAAAATGATCGCTCTAAAATGTTTTGGAGTTAACATAATTACCATAATTCCATTTTCATTGCCGATGATGAATTGTAAGTGCAACTAAATTGCATTTTCTCTTCCTCTTTACTTCTATATAGCACCGAGCTAGCCATTATTCTTTAATCCACTATCAATTGACTGCACAGATGGCGTAGTGGTTTAAGTGGTTACCTGCCACTACGCTGCCGCGCCAAGTGTTGTGGGTTCGACCCCGCACGGGACAACACTTTGTGTAATTCTCAAATTTTTGTTCTGAGTCTGGGTGTTCTTTGTTTCCGTTGATTGAATGTTTGTAAAGTCCCCCGCAATACAGGAATTAATCCTAGTGAGGGAGTTGTCTTAAAAAAAAAGTCCATCCAAAAGTTGCCTGTAAGAGATCGCTCTTAGCGATTAGTGCCATTGTGCATATCATTTTGAATATTTAATTTTAAGCAATGTTACAATTATTCTTATTCTTACATAGAATGTTCGGACTTCCCGGCACCGACAGGTCGGTTACAGGTATCCACCTTACTTGCTTGAGCTATACTTCCCAATCCATCCATATCAGCAACATCCTCTTCATTCCTATTCTAACCTCCCTACCCCAAATTTTATCGTCCAATCTTCAATACCCGTATGACGGCAAAAGGCGTGCCTACTTCGTATTTCGTATATAGCATTAAATTATAATCAGCAAAATTAAAGGCTTAATTAGCTCCGCTTTACCCCTCCGGAGATACAGGACTATGTATATATATATATACATATGTAACCAGAATTGGCACATCTCAAGTCAATGGCCTAAAGACAAGGCTTACTCTGGACCTTCGTGTACGGAATCAGTATTACAACAATATATGTAGTTACTGACTACTCTGAATTATACGACACTACCTTATTGTTAAAATGATACTAATGTTCGATACTGTAATATACATGTATATGTGCGTATATATGTATATCTATATATGTGTTTCTATATACATATATATGTGTGTGTATATATGCAGATTTATTTTACAAGTGTGTCTTCCATTATTATATATTATATCCATTTCCAAAATAGTAAATGTTCACTCATTATATTGTACAATGCAGCCCTCTTTGTCTATCTCTATTCGTCAACCGGCAGCCTCGAAGAGATCACAAACTGCGATAATGCTGCCATGCGATAATTTGTACATAACATTAACTAGTGAATGTTTAGATGTAAGAAAATATTTTATGTAACTATTAAATGAACAATGAAGAGCATATCTAGCTATCTACATGACTCGAAAAGGCAACGCTGAGTGACAAAATATTTTTGACCAACTAAACAGATCATCATTTAACAAAAAATATACAGTAAGGTAATGGATATATACACACCAAAAGTTATTGTATATTTTAGTACATTTATCTCATGCAGAAACTTCTGGATACTATTACCAAGATAGAACATTGATGTGACTGTTTCGAAAATGAATAAAAGTGAATTGAATAAAAGTATAGGTACGTGGTCGTTCACCTTAACCTTTGCCAGGATATTATATAAAGCCACGTAGAACCTACCCACTTCGGCATTTATAGGCCATTTTTATTTCTAGCTCGTTAGTGGGCCTTCTGCTACCACTATTATATACGAAAAGTTTTCTGCCTTACAACTGCAAATGTTAACTCTTCGCATTCATTGGTTTCCATTACAGGTTTTGGGGCTTGAAGTTAAATTAATTAAATTACGAAACAAACAAGGGAAGAAAGAATATTCATTTAAATGGTATATTCTTAAGTATACTCGTATCTTGAAACTTTTCGAAATGTGCAGGACATATTGATATTATAACAACAATAAGCCATTTTTTTACATGTAAAGGTTGAATACATTACTGAGATGTATTTTGTCCTCGAATAACACAGCTCTGTAAAGTAATAATATCTGTAGCTATTGAAAACCAAGGTTGATAATATATTGAATCCGAACTCCGAAACCAAGTCTATCAAACATGAAAATATTACATGATTCAAAGTGCTGCTCTTTTAGGATTTGACTCGTAAATATTTAGCCTTTCCTAAGAGATCTCCTTATCAAATGTCAACTGCTACCAGGTCATCTGATCACTCGCTAAGTCACTATCCTCTCATGAACTCCGTGACAGAGGAGCATAACATTAGTACTTACAACTTATATCTGTTGTTTTGCAAACACATAAAGCCTTCTAGCTCTAGAAAACTAGCATACAATTAAAAATAATAAATTATTTATTCTTAAAATAATGGTATCGCTTTGTCGGTGAATAACATATAAGCTTTTAGACTTTATTATGTCGTAATAATGATGCGATAAGGCCGCCAATTGTACAAATTCTGATTTAAGAATATGTAATGACAATATTGTATTGTCTTTTATTTGGACAATAAAGAGTTTATCCATCTATCTATCTACCTATCTAATAATATTCAACGTATCGTTAAGTTCCTAATGTTATTATCGGATTAGGTATCATTATCATGACTGTTACAGTATATTAATTGCAGTATTCTTTTTAGCAACTAACATAATTCAATAAATCATACTATACACGATTTTTTTTTATAGTATGGCAGTTGAACAGACGGCTCATCTGATGGTAAGTGACAACCGTCTATGGACACCTGCAACCTAAGAGTAACGTACTATCCGGACCACCTTTGAAGGTGATGAGGAATGCGAAGATGCGGAGAGTGAAAGAATAGAAGAAGGAACAAAGAATAGGGGAGGAGAAGAAGATGACAGGAGAGGAAAATGGGGGGAGGGAGTTGGGCCTCTGGAAACCTTTCTAAATTCGGGGATATGCAACGCAAGCTTTGATTCACAATCGGTTTTCTATGAGGCTATGGTAACACAACGGTCAAGCCGGTCCATTCGTGCTACTGTTCTATCAGTACCCCTATGCCTTTATGTTTATCCTAGTAATTATGGCTCAGTGGTAAGGATAGATTAAATAAATTGTATCGGGTAGTTGCGATATTGTAGCTTAATTTTTAATATTATTACTTCAAACTTTGCTGCGGTCATATGAACTCTAGTAGTATCAGTTCTCGGAGCGATGAAGATCAGTCAAAAGCCTTTTTACCTTTTAATGATGTTTTATGATCAACTTGCTTATTACTAAACTATGCCTACATATAAAATATGTCAGCAAACAAGACATGGTTTTTATGTTAAATCGTTTCAGCAGATAAATAAATGACACAAGTGATAAACGATATTGATTGTCCCGACAGGTTTGCCGCCGTGTGTATTGTGTACTTGATCATTGTGTCGACAACAGATGGCGGTAGCAGCCGATTGTCGCGGCCCTCGTGTGTCGAGTCCCGACACTACTCACGCTCGGTCGCTTGGAAACCTTAAGTATTGTGACATCGTATCTCGTATTTATAATCATGTATCCATTTGTTATGTCAAAAGTTGTTCATATTTGTTTCGATGGAATTTATTTTGTATTTACTGATATTGAGTACTGTTTACATTAGCCTTGGTATTGAATACAAACAACAAATAAATAAATATGACTCTAATAATTGATGTTGTCGGTAAACTATAAGTTTTTCAATGGAAATCTAAGAAAGAATGAAGGAACGGGTATCGTTATTTTCAATAAGGCTGGATATATTTGGATAACATAGTGTATATACCAATTGGTGCAAAAACATTCATAGGCCATCTTTGTAAGATGATGTTCATTATGTCTGAACTTCCATGAGCAATCATGGAAGTTGTTAGAGAAGTATCTGAATATCTGAGCCGAACTCAATGTTTTACTTATTTAGAACGGACTTTTGCTTTACATGTCACACATATATTTTTAATAACAAACAATTTTAGAATGAAACGTAAAGTAGAGCATAAACAGACTAACATATAACTTTGAAATATTAGTTACAATGAAACTTAAAATTGGTACTTGCATACACTTGTTTATGTAACAAACTATAAAAATTCAACGAAATTTGCAGACGTAAATGTACGAGCTGGAATGAGACACTGTCGATGACAAGTCGTAACATGAAGCAACATGTACGACATGTTGCATAAATTCTTTCATCAGGCCCCACCGAAATACTCCGCCCAATATCCCTTTCATGTTAGTACAAACATGTTTCTTTAGCTTCACATTCAAACGACCTGTTCTTATTATTTACGACGCAGACAAGATTGCCCACTGTCCGATCGAATAAGTACAGAGAATGAAATATATTTTGGAAATTATAAAATATCTAATAATGTATCGTAATCTGCGAAATCATAACTAGATTTTAGTATAAATGGAAATTATTTACTTATTCTAAGCTACACTCTCGTACTAGATTTCTATAATCAAATACCAGGGTCGACTACGGATAAATCGAAGATAATCCGTAGTCCCCAAAAAAAGATCTGATGTATGAAGGTGTTAACAATTCCTTTACATTCATATTTTTTCCTCTCATAAAGTGGTATTCCACAATTATTTGTTGATTATAATATTTTACAAGACGCAAGCATTTTACAAGACTTAAATCGTTAACAAAATTGTGAGTTCACTTACAATAGGTGACATTTGCCTCGTATGCAATCGCCCTAAGAATCGTGAAAGTAAATTCAAGACAGTGAGAGTCATGTTTAAATTTGCAATTTAGTAACACGGTGATCTAACTGGGACGCTACCTATGGTACGCGAATACCCGAGTGGCCTTCTATAAAGGTGTGATGAGTTCTGTAGAACATGTTTTGTTTTAAGTGCGCATAAATTATCATCCAGGGATAAATATCTTCTTCTTATTTGTTCTCTATTTTTTTTTATTCAGGTTGTGTAAACGGCTTACTAGAAATATTACATATAATGTCTTTATAGTAGTAGAGACATGCTGAGTAGAGGCACGAATGGGCCTGCTCGATCGCTCGCTCGGTGCGATACGAAGGCCTCCATCTGCGGGATCAGAGGCATATCCACTTTCCCTTCCCTATTTCTCTTCTCCATGTTTCCCCAAGTCCCTTTCCACTACCCTCAATAGTGGACAGCACTCTTGTGACTCTTGATTTGCAGTTGCGCGGCAGTAGTCACTTACCTTCAGGCGACCAACCTGTTCGTTGGTCCCCATATTGTATATAAAAAAAATATATATTAATGTTGAATTCTTACCACCCATAAAAACAATACTAGGATAAAGTATAATCAGAAACTACAGATCTACATTTAATTTAGATGGCCAGACAGAAATGGACATGCATAAGCAAGAATGGACCGGCTCGACCAGTGCGAAACGCGATGGCCTTACAGGAAATTAGTAAAGGTTCCGGAGTCCCAACCTTTTTCCTCTCCCCTATCCCTTCTTCCCTTTTCCTATCTCTTTTCCCCTCCCCGAATCCCCTCATCCCTCATCAACCTCATGGCGGGCAGCGTACTTACGACTCTCGAGTTGCAGGTGTCCACAGGATGGAGGTTGTCACTTACCATCATGTGACAGTCTGTTCGTCTGAACGCCATAAAGTTCATTACTTTTTAAATAACAAAAGAAGTGGTTCGGTATCAATATAGTAAGTAATAAGGGGATAATAAAGTGCTTATGTCAGGTTACGCCCGAGGTGTTGCCACCACAGATTTTAGTTTCTGTAAGTATACTCGTATGTCCTAGTATTATATACAAATACAATATACCTGTATGGGCTGTCTTCGAAGCTTAAAGTCGATTTAATAAATTTATGAAGTCAAACACGAGTACCTAAAGAAACAGTTAGTGTAATCCAGTAGTGTACATACATAATTGGTCCATCAATCTCGGGAAATAAAATAAATAAGAGTGAAAAAATCCAATTAAAAGTAGTTTTAATCAAACTATAAAAATGACCGCGGGTGTGGGACGCCATAATACTGTGGCAGGCAAATTTCTGATGAAAGTGGGTAGCCGCCGGCGAATATTAGCCGCGGCGAAGCCTTCGCAAGATGATGAAGCTATTATATTATTATTATTCACTGAATCACCAGAGAGTAAGTAAGCCGATTTCCTCGTACTAAACCTAAATGAAATTCAAATGACGCCAACTTTTTGGACACGAGCCATTTTATAGTAGGACACCGAGTTGAATGTGACTAAATTAGGCGTTATCATTAAAATGTTACATTTTAGACATTTTACGATTATATAAAGGAATTTTCATTATTGATATTTACAAGGATTCTGCACCCGGTTGAAATGCCTATTACCAAACTCGTTAACCTGAAAACCTTTCACCAGTTTTTAATTTTTATTTTACTAGTCTAATATATATTATATTCTTAGTATACAGAATATACTCTAAATATAATATACAGAATAACTGTATATTTTATATATATTTATATGTATGTATATTTTACATACGTTAAATAGTTATGTGTAGTTGCATCCCAAGTTCGCCCGCAGAGATTCTCTTTAGCAATAAGGCCGTTCTGTGTACACTGTCTGTGTACTACATATGATATTTTTACTGTACAAATAAAGTAAATTGAAGTCAAGATAAATTGTTATTTCCTAATTTTGTCAATGATTATTACTTTAAATATAATTTGAGGTTAAGTCAAGTCACAACAAGATTTTATACTGAGAGCCTAGTCTGATAGCTGCAATAAATTAAAATGTTTATAAATTCATTTTATTCTAAAAGTTTGTGCAAAAATGTCTTTTGTTCTTTACTACTAACGAAAACTTTACGTCGGTAGGTAACCTCGTATATATGCTTATCTGAGAAAAATGTAGGACATATACATATGTATATATCATATATGTCACTAGTTTCTAAAATAAACACAAGCTCTAAAGTATATATGTATGTATACCCATTTGACAGAAACATGATATTGCTCGATATAGAATTTCCAGTAACCAAGTTTTCTTAGCCCCCTCGGGACTGAAAACGGGACAATAGTAATTTTGTATTAATTTTACGTATTAATCTTGTTTGTTTCAATATTCTATATTCCCGGCGGCTTATCCCGCAGTAAACTTGGATAATATTCGTAGCTGTAAACTCCAATAGTTTGTTCTTCTTTTAGATTCTTCTAAACTGGTCACTGGGTTGTCTGCGTGGAAAACTATGGTCGTTAACTGTGCTCATTATACTCGAAATACCTCCTCTTAGTTTAATGAGTAATATTATGTGAGTGAATTTGTTTTAATGTTCTATTTAGATGTATCTTTGTAATTATGGAGTCACACGTAATTGCCTGGAATAACGTATATGTATATGTACTGTATATGATATATGTATGTACTGTTTGTTACTATATTAATATATTAATTCACATTTAATACAAGGTATGCAAATGGTCTTTTTAGTTTACTGATACATGAACAAGGTAATTGTAATATATTAAAAGAACATTTTTTTAATGAATTACTAATCTCACCAATCGACTCGTGCCATTTGTAGGAACAGGTTGCGCAAGTCACACGCTAACAATGTTTACGGCGAGCGAACTACCTGCTATCTTGAACCGCGACTTATTAAAAATTTGCCAAATGAATTAGTTAGTAGTATGACCGACAAAAATATTAATATAAACTACAACAATACTTCCTGAACCTATTGTAGCTATTGTTATTTTTTTATTAATGAACTATTTATTATATATGTTAAGATTATTATTATAAATATGTTAAGAGTTATGGCTCAAACATAAACCTATGTGATGTCTTCTTATGTCATTTTGTATAAACCTATTCAATTTGTTTACGTGATAAATAAATGAAAAATAAAAAATACTTTATTCAGTAAATGAAAATTGCATGGTCTTATATCAAGTTTTGTAAGAGCATTCATACAAATAAAAGTATATAAAAATGTCCATAATCTACTGTTCCTAAACTAAGCAAGGCAAAGTTTGTACTACCTACCCGAATGATGATTCATACTTTAGTAGTGGTAGAGCCATGCTTGCTTAAGCACGAATGGGCCGGCTCGACCGGTGCGATACCACGGCCTCACAGAAAACCGGTTGTGAAGTAACGCTTGCGTTGCATTTCCCCGAAATGAGTGAGGTCTCCGGAGGCCCAAAATCCCCCACCCCCCTAATGATAGCGCTGTTAACGAAAAGGATACCCCAGGGGGGTACCAGCGCTAGCGTTGGAGAATCCCCCCCTGGACATCCACCCTCAGTACGGATTATGCCTAAGCGTGGACGCCCAGGCTGCCCCTCGTACTCTGGGGGGGGCTCAACTGCGCTCTCAAAATCTGCTCGGGGCAAGAGAAGGCATACCATGGCACCCCCTGTCACGTTTACCGTGGATTTTTGCAACATTAGGGGCTTACATTCGAACCTCGACACTGTCCACCACCACCTTGAGACAGCAAAGCCGGCCTTGCTCTTTTTAACCGAGACGCAGATATCATCTCCAGCGGACACATCCTACCTCTGCTACCCTGGGTACGGACTGGAACACTCCTTTGTTCCTAAGGCTGGTGTATGCGTGTACGTTAGAGATGATATCACTTCTCGCCGCCTCGGCAATCTTGAAGGTAGGGACCTCTCCATCTTATGGCTACGTGTAGACTGCGACGACCATCCCCGCATCTACCTATGCCTCTACAGGTCCCATAGCGGTGATGCCGAAACGGACCGACTCATCGACCACGTCCAAATGGCTACAGACTCAGTGCTCCAGCAGGTCCCATCCGCAGAGATCGTGATTCTTGGCGACTTTAACGCCCATCACGCCGAATGGCTTGGTTCGCGCAAAACCCATCATGCGGGAAGATCTGTTCACGATTTCGCCTTGGCATATGGCTTGACGCAGCTGGTAGCAACGCCTACGCGAATCCCAGATGCAGAAAGCCACGTGCCTTCACTGTTGGATCTTCTGCTGACCTCACATCCTGACTACAAAGTACAAGTCCTGGCTACAAAGTATCCGTTGAGGCCCCTCTTGGCTCTTCGGACCATTGCCTGATTAGGAGTATGGTGCCACTCGTTCACTCGCTGCGGCCGCGTGTTACAGGCAGTCGCCGCGTATGGCACTATAGGTCAGCAGACTGGGATGGAATGAGAACATTCTTTGCATCCTACCCATGGAGGCAGGTTTGCTTCTCGCCGGATGATCCCAATGTCGTTGCTGACTCTGTCGCGGATGTTAAGCTTCAGGGTATGGAACTTTTCATTCCATTCTCCCTGATTCCCACAGGTGGCAAGTCCCAGCCTTGGTTTGGTCGAACCTGCAAAGCGGCGTCCCGCCGAAAGCAGGAATGTTACCAAGCATGGGCTAATGCAGCGACAGCACGGGATGTAAAGACCAGCACATTAAAGAAGCAATTTAACTTTGCCTCCAGGTCCCTCAAAAGGGCGAAGTCGGCTCACATCGGCAGAATTGGCGAGAGACTAGTTAGTCTCCCCTCCGGAACTCGTGCATTCTGGTCTCTTGCCAAAGCTGTCCAGGGGAACTTTTGTAAGCCATCCCTTCCACCTCTGCGCATAGGAGATAATTCGTTGGCCCACGACGCTAAAGAAAAAGCCGATCTTCTGGGCAAACTCTTTGCGTCCAACTCGACCCTGGACGACGGGGGAAACGCACCGCCGACCATACCGCAGTGCCAGACCCGCATGCCGGAAGTCCGGTTTACACAAAGGGCAGTGCGTAAAGCGCTTCTTTCCCTCGACGTTCATAAGTCGAGTGGGCCCCGAACTCATGGAAGACAGCTCTAGTGCACCCAATCCCTAAAAAAGGAGATCGCTCGGATCCGTCCAACTACAGACCCATAGCCATCACCTCCTTGTTCTCCAAGATAATGGAATCCATTATTAACTGCCAGCTCCTCCGGTACTTAGAAGACCACCAGCCCCTCAATGATCGACAATAGGGCTTCCGTCAGGGTCGGTCAGCTGGTGATCTTCTCGTATACTTGACTCACCGGTGGGCACAGGCGATCGAGACCAAGGGGGAAGCGTTGGCCGTTAGTTTGGACGTGGCGAAGGCCTTCGATCGGGTCTGGCACAAAGCGCTCCTTGCGAAGCTTCCTTCCTATGGGCTTCCCGAGAAACTGTGCAATTGGCTCACCAGTTTTCTTACAGACAGAAGCATCAAGGTCGTTGTTGACGGTGCATGCTCCGACTCGAAGTCTGTTAATTCTGGTGTCCCACAAGGCTGTGTGCTATCACCCACGCTGTTTCTTCTGCATATCAACGACATGCTGCAGATTAGCAGCATCCATTGCTATGCAGACGATAGCACGAGTGATGCCCTTTACACCGGCCGCGCTAACATTTCTCGGGTAAACGTCATCGAAAGCCGATCCAAACTTGTGTCTGAAATCGAAACTTCTTTATCAAAAATTTCAGATTGGGGTCGACTTAACCTAGTCCAATTTAACCCCACGAAGACACAGGTTTGCGCGTTCACCGCTAAAAAGATGCCATTGGTCGTATCACCTCAATTTGAGAGCACTTCCCTAACTGCATCAGCCAGTATCGGAATCCTTGGCATCGATATATCAAGCGAAGTCCAGTTTCGCGGTCACTTAGAGAGTAAGGCCATATTAGCCTCGAAGAAGCTTGGTGTGCTAAACAGATCGAGACAGTATTTTACTCCGGCCCACCGCCTGCAACTTTATAAGGCGCAGGTTCGGCCGCACATGGAATACTGTTCTCATCTCTATGCAGGTGCACCCCAGTACCAACTTCTGCCTCTTGACCGCATTAAACGGAGAGCGACTCGCATCATCGACTGCCAAGATATTTCTGATCGACTTGACACCTTGGCGTTGCGTAGAGATGTAGCTTCACTCTGCATCCTCTATCGCTTGTATCATGGGGAGTGTTCAGAGGAATTGTTCGGACTTATACCGGCTGCTGGTTTCCGCCATCGTCCTACGCGACAAAATATCCATCCCCATCACCTGGACGATTAGCACTCCACCACTGTGCGCTTCTCCAGAAGCTTTTTGCCTCGCACAACCAGCTTATGGAACAAATTGTCGCCTGCCGTATTTCCGAACCGATACGACCTTCAAACCTTCAAGAAGAGAGCGTACCTCTACCTAAAAGGCCGGCAACGCACTTGTGACTCTTGAGTTGCGGGTGTCCATGGGCGGCGGTAGTCACTTACCATCAGGTGACCCGTCTGCTCGTTTGCCCCCTATCGCATAAAACAAAAAAAAAAAATATTATATATGTACATTTTGTACATATTATCGATAAATTACACTCAGTGGCAAAACATATTCCTTTAATAGACAGGCCAGTAATATAGAAAACATAATTGTGAACACTCCTATTTATAGCAATAGAAATATGTCATTCATGGTTTTTTCATTTCATAGAGAGCAAATGAGCAGATGGGTCATATGATGGTTGTGACAACCGCCGCTTGTTTGGGCCTCCGGTACCCCCCGGAATAGTTACTTACTCGGTAATAACTCGGTAAATACAACGCAAGCATTGTATGGCAACCGGTTTTCTATTTTCGGTTTACTCTGGTCTAGCCGGCTTATCGTTATTTATTAATTTTCTCTACTTAGACTCTGTCCAAATTTATAATCCACATGACATAATGTTAAAATTGAGAATTGTTATTAAAAGATTTGCTTATTATGGAAAAAGAAAAACGGAAACTAGATGGTTAAGTTGTCGACATGTACTCGTACCGCTCACCCGTGCCGAGCTGCAACGCAGCAGCGTACGTGCGATCGTGACTATCGCAAGGGCTGTGAGTAGCGATTCGATGTGCTCCAACAATGAACTTTAGCGTTATTGTCAGCAGCAAGATTCGAATACATGATGAGAACATCTTTATAAAGCCTTTGAACACTTGTCGAACGATAATGGATATTTTAACATGTATGACAATCAACTACCTTGTTTGAATAGTAAAATGGTCAGATCGCTGAGGTTTGAAAAATAATAGAAAACCAGTTTGTAGAATTCCCCTTTTTTTTTATCATGTGAAAACCCCCACAGGTCATCACCTCACTGGAGCTAACAGTGAAGTGGTATGTCGGACTCGAGCCGACTAAAACCACGCGGTTTTCCGCAACTAGTGCGTCTATTGCAGAGGACTCGGGTATACCCTAATTAGGAAGCCTCCGAGAACCCCGGCAGACCTAGGTCGCCTGACCATCGGGCGACCACACCGTGGAAAGCGGGGGGCCTTGCCCCTTGCCCCCCTCAAACTTTTAGATGTGCGCGTAAAACACGACGCGCTACCGTTTCAGACAGCCCTATCCTCTACACCCAGGCCAGCGCTCATGGAGGTCGGAGGTTATTTTGCGCCCTCCGGTGCCTGGTGCGTCCTCTGCGGGACGAAAGAGTGCTAGTCCTCTTTGATCAGCATCACCTCTTCGCAGAAGGAGGCGGCGGATTCCCATGCACTCTCACTTTGTACCATGGACTGAACCATGGTATCTAGCGAGAGGCTTCCCACACCAATTGCCGTCACGATGTCGTGCCACTGTTGAACACTCCACAAGGGTATGGAGCGCAGTGTTCTTTCGACAGCTTCCGCAGTGGTAGCACGCAGGCGTTGGCTGCTAGACTATACGACACAGGAACTTACCGAAGCAGCCATTCGGCCGGTAGAAGATCCTGCCATGTCGCCTCTACAGCCAAACCTCCATGATGAGTCTTACCGCCAAAATTATGGCGTAATTTATTACCACAGTTTTAAACAGGGGACTGTTTAAAACTGTGGTAATAAATTTAGTCTGTTTTTTTTTTTATTATTAAGTTGACTGTCGATCACTAACTTCAATAAACCGATATCTTAGTCAACCGTTTCCTTTTTATTTAAAGAAAAAATAAGAAATTATCTGAAAATTTAAAATATATTGGAAAAATACTAATAAAATAAAGTATATTAAAATTATGAAAAAAAAACATAATATACACTCACGCATGTATCTTTCTCACGGGTAGGGCAGAGGCGTATTTAACGCCATCATTTTGCAGATTATAATTAAATCCTATATACTTAAAGACGTCGTTACTGGAATACTCGTATTGCTTGTACAGATTGATTTGTGAGTATAAGCAATAGCTAAAGCAAGTCAGGGTCGCCTATAATGTGCCTATAATTCAAACTTGCTGGTGCCAGTAAGTCGAGCCCTCTGACTAAATTATTAAAAAAAAAATACTGCTACCATTTTTTTTTTACTTATTTTTATAATCATTCACCTCTATATAATCGCATTTAATCTGACGATTTTGGTAATAAATTACAGATATTTATGCTGAATATGAACAATTTTATTCTTCGTTTTTTTTACATAATAATTGTAATAGATAATTGTTCTCTATACTGTAAGGGTGAGTGTTTCAGAGAAATAAAAGACGTTGTTGCTACAATGGTCATAAGTATACGTTTATAAGTTAGTGTGTGTATGTGTATACACTACACCACAATACCGAACTTCTACCAAAGATAAACTAATAAGAACTAATTAGATAGTTTCGTGCGGTTTAATTTAACATTATATTATCAGTTTCTAGCATCCTTTGTCGTCTCTTTCTATTTGTTACTTATTGAATGTGTGAAGAGTTCAAAATATTTCGGCATCATTCATGTAAAAGCTGTAGGCTTATAGACTATTGTTTGACCTTTGTTTGTTTAAACATAGATCTGTTAGAAATTATTTTTTGAGAATCTACATAACAATAATGAATTACATATTGTCATTCCTTCAGTTTATCTAATGACCGAAGCATATTTTTTCTCTATAGTACAAGAGTTTTATAAAGAAATTTAAAATTTAAAATGAAGTCATCAAAAGATACAATAGAAAATCTGAACACTATTCCTAGACAGACTAAAACGGTAGACAGGCTAAAATGTACTTGTCCTTTCATAGATAATCTTTAAGATAATTATTCTAACGACTCACGATGCTCTAGCTAAGAGCATGGTAATGATGAGTAAGTTTCTGGAATTTCATACAACTATAACTTGCGTATGAAAACCTGGTGCTACCTCTCACTCAATCCTTAGAAATCAAGCTTAATGTGTTGTAAATTAACGTAATCATGCCATATACTCATAATCATTACACCCTAGCTTAATATTAATGACCACTTAACACAGTGGTGACATCAAAAACAAATTAATTATTGTGGCTAGCTATAACACACGAATTCTGCGCTTCACACAAGATGTAAAAAAATTCAAAAGTAATACTCTAGGTACTAATATGCTTGTGGTAGAGCCATGCTTAGGTTGCTTGTGGTAGAGCCATGCTTAGGCACGAATGGGCCGGCTCGACCGGTGCGATACCACGGCCTCACACAAAACCGGTTGTGAAGTAACGCTTGCGTTGCATTTCCCCGAATTGAGTGAGGTTTCCAATTCCCCCTCCCCCCTTTTCGCTCCCCGCGTCTCCTTTCTCCTTTTTACCATCTCCTCATCCCTCCTCTCTTCTTTCCACTCCCTGCATTCCCCATCCCTCATCACCCTCAAAGGCGGGCAGCGCACTTGAGTTGCAAGGGTACATGGACGGCGGTGTCACTTACCATCAGGTGACCCGTCTGTTCGTCTGTCCCCCTATATTATAAAATAATTATAATAATAATAATACAATTACAAGAATATTTAAATGTAAAAATATTCGTAAATAAAAGACACCCGGTGCGCCTCTTGTTACTTTACTTTTTATATTTTTTCCCGTTTGAATTTTCCACGTAAGCGATTACACATTAAAATCATGGAGCATGTGAGGTTGTATGATTAATGGCGGCTCCCAACACTTAATACAGCCTTGTTTATTCTAATGTTCACTAACATAATACGCCCAACGGACCAAATGTACTTAATCAGCATTCATTGAACTTTTTACATAATAACTACTTGAGTAAGGTTGACATTTCAACGACAATTATTAATCATGCGGTTCTTCATCTAATATTAAATACACATACACACAATACACTTTACTTAAACGTCTAGTATTTCTAGTTTAGTAGGTTATATCTGCATCTGTTACCAACAACAAGAAAATTTTGAGGATTGGCAATTTCGGAGGAGGAGTTAGGGGATTCTGCCTTGACGGGTCAAGGTCCCAGCCAGTTCGAGTTACAGGTGTACCACCCTAACTTGCTTGAGCTGTTGCTTATGCTCCCTAATCCATCTATATGATCAATTTATCTTTCCATCGCTTTCCTGTCAACATACCCAAATTTTCAAATCTGTTTCCCAAAAGTACCCGGACGAAGGCCCGCCCCCTAGTATGTAAATGGGACTAAGTTGTAATTGGCAAAATGTAGGCGTAAAATACGGATCTACCTACCCCTTCACGGATAAAGGGGAGAGTTTGTGTATGTATGTATGCAAGGTAATTTCATAAACTGACTGAGCAATTTGCGAAAATGTGTCTTTCACGGTACGTAGTTTCTTAACATTCTAAATAACTTTTAGTTTGCTGCCCTTAGTTTATATTATCTTCTGTTTTGTTTGTAAATATAGGGGGACTTATAAACCGACGCTCAATTACGGGGGACACAAATTAGCTATAACTTACATTGCCTGTTTTGTTTAAGCTTACAACTCTTCCTGAATCACGTTTATATTAGAAAATTAATTGTTTACAACGTACCGAATCAATATACTAGCTAGTTTAATTTGCAGTCAGCTCTGGATACAATAAAGTACCTATTCCTACAGCAGCGGATTCACTGGAAACGAATTACGTAGTACAATGTATAAATATTAAGATATTTGAATTTTGGAGTTTCTTTATGTACAAACAAACAAACGCGAAGAAAGACTTGTTATGGCCCTCAGCTACTTTGAGCGATAAGTCTCCTTCAGGTTTTAAGAAGGTTTACTGGGTTGTTAATATTATACGAATTTTGATAGTTATCTAGTTTTAAATTGATATAAATATATATTATTTTAATGAATTATGGTTATATGGCATTAAAATATAATATTTATAATATATCGTTACTGATGTTTTCTAGACGTGAAGAGTGCGACCTACGTACCTGGCCGACAGAATATAAATTGAACTTACATTTTTATTAATTTAAGTTTTAAAATGTATGTAAGTCTATTTAGACGTTCACTAAATTACCTACTCGGCATAGGAATGCATAAAGAAAAAACACCAACAATACGAGTATGCAGCTCGTCAGAATTTTATACCTGTACATATATTTATTGAAATATATTTATTCAGCGCACCTATCAACACAATTATAGAAATGTTAAGTTATTTTTGTTTTCAGTCCCAAAAAGGTTGCGGTTAACATTTTTGTCAGCGGCAGGCTGCGGCCGTACAATCCACATCGCCTGCCGCACGCTCAACTATTCTGCTAGATGATAATTGTTCCAAATGTAGGGCTGGGTATTGTTACTAATGCATTCCAAACTAAACAATCTATATAGTCCTGATATGCGGTTCAGCACTTACTATCACATTATTCTATTAGACAATAGAGTATATTAGGAATAAAGTGTTCTACAAAAGTGGTTTCCAAAATTTAAATATATAATAGGACAATCGAGACGACAATGTCACACCTAAACGCAGTAAAATTATGCCTAGCACTTACGTAAAAGCAAATTTTACAAGGGAATGTTTAATTCATAAGAAAATAAGTACTTTACTATTATATAATCATAGTCAACTCGTGTCATTTTGAATGTTATTCTAACGTTGTACTTGACTGATATCAAATGTATGTAAATCCAATTGTCAACGAATTGTCAACGTTCGAATTAGCTGGCTAATTGTTATTCTGAGTATTTTATGACGTGAGCGACAACACTGTTATTGAGCTTAAATTTATATTACCCTGCAACCTGATAATTATACAATATAGTGGATTAATATAGATAATGATTTTGTGAGCCTCCTTGTGTCAACGTTTCATTATGGTATAATACCACGGCGTATACCCAATGGGCCATGCTATGTACAATCCGACTAAATGGGAGAGTATAAGTGAGTTACATTCATATTTATATAAATATACGGTTTTACTCACGTGTTTATTTCGGGGATGCCCGACTAGTTTCGGTCTCGACAGAAGACCGTACGTACGTACGGTAGTGTGACGTCCGGTACCTTCATGGCTGGACGACTTACTCTTTGAGAAAGGTCTCCTGTCGAGACCAAAACTATTCGGGCATCCCCGAAATACACACGTGAGTAAAACCGTATATCTAAAAAAGTGTAATATTAGTTTATCAAAATTTTATAATTGAGAATAATTATTTTATGTAGTCGTAACCATTAGAAATGCTTACAACTTGTCACTGAAAGCCCAGCACTGGATATGTCAAAGCCTGTCACGTTACACGTGTAACTTTGCAACACTATTCTGTTCCAAACAAGTTGAGTATGTCAAAGTGGCCTAAATCGGATCTTTCACTCGGCACCAAGTTGGTCGTCAGCATTAATATATCACGTGTTATCTCAGCACGTAGTGACGACAGATACGGTGACAAGACATGTCTCCCACACTTTATTGATGACCATTGTACGCGCCACTGACACTCCGCGTACCAATCGTTATTCAACGCTACCGCTTTTTTGATTTCATTGTTTTGATGTTGAATATTATTAATTGTGACTTTGTTGTGCTGGGATTTGTGTCTGTAACTGTACCTACAGCTGTCAAATGTTGTTTGTTCCAACAAAAATATACAACATTAACTTTGTGAAATATGTATGTATGGTCGCCTTTGTTTTCATATCTTTACGCATCGTTGATAGCTATAACGTATTCAATTCCTATGTTTTCACGAATATATTTGATTAAATTTTGGTCAGCTGAATGGTATGGTATTTACGCTGTGTCACGTTCAATTTAAAAAAAATACTATTCTAAAATAACAAGGCAATAAAACTTCAATTAGTTCTTGCTCTATTTCTTTCTAATAAACAAAAATAAAGGATCACTCGCACTTTGCGGTTTCTTTTTAATTTTTATTTATGATTCTACGGTACACTTATAAATTCTAAATAACTTCTAGTTAAATGCTATTATAGCTCATAGATCTTTTTGAAGTGAAAACTTCTTTAACAAAAA
This sequence comes from Tyria jacobaeae, assembly GCA_947561695.1. Classification (NCBI taxonomy): domain Eukaryota; kingdom Metazoa; phylum Arthropoda; class Insecta; order Lepidoptera; family Erebidae; genus Tyria; species Tyria jacobaeae. The sequence continues at coordinate 23,313,771 of OX387213.1, forward strand.
GCGTGATACTCGCGTCATCGTCCCCGCACGCCCATGAGCTATATGTATACTGTGTATAATCTAATAGCTCGATAATACAATTTACAAGTTACTTAGTCTACAAAGACTGCCCACGTGTTTCTTTTAAATTTTTTTGGACACTAAAACAAATAAATATGTAGTTAAATCAACATGAAAATATTTAATTCAAATGGTGATATGGACAATTGATTAAGTGGTCAAGTTACTAACGCATGAACTATTACTGAAAATGGTCGTTGCCTAATCCTCCTCTCTGTCATCCAAGGTAATCTATCCAAAGTATATCCAAATGTAAATTTTTCATACCTTGTTGCAGCTTTGATGTCCGAGGGAAGCACTTGTCGGAGGCCCGTCACTGGTCAGCTCCAGAAGTATTCGGTCCCAGAGCGCACTTTGCGACCTCCCCGGCCCCCGCAGCACTGCTCGTGCGAGACGTGAAGCGACGTGATGAAGGCGTCTACCGCTGCAGGGTAGACTTCCGGAACACCCAGACGACCAGCTTCAGATATAATCTCACTGTCGTAGGTAAGATACTTAACAAGCTTCACAATCAATTACACTAGACTAGACTCACCTCTTGGTCTACTAATGGTTAGTGGCTGCTGAGTCGGAAGGGTTCCATTCCCACACGAGACAAAAATGTATGTGCTCCACAAATAGTTGCTCCGAGTGTTGGTGTTCTTAACACAGAAAGAAAACTTACATCGGTTACTATATTTTTCACAATGGAAGGTTTTCCATAAATGTTTGTATATCATTTTATAATTAGCAAATATTGAGAGAGTACTTGAAGCGTGAAAGCATTATTAATAAATTTGTAGTAGCATTTACAGTACTAGTTCTGTTCGATAAAACCCATCCCTAATATTACTTTATTCTTAAATGCAAGTGAAAAAAACTATCCTTTTCTATTTTATTTTTTTTCTAAAATATAGTTGAACAGTCGAACAGACGGGTCACCTGATGGTAAGCGACCACCATCGTAAGTGTGCTGCCTGCTTTGAGGTTGATCAGGGATGGGAGATTGCGGGGAGGGAAAGAGAATAGGTAGGAGGACGGGAAGACAAAAGAGGAGAGAATGGAGTTTGGCCTCCGAAAACCTCACTAAATTTCTGGGAAATGCAACACAAGCGTTGCTTCACAACCGGTTTTCTGTGATGCCGTGGTATCGCACCGGTCGAGCGGGGCCCATTCGTGCCTAAACATGGCTCAACCACTATATTATACCTTAATTATACATAAAAAGTAAATTGATGGGAAGTCTAAAAGACAATGACATCCATCAAGGTAGAGGAATCTAAGTTCAAGTAAACAATAAAAGTTAAAACCGTGTTCATCTTCTTTCTTCTTTCAATATTGATTTTTCGATAGTGGGCTATGTTTTTTTGATAAAAAAAAGTAACCAGACTGTAATAATCATAACTTTTTTAACACAACGACATTTTGGTCCTATTTTTTTTTTCTTTACCGTGTGGCGCAGTACCTCACCTTAGTGTTAAGAATTCAAGTTCGTTAATATAAGCAGTCAAGTTTTATAGTTAATTTTTATTTTATGGAGAGGTTTTATTCACATCATTTTCAGTCGGTTATATAGTGCTAAGTATAAGAAACATAGTATGTAATAACTACGTGATATGACAATAGTTGCGAGCCTTCGCATAACTCCAGCGATATGCCTCTAACCATAAAGTAATCTTCAATAATCTAGCACCATACACAAAATCATCAATCAGTCCATTAACCAATCTTGGTACAGGTTTAATAGTTCAATATGGTGGCTGCTACAGGCTCGGCAATAATCGACAGGCCCCGGCACAGGCGGTATTTACGCGACTCCGGGTGCGGCATTGTTCGCCAGATATACGAGGCCGCTAACAGGAACAGGCATAAGACGCACCTAACTTATGGCACAGGCTACACCAAGGTTTATTGCTACGACTAATGTGAGCCTGATAGTCGTTCTAATGATCCCCTAACGAGTAATGGGGGATGAATGCATTGGCGTAACATTTATGGGTAGTTCAAGTCAACTCGAATTGCGTACCGTAAACAACAAAGAGTGACGCAATTAAATGAAGATACTAAATGGTTTGATTGATGGTGAAAAAGGTTAATCAATGGTTTTTATTGTGCTCATTCGTTTTACTTGCAAAGTGTGTATAGTTTTCTATAATCAATAGCTTCTGCCAGCGGCTTCGCCTACGTTGTATGTCGATTCAAATTATCCTTCCTCTGAATTCGAAAGATCAGCATTCCAAATGGGATTAAAATCAGTTTTGCCGTTTAGACGTGACGTAACGTTACAGATAGACAGACACTTCATAATAACTTTACATTTATAATTTCAATATGTTTATTATGAATTTAGTATGTTCATTATTTTCTTAACCGAAACATTGAATCCTAAGACAGTGACTAAAGAGATAACTAATTTAATAGATATAAAATATAAGTAACTCCTATTCGATATCGTATCGTAGTACGTGTCTGTCAACAGAAAGAGGAGCGAAAACAATGAAGGAAAACGTCACCAGCGCGCGGCGCGCGCCTTGAGTGTCAAACTTTAATTGAGAATTTGATTCAACGTTTGTGTGTCTCTCAACAGACATGTACAAGGGACAGGTTCGTTACGGCCACCCCGCGAGGAGTTGCTAACTTTTTGCACCACAACTCCAAGGCACAAGTAATGGATTGTTGTTAACGTAGGTGTCTACAAACTTGAGGAATGTTCAATCATTGTTCGCCTCTGCTCACGATGCTACATCATCTTCATAATTAAATCGATTTGCTTAATACAAACGAGGGTTGCTATCTTATGGCCCAGATTTTATAACATTATAGATTTTTTTTTTACTTAAAACCACCTTCAGCTGATTGAAAACTAATATTGTTTAAAATAACAATCTAATCTAATAACTTTTATCACATTTACAAATAAATATTGTGATGTACGTTGAGGGAAGCATAGGTTTATTAGTTATTGCAAGTTTTCACAAGGCAATTGCAAGTTTTCTCGATCTTGAAATTAATCGGGATGGCGACGTACTGTGGACGCCCTCTGTCCCCCCCCCCCCGCTGGGGGACGTAGGACAATAAGTCAAGATAAGTTTTTTTACTGAATTCGAAAGAGTTTGTATACAGTCGCAAAAGGCTTGCCTCCAATTGTATTAGTGGGAACAAATCTTTATTTGCAAAGTGTGGGTGTTTAATACCCTTTTGCCTAAACCTAAGGGGATACATACGTGAGCTTTTCTTTCTTTTATATTGTATGGGGACAGATGAACAGACGGGTCACCTGATGGTAAGTGACAACCGCTGCCCACGGACACCTGCAACTCAAGAGTCGCAAGTGCGCTGCCCGCCATTGAGTGTGATGAGGATTCGGAGAGGAAAAAAAGACCACAGTTTAACAGTTCCTCTCATCGGTTTTCTGTAAGGCCGTGGTATCACACCGGTCGAGAAAGATATATTCAGATATTAACACGTTTAAACAAACAAAAAACTTTATTATATTAGTATAGATGTATTTTACAACTTTTCCAATTGAAAGTTTACTCATTTAGAAGCTACGTAATATCCAGTTGTAATAGCTGCGCAGTAGACTGATATAATAATAAAATTCTTTATTGTACACCAAACAAATACACAGAAACAGAATAATATAAAAGAACAAGAAATGCACAATTTGCGGCCTTATCGCTAAGAAGCAATATCTTCCAGGAACCTGATATATGTACGAGTATAGTATTTGCATGCGACAAGTAATTTCTTTGACAAAATTTGACAGTTCCTATCACTCAATTTTTATTCCAGTAAGAGCTTATGTATGTAAATGAAGAGAATACATTATCTACTCCGATATATTGACGAACGCTTTTTGTCGCAAATAATGTATCACTGCGTTATAATATACGTTTGCGTTATGAATTCCATGTATCAAAATATTATGAAAGTATCCATAATGAAAGTTTTTAATTAATTCAGATGTGTATATTTTTCGGTCAGTTCAATACTACACGGTTAATTAAACACAGCTGGTGTTACACAAACGACTTTGTCATCGATACTTGTGCTTCGATCACCACTGTTTAATTGGTAACATGAGAACCTTCTCTGACTTGAGTGATGACAGACAGAGGAATTAGCAATGACAAATTAATAAATCCGGATTTGTTTTTATGGGAACTTTCAACTACTTCCTACAAGTGCTGCTTGCAAGTTACAAGTGCTAAGCAGCCTATAAACTAAACTTTCAACTACTTCCTACAAGTGCTGCTTGCAAGTTACAAGTGCTAAGCAGCCTATAAACTAAACTTTCAACCACTTCCTACAAGTGCTGCTTGCAAGTTACAAGTGCTAAGCAGCCTATACACTAAACAAAACCTAAGTAACTGAATATACACTTATATATTTACATACTTACGAATTCTAAGAAGAATTCCATCAGTCGAAATCATTTGATCGAAGTGTCTGGATAAAGCAAAAAAAAAAACTCACAAATCACAAGTAATTTGATAACATATAAGCGTCTAAACGTCAAAGAGAGACGTTGGAAACTACATTTGACAAGCTCTTAGGCATAAAGGTATTTATTAATTATTAACTATTTGACATATTGCGTATTCTCGAAATGAAATGACTGTTATTGAACATGATATCTTAATTATGGATAGGAATAATTAATTGATTACGCTGTCAGAAGATCAAAATTGATGCAAGATCAGACAATCTGTGTCTTTCGACGGTGTCTAAATTGAAATCGACGATATCAACTAATTACCCTCTAGCGTTGACACAAAAAACTACTGAACTATAGGGTGTCTCAGTAATAGTGCACTTTTTAGAGAGTTGTGTAATTTTTATTGGATTGTAAAGAAGAGATGTTCCGATTAAGTATGAAATAAAATATCCGGCAAATGGCCCCACGGCTCCGATGGCAGGTCATTATTCTTTTTTGTATACATAAAAAATTGCGATATCTTAATAAACGGCAAAGTATATTTGCAGACTGCCAACGAAGACACTTCAGTCCCTGAGCTAAGTTCTTGTTAATAATCGGACTTTAAAAAAGTAGACAACCCACTTCAATGCGTCTGTCATGAAATTTAGACTAATATGGTTTTCTCATGAATGCCATTGTCACAACTGGACCAAACTCTCAACTAAATACCCTTGAAGTACATCATTTCCAATAAAAAACAGAATCATCGAAATCAGTTGGTGTGATATTGAGTTATTCATCCATTTGTCGCGCACATGCTTAATGCAAATTTAAGACTTATAAGGTTTTCTCGTGGATGCCATGGACCACACGAGAAGCACCAGCTTTCAAATAAAAAAAAATCGTTGAAATCGGCTCATGCAGTCGAAAGTTCTGAGGTTAATACAGTCGAATTGAGAATCTCGATTGAAAATGAGGTATACAAGATACCAAAACTTACTGTAATACCCTTTATAATATCATAATATATGTATATAATGTATATACTAATCAATTATCACGCAATTCGCGTAGGAAACAGTGCTATTGACCTTAAGAAATGCCACGGAAATGCTAATCGTGTGATACTCACTGCGAAGGTGAGAAGGTTCAGGAAAAATGTCAGCACGTAGTGTGTACAAGCCTTGAGACCTTGGAGTTACATAACCTATTACTACAGATTGCGTGTCTTGTTCATAGTATCATCAATAAGTTACATATTTTAGTAAGTGTTGTCTACGCTTTTATAAGGAGATTTACAGCTACTACATCTATCTTGTCAAATGTGTAAAAACAATCTGTAATACTATATTTAGCCAGTAACCAGTTTTATAACCAGTTTTATTGGAGACACGTTACTTTTAATAAAACAACATTAACATAACCACTTGTAATAATTTAAAACGTTAGTCTATAAGATATATTTCAAATTACAAAATGTTAAAGCTTTAACTAAAATGATCTTCCATCTGTATTATACCTAAAGTTCACAGTGTACTTAGAAATAAATAGGTAACACATTATAAATCATGGTATAATAATAATACACCAAAAAAGATGCTAAAGATGCAGTCACCAGCCAGTTAGAGCTATGCGATACTAAAGAAGTACGCGAAACGACTTGCTGGAGCCATTGCTCATACTAACAAATATATCTGTATATATCTGTATTCGCAATACCCCTTTCTTTCCCTTCCTATCCGTTCTTTCCTGTCAATAGACCCAACATTTTAACATCTTATTCCCAATGATACCCGGATAAGGCCAATAGGGTTGACCTCCATTACGTTAATGGGATTAAGTTAGAATTGGCATAATGATGCCTACCCCTTCGGACATACAGGCGTGAGTGTATGTATGTAGATACGTGTAAATATTTGATTTCATACTCATAATTGGTACATAATTACTAACATCTTAGGCGTTACCAGATATAGAGCAAGCCATGTTCTGCCTCTTTGGACATGCAACATTAGGGTACATTAATGGTAAATTTACATTAATGGTAAATTTATAAAAATAAATTACACAATAACTATGTGTATAAAAATAATATATAACAATGATATAGAATTTAACTGAAACATCACAATTAGGTCACTACAGTTATTAAATTAACATTAAGTTACAAAAGTATTGAATTATTATAATGTCGTCACAGTAAATCGGTATTAAATATAACTATAGGTAGAGAGAGAGAGAGAACTATAGAGCCATGCTTAGGCACGATTAGGCCGGCTCGACCGGTGCGATACCACGGCCTCACAGAAAACCGGTTGTGAACTAACGCTTGCGTTGCATTTCCCCGAATTGAGTGAGGTTTCCGGAGGCCCACTTCCCCCTCCCCCCTTTTCTCTCCCTTCATCTCCTTTTTCCTCTTTCCCATCTCCTCATCCTTCCTCTCTTCTTTCCGCTCCCTGCATCCCCCATCGCTCATCACCCTCAAAGGCAGGCAGCGCACTTGCGACTCTTGAGTTGCACGTTTTGTATTCACGTTTTTTTTTTGTACAGCATATCCAACTGCCACGACTTATATATCAAAGCTTCTTTTTTATAGATATTTGTAATCGTAGAAAAAACACAGGTCGTAATTGATTTATAAAGTCATAAAATATATAAAATAAAATATCTTCACCAAACAGGAGAAGTGTTAGTAGAGTATCGAGTTACTGTGGGCAAAATACGTAGAGTCGAGTGGTAGATCGACAATAATATCAAATACGATATACGCTGGCATACAAATTACACGCCTTATTTACCTGTATAAACTTAAATAAAATGAATACCACATACGGAAGCTTATTGATTGTAGGAGTTCAAGGGTCATATATATGTTTAATTCAAAAAGCTATTTAAAATTTAAAAATGCTATTGTTCCTATGATTCATTGTGTAAAACAATAGGTATTATAGAAAGTTACTTAATGAATACAATGGATCTAATGCACAGAATACCTCTGCCAACTGTGGTTATGCACTATTATTGGAAACTCGTTTATTTTTATTAGTCACGAATGCCAATAAAAAGTTAAAATCGAATTGTGTTAAATGTATTGCTTTTAATGGTTTTGATTTTATTTTATTTGTTCTAATTGTGGTCTTACTTAGAGATTATTATTTCAGCAGTTATTTTAAGTTTCAAAGATTTTGTAATGTTCTTTAAATGTTCTTAGAGACTACGCAAAAAGGGTGTTATTCTCTTTACTTCATCGACTTCTCATCATGTATCGGTTGTGCACAGATGCAGTAATTCCAAACAGCCACACTTAATAGGAGCGAGCTTATAGCCGTGAACGAGGCACTTCAGGGCTTACAGATTGGAAAATTCAGAGTATATTGAAATGGAAAGGTTACCTGATTATATGGATTAGGAAGTGTAAGTCGCTGGATGACGTCGGGGTCGTAAGCAGGGTTGAAACTTGAATTATAAATTTCTTAATTATTAACATTTACATTTGCAATATAAAGTACGCACTTATAATACGATGAGGGTTGTCCTGCCATCAAGATAAGAGCAATTTTCTCAGAAAAACTTTTTCGACAGCTTGAAACGTTAAAGTATCAATAAAGAACCAGCGGATACTTTACATTTGAAGCCTTAATAAAGAATTCACTTGTCATGGGGCCTAAATTTAACAAATATGATATCTGCCGTTAGGTCTGGCCGCCAATTGATTAATAAAACTTTTATACGAAGCTGTTTTCTTACTTGCTTCCTTATTTGTAATTAAGGAACAAAGTCAACTCTTTATTCGTCCTTGTAACACGTAACTCGTCAAAAGGGTTACATAATCAAATCCAATAACTTCTTTTCCTGTTTCTATAAACATCGAGACAATTGTGCAACAGATAAGATAAAGTCGACGTTCAAAGAAACAACGAGATAATAGCTTCTATTTAAAAAAGGATTATAACATAATTTGAGTTCTCAATCCAAAATAAAGGTTATAGCCGTAACCGATTTTGCTCCTTAACTGATGAACCAACTAAAGCAATGTGATCAACTTAAATATAATGAGCGTGAAATGTGTAATCCCCGTAGTATATGTAATTGCGCACCGAATATGGCTCCCATTAATTGGATTGGTCCCTTCTGAACGCCACCGTCCCGACGTTCCTCATTACTACAATCGAGTTTAGTACGCGATTCTACTCGATATCGAAAAGCAATTCACGTTCTATAGCTTTTTCACAATCATTGCAGAATGAAAAAATGAACTCTAACATGATTTTATTATGTCTAGTCATGAAGGCCGTCACTTATACGAGGTTTACGCAATCAAAATTTAAGAAGTTAAACTTTCGAATCTATAGATTTGTGATTTACAATAACGGCTTGTCTGTGTAAAGGAACAGCAGCAGTGTGAGTGGTATAGAGCTTGTAGTGTACATGGCGACGCTCGGCTGCACCTGTAAGGCACAAAAGAGCGACACATTGTGTGGTCCCGATAGCACGCTCTCATTTCACGGCAACTTTAGCAGGCTTGTTTTAGCCGGCGGTACGACTCGTCCGGTCGCGGGCTTCGCTATGGCCTCGCTCAAACGTGTTACATTCGTTATTGAGGGCGATCGTCTCACAATTGAGTTTCAAACTTTAAATCACTTTGCGAAAGAGCCCGATCTCGATGATCGCGATCTGATTACAGACTGTTGTCTTTCTATTAGCCTTTGTCGTTTTTGAACGCTCACTATTAAATTTCAATGCAGATTATGTCACTCTCCGTTTTCACTTTAAATCGATTTAAAGCACTTATAATACCTTGTCGTTTTAATTTGCACTTGTGTACTCGACAGCTTATCAATTTTCCATTAAATGTTCCTCCCTCTAATCTTTTGACAGCGGTAGTCAACTGAAGTCTACTCGAAGTCGTACCAGTTCGAACTGTTTCCGAATTAAATGGAACGTTAGGAGTTGTGTTGTCGATCGTGAAAGGACATACTTTTGCTGGTCATGTAAATAAAAACGTTGTAGAGTTGGCAATGTTTTTACTGACCGTTCAGTGCAGTATTAGAGGCTAAAGTTAGATTGGACGAGGCTTCTGTGTCGAATGTAAAACCCAATTGGGCTTTGATGCTCTAACCGGCACCTATCCCAATTAGCCCACCAGCGCGGCGAATGGACCACGTTTACCTTGCTCTTCGACTGATCGACTTTGAACCTTACTGTATTCAAAAGAACCACTTCGCCCCTCACCTGGAGGTAGTGTGTATCCTCTGTGTGGGTGGGCTCGATGCTAATCGGATGGACCTGTTACCGATCACCTCCGTTGTATTGAACTGATTAATTGCTATTGGTTCCGGCGACTCTCAGTCGATATTGTTTTATGTTTGATTTAATTAATTTACGCCGTTAGATACATGAAACGTGTCTCCGCAATAATTAATAAGGGTGCAATAACGTCACTTTCACATAGATGTAAATTTCAACAGTGATAAGCTGACAGCTTCCTACTGAAAATCAGGAGCGGAATACAATATATCAATCTGCTTCGTATAGCTTATGTTCATTCCAGCATTACATATAAACCTAATCGTTAGAAACACATAGGTTATCAAGAACTAAAACTTAACGCACTCAAGATGCCTTAACTTATGCAGCAATGTAACGCGTAATAATGTGAGAATCTGTCTAATTCAGAATGAGAGACAAGTTTAGGATTAAAAACATAGCAGATTACGAATTCAGTCACATTCTTAATTCTAGTCAAACTTAAGAGTAGCTGCTGAATTCATTTGTTCGGATGTTTTTTTCTATGGTATGGGGGCAAACGACTGGACGGATCACCTGATGAAAAGTGACTACTGCCGCCCACGGACACATGCGACTAAAGTGTCACCAGAATTCGAGAAAAGTCTCGTAGATGAAGTCAATCAGAAAAAAATCGCGGACTAAACATTAATATAGTTTTATTCAAGATATTCGATAGAAGAAAACATAGATTGAGAATTATCGTTGTTATAATTTTTTTGTAACAGGAGTCTTGACACATACATGTAAAATGAAGCCCACATAAATCACTGAAACATACATAACTTTCAAAATTAGAAGAAGTACTAAAAAGTAAAATTACTAAAATGTTTATCTTTTTATGTTATCTTTATCTTTATCTACCTCTTTAATTAAAGAACAATTAATGAAGGAAACTAATATCACTTTTTTGCGTTCTGTGTTATTATCAGTCTAGCGCTGAGCCTCGCTGCTAACCGCACGTTGCCAAGAAGAAACTTTTGACATCGTAGAATTTATTTCTTCACGGAATTGTTATTTTATATGATTATACTTGTTACCTGTTAAATGATTACAAATTTTAAATGTATATTTATGAGATGGTGCCATATGTGCAATTTTTAAACCCTCGAGTAAGATGTTCTTACTTCTTACCAAGAAAATTCAATAAAAAGTGAGGAATTCAACAATTTTTCGCAAATTAAAAAAAAAAAAACATTTTTTTGGAATAAAAAAATCACTTTAGATTGTTTAAAAAGAGGGTTAATCATAACTTTCTTAAGGTTTTTTAGGTTCAACTACAAGATAATTTAATCCCGAATACAATCAATTTTGTCTCGTTTCGATTGGACGTTTAGTTTTTTCCCTATCTTTCCGGCCAATTAGGAAAAATCGTAAAAATGAAAAACCGAGAATCGCGCGTCAAAGTTTTCGTATATAAAAAATCGTAAATTTCTTGAACTTACCGCAATAATATGCTAATCTGCGATTTCTGGTCCATAGAATTGCCCTTCAGACTCTTCAAAAAACTGGTTTTCGCTCTGATGTGCGCTTTTGTACATGACCCACACACTTGTTTTTGGTCACTGTGCACTCGTCGCCGTATGGATCACTGTTCAGGATGCCAAGAAATGTTTTGGTGTCGCCTTCGCCAATGTAATTACTGTACATACTTCTGTAACTCCGAAAATATTTTGAATTTGCTTCTGAAATTTTAGGGACATATTCTTGGATAGTTTGGGAAAACATTTATGCAAAAAAAAAAAGATTTTTTGAAACCTCTAAAGCAAGCTCCCCCCTTAAGTTGAGCAAGTTTGGGCAAAGAAAATTACTGGTCCCGAAACCAGAACATTCGAGACCAGATGATTATTTTTTCCCTGTTTATTTTTATGTTCCTTCTTTTGTGAGAAAAACTTGGGAGCCCATTATCAACCTATCTAATTCGTATCTAGGTATATATGACAAAAAGCAGAGCAGTTTAGTTTATTCCTACAAATAAAATGTTATTTTATTTTATTGATCTGCGCTTATATTATTTACGCACAGCGAAACAGGCCGGTTTTGTTAGTTATGTTAGAAATACCTATTATTATTAGTTTAAGTTGAAATTTAAGTACTTCTTAGACCTACTGCTGAAGTGTACTTTGCTCTTCCCAGTTTTCATAAATTCTATTTTCAATGACCCAGTTATCTCCTAACACCTTTATGTAGAATAGATGATTATATTATGATTTATAGATGTTTTACAAATTTATACGCAAGCACCAATGCAATGCCTAACGAAGCTCTTTTACAATAAATAAGGACATAGAGCATATTTGCGTATGGAGTAGGCGGCTTGGGCTGAATGTAAACCCAATCAAAACGCAAGTCACCGTTATAGGTACCTTCAGGAATACGTCTAAAATCGATTGGTTACAACTGCCCCAAATAGTGCTTCCATTCCTATTGGTATATATATTGATAGAAACTTATCCTGGGGACACACACTACAAATGGTAAGTAGGAAAATGTTTGCTTCTGCAGGATCTTTGCGAAAGTTGCGAAATTTTCTACCAGTTGCCACCAAAAATATGGTTGCAGAATACCTTCTTCTTCCAATTCTTGACTACGCAGATGCCAGTTATCCTGACCTCACCGAAGACCAACTTAATAAATTTGAGGAACTTCACAGCTTTTGTCAAAGGTTTTTTTAGACTGCCCAAATTTGATCACGTTTCTGAATTTCGAAATAAGCTCAACTGGTCGCCAATTCGCCTTCGACGGAATATTCACATCCTTTTACTATTGTATAATATTCTTTTAAATTCTAACACTCCTCTTTATTTCAAATAACGATTTGATTTGCATAGTACACATCCGAGGATCATCGGAGAAGTTGACATTGAAAATGCCATCACATGACACAAATTTCATTGACAAGTCCTTTTCTGTAAAGGCCATACATCTATGGAATGCATTGCCATTACCCAACACAATTTTTTAAAAATTATAAAGGATCATTACTTCCTAGCTTGATGCCACGCATTTTTAAATGTGGGTTAGGTATATAATAATTAATATTAATAATATGTGTTTGTGTTTCGTGTGTGTATTGTGTATTTTAGTATTCATGCGTATGACTGCAGAGTGTATATATGAATAAGTCAGTTAATTAAACACTGCAACTCCTCCTGCCATACATAAACTCTCTTTCCATACAAAAGTTGTCTAGAAGTAATCGCAAAACGTGATAAGGCCGTAGTTTTTAAGTATATGCAATTACAATATTGTAATGTCTTTTAATTTGACAGGAAAGAGTTTATCTATCTATCTGCAGCCTGAGTGTACTTTTACGTGCACGTTAGCTGTCTGCTACATCTTTACAAACAAATAAATTTAGACTGAAAGAGAAAATTGTAAACTAGCACTAAAATGAATGGAAATTATTTTATATACAAAAATATTAATTGTCAGGACGCCATATTGCTTCGCAATATGCTTAGAAATTGATTAAGAATAAAATATTTTATTTAAATAAATTGTAATCTCAAATATAACACATTTTTCTGAAATAAAAACAATAATTTGTTATTAGTGCTTTTTGACAATTCTATACTTAATTTGACGATTGTGTTCTCTTCTGAAACGCATGGTATATATTTTCACAAACACCTGCTACTTTAAACCGGTGATGTTTTGCTCTCTCGCAGAATAACAAACCTTTTGATACACAAGAATGTTTATGTTATGTATTAAGCATACATAACATAAACATTCTTGTGTATCAAAAGGTCGAAGTAATTTTTATGTAATCCTTAGTAGGTGTGTGATTCCGTGAGTGGCGTTGAACCAAACAAAACCTCCTTAAGATAGCTTAAGCATGGATTGTGGAGGCCTCTGAACTTCGGACTTCGAGTGGTCCATTGTTTAACGAGCTGAGATTAGTATCGAATGCTGACCAACAACATTTTATTGATCTATATATCAATGCTTTGATGGAACTCTTCCGTACTGAGCCTTATACGACATAAACATAATATTGTATTAGTTGTTGTAAATAAATAATGAAAGTTACATTTATTGCAATAACTAAGTATATATGTACATATAGAAACTTCACAATACGACATTCGACATAACAAAGCCATTGCTGCTGTAATTCCTATCAACAACAAATATATAGGGCTAGTAGGACCATTTAACCATTGTCTTCTGTATGATGGAGGCACTGTGAGTGAAATCTTTAAAAATTAATAATTTAATAATTTTATTTATTTCAATAAAAGTTTTAAAGATTACATAATAATTACAGACAGATCCTTAACTTATATATATATGTTACACGTGTACCACACTAATAATAATTTATATATTTATTATGTATAATAATTTTTGTTCAAAAACTTTATTTGCTGCCGCCTGAGCTAGGGTAAACATGTGTTTCAGGCGATCGCTTTACTTAAAATTTTTAAACAGATCATTATTTAGTAATGTTACATAAAAATATCAGATTGATATAGAAAATAAATATATCATAATGTACATTATATTATAATATACACGTACAAAAACAAATGTACAATAATAATATTAAACAATTGTTATTTCATTACATTATAAACAAATGTAATAAAATAAAATTATTTGAAAAGGTAGCTCATAAACTACCTTTCATTTTATTTCAGTGACCAGAAGGTCTAATTAACGAGTGAGTGTATGTATATGATTACCAGGTACATTACATTTTTATTTAATTTATTTCTTTTTTATATTAAATCAGTGGTTACAGTACCGTCTTTCATGGTATGGACAACAAGTCCAATAATTGAATTATATAGTAGAATACTAGAATAGTATAAAGTTGTAACAATATTGTGTATAACTACCCGTTAACAACTAGGCCCTACTCTATTTTTGATTTATAATAACTCTCTTTGTCAACTGTCAATACAAAATTGTTCGATGATTACGTATGCTGATGATACCGCCTTACTCGTTCACGGTAGAAATTGGATGGATACTTACATGCAAGCTAAGAACGCCGTGAGATCTGTTTTGACCTGGCTCTCTTTCAACCTTTTGACGCTTAATCTCAATAAGACCACGTACATTGCATTTTCTCTCAATTCTCTTTATCAGCCCTACTCATATTTAACACTAAAATTTCATTCTTGCCAAACTTCCTTTTTAAAATGTTACTGCACTATCATCCATGAATCTTGTATTACCAAATACCTCTGGCATATTCATAGATAGTTCACTCTCCACTCCTCTCACTCACACTAAATTACAATCAGACAGAAATCTTGATAAACATGTGAACATAACACTCTTCTCTTTCTTACATCAAACATAACTCTCATATTACACACACACACACACACACACACACACACACACACACACACACACACACACACACACATACACACCCATATACACACACATTGCATATTAATTATCTACCTTATTCATGTGTTGTTGTTAGTGGTTAGTCTTGTATTATAAATTTTAAATTGCACAACCTTGCAATTTTTAACATTAAGAACTGTTTTTCTAATATTGTAATTTTAAATATCTTTAATGGATACTGGTGCTCATAACACAAGTTAACTCTTACCATGAGTGCCAGTGTCTACAAACTTATTTATCCGTGACAAAGTGAATTATTACTTAATAATAATTGAGTTAAAATACTTCAGTCACTCAGCAATACAATGCAAATATTGTTTTTCTACCGGTTTTCTGTAACGCCGCGGTATTACGCTGGTCGAGCAAGATAATGCCTAAGCATGGCCTTCCCACGGTAGTGAATTTATCTATTATCTATGTTCGGTCGAATAAACACCAGAATAAGCACCCGTCGCTTAGCTTATAGAATAAGGACATTATTAGTGTACTTTGTAACAAAAAATGTAAAAAAAATGCGAGTTGAAGAAGATTTTTTGATAGCTGATCCAGTCAAATCAAGTCGTTAGGAAAATTAAAATTATGGACCGGTGTCGTAATTTTATTACAAAAGGATTTATGATTCAGTATTTCTCACAATCCAATATTACTAACTTTTTAAAACGTAGCTTAATAAATCAGTGTATTAAGTGATTAAAAAATGTAAAAAAACTTCATTTGTTGGTTGCGTGGTGAGTCTACTTTCTGTACTACTGTTTTATGGGTCCTGTTACCCTGTCACCGTTGATATGAGGTCGAACAACTACCTATTCTTAATGCATAGGAGATTACCTTTAATATTTGAATGAATAGTAAAATAATGAGTGAAATTTTTGTTTCAGTGCCTCCAGAGAAGCCGGTAGTAGTGGACCGTTGGGGGCGCGTCATTAATACCACCACACTGGGACCCCATGAAGAGGGGGATGATGTCCTGCTCACCTGCAGAGTACTCGGAGGTAAGTGGAAAGCCCACATATTATGTGATTAATACCATTACCATAAAACGATCCGTCTGATCCGTTCGGAGCATTAATTAATAATCAGTTTGTTGAGTGTACCTGTTTTTAGTATCTCCTGAATGGAGTCTCTGTCTCCTCTTCATTTGAAAGGTGTAGTGATTGTTTTTATATTAGCTATAGTTCAAGAAAATCAGTTTAGCAATTTTAAGATCATCAGTTCTTTTGTAATCATATGAGAGGTTTCCATGTCCGGGGTATTTTAAATTTTTAACTTATGACATGATACTATGAATATAAATTGTAAATCGTATTATAACTAGAACAATGCAACTTAAAAATTATTCCATATTTAAACATGACATCCCGTAAGGCGTGATTTACAAACATACACTACACAGCAACAATATTTTTCCCCAAACAATATTTTTTAACTTGTTCGCCTTCTGATTTATACGAGTGTTAAAATATAGGTACTTTATAATATTTTCCTACGCTGGTTTCGTTTCAATCAACTGTCCAATGAGATTGAGATTCAAATCTCTGAAACACTTAAACAATTCTGATTTCTGACAAAAGAGACGTTATTGAGCTAGCAGTTTGTCAACCTACAACATTTCTTTTTTATTATTCTCTGTAACTTAAATGAACTCACTGTGATCTCGACTTAAGATCAGTTAATAATGTTAAGTCAATAATGTCAAGTTAATAATGTCTCTCAAACCCGGTTCGTGCAAAGCACATTGCGATAAATTGCTGAATACAAAAACACTCTGATTACACTGCATAGAGTATTCCATTAGGGAATGAAATTGTGTGTCGGTATAACATTGTTTATTATATTAATTAATTCAGTTTAAGATGAGGTGTTCGTTGAGCCCGTGGTGGCAGTTTCAATCAGTTCGCGTTTCCAAATTTACTCAGATCTAATAAATTATGCTACACAATGGATTAGCTTGATGAATTAATGTATCCGAGAGTAGGAGAGACGCCGTGATGAATTCCTAACTAATTGTACCTTTCGATCAGGTGGGTCCGCGAGTAATAGTCGGTAGCATATTATTATGGACATATTTACAAGTAATAATATTATGGTGTTCTGTGTTGTGCTTCTCCCTGCAGCCAGTCACGTGTCAATGACCACATTTGATTGACATTTTAGTACTACATATTGAGCGTTTTGTAACAATAAGTTAAGCGTTATTAGGTACGCCGTATCTATTATTCTCATTGTAGATCCAATTAAGTAAGTATACCTAATTTACATTCAGACACTCGCGCCTGTATGATCATTCGTGAGCAAGCCTATGACCATCATTTTACTTTTCTTTCTTTAAAAAGACATCTCTCCCACCAGGATAACCTCTTGTATCGCTTGGGACTTAACAAACATTCAAATAACGGACACAAAGAACACCCAGACACGGGACAACTATTTGTGGATCACACAATTTTTTGTCCCGTGTGAGAATCGAACCCACGACCTTTGGTTCAGCAATCAGGGTCACTAACCACTAGACCAACCCGTTGAACATTAAAATTGATTATAGACTAGTATAAAGCAAGTATGGCGGCGGGTGTGTTGTGTATATAATCCGTAGATGTCTCGCACGGAGAGGGCCGCCTCCGCACATCGCCGTGCGCCTCTCCCCGCTGTTCCTCGGTGCTCGTGCGCCGACACTGTCACTTGTGATATTAACATTTTGGACACATACATCGATTACCAGTTTATGTAGTATGGTCATTGTAGTAGATCCTCAAAACTCAGGCATTATATAAATGAGTGAGTGATAATGAGTAAATTATATATTTTTTAAATAATTTTACAAAAATATAAAAAAGGTTTGTAACATTAAACAGGAAACCATCTTTTTGATTTTGTAATTAACAGAATAGAACAAAATAAAGGTAGTATTTTTTTAAGTTTCTGAATCAATCAATCAGTCTACTGAAGTCCACTACCGGACATAGGTTCTTTCCCACCGTATGCCATAGCTATCAGCTATATTCTTTGATCCTTACTACTCTCCAACTTAGACGCACCTTTTTGATTTTGTGGCTGATATGAACAGAATTTAAAAATAGCATATTCAAATAGAACATCAAATTTAGAAAGTCCTTTTAACTACCGGCACGCCATTATCTTTGTCCGTACAAATCCATAAGCTTGCATGTTTACGTTCCCTCGTCATAATAGTCGGTTATAAAGTGCTATTTGCTATTGCTATTGCACTGTGCACGCTTTACGTAAATGTGATGCTTGCTGTGTTTCAAAACAATCTTATATGCAGCCAGAGTTAATCTTTAAACGAAATACACAAAGCTGTGATAGTTTTGTTGCATTCTGGTCGCGGAATCATGTTTATATCTCGCTGGACAGTAATGGATGAGAATGCAACTCGTGGTATGACATTTTATGAAAAGAATTTCATTTCCTCTCTCAAAACCTTTGTAATAACATCCACGGGACTTATCCTATAGGTACTATTTTGAAGTCAATTTTTGCATTAATATATTAAAAATAAATTTTAATTATTTTATACGAAATCGTATACGAAAGTACGCCCAAACACTCACACAAAGCTCTTGATGTAACTCGTAGCAAACGGTATCCCCTAAGGAGCTCTAGCAAACCCCACGCATTAACAAAAGTACGACACTAGTGGTACGGGTTAATGGACTCACTCACTAGAACGTTGAACTGTAGTGGAGAAGCTTAATAAGGAAGGTAGCCATTGAATTATAACGGCCGGTAGAAGAATACGTCGCACGCTTTGGCTGTATAAAGAACCAGCTTCCAGCCGCGTCTTTGCCCACGTTGTATGTTGAAATGAAGGGTTGGAAGGTGAAAGGAAGTTTTCCCATGGTTCGAAGTATTAACACACACATTTTAATAATGAAATATATAAAAAAAAACTTTATCTCTAATACTAGGTTTGGCAAACTCCGAACTACTACTATTTTTCCCGTTAATATAATCTCAGTAACGCCAAGATATAAAATTGATTGATTAAAATATCCCAGTGAGGACACCAAGAATTATCTAAGGAATGGTGGGGTTAGCTTTAACCACAGAATTTTTAAATCTGGTAAATATCAAAATTCAACTTCCAAATTTGTGTTTATTTAACTTAAAAAAAAAAGCAAGATGACCGAGAGTCAAGACGATTTTGTATGTATTTATTATGTTTTATATGCGGCACAGTTTAGTAGCAGCTACAGTAGCATAAAGATGTCGCAAAGCGCTTGCTTTTACATCTTAGAGTCCAGCGGTCTCTAACTACAGGTATTGTAGGTAACAGCCAGCGTCAGGGCTGTCCTGTTGCACAATAGCGTGGTGTTTATTATATATATTATTATAAATGTATGCCCATCATTGCCTGCATCGTCTTGATTGAATTACGTTTTTATAACAGGATAGTTAAGAAACAAATTTGATCGATTACGAACGGGTTTTCAGTACAAAAATATCAAATATATATATTTATATATATATTTTATTGTATGTCAAAAGATCAGATGGGCACCTGAAAGGGAAAGGGAGGAGGGAAAGGAGAAAGGGCGTAGGGCCTGCGGTAAGCTCACTCACTCGGTCACACAATGCAAGCATTATTTAACAGCCGGTTTGCTGTGTAGGCGTGGTAATACTCCGGTCGAGCCGGCCTGAAGCATGGCTCTCCCACGTTAAAATATATATTATATATATATATTACTACCAGGTACTATGTTGTCTCAAGCAAGTATCTCCACTCGAAAATCAGAAACCTTTATTTTTAAATTAATATCTACTGTAAACTACTCTCATTAATAAAATAATTAACTTTAAAAAACAATAATTAAATATGAGAATAAAAACAGTAAACAGAATTAAGTCAAACGAACAATGTCAAAGAAAATATCATTTTACTTAAACATTTTTGTCGGGAACTCTGAATAAAAGAAAAGTGCGGCGCTTAGACGTTTCCATCAACAATACGACGTTGTTTTTATGGCGATGCGATGTGAACATTCCACTGAACTGCGTGCATACATGATACCCACTTCGCATGTTCCAAATTTACAGAATAAAAGTGAAATATAAAAAATATATACCAGCTGTAAAAATGAAAATATTAGTACGTCATACGAATAACGTCTCAATAAAACGAGGCAGTCGAATGTAGACGGCGACCGCTAGAGGTTAAAGGGTATGTCTTTCAACTTTATCCACTTTTTGAGGATTGAAATCATAATATTACAATATTTTATGTGGCACTTTATAAAATTCAGACGAACAGTATTTTGTTGTTGCTTTAAGATAAAAAAAGCTGTTTAAGGAAAGATTTTTGAACTGTCTGTATAGATACTGAAAACGGAGTAAGGACTTACCTAGGCCACCCAAGCTAGAGAGATTATTCTATTATTAAACCATTAGTCTTAGAAAGTCTTTACGTGCCTGTTAGTGTAGTGGTGGTCCCTGAGTACAGTGGCAGAGGTCGTGGGTTCGATGTTTGTTCACCTTTTATACATATATGTACATAAATATATATGTTTGTAACAGCAAAAATGTTGCAAATACTTTTAATTATACTGTTTAACGGAACCGTTTCCACATAATGCCGGTACGCTATGGTTCTATCTTCGTAATGAGATCAGAATACTTTTACTTTATTATTTGATTTACATATTGATTCAACTTTTTAATGGACTTTAACAAAGGATGAGTTTTTCCTTTCGACTGCTTTATTTTTTCTCTATTCTCTTGTCTAACCAGTTATTGCCTGAATATCACTTTTTCCACGGAGCGACTGGCATCAGACCTCCGCAACTTAACTGAAATCGATAGATCGGACTTATGACGACCTCCACATACAGAAGAAACCATCTGACGAAGACAAGTCGAACTATGTAGCAACTACACTATCGACGTAGTACGATCCTAAATCACGATTAGTATGTATGTTTCCCAACATCAACCAACCGCGGTCCGCCAGGCATGATCCCGTAGCCTGGTGGAGGATCCTCCTCTTTTATTGGGGACTGTTCCTCAACAGACTAGTTCTTAGGATATTTGACGGCAGGCACTGACTTCCCAATATAGACTGTCATAGGTGTTCATGACAACCGAGACCAACTGCTCTCCGAAGCACGAGGGTGTAACACCGCAAATTTACAAACTCCACTTGTGACCGACACGGGAATCGAACCGGTATCTTTTTTTATGTATGATATACGATTCAAAGTATTGCACAAGGAATTGTAAGGACATATTGGTAATTTTTAAAGTCAATTAATATCATTTTTCTTTATTGTTTTAGCTTCATAACCGTAGGATACCGATACATTCTAAAAGTATCGTTAATCGGAAGGGGTTCTTGGCCTGAGCCGCGGGTTGTTTGCTCACCGGAGAGCGGACACGAGAAAGCTCTTATCGTTTGCGCCACGCCAATTTGCCACGACCTGATATATAAAACTGCGGGGTGATAAACGATTTATTTTGTAAAACATAGCCATTAATATAACAGACAAAGTTAATAAATAAATGAATAGCAAGTTTAAAATGTTAGGTTTTTTTTTGGAAATTTTATATAAAACGCTTATGATATTTTGTCCTTGTTTTATTACTTATTAAGGAACAAGTTTACTCCTGTGTGCATTCCGTTGTACATTCCGAATATTTAAAGATTTGAATACAGATTTTGCAATCCAATTATAAATAATGGCAGTATTTATGTCCCCGTCCTCAAACTAAACCGGGCCGCTTCACCTCGCGAGACGTTAAAGTTCCCAGTAGCGCCGCGCACCGTGCGCCGGTAGACAAGCCGCGGAAATGTAATAAGGCTCGCGTTGGAGGTTTGTGGGGTGACGCACTCCTTGTTATTTCGCTCCGCGCATTCTGAGAAACTGACGTATATACAACTTGTATGGTTGCCTTTGAACAAGCGTTCTATTTTATACTTTGTTCTGTTAAAAACATTCTCTCCTTTTTAGATCTAATCTTGTGCTCTTCTTTTATGCTATGGTAGTTGTTATTGATTATTTGTTCATTACAATACAATTTAAGTAAGATCTGTGGAATTAAATTTTTATATTATATTTTAGTTTGAAAAGCATAGAACTAAATGAAAAATAAACTTTTCAAACTATTAACGAAGTAGAATGCAGTAATATTTACGATCACATTTACAGTGTATTATTTAATTTCTTAATAATCTGACCTTTTATAATCGCCGTGCAGTGGAACTCATTAAACAATAGCACACTTAAGACTCTTGAGTTGCAAGTGTCCGTGGACCAGAAGGACAGACGGGTCACTTGATGGTAAGTGACCCGTCTGTCCTTCTACATTTAAAAAAAAAACAATATCCATTCTACAATATTCTTTAAACCATCTTAGTAGCATAATAATTATATAAACTCACTATTCGGTGTGTGTGGAGTGCAGTAAGGTGTATTTTTCTTCCCCTCCCGGCGAGTGCAGACACAGAAACGCTTTTATCCAACAAAATACGATTCTGTGGATACAGCGCCCCAATATACGCCAGGAGCGGGTTATTAGGGGACGGAATCAAACGACGAACCCATTCAGCCTGTGTACAGCTGGTTACGATGATGATGAGTGCAAGTTAAGAGTATGTATACAATGTGTGCACGTCTTGACGACTACAGAATTTAATTAGTGGGATGTGTGCTTAACGATAATAACTGTTCTAAAACAATATTATCCAGTTTTATGGTAAAGCTACTGAAAGGGGCTTTTGATGACGGTGACGTTCTGGATCGACGTGCATATTTTAGATATTACTTCAAATCGTCGGGCATACCTATCAAAATCATTTGTGACAGAAAAATATTACTAAAACAATTGTCACTCCTGGTAGTTGTCACACAAGGTACTGAGCTGACGATTTGTCACGTTCCAACAGCTTTTTTTTTTTTCCTTTTTTTTTTTCTTATTTGTCTGCGTAATAAATTAAAATGTATGAAGAAATTTTTTCATGTTTATACATCTTATGGGTACTTGTAATGTTTTAATTCAGTACGCAGTACTTACTTTGTATATGTGGAGGAAAAGGTTTTATATCCCTTCAACACAAAAGGAGGATCCTCCAACCAGGCGAGGTGATCATGTCTGGTGGACCGCGGCCAGGCGGTTGACATTGAGAAGTCATATATATACTAAGCGGCGTGAGAACTAAATTAGCTCGATATAGGTGCGTACTCATTACTATACTTGCTACATAGTTGGACTTTCTTCACTGGATGGTATTGATACGTTTCTTCTCTATGTGGAGATCGCCAAATATGCTTTTCATCATTTATTTCGAACGAAGTGCCCATTTTACCGATAAATACAAATATAATACTTAACGTTTAAAAATCACAAAGTTAAAATGAAACAATCCCAATCAAAATGGATTCCAAAAGATTACTGTATACTGTCACGAAACGAAATTTGAATTGACGGGAGGCCAGCAAATTTGCATAATCGAGAAATTGATTGAAGCGTATTCCCTGAAAATACGGACGAGAGAAAAAATATATTCAATTCTTGTGAACGCAGATGCCTTTCTAATGACGGGAGTGGAGCCTCGACTTTGTTTCCGAGCGACGGCTTTTTATCAGGGAGCCTGTTGCTCCCGACCTCCATCCACTCTCTGCCGGAGTAATGTGCCGAGCCGAGCCCGCACCTCCCTCTGACACAATCAATTTATACGCTTAAGATGGGTGAATACTAATACGTCATTATAAAAAAAAAACCTTTAACGACACTCATTGTTCTTATCTCTACGCCAGTTTAGCGAACATTTGTACAGAGCGTTCGGAGGACCTCTACCTACACCCGCAGTGCAGATTGAAAGACAATATTATCGGGAAGTGTAAGTCGGTATCGACTCTAATAAATTAATAAATCTTGACAGACGACGGCTGGCGCTCTGATTACATAGCAAACACTGAAATCCAATACAAAGAAACGACGACATTGTTTATTAAAAGGAAAAATAAAGTAAACAATAACCTTTGCGGAAGTGCTCGCCTTACGAGTTTTGATTTAGAAAAGGTACGGTACGCAGAAGCGGCGATAGTCAATTAGGCCAAGGCGCTCACAATTATACTTTTGACCCCGATCCTCAATTATGAAAGGTGGATAGAGAACTAAATCATTTTTGTGCTGACTGTGTGATGCAAATATGACTGGTTGTGCTGTTTGTATTACTTTATGTCGATATTCACAACGCCTGACCTGTCTGTGGGTGCTCAGATAATATCTATATCAATGAATATTGCCAGTGTGGATAATGAAAGAAACAACTTCTATTGGAAAGGAAACATTGAGGGTTTCATTAAGACTTCTTTAAGATATTAAGTTTTAATAGATGAAAGCGGTTTATATTTGTCATGATTTATTTGTATTGAAATAGGAGATAGTAATTTACATGTTTCATTGAAGGAATTAAGATATTATTCTAAACGAATGTGTATAATCTAGTCAGGAGGGTACCAAGTTCTCAACGTCAAAACTGTCTAAAACGGACATCTATTTACTACACAAATCCAGATTAAATCCATTGACATTTCGAATTAGATCTCGTGGAACTCGAGATGTGAACTAATTCAATTTGGGAGAAGTGGATCCTTGGATAGTGGAGCGGCTCCGTGTGGAACAAAAGCGCACACGATGCGCCGGATAAACACAAACGGACGACAAAGGGCTGAAAGAGAATGCTTTCGCACAAATTTATTTAGGTACGTCCCGACAGACCAACGAAAGCATTGGAAATTGCGTTTGGCGTACTGTAATCGTTATGTTTGCGTTTCCCAAAACGAGTGCCTCCAAGATGTTTCGTTTTATTTTAGGTACACGGCTGTTTCAAGCTTTCGGATTATGTTAACGTTTCGTTGAATTGATGCGTCTTTAAAGGCTTTTGTCCAAACAAAGTACTGCTTATTTCATTGTAATCACACTGTAGATTTCCTATTGTAGCTTTGTTTTCATACATTTTCTCGTAGGTTTTTTTTTAGTTAATTTCATTTTATATTGTAATAAAAATTGCAATTTGTTTACATGATTGAAAAATTTCTGGCCATTGAAATACAGTGAGTTATAATACGAAAAAAGGCATGCATTGTGCTATCTGTTACACATACATTTATATAGCTATAAATAAATCAAGAGAAAGTGTAGAATGCTATTGAGTAACATATGCGTAAATAGTGTCATAGGTACCATTCAATGTAGATCCTTAGTAGTTGTACGAGCTAATGGATAACTTTCTTATAAATGGGTCTTAATTTTTTATCTCTCTCGGGAACGATATTAGACAGTTTTATGTACTATAATTGCTCAAATCTTACCCATTTCTTTTCTTTTCAGGTCGTCCAGAACCTTCGGTACGATGGCTGGTCAACGGCGTACTGGTCGACGAGGAGTACGAGCACAACACTGGTGACGTCATAGAGAATAGACTCCTATGGCCAGCTATACGGCGAGCTGACTACGCCGCGGTGTTCACCTGCCAGGCCACTAACTCACATCTAGTGCCACCAAAGGAACTGTCACTCGTATTAGACATGTTTTGTAAGTATTTTTTTTATATTATATGGGGACAGACGAACAGTTAGGGTCACATGATGGTAAGTGATAACCTTCGTCCATGGACACCTGCAACTCATGAGTCGTAAGTGCGCTGCCCGCTTTGGAAGGCGATGAGGGAAGGGGGATGCGGGGAGGAGAAAGATGGGGAATGGAAAAGAGCAAGGAAATGAGGGGAGAGGAAAAAGGAGATGGGGAGTTGGGCCTCTGGAAAACTCACAAATCTCGAGGAAATGCAACGCAAAATTTCTGTGAGGCCGTCGCATCGGTGGAGCCGGTCCATTCGTGCCAAAACATAACTCAAATAAGTTTATTTTCTGAGTTTAATATTTTTTTCTCCCTTACACCACAGTCAAGATATTAATTAATCAACCTATTGTTGTTATGTGTAGTCGCTATTACCCGACTGCGGAAGAAGGAGGGTTATGATTTTCGAGTGCATGTATGCATTCGAAAATCATAACCCTCAGGGTAAGCTAATGTCACGTACGTATGTACATTTATGAGTCAGTCCCATATGTCATTATAATAGTTTTAAGTTAAAATATATAAAATCTTATCTCCCATAGTGAGACCACTCACAGTTGAAATAAAAAAGCCGTCAGAGATGGGTGAGGGCGGCGTGCTTACAGCAGAACGTCGCTACGAAGTCGCGTGTGAGTCGGCCGGCAGTCGCCCGCCTGCTGTCGTCTCATGGTACAAGGGCAAACGACAGCTTAAGAGGATAACCGTGAGTATTCGCTTATAAGATAACTTTTTCCTGTACCACAAAACGAAATATTTCACACTATCAGGTGTCGCTGCAAAAGTTTAGAAGTTAACTACCTTTCAGGTAGACATTACCAGATGTTATTTAAGAATAGTTTATATTTTAAGTTTTCTTAAAACAAATCAAGACTATAATAGGTACAAAGTTAACTGCATATTACAACATGTTTATAGCTCAATGTACCGGCAAACATTTTCTACACTACAAGCAACTTATTAAAACCGGTGTAGCTAATTTATGTCATGTCACTTTGTTAGCTAACTAAATTATTTCCATGTTCCGTTCACATTACACTTCCCATACGACTTCGTAATACCATTTGCTTATTGTTAAATTACATGTTACCATTTGTTTATTTGTATATAATTTATGTTATGCGTGTGTAATGCATGCCTTTACAATCTAAGTCAAGTTGCTTTTAATTTCCAAGTCATTAGTTCTCTGACATCGTAGGCAACCAAAGCAGGCAACGAATAAGTATGTTTATATGGTATAGTGGCCCAAAATATTGCGTATGATATAAGTTATTCTGTGAATAGTTATATAATAATATTTTAATCATTTAAAATGTAAAAGTTGTCCTCTCGTGGTATCATCGTGTCTCGAGCATTGATGGTTTCTATGAAGGACTCGAGCTGCTCCACAGCATACCCTACGTACATAAAATACTGAAGTTGCAGATTAAATTCGAAGCAAAATTAAACAAAAAAAAATTAACAATTATGAGTCTCATGATGAAAGACAAGTTAAATATTTACACCTAGCTTTTTTCACCTCAACCAATTTAAGTGGACAAAAGCTCAAATGAAAGAGCTCGTTTTGTTGAGTGTTGTTAGACGATGAACCGCGTACATCAATTAGAATCGGAGGTATAGAGAAAGAAAGCTAAGAAAACATGGCACGTACAGAAGGAAATTTTGTTTCAGCATAACTTGACAAGAGTGAAAAAGTTAAGTGATTTTATATAAAATTTAAGTGATTTTATATAATTGATAGCAAATCACTACTTTACCTTTACTCGGTTAACTTTTGATAAAATCCAGTACCTTTAATAAGTCCAGTCGTACTATACAATTAAAATATAATTATATAGTCTGGACATATGTTTATAAATAGATTATACTTCTTAAAAGTCCTAAAATAAGTGACATATCTTTCATATACTCGTACGTAGATAGGCTTCGGTTATGTATACGTCGTGGCCAGATCATAGAATTGATAAGTTCATTATGTGGCCAACCATTTTATGACATGGTTGTATTTCAAGAAATGGTCGATGACATCATGATATCGTCAGACCAACTCATTGAATAATATAATCATCTTTTAACGATATGAACAGCTAATTGCATGACTATTTCATGATGTTGTAATTTTTTTATTGATCATATCAGGAAATAGTTCCAATGTTGACTGTTAGAGCGCGGATATCCTATTGTTTTTGTAATGCATCATGGCATCATCACTAATAATTATGTATAATGTACTAGCTTGGCTTGGATGGCATTGAAGTTGCTTGATTTTCAATTTTTTTTGACCAACAATCTGCCAAAATGTATTTTTTATCCTCCGTATTTTTTCTTAAATAAAAAGTATCCTATTTCCTTGCCTTTGAGAATATGTGTACAAAGTTTCACGATAATCGGTTGATTAATTTCGACGTCAAAGCGTAACCAACAAATTTACATTCAGATTTATAATATTAGTAGGGACTCACAATTCATTGGTTCAATACTACGCGTATTAGGGCTGAAATGTGTTGTAATTTAATCGAATAATTGTAAAGAAATGTTTGTACCCTATAGATGAGAGTCATAAGGATCTTTATACAGAAAAAAAAACAGAATTAACGACCTACATGCTTTTGCATATATCAATTTGTACACACATATCCAGGTTCCTAAACAGAAGTGAAAATGATGTAACAGGCAAGCACATCTAACACAGACAAAACTTGTACCGTTTTATACATTGTTTAAAATGTTAACAAAATAACAAAAACATAAACTTCAAACTTCAACTTTAAACAAGAGTTAGAAAAAGAACATTTACGAGTAAAAGAACAGAAAATGTAACAATAAAGACACAATGTTAACGTGGGAGAGCCGTGCTCTGGCACGTATCGGTGGCTGTTAAACAATGCTTGCATTGTGTGACCGAGTGAGTGAATTTAGCGGAGACCCAACCCCCTTTCCATTTCCCTCTTTCCCCTCCTCCCTTTCCCCTACCCTAAAAGGCGGACAGCAGTCTTGTGACTCTTGAGTTGCAAGTGTTCATGGGTGGTGGAAGTCACTTACCCTTAGGCGACCCGTCTGCTCGTTTGTCCCCCTGTATTATTAAAAAAAAAAATAACAAATAATATGGATTGATTATGATGGATTGGGGACTGTAAGCAATAGATTGAGCAGGATAGGATCGCAAACCTCGTTTTTGAACTTACTGTTATTTAGAAGTCCGAGCCATCTACCACAAAATGTCCACATTAGTAAATAGAATATTAACTATTGTTAATAAAAGTAATTAGGAGTATGAGTAAGTATACTGTTTGTTTTACTTTCGATTCTTAAAAGTACTATTTGCTATAGTAGTTTGTAATATCTTACGTATATAAGTATAAATTTCAAATTAAAAACTTTACTGTTTCTTAAAATTGCCTAAATACAGATATTATTGTTTATAAAAAAAAATTGTTTATAAATTAAATTAAAGTATAGATGCAATATGTATTATTCTACATACCTACACTCATGCCTTCTGTATAAGCTCAAGCCTGTATACCCTAAGAGGTTGGCAGAGCTGTATTAAACACCAACATTTTGCCAATTAGAATTACGCATTTTTCTTGTTTAAGCATAATAAAGAAATAAAATCTAATTAAACATACGTTTACTAATTATACAACTAATTTTCTTCTACGTGCACACATATGGTGGTTTCATAGTAAAACTCAGTGGAAAAATAATACAAGATGAAGTTTGTTTGTGAATCTCACGTTCTAGTTGGTGAAAACAAAATTGCGCACGGAGCGTACGCGATTATACAACGTGCTCGTAAGACCCTGCATTATGCCACGATATTGTAAGTGAAATATGTGTTTTTATATTCGTTCTACATAAAGCACTTTGTGTAACTGGTGTATTCTGTTCAAGTATTCGAGTCATAGACTGAATGTAGGCCCTTGATTTTTTGTTATGGAATAGGGGCAAACGAGCAGACGGCTACCTGACGGTATGTGACTACCGCCGCCCATGGACGCCGGCCTTTTAGGTAGCAGTAGTTTATTTCTACATGTGATATTAAAATATTATTGTACGTAGTTGTCTCAAATTGTACAATAAAGTCTTTGTTAATATTGTAACTAAATAAAAGTACTGATCTATAATTATACTTTCGACAACTTATTTTTAATAGCTTTCATCAATAAACTAGTAATAAAAAGTAAAGAACAATTAAAACAAATCCAGATTGTACCTCAGACAAAATTAAACTTGTTTATCGAACTTAACCGAAACATGAAACAACTATTGCGAAACATAATCAATTTCATTTACTTTTAATGAACTTTAAAATAACTCTCTGAAAAGTTTAAAAGTCAGTAAACTGCCGACTGCCGTTTAAACCCCTCTTACAAGTTTTATTAACATTAAATGACCCTAGAAAACATTTTAATTTAAATCATCTCGTTCAGAAGAACTCGGAATATACAACTTGAACTTGCTACCTACAGAATAAAATCTATTATTAAACGTATCTGTACCCTCGAGGTACTCATAAAGATTAGTTTCATTTTTTTAGAGCGTTGTGAAGACATACATACATTTCGAAATGCGTGCACGTTGCAGTAACGTGTGACACATTAGTACCTAAAGAGTTCCTCTACTAATTAGTTTCCGCGTCAGGGTACATAGCTGCTCTACGCCTCATTGAAAAGTCTTGTAAACTAGATATGCAAAATTCATTAACTTCAGGCACACGTTATTTTCAGTAAGAACACCAGTCCCTCTTTACATTAGCGTAGCGCTAAATATAGAAGCAAATTTTATTTTTCTAGATTAGCTAATTTTATTATTAGTATTTATTTAATACCAATCCAAGCATATAGTGCCCGATTGACGGCTAATGTAATAGGCTTGCCTCCTATTACGTTAGCGGGACCAAATTCTAATTGGCAGCATATGGGTGTTTAATACACCTCTGCCTACCCATTAGGGGACATAGGTGTGATGGTATATATGTATATACAAACATGCTAATACACGATGTTTCTAATCATCGATTTGAATAGTATATAGTACCCTTAGTATATATACATATGTATATTATATTATGTGTTTAGACTATGTTTTAATGCACGTTACAAATCCGTCAAGTACTTCATGCCTGTATATGAAAACCATGAAACCATATGAAAACGCTTTAAATGGTTGTTAGTCAAATACTTAGTAACTTATAAATTTTTATGAAAGCATTTAGTCCGATATATTACAGGAGATAAAGTGTATTCGATAGTCTACACATGCAACAATGGACACGAGCGTCAGCTGTCAGAGTGTGATGTGCGGCTGTGAGATAACTGCCCTGTAAGAGGAGTTTTGTCGTGATAATAGAAATATAGACGGGCCTGTTGATCTAGGGGTTGTAAACCTGATTGCTGAGTTAGAGGTCGTAAAAATGTGTGTAATAGTTGTCTCGAGTGTGTGTACTTTGTGTTCGTTGTTTGTATGTTTGTCAAGTGCCCCGCTACACAGGAATCAAAACAAAAAATAAATATAAACAGCTGTTTGCCCAGTGAAACAAAC
This sequence comes from Tyria jacobaeae, assembly GCA_947561695.1. Classification (NCBI taxonomy): domain Eukaryota; kingdom Metazoa; phylum Arthropoda; class Insecta; order Lepidoptera; family Erebidae; genus Tyria; species Tyria jacobaeae. The sequence continues at coordinate 23,345,026 of OX387213.1, forward strand.
ATTGAGTTCTAGAACTTCCGTTTAGCTATCTCTATTCATCGAGCGTTTGTAATCGTGATGATTAACATTTGACATTTGATGTTGACGTTGGTCAACTGAGCTGCAGAAGAAGTGTATTCAAACACTTCAGTATTTACAATAAATATTGTTAAATACTATAACGCTGCCCAGTGCCGCTAGTTTTGCTTAATGAGCAGGGGTCATTTAGAGCACATCGATTTCTCACGGTAACTTTCCATTTAAGTGCGACCGGGGCGGCGTGGGATAACTAACAACTGTTACTTGGCATACTTTTTGCGCGTCAAGTACACCGTTACGTATGACAATATTGATGGCTGATTGTGTCTCTTTCAACTTTTAAAATACTCCAATATATTCTAATTCAGCTTAAATGCACCAGTATGTTAATTAAAATAAAATTGAAGAATAATCGTTCTTGAAATTCCAAATTTTGTATCAGATTATGCGATGATGTTATTAATGTTGTCTCAAACATATGTATGTATATATATACATACAAAATATGTATTTTTTATTATAGTTTACAATTCTACCTAAAATATTTTGATAAAAGTATTGAATTAAAAGTGCTGTAAACAACGTGCTGGATTTCAGCCACTGAAAATAAATTGTTTCAATATCCTTCCACTTCTAAACATCAAATTAATTTAAGAGACAAAGAACCCATGACAATACAATCATATTCTAGTACAAAACAAAATCGTTTACAAATAAATACAAAAACTTCAAAAGAAGCTCACGATTCAAGGATGTTTGTTTTTGTTATTCTTACGATACAAGGTTCTACTGTGTTTTTTTAAGTCTGAGACATGTGTACGTGTTCAAATAGTTCATCAGGTTAGCTGGCACATATATACAGTTAAGGATAGAATCATACTCCTGACTTAATTTAAAAGCAATTATTATTTATCTTTTAAAGTCTGAATACCTGAAAATCGTTTATCCAAGCAACATTATAGAAGTCGGTTCATTCAAAAAGTTGGGTGCCACAAGGTGGTTAGTGCGCGCTAATTGGTCTGCAAGTCTAATCCGCTCAGATTTACGCGCAGCATAACTAATAGAGCCTCCAATAAATATCCGGACTACGGCTAACTTTCACTGGGAGGGTAGAAAGAAATAACGAAGTGTTAGCGCAGATTTGCCGCAAATTTCTTCCTGCTGGAGGCGGATTTATTCGGAATTAAAATTTATTTTCCCTTAACGTGTTGATTGCGGTTACAATCTAGGAGATAGAAAAACGATTACATAAAACGATTACTAATTCTTGGGTTGGGAAAAACCGCAGCTGGATAAGAATAAATATTAAACTCCCTGCATCGATTACATTGAAAGATGATACATACGCACACATATAGTTACAGCTAAAGAAGGTAATTACATAGTGGGCAACAAACAATAGGTACATATATTCTTAGTTTTTAATAACTTCAGTACAACTTTAATAACATCTCACACACTGCCGACTAATTAAAAACTAAACAGAGCTTGGACTATAGTAAACAGTCTACATTTTTAAATACATACATATTATTGATAAATTACACCTACACTCGGAACAAATGCTCGTGTTCATCACCCAATTATTGGTCTTGAGTGGAAATCAAACCCCCGACAGCCGGCTTAGCACTAAGGATCACTTACCAATAAATCAACAGACCAGTTAGCTTCGCTCGTGTAATTGTATTTTATTTTTACTGTAAATTAGACGTGTATTAAACGATAAAATAAAAAAAAAGATTATTCAAATCAGTTATGCCGTAATTGACTTCAGTGAGACGAACGAACGGTATTTAATTTCAATATATACGAAGATTACATCTAAAAACAAGGCAATAAATCGTAGAAACAAAACATCAAATAATATCAAAAATACCTGGTCCCGAATGGCAGCTGTTAGCAACCGCGGTGAACGCGCAGTTATTAAAAATGTTTAGAGCGCCACCGCATTGCAAACATTCTCTCTCGCAACCTACAAACAAATCCGAAGTTATTCGCGCCTTTGTCCGGTGACAGCCAATCAAAGTTCTCTCAACACCCACACGTTTCGCCAAGTAATTAGAGCGCTGCAGCGCTGTGAAGCACTGTCGTGTAAGGATTTATTTCCATTTGGCGAAAACGATGTCGTTGATTGATGATGTCTTCAGTTAAAAAGTCGAGTGTCAGCAAATGAGTAAATATATTGGGTGACTGATTACGTAATTGTACCTTACGAACATAGGGGTGATACAATTTTAATCCAAATTGCTATCTTGGAATCAATTAGTGATGCAATAAAATGACAAGATTCATTATATAGGATTATTCTTTATGGCTATAATCGGATATAAAATGGATCCGCTGGATATACGCAAGCGTGTGACACGAATTAAATCTAAAATAACTGTCATTGCAATCATGGTTAGTACGTTAAACATGTAATTAATCTTCGATCCACTACAAATTGTTTGCCAAGTCAGTACGCACCCTAAGAATTCAGGGCACGCAGTTGAAGTCTTTGCTTGTAGTTCAGAACTATCTGGTGTCGATGTTAGTAACGAGTTTGTGTGAGGAACTGAGAACTGCTGGGAGCCATATACATATATGATACAAATACATACAAGTATTTTTTACTGATACTTACTTCTATTAGTTCTTTGTACTGATGTGAGATGGCTGAGACTTTGCTAAATGCTTCTTTAAAAAAAAAAAAAATTGCTAGTAACCACTTATAAATAGTTCAATAGAGAAGGGAAAAAAGTAAGGTATTAAAAAATATATTATAATTCTTTAAACGCATCACCCGCTATAAATAAAACACGATATCGGAATGATATAATTTCATTTTAAAATATATGTTTATCACAAGTAATCCAAAGTAAGGGAAGGGAGATAAAAGATTACGGAACTCACATTTTCAAAAACCTTAGAAGGAGGAATATGCTCTAAAGCCAATATCCACGTAATTCACTAATACCTATCTTAAGAATAGTAAAGCGCTTCCACGTGACGAGCTTTAAACAATTGTCTTTAACATAACTTTTATTATAAAGAAACATAAAACGCATTCCATCCGGACTTAATTAACTACTACAGTATTCAGTAACTCAGTATTAACTCTACTAGACAGTCTTAACTCTAGTTATCTCATTTATTCATAGCTAAGAAGCGTAAAGTATGTAGTGGTTGATTAACTGATATATCAATACGGATATATAATATAGTATATATGATACAAACAATCAATAAGTTATAAATTTGAACTTTACTTCTTTTTTTTTTTCAAAACAATGTTATCACAATCGCGTAGCTTATCTGAACAAAACTACTAGTGGTATCTGGCATAAATTCACACCTGGCTGCTGATAACCAGCACTGTTTCGTCAAGCAGATAATAGCAGCTAGCGTTTCAGCTTCAACGTTGAGCAGTGACATGTTTCTGGGTGGATACATCCACCCAGAAACTGGTTCTTGCTACAGCAAGCACTGGAGGCAAGCCAGTAATATCAAATTACGTTTGTTTTGATTTTAAGATCGCTTTTCTGTAAACCACTTTGCTCCAATTGTTCAAGTATGTCTGGCTGGCTTTATCATGCATTAGAGTCTTGTTTGACACTACTATTTCGTTCACCACGTCTCTCGTGGCAAACCCAAACTACCCGCTTTTTACATTGTGAAAGAAATAACTATAATATACTATATCGCACAGTCTATTGGCTGTAGCAAAAAAAAAGTGATCATCAAAAAAAAAAAATAGTGATTCGCTTTCTGATATTGAAAAAAAAAAGTAATTTATCCAGTAAGACACAACACAATTTGAGAGATATCCACACTTTTAAAGTTAAGTGTAAACCAAAAAAATATGTGTTTGCGCGTATTGAAGAGTTAATAAAGATTCAAAAATGCTTTACTAATACATTGTTCAATAAATAAATAAATCTTCACCGTATAAAAGCCGATCACTCGCCTAGCATTCTACCATATGTTGTCTAACTTTCCTGAGGATACCTCGTGTAGACGCAAAACACGTGTCGCAACATCATAACAAAAGCCGAATATTGCTAATTAGGGGTTCAGGAGTGCCGACTACTCGTTGTAAGTTTACCTCACTGTGAAGATACAACAATGATTTTTACATACTCGTATAGCAGTATTCGCATGTACAGTTTTCTATGTATCTAGATTTATATAATCTCTACAATGTCGTTTTAAATTGACCGTTATTATCAAAACATATTTCAAATGGACATCTATTAAATATTACGATATATTTTATAGCAGCAAAATTTGTTCTCGGTCTGGTTTGGCACCGTGCGACCATCTGATGTCGACTATTTACGACTAGTCGGAATATTTAGTCGATATTTACGACTAGTTGCAGCTCTACTCGACACGTGTCCATAACCATAATTCGCCAAAGTAAGCTATAACGTTACGAAAACTTATTGTATGAAATAAGTTTGTAGATTTATAGCTTTAAAAAAATTAAATTAGGTTTCATGAAGTTAGTAATTCATTGTTACTCATTATAATCCTTTACTTCTAACCTAAATGTATTTCGTGTCAATTGCATATTATTTTAGTTGATGGATAATATTTTATTTGTACAAAAATTTACAGTAACATACATAGTACATATTTAAAAAATATAATGTACAAAGGGCAGCCTTATTGCTACAAGCAGTCTCTCCCAGCCAACCCTAGGATGGATTAAAATGGTAATGATAATAAACATAAAGAAACATATGTATATATATATTTATTTATATGTAGTTATTTTAGTGGCATATTTTTTTGTAAATCTCAATTAAATTAATTTGAAATACTTACCTAAATGCTTACATATATACATATATATATATATACTAAATGAAATATTCTGTTATATTAACTAAACGCTACCTTTTTTCCTATAAAAGAATAACCAGCATTTCCCAGCTATTGTTTATAATAAAATATAGCATCTTAAGTATGCATTTTAAGTATTATGATGTTCTGTTACCTTAATATCAAGTCTTATAATACTGACAACCAAGCATGGCCGGTTGGCAACAACGTTGGGTAGGTTGGATCACAGCCAGCACTGGTCCACGTCCATCATAGGCAGTAATTACCGCTGCAGGTCGTAAAGACGCCGGCTGCCCGGACGACCAGCTGTCCGATTTTCGGGCGCGGTCCGTAACTCTCGCACGCCGAGATTTAAGCCGGTGCAATTACCACATGCGTTATTGGATGTAGCTTGATCACAGAATGTCCACACTCTTAAATGAATATTTGAAGGTAACAATATTCTGCTATCGATCCAGTCGTATTCCGAATTGGGCTAATGGATTCAAGTTGGTAAGTATTATGTACATTCTCAACTGAGGTAAGGAATAACAAACTAATCTCACGCATGATATTTATAGTGATTGTTAGCACAATTTTATATATATGTATTTCGGTATTCGTTTTTCTACCTAAATGTATATATAGACATATCGTAGAGGTTTCGAGTGAAGAATTAACAACTACTGTAACATAACAATATTAATATTTTTATCGTGTTATATACTATCTGTGTTTAAATATCCGCCGGTTATGGCAATACACTTCTTGTTCAGAACCCTTACACAATTTTAATGCAATACGTCTCTATCTACGCCCTTAGGGAAATTTATACCCGATAACACAAATTACAAATACGTGTACTCGGTTCACAAAACTTTTCACGGAAAAGCCCTTAAGGCATCAAATGTCCTATTAAATACCGATATATTAAACAGATGGTGTGAGTTACTCTGGTGACTGTATGAAAATGATCAAGCGATGTGTCTCTAACTATACGAAGCTACATCTACACAGCTCTAGCGTCTCGAACGATTGGCCTATCTTAGAGCGCTTCCTGACCTGACTCTATTCAAATAGGATCGAATAAAAGTTTTATCGTATCGATTATCGATTCAGACGCGTCACGTGACATTCAATGCGAGCTCTCTTGGAACACCGCCAAACTTCTTCAATGCGTCGTTATAATAAATGAATATCGTATTCAACACTATGGTCCATTATTACGTTCGATTAATTATTTGGTTATCATATTATTAATTATTAATAACATAAGCTGGTTAACCCCCATTTTAGTTGTTTTGTTAAACTGTAAGTGTTCTGAGTACAAAGGCAATTAAATTATTCAAAAATATAACATATTTCACATATCTGCAGTGTCTTAAACACTTATAATGCAACAGTGGTAGAGCCATGCTCAGGCACGGAAGGGCCGGCTCGACCGGTGCGATACCACGGTCTCATTTTCCGTGTTGCATTACCCCCAAATGAATGAGGTTTCTGGAGGTCCAATTCCCTCTCTCCTCTTTCATCTCCCCTCTTTCCTCTCCCCTCTTTCCTGTCCCCTCATTCCCTCTCTCCTCGCCCCCTCTCTTCTTTCCCCTCCCTTCATCCCTATATCACTCATCTTGAGTTGCAGGTGTCCATGGACGGCAATAGGCCATCAAGTCTCATTTGCGTAGTAGGGTGCACGACTTGGGTGTTAATACCGGGTACACAGGCGTACACAACAATGGTGAGAGGGGTGAACCACCATATTTTGCCCCCAGGCCAACCTCACCGCGGGCGGTTCAACCAATTTTACGGCGGGGCGGAGAGTGCAAAAAATCTCCGGGTTACGAGAGGCCACCAAAACTGAGTGACCTTGTCTACGTATAACGGGCGCACGTTATGGCTAGACTCGCATCTGGCGCAACTTGAGGTTGAACTTGGGAAGATTAGGTGGCATGTCCTAGGGCTATGTGAAGTCCGAAGAAGGGGAGGACACCATAACCCTCGGGCATGACACCTAATGTGCTTCCGCGAGGGGGACCAACAATCCCAAAGTGGCGTTGGGTTTCTGGTAAATAAGTCCTTTTCGAACAACGTTGTGAAAATATCATTCACAAGCTTAACGAGAGGTATAGCCTCAGGGTTGTGCAAGTGAAAGCACCGACCTCGGTACTCTCGGATGAAGAGCTGGAGGATATGTTTGATGACATATCGTGGGCCCTCCACTGTACCTCTAAGGCCCTTTTTTTTCGTGTGGAAACGGTGTCGGAATCGAACCGACTAAAAGCACACGGTGTGCCATGCTGCTCTTCAAATAGGAGGAATCTGGGAACAGCTTTGTTAAGACATTTGGACCCCTCCTAGCGCCTGCCCGCCTCCAAACACATGCACTTTAATTTCGATATGACAGTCAGAAGTACGTTAAACTTGACTTTAAATACTTAAATTTGTTTACATAGAACAAGTTACGCTTATATAAGCATACTTATAAGGAATATTTGTAGTAACTCTACGTAAATCAGTCAAATTAGTCACTGATGGAGATTGCTAAGGAACCAAGGTATGCTGCCTTGGTTCATTAGCAATTTCCAACCTATGCTGATTGCTAATAACTAAAAGCTGCTGTATTTGGTTCGGATTTATTAGCATTCTATTTTTGTCCCTTTTGCTTGCTTTTTGTTCAGTTCAGTTCACTTCAGTTTGCAAAGAAAAGGTGATGAAACAATTTCTTATCTGCTGCAATTGAAATCAGTAAACGTTATATGTAAGCTCGTAGGAGTGCTAGCGGTTGTGTGCCGTCCATAGTTATCATGGCACATTAATAAAAAGCAATAGAATTGATTGTTTTTAAACTGCCTTATTGAACGCAAACAGGCTGATAGCAGGAACAAAGACCACGAGTATATATTGAATTCATTTTAAACGGATTTAATGCATAATCTTGTAGAATATTGACTTAATTTTTAGTAATTGATTTTTTTACTTATGTTATACAAAACAAGTACGCAGCTCAGAACCGATTTTGATGAAATTTGGTATGGTGATACTTCGGACCTTTGAGAAGGGCACAGGCTTTTTATCGACATACCACGGTGCCGCGGGCGAAAGCAACAACAACAACAACAATACATACACCTTTATGAGAATGAACTAACACAAGACAGTTCAGTACTTTACATCCTAAGTTGTTAGAAATGTTTCTTTATTAAGTTTTAATATTATTCTTGCATTCAAAGCATAAAGTTTGTGGGTAATATATTTCCTGATAGTACAGTAAAAGATTTTTCAAACAATATTGTGGAAGGTATTGACATTGTTGATTTCAGATCTTAAGTAACTTGAAAGTTTTACAAATATATTGTTAGAGTGGAATTGAAAAGGAAATGACGAAGATGATATCGGATACGAATATTCTGTTGAGAACAGCTTAAAAGCTACTGGAGCTTGTTGAAATTAATTTGAAGACTGCATTGTGAAAAATTTAAAGATTGAAGGCAGATGTAGAGCCATTCTTAGGCACGAATGGGCCGGTTTCACATGTGCGATACCACAGCCTCACAAGAAACCGGTTGAGAAGCAACGCTTGCGTTGCATATTCCTAAAATTAGTGAGGTTTCTGGAGGCCCAACTCCCCATCTCCTAATCATCCGTCTCTTCTTTACCATCTCCGCATCCCACCTCTCTTCTTTCCTCTCCCCACATCCTCCATGCCATGCATGAGGAAAGGAAGGACGAGGGTGAGGAAAAGGGAGAGAGGGAGCTTCACAACTAGTTTTCTGTGAGGCCGTGTTATCGCACCGGTCGAGCTGGCCCATTCGTGCCTAAGCGTGGCTCTACCACATGGTCTGTCGGCCTCAAAAACTTTTAGCTACTCAGTATCTTACAGAAAACAAACCGTTATAGTATCAATATCAATATAATGTATACGCAATGTAGTAGCAGCAGGTATTAGTTAGAGGCCTCGGACTTTCCAGCTTCTGCCAGTTCGATATATAGGTATGTGACCCTGACTTACTTGAGCTATTGCTTATACTCCCCATTCCTTTATAAGCAACCTCTCTTTGTTTCCCTTTCTATACTTCCTTACCTGTCAATATACTCGAAATGTTCCCAACTAATACCCCTAATGGGCTTGCGTCCTATTGCGTAAATTGGACTAAATTATAATCGGCAAAATGTGGTAGTTAATTACGCCTGTGCCCACCCCTGACGGTAAACAGGCGTGAGTGTATGTATGTGCATATGTACTTATGTGTATGCAATGGCTTTTATTTACAAGGTCACCAAATTCAAAACCACTAAACCAATGAGTTGTGAGGTGGTGCACCTAAACCTGTTCAGTATTCGGTGGCGTTGCGGCCCCGCCCGCTTAGGTCGCGCTCGTTAAATCTGGTGGCGCAGCGCGACTGCTGCATCCTAATCTCTATGCTCGCCTTTTACCGCCACCGTTCCTATTATATAGGTTGTATCATTTCACTACTCAGTTGGAACTTGTTAAATAGTGCAACTACTCTATTTGGAATAAATAAAGATTATATGTATTTATCGCAAAATGTTTTACACGATTTACCAAAAAATACCGAGCAAAGCTCGGTTATCCAGGTGCTAAAGAATAATAAGAGCAATTACCAAACCAAATGTTAACGTTAACGTTTACTGATAAACGCAATAAGCAATTTAGTTTTTTTATTATTATTTTTTTAGTTTGAATTATCAGACAATTGGCCTTTTATTTTTTGTAGTAGTAATCCGGAAGGGTTAGGCAGAGGTGTATTGAACACCCATATTTTACATATCAGAATTTACTATTTTCAATTAAGCCGATTGCGGACAACCTTTGGACACTGGCCCTTTAGGAATTAAAGCTCGAAAACATCGGGTTCGCGTGCCTGTAGCTCGAACTAGCTGTAGCCGGAAGGCCCGAGCCCTCTTCCCTCACTAGTAGTGAGGGTTTTACAATATGATTTGTTGATACAAATACACAGATCATATTGTAAAACAAGCATTGAATTTCATACAAATAATTAACAAAATCACATGTGTATTTTTTTAACGTGGAAGCTTGTAATTGGCATCTGCTGCTGCGTATTTCAGTTTAATACTGTTTAAGCCTTAAGCTTCGCAAATAAAATAAAATAAAAATGAAATGTCTGTAGATACGAGTACATACATATATAAGCTCATGCCTTTCTCCCATCGGGGTAGGCAGACACAGCAAACCACAGCACTTCCTCTACTGTTGTTAAACCTTTCATACATACAAGTTCGTCATTTTAGTTGGTTTCGCCTTTTCCATATATGCTGCAAACTAAAATTAAAATATAATCTCAACAAAAACACATAACTTAGTTAATATACGAGAACCTACTTTACCTGAAGATAGTGAGCAAACAAGTTTTTGGGCTACCTTTTTTGGTGGACTTTGCTGCGCTCGTTAAACTATTAATTCAACCATTCAACTTCCGGAAAACTTTCAAGGTAAAATTAACTTTGCTTAGTTTAAGTGTCAAATGACCGTGTGTGATGTCTGAAAAAATTTTAAAATTTGAAAGTCGTCTTAAAGAGATATACATATATAGATGTTGGAAATATATGGAAGAACAAAATATATAACTAAATACAAACCTGCTACATCCTGCAAACTAAATTTTAAATATAAATTCAAAAAGAAATAAATAAATATGTAATAAAAGCAATATAGCAATATAGTGTGCTCCACATCTCTTGTCGTGGGTATCAGAGGATCGGACGGATTATCTAGCAGACATTATAATTATAATGTCATACTGTGCCCGGTTGATGGCATTCGGCTTCTCCCGTATTACGTAAGTGGGGCTAGATTATGGTTGGCTAATAGTAGACGATGGAGACGCTTCTGCCTTCTCCTTCAGGAATATAAGCGTGAGGGTATGAATGTTAATACTTATTTTAAATAAAATAATTAACTCTTACAAAATTAACCCCTGTTTTAAAACGGGCTTTACGAATATGGCGTAGTCCATTTAGTCCAATGAATGGTATTTAACACTTAACAAAATTACAGCCTACATAGCATTACCCGAGCATTTCCCGTATTGCGGTCATAATGATTAATCATTACGACCGATAGAATATAGTGGCACAGACGCACAATGTACCGGCAGATAGCTGTTGCCGTTATTTTATATACCAATTATAATAAACTGTAACGTGGTGCCGTAATATGCCACTACCTATTGATGGTTTACCTAAATATACGTTGTATTATATGTGTAAATTTGTTTGTTTGTTTGTTTAATACACTTTCACGTCTTGATAAAGCATACTTCAATGTTGACAAAACTTTGTGTAGTGCACTAGAGAAAACATAAGGACCTTTCATCAAGAATAAAACTTTTCCAGAAAGATATTTTACAAAATACAAAACAGCTTTTACGTTTTGTAATTACTTTAAGGAGACGTATAATGTGTGCGTGCTATTTCTGTCCGGGGTAAAGCTTGGGTCCCTTCTAAATTGCTCAAACTGATCATACTCTTTTGAGAGCTTTCGAAGCATATTGTCGATCAAGACAGAAACGTTTTCGGTGCCTACTAGCACTTATGGACCCCGACTTAGGGCTGTGCTGATAGGACATTTCACAAAATATTAAATTCAAATATATTTTTTTGCCTGTCGAACACTAAATGATTTAAGCGGTACAATTTTGATAGTATGTGTAATGTAAAAGAAATACAAAAGTATTTTTGCAATCCTGTTACTACCACATAATCGTGTAACCCACGTGATCTTTTAAAAGCAGAGTTTATAGAGTTTAAAAAGTTTTCTGAAATGTGAATAATATTTCATGCTTTGTCATTTCTAATAGTTCGCAAATTCTGGGAACATAATTTAAAAAAAAAAAGAAGTAGTAGAGACTTTTAGTCTTAACCTGTATAAAGGTTGGAGAGAAAGGGACGCACAATGATACTTATGATTTTGTTGCGATCTTAAACACAACTTTAAATAATATTATAATATATCATTTACATATGTGAGTATTTGGAGTGACTTTAATTTGTCAAATGTCAATCATTTTGTATGGCAAAATTTGTAATTTTTTTTGCCAATGCAGTATAATAAATTACTGTCAGTAATATTTATTGCACAGTCAACACAATTTATTAAACAGTATTTTGTACAAATATAATAAAAAGTGAATACCTTCCACAATCTTTACGAGAAGTACGAGAACTCACGATTCCACATTATTTTGAAAACCTTAGGTAGCAGTGTGAAAGAATCGCTCGCGAAATATAATAATATAATAAATCAACCCAAATTATCTTTGTAAAGCCTTCTTGTTCTTTCTCTTCTATAAGTTTCGGTCAAGTAGGTTTATAGCCTATTACAATCTACAGCTACTAAGCTATGACAGTGCAAAATGTAATATGAAACACCCTGTTTAACGTGTGATGTGAAAAGAATGCAACACTGTTATGAGAATAGAGCATTTTCGTCCACCACATTGAGACTTGATACCTTATATGGAGATTATATAAGGTATTAAGTTTCGTGTAGTTTTAAATAATGTGTACAGACTAACATTATCAATCAAGTAGCTCTAAACCACTTTTAAGAATGACTTAAAATTTGCGCGCTGTCGTAAGCCGATAGTTTTTCCTCAACGCCGAGGATCGCGGGGGTGTGAGGCGGTCTGATGCGGGGTGCAGGGTCCGGGGGCGGATCTGGCTCGGAGCCAAGGCTCAGATAATTATCCCCTATTAATCTCGCAGCCAAATCGCTCCAAACGGCTATAAAAAACAAGTGATAACGGTAACTCAGAGATCGCTCTCGAAAGTAAACAAACAAAAGTGTCTCTTATAGCTTTTTCTATTAGGGATATTTAGTTTTGTTTTATTTTTGATTTATGTTTGCACATCTATGATATGAACTTGTTTATAATCCTGGGAAATATAGCCTTATCTACACATACGCATAGTACGAAGTATCCATGAATTAAAGAAGTAACCGAAAAATATTGATTTGGGAAAATGGCAATACAAATGAAACAACGCAAATAATTTTAGTGATAAAGTGGAAAAAACTACATACTGTTAAATGATTCTCTCAATTTATTGATTCTTTATGTGTATAGCAAAAATGTATGTCTATTATATTATATACTTGTTATTATATACTCGCAAAATAAGTAAAAATTAAAAATCGTCGAACACTTCAATCATCTTTTAGACTAAGTTATCAGGCTGACAAACTGGCGAAATCAGAAATTTCCTAATCCCAACAACACAAAATACGTAAATGTAATACAATTATTGTGTCGGCAAGTGCAAATCAATGGCGCTATTATTCAATAGCAGTCTCAATTTATTTGCAATTGTTTAAGAGAAAGCTTTTTTATACTAAAATATGTGAGAAGCAAGATAGTGAGCCCTTTCCGCTGACTCACCCCTCAACGTGCTCAATGACGCGAATCTCATTTACAGATTACACTCTTCATTAGGCGAGGTTTACGAAGGCACCTTGTCGATTGGGGTTTAATTAGATAAGTGTGAATGCCGAATCTTAATAATGTTTACCTTAAAGGTGAGAAACTTAGACTCACTGATGTCGTTAGAACGTGCGCTAGTTCTTTCTCTCCTCAGGTTTAAAAGTGTTAGATTCCTCAATTTTTCAACTATTATTTATGTTAAGTCTAAACCACATTTAATAAGAATAAAAAAGAATGTATTTACTACTAAAACTTTGGAGTAAAAAAATATATTCTTCTTAATAAGACAATACATACATACGCTCACGCCTGGGTAGGCAGAGGTGCGTCGCATTTTGCGAGGACACGGGAGAGGACAACCGTACCTGTACCGTCCCGCAGAACACGCACCAGGTACCGGAGAGTGCGAAACGATCTCCGGCCTCTATGAGCGCTGGCCCTGGGGCAACGAGTAGGGCTACCCGTTGCCCTAGCAGAAGCAGGCCTGAGAAGGTGGCGTGACGTGTTCCGCGCGCGCCTCTTAAATTATATTGAAAAGGGGTGAGGGCCCCCGCACTTCACAGTGTGGCCGCCTCTCCGCAAAAGACGTGGGCATAGGTCTGCAGGTGTTCCAGGTTCCTTGCAATAGACCTAGTTGAGACGGAACACCGTGTGGTTTTAGTCGTTTCGAGTCCGACATACCACCCAGCCGTCGGCTCCGGTGGGGTGATGACCCGTGGGGATTTCCAGACGAAAAAAAAGGGTAGGCAGAGCTGTAGTAACCCCACATTTTGCCAATTAGAGTTTGGTCCCACTTACGTAATAGGAGACAAGCCTATTGCCGTCAACCGGGCACAGTGTGACTGTATACACACTGTCTGATAGATAACAGTCCGATCTTCTTTTATTTTTCTTTTGGTTGTATATCTTAGCGGTACAGTTTGTATTCCAATAATTTAATCCAAATTTATAGTAGGTACATAACTTCGTTTCTTTCAAATACTAATTTTATTTGAACACTTTGTCTTTTACTTTTTACTTTCCTTGATGGTTAAAGGATAATATATTAGTAATTTATATTTCATTCTACTAACTAAGTGTACCGGAGAACTTCAATTAGCAAGAATTATAATAAAGACATAGCGTGGTGACTCACATTAAATCAGACTCGACGACGACGGAGGGCGGACATCCCTGTAGCCGTCGCCCTGCGGCCACGGCTTCTGTCACTTTGTATAAATGTCAGACGATTCAAAAAGTAACCTAAATACGTATCTATTCATGTTACTAGAGACCTAAAGCATTATGATATTTTCCAGAAACATTTGTTCATTGTATCTATACTTATTTTCATACATTTCTATACTCTACAATTGCGAAAGCAACGCCATTTATCTACATACTCGTATATGGCTGTTACCTTTTTACGACTCAACGACTAATCTGATTTTGATTAAATTTGGTATATAGATTCTTTAAGCCATAGTGAAGAATGCCCTAGGCTATTGTTTTTAAGCTTACTCGAAATAATCTACACATTCGTTGTGTAGATTAGGACTTAATAGTAAGAATATTTATAAGGCACACTACCTTTGTCTTCCCGACCGTCGCATAGCACCGGCCGTGGTCACGGGTGATGAGAGCTTCATGTAGTGGGACTTTCGGAACTAGCCGCACTTCATGATTTAACTTTATTTCGTGCTGTCGGTACTTTGGCATACTTATTGTCGGTACTTGGCAACTTTTTATCGATATACTGCCCGCGTGAAGCAGCGGGCGGGCACTAACTATGTATATTTTAAAATTACTTGAAGAGTCTAAGGTCAAAAACATTTCCATTATACCAAATTTTTAAAGAGCTTTGCATTAGCTAGTTAAACCACAGCAGTCAGCGCTCTGACGGTTTGTGTTATTTAATCAATTGTGATTCGAGTGCTACTAATCTTTTCAGTTTCACTTTACACAACCCGTCATATAAACGTCTCCTTTTACACAAAATGTTTCACATAATGTTGATACGGAGAGTTTTCGAGTTCACGGCACAAAAAAGCAGAATATCCTTGACACATACAAATATTTTTTCTTCACAGTACATATTATGTGGAGGGAGCTTCAACTCGTTGGCACCCAAAATGACTGCCGAAATTGCTTTCTTAAATGCAAATGAAAGTAAACAGGAAAATAGACGAATAAATAATTTACTCTCAGAGTCGCAACTCTTCGCGCGGCTGAACAACTGAGCATCGATACAAGTTATAAGATCTTGCGATTGAACCTGAAATCTTCAATTAAGGATTTTTACTAGTATTTCTATTTATATGCCCACTACTATTTACCAGTCGTGTCTGGTTTTGCTTTGGTTTTTATATACTATAAGGGAACAGAGACGGCTCAACTGATGGTAAGTGAGAACCTCCATCCATGGACACCTGCAACTCAAGAGTCGTAAGTGCGCTGCCCGCCTTTGAGGAGGATGGAGAAGAGGAAAGCGGAGAGGGGGGTCTAGCCTTCGCAAACCTCACTCATTTCGGGGAAATGCAACGCAAGCGTTACTTCGAAACCGCCTTTCTGTGAGGCCGTGGTATCGCACCGGTCGAGCCCGTCCATTCGTGCCTCACCATGGCTCTATCGCTGTTTCGTGTCGCTACTAAATATCTAAACATATCAGCTTCTTCAAGAAATGTACATACATGTATTTAAGAATAAATATATTATTTAATATGATAGTTAGTTACAGACATTAGACCGTGCAACAGTGCATTATATTCTACAACATATAAAAGTTCATGGTTATGTAATGTAGAGGGAAAAGTCTTTTCGTATTTTGCATGTATAAAATGTAGAGATTGTTTCATCCAAAAATTGTAGTTTGATACTGAAAATTTATTCTAATTTTTTTTTTATAGATTTTATCTTTTCATTTTCATCAATCAACTTATACTTTGAAAGAGAGAGGGCTGACATGAATGAAACTATAGTAATTTAATACCAAGGATCTCGGTGAGGTGTCATAGCTGCTTAGTTAACCTATCCAAGCTGGTAGAAGGCTCATCCTAGTTTTACCTTAGCACAAGATACAATGACTACACTTCTCGCGTTCTCTTTTACTCCAGACCATGTTCCTTCATAGAATTATGCAAAAGACGCGAAATGTTTTATGAAGACTGAAGAAAAAGTTCACAGGAAGGTGTTATCTTATTCAGTGGTTCAATGTTTTATTTTTATCGGCGGAAAACGTGCGGACGTCTCACTTACCAGTCGCCCGCACTTCCCCGCGATGAGTTGCGCTTCCCCTGCTATTAATACTGTTTTTCTGGTACTAAATTAGTTAACTTTTTACTGGAAGTTACGCCGGCAAATTGTAGTACAGAATGCCTTACGTATTATATCAACAAATGTTATAAACACCTTCTCACTTAAGTTCGATCGTATAACAGTAATAAGAAAGGAGTCAATAATATACTTCATATTCCGATACTATTTATTTCATTACAAGTTCTATTAAGTCTGTAACGAGACTATCATTCCAAATTGTTTGATAAATCTATGTTTACGAGAGCGTATTTTAATCAGCATGTCAGATCATTCTGAGAAGCTCTTGTTGAAAGGAAATCTGTCACCTAACTCGGTACAGATCTGGATGGGTTCGGGTAGCCCATGCGTGAATACTCCTACTTAACAGATACGGTGTTACATTACTTCATACTCCCTTCCAATAAATTGAATTCTGATGTCCATTCGGTGTGATAACCCTTCGACCTTCATAATGCTCCGTATAAGGGAATACGGAGAACAAAGTATTGGCAAGGAAGGCTTTACATTGATTGGAAGCTCGTTTTATTTCTGTCTAACAGGCGGACCATTTGACCGTGACATTGCTACGAATAGATAAAAAAGGTTTCCAACTTACCGTCCGAGTAGCACCTGTGTGTTTAGATAAAGGAAAATATTTCGTGAAGGTATACGGTTCACTTACCTTTTCGAACTTACTGAGCTATATCTATTTGTAGACACTTCGCTAGGTAGGGATGTAAAGAAGCATTATAGTGTTATGCATTACTTTACTAAAGTATATGTATATTCGTCGATTTCTAAAAATAATGTTGATTTCTAGAAATAATGTTGAGGGCTTTTGGACGCTTTCTAGTTGATAGTTTCTAAATAATAAAACATAATTTTAGACAAGAGGTACATTAGTCATGGTTGCTGTTTCGGGAGGGTATGGTAGTAACTTGTAAGTAGCGTGAAATACAATATCGGTATAACTTAGTCTCTTAGTTTTACTAGTTCAGGTGCTCGTGAAAAATATACAAGAATGTACCACAATGAATTCACAAGTTGAGCATATAACCATCACTAAATAGCTTCAACAAGTTAACTTGATAGTAATATGGAAAACAATGATATAAAAGAAATACTAAATGAAGTTCACGTTCAAGTATTTACGTATACAGTAGACATACATACATATAAAAGTAGAATATATTTTAAATCTACATTTTCTATAATAATAATAAACCGTATTTTATTTAGAGTGACGAGATTGCTTCTTATACATTGTACATTCAATAATTAATATCACTACGTACTCAACACGCACTAGGCGTAATCCTGTTTCACGGGAGATCTGATTTGGTTTCCCCTGCGCATGTGCAATGGACCATAATTATAAAGTGCAAGCAAAGTAATAGTAAGACATACCTGAAAACCAAGTAAGGTAAGTATGTTTGTTTGAGTACCAGTTACAATCTTATCTACGTACATTCTTACAAACTAAAGAATAAACAATGTATAATGTATGCCTCTACTATAGTCTCTACGTATGTATAAATAGTAACTCAAATTTAAATAAACTATAAATCGCATAAAGCGGTGTTTTGTTTCCAATTTATTTAGCACCAGTTTGAGAACAATCTCCGTTAATAATTTGGCGCTCATGGACAACATGTATTGATCATATTTGATCACGATGCATACACAACTATCTGAAATAAATAGTTGGTTGATCGAATGAATATCAAGCGTACTGTCTTAACACATATGAAGTTCCTTAGTGAGCCTTCAAAAATAATCTGGTAAAAGTTAGGGGAGACTATTTTTAGCAACATGAAGAACATGTTTAGTATCCAATGTCTAAACACTAACACACTTTCAGAAAATTTATATACTCCGTGTTTGTTGTGCACTGTTGTGTAAAAAAAGTGGTCGCTTTATTACAAAACATCCATCAGGGCGGCGGGTCGCTACGCGGCGACGGTACCCTTAAAATAAACGATGGCAACAAAAACAGCCCAAAATAAGCCAAGGCCGTATCATAAAATCACAGGGGAGGTGTACAGACGAGACCAGATATCATCGAAATTCCTGTTCTTTAATACTAATCGAGGAGATTGGTTTGTTCAAATTTTGCGTGGTAATATTTTCATTCGAAGTAGACAAAGGCATTAGATATGTTTTTTTTATATATTATAGGAGGTTAGACAAACAGACAGGTCATCTGGTGGTAAGTGACAACCGCAGTCCACGGACACCTGCAACCCAAGAGCCGCAAGTGCGCTACCCGCCTTCGAGGGTAATGGGGATGGTGAGGGAAAAGAAGATTTTCCCTCACCATCATTTCGGAGAAATTCTCCTCATTTTGGAGAAAGGCAATGTGCTGCTTTGAGCTTGGTTGAGCTAGCTCATTCGTGCCTAAGCATGGCTGTACCACTGTTATTTATTATTTATTTTATTAGTCAAAGCTTCAGCTACCTTCTAGACAAAACAAACAATATCAACAAGATAGAACAATTTCCATGCGAAGTATCCTTTCAAACCAATTCTAATAAAATAGAAACAAAGAGTTAATTGCAATTTTTACAGCCCGGCCCCACACGAAGGGCATCAACATGACACAACACAATCTGTACCCTCGTGAAGTGTCCAACTTTTATGACAGCTGTCGATTTCCCAGCGGCCCATTGCACACAGGCGACATTGTCTCACTCACCATTAACATGAACTATCATAATAGTTGAACGTTTCATGTACGTACCTGTCATCAATCTATTGACGCACCATCGATAACGTGGTGTAGACGGAAAACGTTATCTATATACGACAGCGGCGCACATGGGACCGTGGATAAAAACCCGATATGTCTGCTGATTACATTAGAACAATTCGAGTTGTTGACAGCTCAATTCAATATCTACGATATGAGAGTCGCGTCTCACAAGTGTGTGATAGCTAGTTTTGTATAATGTGTATTGTCGTACTTATGACTCGATTTGTTTTGCACACGTAACTTAATAATCACAAATTTGTAGTTTTTGGTACAAATCGGTATGTTTCGATGATACTTTATTTATTAATAATTAATAATAAATTGTTTATATTATCATTTTCAATGACTGAAATACGATAATACAAAAATAAAACGAGTAGACGGGTCACCTGATGGTAAACGCCTTCAGGTGACCCGTCTGGTCGTTTGCCCCCTATTCCACAAACATAGTAATTTATTCCCCGTCGCCTTGATGATTCTCGCTTTTCCAGAAGCTTTTTAACAAATTGTCGCTTGCCGTGTTGCCGGACCGATACGACTTTCAAACCTTCAAGAAAACCACTTAAAAGGCCCGGCTAACGTATTTGCGACTCTTGAATTGCAAAATACACTTTTAATTTAGAATTAACTTATTCCAATTTTTTATATATTTATTTAAGAACAACCAACAAAGCATACACCAAAATACATGTTAACGTGACCATATTTTTACATTTTATAGTGTCGCCATAATTAAAGGCTACTACGGCATGCATTAAACATAGAAGTAGGAAATGCAATTACAAAACGTATTTTGCTTACCTAGAGATAGATTGTTACATAAATGCAGCTACTTTTTAGTAAAAGAAACGTATCATACTTACAAATACAATGGTTAATTTTTATGGTTATAAATATAATAACATTTTGTAAATTAATAAATACATTAACATTTTGTTCTACGTTTTGCCAACTAATAACAAAAGAGAAAAAATAAAAAAAATATTAAAATTATGTAGGTAGAAAAGACAAAAACCACAACATTTTCTTCTCACCCTTGTGACTGTTCCATGCAAGACAGACTTAACTTCATGTAAGGAGTAGTTCATATGCGCACTTTATGTTTTAGGCCTTCATCCGAGCACTTTTGGGAACATTTGGAGTATATTATCAGAGGGAAAATAGAAAAGGAAGGAATGGATACTAACGTGGTAGAGCCATGCTTAAGCACGACCGGTGCGATACCACAGCCTCACAGAAAACCGGTTGTAAAGCACATTTCACCGACATTAATGAGGTTTCCGGAGCCCAAACTCCCCTTCTCCTAATTCCCATCTCCTCATCCACCTCTCCAACTTCCCCTCACCGGTTCCCTCCCCCCCTCATCGCCTTCAAAGGCGAGCAACGCACTTACGACTCTTGAGTCGCAGGTGTCTATGGACGGCGGTTTTCACTTTACATCAGATGACCCGTCTCTTCGTCTGCCCCCCTAAATTATAGGAAAAAAAATTGCATATACAGATGGATTGAGGAATATCACCAATAGCTGAAGCAAGTCACGGTCGCACACTGGAGCTGGCTGGTACCGGGAAATCCGAGCCCTCTTACTAACATACAAATACATTAGTCTCAATGTAAATTACCAACATAGAAACAAAGTATTCTTAAAACATGGCGGGAATGTATTTTTGATTTTAACACCATTTATTTACGCGGTATTTTTATCTTTTAAAATCCTCATCCAGCATTTGAAGATCTATTTAATCAGGTTGAATCAGATGGAGTTCCCTTTTATTAGAAGCTATCAGTCCGCATCTGTGTTGTGTACTTTATTCATGTTTGAACTAAGCCAGTTCCGCCATAAAGTCACCAGATAACCAATAGATACAAAAGCTTTGTAAACATTATATTTATTACTATATATTATTTAAATGTTAATTAATTTCGTAATATCGTCGAATGAAAACATCGCTGTGAGGGTAAGATTTTGCGTCAAAGAATCGTTATTTACTCTTACATCATGTGGTAATATTATTTTATCATACATATACTCACGTCAGTATCCCCGGAGGGATACGTAGAGACGTAATTATCGCCCACATTATAACTTAATCCCATTTACGTAACAGCCAATGGCCGTTTTACATTTTTATAATTTTATCTTTTATGTACTGGTCGTTTATGAAACGCAAACGTTATGTAATACATTATTTATTAAAAAGAAGCGACTTCAAAGGGTAGATTGTTGAGATATCTGGCTCGAGCACCAACTATGCTGCGATTATTTTATGAAATAAATATTACGTATTGCGTGTATCAAAGACGTTTGTAGAGGAGACAAAGGGTTTTAGGCAAAGATTAAATGCAAAGGGCTATCAAACAGTTTTTGAGACTGGTTTGGTAACGTTTTTGTGTTATGTACTTTTACCTCCTTAATCCTCGGTGAGACAACTTCACGCTCGGAAAAACACAAGCTAAGACAAATATCATTTATTACTTTAAATACAGGAATTATCTTAAATATTATTGAGTGTTTTCTTGTCATGGTATATTTATTTATGATCAATACGTCGATTTATTATGTATCTGTTATATCTATCACTATCTCATCTTCTCCCATATTATTCTCAATAGACCAGAAACTGTCCGATAACTTCTCTTAAAGACGTTTTAACTACATCCCACGGTGGTCTGTTACAGATTCCCTATGTGCGATAATACCGCCAATTGTACGACTTATGTTGTATTATTAACCTGGTGTAGAATAAAGAACTTTATTAATATTTAATATTAAATATGAATTCAAAAAACTGTATGTATATATCACATGGTATTGTAACAATCTTCGTTCTTTGTTCATCTAAAATTTAGTAGAATAACTTTATACTACAAACAAGTATGTCACTACAAACTAAAACTAATCTGCTTTCTTTATATCTAAATAATACCATTACAAAGTAAATATTACTCACATATTATGTACATGTTAAAGCACAATATGTAATGCATTTGATCACCTGGATATCCTGATATTATATATAATATATATACATATGTACACATAAATAAATCTAAATGAACTCTTAAAGTGCCATTTAAAATTACGAGAATATACGTATGACGACTCAAAAAATAGGTTCTCTTATTGAACTCGTTACTGATACGCTTACACACATTTGCAACACATGTGATTATACAATGGTGCCATCCCCTTTTACCATGTGCCTCTCGAGCCCCTTTCGCAGTTAATTTATTAATATTATTAATTGCACACATCCAATTGTTCTTACAGCTTTTTTACTATAATTAACCGACTTTAGAAAAGAAGGAGGTTGTGGTTCGACGGCATTTTACCGTCTCAGAGTCATGATTAGGCACGGATGAGAGTATCTGATGCCTAACTCCTCCTCACCCTTCCCACTCCACCCCCAACATCCTCAAAGGTGGGCAACACTTACGATTGTTGAGTTGCAGATGTCCATGGACAGTACTTGTCACTTACCATCAGGTGACCAATCTGTTCATCTGAAAAAAGTCCTTTTCACTTACTATAGTGGTCAAATTTGCATACATTAAACTCTCTTCACCGCAATTGAGAAATCATTGTTATTAATATTTAGGAAGATCTGCTAATGCTGTCTAGCTTTGTCTTAAGTTCATTGTTTGACATACTGAAGTAGTTGGGAACGACGCGGTGAAGTGGTGTTTTCTAATCCATTAACCGCTCACAGGGGCACAGGCCGCGGTCGCAGCGGCCCGTATCTGCGGCCGCGGCTCAATATTTAATCACTTAATGAGTCCTAGAACAGACTGAAAGTAGAGCCGCCCCACTACGACCTACATACATACGTTGATAATGTATCTCTGTGTCATTATTTTAAGTGTTTCCCTAATCGCGTTTATATTCGAGAACCTCTATGTTGTATTCAACTACACATACATTAAAAGGGCAGCAAGTCATAACAAATATATCTACTACTGTATAAAATTAAAAATGAATGTCTACATTTGTTGCTAAGCGCGAAATGGAAAAATAAGTAAATAATTATGTCATTTATTCTAAATGAAAGCTACCTTGACGCCTGTCATTGCGAGGTAACGTAATTCACTCCTTGATAAAGGCCCTCGTCGGAACTGAACCTAGCCGAGCGTCCCCGAAATATGTACACACCTAAGTAAAATCTTATATTTTATAAAGCTTAATTAAACATAAGCGGTTAAAGCTCTCTCTGACTGCTTCTACGAATGGTCATTGTGAATTGACGTGGAAGAGTCGCGAAATTGCACTCACATCACCGACTGTCAGTGATCAATGCCATGAACATTCGTCCACATTCATTTGTTTTAGAGATAAAGTTAATTTATTTAACAGAACATGTGTACAATATGGTGATAGAAAATATTACAGTGTCGACATGTTGTGTCCATTTGAAGGCCTGGAAATATTACACATAATTAAAAGTAGCATTTAAAACATATTTTATTACTTATTAATCAAAAAGAATTAAAACAATTGAATTTAATAATAAGTAATAACAACATTTTATTTTTATTAACTATTCATTATTATTGTTTGAACAAGTTTTGTGTTATCATTTCCTAAATAAAATTTAAAAACTAATCTTTTGGTACATTTTTCGAAATGGCGATTATGTATATTCCATTTTATTAAATGGTAACTGTTGGTAAAATTCGAATCTGGTAATATGAGTGAGTTCTGATAAGTAATATGCTGGATGATATAGTGAACAAACAGTGACATATTGGACTCGTCCGAGTTCCTCGTAGATATAGAGCGAATATTGCACACGTGAATTCCCGAGAGAAACTTCCTTCACGATATTAACTGGAGACATATTTTAGTATAAGCTCTCGATAATAAAGTTCGCCTTAAGTTTTACGAGTTTTGCGAGCTTGCGTATTTACTTTTACTACCCTTTGTGAAATGGCTCTTCTAGTAATGTTTTACTTGTGGACAGCAGCTACTCAGGGGCACCAATCAGTCTACTATGTCATTTAAATATTAATTAGATTTATCCCAAGTGTCTTTGTTTTGATCCGCTTTGGTTTGTACACATACATACGCCTGCTTCCTCGAAGGGGTAGGTAGAGGCCTAATTAATGCCTGCATTTGCCCACATTTTGCCTTTAATAATTTAGTTCCATAAAGTAATAAACTCAATAAACTTGAGCGACTCCAAAACGTCTGCATATTGTTTATTTTTGGTATAAGCAAATGTGATCACTTTTGTGAATTTCGTGTTAAGCTGAAGTGGCTCCCTATATGACTTCGCTGAAATGCTCTTTCCCTACTTTACAATATCTTGTTTAGTCGTTGTACTCCCAAATATCTCAAAGAAAATTTCCAGTTCCTAAATTAATTACATGGTAGGCTTTTGAGAAAGTCGGAAAAGCAGCTCCTAAAAATACCACAGCATTCCACAAATTTCCTACACAAATCTTTGACGGTCCATGCAACGTGCCGGTGCAATGCACTACCTGAAAAAGTGAGACATTTTAAATCGATAAACATTTAAAAAAAATGGTCATGGATCACTGTCTGTCCTCCACACTTAACATCATAATTTTGTATTTTATTTTATATTAGTATTTCTAAGTTCTCATGTGTATTTCTATATATTATGGGTACATGTGTTTGTATCTGTACATACTCTTATAGTCTCTTCCTTTCATACGTTCATATAGTTTTAATGTTGTAATGCAAATAGCGTTAAGACCGCCGTTTATACCATATTGGCAAATTTTAAATTATTTAATTTACTGTAAAGTTTTCTTTTATGGTGTACAATAAAGAATATTTTATTGTTATCCAAAAAATCGTCCGGGCACTTTTGAGAATAACATTTAAGAAATGGAGGTATATTGACAGGAATGGAAGGATAGAAAGGGAAGGAAAGGGATATCGCTTCTACAGATGGGTTGGGCAGTATAACAGTATAACAGCTCAAGCAAGTCAGGGTCGCACTCCTTTAACTCGAACTGGTTTGTGTCGGAAAATCCGAGTCCTCTAACTACCTACTAATATTTCAGATATAGTAGTAGTAATTCAGTAATATCTAAATCTCAGTCTCCTTTCTCCATTTATTGACGTTCACGTTCGTTCATCACGTTCGATCGGTAATCGGTAATAAGGTTACCAATACTATTACGGGTACAAATTCTCATCGATTCCCGTGTAGGTCGGAACAAATAATTATTAAGGTGATCAGTAAATCACGTGGGCGCGCGCTACACGTCGTCGTCGGTCGGACGGGGCAGCGGCTATCTAAGCATCCATTAGCCAATTAACGGAGAAGCGACCGGCACGGGACCTCCACCACCGGATAAAGAGTTATTCACTCCACAGGAAGACAGTTTTTGTAAATAGGTACTTGTTTATAATACTGCTTCGGTTGGTGTTATCGAAACATTATATTTTATATAGATTTTCATAGCTCTTACACTTGTTCACTGCAATCTATTGCTTAACAATACAGAGATGGTATTATTAGAAAAACGCAGATTTTCTCAATTTAACTCAATTTTGGATATATACTGTATAATCATTTTCCTAGTTGGCGGGCAGTATAGGTCTAATGGCCTCTTACAGGACACATGGAGCGGATATGTGACAATGGCTTCGGCGGGCTTCTACGGTGTCAGTCCCTTGCTTCATGCGAGACTTTCGGTATCTTTTACCCCAGATCCCTCTTCCTGCTAAGTTACATTCCGTTTTTTTTTTATTCAAAGATATAGGTAAAGTAAGAAAAGAAGTGAGAAAATTTAAAGAAAGGGGAAACAATTTAATTTTAAAAAATCATATTACTTACGAGGTTCTGCGGTTAGTTATACGTAAGAGATGACGATACGACAGAAAGAAAGCCTCTAGAAATGACGACAGTCACTAATGACACTTACTGTGCTTATTTTTCTTACTAAAAATGGATAACAGCAAAGTATGTTTTCATCAGTAAGTTACATATATATTTTACATTTCACCCAATTGGAGTATATATGTATCTTTGACTAAACCTGAACAGACTCTTCAGGTCTGATCAGTAGAGGTCTGAAGTAGTAACTGATCTATTCAAACAAAATTATTAAAATACGAAAGAGACTGTTTATTAAAGATTACAGAACACTTTCAATTCACGGCATATTATGGAAGGTAGATTTCATGCGCACAACCGGTTATATTGTACGTTGTTTGAGACAAAAGAAAACATTGTAACAGTGGTTTTGTATTCAAGAGGAAATCCGGGGGAAATTAAAACATAGCCGAATCGCACCCGGGGGACGTGCAAGGCGACCCGATGTAGCGATAAATTGGCCCGTCCCGCCTGCGCCCGCCTCTGCCCGCCGCGTTTTTTATGGTCCGCCTCGGACATCCCGTTTGTTACACCTCGCGGGAATGACGTCACTCTCGGCTCGACCTCACGTGGGACACGCTTCTTGCTCCCGTTTGTTAAGCGGAACCGAAAGCGAAGTCCTAAGCGGAACATTAAGTTCAAAATTTTTAGAAAGTTTCATGCTATTTTCCCTTTACAAAATTCTTTTTTCCTGCGACAACATCATAAAACAAGTGCACGCCTACCTAATAGTAATAATTAGGAATGTCGAACAAATAAATATATTTATGAATAAACCACACAAACTGCTGCTAGTATCAAAACGTTTAATGTTTATTACACGATGACAGGATTTATAGGAGAAGACACTGTTACTGACCAAAATGTTAACAACTTTGAAATATTGTAAATAATATAACTGGCTTTTTTTTATTTCTCTATTATATATTTGTGTGATATTGTGAAATAAATAATTCACTATAAATGAATTTAAGTGCCTATATAATGGATTAAATTTAATGCAACTAATTTCTAGCAAAATTAATTGTAACATATTGCATGCCGACATTGCTGAACAGGGTTGATCAACCTTTTGTAAACACCATCTATATATTGTACCCGTGTTTCGCAATTCAGAATTGGAATTTGAATTGAAACTAATGGACCTACCGTGACTGCCATTTGTTAACAATAATCGTGTCAATATGGTTCCTAATAAAACTCTGGTGAAGCCAAGTGACTTGCAGAAATCTCCCGAAACTGAAATTTGTTCTTTGATGAAACAATTGCTATTACAATATTTATTTGGGTTTGTTAGGTTGCATTTCTTAGTTGCGACACAAGCCTATTTATCTGTTGGTCGATAAGAAAACTATGAAGATTAAAGGGTCTACAACACACGAGTGATTAAACTGAATAAACAAAAAAAATATGTATAATCAAAGTATTAAGTTTAGGGATAACAAATTAAATCATCGCATTATAAAGTCATAAGTTCGCATACCAACTCAGAGCAAAATCAACAAGCACGCCCGAGCCACGCTTTCACGATTACGTTTTAGACAGAAACTTATACATGGAGTTGTATGTGGATTATATTTGTAGATGTCGTTATGATGAAATTGAAGAAAAATGTTTTAGACTGAACCGCTAGTACTTGTTTCTCAAAAACGAAATTTCCTCTTGAGTATCGACTTTGAAACTTGAGAAAATCGACTGGAGATTGCAACGCAACGCATTGCAATAATCACGTTCATAGGTCTATTTATTTATATATTGCATTTGACCTCAGTGATGGCATGAGAGGACGTGTAAATACTTATAAGCTTGATCTCCAAATCAACGTTGACAACAAGGATTATTATACTATATATAACTATTTGGAATATTTTAAACAGCATTCGTTTATAAGCCCGTTTCAAATTGCGACTGCAACTGCAAATTTGAACTGTTCAATCTTTTATATAAAATATTGTGCAGAACAACTGGAACGAAAACAAAACATAACGATGCGGTTGACTTGGAACAAACAAGGAACACTTTAGTTATTATGTTTTGCGAACTTTGTCCGGTGCAGTTTTATCTTCAAATGGTTTTTAAGTGTAAAAAGTATAAATTCCGAATAAAAGTAGTAAAGCCAATCGCAGCCGCTGCCGGCGGGAAGCGGCTGTAAGTTAATTTCAACGTTTTTGCAAACCGACCTTTGTTACTCGGTTACGATGTTTTTTTTTTTTTGTTTTTTAAACATCTTGACGATCATAATCATCGAATTTCAAACTATGATCATCATCAATTAAATATGATTAGAACCTAGGTTTAGGAAAACATTCGTCTCAGCGTCTGAATAAGCACAAGTCGACGGCACGGCTGGCGTTGGCCGGCCGAATGCAATATGGAGGACACACCTGCATGTTTGGATAACTCATCTGTTATGAACCTGGACAGTGGCGTTAGAATGGTTCATTAGCAGATTTGGGTTTACAACGACTCGTAAACAAAAGTAAATCTGAAATATTTCTTGCACTTGACAAAATAAACCCCTTTTATCCGCTTTCACATCCCTCGGCTTTCCGTCGCCATCGCCATTCTATTGCGAGTTCCAAACTTGCCCGCTTTTAAGCCGGCACTCGCTTTGCTTTAGTAAATTTACTAGTTTGAGCTATATTAGACCGATATACAAGGATAAGAGCCTCCGCTAAACTGCTGAAGTTGTTAACAGGATTTGAAAGGTTTGCATTTTGTTATGCGGCATTATTACAAACGTGTCTAAATACAACTCATAGAGTTACGTGTTTTAAAGATCCCATCGATACACGTTACAATAAAATTAAGCAGTGGTATTGTGCTGGGCGGACAGAACGCGTTGTGATACATGACTGTTCTCCAGTTTCTTCCTATCTTTTTACCAAGCAATAACAATAAAATATTAAAAAAAAAAATGTTTTGAGTTAGATTGTGTAAAAGTTAAAGTAATTCAATGAAGATCTGCAGACGAGAAAGTTACAACATACGAGCGGCCATATTTGCATAGTACTAATGAGTAAATTCAAATGCGTCTAAAGTCAGTTGATAACGGCAGGGTGTCGACGTGTAATTTGGACATTCCTTGCATTTCCTATGCCCCGGCTCCCGCAGCGCACGCTGGCGCGCGGCCAGCGCCGTCCGAGTACATTACGTAAAATGCGCATTCTATAGCCGCAGCCCGATCTCATCACCTGGTCCTACCACTTAAGCTACATTATTATTATATGTTGTTCCAAGGCAAGCCTAACATCACTTATTAAGGTTTATTACTTAAATAAGTACATATGTTTAGCGTTATCTTCGGCGTAGATTGTCTTTTATTTATTAAGTGATTCCATTTTAATGCGTTGTGTATGTTTATTAACTTTTAAAAACGTTGGAAACTTCAAATGACAGTTATTCAAAGCAGTTCCTGCTACTAAATGTGAATTCTTATTTTAAAATCAACGTTTTACAGAGAATTTTCTCAGTTTAGCTTGGTTGTTGAAGTGTTTTGGTTTGAGAAATAAATGTTTTTCAATCCTCGATATGTGGAATTTGCAAATGTTTGGCTATTAATACTGCATTGCATACACATACACACATGTGTCGACTAAAGGGTAAGTAGAGGTGTATAAAAAACAGGTGTATGAATTTGGTCCCATTAACGTAATAGACAGCAAGTCTATTGCCGACAGTCGGGCACTGTACTGTACTGTATGTACTGTCTGATAGATAACAGTCCAATCGTTTAGTCGCCTTTTAAGGGAAAAAGTGGGGTGGCTCTATTGTACTCCACTAAGGTGAGGTCCGCGCTACAGTTAATACGGTATTGTACAGTCTAATTGATGACAATAATAAAATAATATACTCATTCTGTTGTTGAAATATGAATTTATTAATCTAAAATAATATTACACTACAACTATCTGAGATTAATTCAATAAACTCTACAGAATACATATGTAAATTGAAGTAAGCAAATTAACGAAAACAAGAGAACTGAATTATTTTGTATTGAAACTAATCAATATTCATCAAAGTTGCATGGATTATCGTATTGAAGTACCTTCTTTTATTATAATGCTGTCGAAATAACAGGTACATGTAAGCTTGAATTAAATAATAAATAAAAAAATATACCATCTACTAATATTTATAGAAATCGAACCAAACTTCTTGTGTACAATATTTATTTATTGTAACAATTTTTTCCTCTTCCATTTTGCACAAAATATCAGTCAAGAATTAATGAAAATGCCTTGCCATGCTGAGCAGACACGCTCTCGTCTCAGCAACAGCCACAAAAGGGATCAGCAAAGTTCTCAATGACTAAACTGATGACTGACTGAACTAATATGACTGTCGGATACGAGTCTCTCGACAAACTTGTCACAAAGATCCCTTAAACTTGCATTTTACAATTTACTCCTGCATCCAGAACATCATCATAATATCCACATCTTTACAAAACCATGACGTAAATGCATTAACTTATAACACTAACGACTCAAAGTCTGTAACAAAAAATAAAATACCGGTCATTAAAGTGCACATATTTACTAAATCGTTTTACAAAGCGAGTCTTGAGAAGCATTATCACATAGTTGACGGTAGAGAGCGCGCAATCTAAGGCGCACAATAAAGTTAATTTCCTAAGCTAAACAGTGTAGTCGTGGAGGCTGTTAGTCGATAGCTCTTGTGCCTCACCCTACTCCGCAAACAGACGAGCTCAGATAGTGCAGTTTGCCAGTTTGAGTAAGGGAACCAAACGTTCAGCTTAAGAGGATAATCTTTAACAAAGTAAGGTTTAGATGGGACGTATGGGCTCTAATTCCTAACCGTTAAGAAGTTGTACTTTCCACTATCACGTCAGAAGTAGAAAGCATAGCTCTATAATCTACACCAAAAAAAGCTTGTTACAACTTATAATTATATTTTTTTGTTTTTATTTTAAAAGACAAGTTCCACATTAAGATTAATTCCTGTGTCGCGGGGGACTTCACAAACATTCAAACAACGGACATAAAGAACACCCAGACTCAGAAAAATAATTTGATGATTAAACAAATTATTGTCCCGTGCGGGGATCGAACCCACACACTGATCGAAAACTGGACACGGCAGTGTAGTGCGTAAGCCGCTACGGCATCCGTGTAGTTGAGGGCTTATCTCTATTTATCGCATGATCAAATCCTGATTTGAATGGCACCATCTTAGAAGTACGCTTTTTAAATAAATAAAGAATTTTGATAATTGACAGACAATTGGAGAAGAATTCTCCTAACATATATGATATAAAGATACATACAGTCGAAACAGAGTTGCCTCCTGTTTTGAAGTCATTTAATTAGGTATAGTTTTTTTTTTTTTACTTTAGTTTTAATTTTAAGTCGATATAAAGTACAAAAGTGCAAGCATCCGTGGGAGAGCAATGACTCATCACGTATGTGCCGGCTCGGCCGGAGCATTACTTACTTTGGCCTCACAGAAAACCGGCTGTTAAACAATGCTTGCATTGTGTGACTGAGTGAGTGAGGTTACCACAGGCCCAACCCCCTTACCCTTCCCCTCCTTCTTTTCCCTTCCCCCGTTTCCCCTTCTCCCTCTTCTCTACCCTAAAAAGAGGACGTGGGCGGCGGAAGTCACATACCAACAAGTGACCAGTCTGCTCGTTTGTCCCCCTATACCACAAAAAAACATACTATTTAATTAATACAGAAAACAAAAATCAGCAAAGTGTATGGTCACCCCAAGTTCACCATACACACTCTCCACTGTACTGTATTCACTTCAAACGCCAGCCATCTTCCTCACTTGTGGTTATTATTTCACTTTATTATGAATTTTTTTCATTATTTTATTTGTGAAGTGTAAATAATTCAACCAACAATAGCATATTATTACTGCAATAATTATGTTCATCTTAGTATAGTCGTCTCGTCATAAGCATCTAATTGGTCATAATTACTCGTTTCGAGTAGGCGTGTGTGAGCGAAGCAAATATACGGATTTCATTTTAATATAATATTAAACAAATTCGTGTGCTCTGAGAAATAAGGAAATAATAAAAAGACTATGTTATGAACTATACATATGCGCGTATACACAGTCACGCCTGAATCCCCGAAGGGCTTGACAAAGCAGTATTTTCAACAGGGATTTCTTGTCAACTACAATTTGGTAAAACGTGGTAGAGGAGCAGACCGAGACCTTTCTCAATAGTATAATTAATAGCCTGTTTTTAAATTTCTATTAAAGTTAAACTAGCTAATATTACAAGAATAGACGTCTTTTTCTATACCCCCGACATTACGTATTCAAAATTTCATCATAATCAGTATTGAAGT
Organism: Tyria jacobaeae; assembly: GCA_947561695.1. NCBI lineage: Eukaryota > Metazoa > Arthropoda > Insecta > Lepidoptera > Erebidae > Tyria > Tyria jacobaeae. The sequence goes on from OX387213.1 coordinate 23,377,514, forward strand.
TAAAGCATAAAAGCGTTACAAAATAAAACGTTACCAAGGATAGGCATATCATAATTAAGTAACACTTAATTAATATTACTTTAGATTTGAATTAGATGAGAAAAGTGGGATTACACTGATCGGGAAAAATCTATTTTGAGAAATTCGATATTGCTTGTACAGATTTACTGAGAAGTGTAAGAAATATCACAACCAAGTCCGAACCCTTTAACCAGCCGCTCTCTCTTCTTAAAATATCGAAGGTGCGTACGATTGAATTAATTATTTACTTCTGTAACAAAATTCGCAAAATTTTAACGAAACCTTATAATATTTCTTTGAAGTATTTCACTAGTTTTAAAGCAGGTCGGTAAGACCTATAAGTGGTGCAGAGCTCGCAGTACCCTGCGTGGGCCGCCGGCCTATAGTAATAGGCAGTTAGTATCCGTGGAGTACAGCTATGCAGCACCGTAGGGCTGTCTCTACTCCGTATGTATATTACTTTTGGGCTCAATGTTTGTAAGCATTCGTCAACAAAAATAAAAGAATAAACGGCAAGGATACTAAAATATACACATAAAAGTCTTTTTGCTGCTTCATTCTCTAAAGTCAGTCGTACCTAATTTAACTAAACAATTCATGTGGCTTGTGGCAAGTCTGCAAGTAGGTACAGATGAGAGTGTTTATGTACATATACATACATCTAAGTACAAGTTTACATGGCGACAGGATAAGGCGTGTTACATAGAGTGTAACATGCCTTATCTCATTTAATTATTTTACCCACCATGGTTTCCATTCCATTCTAAAATCAAACACGCTGTCGCGTGGTTGTTACTTTTACCACTCGCATAAACCACCTCCCTTTTCCTGTGTACAAACATTGCGGTGATACGACAGCCCTACGTGCTGGTTGGGCGAGTGCGGGGCCCTCTCTCGGTGCAAATTAAAATAGACTCTTATATTTATTTTTAAATGCTCCCGCGGCGCCTCGAGCCTCCACTATTTGTACACTTTCCACTCTTATATTGTTTAATTAGGATGGAACAAAAGGTCTATTTACATTTCACCGGCGCACTCAGAATTTCTTCATTTGTTTTGATGGCTTCGAGACTAACTGCAGCTGGTAATCGTAGCATTTCCAGCATTTAATTGTGCCTGCCTTTCTCACTTTTCTATTCGTTAGCAATTTTGCTACTGTCCAATTTTTGCATTTTATTAATTGTTCCACAATATTGAAAATAAAATTGGATAACATTTTCTTGTATCGTATCTTTACTTTGAGCACTCTGTAGCATTTACAACAATTTCTCGTTATCTCGTGTCTCTATAATAATGTCTTTAGCAAAATATGTACATAACATTTCACGTAAGCAGCACAGGTGCTCTTGAACATTTCGTACTGCATAAAATGTACCTTCACGTGCAAGTTAGCCATCCTTAAAGCAGGTGGGGGTTAATTCGCTAATTCTGCTGCAGAAGCGGCAGTGGAGGGTCCTTGTCAGGATTGCACTCCTCCAGCCTCGTAACGAGTCGGTAGCGACTGGCATGATGCACCGAGCTGACATAGATAGCTATGTAACATTCAGTAGGACAACTTAGAAATAGACCTTTTTTTTTTTTTTTTTTTTTTTTTTTTTCGTGTGGAAACCCCCTCGGGCCGTCATCCCACCGGGGCTTTCGGTGGAACGGTGTGTCGGAATTGAACCGACTAAAACCACACGGTGTGCCATTCTGCGCTTGAAATAGGAGGAATCCGGGAACAGCTTTATGAGGACATCCGGACCCCTCCTAGCGCCTGCCCGCACTATGCGGGCACCACCAGCTAATTAACCTATCAATAAGGTGGCGTCCAGACACACGCGGACGTCACCCCCTCGCGGCTGGCCACTAAAGCAGGTGGAGGGGAAAACCCGTCCCGACCACCCGCGGCCACACTCAGGGTGGCATGAGGCGCTGGTAGGCGCGCCTCCGCCGCCCGGTTCGCCGGCGGCGGATTAGGTCCGAATGGAGATCGTCCTCCCGGGCCCGCTCCGCCGCCTCCTTCCGCGAGATAACGTCCTCGCAGAAGGTTGCAACCGCGGTAAAATTACTGTCGCTACTGGCCATGGAGCGTATAACAGCCAGTAGCGACAGATCCTCTCCGATGACTGCAGTGAGGGCCCGGCGCTGCGACGACCAAGAAGGGCAAACCGCAAGCGTGTGCTGAGCCGAGTCCTCACTACAGTCGCAGTGGTGACAGACGGGGCTCATTTCCCTCCTAGCGACCGAGTGCAGGTACTTCCCGAAGCAGCCGTGCCCGGAAAGAACCTGCGTCAGTCGGAAGGAAAGAGTCCCGTGCTGCCGCCCCGCCCATTCGACAATGACCGGCTGGAGCGCCTCCACGGCGGCAAAGCCAGCACGTGGAGCCTCCAGCCGGGACGACCAACGAACCATTGTGGCTCGGCGTGCGGCCTCACGCCACTCGCGTACCTCTTCGGGCTGGGGCCGACTGCCACCAACCGCCCGGAAATCAGCCGTTCGCCGATAGACCTCGGCGAGCACTTCCGCCTCCAAATCCCACGGGGGCGTTCCGGCCAACGCGCATGCCGCCTCCGTTGATACGGTGCGGTAACCGCGTATGGCTCTAACCGCCATAACTCTCTGAGGACGCCAGAGGCGTGCCCTATTCTGGGCGGTCAGAGCCTCCGCCCACACCGGTGCACCGTATAGTGCCATTGACCGCACCACCCCCGTATACAGCCGTCTTGTTGCGACGCTGGGTCCTCCCAAGTTGGGCAAAAGTCGCCCAAGGGCGGACGCAGCGCCGACCAGCTTTGGAGCAAGCTGCCGAAAGTGCTCGTCGAAGAGCCACCTCCCGTCAAGGATCAGGCCCAGATATTTTATGTGGGCCCGAACCGGTACGAGAACCGAGTTGACCATGATTGAGGCGCCAGGGGGCGGACCACGACGGGGCCCATGGAATAGAAGGGCCTCCGTCTTGTCCAGGGCCACCCGCAGGCCCAGCGCCTCGATGCGCCTGACCACCAGTGAGGCTCCTCTGGTGGCCAAACGCACCGCCTCCTGAAAGTTCGCCCCCCGAGCCGTGACCAAAGTGTCATCAGCGTAACAGATTACGCCCAGCCCGGGGGGGAAGTCACCTCGAAGGGCCCAGTCGTACCCCATGTTCCACAGGAGCGGTCCAAGGACAGATCCCTGCGGAACACCGCACGACATGGGCCGACGACTCAGATGTCCCTCTCGGTCCTCGTACATGACGGTACGCTCCTCTAAATAGTCTGCCACTAGTCGCCTCAGGTACTGTGGCACCCCGTGATAGCGGAGTGCTTCCCTGATGCAACTGAATGGCAGACTATTGAATGCGTTGGCGATGTCCAATGACACCGCCAACAGCACGCCGCCACAGCTCACTGCCTCTTCGGTTACGGCCCTCAGACGCAACACAGCACCGATCGTCGAACGACCAGCTCGGAAACCGAATTGAGCGTCCGACAAATCGGGGCCGACCTCGTCCAGGTGCCGGACGATGCGGGCAGAGAGTACCCTCTCAAACAGTTTACCCGCCTCATCCAGCAGCACGATGGGTCTGTAGGCCGCAACCGAGTCGGCAGGCCGTCCCGGCTTCTTTAAAAGCACCAGCTTCCCGCTTTTCCAGCAATCAGGAAAGCGTCCGGACGACAGGCTAGCGTCGAACACCTCCCTGAGGCGGTCCGCCATGTGGTCAAGGGCCAGGGCCAGGATTCGGGCAGGGATTCCGTCTGGCCCGGGGGCGGTTTTCTTGGAGCGAATCCGTAAAACAGCCGCCCCTATCTCCGCCTCTGTGACGGGTGAAGCATCCTCCTCCTCTAACTCCCCGTCGTCACCGGCCAAGGGGGCCATCAACGGGGGTGAGTGCTCCACCCGTTGCGGGAAAAGGCCCTCAACCACTTCTCGCAGGAAGCTGGGCTGGAGAGTCTCGGTAAGGGGGGAGCCCAACGCGCGGAGCTTTTGTTGCGCCGCACGATAAGGGCGACCCCAGGGGTCACGATCGAGACCCTCCAGCATCTCCTTTCTTTTCTCCTCTTTGGCGCGGCAAATGGCCAGCTTCAGAGTTTTCCGTGCCTCTCGGTACTCTTCATGAAGCCGGTCCTCTTCCCCCTCTTCGCGGTGACGCCGACGACTGCGGGTGTAGGATCTCCGGGCACAAGTGCAGGCCACGCGGAGATCCGCCAACTCCTGGGACCACCAGTAGACCTCCTTCCTTGGAGGCCGACTACCTCGAATCCGGGGCATTGCCGCATCGCAGATATGCGTTACTGCAACGCAGAAGCGGCCTGCCCCTGTGTCTACCTCAGTTGGAGGCTGTGGAGGCAGCCAAGAATAAATGATGGATGCCTCCTCCAGTAGGTCCCTATCTAATTTTGAAACAGCCCACCGCGGAAAACGGGATGATCGCCGCGCCGTGTGACCCCTTCTGGGGTCCTGGGTCCGGGAGAGCTCAAATCGGATATAGAGATGATCCGAGAGCGTCTCAACCTCTTCCAGGACACGCCAGTTCCTTACTCGTGCGGCGAGAGCAGGGGTAGCGAACGAGAGGTCCACTATCGACCCCCCCTGCTGCCGCACACACGTGTTAGTGGAGCCTCTGTTTAGGAGACAGAGGCCCACTGATGTCGCCCACTCCTCAACAGCATCGCCCCGTGCGTCCGTCCTGGGGGATCCCCACGCAACGGACTTGGCGTTAAAGTCCCCCAGCACTAGGACGTGCCCAGACCCTAGACGCCGTATCGAGGTTTCCAGGTTGTTGAGGAAAACCTCGAAATCACTCAAACTCCGGTTGGGGGAGAAATAAACACCATATATGGTGACCCCCCCCCCATTCGACAGCTACATATCCAGAGCCTTTGTCTTTTAGTGACAAGGGCGGAGAATGCACCGTCGTAGAGCTGACGACTGCCACAGAGCCGTCCCGATCACCCACCCAGTTTGGACGGGGAGGAACGTAATAAGGTTCTGCGGCTACGGCTACACCGATCGACCACTCTGCCATGGTTTGCAGGAAAAGGTCCTGCGCACCGGCACAGTGGTTCAGGTTCGTCTGGACAAGGAGGCTGGAGACGTGGTCCATTACTGGATCGTCTCTACAGCCTCCTCCATGGGCAATGGTGACGACGCATGATTAGTATCGGAGGCAGCCCGGGCCGATTGGCTAGCCACCGATGCCTGCGGAATAGTGCGGGGAGGCTTGCAGCCGTTTTGCCCCATTTGGTGATTGGCGGGCAAATTGCCCGCCGCACACGCTGGGCAGTGAGGGGTGGCAGAGCACTCCGCTGCTCTGTGCCCCGGTTGACCGCACCGGAAGCAAAGTCCGGTACAGTCAAAACAGCTGCCGCACTTGACACGGGTGTGCCCTGACCCTAGGCATTTGAAACACCTCATCGGTCTTGCCGCCAGGACTGTGATTCTGGCGTTCACAAAACCGATGAGGACCTTGCCGGCGTCGCCCAAAATTTTGGCCGACGCTACGGGACAACTTGCCCACACCGCGCCAAGACCGCCTGGACCGGGACGGATGGTGCCGACCCGAATGTTGTCCGCGTTGCACCCTGTCTTCTCCCGAATTGCAACCCGGACATCATCGACCGTAACGGAGTCATCCAGGCCCGATATGTGCAGCTCCGCGCACTTGGTGGGCCTGGCGACCTTTACACCATCCGTCGCAAACTTAGAAATAGACCTGACCTAACCATTTCTGAGCTGTGTTTTAATATAGAATAGAATATATTAGAATATACAAAAACTATACTATACACGTTATAATTTTTTTACATGAAAATAGCAAAAACTATATGTACAACAGGCGGCCTTATCGCTAAAAGCTATTTCTTATATTCTTTGGATGGACATACTCGTAGACGGTAAATAAAAGACACAACGTGTAATTATAGTAAACTGTAAATGTAATTTGTATAACAACATTTAAATATGCAGCATAAGGTAATTAGTCGCAAAAGAAGAAAAGAAAGAGAGGTCATGTAAACATTTTTTTCTGAGACATGTACATACACTAATAGCAGTGTCCCAAAAAGGTAGACGGCATGTTAAAAGGAAATATAGGCAAGAAGGAAAGGCGACTGAAGAATAAGGATATTGCTCCGAATCTGAATTATTAGGTCCATCAACATAAGTTTTAAATAAAAATATTTATTTCTATATGTTATATCATATAGACGCTACAGCTTATTTTGTACATCTGTCAAATACAAAAGATTGTAAATCAGAAAAATAACTTAATTTACCAAATCTTTATAACATGTGTTAAGTATTGTTTTACTACTGTTTTAGCTGTACAGTGGTGGTGACTATTACATCAGCCACTCTATTTACACACCTCTACGTGACGACGTGATAAAGTAAGCGTGCTAGCGTCCCGTCTCAGCCCCAGCCGTTACCAAAGCACCGATACACCTCGCCTTGGCACCTTCTCTCAGTCTGCACTACCGCACTATTTAATGATTTGGAAAGAGTTAATAGTTTAGTAGACTTTACTCATTTATGAATGATACAAAGTCATTTAAATATACCTTATCGTGTGTGTATAAAAATGGTCAGTTTTTATTTTTTATTTGAACTGCCTTAAAACAAAGGTAGTGTATTTGTATGTTATTCGATTTGATAAGGAGATTCGACATTAAAATGTAAACTATTTGTAGATTTTTTTAATACAAAATAATCTCTTAAAGATCTTCGGAGATAAATAATATTCTTCAATAACTCACAGCAATTGAGACGCGATTGCTGCAATCGTATATCCATATACATATAACTGTTAGAAGGAATACTTTTTTTTTTTTGTTAATTTGGTTGTCACCACACAATCAGATTTCGGAAAACTCGTTCAAACATGATATTGGAACCCTACTGGTGCGGCAGTAACCGTTCAATGTCAGGTGGACCGTCAACTTGTTTCAGTACTAAATTGTATAAAACAGTTAGATCACACGCGTATATAATATGTCCCGTCATGCGTTCGACGTTTTTAATTAATAATAATGATCATTTATTGCGAGTATAGGTAGGTAGGATAAATTATATACTACACAATCAAAAGCACTTTTATAACAATTTGAAAGATTAATTATTCATTATTGTGTTTAACACTAAACGTCATCAATCCATCACACACTATACAATTAATATCAGAGGCCGTACAATCGCATTATGGAGCCTGTCTATTAAAACAAATCATTTCAATAAAGTTTTTACAAGGTAATAAAACTTTAATAGCACAGATAGTTGCAATCACAGCTGACAGATGGCGTTTTAGTAGACGCTCGGAGAAACTCATTAATACTGTTTTGGGTTGAGACGAATTGAGAAATTGAGTTTATATACATATGTTGAGTAATAACAGTATTCCGTTCACTCTGTATATTGTGTAAAGACGTGAACGTTGCCTTCGCGTGTATAGCGGTCTTGCATATAGACATTATATGTTTCTAGTACCTACTCTGTCTGGTACACACTCTCATACATATGCTAAAGCCTATGCCGCTGAAGGGGTCAGAGATGTATTAAACATCCACATTCCAATAACATTACAGGGAGCTAGCTTATCGCCGTCAACCTAGCACTTTAGGAATTAGAGTTCAGATAAACTGTTACTCAAACTAGCTGTAGCTGGTATCTGAGCCCTCTATCCTAGACATTGTCTACTTAGATTATGAACGCGTGGCTACAATCACTGTAATTGCATGTCTCTATACCCACTATCCACGTATTATCAGTAGGCGCCTAGACGCCAGACGCCATGTAAACAACGATAATGTGATTATCCTTTCTTTGTGTAGCTCTGGTGTAAATCAGATATTTGTGAGACTGATAAACATCCCAACGGATCTGATAAAAATGAATTTAAATCATACCTAACGTCTTTAAGCTCCGTGAGGAGGAAGATAGGTTGATATTATTACCCTGCTACTGGCCAACGGTAAGTGCAAAGACAACATACTACAGTTGTTAAAAAGAAATTTCATATGCGGACGCTCGAATTGTAGAATCCCCTGACTGATTTTCCCTGTAGAAATCACAAAGAACGATTTATTCGTGTCTTTATATGGTGGCAACCCAAGATATTGAAAATATACGTGTACATTTGTTACATAAAATACACCAATAGCACAATACGTATGTACACAGTTATAAAATGTTACGTAATCACTCAAATGAATATAAATACAAGACATTCAGAAAAGCTTTCAGTTTTCCTGAATGTCTCGCCTCAATAATAAAGATGAAATAATATTGACACAATAATTACTAGATACAATTTTTTGCATCACTTGTTTAACTCCGCGGCAAAGCTAACTAAACTGAAAGCTAACAACGAAGAGTAATAAAATCAATTTCACAATTTAGACAAGAACAAGTCCCGTAAATGTTTGACGTCTGAAACAGAACAGATGTGTTTTTTAAACTCTCCAATAGATGTTTTAAAGTTTTATGCTTGCAATATAAAAATCTTACAAAATTTTGCGACGGCTCTCATGAATAGATGAGTCTGCGCGTAACTGAGTTAATAATAAGTAGTCGTCTCGGCATTCGTGGCATGCTGGCATAGTGTTACGTAGGCACGGTGACACGCTGCCACGGAGCCCAACCGACACTACAGATGCATCCTGAGGATGACTTACTCGCCCTAATCGACTAGTTCACTAAAGTAATACATATAAACGAAAGAGGTCATTATGAACCGCAGGACTTTCGTAGCTATAACCCCCATCATCTATATTATAAATGTGAATATAACTCTATCTGTCTATTAGTTTTTCAAACGTAAACGGCTAATCGATTCTATTAAAAACGATTTTAATTAAATTTGGTATTCAGAAATAATATATATTTTTTGTTTGATAGACAACTCCCGCTTTAGAAATAACTTCTGTGCCGCAGGGGGCTTAACAAACATTTATACAACGGACACAAAAAATACCAATACTCGGGACAACTATATGTGGATCACACACACACACACATCTCCGGTTCAGCAATCAGAGTCACTAACCACTACACCAACAGGCTACCTTTTTGTCGCCCCTTGGAAGTCGGGCAGGTGCTACATATTATATATATAATATTGATTCCACTAGAACCATCTCTAAAGATAAACATCGATAATCCACTCTTAACGTCAGCATAAAACAATGACTTATTTGGTTTTTATAACCAAAAGCCTTATAATATACGCAAAAGCAGGGACACGAGCTGTGTAAAAAGATTCGAGTTGTGTTCCTTTTAACTTAGTTTACACTGCTTAGCAAATTAACTACTTATCTCAAACAAAAAGTAAGCTCCGGCTATCGCAGAACCTGTAGAGGACGAGAGAGTCGGAGAGGCTCCACAGTCGTTCTGAGGCTCGACGCGCCCTAATTTAATTATATTTATTAGCAAGCACCCCCTCTTAATGAAAACGGCCGCAATTTCCAACGGCCAGATAAAATGAAGCACCTTCGTGCATAATTTAAAACGCAATAAATCGCAATGAAACACGACTAATTAGACAATAAAAGTGAGAGAGCGGGTCCAAGCTCGTCAGTGCCTGAGTCCACGCCGTCGACTCGCACCGCGGCTTTATCACGCTGTGTCGCGCGGTGCCACCTCGCCCTGCGATATGAATTTAATTATTCACATGAACGATACTTGAAGCTCGATTGTGGAATTACCGGTGGTGATGGGTTATTGCATATCTATCACGAAGCACTCGGTACATCCACTATGTTAATGTTGTAATTTAAATGATTATCTCTCAAAGTAGTTTTTATTTCATGCATTTTATTTAAAACCCATTTTTCAAAAACATATGTAAAATCTACCTTCAAATGACTTTATTTCCAAATGAAACATTTATTTGCCTCAAGATTTTCTTACGAGTTCTTTAAAAGGTAATTTAAACACAAAATTATTTTCTAACTGCCATAGAGATTTAAGAAATATTATAGTAAGGTGAGCCGGCGAGTTTGCTTAGACACAACACTTCTGAAACTATTTTCTACATTTTCTTGTGCCAACGTGAGAATCGCAAGTTCTTTTTAAACTACTTCAGTGCTGATTGGATTTCGTGGTAAGTGTGAATGTGGCCAGTAGTGCAGCGAGGCGCGGCGCGGCGCGGCGGGGTCTGCGGGGTGGCTACTCAATGAGCGTTGATTGCGACGGCAAGTCGCTTCGTGCACATATGCAGTTCGATTATCAGCCCGTATTATTAACTCAGAGTTAACTTGTAGTGCAACTTGCCCTAAAAACATATACCAATTGAATTGAGTTTTAGCTTCATTAGTTTTAGATTCTTTTTAGTTTTAGTTTGGAAATCACAGTTCCCAAGTTGAAAACCATTAATCCGCTTAGGCTCTTTAGCGTCACAAAGAATCATAATGGTTACTAGATACATTCTACATACATACCTACATTCATTCATTCATTCATTATACATGTACATAAGATTTTATTCTTGTTTGCTTTTCATAAACACGCTTAATACATGTTTAACTATACAATATATATATATATATATATATATATATATATATATATATATATATATATATATATATATATATATATATATAATATTTTGAATTCGTTAACATGCTGTATTAGGCTACTAGTTGCTTTGATTTAAACATTTGAACTTAAAATGCATGAATTTAAATTGCTTATAACTCAATGTTTTTGTAAAAGATTAGGTACATAACTTTCCCACCACATAACTTAATAAGCCAATAGTTGCACAGCAAACTTGTGGAACGATTACTTGCCCGCAACCACGATCAGGTGTGCTCACCAATTACATGCCGTGGCAGACAAACAGACAAACAGCCGATGTTTGCCCAGCTACCATATAACGCTGCAACATCGATGTTGGACAAGCACTCGCTTGTTATGATAGGTTTGTGTTTAGCAAACCTTTGAGCCGGTCAATTACCGTATTACGTCCGGCACGTACACCTACATTCACAACTGTATCCCCATTGGGAAGGCAGAGGCGTATTTACCGTCCACATTTTACTATAACTTAATCCCACTTAAGTCAAAGAAGTCAAGCCTATTGTCATCGATCAGGCACTTTGGAATTTGAATGGCAAAATTAAGAGTATATTGGGAGGCGTATAAGGGAGGAGAGACCGGCCTTTCACTCTGATCTCCCATTCCCTTCAAGGGATATTGCTTATACATACGGAGTGTAAGCAATTGCTGAAGTAGATCAGGGTTGCATACTATGTTACTTGAAGTGGAAGATGTAAAATCCAAGCCCTGTAAAAGAACTCTAATATTTTGTTCTTTGTCTTTAATCATAAAACCGAATCGATTTATATTCTAGTAATTATAATTTATATAAAATTGTCTCCTCTCAAAGAATTAACGTAAAAATACAATATGTACTTATTGCTATTGATTTATTACCATTGTAAGCATTTCAAAATGAATAGTGACAAAATGTGATTATATCGTAAATAAATAACATCGCTATAAATCAATACACTTCCGAGATAAATTGTTCGTAATTGCTACAAACTTGCATAACATTTTTTAGTGTATTGTTTCTTGTTGTAGATTCTATAATTCAAATAATCAAACTAAAGAATAAAGTGCAATTTCAGTTCATATGAGTCACATTAATTATTATATTTGGAAGATGGTGACCACGAGACTTGATCAAGTGATCGAGTGAATGAGTACTCGCTCACTAACTTATTTACTGAGCTAGTACGTGTGATTACTTTCATTTGAAGTATCAACTCAAAAACTCATCTGCTACTTCAAACCAAAGCTTGCGAATCGAACTATGACTGTCCACGATTCAATGGCTTCAGTGTATTGCTTGTCACTACCGGTTGTGTTAAAATTTCTCTTGGATTTTCTTTCTATTTCTGTTTCTATGTGTGTATACAGTTTTTAGTGTGTTTATGTGTTTAGTATTAGATACGGATACTATATTATAGTTTTGTTTTTAAATTCATATAGAAGGATTATCTTTAGAGTGCGTCGATAATGCAATATGTGATGCCAGAATGATGAAATCAAACTTATCTTCATGCTTGCAAAACGACTTATTGAGTGAATAAAATTACACTAGTTTTAAACGATACACTGATACTTATAATTTTGCTAAGTTGCACTTACACGCTATATATAGAATTTATTACGACATGACCTTATTATAATTTTCGTTAAGTGTATACGTCATATACTACAATATATTCCTATGTAAAAATTTTGCATCTGAAAATTCCTACGCAAAATGACGCAGTCATAATGAACCCCAACCTAAATCCCGTCTGAGAACAACATGAAGCCATATTACATTTAACACATTAAGTGTATAGGATGCTTTACATTGACATGAATCCTTACTTACTATTTATATAACGCAATACAGGCCTACGAGAGCACGTCCAGAGGTGAGTCCAACAGATTGATGACTCGGCCGCATTGATAGATGCGTATCGCCGCGCGACACGTAATCAGCGAGACTCCCTGACACATAACAAACACTCCGGACAATTTAAAATGCAATTACCGTCCGGAAACGTCGCTAATTAAACGGAGATATTCGTTAATGGCCTCTATACCATGCTTGAAGGCCTCCTCGCACCCCGCACCCGTCAGTACCCCCTCCCCACGAGTCTAAAGCTGACCTCCGTCCGACTTGGCTTCAATTTGTAATGACATTACCTCCGCAGCCTTTTTTTGTTGAAAAACGAAACGAGCGATTTCTTATTGGAGTCAGTTACGTGAAATTGATGAGATCCATTACGTAGGGATAGATAAGATGGTATGATAGCGCGTAAATGTAACATATGGACTTAATAATGGGGACCAGAATATATCACATACTGTGTAAACATTACATCTGTACCTGTAAGATGAACATACACCGCCAAATTCATTTCTCACATGATTCTTAATTACTCTTATATCGACTAAACAGATCAGTAAATTAAGTAGGCAACACCCCATAACATTTAAGTGTAGCGAGATCCAATTTTCGCAGAAATCATTCATCAACTAATCAAAATTTCATCGACGATCTTTCATAAAGTTTTCATAAAGTGCACGGCATACCAACGAGGCATGTGCCAGGACTAAACGTTGAAATGGAAATAGCTTTAGACGTCATAAATTATAAAATCACCAGCTCCGTTCGAGAGGATTGCGTAATGAAATTTTCTTGAAACAGAAGATTCGTAAATCGTGTCGACTCCGAAGGCGCAGTACGGCTGAGCAGAAGACTCCAGAATACGGCACAACACGACTTTATTATTTATAGCCGGACTAAAATAAGTTTATAATTTAAATATTCAGTACGCACGATGCTCCACCGAAGCTACGCGTTGGAGCTGTTTATGGCGCCAATAATTTTTAAGTCTACACTTATAAAAAACGCCGTTCTGAATGTAGGCGCCTTTCAAAATAGTTTAGTTAACTTTAAAACATGGAAAAACTATAAGATTTTATAGTTTTTCCATGTTTTAAAAATGTAGGCGTTGATTACGCGTCTGCCTACCCCTGCGGGGATACAGGAGTGAGTGCATATATGTATGCAAAAATAACTATTCACTGTATGTTTAAGTACATAAATTTATCAGGTTCGCTACCCAGTAACAATTGTATGCTAAAAATTTGTTAACTTTCGTTTGGATTTTATGTTCTAACCGTAATTATTATAAAATAAATAGTTTTACATTGAGGCACGTACAATTTAGGAAAATTTGGCAAATACCAAACAAATCTAGAAATCTATCTAAAATCTAGATTAATTTAGTTTCAATGATATTAAAAAAAAATCACTTAAATGATCTTTTTTAGTTTTTATGTAACTATTTACGTACTTGTATATTATTATTAGTTTGCACATACTAGTGTAAGTTCCTGTACTATTTATTTATTTACTGATTATTGAAGACGAACAGAATATTCCTAATTTATATTGCATAGATTGTTTTGCAGGTTTTAAGCAATAGTGAAGTCATTTTTTTTTTTTCAAACTTAAAACTCAAATTGTTTATTTTAATACAGGCCACTCGTGCAGTTTCACGATAGGTAGATTAATTATTACTGAAATATAAAAACGTACCAAAATATTTTTCTACTCTCTTCTCTCAAAAGTTTCCTCTACGCAACGCCCGGCCCGAAAATAACGTAGGATTAAAAACGTAAAACAACGGCTCCAAGTTTACGGCCTCTAAAGATAATGCGAGTGGCCCCAAGTAAGGAGCTTACCTGTTCCATAATACGTCCCATAAAATTATATACAAAAGTTATAACTAGCTGCTTGTGCTTAAAGCCAGTGTAATGCAGTATGTAGCTGAGAGAGCACATTGTTGCAACCATCATAAAGTGTGGAATTATGCCCCGCTGCAGGAACACGCCGAGGCATGCGGCACTGTTCAGTTGCGCCGTTACGTGATGAGGCCACTGCGAGCCACGCACACCACTCCCCGTCACACTCACACAAACACGCGAGTTGGTATATGCGCACCACATATCTGGCATACTTTATTCCGTGTAACCATAATGTAGTCGTTAGTTAGCTGGTCATTTGAGCGTGTGCAGCGCGAATTCAGGACTGCGTAAAGTTCGGGTATGTGTGTGTTATGGCGTGCACTGTGTAAATATGTTCGGTGATCGCTTAGCTTAATAAGCACAACGCTTGGCCGGCTGCCAACGCCGTACCACCACACTGGCAGACTTATGGCACAGCACACAACACAGCCGCTGACTCAGCGGTGATTAAGATTTTTGCTATACCACCGTGCTCGCTGCAGGAGCACCAACCCGCTTGCCGAACTATTACTTTATGAGTACTTCCTCTAGGCAATTAGTTTCTATTGCCTAATAATAATCGTAATATATATTCTTTATATCCAGCGGCTTGTTGTAATATAGTTGTTGCTTTAATATATTAATCTTCTTAACCTTTTTCTCATATTGGTTGCTAAGTATATAACGGATTACAAAAAAAAAACAAAATCCTTCATGGGTTCAATAGTTTTTATTACACCTAACGTTGTTGCTGTCTAGCTTCAAGATAGTGTATGTCTACACCTATATACATTTAAGAAAAATGAATAGAATGTAATTTATTGTTTAAGTTGAAACCAAAAAAAAAAATACCCTGATGTTCTCTCTCTCTCGCTTGCTCCCCAACAGTCATTGACCCGTCAAACCTAAGAAAAGTTCCGTCACCCGGTGACACTATAAAAACGTTACATATCACCATCATCATCATCATACAATGGATAAACCAAAAGAAAGAAAGCTCTCTTGGAGTCGAATTATAAATTTTGACATTATAAACAAAACTATAAACGAAATTAGGTATTATTCATGCTTGCACACTAAGGAGTAAAAAAAGCATCAAATTGAAGGGTAAAAAGAATTCCTAGCATTATTACAGCCATTGAAGGTGATAGTGGGGACGTGCGCCAACGCCTGGTGCAAGCGATTTATGACTCGCACGTGATTGTTGTAACGACGCTGTTCCACCTGCTGTCTTCGGGGCCACACATATATAACATTTATAAACCACACGTATATAAACGTTAGCTATATGAAAATATCGAAGTTATTACTCTAAGTACATTAACGCTGCCCTTCCACATAATTCTAAATAATTATAGTAATCATTTTAAATCCGAGAACACTGAAATCGCTACAATTATAGTAGAGTATGGCATTATGAGTGAGTAAAGGACACAATGAGTTTCCCCCGCTTAGCAACATCCCAGTCTCCCATTTGCCGCGAGTTTTACACGCCCAAATACGATTTTTTGAGCTCTCTCCGTAATCTCTATTCGACTGCCTTAAAGAGGCTTAATATAAAATGTGAGTACAAGGTACTAAGATAAACATTAAGAAACGGGAAATTCGCGAGCAAGATATAAAAGTTTACTTTGTCTTCCATTTGTAGCCCTGCCAAGTATTATATTTAGGTAATGATATTTGAATGGTAAACACCTGGTGCTAGGTTCGTTAGTTAGGAAATATTATTGAGGTAATTATATGTTTAAGATAAAGGTGTGGTTAGTTAAGTGGACAGAGTAAAGCCGATGGCTTTAGTGCAGGTGCGACGATAGGTGGCGACAAACGGCCGATTGTTTGACTATCGGCGCGACGCACACCTGCCGCACCACACATTAATCTGAGGCGCACAGGGCCCCGCGACTCTTGCGAAATGCCTATTCAAAATTGGTTAAGTGATACCCAAACACTTATCTAATGAAATTTGACACATGCATAATGCAATGTAAAAAAAAAACTTAAGTCACATTACTTACTAAACATCTGTTCCTAACTTAAAATTTAAACCTACAATCAAAAACTTGAAAAAAACAATGATTGCTGCCAGAAATAACCCTCTCAACTAAAACAACAACTGGAATTCAGCTATCCCTACGAGTATTGAACGAAAAATGTCAGTAGACTCGACCTGACCCGCTGTTGAAAGCGTTTGCCGGTCGATCGGACCAAGTGACAGCAGCTTAGTGTTGACTGAAGCTACTTACTAACGAGTAACCCTTGGCTGCGACGCTCCGGTGACGTCATGAATGTTAGCTCCACGTTGATAATGCAAATATGTGCATGCTGATGTTACATTAGTTAGTTCAGTGTACGCCTGTCACCATGTTTATTCAAATATTAATTAGTAGAACAGCCACGTTGCGATAGACTAACGATAATGTAACTCCTTATAGCAAGAGCACCATCTCCCCACATCCACACATTAATTCATTGAAATCTTTTGTTCGGGGGCGCGTAGGTGACGAGTGTAGTAGACGACGTTCATTAAGTAGAGAGAGATTAAACCAAATAAATGAATTTGAATGGAAACAAAATATTCAGTCCGCGCGTCTCACAAACAAGTGCGTATGACGATGTGTTATCATTCTCCGTTGAAGAACAGGTCCTCGTCCTTTAGAGTGGCGCACACCGATTACCCAAGTGTTATTATAATCCTATCTGTATATCTGTCTGATACATTAGGTCTTCCGGTTAGTTTTGAGGGATTCATTAAAAATTAAATTCTCTTGTATTATAAAAAAGATAATTTATATTTTATTCAAAATATGATCCATTACCACCTACAACCTTTTGCCGTTTTTCGGGCAACAAATGGATTCCATCATAAAAAAACTGATCATCTTTTGAAGCGATCCATTCATCGATTCATTTTTTGATACATTCGTAAGATTTGAAGTGCTGATCTGCAATGCTGTGTTGCATAGATCGAAATAGGTCTTAATAAGAAGGAGCACAATCTAGTGAATATGTGGGATGCGTTAACACTTCCCACTGAGGATCTGTAAGTGTATCTCTTACAGCTTTTGCGATGTGTGGGCGAGCATTGTCATGCAGTAAAATGACCTTTTGTTTTTTATGTGCAATTCTTGGACGTTTTTGGTTCAATGCATGACTCAATTCGATTAATTGATGTTGATAACGCTCAGTTGTGAACTCGTTACTCGATTTTGCATCGCTAATTCTGACAAAACATATGGAACCCATTTTCCTTGTTTTTGAATTTAATTCATTTAATTTATCAGCCATTTCTTGTAGTGACTTGTAGTGTGCGGCAGGGTTTTAGTCCAATAATGCCTGCAATTCACCATCTTCAAACTTTTTTGGTTTTCCACTTCGTTCTTATACTCTAAATCAAAATTACCACTTTTAAATCGTCGAAACCAGTATTCACATGTTTTAACAGATGGTGCAGATTCATGATACGTATCTTTTTTTTTTTTCTTTGTGTGGAAACCCCCACGGGTCGTCACCTTACCGGGGCTAATGGGTAAGGTGGTATATCGGACTCGAATCGACTAAAACCACACAGTGTTCCGTCAACGGGTCTATTGGCCGGGGCCTCAGGTGTACCCTAGAAAGGAAATCCCTGTGTACCCCGGCAGACCTAGCCGCCTTTTGAGCAAGGCGACCCCAATATGATGTGTGGGGGTTCTGTCCCCCCCCCCCTCATATTTTAGTCAGGCGCGCGTGGAACACGTCGCGCCGCCGTCACGGGCCTGCTTCTGCTAGGGCGATAGATAGCCCAGTCTGTCGCCCTCAGGGCAGCGCTCATGGAGGCCGGAAGTCATTCTCCATTAATATTTCATATGAGATTTCTAACATTTTCAATTTGGAAGCATTTATAAGGGGTCATCAACCTACCAATGAGAAATTGTGCAAATATATAAAATATATGTTTTCATTTCCTTTTCTGTGCTATTTACATGACAACGCCTGCACTAAGATTAAGTTCTGTCCAGTGGCGCACTTGACAATCACAGTAATAACGGACACGAACAAGGACATTTAGACTCGGGACAACTATTGTGGATCACATAAATGTTTGTTCCGCGTGAGAATCGAACTCACGACCTCTGGCTCAGAAGTCAGGGTCGCTTACCCCTACAAAAATATATAATAAAAAAAACTGAACATACTACAGTACAGAATTTTATTTTCTAATGCTTTACTATTTATTAACAGTATTATACGAATATTATAAGTTAACGAGTTTCTTCTCCCGTCCTCTAAATGAAGTCACTTTATTTGCACATATTGGTGCCAATATAAAAACTTTCATTACTAGACCAAATATCAATAAATTTAATTGAGTCCTGCCAATCGTCTTCTAAAAATATAGGATTACAACTGAAAACATATACATACAATATTTTTCATAGAGTGACTAACACACGACTTTACCTCTGTTTAGTGGAAAAGTACATTATTTAATTTGATTTTAATAGTAATTGAAAGCAATTCTGTAGTCACACTATACGAAAAAGCTTTTTAAACGGGTTTTGTTTGCCTATTGTTCAAGTTTAAAAAAAAACGATTTTGTACTTAGTAATACTTATCAACTGTAATTACACTTCTAACGCCATCTCTTGATGTGGCGTTACTAATGGGGAAATTTAATTCTCGATGACTAACCTCCATAGACTCATTATACGCAGTCACTTATACAGATAATAAAAAAGATGATACGCTGGGCTGTTTTGTATGAAAGCTCAGTATCTAAATAGCGATAAACAAAAAGTACCAATTATAGTGAATTTATAATCTATAATATACATGCACACATACATATACTCACACCTCTATCCCCGAAGAGATAAGCCAGTGCTGTCAATAGGGCTATGTATGAACTCTATACATGCTCTCGAATGAACAGAAAAGTCCGATCACTTTTTATATACTTTAATATAATATAACGACATAATAATCTTGTCGAGTACATATACTGGTGTCTGGCCAAAAAACTTAAAATAGAAGTCTCTGACCTTTGGTGGAAAG
Organism: Tyria jacobaeae; assembly: GCA_947561695.1. Classification (NCBI taxonomy): domain Eukaryota; kingdom Metazoa; phylum Arthropoda; class Insecta; order Lepidoptera; family Erebidae; genus Tyria; species Tyria jacobaeae. Next base: position 23,396,825 of record OX387213.1, read on the forward strand.
AAACACTTATACAACCAAAAGTAAAAGAAAATGAATCCAATAAAAACCTTCGGGAAATGCCCCTACAAACAGATATCGCCGTAACGCAACATAGACCTGATCTTATATATATCAATAAAACTAGCAATAAATCATTTTTAATAGAGATCACCTTACCATCCTACTAGAATATAGGTGCTAAGGAAATTGAGAAATTGAGCAAATACCACCTGCTGAAAACTTAATTCACCGGTCTGTGGAATACACAAACGACTGTCATTTCGTTCATAGTTATAGGCGCAATGGGAATAGTCTCTAAATCCATAAATTAATGCATAGAGAAATTAGAAACTAACATCGACATTACCATCCTTCAAAAACAAACAGCCATATACCCAATAACCATACTCAGTAAAGTTCTGGGAGATACACAACACGCAGAACCAACACTCACAAAACAACCAGGAATCGCAAAGCATGCATCAGGCACAGGACTCACAGGGCCCGCAACAATCAGCAGACACACCAGACCCATTGAACACATCTCATATACTGGACACAACAGAAATTAAACATACGACGGGTAAGAGGAAGAGGACGAGGACGAGGACGAGGAAGGAGAAGGGCCGCGACTGACACACACCACACGACAGACATACTAGTCAGGTTCCTCTCATACAATGAAACTGCACATTCAATTTTAATATATTCATTCATACATACCGTTTAGTCTAACTTTATTAATTTAGAAATTATGGGGACAATAATATCCTTTTTCCCGTAGGTTACAAGATGAGGTATTTATAAAACCGACAATAGTCGGGATCTTAAAACATATTTTATACATAAAAATACATATCAATGAATATTTGAACTAATTGAGTTATATATTTTGTCACTACCAGGAGGAGCTGCGCGACAACTTGACGGTGAGCGTGATGAGCTTCGTGCCGACCCTGGACGACGACGGGAAGCCGATCGTGTGCCGCGCCGAGAACCCCAACGTCACCACCCTGCTCATGGAGACCACTTGGACTATCAGCGTTGTCTGTAAGTACCTGCTTTGACAAACCTGTATGCTACTACACCACTCATACTTAGACTGTTCGTCAGGGAGTAGACAAAGTAAATATTGTCAATTATGTCTCGCGGCAACATAGTTAAGACACACTTTACTGTTCTATATACCTAGCATATGACTAAGTGTTAGCAGTTTATATCTAAGCAATCTGTACGCTTCTTAGTATAGTATACCTTTTACTAAAGCCATAAAACATAGTAAAAAATATCTACACAATACTGGTGTAATTTACATGAAATAGCAACGAAAGCAAACACATTTTGTATCAATTTATTTTCTAATATCAAATGTTATTTACTTTCAATTCTTCTGCAAATTTGAATAGTCTGTGTTTCGATCAATCGAAATTGGAATGCTAACAATTGTTTATTTTCGGACTGTTATCTATCAGACAGTATATGTACAGTTTTATAGTGCCCGGTTGATGGCAATGGGCTTGCCCCCATTAAGGTAGTGGGACAAAATTTTAAGTGGCAAAATGTGGGTGTTTCATAAACTTATGTATGTATGTTATTCTCACGTTTGTTTAAAGTTTTATTGTGAAGCTGCCGTATCATTCAGGAGATATCTTGTTTTAGTGAAGTATTAGTAAATTAACACAAAGCGATGCGTCCGTACGGTGAGCGGCTTATTTTAAAAGTTAGAGGACTCGCACTTCCCGTCAGCAACCAGTTCGAGTTATAGGTATGCCACCCTGACTTGCTTGAGCTGTTGCGTATACTCTCCAACCCATCTGCATAAGTAAGATCCCAGAAAGGGACTACTTGAGAGGAAAGAGGGGGGGAGAGGAGAAAAAATAATAGTGTAAAACCTACATAAACATAAACGATTTTTGTCTATAAAAAAAAGGATCTTATATTGAGTGATGAATGTTATTTTTTTGGCTGTATGTGGATATAAATGGACAATTTTAGCCTCATAGCATGCAAAAGTACGATACTATTATTTGAGGAAATAACAATAATCCCAAAGCCCTACCTTCGGTCAGCTAAGGTACTTTTTAAATTTACTGTATACCTTGTATATCTTGTTCTGCAGATCCTCCCGTGGTGCGACTGCGTCTGGGCAGCTCGCTGGCGGCGGGCGACATCAAGGAGGGCGACGACGTGTACTTCGAGTGCCACGTGCGCGCCAACCCCCCCGCCAGGAAACTCTCCTGGCTCCACGACGTGAGTCCGCACTCTACTAACCTTCGTTTATTTATATCGGACTTGTTATTTCTAAGAAGGGTCTGTAACGCGTAAATCGTAAGTGGCCATAGGATACGGTAACCGCTTAACAACAACAGCGACCAGTCTGTGCGATACCACGGCCTCACAGAAAACCGGTTGTGAAGCAACAGTGCAACAGCATATTGAAGTTTCTGCAGGTCCAACTCCCCCTCTCCCTTTTCCTCATCCCCTTCTCCTTCCCCTCCCCGCATACCCTCATGCCTCATCACCCTGAAAGGTGTTCATCACACTTACGACTCTCGAGTTGCAGGTTTCCATGGATGGCTGTTGTCAGTAACCATCAGGCGACTCCTCTGTTCGTGTGTTCCCTTATAATATAAAAAAACGGGCCTTCATGACTGTATATGTATATCCTATCTGATTAGTGACAGCCTCGGGAAGAGATAGAATGGTCCTATTCTACTCCACCTTAAACGACACGGCATGCTTGCTTTTATATGTATTGTAGAATGCTGTATGTGATGAAATGCTAGATGGAAACTACCAACTAAATTCTTGACTAAAGAGAGTTAACGATTCAGTTCAATCTTCAAACGGGACACGTAGCACTTAACCCGTAGCACGTTTCACCTAGCACATTTCTCGTAGCACGTCAATCCGTAGCATGACGCGCTCTGAACGACCAATGCATGTTCGCAATGTAGATCGTTGTCTGACAATAGAAAATTTCGGTTTCAATGGTAACAAGTACATAATTAAATTGGGAAGCAAAATTGAAGTAGTATATTATATTCATTTAAATAAAATTATTATGACAATTGTTGTCAACATAAATATCATTATAAATAAATCCGACATTAATGACAATATCTCTGACGAGTGCTGGGCGAGGGTGGCTGGGGTTTTTAGGGGGTGGGAAGGTGGAGGGTGTACGGTCCGATAATCGCTTTGTGCTGTGTCGCTCGTGTTTTAATCAGCAATAGACAGACGAGGCGGTACACATTTTTTTTTGTTTCGTTTCACCCTTTCAGGGGCAATCAGTCGCGTTGTTACACGGATCGCGGCACGCATCACCGCGTCCGCCTCCGCGCGCTCTGTATTGTGCCGAGTCTGTCGGCGGCCGGCGACCCACTCCCCGGCCGGCCGCGCCGCGCGTCTCAAAAGCGATTGTTCCTGACATTCCACCCGAACGACGATGATATGCGATACGCTGCGTATTTTAATACTACATGTACGTTCTAACTAAGAGAGCGTTCGCTTTTAATCAGTGCATAGATGGCGGGACACAACAATCGCGATAATATTCATTGGTACATGTCGTGTATTACTCAATTCATATTTTTGTTTGTTGTTTTTGTGAAATATATACAAGATAAACTATTCAGGCGATGATATTATATAACACGGCAATTTTCTTGTGATAACCTTTCTTTTTTTTAAGAACAACAAATAACTATAACTGATCATTTTAAGTCACTGCTGGTTTTAATTACTACTATGAACGTAACATATAAACCTGGCTTTAGTTATTTCAGATTATAAGAGTATTGGACCATGGCATTATAGGAACATTACATTATAGGAACATTACATTAGAGGAACATTACATTATAGGAACATTACATTAGAGGAACATTACATTATAGGAACATTACATAGCCAGATATATGGCGGTAGCGGTTTCGATGACGTCGATAATGAAACCGGCTTGCATCGCACATCAATAGTTGGCCATTGTGTGGCGCGTGACGTACAGCGCGATATTATTTGGGTGATTTTTCTTTCAGTAGCACTCGTCCATTTGTCGTGAGGCGGTGACACGACTCATTGTTTTATGTGTGATTGTTTTTGACAAATGGCAGTGCATCCGCCGCTCGAGAATTAAAACGCACATAATTTACAATGGTCATTTGCGATACGTGGCGCGACGCAGAAATATATGTGAATTGTGTATATAATATACATATTTTGGTATTTACATATCCCCATTTTTTTAGTATCGGAGCTCGCAATCATGCCGACAGTATAAGTGGTGAACAAATAAATAATAGGTTTTATTGCGCAACATGCATTAGTGCGTTCAATTGTTTTCGATGCTGTCGATTGCGAATAAATGTACGAGTGCATGATATCTCGTATACATATTATATGTACTATTATCTATTATTGAAGGTACTTATAGTTCTGCAGTATAAATAGTTGACAACTACTCTTGTTATTAACATACTAGCTGTGCCCGCGAGTACGTTCGCGTTTATGTTGGAAAATGACAATCTTATAATGAGCATCTTAAAATTTAAATCCGTGCCGTAAGTCCCTCTCCCCCCATGAGTGTCGTAAAAGGCGACTGAGGGATCCCACAGTTTTCTCTCAGACAGTACGTATACAGTCATACAGTGCGCATGCATTGTTCTGTTTGCTTACATGCGAATAACCACATTTGATATACACCCTAATGATTAACCTGACTAGAACAGGTACGCAAGCTAGGCATTTTAAAAACAACTGACTTTAAGAAAACTATCGTTAAATATACATTATTATACTGCAAAACATTAAAACTATGATAAAAATATTACTTAAACTCATCGTTTTCATAGTATTTTATAGACAACAGGACAGTTTTGTATTTGTATCTACACTTGAAAGAACAACGATAATGCCTATCAAACATTAATAGATATATATTTTTAGAGAAGATCGAGAAACATAAAATAAATTTACCGGCGATGTTTATGCTTGATGTAATTTAAAAAAACAACCATAAATCAAATCCATAAAATAGGGGTAGATTATCTTTTGTAAGTAAACTAATAAAACATATTGGTCTCATACTTTAATAAAAAACTCATTTTTATGCATTTGCATTTAATTGCTGAGAAGAACAGTACTACCTTTTTTATTCTAATACTACCTTTATCCGCAAATAAACATCAGTCGCTGCCTATAAATATCAGTTGAGAAACTTTCTACAACTTGCGCAACATTCGATGAGCGCCATATAGTGACAGTACTCGGAGAAACTGACATGCCTATAAATGGTACCAGGGAACGCTTCGATACCTCGCTTAACAATGGATGCACGTCATCTAGTGACATTTTTAGGTCAGCGAACCATTATTTACGAACTAAACATACTAATTATTTTTAACTATACGATCAGGCCAATTCGTGTTTAAGAAAGTAATTGTTTTGAATGGTTAAAACAATACGTAAAAATAAGGTTACAACAGTAGCGGGGTATTTGCTGCCACCTATTGTAGACTTAAGTTGTCTATCTCCGGAGATCTTCACCAGATCCTTATATATTATGTACAAAGAGCTTCCTAAATAAATATAAAAAAAGTGTATTGAAAGATGCATCAGTATCGGATATTTTGATAAAATCCTGTACATAAAAGTTACATACATACGCTTTTTTTATACGATACATGGCAAACGAGCAAACGGGATACCTTACCTGATGGTAAGCGACCACCGCCGCCCATGGACACCCGCAACTCACGAGTCACAGGTGCGTTGCCAGCTTATTACATAGGGTTCGAATACTGAAAACAACTTTTTTAAATATTTTACAAAATTAATGATAAGTAGTTAACGCTAGTTATAACCTTAAATTTAAAAGACAAAGAGAGAAAATTTAAAACATTACTTTGTAACGTAAATGTACACATATGAATGAGCGTAAAGTTATATAACGCAAACGGTATTCCATCAATTATTCCATCATAACGGTATGCATTTTTTCCAATGTGAAAGGATGAACAGGTTTTATTCAACCCATCACCAATCCAACCAGACTAGGTGATCATGCCTACATACCTTGCAGTGTAGTTCGGCTTGTATTGGCTACAAAGTGTTGTTGTATGTTTCTGCTGTATGTGTTCTCTCCATTTCAAGTCGAGAGATTGATATGTTGATGAGTCAGCTGTTTATTGCTCATTTGTACGAGGGCCAGTAGTGTTTTGTTCCAGTAAGTCCCAATGGTGTATTGCAAGTTACAGTGAGTCGGAACCGTGTACCGCAAGTTTCAGTAAATTCGAACTGCCTTTCGCTAGTCCCTGTAAGTCGGGGCTAAAGTCCTAGACCGAATGAGTCGGAGCTGCGTTTCGGTGCTGTGGTGAAGCCCCCAGTGAGTCGGGAATTTGCTGCGTAGACGGTAGGTAAATGCTCTGCTTACATAAATCGTAGGTGTAATGTGCTGTACCTTGAGACTGTTAATGCAGTAGGGGTAATCAGGTTGGAGCGGCCGCTGCAGGAGCAAGGTATCCCAGTTGAGGCCGAGGATGCTGGCTGGCTGAGACTTAATTACCACTCATTGGTGTAGGAGTATACACAATGGTGGCGATGATTGATTGATTTGCTGCTGTTCGGCTTTGTGACGGCTGCTTCTAATCACGTAGAGGTCACCACTATGTGTATATATATGTATATATCCTCCAAGCAGGTGAGGGAATTATGGCTGGGGGACCGCGGCCCTATGGCATACATATATGTAAGATGATGTTTGGAAGTCGTATATGTCTATACTAATCAGCGCAAGAACTTTATTATGGTGATTGAGGATTGAACGTGAACTACGTCCTTTAAGATCAGCTTGTATTCTCCAGATGGTATTGTTGTATGTTTCTGCTGTATGTAGAGGTCACCACAGTACATTTTTTATTTTCCATTAATTCAGTCAGAAATGCAATAAAGTTGATAACAACTCGGAACGTGGAAGTAATGAGTGAAGACTTTTCTTTAGAAGCAATTCGTAATGTGAGCATCATGAATCAGGCATATTTTTAACTGCAATCAGAATAAGTATTAGTTTTTAGGGATTTATTAAAAATGAAATACTCTTGTATTATAAAAAAGATAATTTATATTTTAATCAAAATATGCTCCATTACTAGCTACAAGCTATTGCCATTTTTTGGGCAACAAATGGAACCCATTATCCTTGTTTTTGAATTTTACCCATTACGTGTAAATGATCAGAAATTGTTGATTGACCTTCATTCTTTAGTGGTAGAGCCATGCTTGCTTAAGCACGAATGGGCCGGCTCGACCGGTGCGATAACTCGGCCTCACAGAAAACCGGTTGTGAAGTAACGCTTGCATGCATTTCCCCGAAATGAGTGAGGTCTCCCAAGGAGGCCCAAAATCCCCCACCCCCCTAATGATAGCGCTGTTAACGAAAAGGATACCCCTGGGGGGTACCAGCGCTAGCGTTGGAGAATCCCCCCCTGGACGTCCACCCTCAGTACGGATTATGCCTGAGCGTGGACGCCCAGGCTGCCCCTCGTACTCTGGGGGGGGCTCAACTGCGCTCTCAAAATCTGCTCGGGGCAAGAGAAGGCATACCATGGCACCCCCTGTCACGTTTACCGTGGATTTTTGCAACATTAGGGGCTTACATTCGAACCTCGACACTGTCCACCACCACCTTGAGACAGCAAAGCCGGCCTTGCTCTTTTTAACCGAGACGCAGATATCATCTCCAGCGGACACATCCTACCTCTGCTACCCTGGGTACGGACTGGAACACTCCTTTGTTCCTAAGGCTGGTGTATGCGTGTACGTTAGAGATGATATCACTTCTCGCCGCCTCGGCAATCTTGAAGGTAGGGACCTCTCCATCTTATGGCTACGTGTAGACTGCGACGACCATCCCCGCATCTACCTATGCCTCTACAGGTCCCATAGCGGTGATGCCGAAACGGACCGACTCATCGACCACGTCCAAATGGCTACAGACTCAGTGCTCCAGCAGGTCCCATCCGCAGAGATCGTGATTCTTGGCGACTTTAACGCCCATCACGCCGAATGGCTTGGTTCGCGCAAAACCGATCATGCGGGAAGATCTGTTCACGATTTCGCCTTGGCATATGGCTTGACGCAGCTGGTAGCAATGCCTACGCGAATCCCAGATGCAGAAAGCCACGTGCCTTCACTGTTGGATCTTCTGCTGACCTCACATCCTGAAGGCTACAAAGTATCCGTTGAGGCCCCTCTTGGCTCTTCGGACCATTGCCTGATTAGGAGTATGGTGCCACTCGTTCACTCGCTGCGGCCGCGTGTTACAGGCAGTCGCCGCGTATGGCACTATAGGTCAGCAGACTGGGATGGAATGAGAACATTCTTTGCATCCTACCCATGGAGGCAGGTTTGCTTCTCGCCGGATGATCCCAATGTCGTTGCTGACTCTGTCGCGGATGTTGTGCTTCAGGGTATGGAACTTTTCATTCCATTCTCCCTGATTCCCACAGGTGGCAAGTCCCAGCCTTGGTTTGGTCGAACTGCAAAGCGGCGTCCCGCCGAAAGCAGGAATGTTACCAAGCATGGGCTAATGCAGCGACAGCACGGGATGTAAAGACCAGCACATTAAAGAAGCAATTTAACTTTGCCTCCAGGTCCCTCAAAAGAGTAATTGCTGGGGCGAAGTCGGCTCTCATCGGCAGAATTGGCGAGAGACTAGTTAGTCTCCCCTCCGGAACTCGTGCATTCTGGTCTCTTGCCAAAGCTGTCCAGGGTAACTTTTGTAAGCCATCCCTTCCACCTCTGCGCATAGGAGATAATTCGTTGGCCCACGACGCTAAAGAAAAAGCCGATCTTCTGGGCAAACTCTTTGCGTCCAACTCGACCCTGGACGATGGGGGAAACGCACCGCCGACCATACCGCAGTGCGAGACCCGCATGCCGGAAGTCCAGTTTACACAAAGGGCAGTGCGTAAAGCGCTTCTTTCCCTCGACGTTCATAAGTCGAGTGGGCCCGATAGAATCTCTCCTATCGTGCTGAAGACGTGTGCTCCAGAGTTAGCACAGGTTTTAACGCACCTTTATCGGCTTTCCTACTCTCTTGGCGTAGTCTCGAACTCATGGAAGACAGCTCTAGTGCACCCAATCCCTAAAAAAGGAGATCGCTCGGATCCGTCCAACTACAGACCCATAGCCATCACCTCCTTGTTCTCCAAGATAATGGAGTCCATTGTTAACTGCCAGCTCCTCCGGTACTTAGAAGACCACCAGCTCCTCAATGATCGACAATACGGCTTCCGTCAGGGTCGTTCAGCTGGTGATCTTCTCGTATACTTGACTCACCGGTGGGCACAGGCGATCTAGACCAAGGGGGAAGCGTTGGCCGTTAGTTTGGACGTGGCGAAGGCCTTCGATCGGGTCTGGCACAAAGCGCTCCTTGCGAAGCTTCCTTCCTATGGGCTTCCCGAGAAACTGTGCAATTGGCTCACCAGTTTTCTTACAGACAGAAGCATCAAGGTCGTTGTTGACGGTGCATGCTCCAACTCGTTAATTCTGGTGTCCCACAAGGCTGTGTGCTATCACCCACGCTGTTTCTTCTGCATATCAACGACATGCTGCAGATTAGCAGCATCCATTGCTATGCAGACGATAGCACGAGTGATGCCCTTTACACCGGCCGCGCTAACATTTCTCGGGTAAACGTCATCGAAAGCCGATCCAAACTTGTGTCTGAAATCGAAACTTCTTTATCAAAAGTTTTAGATTGGGGTCGACTTAACCTAGTCCAATTTAACCCCACGAAGACACAGGTTTGCGCGTTCACCGCTAAAAAGATGCCATTGGTCGTATCACCTCAATTTGAGAGCACTTCCCTAACTGCATCAGCCAGTATCGGAATCCTTGGCGTCGATATATCAAGCGAAGTCCAGTTTCGCGGTCACTTAGAGAGTAAGGCCATATTAGCCTCGAAGAAGCTTGGTGTGCTAAACAGATCGAGACAGTATTTTACTCCGGCCCACCGCCTGTAACTTGTGTTCTCACTGTGTGTTCTCACACTCAAACTGTTCTCATCTCTATGCAGGTGCACCCCAGTACCAACTTCTGCCTCTTGACCGCATTCAACGGAGAGCGACTCGCATCATCGACTGCCAAGATATTTCTGATCGACTTGACACCTTGGCGTTGCGTAGAGATGTAGCTTCACTCTGCATCCTCTATCGCTTGTATCATGGGGAGTGTTCAGAGGAATTGTTCGGACTTATACCTAGACTATCACCTGGACGATTGGCACTCCACCACTGTGCGTTTCTCCAGAAGCTTTTTGCCTCGCACAACCAGCTTATGGAACAAATTGTCGCCTGCCGTATTTCCGAACCGATACGACCTTCAAACCTTCAAGAAAAGAGCGTACCTCTACCTAAAAGGCCGGCAACGCACTTGTGACTCTTGAGTTGCGGGTGTCCATGGGCGGCGGTAGTCACTTACCATCAGGTGACCCGTCTGCTCGTTTGCCCCCTATCGCATAAAAAAAAAAAAAAAAAATAATAATTCTTTAGCCAACTCTTTTAGTGGGCGGGCAGGGTTTTAGTCCAATAACGCCTGCAATTCACCATCTTCAAACTTTTTTGGTTTTCCACTACGTTCTTTATCCTCTAAATCAAAATTACCACTTTTGATCGTCGAAACCAGCATTCACATGTTTTAACAGATGGTGCAGATTCATGATACGTATCTACAATAAGTCTGTGAGCTTCTACTGCTGTTTTTCTTGAATCGAAAAAGTATAGTAGTAAATGACGAAAATTATATTTATCGCGTTCCATATTTAATCACACTAAAAACATGCGTGCGTTTACTGTGAGTTACACAGCTACTTGACATGTGCCAAAACTAACCGGAAGATCTAATATATTCCTGGTGTTGTGTACTAGGTGAGGTCAGAAAATTACTCGAAAAGTTGTAGCTAGAGGCCGCGAGATCAGTTCAGAGTTATCTGAAACTGTTTAAATTATTCATGATTAGCGTTAAGGCACTCCAACTTGTAATAACTATTAGATGAGTCCTCTCTCATACACTCACGCACATTCCACATCTATAATTTATATGATGACATATGCAAAAGAAAGAAAGCTTCAAAAAGAAGTATATATTCTGAATTATCAAGCAGTGTATGGAGCATGAACAGAGCGCTGGGCGTACCGTGGCACTATTTCACTATTGTTACTAAGTTATGTAGCTGTACTCCCCCGGGTAAACAACAAGCCGCGGGTTTATGCGCTCAATTATTTTGTTACGAAACATTATTAACTAATAGCACGAGTGTCTATGAACAGTTCGACTAAAAAAGTTTGCTTTGACAGACAAGTTGTGTAAACTGTATTTATGTTTATTTTTTGATTATGTTAAATTGACAGTGATGATGATGAAATTGACGGACAAAATGCCAACTGATGAACTTGTATGCTTGCTTAATGGACCTGCTAAAGACAAGTGATTTCACTTGTGCGATAAGAAGCATACTCATTATTGGACTCGGTACCTCAATCTGTTCTAGGAAACCTTAGGATCGACTGGAGTTAATATTAAAAACTGGTTTCACTGGTTAACATTCTACATACAAAGATACATACATTAATTATACAGACGTACATACATTTTTGAAATATATATCTATTTTTTTTTGGGATGGAGACAAGCCGTCGGGTCACTTGATATGAAGTGACTACCTCCGACCATGGACAGCAGCAACTCAAGAGTCACGGTGGGCACCTGTTGCCGGTACAAGTACAAACAATTCATCTGAACACTCTCCATGGTACAAGCGATAAAGAATGCAGAGTAAAAATACATCTTTACGCAATGCCAAGATATCTAGCCGATCAGATATCCTTTCAATCGATGATGAGAGTCCTCTCGGTTAAATGCGGTCAAGATGGAGAAAATTTTAAAGGGTTGCCCCTACATAGATATGAGAACAGTATTCCATATGTGACCGAACCTGCGTCTTATAAAATTGCAGTAATAGTAGCATCTAATTTGGCCTTACCCTCTAAGCAACCAAGAAAGTGGACTTTGCCCAATATATTCACGCAAATTAAGTCAAGTATCGCTCGTGTTATATTCCGTATAGCAATGGATGCTGCGAATCTGCATTACATAATTAATATGCAGAAGAAACAGCGTGGAGGATAACACACAGACTTGTGGGACACCAGTATTGCCAGACTTGGAATGGGAGCATGCACCGTCAACATCGACCTTCATTCTCCTATCTGTACAAAAACTGGTGACCTAGTTACAGTTTCTCGGGAAGCCAATAAGAAGGAAGCTTCGCACAGAAAGCACTTTGTGCCAGACCCGATCGAAGGCTTTCGCTACGTCCAAACTAACCGCCAACGCTTCCCCCTTTGTCTCGATTGCATGTGCCCATCGGCGAGTCAAGTACACTAGAATATCACCAGCTGAGCGACCCCGACGAAAGCCGTGCTGTCGATCGTTTAGAAGCTGGTTCTCTTCTAAGTACTTGATTCCATTATCTTGGAAAACAAGGAGGTTAGTGGTATGGGTCTGTAGTTTGACGGGTTCGAGAGATCACTTTTTTAGGGATTGGGTGCACTAAAGCTTTTTTCAAGTGTTCGGGACTACGCCTAGAGAGAAGGAAAGGGTGTTAAACCCGGTACCAACTCTGGAGCACGTCTTCAGCACGATAGGAGAGATTCCATTGAGCCCACTCGACTTATGAACATCCAGGGAAAGAAGCACATTTGCGCATTGACCTTTGCGTAAACCGAACATATAATATAAATAATATCTGGTATACGACTCCCGCACTGCGGTATGGTCGGCGTTGCGTTTCCAGGGTAGAATTGGATGAAAAGAGTTTTTCAAGATGTTAAACAAGATAATGACACTAACTTCCCTGACGTCACTTAGCATATACTCATATATCGCAACACAAAACAATTTACAATAACTCATCTGAAAGCTATCTAATTCTAAATACAGTACCTCTCTCCCCTCCCCTCCCCCGAGCCTTTATACTCCCCTTCTGCCAAACAGAAGGAAACTGTAGGCGACTCCGTCCTTTACCGCTGACTGTTGAGTCCAGTGAACTGAATATATTCGAGTCACTGGAGATACAGTTTTGAGAAATAATATGATAAGGAAATAGATCGGAACGTCTATTGTATCATAAGAATAATCGTTCATTTCTGTAACTCTAAAAGGCATGGGCTTTAGAGTTTTATGATTGTTTGTAGATCTAGTTAGGTTTAGCAACGCTAGAAATGTTTATTTACTGCCAGCTGCGAGCACTTATACATTACATTACATTATTGTCCTGTGAACCTTATACCATTTTTTCATAAAAATAACAAGTCAATACGAAAAACATATGATATAACTTCTGATGACCTTATATATTGAACTTCAATTTATTTATATTTTTTTTATAACTATAAATTACAAAAATACCAGGTTCGATAACACATCCAACGATAGCAACACGGATGAACCGATTTCGTCCTGAGAAAACATGACTAAGAACCATTACTAGAAAACCTGCTTTCAAATAAAAATCTCTCATCAAAATCGGAGCACCATTTTCTCGTACCTAGTTGCACATAAATAGTAAACGTGATCAGATATACTCATACATGATTGTGAATACATACAGTTTAACAGGCACATTTGTCCGTATAGTAGCTCTGTAATCTGTTTTACGCTCTGTTACTGTGTAACATATTTTTCTGTAACATGCATTGTTTTGGTGGCTCAGCACAAAAACACCGAGATGTTGTCTCGTTTGTGCAAATCAGGGCGCGCGTATTCTAGGGTGCGCGGGGAAGCTGTTGACCGAAGCGACAACTCGGGGGCCTTTATACAATCTGTGCAAATCTAATTGTTCCTTGCAAATAAATACTATCGTCGATCGATTTTCTTTTGCTTATATTTCATAGTTTTATGATTCAAAACAGTTTAATAACTGTGAATTAATAATGACATTCAGCGATTCTTACCTTACTTCTTTATGCTCGTTCAAAAGCACTAGAAGAGTAGTACCACGGCCTCACAGAAAGCCGGTTGTCAACAATGCTTGCGTTGTATTTATCGAGTTAGTGAGAGTATCACAAGCTCAAACCCCTCAAGAGCACTTATAACTTTTGAGTTGGAGGTATCCATAAGCGGGGGTTGTCACTTACTATCAGATGACCCAAGAGGTCGATAGCGAGGGGCAACGTTTGTGCCACAAAAAAAAGAACTATTCCATAACGTCATGGAATATTGATTATAGATAGTAATATTAAACCAATAAAGAAGATTAACATAGCACAGTTATCCTCGTGGGGAGGCCGTCTCGTCCCCGGGTCATTATCTCACTCGTAAAGATGAAAATGCCAGTATGCAGTTTGTCCCCACTCCCCACAGATAATATTTCCTATGTCACATATGTGTTTCTGCCGTAAAAGACCTAAACCTCAACCTTTTTGTTACCTACAGCTTACCAGGTTCTATATTATAAATCACGATTCTCAAAGGATTATATGAATTAACTGTATTACTTATAAACAAAAAATATTCTCATTTACGGATAATTATTCAGAGTGAAATAGTTCACCAAAACTCTTATTAGTTTAACTACGAACAAAATAACTATTAATCCTTTTTCATATAATCTTTTTAGTCAAGTAATGTTAGTGTTTACCGAGAAAAGGAGTCAAGGACGCTCCCTTATGTTGCTAAACGAAATAGGCACTACAAGTGTTCAGACTAGTGGTCTCCCAGATATGTAACTTTCACTGTCATTTATTCCTTACTGTCTTCAACCAACTTGTAGCACATTGCTCTTCACGTCTTTGTAGTCAATTGTTACATACGGGTGTAGGACTTAGCTTACAAATACTGACAAATAGCACTGAGTTGCAGGTCAACATAACTCATAGAAATGTCTTTGTATACGAACACCTGCGACCGCCCCCGGTGACTCATACAACAAAATACCTTGAATTTAAATAGAGAGATACATTGAAGGAAACGCATCTTTCACCCACACCGCAACCCACCAACTAGCCACATAACTAAATTGTGTTCAAGACCTGTGTTTGTTTATTAAATCTTCAACTTTTATCGAATAGTTGTTAAGTATAAATAAATTGGATTTTAATTAAAACCACATTTCCTGTCAAGTTGCCGAAAATATAAGTATATGTATATGCAGTTTCTCGTGGTCTTAAAAACAACCAATAATTAGTTTGAATTCTAAGTAGAATCAAAGAACTTTGATTCTATATTGCCAAAGATCGTTATGACTAAAGAGACAGTGAAAGGCAGATTATATATATTACTGTAAAATAGACGTGTACTAACTAAGCTAGGTAACTAAGGTAGATTAAGCGGTTCAGAAAATTAGAGATTTGTTGAAATATTTACAATCTACCTACCAGTGCCTTTAGTTATTACACCAGCTTCGTAATTCAAATTTAATTTTTATGTTTTATGCTTAATATTGCAGTACTACTCATATTCTACGAACATATGCGAGTATTAATAAATACAACATTTCATGCTAACTTACTACGACTAATTAAGCACACATATATGAGTTTACAACGGTAAGCTAGGTGTAGTTGAGACAAAGCCAGGTCCGTTAGAGGTCTCGGGCTTCCCATCATCAGCTAGGTCGAGTCGCATGGTATCTGAAACTGACCTTTTCGAGCTATTGCCTCAACACACTGTGGGATCTCTTTCTTTCCTTTCTCATTTAAGATACTCTCAATTTTCCCATTTCATTTCCATAGTGCCTGTTTTGCATTATTCCTTGTTACCTAAGTGGTACTAAATTATAAGCGGCAAAACGAGGGCGTTTGTGCCCAGTCATGAGTGTATGTATTTGTGAAAAGGAGATCTGATAGTATGCCGTAGGTGATGTTAGAGACACATCATGAGACGCAGGTATGATCATTACCCTGATGGATGATTTGACAGAGACCTAGTGCTCAACAACAACAAACTTTACTTACGGCTTGCTGTCAGAAATGTAAGGGTCGTGGATTCGCTAAGGCCTACTACTTTAACAATTTAATTGCACGATGTACTCAGCGAGAGCCAGTAAACATTTAGAATATTAAGCTTTTGCCCACCTCATTACTCAAACACACTGGCCCGAGGGAGAGAAAAACAAAATGTGTCATTTATACAAAAGTACGCAAACGACGACACACTTTGTAACTGAACAACGAGAAAAATGTTGTCCCTCAACGGTGATTTGTTAAATATCAGTCGCTCAGAAACAAAGTTTATACGTAAAGTGAAAGTTGAACGCGGACCGTGGACGTCCCCGCCGGCCTCACTGGGATGAGATTATACGAGAGTTGGTAAAATTGGCATGAATCATTGTTACATAGAACACCATCTGTGACTGGCGTCTCAATATGCTCAATTAACAGTACTTCGGAAAAATTCATTGTTATTTAAATAGCAAGGTAAACAAAGGTAAAAAAGGAAAACAGATACACAGGCATAGGATTTATTATAGTGGATTAGCAATAAAAGTACATTGAGCTTACACAAAAATATTGTTTTGTATGCTTACACACCAATCACGGCATTTGATATCCACTCTAATGCTAAACACGACCAGGAGAGGTACCCAAGCTAGCTATATAGCTACATATACATACATGCTCTCACGACTATGTTCCCTAAGGGGTAAACAGAGATGCAATAAACATCCGCATTTTGCGAATTAAAATTTGGTCCCTCTAACTTAATAGGGGAAAGCCTGTTGCCGTCAATCAGGCACTTTATGACTGAATACATACATCTGATAGAAAACGGTCCGATCCCTTAGTCGCTTTATACGACACCCCCGGGAAGGGAGGTGGCTCTATTGTACTCTACCACAAGAGCCACAGACCTAAATCCTGTACCAAAATACCGGACTCTAAAAAACCATCGTTAGATATAGGTCATTATTACATCTTAAAACATAGCATTAATATTGCTCATCACACATCAATAAATTTAAATGTGATCGAAGTCTGGAAATAGAAAACAAATTTATATTTAATTCTTTATTTTACTTTCATGTACTTTGTTAAAAAAGAATCGAAACTATTAAAACTAATTTAACAAATATAAGCCCCGACTGCATATTAAACTTCCACTTTTTTTTTATTAATTGGGCTCGGTGTAAATATTGTTGCAAGGATTTTTATTTCTGTTATCTATATTAATATAATAGCATTAAAAATATATGAAGCTCATTCAAAATTATCTAAATTGGCTATAATACAGTCCTATAAACGTTGAGGCCACTTATTTATCAATAGAAAAATTCTCCATGGTGAAATTCTTCACTAAAAATCTTTTGGATTGTTTTAGGTACTCCAAATTATCTCTCAAACTCATCATAAATCATAATCCACACGGTTTAAGATCGGGACTAGATGAACGCCAGATTTCAGCTTTGATGAAGTCGGAAACATTCGTTCAACCACGCTTGTGTGGATCAATCTTTATAACCCGGTCCTGAGTCTTTCGGAAAGAACCGTTCTAGTTTATTGATCATGGTTTTCACTTACATACACTTGTGCCGATGTTTTGATCTCTCAGTCACTCTAAACATCACTAAAGTTGGGTACTGCCCACGTTGTACTCTGATGATTCATTGGGAAGCTTTGAGTATAAACTCGGTCATTCTGCTTGTAAAAATGTTGATCAACAGTAAAAAAATTCTCGTCAGTAAATATTTTTACCGCTTAAGAAGTTGTTTTGATTTTACCACCCTATTCATTTTTAAATTATCAGTTTAATAATGACCAGTGTCTAATAGGCTGCAAGTGGTAACTCATGTTTTAAAATGCGCGGCATGGTTCTAGGTGCTATATTCATTTCCGGATAAATTACTATCGCACATTTCTTTAAATTCTTTCTTTCACTGCTTTGATCACCTTTTTCGTACAAATACTACGTGGACGGCCAGATCTTTTTCTGTCACAAACAGAGGAGGTTTAATTGTACCTATCAAAATCTCGTTACACAAACATTCGGTTTAAAAATTGCATTTGGCTTCATTCTTACTTTGCGTCATATGCTTTCATAGCAATTCTGTTCTCTTTATCACCCCACTTTATTTTAATACCACGAAAATATTAAACACTGATATGCGCAAAAATGAGAAAATACGATGCATATTTCATAAAAGAATAACACATTCCAAATTCAAATGTAATTTTTTTATTTAGTATTTTTTTTTGTAACAATATTTATAAGTATCTCATAAGACGTTCTCACTGACAAGGATAAATGATACCCCCCATATTGAAATCCATCAAATGTCTAGCTAATGGGGCATGACTAATAAACGTCATGCGTTCATAGAAAAATTAACCCTCCTTCTTGACAAGTCGGGTAAAAAACCGATTTCAACAAATAGTGAAATTCGAAAAGCTCTTTTTGCCATACTATAATGGTGTACCGTACGTGCGTCTGCTTACGTGCGTGAGGTGTTTTGGTACAGACTATGAAACTGTGAAAACAATACACAAAAAAGCTACACACTACATATTTGCTGTTAGTTTTTGAACAGTTACGTTGTCTGTCGCCTTAGATGTTCATCAGATCCTACATTTGTAATTATAAAAAAAAACACATGTATACATGCATACGTGGGTCACACTGAAAGGAAAATAAAAAAGAATGATATAAAAGCCTTGCTAATATTTTCATTGCTTTTTGAATGACATAGTTTCCGTTCCTTTCTAAGCACCGTCGCATGGGATGGAACCATTGACTGAAGTAGTCATTCCACTGTTCTTTAGGGATCTCTTCCATCCTGTATGTAAATTCGGGTCGAATACAGAAAACCTAATTTTTATTAAATTCAGTTCTTGCATGAAACATATTTCATAAGTATCTAGATTCTAAAAGATTCTCATCGTATCTAGAACAATTTTCTCAGAATTGAGTGACAGGTCACTCAATATTGGTTTCTGTTTTCGGAAATAATTTCAAGTTGTTTTTGTTTCGCAAAAGTTATTATATAATAAAGGTCCGATACTGAACATGCTTTATTCAGCGTTGTTATTCGTAAGGGTGCCCAACATTTAATTTCGTGTCGCCTGTTTTCAAAGAGGTATCGGTTACATTTAGCAAATAATGTAGTTTAAAATATATATGTATATCAATCTCAGTATCGGTATTCTTAGAATCTGAAAAATTGAGCGGCAACTGTTGGTAGTTTTTATGAGCCAGATGGCTTGCATGCATTTTTATTTATTTATTTAATTCTTTATTGTACACCTTTCATACCTATATACACAGAGTTAGATATAACAATAGGCGGTCTTATCACACACGGCGATCTCTTACAAACAACCTTGATTCGGATATTGTTATAAAGTATTTGGGTAGCCTATGGTGTATTACTAAATACCAAATTTAGTTGCATATAATAGATACATATCCGCATTAAATCTCGGTTTAGTTACTCGGAACAGCTTTAGAATACATTTGAAGATCATCTGCATAAAGATGGTAGGGAGAAAGTAAGTTGTTAGTGATAGAGTTAATGAAAACTTAAAAAAGTAATTTGGATAACACGCCGCCCTGAGGTACGCCCGCCGCTGTAGAGCGCCAAGAGGAGTATGCATTGTCAATACAAACACGCACCTGACGTCCATACAGGTAACTACGAAACCAGTTATTCGCTGATGGAGATATGCTGAGAGAGCTCAATGTACCCAGCAAAACCTCAACTTTCGAGGACTTTAGAAAGAAAAAGGGGGAATGGATGTGGACGATAGTCTGAAAAAGAGGATAGATTAGATTTCTTAGCGAGGGGTGTGATTTCAGCCTTTTTCCATGTAGATTGAAAAACATTGATGGATACAGAAAAAATAAGGTTATGACGAATCACTGGTAGGATTTCATCCAGAATAGGTAGTACCGTAGTATGGCTTATATTATCGCTTCCTACCACATTTTAAGATATTGATACTACGCTCTTCCTAACATCACAAGCAGAAAATTGACTCAAAACGTATGGGGAACAGTCAGGAGTCAGTCAGCCTTAGTAGTAATATGTATGGAAGTCTACCCAACCGACGACTTCTTTTTATGTTAGTTTTAGTAAAGCCACTCACCTTACATTGTTCAGTGATAATTTTACTGACAACCAACGCAGTGTCTTCATCCTTGTCCTGGTGAAGCAGTAACATCTTTCTTCTGCTCCTCAACATTTATCTGAAACTTAAACGAAATGCTCATTTAAGGGGCCGTACCTTATTGCACGCTTTATATCCAGAATATGAAGTTATAAAAGTTTTACGATCGACAACAATCCCGAGTTTAAAAAATGGATGAAAAACATTGATTTGATTTATTACAAACTTGTTTCATTTATTTATTTTTCTCTATATTGGACACCTTTAAGGAAGATACAATACATTAATATGCTAAGCTTTAAGGTATATCAATCTCACACGGCAATTTCTTAGAGACAACCTTGACAGGTATACTTTGTTATATAATTCATGAGAATCTGTGGTGTACCAATGACATTTTAAATAATATATTTGTGGGTGTATATGTATATAAAATGTTAACAAAAATAAACATACTTCATACATATATAGATATACCTTATTAGATATTGGGTTCCCACGTCAACTTATTATCTATTATTAGAACTACGAATGTCATCATATACGTTTTAGTTATTCATTATTCAAAATTGCTATGATCTGATTTACAAGAGCTAAAATATTTTTGGTAAAATATATTTTCTAAAAGCAACTAGAAATAACTTCACTTTTAAAAAAAAATCGCAAGCCTACAATGAAACAGGTATAACATTTATAATACTTGGAGATTGTATTGAATCACGTTACCTCGGGGGTAATCCTCGTCGAGTATTATTTCACTTTAATAAAATGAGACGGTGTTTTCAAGTTTCAAGTATCAATAACGTAGGCGGCACTGAGCGTTACAATTCAATCTCTCCGGTGATTGAAACCGTCGTCAATCAACGACGAAATATTAAAATTGGCCGGAAGTAGGTGACGTGACTCGCATCTGGACCTGTATTAACATTCTACTATCATCTCTGCTTGCGCATTCAACGATATTGGACACGGGAAAAATTTTATACTTGCAGAGGCCCTTGACATACCTACATACGATTCATGCCGAGTTCAATCATCTTCAGGTATGAAGAGTATTCATATTGGAGGGTTATAATTCACAGCACTTTACAGTCCTATTTCAAACATTATTTAAATTTTGGATAACTTTGCTTTTAGCACAATCATGATTCAACATAAAGTGCTTTTGAGGTAAGCTGTCACGCCCTAAGATATATCTTATTAACTTAACAGGCAGTAATTCTATTAATACTCGGGTACGCAATGATTACAAGCAGACACAAAAGACGATCAGTTGTATGACAAGGCACACCTAACCGCAAGCACTTGTAATCACGCCATCAGTTACCAGCGCGACTGCGACTCGCGGCATCCTCGCTATTAACAACCCACTGATGATCTGTCAAAATAATAAGACGCAGCATCCATTTTACGTCTTAAGCCATCATAAATTTAAGAGGAATTTATATATATTATAATCTGTACAATTAATCAGCGCGGGGTGGAGAGGCGCGAGTCGATGACTTATACCGCCGCTTAGCGGACAGCTGCCGTCCTGTCTCGTTAATGCTAAATCATATTTTATTGTGCAAGATATAGCGCGGCTCTGACTCACGGAATTAGTTAATCCAGATTATTAAATTAATATCGGTACTTAACCGCAGAGCCGTTTAATATCGCACCGGTTCCCTCGGCGCGGCTCGGCGAGATCGGCTCTTTATGATCGTAGATCGACAACACGTCGTGAGCACACCCAGGGCTGTTGCATGGGACAAAATTTATTATTGTGTCATTTTTATGAAAATAAAATTGAATATTTCTTGACAACTGGCGGAGAAATTCTTAAAAATACTCATACATGAGAAAATACATACAGTCGAATATGTAACACTAGTACACTTAAAAACATTTCAGTCCAAGTTGTAATTTTTTAAATTTATTTTTGATATATCCAAGCTTTATTTGCAGCTGTAAGACGACTCAAATTCTGTTTAGTCACGTTCACGCCACAGCAACCGCACCTTCTCCCGATGAGGGTCACTCACGCGTGGCTCCTGAGCCCCGGCCTCGTCTCGTACAAATTGTTATTGCTCCAATTGCAATAAACTTATACTCTATTTCAAATAGAATTTGAATAGCCCACTTGAACCGTCACGAAGCAAAATTATTCAAAAGCGATTATTTTAGAGAATTTAACTGGCGTCTTCAGTAATAAGCTATGATTGTCATTGCGCGACCCCAAGGTCGTCTCTCCTCTCTCTGCAAACCAGTTTTGCAATTCAAAGTCGTATTGGAAAAATATGTTTATAATGTTCTATGAAAATGTATAAATACATAATGTTCTGTATTTGTTAACTCGTCTTTGAAGCACTCAAACGACTGAAGAAGTTGATTTACTTGCTAATATAATAATTTAATTTTACATCTGTTGCCTTGGTACTTCACGTTCATATTTTTAATAAAACCCACTCATCCATTTCGTTGCCTACGTAATTAGTGCCCGCACTTTACTTAACATGCTAATTATTTAGGGAGCTCTACATTATGGTAACGAACCCCAAATATGAAGGCACACGTATTAAACCAACTATTTCTTGTCTCGCACAAATTGTTTGCACGGCGACTATTAAGTACTACCTTGTTTAGCAAATACGCAACTCACGTCACTAAGAAGTAGGCAGGTTATGTCAAAATGAAAGTATGATACATACATTACAGTAACTAGGCACAAAACCACCTCTAAACCACACGGCAACAAGTGATTCCGGCATGAATTGATGTGAATGTGATGTATGCTATTGCGACATGAGAACGCTTCATAAACACGTAAACGCTGTACATTTCTCGGAAACATCCTAATTCAGCGTTATTATTGTGAAGTGCGCACCGATGGCTGTCGCTTTGTCCCTATACTTATTGTAATGGCCATGTTTCGCACGTGAGTGATAATTTTTTATTTATGCTACCATTCGTCGGTACGTGACGCGTCCGTTGGGCGCTTGGCTCGGTCGCGATTGTTGCGGTACGCGGACGGATGGGCTCGTAGTACTCGGAGCTACAATGATGATATATTTAACGATTATACCCGAAGAGGTACTCCCCCCGCTCACAAAGAAATACTCATATTAAATTTAATAACATGAAACATTTGAAGCTCTCGTTCTGTATCTAAGCAAACAGTGTTATCAGGTGGAAAATACCTCTTTTATTCGTTAATGGTAGCTATTTCCGAAGAGTGCAGGGGGTGGCAAGAGGCGAGGGTCTTTCACGACCTCGCGCGATCATCTGCGAGATTGTGCTCCAATGAAACTCGTCTCCCTCACAATGGACAAGGTTGATTGAATCAGTCGCACTCTATTCATGCGGATGCAGGGATCAAGATTTTTTAAATCGCTGGCTGTATTGTTGATGAGAACACCATAGATAGTAAATTTATATAGGTATGCTTTGTGTCAGTAATTAAAACAGGTCAAAAGAACATTATATGTACTAAACATAAATTAAAGAGACTGATAAGAATCTAAAACAAATTAAAGATGCAAATAATATTTTTTAATACCATAACAAAGAAAGTAGCTAAAGTATACAACATATGTATGACATACGTCAAATCATCTATGACATCTTTAACGAGTCGGACAACGTGTCTGTCCTAAGTGCGAACACTTGTATAAACAAAATACACGCTACGTATGTACCATGTACATACATCCATCTGTATATTTTTTTTAATTAGGAATAATTCCTGTGTCGCGGGTGTTTTTACAAACATTCAAACAACGGTAGCAAAGAATCGATCCCACGATCTCCGGATCAGCAGTCGGGGTCACTAGCCACTAGACCAACAGGCCGTCCAGTATATATGTACAGTAATTAAATAATGCACATACGTTTATGTATATAATACATGCCGTGTACCAATAGTAAAGGTGCTCTATACGTAATGGTCCCCATTTATTTTAGTATTCATTTGAAAGTTACTGGACAAAACAAAAGACATCATTAAAATGCCGTGCGAAGTAACGAGAGTGCGGGAAGTGAATGGGGAAGAGGCGCGATATCCCGCACACGACACAATGAGCTGGCGAACAACCCGCCCGTTTATAACGAGAGCCTTACTCGCCCTCGCTCATTCAACATTAACACAAATTAGTCGCCATTGACGTCTCTTTGTTTTACAGAACAAATCCCTTGAGACATTTTTTTTAATATCATATAATTTTTGATTTACTTGAAGGAGATTATATAATAATTCGTTAGAAGAAGAAAGGAAATAAAGCATTTCCTCTTTCTTGCACAGAGACTGCCAGCCTCCTGTGAACGCTACTGGTGGCGACGGTAGGCGATGATTCGCAGGAAATAATCCAAGTTTTCATTTGATTTATCTTTTATTTTAGCTGCAAGTTAATGTAAATATTTACTGATTTATTACCTGTATCTTAAATTTATTAATACTGGGTTTGGATTTGTTTAGAATTTTGTACAATATGTAAAGAACATAGCAACTCGATTCTCGAGTTAGATATAGTCGATGCTGTTTGTGAGAGGCGGTCAACCTATCTAGTATTAAAAGAATATTCTAAATACCTCATGAGAAAAAAATAGCGTAAATACTAGAACTACTTACTTGCCTTCCAAAACCTCGGCAACTCGGCGAAGATATATATCTATTTACATTTAGTTCAGTTCATATATTCTTTTCTTTTTTAGTGCTCAAGTTATAATAACAATACAGTACATAAACAAGTTTTGACCTCAAGAACCATAAACACAATCCTATAGAACGGAGCAGCCTTGTGGCCAGCTACTAAACGCATTTTTATATACATATACGTAAAAGTGAATCTTATTCCTGAAATATTCGGACGAGCCGGCCACATCTTCGACTGCCAAAAGGCCTACAAAACAAATATAAAAATAATATTTTTTTCACGTTGGTCCAAAACAATCATCTAACAATCCAAAGCTAACAATCTGTAGACATAATCATCAATCATCAGTTGGATTATGTGTGAAGTAACGTTGAACAGCCTACACTTAACTCCACTACTTTCAAGTTTTTCGATTTAAAAGCGCCTCCAAAACTAACACTAAAATTTAGTTCTAAAGCGTGCGCATCCCTCTTTGTGAGTGAGGGATCAGTAAGAGACCTGTGTAGTAGTGCTCACTAACAAATATGTGGCGCAAATCTGACTCTCTCTCTGACTCTAACTGTTGTGCCGAGGAGCGCATCGAACTTGGCGTCTGCTAATTGAATTTAATCCGATCATGACTCAAAAATGAATTTGCTTCCTCACTAACGGTATAGTTATATGTAATAAAAAAATACTATACAAGAATTGTGTTTCAGTGTAAGATTTAAGAGAGAGGACTTGTAAGAAATAACATATATGTATATATATAAAGGGATCCTGTAGGGAAGGTAAAAGATCCCACGGAAGTGCCCAGTTGCCATTACAATGTATCAGGTACATCTTCTGAATCCTGAGTTTCAGTTAAAAGACGGATGCATAACATAACATTTAAGGTCTCCTTATATTGTACCTTCTTTTCAATTATATTTCTTATCAATGGTTCCTTCCCACCCTCCAATAGTTCTCTGAAGAAGATCGCTAATTGCGATATTTATTTGTGAAATATTATACATTGTTGTACAATACAAGTACGTCTATCTATAAATATTTATATGTCTCCCCCGTCCGCCCGCCGAGGCCCGACAAAGGTGAAGCGAAATTAAATGTTTTTCATCTACCCAAAACAACCTGTACTACTAATTTCAAGTAACTTACAAAACGTCTCCTTTAATTTCTCCCTTTGTTCTACAAAACAACAGAGTCGTTGAGGCTAAACACGTTTTTTGGGAGACCCGGCCGGGCAACTTGATGTCTAAAAGTTACATTTTATACCGCCTCGACGTGAGCGATTGTCAGCACTCTGCCCGCCCGATTACTCTGTTAGTAAAAGTAATCGGGCGGGCAGAGTGCTGACAATCGTAAGCGGGTAATTGCTGTATTACCTCTGAAGCAAACATTTGTATCGTGGGATGTACCCTATCATATCAAAATTTTGCCTTCTACGAACTATAAAGGTTTTAAAATGGGACATTATATGAACATAGACGAAGACATAAGAACGCTACTCCAGAGATTTGCATGTACAAGCAGCTAATGCGGTCTGACTAAGCTTACTCGGCGACATAAGTACGGCGAGGGCCAGTCATTTGTTCAAACTAATCTGTTTGATTTTAAGCACAAAAAAATTATACAGTACACTTTAGTAGTATATCTGTGTACCGATGTAATTAAAATGTAAAGTACCCACCTGCTCGACGATGCATTCGGAACATAATTATCTTCACAACTCTTTGTTTCACCAATTATAAGATTGGAAAAGGTTTTTTTTATTCCGTCTTATTCAGGGAAGGTAAGGACACAGGATAAGCATCAGTTAATGTTTCATTTATGATTTGCACTTATGCAATGAATTTCTTCTACTGGATTAATTCGTTAGAAATTAAAATAGTGTGTGTGTGTGTGTGTGAAAACCTCTCGCAGTAAGAATTTTTCGTGTCTCGCGGGGGCTTTACGAACACTCAAGTCAAATCAAATCAAAGCAATTTATTTTCAAATACAGCTACATATGTGGGTGTTACAAAATATAAAATTGTCAGCAGCATTTCCCGACATTATAATTCAATCAACGGACACAAAGAACACGCACACTCGGGACAACTATTTGTCGATTACACACACTTTTGTCCCGTGTGGGAATCGAACCCACGACCACCGGTTCAGCAGTCGAGATCACTGACCACTAGATCAACAGGCCCGTCGTCAACAGTCAACTTAAATCTCACAATTGTGCTCGTACAATCTCGAGATTCAAGATACTACTCGCAGTTTAGTAATATATTAATGGAATTACCTGTCCTGTACCGTAGTCAATCCTGTCTAGATAAGATTATATGTACGAGTATGTATAGCTTACTAATTTGCCATTTACTTTGAAATGTCTTACTAATGAAAAGCATCTTAGATAAATCTCTGTTTATCATACACTATACGAGCTTATCCAAAGGTCTTTTGTTGGCCTTGTCTGCTCATTGCTCATACAATCACTCGCTCTCTCTCATGTTACAATATTTTTAAGAAGTCTTTGTACAATGAAGTAGTCGTTGGAGCAAGATTGTCAAAGTATAATGTGGATCCTAATCTCGAGAGCGGAACTGTGCGCCTGTGTACAGCAGCAGTACACGTGCACACCGACACTAAAAATATGAAAACAAAAAAATATAATCAGTCCTCTGGAACGTAACGAGTACCTTTGTCCGCTGAAGTGGCGTCTTTTGTAGGGCCCGCGCGGTAATAGGCGGACCCTTTGTGTAAATATATTTTAGTAATTGTACACCCCCATACTCTTTCGCCCTGTAAAACCCCCTCATGAAAGACCATTTACGTCATCATAATATTGTAGTCACATTTTTCCTTGTGATCACCGTAGATAGTAAAATATTAGAGATTACAACTTTAATTAACCTTATATATGTATATATAATAAAGTATTATAATAATACTTTATTATTTAATATCTTTTACTTACATTTTATAAATTTTAAGTTATTAAATGTTGAATATACAAAAAAAAGCTTATAACTAAAATACAAGTAATAAAATCAATAAACTAAAAACCTACAATAAAATGAACATGACATTCGAACGATTAAATTAAAAATAGTCAACAACATATTAAATCCTAAACAACAATAATTGGGCAACAAATTAAATGACACTATATTTTAAAAATTTTAACAAGAGCGTGACCGTTTTGTCTTTATCTAATAGTTTTAATTAAATTATTTTGTACAACTCATGCATATCTTTTTATGAAACAACAGTCTGGTTATTAGACAAAGGTCTTAAGCAAATATTTTAGTAAAACAAATGAAGTATTCCATTAAGGCCACTATGATTTAGTTTGGCCCACTTCACTTCAAAAATTCGGTCCATAGCCAAGTAGTACCCGTTTCTAACTTCACCTAGTACAATTACGATATGAAACAAGTATTTTGGGTGAGAGAGTTTAGGTGTACAAAAATAGTAGTATAACTAAATTTATATTTGTTCCAGGATCGTTCTCTGGCGCACAACGCGAGCGCGAGAGTCTTCCACAGCAATCAGAGCCTGGTGCTGCAGAAGGTGACGCGCCACAGCAGCGGCCGCTACGCCTGCTCCGCGCTCAACGCCGAGGGAGAAACCGTTTCAAACGAACTACACTTCAGGGTCAAATGTAAGTACTATTCATTGGAGTGGTATCTAGACATTGGTAGTATTTTGTTGTAACCAAACTAGCATAAAACACTTAAAAATAATTAAGCCAATTGACGTTTAATATCGTGAAAGGTCAACATTAAACTTATTTGAGTTTGTCTGAACCAATATTGGCTAAGTTGAGTACTTAGTCAAGTTCGATGTAACAACAAAATAGCACATCTTTTCGAAATCTCTTAACCTAAGAGAGTTTTAGAGAATGTATAGTTTTGTCAGGTGTGTTGAAGAATTGGCACCCCGTGTTTCTGAACTCAGATTTTTAATTAACAACGTCACTTGCAGCTGTTAAACGTAGACTGGCATATTGATTTTGTGGTTAGTGACCCTGAATGTTGAGCCAGATGTCAAGGATTCGATTCCAACCCGGGACTAAAATACCCGGGACAAAAGAACAAGAAAAATATACATCGTAGACCGCTGGATCAATTCCCGCTCAGTACAATATTGATGTGTTTATATTGGTTCAAATATTCATAATACACATAAGCTACCCATATGTTCTTTTGTATATTGTCTTTTTGTATCCATCCTAAGGTTGTCTGCAGAAGTTGTATTTAGCGATAAAGCCGCCCTCAGCACATTTCTGCTTTGCATACACGTTGTAAATGTTAAGATGTACAATAAACTTTGTTCTGTTCTAAATTAAATATAATCATAGAACGCATTTCCCATAACAATAACATAACATTATTGTTGTTATTTTTTTCCTCTAAATTTTAATTGCACAGGTATTGTCAAGTCGGAGAAAAATAGATACACACTGACGGTGAGCGCATTCAGTCACTTAAACAATCGTTACGCCAGGATTATTGAAACAGTGATAAGAATATTTTACCTCATCCCTGAAAAAGCATGTCTACTCATTCCATTGTTTCTTGTCAACACTATGCCTATGGAAATATTCTACGTTCTATCTAATCACCTAAAAAGTAGTAAAACATTTAAATGAACTGCAGAAGATAGGCTAGGATAGGATATGTTTGAATACGAATATAAAACAAGGGGAGCGGCTATCGCATGTGACTTATCTTTACTCCAGTACGATGTCAATAAATAAAGAGTAAACAAACGGATGCAGCTGACTAGAACAATATATTTTATTGTTAAGAAAATATTGAACGGGTGTTTTGCACCAAATGGGATAACGTTCGACACTATTATATTATTCCTTTTTACCCCATTCCAGCTACGACCGTCTTCCATAGCACCCACCGAATGGGGATATATCCTCATCTCATTGATAGTATTTTGAATTCAGTGCTGGCTCGCTAAAGCTCTGAAGGATTCGACAGTTTCATGCAATATTCACACGCCATTGGGGTCGTGTCGTTTGCGTCAAACAGAATTATGCAAGAAGATAAAGCTCACATATTGGAATTCGACGAAACTTGAGAACAAGTTGCGAGAGTGCGGACGTGCCTCGTCCCCAGTCAACAGTCCTGCCCCCCCCCCCCCCATCCTTCACCCGAGGTAATTCACTAGCACAAGTTCGCACAATAGTCCGACAGTCACTGCATTTGTCGAGCAATGACCGCATGCCTTAACATCCGATGCACGAAATAGACGAGTGACGGCTAACTCGAGTTAAAGACGTGAGTTCCAGATCATTTTCAGTAAAATTTTCTGACCAAACTAAAGTGCGTGGATGTGAGCAAGCGGACAATATACCGTCCGGAACTAAACTATGTTGATGTGTCGACACATTTCTTTAGCACCGATCGTCGGTTCGGTGCTAAAGTAATATCACCTATAGGCGGGTTCATTACGACACTTCTCGAAGCTTATTCAAAACAATCGGCACGAATCTAGAACAATGCGAGCTACTAAGTCGCACTTAAATTGCTCAGAATCAGAATTAAACGCGACGTCCGCGTTTTGTGAGACCACAATAAACAGAGCG
This sequence comes from Tyria jacobaeae, assembly GCA_947561695.1. Classification (NCBI taxonomy): domain Eukaryota; kingdom Metazoa; phylum Arthropoda; class Insecta; order Lepidoptera; family Erebidae; genus Tyria; species Tyria jacobaeae. Next base: position 23,427,172 of record OX387213.1, read on the forward strand.
GTCGAGCATTACCGCACCGCGCCGTGCCGCAACAAGTCGCGTATCGCTCATCGGCGAGTTATCAGCAGAAAACTTTCATTTTTTTCTCCAACTTTTGTCTTGTAGCTTCTTGAAAGGAAATGCAGAACGGATTAATTTGTTGTTACGACATTTTAGATTAAATGGAGTTAGTAGTTCTTCGTCAGAGTTAAACGACTTAAATGTTGTATCTTGTAATGAAATGTTTTAGCGAACATTATATGTAAGTCCATGCCTAATACATTTATATTTTATTTGAAAGCAAAGTGCGTAATGAATGGTAGGTAGGGGGGCTCTATTGTGTATGGAGGAGCTTATATCCGGCGGTGTGACGTTGACATCCGGTGCGGTGTTAGGACTGGAGTGCGACTCGCTGACGGTACACGCACTTCACGAGCTCTGATCGATCAAGGAATTGACCGACGTCGTGACGTCACTAGATACTATGAAATTCCTGAAATAGCAAAAGTTATTGTTAGAAAATTATATTTTATTTTTTTCAAGCTCGGTCTTTATCCATCCAAAAGTTTTTACCGTAAATCTACAATATTAGCAGTAAGTAGTAGGTTAGATCAAATACAGTCTGATCAAATACAATTGTGATTGGCTGTCGGTGATTGAGCTCGTCTTGTCTCGTCGCAGATAAATAAACTAAATTAAATGAGTCCGTTTATTGCGCAGCAGTCGCAGGTGAGCGACTTCTCGGCTCGTTGCTTTAAATGGTCCATCTGTACCGTACACCACCTCGGTTCACCCCCTCTTCCCCTAACAACACCCTAGTAATGACTGCCGATCTATTTTGCCAATTTTAAGATATGACCCTGTCAAAATAAGATGGGAACTTTTAATGGCGAACATAACTGTGAGTAATGTTGTAATAAATTTTGTTTCGCAAAAAAATGTGTTTCATAATTAAATTGTTGTTATCGGTCGTTGCCCGAAGCGATTCATGATTCGGCGCCATTCGCCACATCGGCTCTAACCTCTACTCTCACACTGACACAGGCGCGCAGAAACACACATATACCAGATATGAACTCTACTGAGATTACAAGATCATCTCCCGGATTGTATTCACTCAAATAAGATTTATGTAAGCTAATTAAAGGGCTTTTCCAGTTGAAGGGTAGACACTAAACCATAAATATATTCTCTTCGAGGCAGAAAGTTGGTGAGAATATATTTTATATGAATATATATTGTTCGCAAAACAAAACTTTTTCTTCATCATAAACTTTATATATTAATAGGTGTGCACCAATAAAACCAATAGTCTCTTATCGATGCTAGGAAGGCGTTTCGTTGATGCTCGCATTCAGACCAGCCCTTACGCCATCCAATCTTCTTCCTTGCATTACCAGGCGTTCTATATAATAGTCTATACTTCTGAAACATAATTATTATACGAATGAATGGTACCGTATCTATTTCTATATACCTATTGCCAACTTGGTTGCAAAGCGGAGTGTTGAACGTACAATGTCCCACCATTACCCATACATTTATAGTCTAAGATGGTTGCTTGCATTATTTACCTTCATGTTTCAAAAATGATTTATATAATTTCTACATCAATAATGCCTGCAATACCTACCACAAAACTCAATATAAAGTTTAACAGCATCCAGCTAATATTATAAATAATAAGAAATGTTTAATAAATGTCTTCAAAAGATATTTGCCTGTATATGTACATATTATTATAAGTCACGACTCGTTTCCCTAACAGTGGCGACATAATGACCGCTCGCCCCTAATTCCCAGTAACGAGCCCTGCGCCCTGTGACCTTAACCCCGCCACCCGGCTCACCTTGACTGAGCACGACGCACACGCTCACTGCTCTGCTCATGACTATCAACAAATTACTCTTGAAAGCTATATTCTACGTTAATTACCTAGGCATATATATGAATGTGGGAATCTCATCAGGTTGAGGTAACGAGCCAATTTTTATTTTATTTTAAACTTCGTGCGCATATGGTACATAGGTGGACTTAATGCCTAAGGCATTCTCTTCAATGAACCTTTGGGTAATGCAGAGAAAAGAAAAAGTACTTCTTTTCACTTAATTTGTCACTTAATACTATGGAAAAATAATATTTATGACAAATACAAAGTTTTTTAATATATGTATAATAACTACAACATACAGCATTTTTACGCCATGAAAGTTTGTGTACTTATATGAAACCCTATTAAAATGTCAATCATAAGTTATTGATTCATAAATTTTACACAAAATATACAAGATTGGTTGACGTTTATGTACTTCTTACTCCACTTGGTCAACAGGGCTCAGTTTATGGGCTATATACTTAACGTATAAATAATGCTTCCTTACGGTCTGAGAGGACTTACGATGAGCATGTTCAAACAAGCAGTTTTCAGCTTTCTTTTTTTTCTACAAGTTGAATAAAATAAAATGTAACTACATTTGATATTATGTTATGAACAATGCATAAAACATCAAATGACTTTTAAAGACCATTTTCGCACAAGACAAAGAAATTGTCTAATATAGAGCACTGGACATATGATTATTTGTTCTCAATTGTCGATAATGCTAGTGTGAGATACCACTGATGGTGTCACCACTGAAATATTACCCGAATAAACGAAGACGATCAAGGACATATTGAAATCATCGAAGGAGAGCAACTGAGCCCAGATTAGGACTAATAAATAACAAAAGTACCTAAATAATTATTTTAATTTAAAGATAAATATACCAATAAATACATGTATGTATAGTATACAACAACAGGATCGTCTTAGATGCACTCTATCACGTAACTACATTACCAAGGAGATAGTCCCGTATTGTGAGATTTGTAAGAGCACTTAACATAAGCGAGGGCCATTCCTCACCCATCCCTCCGCTGGGCCATTTGTTTCTGCTAAATAACTAGCCCCGTCCTGATACAAATTGATCTGTTTGATAAAACTAAACAAACAACTCTGGACTTTATTATCTAAAGTTACTTTTATATTGAGCACCCGCGTTTTAAATAATAAATCTTCTAATAAAAATTTTCCGATAATTTTTGCTGTGTGGCTATATATAGTATGCAGTTTATTATTTAACTCGGTCCATTTATACAAGTTCAAACTAACAAATTCAATATTATATATACAGGCTTTTTAACTCTAAACAGCTATAACCCAGGGTCACAAAGGTCTTCTTGCCACTGTAGAAAATCACTATTCATATTCCGAGTTCTTCAACTCCAGAACCATCTACAATCTATCCATAAAACTGAACTTAAGTCATAAGGCAGCGACCTATAGCTACAAAGGCTCATAAAAAGCCATACGTGCAGATAAGGGCGGCAGTTACACAAGACCTATGTATATATCCCGGATAAATGGATAACCGTCCAATTGTAATACAGTGTCTTATGATATTGTTTGGCAGATTCTCCATCATGTCGGACAGGCGGCGTATCGGTAGTGGGAGCAGCGCGCGGTGAGTCCGTGGTGATAGTATGCGAGGTGGACGCCGACCCGCCCGCCGCCGTCTTCAAGTGGAAGTTTAATAACTCGGGAGAGACCATCGACGTTGCCGCTGATCGGTATACCTCCAATGGCAGCGCCTCTAGTCTCAAGTGAGTAGACCCACTTTACAACGCACCATACATACATTCCAAGCCTGGTAGTCTGCAGGCCGCTGTCCTTTAGACGTTTGCTACTGTTTTACAGTATTTGTCAGCTTTAAAGTGGCTATGACGATATTAACTGTAGTTTAATGTAAAGTAATTCTTTTGAAGGTACACTCCAGTGGCAGACCTAGACTATGGAACGCTCTCATGTTCTGCCTCAAACGAAGTAGGGTCGCAGCTGGCGCCCTGCGTCTTTCAGATGGTTGTCGCTGGTAAGACCTTTACTTTACATTTACAATTTATTATAATTTTTCATTATATATGGAGGCAAACACGCGGACGGGTCATCTGATTTTAAATGACTACCGTCGCCCAACTCACAACATCTCAAGAGTCACAATTGTGCTGCCCACATTAAAGCGAAGTGGAAAGAGGGAAGATGGGAGGGGAGAGGGGAGAAGGTGATCATGCCTCTGGTAACCTCATTCACTTTTTGAATAAGAAGGCAAGCATTTCTTTGAGGCCGCGGTATTACCCCGGTTGATCAGTCCCATGTATGCCTTAGCATAGCTCGCCCTCGCTCTTATATGTTTATTATAAATATGACTGTTTGGTCTCAGGTAAACCGCACGCGCCACGCAACTGTACGCTGTGGAATCAAACGACGGATTCGGTCGAAGTGTCCTGCGTGGCGGGCTTCGATGGTGGCCTACCACAAAAATTCCTGCTAGAAGTGTATTCAGCAGAGGGACACAGCTCAGATCCAAGGTAAAGCAGCTTTTAAGTAACCAGTTTGTTTTACAAATATAAACGCACGCCTATATATCCGAAGGTAATAACATAATTCAGTCCCCCTGCCGGTATCTGGGCACTGTGTGACCGTATATGTACTGGCTGATGATAACAGTCCCTTCGTCGCCTTTTACGACACCCACGGTAAGATATGGGGTGGCCCTATTGTACTACACCGAGAACTGCATGGCTGTGTCCAGTTTCTGTTAATTCCGCGGATGACCGCTTTGCTCGGTTTCGGGACGGCAATTTTTCCCACTTGAGCTAATACGACTCAACATATATCAACAACTTCTCTTTTTTTTATTCACTGATGCCTCTTCACACTTACTACACAGCTAGACAGTGAAACTCGCTGTTCACGCATCGTCTTCCATACAATAGCTAAGCGTGGGGACCTATAATTGGCTATCTGTTACACATTATACATCACTAGCATGTTATTATCTGCTGTTGGTCTTCCTAAGATTAATTAAATAAATAAATAATAATATATAGTATATAATATAACATTGTAGATTGTGGCAAAATTTACCTTCGTATTATAATGATATTGTAGCAGTTTTCATTGCCTGAAAACACGGATTGAACGAAGTTTTCTACAACCTAGCTAGATCTATTTATTGCCCCCATAACCTGAAACCCCGCATGAAAATCGTTGAAGCCGTTTCCGAAATTCAGAGTAGATATATTTACAAGAATTGCTCGTTTAAAGGTATTCGATATTCGATATTTAGACTTTAATACATGTTACGCCTATTGTAAAGAACAATTACAATGTTCTAAAAATATAAAAAGTGCTGTTCAAGATATTCCTACAAAACAATCAAGCATTGAGGATCGTAATGACACATTTATTTCCGTACTCACGGGTGCGCAGTGAGACAGATATATTTTATTAAGATGTGCTCGGGATGCGTGGCGTGATACCGAGCTCCACTGAAGTATCGTTGACGAAACTCAATCGAACATCCGGGGAAACAGCGCACAGGGAGCGCGCCAAACCTTTGTGTACGTGCTCACTGAGGTTAGAGGGATTCGTTTATACGTCAGCAGTGGTACGGGAAACACAACACGCTCATAACTAATTAAGCCGGCTATCTCGTGTCAATTTGCTTCATTAGCGTACAAGACAGGCGAGGCCAGGGCACGCACACAGTTTCGGGGGCGGGCAACAGGAGCATTGTTTTTAATATTACAGAGGCAATCTGGCTCTCAAGCTGCGCCCGGGGCTGACGTGCGCGGACTTAACGACGCCACCGCGCCGCCGGCGACACCGTATTATTACAAAATTCCTTTATTATATTTCCCTGAACGCACCGGCTTAAGTGAAATAATGTGTATCGGAGCAGTAATGGATATGGAAACGCATCGAGCCCGATTTTATTGTTTATAGGTCTGCTCCAAATGTGTTTCTTTGGGACGCGGAAAGCTACCATATGGATTTTGTTACATTTTATTTGTCTTTGTTTTAAATAGCCGAACATTATGGGGGTAACTATATCATAAACGCATGTTATTTATCTACACTTACCTAAAATATTGTATAAAATTTTATCCAAGTTTAACTTTCCTCGTTTGTCATGGTACATAACTTTTAAACGTTACTAAAAATCTCACACAATTTTTTACACTACACAAACTCATCGGTATTCTTATTCGTAAACCCAGCATGGTTCATCTGTAGAATCCTCGTGGTTCATCAATAGTCCCAGAGTAGAATCCCGTGTAAACATGGGGCCTCATTAAAGTTAGCGAAACAAGGTTAATTATGAAGAAACATGTCGGCGCGCTGTTCCCTCGACACACACGCACACACACTTACACATCTACACGATATGGGGCACTCGTAACCTGCTCCACCTTCACTATTCATATGTACGTATGTACCTTGACAACACAGTATATATGTATATATGTATATATTAGGTCTTCCGGTTAGTTTTGAGGGATTTATTAAAAATGAAATACTCTTGTATTATAAAAAGATAATTTATATTTTAATAAAAATATGCTCCATTACCAGCTACAACCTTTTGCCATTTTTCGGGCAACAAATGGATTCCATCATATAAAAAAAACTGATCATCTTTTGAAACGACCCATTCATCGATCCAATTTTTGATACATTCGTAAGATTTGAAGTGCTGATCTGCAAGGCTGTGTTGCATAGATCGAAATAGTTGGTAATCAGAAGGAGCACAATCTAGTGAATATGCGGGAAGCGGTAACACTTCCCACTGAAGATCTGAATGTGTATCTCTTACAGCTTTTGCGATGTGTGGGCGATCATTGTCATGCAGTAAAATTACCTTTTGTTTTCTATGTGCAATTCTTGGACGTTTTTGGTTCAATGCATGACTCAATTCAATTAATTGATGTCTCAGCTGTGATAGTTTCATTTGGTTTTAACAATTCATAACAAATAACACCTTTCACATGCCAACAAATGCATAACAATACCTTATTTACGTGAATGTTACGCTTCGGAGTCGATGTGGACGGTTGACCAGGATCTACACATGATTTCCTACGTTTTGGATTATCATAGTAAATCCATTTTTCATAGCCGGTAACGATTTGATACAAAAAAGATTTCTTTTGTGACGAGACAGTAGTGAAGCACAAATGGGTACTCGATTTTGCATCGCTAATTCTGATAAAACATGTGGAACCCATTTTTCTTGTTTTTGATTTTTACCCATTGCGTGTAAACAATCAGAAATTGTTGTTTTACATACATTTAATTCTTCAGCCAACTCTTTTAGTGTGCGGGCAAGGTTTTCGTCCAAGAACGCAATCAATTCAATTCACCGTCTTCAAACTTTTTTGGTTTTCCTCTACATTCTTTATCCTGTAAATCAAAATAACCACTTTTAGTCGTCGAAACCAGTATTCACATGTTTTAACAGATGGTGCAGATTCATGATACGTATCTACGATAAGTCTGTGAGCTTCTGCTGCTGTTTTTCTTGAATCGAAAAAGTATAGTAGTAAATGACGAAAATGATATTTATAGCGTTCCATATTTAATCACACTAAAAACTTGCGTGCGTTTACTGTAAGTGAGTTACTTCTTATAATTAAAGTGCAAGCTAAAACACGCCGTATCGAATGTCTAAGTAACTTTTACCGACGTGTCACGACAGCTACTTGACACGTTCCCTCAAAACTAACCGGAAGACCTAATAATATGTAGGTATATGCTATAATGAAATAAAGATGAGACTATAAAACCCTTCGACTCTAAGGAGCAGAGAAGTGACCATAATCGGGGTCCAAAATGACTAGCATAATATGTGTGTACCTACTATTTAAGTTAAATTAATTTAACGAATAGTTATCAAACGAAATACTTAAAGAATATAAATAAGGCAATACTTAACGAGGCCGTACTATATTAAGCCATAGCATACTAACTTATTGATAAGTAGCAATAAAAATGTTTTGCATGTCTGTTTTCAAACAGTTTTTCATTCCGCTTTACATTCTCAAAGCAGAATTAAAAACTACGACTAGTTGTAAAGGTACTGCAAAAGAATTGGCAATAAACTAAATTAATAAATTTCTCATATTCCACACATTTATACCATTGAACAACTTGCGAAAATAAAATATATTAGGATGACTCTTTACTGTAGTTAATAAATTGAGGTAAATAGCAAAGAATAGAAAGTTTGTTAGTTACACCTCCTTTTAACAGAAGCTTAACATTAAAACGTACCTAATGAAATTTAAAATGCGTTATTTTTATTTGGACAAAAATGAGATTATCTAAGTTAAAATACATCAAGTCACTTACACTACAACAAATACATATTTAGATTAAACTATACAAAGCTTTTAGTCAGAATCCGTTAAGAACTGACAGATAAAATTATGTATAAGGTTAAATAGAATTACCATATAATTCATAAGTTTGTTAACTTCTTAGCTTCAGATCAAACAGACATCTGTAAAATTTCCCTTAAAGGCGGGCAGCGCATTTATGTTGCAGATGTTCACAGGCGACGGTATACACTTTCCATCAGGTGACCCGTCTGCTCGTTTTCAAATTCAAATTCCATATCTTTATTTTATTAAATTGCTCAACAATTATTTGAAATCGCCTCATTTAAAAAATATTTAATGTTATAGATTAAGTTTATTAAGTTATAGAGACACACAGCGTCACCGCAACTATAGGTTGCCTTGTCAAATGTGAAATTAATATTTAAAAGATAAGATATTTAAATACCTGCCTTTGTTGATCCATAACCGTCCGTTTTCAAATGGTTGAGCCTTATGAGAAGAAATCGGGCAAATAAACTCATGGCCACTCTTTTAAATTACCACATAAATATTTCAATATCTCGTGTACAATGTATATATATATAAATAATAAACTTGTGCTACTATGTTGCTTTACTTTTAAGTTCATTTACTTTTAAATGAACTAAAATACAGCTATTAAAGTAACGTAGTTGGGCAGGGAAAAAGAAGTTAAAAAGGAATAACAAAGAAATACAATAAAAGGTTGGTCATATTACATCGTACGGAATATTTGAAATAACCGGTGAATCTCTTCTATCTTCCATGTAATCCACTATTGAGAAATAACCTTTAAAGCACAAATTTAGTAGCTCTCTTATGCCATGAAGAAATAGCAATCATAATGCTTTATATTCCAATAATTGATTTTAAAAACGCTAAAAAATTAATTTACATTCCGGGAGGCCCTTTCTTTCTAAAGATTAATTTATGAAGTGTATTCGTCTAATCAAAGTCCAATAATAGTTGTTCATAAACTCTTTTATAACTTATACTTACATAACTAACCATACTTGATAGTAATAATTAGTACTCAGCCTTAACAAGGTTCTGCAAAAAGAGTAAAGAGAATTAGAAGAAAAATGAGAGTAAGCTGGAGAAAGAAGTAGAAAAGTAACGTGTGTAAAAAATTATGAAGTGAAAAAAAAAATATGACTATTGACTGAGTTAACATTGCTGCTAACTGACCACTGGCAATGGAAGTGGCGTTCAACAATTTACAATTCACTTTTCTTTTCTATATTATACATAGCGCTAGTCGCAACAAGACATATTATCGTTCAGACCTAATCCTATGTTTAGAGCAATCTAGCATAACATAACGCTGCCTGTAATAGAAGACAGCGCCTGCTATTTAGCTATTTGTTACAATCTCAACACATGCTTTTAGATAAACGAAACATATTAATAAAGCAACATTTTAATGGTGCTGACGCAATGTCATTATAATGACTGGGAATTAAGTATTTTCCAATAAACAGTAACAGATGGCACTTTCAGGCGCCGATTATGTACAATAAAGCGGTGCTGAGAGAGAAAAATGTTAAATATTACACTTTTATTAGGTCGTAAAGTGCTTGTTAGAATCGATCTCCTCCCGCGGCACGCTTTACGAGCTACAAAGTATAAAACAATAATTATTTTATTACCGATGGTGGTATTCGGCAGCTGCGTCGCAGTAGCTTATGTGCGTGCAACATGCGTTGAAAGTGATACGCTTAAAATTAACACCTGCATCTCCATAGAACTATTCATTAAAATATAAATGTAAATAAAAATAAAAGAATGCCAACATTTCTGCGTGTTTTAGATTTTTCCCCATGTAGCGCATGGAATGCCCATTTAACTGACATACGTACTATAAACGTACACTTTCTAATGAAGTCGAGTAGTCGAGTAAGTAGCGATCGGCAGTACCAAAATAACCCTTTTTTTAGTTTTTAACCAGTTAAAGTTGCTTACTGTGGCTCATGTACTACGCTCACGCATGTTCTTAATGAAATTGTAGTAGGTACCCTTGTTTCAGATGTTTACTTCTAAAGAGATAACAAACATACTGTAAACTTTTCATTCTTCTGAGTTTATTAAATATAGACCTCGAGAGGAAAGCAAGTGTATTAATGTCACATATTACTTCGCTTCTACTAAATAATATTGAATTAGGCGTCCCTTTTTATTTTCTTAAAAACTTTTCGAATTCATCAAAGTACCAGTGACAGCCTGCCAACATATACATGCTCCCTGTCCCCCTCCTACTGCTGCCGCGCCCCCGCCCCGCACACCTCACCCTAATGAGCACCAAACAGATATAAACGCCGTCACCAATAAAAACATGTTCAAATTAAAAGTTTGACAAGCGCTGACCCGTTAATAATTATACCCTCGTTATTTACGTATATTAATTGAGTTAAGCAGTAAAATGGACGAATGCTTTCGTTACGTACAATGCGTCAATGTTTACACGCTTTTGTCATGAATCCGAACTGTTTAGTCTACCCCCGAGGACTTCGCCAACAATAATATATTTATTTGTTTATTTATTTATTTACCCTACCGATACAGGGTTTCTAAATTACAAAGAAGACAGTAATGTGAATAATATAATTGTTTGTGTATTTAATACTTGGCAATGATTGTACTTGGCGCAGGGATTTTTTGCGACTTCATTTAGAGATTACACCTCCTTCACTATACTATCTTTCTACTATTACCTTTGAATATACAAACTTACAAGGTGTACATTACTGTAGATGTATCACTAACAGAGGGCCCCCTATTCGATATTGATCAGATCGGTGCAAGTTTTAAATTATTTGTATTAATAGTATATTCACTTATTAATAATAACAGCTTAGGGGGCTCGGCTCTGCTGACAACAGCCAGTTCGAGATACAGGTATGCTACTCGGACGCCCTTGAGTCATTGCTTTCCAGTGCATGCGCATAAACAATATCCTTTGTCTTTCCTTCTAATTACATTCCCCTATCAATTTACTCCCGGTTTGCTATCATTAATACCATTCCTAAGGTACACGGTTGACGGCCGATTCTAGTTGATAAAATGTTGGTATTTAATACATGCCTATCCCTTCAGGGATACAGATGTGAGCTTATGTACGTGTTAATAATAGCCTACTGTGTATAAATAAACAGTCTTTATCGTGTGTGCAGAATAAACTTAACATCAGAAGAGCCGATGTGGACGGTGCGCGGGCTGGAGTGGGACGTGCGCTTTCGCCTTTCTGCCGTCGCCTTCAACAGCAAGGGCCGGTCCGCGTCAGTGAGACTCGATGACGTGCTGTTCAGGGATCCTGAAAAGAGAACAGGTAACTACAACATGTAATATAAAACTGCAGTACCACTGTAGAAGGTGCCCTGGTACTTAAAAACATTTAAATTCCAAGAGGAACAAAATAAATGCTGTAACTAGAATTCTAATTTATTTAAACATTTCAAAAGGTATATTCGATCATAAACAGTGCACCCTCGAAGCGACATTTAGCACTGTCATTAGGTAGCTATTAAACCATACGAACGGCAGCACTCGTCTATAACTAGTTTTTGTTCTAAATCATTCAGCGAAACTCAATTTGGAGGGTAAAGGGCGGTTCCCTGGAGAGCCGGCCGCGGTGCTCTAAGTGGGGGCGAGCGGCCTCATCCTTCGCGAATTATTAACCGAGAGAAAACATTTGCCTTGCAGAGAAAATATAAGTACGAGGAAAACATACGGGAACCCTTCTGGACACTTGATACACTCACAACGCATGACTGCCTCGCTTGATAACAAAAATAGATCACATACATACATATTATCGTCAACAAAAATAGATCACACGACAATAGCTAAAAGTAAATGCTATACTATACTTTATAATATCTTCAGGCGTCCAGACTAGACTGACTAGAATAGACCCGATAAATATACACGCTTATATATTTCTAAAAACATACATATTATAAATAAATAACACGCAGGCAAAGAACAAATATTTGTGCTCATCACAAGTTTTTTTTGTGATTGAGAATTTAACCCAACAGCTTAACAGTCAGAATCACTAACCACTAGTCCAATAGGCCAGTCAAATTAGTTATAAAAAGTACATAGTGATATTAAGCACTAATAAAGTGAACATAAATCAGCGCCATAGGCCTAAGAGATTGTCAAGTAGCCAATGCTTTAAGAGCTGTAGTGGAGGAAGGCGCTGGGGCACCTCCTCATCGATCGATACAGAAGTAGGCCACGACGTATCTGCAACCTCAAGATAATCCCATTTTAATTAAACGCTCGGATTTACCGGCGAGATTAATCAAGAGTCTCTACTCAGAACGTTGCACGTTGGTGTGTGCGCATTGCCGCGCCGCACGGTGCCGCCCGCTTCACTCCCACACTGCTTGAAGTGAATTTTTAAATGTATGCGTGAAAATTTGACTAATCCGAAATTTTGATAATACCATAAATTACATTGTCTCCATCTCTATCTATTTCTGTATGGTTGATGGAGAAATAAGAATACGTAGTAAATATAACTCTCTAGGTTGTTTTTGAAGCAAAAACATTGGGTTTTGCCATAAACCTACGTATTATTTTTTATTGAATATCAAGAATCCAGAGTCTGAGATAGAGTCAGTCAATTTACTTGCTCGGTCATGTGGAATTTAAAAATTCTTAGTAAAATATCTTACGTTGTCCTACAAGGTTAAGTGGGCCATCAGTCGGAGCAAGTAGTGATGCGTAAAGGCTAATACGCGTGCTATCGCAGACGACATATGGGACCTTTAATTTCTCGCGTCGCAGACCGCACCGCGCCTCGGGCTGTCCTCCTGGCCCTTTTTATTATCGACCTTATGACCCACACTGATTTTGTTGTAAATTTTCCTATTTGATATCTTTATCCTTTTGAACATACGGCGGCAAATGTTATTCTTGCTAAATTTAATTTATTGTCATCATCATCGTGTTAATAATTATATGTATCTTTTTAGCTGGATGTTTAACAGCTTTTTTGTTTTATTTGTTATTCAGGGGAAATTCGGCTAAACTGAAAATGCTTTTTGGACTGTGCTTCCTTATATGTCGGATCAAGTGATATAGCTGTTTATAAAATACTTAAGAACCTTTAAGTATTACATTTAGAGCATTTTGTGAATTCTAAAAAAATATCTGTTTGCTAATGACGTTGTATTGTTGACATGTATATATTGTGAGCTTGTATTTTGTGCATACTTTATCACATTGAGATGTCATCCATATTTTCATATAACGTCACACTAATTTAACGATTTCTTTACCCCATCCTTGTGACAGATTTAGCAATTATGCATCCAGAATAGAGCAATTTAAAACATAAATTTTAAAATTATCGTTATGGTTTTGTGCTTAAACTTGAAATTTTGAGATGTGGCGTCACAAAGCTAATCCCCTCCCCTTCAACTTTACTTTAAAAATTGATGGAGGGCTCCTTATGCACTATCGTTTACACGTCAATTACAAGTCTCCTACATCACAGAGACCGCACGGCGCAGTACATTTCGTGTATTTAACCATCTACCGATATATTATTGGTTCTGAAAGATAACATAAGATACGCATATACGAGTAACTAAGTAACAGATGGACGAGAGAAGATTGAAATTTATATAGACCCGTTCATTTAGCACTTCCTTAGAAACACGCTGTGCGTGTCTAAGTGAGTCCCACGCTCGTGGGTACCCCCATAAACAAATGGCTAAAAAATTCCAAGAAAATTTAAAATAAACAGCTCGAAAGTCGATATAGCAGCCGCCTTATAACAGCCCCTTATCTCTTTAAAAAATCTCAACCATTCATCGTTTAGAAGCTGCCTTGCACAGCTTCCTCCGCTCAGCTTCTAAATGATCCAACGCAAACTCAGATACGTTTTAAATGTTACAGCTTTACATAACTAGTATCAACCGCTCCTAACTAGTAACTGAACACACGTAGGTGCAATAATATTGTATAATGAGTACCGATATATTGATTAATGATTGTATCAGTGCCTTCAACTAATATTTGTTTCTACAGCGGTATACGAGTATAATGTGAATCTATTGAAAAGGAAAAAATAGTCAACGATATAAAGTGTAGAAATGTAGCAATGCTCGAGCCATGCTTAGGCACGTGTGGGCCGTTCGACCGGTTCGATATCACGGCCTCATAGAAGACCGGTTGTGAAGCGTTGCATTTCCCCGAAATTAGTGAGATTTCCGGAGGCCCGACTCCATTTTCCTTTTTCCTCACCCTTGTTCCCCTACCTTTTTTAAATACTCCTCATCCCCCTCTCTTCTTTCCCCTCCCTTCATCCCTCATCACCCTCAAAGGCAGCGCACTTACGACTCTCGAGTTCCAGGTGTCCATGGACGGCGGCTGTCACTTACCATCAGGTGACCTGCCTATTTGTCTGTCCCCCTAGAATACATATATATAAAAAAGGTTTTTCTAAATAGATTACTTTATATATTAGGTGAACGCGATAGTATCTATCTAGAATGTACATATATTGTTAATATTATGTTATTTAGTTTTTTAAAATCAAAAATTTAAATATAATTGTTACCGTAAATAATTATTAATACCCCTCTTTTCAGATAATTGCAGTAAATAAGTAATAAATAAGGAATCATTAGGAGGCAGTCGTAAGCCGATGTAATCACTTTTCACGGCCGATAGACGTCAAAACAAAGCGGATATATAATCGAGTTGGTTGTCCATACAGTGTCAGTAAGCTTGTCACTATCTACACATGCTACAGATAGACATACAGCTGTAAGGCTTACACCGTAGCTATCCACACCACACTTGTCGGCTTCTCTGTATCTTAGACTAGTAATCAATATTTCCTCGGAGGGCGTCCGACTTGTACTATAGTTGTTACCTGACTACCCGAGTGTACGGAGAAAACACAGTGCTGTGTGAATTATAAACACTTTAACCACTATAAATATAATTCTTTCTTTCTTTTTTATGTTATGAGGGGCAAATGAGCAACGCTAACACAATGACTATTACAAGACGTCAAAGAGAAACTCGAGTCTAACAATCTCAAATGCTAGTCATTTTAATCGTATATTTAAATACTTATACATAAAAACGTACATTTGGAGACAACTCCCGAACTAGGATTAATTACTGATCTCGGGCGATTTTAAAAACATTCAAACAATGGACACAAACTACACCCTTAGAACAACAATTGGAAGATTACACAAAGTGTTGTCTCGTGCAGGGATCGAACCCACAACACATTCAGGTCAATCAGGTTTGGTGGCCCGACAGCGCTAGGAGCATCTTACTGTGCCCTGATAAGTGTTCCACTGTGAGTCACATGTCACTCCAACAACTCATGCCTTGCTGTGTGGAAACAAACCCAACTTATGAATGATTCACACATCTGTCAAAGTTGTTAGTCTTCATAAATACTCAATAATGTGCCTTCTGAGATTCACGAATATTTTAACACATGCTTGTAGCAAACTAACAAATGAAATACAGTGCGTCTATGTTTATTTACTGCGTATTTAATAAGCGTTTTGTGCTTACTTATGCACTGTGATATTAAACTACTACTTCTCTCTAACGTCACCCTTTTGAGCATAAATCACGTTTATAGGAGCTCAATCAGAATTGTAAAAGCGCCTTTGAATCTTGAACGGATTTGGACAAAAATTATGCCGAAAACATATCATTTTTATTTGGTTGGCGTTCAGCCGGGCAGCCATTTGTTAGGTGGCTATTTGAGCCGTATTCAGTGGAGCCGAGGCGCTATCCGTGGCGCTAGCGGTATAAATCAACCGCTTGGAGCCGTCCTACCCTCACTGAAATATGATCTCGCGCCAGTCTAATCCGTCTTTTGTTTTAGAGCGTTTACCCACGAGCCCACTGGCCATCCTCCTCGTAGTCCACGACAGTCACTGTCTGTAACAGGCCTTACTTGGACAACAGTATCCTATTGGCGTCAAAAAGTGATATTATCCTTACATTAGTTATCGATATCCTAGACAATCCACACAAAATATGTTTCACTCTTTCGTGGATTCTCTGTTATTGCCTGACAATGCAACTGAATATGAGGTCGCTAAATTCAAATTATTTTTTTTTATTTCATAAAACTTCTCGACAATTATTTGAAATCGTCTTTTTCTAAAAAATATTTGAAATTATAGATGAACTACACACACGTATAGTTAGCTTTATCAGGTGTGAAACAGCTCATCATCATACAAACACTTTCCTACCGACGCTCATGGAAGTCAGCCCTTCAGGAAGCTCATTTCTATGCAGATATATCTTTACTGTAACTAGGAACAATATTTAATTGGGACAACTCTTTATTAGGACGGTCCTAAACTTACAAACTGTATTATAAGATTTGAATGGAAATGTGCCCCTCGGTACCAGCATTATAACGATATCTGTTTTAAAGAATGATTGTCTCGGTACCCTCCACCAACAGAGTACATCTTATAGTTTGAGAGCAACAGAGATGCAGCTTGCAGCCAGCATTGGAGTAAGTATTCAATATTGCGTTTTTGATCCTCCTCTAGGCCAATAAATAACACGAACAAGTTATCGAATTAATCTCATTTACCGTTCGATGATGAATACGCGATATTTTGCATCAGTTCTACGTATTAATTACGTAGCGGAAAAATACAATAACGCAGTAATAAATCACTGATAAAGTGCAATGAATAATGATTATTCGTTCGTCGTCGTTTTACCGCCGACATGATTTATCGGCCGAGGGCGGCGCCACGCGCCACCGACTCAGTGAGCCCGCCACTGCCAGCTTGGTGTCACACATTCTGCGAAAAACAGGTGTTTAAATAAATAGACAAATGCCCACTTAAATCAAAGAATGTAACAATTAAACCTAAGTAGGTGCCGAGACTAGGTCGGGACAACGAAAATATGTACTATTATATGAGTTTAAACTTTCGCGATTTGTATACATAATAAAGTTACTTTATATGTTATATATACACGATTAAGACACGTACAAAATAACTTTTAATTATCTACTATTATTTAAATGACTGACTTTTTATAGACTATAACGTAGTTACTAGCTACAGGAACTTAAATATTTACAATTGTACGCACAAACTTTGCAAGTGTCAACCATTCATCACTCAGGTAATGCGCACTGTTCGGCAATTGTCATTCCTCTCTGTCCCGTGCCAAGTCCTTCATGTTTCTACACGTTTCCACTTTATTGACCTTATTGACTTTTCCTCGAAAAGTCCACTATTTTTCCTAAAATGTGTAATTTGTCGTTCAAGGATTGTCATTATTTGTTCATTACATCTAGATTGCGAGTTAACTAGATCGAATGTTTGTTTATTCTTCGATGTAGAGGGAAATTGAAGGTGTTCGTTTCTAGTTGAATTATTCGCTTTTATTGCCCAATATATTCGGTACCAAAGATCAAACTGGTACCTAACCTAACCTGTGAAAAGCGTCGAGTAGAGGCGTGATATTGTACTTAAATTGAGTTTATCAAACAAGACTAATGTCTTAGAATCATTCATAGCCATTATGCACACATATTTTGTGAAAAAATTGGAATTGTCGGCAAGCTATAAAATCATTGAACTATAACAATGAAATTAGAGTAAACTTAGAATTCGTAGATATCATCATCTTATTACACAGCATCTTACTATTTAAAAGTATAAAAACTTTATTTTAGATAATGTTTTAGATAACTAGCCTGCCTTACTTGAGGCAAATTATTCGGCGCAATAAAGAAACGTCTCAAGTTTTGAAGCTGTTCCAGCTCATTGTCACTTGAGCTTTCCGTAAAGCTGCTTCTTTTAATTACTTTAAAAAAAAAAGTAAGTATATTCCAAGTAAGTTCTTCGTCTCAGTTTTATCGTTTATTTTCTTTTAGTTTAAACCTAATAATTCTGTGAAATATTTGGTTCAGCAAGAGCCACAATAAATAATAGTAAGTTTTCGAACACTAGCTGTGAGTTTTGATATAGACTTTTATTTATTAAAAAAAAAATGTAGTTTTGTATAAAAATCTCAATGACTTGAAACCTACGGTAAGGATATATCATCCCGTAGCTTCTTAAGGTACTTTACGTTAATGTTACTTTGTTTATCGGAACTGCAAAAAGCTATTTATTATAAAACGATAAGTTTTAAAAATCGTTGTATATGTCTTGCGGCAAGTCTTTACTTTTTATGTTATAGGGGGACAGACGAACAAACAGGTCACCTGATGACAACCAACTCAAGGGATGATGGATGCGTGGAGGGTAAAAAAGAGAGGGGGATGAAGAGATTGGAAAGAGGAGAGGAGTTGGGCCCCCGGAAACCTCACTAATTTCGGGGATATGCAAAGCAAGCGTTGCTTCACAACCGGTTGTCTGTGAGGCCATGGTATCACACCGGTCAAACTTAATTGCAAATTTTACTGGAACAGCTTTTGAACTAATGTAAAAAAAAACAGGTACGAGTTTATCGTATCCTCTGCTGTTCTTACCCTTATTGTACTCTAAAATTCAAATTAGAATACACTGTTGTACCGAATCAGATATGTAAACATACCCACTTACAATATTAACATGAATTTCAATGAATAATCAACGGTTTGAATTAATTTGTGTCGCAACGCAGATCCACGGTATAGCGAGGTCGGGCGCGCGGCACCATCCCCAGTCAGATAGTGAGTTGCACGTAAATACTTCACTGGGAACAAGTAACAACAGCCGTAGAACGCTACCCGGCTCGTTTGTGAGACGCTACGCCGCGACAAGAGGCGAATACATTAGCGGAGGAACTTTAATCATTAATACCGGCCTTTATGATTAATATTTATAATATCCATGCAAATTGCCAGTTTGATGCTAAATTAACGTTATGTAGGAGAGGCTCGACGAGATCACGTCCAGGCGTTGGCACGTGACGCGATGCGTGACCTTTGTGTCAACTCCGCGAGGCAATAACGTATTCCTCGACGATCGTGGAGCACCATCGTGAGCTCATTGAGTTTTATTTTAATAAAAGGTTACTTGTCATGAGGAATAATATCAGCAGAGGCACCGGCATTCGTACGTTGTAACGGGGAATGTATCCGTGGAATAGAGCGCGCCTCTCGAGAACCAAATAACACTAACAAACCCATAACATAGTATATTCTTGCGGTTGATATAAAATTTCTGTTTCGTATCGCCTGTCTCGTTGTCAACGACAGTATGAATATATATTGGAAATGGTTGCAGAGCAGTGTTGGTACACGTGTTTCGTGTATTGGGATTTGCCGATGACATCAAACATATGTATATACTTTATATACCTGTAAATAAATATAATAAATACTTTTTATACCCTGAAACGATGTCGCAGGCAGCATATAGTATTATATAAAACGAATTTCGCCAAAATTATGTAAGACATTATATGTAACACCGTATTGATTAATTTGTAAGCATAATCCTGGTGCCCATATGACAGCAATAGGCTTGCCCCTATTACTTAATGGGGACTAAATTATGATTAGCCAAATGTGGGCGTTAATAACGTCTCCACCTACAACTTCAGGTAATATTGGTATCAGTAAGATTTCCAAGTGGTATAAATGATTCACAAGTGAGCGAAGTTGTAAACTTGTAACAAATCATAGCGCACACATTAGTCGCGGAGCTCGACCACATCGCATCGACGGTCGCGGCAATGCGGTTTTGATGGGCTACGTGACATCTTCACACATTTACTCCACTAAGACTTACTACACGAACAATCTTCCATCTTTTACTTACCTGCATCTAAATGCAGTATTAATAAGTTTTCACTATACATAAGCTTTCGTTGGGTGTCACTAATTGAAGTAATTTTAAAGCCAGTTGCTAGCTAGAGTGTCACAAACAAAAAGGAACATCGTTGAGTTTAGGGGCGGAGTGGTAGGGTAGAGAGTTAGGTCTTCAGCCGTGTTCGTTTTAATTAGGTCTTGCTTAATTATATCTGCTCCGTCCATGACTCCGAACCGTGCAGATGAGCCTCTCAAATACTTGTTCTGTTTGAATTACTTTCTCTGAACTCCGGTACGCTGTTCAATTCTATAATGTTGGTCTTTAAGTCGCAAACTCACTTATAAGAAATGGACGAGTACTGCAGAATAAGGTATAGTTAGCATAGAATGCGTGGCGTATGTCACACACATAAACAGGCGAAATAGAGTAGGGACCTACATACTTCAAGCCTATATACGTACTTTTAGCATAGACAGGCACTTATTAATTAATTAATAAAAACGTTAATAACAATAAGAATCGATAAGAAAAACCGTTCGATCAGGGCTGAGACCCATCAAGGTTCCGAAACGCGAATATTCGAGAGCTCTATATATGGTCCATGGCATCCGCCAGGGTGTCGTTACTGAACTTGACTAGACCAACGATTTTATATGACCTTTCCACTTATTATTTTTTTTCTGTGATTTGTAACTTTTGCATATGTATATTTTATGTTACAATTAATTCTAAGCTCACCAGCATATTTACTCTTTATAGACCTGCCTCGTCCTTCTTCTAAAGTTTGACTGGTAGATGATGCCTCTTGTCAATAAGTCTCATGTGGTGCAAACTCCAGGAAGTATTAAATAAACAAAATAAATAAATAAAATGGTGCGTGGTGTTTTTGGCAGCGTCGGAGGCGCAACTCGGCATGAGCGGCGTGGTGGGCGCGGCGGGTGCGGGCGCGGGCGCGGTGTGCGCGCTGCTGGCTGGTGCATGCGCACTCTCGCTGCGCCGCCGCCGCCGCCCGCGCCTCGCCAAGCCACCGCCCGTTGCCGCCGAACACGCGCCCGCTCCCGGCAAGCAGCCGGACCACGACGACGCCGAACCAGACCTCATACCAAACAATTATTGTAAGTATTCTTATTAAATTATGTCATCTTTAAATGGTTTCTGACCCATGAGAATAAGTATAAATCTGTAAATAAAATAAGTATGTGTTGCAACCAATAAAGACAAGCACATGATTCTCAGTAATAATATGTACGCCACCACACACCACCAAATGGTATAATGAAAAGAAAAATGTGAATGAGAACTTAAGTAAAGCCGTTGCTCGTACATATATGTATGTACTTACTATTATTTTAAAGCTAACAGTGAAGCTTACCTACCCACTACTACTAACACATTAGCACGACGCTTTTGATCACACACGTTTGCCTGCAGCTAACAAGTTCATAGCCTGAGTACCTACTTCCTAGTCAATTTGTGTTGTCAACTTGTAGATCAAATTAAAAAAGAAAATACTTTTCACATGACAAGTTATATAATTGCTTTTAAGTCCTCGCTAGACGTACGTAGGTGTCATTCTGTGCTCATCTCTTTGTTGTATTTTCTAACATTCACTTAATGGATTCCAACAAATTTATATCATCAACAGTATTTTTGCTCACTGACGCAACAGTGAATGTTGTAATATTTACACTTAAGTCAAAATGTGTCTAGGTAGATAACAAGATCAGCAAAATGCCCTGTGCATGAATTGAGATGCGGATGCTGCACAACAAACTCTAAAGTACTTCTATTGTATCTATTAAGCGCCACTAACACCAATTTGTACATGTATCAATAGAAGTGTAAAGGTAGTTGCCTATTGAATTTCTTAAAAAAATTGTTAGCCAACGACCGCTTAGAAAGTTCTATAAAATACATTAAAACTTCTACATGTATGTACTGTATGTACTCTCTAAATAAGATAAAGAACTTATCGATATATTATATGACAGTATCCTAAAAGAGATCTCTGAGAAGGTTCGAGTGCAAATTGAGTAGAACTTGTTAACATCATTGCTATACATGACTACTACACGATACTCTACGCACAGTACATCGTAGAACAATATTGTATGTTGAATAACACGAGCTAACCATATTTCATAAACAATTGTACTACTTCTCTTATGCGCCTCTCCGTTCTCGAAAACTTGTGAATTGCATCGAGCTATTAGAATATTAGATTATACACTGTATATATATAGCTCATGGTTCCATGATTTTTGTTCACCCAAAAATGCTCAACACGCCTAAAGAAGTTTTCACTTCAAAAATAAACTACAACATAAGAGTACTAGTTATGCCCGGCAACTGTGGCGAACTGCTACGATTGCAAATTAAGGATCGCCATTCAAATATTCATATTACGCGAATAACAGAGAAGAGCATAGAAAGGGTTCCGGGGGCTGCGGAGAGGGTGGAGCACTCGGCGTAGTTTAAAAGGCAGTCCTCATAAAAGCTTAATATACGGCTGGATGTGGCCGCTGTCACGAGACCCATTGCGAGTACCGCTGGACAGGACACACACACATATGTATGTATTAACTTGACATCGTTATGACGTTACTTTACTCTCATGTATTTGAATTTATGATTTTTCAGTGTAGGCCTTTGTGCGCGTAATGGCATTACTTTCACGAGATACCTCTGAGCCATTAAGAACATACACAACACTAACGGATTAAGAACTCTCTCCTGTCCAATTCTTTTCTCATTGAGTTCATTTTATTTAAGATAAAGGACATTATATACGTGTATGTGTTGTATATACGAGTATATTTGCTTTTTAACTATAGATTTTGTATAAAAAATAAATACGTTTACTAAACTCATTTCTAATGTTTTGAAACTTGGTTTAACACTGCCACTAGGTTCTTATTCGTTTGACGCTGTAACTATGTGCTTTATGTAGAGTGCGGATCCTTCATTCTTTTTTTTCATGTTATACGGAGCAAACGAGCAGACGAGCCACCTGATGGTAGTCATGCGTTGCCATGTTTTTAGGTGGGCCTTTTACGGTCTGCGCACTAATCCTACAGTTGATAAAACATAGGACAGTATCAAATCAGTAAAAACTATATCATTTCTTTAAATTAAACCAATCATAAAAAATACGTTTAAGAATTGTCAAGAGAAGATTTCAGTCTGACAAGGACAGTCGTGAAGCAATCCTGTTCTACCACGCATGTAGATTATGTAGAGAAGAACAGGCAAGAAACTTCAAGGACAATTTTCTTACAAGTTTTTTTTAATGGATAGCGGTCAAACGAGTAGACGTTATTTGCCAAAATGTGAGGACTATGTTATCATTCCAAAATACATACATATATACGCGAATTACTGTAATGTGTCTAATAATAAGAGTCACTTATTGTATGGTATAACGAATAGTCTTTGTATTTCTATTAAAACTTTTTTTTTTTTTAACACAATAGCAAACAAGAACCATGTAATAAATCATCACGCATATACAAATAAATTCGAGCTGCCATTTAAATTCAATGAGCGGATTACACAGAAATCCCTCCTCAATGAGCGCTTCACGACGTGAGGTATTTGTAACGGTTCAAAGCTGTTCACAGACGATCACGCAAAAACGAGAGCTTTTTATTTTATTTAACGTTTACACTAAAGTATGTGGTCACGAACAAATGTAGTCTACTGGGCTAGTGTGTCAATGTTCCATTCAGTTTACTGTGTAGTTTACATATGGGTGCAGCTTCTCGGGTTGATATTAGGTTGGCAACTGATAAACCCGCCATCTTTGTACACAAATTTATTGATTTTTTTAAGTATACAAAATCAAATTATTTTTCAACTATATAAGCACCGTCGTTTTCTAACGCCGGTCGCAGAGACATAATGCCTTCCTCCTAGAAGTTTTTAGGCTTTTGATCAAAAAAGGTGGTTAGGTCACTTTTAAGCTGGTCTTCATTTTTTTTTTTTTTGTATTTCTAAGTAGTGGGCTAGAGAACGAAATAGATAATAATCTGAGGGCATAATGTCTGGAGAGTACGATGTGTCAGGAAGGATAGCCCAGCCAAGCGAACGTAACTTTTCACGAGTCACTTTTGCTACATGTGGTCGAGCATTATCGTGCAAAAAGTATACTTTATTTTGATTTTTCGGTAATCTCGCTGCTACTTTATCCAGTTGGTCACAATAAATATTGGCCGTGATTGTAGTGTTAGATGGCAACAGCTCCCAGTATATAATTCCGTTAATTCCCCACCACATACTTAAAATAACTTTTTTTACTCGTGTCCGATTTTGGCTTCGGTACTCCTGCTTCTCCAGGTCCAAGCCACCGGCGCTTACCCGAAAAATTTATGTACATAACCCACTTTTAATCCCCCGTAATTACATCCCTTAGCCACTTATTGGTACAATGATAACTAAGTATTTCCATGCACATGTTAGCTTCTGAAGTTGAACGGCGTCAACTCATGTGGCAATCAAACTGAATATTTCCTGGTCTTTTCTAAAGCGTGGAGTTGTTTTTCTACTGCAGTATGTGAACACTAAAGGTGCTCTGCCAGACAACGTGAAGTGAACCTGGGATCCATTTTTATGAGTCTTTTTAAATCATCTACATCTCCTGGATGAGGTTCATTAGATAGGTCATCATTTCCATACTTAAATCTTCTGAACCAATGTTTGGTGGTATCGTAAGAGAGCACACCTTCGCCCATTCTTGCATATATATTGCTCACTGCTTCAGTCGCTTTTCGACCTAAACTAAATTCGTGAAGTAAAAGCAGCCGAAGTTGTCTACGAGAAATATCCATAATTTACTGTAGTTTTACTATTTGAGATCCAGTTGTTGTGTGATCTGATATACAACTCTTGCTTTATTTATATACTACTCCAAGAAATTTGAGATACTTCTATAACGTTTTATAAACTGATCGAAAAAAGTGGCGGGTTTATTAGTTGCCAGCCTAATATTTACTATCGCTTAACTAATTATAAAAATGAATATAATCAACTGAATATGTATATCTTTATAATAAAACAACTGTAGATCAACAGATCTCGTTAGAGATAGAAAATGCAAGTGAAAGAGGATTACTTCTCCGATGGCATAGCATACAGTTCCGCTATCCAATCACCCCACCTGTGAAGTCTTCGGATCTGTTACTTATAATATACATACATACGCTCACTTCTGTGCGTAAAGCACGTACATTTTGCCAAAAAGAATTTGGTCCCACTAACATAATTGGGGGCAGTCTTTTGCAAATATACTAATGGCTGGATAACATTCCGATCCCTTCCCGATATCTCAAGCTAAGCTTTTTTCCCAGTACCAACTCCTTTTTTCACTTTCTTGTAAATTCATTTAATGTCTTTTACTTACATGAAAACCCGAATTTGGTTCTCACAACAATGCTTCACAGTTAGGTAATGTTTGTAAGCCAGCTACACAGAGGCATGGAGCTCGGCAGGTCACGATGCGACTTGCCACGATGATATTCGCTAACGACAGTGCTAATTAAAAGCTAATGTTGATGGTAGACATCGGCAAGTAAGCTAGGGAGCTGCGACAGATAGCGTGCTAACGATCGATGGCGAATTAATCTAAAACTGCCGGCTGCAGTGACATTAGCAAGGCGCCACATTACCCCGCGACCTGACGAACATCTCCAACTACTTTGAGTTATACAGATCACAACTTTATAACAACTAATATTTACTTCTAAATCCATGAAAATTTATGAGAACTTTGGGATTTAGCTATATTTAAGTGTTAATTGACAAACGATTATTCCAAATTCATTTGATCAGACACTTTTCCACGTCGATTTTTTCTCAAAAGGTAAATGGTGCCATCGTTTTCTATAACTAGTCTTGAGAAGAAGCGCCTAAATAAGCTCAAGGAACCCAACCTACTTGAACGCAAACTGTTCAAGTGCCATTTAGGCGTCCATGGGGAACTCTTTTCAGCTTGGAGTTGACCAAGTGACTAAATAGCTTCCTCTTAGATAGGCGTATCTCATCCACATATTTATCATTTCTTTGCATTAGGTGATGGAAGACGACTCACAAGTTCATTCTTACTCTTCTAGCAAATCTGTGAATCATGTAAGATTTAAGAACTTAACCTTCCACATTCCATACTGTGGCAGAATGCAGTCTCTGTATATTAGTCTGAGTCTGCTCTACCCAGAGTACTCAGACTCACGAACGTTACGTATAATTAAGTAATAATAAAAATCAAATTGTAGTTAATCATAAAAAGTATTAATTGTGATTGTGAAAGCGGAACGACAGATGTAATAAACAAGATGAGTCATCGATTCAATCAGCCCGTAGTAAACAAGTATCGCACAGTACATGGTCGATATTTTGGATATCCTTCCGCCAAGCTAGCAGACGTTGAGGGAAAACGACAGGAGTTTGTCGCTGAGCTCAACCTGGTCTTAAGCCGCATTTCTCAATGGGGATGTGAGAATCTGGTTGAGTTCAGCGGCAAGAAAACACAGGTGTTCGCGTTTTCTAACAAAAAAGCTCCATTCCTTCCCCTTCCTGCTCTTCAGAACACTCAACTGCCACTGCAGGATAAGCTTAGTATCCTGGGTATGGACATTTGCCGGGACCTCAATCCGCGTGATTACATCGAGAGCGTAACTAAGGCGGCCTCGCGGAAGCTGGGTATATTTAACAAGGTAAGGTAAGACTTCTCGCCCGAGCATCTGTGTCTTTTATACAAGACACAGGTTCGCTCCTGCGTGGAGCTCTCATCTTTATCAGGTAATCAGTTTAATGTTCTGTCGTGTGCCTAACAAACTTTTCTGCGTATTGTATGGCATACCGTACCATACTTCTCATACTTAAGTCTTTTTAGTAATATGTCATTAGAGATAAATTGTCTTATTACGTGTTCAGCTCAAACTGAATGGTCAACTTTACACGGAGCTGCTTTAAGCCTCTTTTAGCAATTAATGCAGGTAAAAGCAATGTTTTGAACTGAAAGGATTTCCCAACAATATATATTTAATTGTTTCTAAGTTTACTGTGAAGCGTGGAGCGTCATCCGCTTCACTAACGTTCCACAATTAAATCAAGAAGTGATGATATCTCGTTAAACGATTATCTACTCTTAGTTCTAAGTACTCATTTCTCATGGTGTAAGGATCGCAAGTAGCAATGGCGAGGTGCGCGTTTTAATGAAATGGCGTCATAAATTGCTGTATTTATGAATATTTGTTGTTCTTGTTGTCCCTATAAAAGCTCTCACAGCAAATGTTTTTGTAACTCTCTCTCTCTCTTGTGACATATATTTAAAGGAAACTGTATTGTTATTGTTTTCATCTTTAATAAAGTTAGTTGTTTCTTAATCACAGAAAACGGACGGAGTTTTATTACAATTTTTTTTTTTTTTATGCGATAGGGGGCAAACGAGCAGACGGGTCACCTGATGGTAAGTGACTACCGCCGCCCATGGACACCCGCAACTCAAGAGTCACAAGTGCGTTGCAGGCCTAAATATGATATCTGATATCTTTAATCCTCTAAAAACATGCTTTAAATTCCCTTACGTAACACTGCAATAATGAAAATCCGATATCATTTACGTTACACATAATATATGTTTAAGTTGTGAAGGCCGCTTTTGCGCACAAATATTCGAAGAAACCATAGACGAACTCACTTATTTTCTGCTCCACCACTGATTTGCTTTAAACTCAATTTATTTTCCATCCTGAGTTCTTGCAAAACGTCGATAAGGTTTAGTAAATTATAATAACATAATCTCTATAGACTGGATTATCTAACTAAAAGTAGAATATTAAAACATTAAAGAGAGAATGATGAGAAACCACGTGCATTTGGTTTATTATCTCCCATTTCATTGTCTTTCAGTTAAACCTTTTTCTGATTTTAGCCCGAACGGTAATTGAACACGAAGCGTTTAGTTTAAATTCTTTACCCGGTTAGTGAGGTTTTCTTTTAGCAGATCACTTTCAAACTTATTTCAAGTGTCCTATTTTAAGGTATTAAAAATGATGTAGTACTTTTATGTTCTTGTAATACTGTAACTACATATACATATGTAATAATACGTAGGCCGCACTTAAAGCTTTGCGTAACTCATTAATTAAACAAGTTATAAGTATATAAATATATTTATTGTTTTTCAAAGTATTCTCCTTTACATTTTAAACATCTTTTCATACGTTCTAACCATTTTTCAAAACAATATGACTATTGGTCTGTTGGCATGTTTTATGTAAAAGTGAAGCCTCTCATTAAACCTTAAATTTTAGGAAAAACAAAGAAATCAAAACGTGCGAGGTTCGGACTTTGTGCTGGATGGGTCACGAGCTCTACTTTTTCAGAGGCCAAAAATGTTTTTGTTTTATTGGCGGTATGTGAAGAAGCATTGTCGTGGCGCAAAAAGATGCGGCTTCTCGGTCTTCTATCTCGTACCCTCAAGAACAGCGGGTAAACAAATGGTGGTCTACCAGTAGGCATTAACACTTGTTTGATCTTCAAGTGGAACTGTGGCAACGGGACCCATGCGCGAGAAAAAAGAAATGCAATCAATTTTTTTCCGACGTTCCTCGCCTGCTTCAATTTTGTCGGTCTATTTTCGCTTTCAAGCACCCATTCACAACATTGTTCTTTTTTCTCTGCTTCAAAAAAATAAATCCAAGTTTAACATCGCATTAATTATTATAGACTCGTGTGTAGTAAATAAAAAATAAAATAATAGACACTGGAGTATTTTTTGTAGTATCTATACCGCGCAACGAGGCAAAACTCTAATAGCGAGGGAAAAAATCTGAAGATTGTTAACAAGAACGTAGGTAAATAGCGTGGAATTTCAGGGCTTATTTCTTCTGTAGTTTCTCCCTAATAACAGTAACAACGCACACGTCGCACCTGACGTCGCGTCATTCAAATATAGCGAATACAGCAGTGTGCGATACAATCACTCTACGACTATTCACCACGAATATTGAAAAATTTGGAAGTCTCGGCTTGGTGGAGCGAGAGAGGGACTGCGTTCATTCATGAATATTGATGCAGCATCCTGAATATTCACGCGGCGACTCTCGCAATTGAAAACAGGCCGCAAAGTGCGCCACACCACCTTTGTACCACCAACGTTCTAATGTTAGGTCCAGCCCTGAACGTGCCACCTAACACAAATGACATCCTGGTCAATGTATGTATCATACAATGTAACTCTGCCTTAATATTAAAAACTTCATCACAAAGTACTAATAATAATGGATTATCCTATTTCAAGAGATCAATCTGAAAAAGCACGGGCTCGCTTTTTTTTTTTCAATATACTGGTATTGTACCTATCGACAGGCTTTCTCCACGTACTTCTCTGCTCCTGAAATGTTATCTTTCACTGCGACATTGTTACCACGATTAACGTTCCTCCTTCTGTTTTTCTAATGCTCGTATGAATACTAAAAGCATAGTCGAAGGTGTGACATCGACGATACGGTTTCACGTCTTTTATGTAAGTAGTAGATAATAATGAATTCAGTTTAAATAAACTTTAGGATATAAAAAGGCAGTGTGCGAAAAGATTTCGATGCACGAACCAATTAGTTATTTCTATGGTCTGATTTACGCTCGCCTCAATCGTTGTATGTAGTGATTAATCAGATTTTTTCGTCTGTAAAGATAAATCTGAAAGCGCGCTTAGCGCTTGACGTTGTGCTGTTATTCATATTGTTAAACAAGGTCCGCCCGCGATATTGAGGCTTGTATCTTGGGGTAAAGTTAAAGTGTACATTCACGTGAACAAGACTGCAAATGTATAGTGCTACTGTACTACTGTGTAAGCGTATTTATCATTTTCTAATGCAAATGGTTTTCAAATATTTTTATTTCACAAAAGCATACCATTCTGAAAATCTTATCCTACGAACAACTTTTCGACAACATATTTATATGAGGTTAACCAAACGCTACTTTACTATTCCTCAACTGCACTAATAGCTAACTACCGACTTTGCACTAAACCAGTTGATTTCCGTAAACCGGATGAAACATTGTAAAGTTCTCTCATACGGAAACATGAATGCGGTTTCATCTGGACAACAACAGCAGCAAAATATATTTAATCAATGCCTGTATATCATGACATGTCACACATGTCCGAGAATAGAAACACGTACAAAAATAATTAGAAACTCAGGCGAATTAGTATACTGCATTATATTATGTGCAAAGATTTATAAAATTTACAAGTTCAACAAATGTACAGAAGTATATTGAAATTAAAAATTTGAATATACTTTCTGCAGACATCCCTATTTAAAGAGTTTCTGGAATCGGTTTGAGGTAATGTTCTGTCAAAGAAGAAAACTGGTTCTGTAAGTGGAAACCTGGATATGTTCAAATTCGGTCTCAAATAGGGTATGCAGCATACGTAGCATTACCTATAGGATTATGTACAATGTAAAAATATGAGAAACGAAAGAAATACGAAAAATCATCTCATAAAATAGGGTAATCCAGTTCAGATAATTCTCAAAGCATCACGTAGTATGAAGAAGGAGCGCAGAGGGCTAATGATATGTTGCAGTAAGCTTCCCCTCTTCTTCACTTCTGTTTGGTTTGTGAGATAGTTTAAACATTTTACGTAGGATATTAGCACGTTAAGTTTAAGTGTTTTCTGAATTACATATATATATATATGTAATATCAAAACCTTGTTAATATACAAAACAAGGATCATCATTAGGAGTGGGTGACGGAGAAAATACAGAACAAGAGAGTCTTTGACGAGTGAAATATATGACTCAACTGAATCTTATGACCGAAACGTCTACGTGTTGTTACAGGCGAGGCGGTGAGCGCGCCCAGCCTTGCCGTGTCCTCGCCGGGCCGCACAGCACCCGCGCCGCTCACCACACCGGTCAGTATACACAATATAAGAACTCAAGGCTTTGAAGTGTAAGAACACACAAACCAGCATGTTTTTCTGTATCATGGATTCCTGCACTCTCAATTTGTGCATTTAGTGTTTTATCATTCTATTTTTTTCATATAATCGCAAATCAGTACAGTGGGAAATGGTAAAAGTACCCGTGTAAAATAAAAAAAGTTAAGACATGCTCCTTACGAGCTAATCTGGCTTAGCGCTATTTTATCTACTTGGAGTTTTCATTTATTTTATGTCAACATTAAGAGGGGGAGGCCGTGAGTGAAGTCTGTGGCCGAGTCCATGTATCTTTATGACAGTCGTTGTTGATAGCCCCGCGGCCCGTCACGCACATAACAGTACTAGCTGGCGTTGAGTTAGGCTACCCGGCGCGGTGGTTATCTGTCGACGCTAGGCCCCGCGGGACTCATTCAGCAGTTTAGCTAAGCTTGCGCTACCCGCAACCCGTCATCATTCACCACGCATTCTACACATCGTCCATCAAATGATTGTGTAGCATATATTCACATCCCCGGAGGCCTCTGATATACCATTTTAAGTATGAGATTTTCGACAAGGAATATTTTATTTTTACCTACGCCGTCCTCCGGGGCACCGACTACTTTTTTAGTTCTTAGTTACTTAAAGTTCTTTGCTTAATATTATTTAGAACAACCAATTTAAAGTAACCTATCGAAGTGACGTAAAATTACCTCACGTTAGCGCCGTAGAGCTCCCGGTCTCTGTGGTACTTCCCGAGGTAGAGGTGCGGTACTCGGTTCGACACCATGCGGCTCGGCGCAGGTTAGAGCTTCTCAATTAAAATATTTAACCACACATAGAAGCGCCGCAGCGTCTCGCGCCACAGATTAAAACATCGCGCGATCTCGACGGCATTAAACTTTATCGTATTTACACGAAACTTTCATCGCGAATTTACTTTGCCGAGTCCTCATCAAACAGAAACATGGAAGTTCATCTAACTCAGTTACGAACCGATAAAGTAACGAACGAGTTGAATTTAAATTTCAGCGAAAGTCAGTTAAAATTTACGACATTGAGGTTAATCTTAATCAGGTCTCTTGCTACTTGTGATGCTGCGGTGGTAGGAATGAAATGTAGGAAAAAGTGAGTGATTTTTTAAATGACTTTTGTGTCTAATTTTTGACCTTCAAATCTCTAGAAGTTCTCATTGCGATAACAAAGCTTCGCGTTTTTGTGTACGGCGTAAAATGGGCAGGTTCTAATATTGAGGTATCGCCTTGGTATATATAATAAATAAGACATAAAGTTAACGGTAACGACTGTCTTCGGCTTTGTTCATTGTCGTACTTTGATTGGCAAATTGTAGGTGCCTAATACACCTCTGGCTACCCCTTAGGGGTTACAAGCGTGAGCGTATGTATGTATGTACTACAATAAATACCATGGATAGCATGATGAGTATACATTCCTATCCTTTATATGAAGTGAACTGTACGAATTAATGCAGTGTGTTTACCATGAAGGCAGCAAGCGGTTTTAGCAGACATATAGCTAATGTGACGACATTACATAAGTACAAATTATTAACTCGCCTCCACCATATTGCACGCAAAAAAGTTTTCTTTCAAAATTCGCTTTATGATGTTGACATTTAGTTTTGTCGTTGTTAAAGTTTTACCCTAACTTTGTGTAGTACGCCGTCACCTCGAGCTCAACTGAACGCGACTTTAATAATACCTGGAGAGTTTGCAGGTAATAAATCCGCCGCTCCAGCTGATTAAGTGCGCTAAGTTGTAGCACCCCCTCATTGTCCGAGACGCGGCCGCCGTCACTACAACGAGACGGTTTAATTAAGACCCGCGATAGTTTTATCCGGAGCGTCGTCGCGTCACCTGCACCTTACGCCTCGACTTCCATGTGTTGAATTAGTTAGACCGATAATGGCGCGGCTAATTCCACGGAAATGACTCGCCCGATGGCGCAGTGATTACACCACTTGATGTCACATGACACGCCGCATCGTCTCCACATACATACATTTACACAAGTTTTCACGGAAGGGTCTATTTCACTAGTTCCTGACATGCTTGTAAATAAATTTGTTTAATAACTGCTTGCTTACGGTACTTGATCTAATTGTATTATCAATGTGTCGATCGTGATTTAGTTCGGTACTACTTACGTGCAAACCTTGCTACACTTCTGTACTATTCTATAGAGGTAATAACTTCATATACTTGAAATGAATGATTGTGATGCAGGCGTGTAACGGTCCGGGTGCGTCGTGGACGTGGAGCGCACGGCCGCGGGATGTGGGCGCTGAGGCCGGCCGGGACGTGAGCGCGGCGCCGGGCACGATGGGCCGCAGCGCGTCCGCCACGCTGCGAGCCGCGGCCGACCTCAACGTGGACGCCATCAAGGAGAAGCTGCTGGACCACCGGATCCCCGAGTCGTGCGTGTA
The DNA here is from genome assembly GCA_947561695.1 of Tyria jacobaeae. Taxonomy (NCBI): domain Eukaryota; kingdom Metazoa; phylum Arthropoda; class Insecta; order Lepidoptera; family Erebidae; genus Tyria; species Tyria jacobaeae. Next base: position 23,460,551 of record OX387213.1, read on the forward strand.
GTCGCACCCCTCGCACCGCGCCCGTCCTCCGCTGCCTGTCGCACGGACGGACTCTATGTAAACGTGCTCTTTATTCGAGACAGTAAGCGCACCGAATAGGTATTACAAAGTTCAATAAGTACAGTAAGTTCTCAAACTTTTGCGCTAGTGAAAGATTCGGCTACTAGAGTGTGTGCAAGATAACTTAACCAGTACGAGTGAGTGTCGGTGGGGACGGACAGAGGATCGTCGAGTGCGCTTGTAAAGGGTCGCGGGGCCCACATCAGTTTGCGAAGAGTTTTCCTAAGTGTAAATGTTGTAGCTAGCGTTATTTCCTCGGTGTCGTGAGTTGTGACGTCACGCAGTGACTGGGTGACGCCCTCGGTGACCAGTCATTACATATCTCAACAGATTATCCGAGTTCACGGTGACACGTCTTTACACACCAAGTAAAGTGGGAATGTGGGCAAGTCACTACCCTCGGCGAGCTTAGTTTTTTGTTTGTTTGCCTTGATAATTGTATATAAACGCCTGTGTTACATATATACATATGTTCTGTCATCAACGCTTAGTGCTGTAGTAGTTCCGTTGAAAAAGAACAAAGTCAGAAAGAACACCAGTGTTTGAAATCGGATATGCTCTCGGGCGCCCCACGAAGCGTGGTCACTTCCTTAGAGAATCTGTAATTTTATTTGATATGGTTGTAAATAGTAAAGTTTAAGCGACTGAGTCTTTGCCACTTTTTTACATGTCTACGAAACTAGATAATAAATTTACCAGTTAATAATACGATAGGTAAATCTATTCATTGTTATCTGTATTAAATCTGATTTTATGTAAATAATGTTTGTACTCGCTCCTAAGGTTTTAATGTCGGCTTTCGAGTGGGCCGCTCTCTGTGCGGACATACTGACGCCACTTTCACTCCGGAACTGTTCTGTTCTGGCTTCGACGTGTTGCAATAGCAGCAATCCGCAGCGGGACAGGCGCCGAGGCGACAAGTGCTGTCTGCCTCTATGTGATTGTCGCATATCTATTACACAGTGGTCGACTCCTGGTCAACAAACCGTTACATAAACACCGCGACACGACGCTTACGCGTCGTTCGTCACGTACTTTTGGTATATCTCGGCTTTATTATAATTATATGTTTAGAACTTTGTATGATATTAATATACACATATTTTATTCAAATCACTCACTACTTCACTGGAAACTATTAAAGGTTTAACCATGACGATACTCGTAAATTACTTCTACCACCACAGCAGCAGCAGTTAATGACCAGACCTGTGGTCAGGCAACAACTCAGGTGACACACGACACGACAACAAACTATTTTGATACAATTCTCCGCTTCCTTTAATAATGTGTGAGTAGCTCTCCGAGGCACGGCCTACATATCAACCAACTCATTTCATTATTCTTTAACTTATACACATAGTAATTAAGATCATATTGGATCAGATTCTTTTCATATTGACTTTAAAAATGTGTAGTATCTGTCGAGCTTATTTTGTATGACTGAATGAGGTGTGTGTAGTTAGGAAATAACAGATACATATCGTCACGCTGGCTAAATAACATATCAAACGGTGTGTTGACAAGGAGTGACGCTTTCGTTGTGGACGAACATATCCAGAAGCTGATGCGTGACGGGCGTGATCAGAGGCGCTGGAGACGCGTGGTCACGCTCGTGAAGGTATCACGTTCAGTCGCTGGCAGACTGACACTCCTCAAATTGTAGATATTAACCAATAATTACTATATACATATATATACATTATGTAAGTGTGTGGCGCGCGCGCTCTGAAACGTGATTTGTTAATATAAAAGTTTAAAACAACTCAAAGAGTTCGCCCTACTGTTGACATTATTTATTTTGAACAAGAATAAAGGTTGTCTTGGAAGTAGCGAGTGTTTTATTAAATCTCGGAGCGTCGTACTTAGTTAACTCTCGGTGCCGGGACTATTCTGCGTGAGTATACAATAATTGTTTGATATCATTGATTTATTGAAAAATATTTTCTATTTTATGCTTTTTGAAAGACAGCCTACTTCGACTTTTCGACCCTAATGACACCCGCGATACAGTAATTAGTCCAGTCAGTTAATTGTCTTTTTAATAGAAAAATAAAACAAACAGTGTCAGCGCTACTACAGGTTGCTTACAAAAAATATAAGGGCCTGCAAAGAGCGAGTCAGTATCTGACGAATAGTTCGCTTCGTCAAATGTTATATTATTTTTTTATTTATTTTGTACTTGCCTGTGTTGGTCTTGATCTATAACCGCCCGCTTCATTAGAAATGATTCCTGTGTTTACGGGGACTCGACAAACATACAAACAAGTGGCACAGAGACACGAGCACAGAGACAGAACACGACCACTGCCTCAATAGATGTACAAACAGGGCCGGCAGTTTAAAAAAGTGACAAGAATATTATATAGTTAGGGCTCAGAGACTTCCCGGCTCCAGACAGTTCCAGTTATAGGTATGCGGCTCTGTAATACATAACTGTACTCACGACTGTATCCGCGAAGGGACAAACAGACATTTAATTAACGGGACTAAATTATAATCGATAAAATGTGATTACGCCTCTGCCCGCCCCTTCGGGGATACAGGCGTGAGTATATGTATGTATGACATATTTTGCAGAACGTTGTATCTAAGCATTTAATTTTTTTCATAGCCTCAGTTAACCCCTTCCCGAAAATAACAAAACAAAGTATTTATGGACGAATTTAAATACATATATGTATTAAAACCACCACTTGATACATACATTTAGGTATGTTGTAATTAAACGCAGTGAAGTTCGTCAATAAATACTTTTTCCGGAACTATATTCATTATGTAGAGCATGAGTATGACAAAAGACGACTTGACGACTCACAGAGCCATCTTCATTTCCAAGTGCTTCTTTAAATAAATGTTTTTAGTTTCGTGTGTTGCAGATGAAAGTCAAGTAGCGCCCTCTAGCACTCAGCAGCAGTACTAATACGCAAAGAGCTCTATCTGCTATTTCGTCCTCTCCGTTATTTCCACCACCGCTACTAGATGGCGCGATAATGGTACTACAAAAATAAGTACATAACGAATACAGAAAATTGAAACAAAAATACATACTTATCAACTTTAACATTGTCGTTAATAAACTTTTATGTAACTGTCTTCTAATAAATTAATCGATTCGTAGTATGTATGTGTTGAACAGACAAGTATCAAAATGGTAACTACGCAGGGCCTCATATAAATTCTTTTACAAAATTAAATAAATAAATAGATGACGAATTCGATTAAAAATGCAGTGAAAACTAAATTCTTCCTTCCTCCACCATAAGCAACCTCTTGTCTCGACAGTCAATTATGCTATAGCAGACCTTCGTATTGAAAATACATGTTACATTGTAAATAGCCGTATATTATAGTAATCATGGTTTTTAACAAAAGCATATATAACGACTAGAGGTTATGTGATTAAATAACTTATGTTTATACGTTTATACGTTTATACGGTTACAACATGTGTAAGTATTGGAAATAGTCGCCGAAGCAAAGGCCGAGTAGAGCGATGGAAACGAGTGTAGCTAGTAGACTTCAACACTCTCTTGATGGTGCACGGTGTCCTGACGGAACATCTCTACGTCGGCTTGGCTATCTGCATGGATTAGCTTCGCGCGACCCTCCTGAACAGACAACTTACTTTTACCTATTTCAAATAAAAGCATGAGGACACTGCTGTCTTGCTGTGCTAGATAAAAAACTAGTCAATCGTCATTTCACCTAATACTGGTGACATACTGGTTTATGAACAAGATATACAATTTAGTTGAAATATACACGTGCATACATCATCACCGAGCCAGTATCACAATGTCGAGAGGCACACAACTGGACCTTGGGACAAAACGACGTCCAGACACCACTCACGATGTTCGGCTGAGCGTGTTTATGATCCGTGCGAGTGCCAGGCAGTGAGATGTTATCCATAATAATGGTTAACGCAAGTTTTGTAAAAAATAATTAATATAATATCAAGTCTGTTTAATACATGACCGAATTTCAAAGATAATTAACTTCATAAGCAAATACTATTTTATTGTTAATATTTTATTATTTTAATTATCGTTTAAAATACAAAATTAACAGAACAGTTGCGTAGAGTTGTGACATAAACCAATTAACCAACTCATATTTCAACTTCTGAATTGACCTACAAAGTTTATTGGACTGACAAACAGCCTTACAAGACTATAACCCAAAACCTTAAATTATGATCAGTCTGAACGCATACATTAAATTTCCACATTGTGACAAGCAATTAGCAAACGAAAGGCCTACCTTGGGGTGCATGAGGATAAACGGCAGCTCGGCGACAAGCTCGCCGCTGATCGCGCCCAGGTACAGCTTTACTTTAACGCTGTAGCTTACCACGATGCCGAACGCATCGCGTTGCTCCGGGTCCAATAATCTACAAATTAATATATTCATTCAAAAATTCAGTCACAGACCAGAGTGAACCTATTCAGCCCAAGCGGTATGTAGCGGTTACTGCACACAGAAGGTGATTTGTGATCTTGTATAGTAAGTCCTTGCAAGTCTTGCAACGCTATTATTATAGATATTTACCCACGCATTGTCGGTCTCTTACCATTATGTAAGTATGAATTCAGTAGAAAATAAATATGAAGTAAACATATGTATGATTCATAATATCCCCTTCAGATTGTATTTTCCATTAGGTTTAATTGTTTCTCCTTGTTACTGGATTCCTTTAATAAGTAACAGGGTGAAGTGTGTGGTACCCACAGTGTGGTGGAGGCGAGCGTAGTGTCAGCGCGTTTGAGTTGTCCGTCGAGCGCGATGCCGCGCTTGTCGCGGTTGGTGGCCAGCGTGGGCGTCAGGTGCAGCACCTTCTGCAGGCTGGAGCCCGGCTGTAGCGGGCACCCGTCTCTGCATCGCATGTAAACTTTATATAACAATGCCTCTACTGCTACTGTATGGATCTATATTCTAAGGTAAGTGTGCTTACTTTCTTAAGCTTTTTTGCAAATATATAATTTGAATTTAATTAATATATTAAAACTCTGAGTGAGTTTAAAAGTTCTGCATTGACATATTAAAAATTACCTGTATACACAAGAATTTTATATTTTGAAGATTTTAATGGATGCTTAAGTTTGGAGCGAAATATTTTTTAAAAAAACACCTTTCTTTATTCGACACTGTATACGTAAACATATAAAATAAAGGTAAGCTAAGACCCGAAACAACAAAATATTTGTGTCTCAACACTTAACACTGCAAGAACACTAAAACCCTTATTCTTGATACTTTGTCTTGCTTTATGTTTGCGATAGGGGAGGTTTCTGAGGAAGAGCCATACTTATGAAACAATACCACGGCCTCACAAAAAACCGGTAGCCTAACGATGCTTCCATTATATTGCCAAACGACTGAGGCCTCTCTCGTGTTTCTCCTCCCCGCATCCCGCCCTCAAAACCCTCATAAGCGAGCAGCTTACTAAGCGAGGATCTTGAGTTGCAGGTCCTGTCTGTTCATCTGTGCCCCTTTGACGTAAAAAAAAAATTAAATTTTCACGTACAGATCTACGTCTGACTTCAAAAACAGTAAATCCATTGAATGTATTAAATGCTATTAATTAAATTTCATAGTTACTTTGGATGCAGTCAAAAATGAGCTTGATCAGCAGAATGGCTTATAAAAAGCATGAAAGAGAACTGGGATTCCTAAACTATACTATAATAAACACTGGCATAGTGGCTCTTGATTTCACTTTTAAAGCCAAGTCTTGAATAGGTTTCTGTTTCTAACTGTGCCGTGTGTTTAAGGGTACTCACTGTGTTTCGATGCTGGCGACCATGTTCCTGTATTGTCCACTCTGAAATAGCACGACGTCAACTCCTTGCTGGATGCACGCCTTGATCTTCTTCACCACCTTGTTGCTGTGGTTGCGCACGCACATATTCACCGCCACTGTCTCGCCGTGGATGTACAACTGCAAATAGAGGTGCGATTGAACTAAACTCTTATATACTTTTATCATGGTAGAGCCATGGAAGCCATCTAACAGCAAACCAGTTGTGAAGCTTTGCTTGTATTGCATTTCCCCGAAATCAGTAAGGTTTTCGGGGGCCTAAATCCTCCTCTCCTCTTTTCCCTTCCCGCATTCCCCCAGCCCTCACCTCCATCAAAGGCGAACAACGCACTTACGACTCTTGACTTGCAGGTGTCCATGGACGAAGGTTGTCATTTACCATCAGCTGACCCGCCTGTTCGTCTGTCCTATATTATATATTATATAAACATAGTTTTAAAAAATACAAAGACCTATTTCAAACAACTTTCCATAACTTTGAAAACATTTTAGTTCTATGATCTCTTATACAAAATGCTACTTATTTCGAAGTCTCATAAGTGAAATCTTGATTAGAGAGAGATTTGTTAAATAGCTTATTGTTTCATCATGAAACGAAAAACTAATAAACTACAATAATTTCTATTGATTTTTCGAGTACATATGTACATCCATAATTCGAAAATGTTTTGAAACACTATTAATGGGCACTTTTGACACTTTTTGATAAAGTTCCATATTCAAAATTATTTGTTAGCAACACGCATACGTTTTTAAAAGTGGCCTGAAACATTTATTATTACAGGTAGCGCGATGCATTACCTGTTTGTCAAGCGTAAGCTCCAACTCGAGCTGTCCCGGGGAGAGCACGAAGTCTTTGCGTACCACCGTGCAGGGCTGCGGACCTGGCTTCGACGGGGCATACTGAATTTTACGAATACCCAACGCCACTGTGCTCCTGAACACACCAAAAACACGTCACTGCATGTTAAAACTTTGCTTATAAATGTCCAGAAAATGTCTTCATGGGCAGTCAGAAAAACTTTAATTATGTTGGCTAGGTAGAATGTAAAAATGTGAGTGTTTACCTGCGGTGTGAGCGATCAATCTCGGAGTCTCCAACGAAGATCTTAACGTAGTAGTGCACGCCGCACGGCTCTCCATCATCCTCGAGACCCGGCTGCAGCGTAACCGAGCCGGGCGCTCCCGGCGGCACCGACAGACGGAATGGCACCGCTGACTCCCCCAACTTCTTCATCAGACGCTCCTATACACCAAACAATTTTATACATATTCTACAATGGCAGTTTCATAAATCATAATTTATGTTTTTAAAAAGTCACTAGGGGATCATTAGAATTTACATGGCATTTTAATTACATATGAGTTGGTGTATTGTATCTTAACATACCTGGGTACGAGAGAGTTCATAAGATCTCTTCTCTGGAGGTGGATAGATCTGCTCCGAAGCAAGGAAAAGTTCCTTGTAGAAGTTGAGCCCCATGACCTCGTCCTGCTCGCGCCCATAGCGGAAGGTACACACCATCTGTCCATACACTTTACGACCGCGTACGTACTCTTCATCTAACAGCACCACGCCATCTACACATAACACTTGTATAATACCATCACAATGACAACAGCATGACGGGACCTACATGCCTACATGCCACCTACACACAATATAAAAAACAGAATAATAAGCTTTGTTAGGGTTCCGTACCCAGAGGTTAAAACGGTACCCTATTACTGAGACTCCGCCGTCCGTCTGTCAGACTGTCAGACTGTATCTCATGAACCATGATAGTTAGACAGTTGACATTTTGACGCTATAACAACAAATACTAAAAAACTGAAAAAAAAAAGTTATTTAAAAAGTATTACCATACAACTAACGTGATTTTTTTACCGCTTTTATAGATAATGGTACGGAACCCTTCGTGCACGCGTTCGACTCGCACTTGGCCGGGTTTTTATAGAATATAGATGCTACTAAATCGTTGCCAAAATAACGGACCTATTGGTTCCACAAATGTGATGTGGTCAATGAAGTCACGCTTGGCCATGTACAGAGTGACCTTGCCGTTGGGCGCGCACTTCTTGAACACTTTGAAATTGTACACCATTTTGTTAGGAGTGAACACTCTAACTGTCAGCGAAAGAGCGGTATATACAGAGCGATGAGCTCACCTGACTGTTCGGGGTGGCAGGCGTCCACCGTTATATAAGGGATTATTAGCTGGCGAGGCTTCTTAGTAGCAGTAATCGCATTTGTCTCATTAGCGAGTCACGTGAGCTTCGGTGGCCACCAGCACGCCCACAGTTTTCACCTGATCAACGCTTGTCGCACATAATTATATTAATCTGTGACTCACTCATAACAGTGTACATTATAAGTAAATATCCCCTATGATGAGAAAGAAAAAACAGTATTCCAAGCGTGACGATTAATATAATATAGGACTGCATCCAAGTCCATGTGCATGCAAATGTTGTCAGGCATATAGCGCATGTATCTCTAGCTGGAGCCTGACTTAGACCATAGTCTTTCTTCTGTTATTCTCGTTAACTTAGACAGCTAAGCTAATATGCTTGTTTTAGGGGTGGGTTCAAGACGGTATTGCATTGGGTGGGTATCGAACCCGCAAGCAATTGATAGCAAGTCCGATGATTTAGCTATTACGCTACCACCGCTTAAGTTAAAATCTATTTTCAAAGAATTACAAAGTATGTATCTGTAAATATATGTATCTAAATATAATCTTTATACACAAGTTATGTTACAGAGAACATTTTCTGTTAAAGAATCATGCGTACATTTTAAAATGGCATATGTCGTGAACAGTGAGGTCTTAGACTGTGGCAGAAAAAAAGAATGATTTCAAAACCGTAAGTCCATTGTACACACGCGCAGCGCATTTACGAGTCTTGAGTTGCGGGTGTCTATGGAAGGCGGTTGTCACTTACCATCGGTTGACGCGTCTGTTCGTCTGCCCCCTTTAGTATAAAAAAAGGTACAATGATACAACCTCCTCTGTTTGCGTCAAAAAAGATTTGGGCGTCCACGTAGTATTCGTAAGAAAAAAGCAATAAAAGCGGTGAAGGGAAGAATTAGAGAAAACCCTACCCTAGAGTTAGATTTTATTTAGGGATATGTATATAGCACCTCGAAGCATGTCGCGTGTTTTAAAAGATGATTAGAATGAAAAATGAATGAGACACACTGGTTATTATTTAACTTATAATTTAAACATAAAGGGTGGTAGAATCAAAACAATTCTAAAGCGATACGGAAAGGGAGGTCACAGAACATTTTTATTTACTGTAGAGAACATTTTTACTATTTAGAAATATTTTAACAAGCAGAATAACCAAATGTATGCTCGAAAGCTCTGTATGAGCTTCCCAATTAATTAGCCTGAACATTATCCGTCTTCAGTAATGGTTTGGTGGGGTGTTAGCTATCAAGGAGTGACTGAGCTATATTTTTGTGAAAAGGTGTTAAAAAAACAAATCATCTAGTCCGCAATATAGTCCTTTAATTGCTAAACTATGATAATAAGTTTTAGAGAGCATGGCATACTCTTAACGTCAAGATGAATGATGAAGTCCCCAGCCACACAGTGTCTTTATTCCAAAAACAATATTTACTAATTCTTCCCCATGTACTTTCGGAAATTTGAGATTTACTGTGTGGTACTCGGTGGAGTGGTTTATGTTTTATGTAATTTTAATACAGAAATTCTACTTTGAAACTGAAAATGTATCTATAAAACGTATAACTTAAAAAGACAGGGTTAATATGAATGAAACAATAGATTATATTTAATACAAATGAAGTTGGTGTCATACACGGACTTTTCTGAAATTTAAGAACATAAAAAAAATTAATTCAACAAATTGGCAATTATTATTATTTTTATAAATTTGCTTTAATTAAATTAATTAATTAATTTAAAAAAAAATCAAACTTAATTTTAACTATTTATTGGCTACACATAACACTAGAGAAACTTAACTACACCTTTCTAAAACAGCCCTGTATAAACCGCCAAGACGAACCTCTCAGACGTTGTATGGTCGTAAACGTGATAACCACACCTTCTTAAAATACCCTGTGTATATGTATATATAATAATGTTATTGTATACTTTAAGATGGACAAAGATATAAAAAAATCTAAAGTTCGGGTTTAAGTGTGTTCGTATGTAAATAATATTGATTTTTGTTTTGAGAAGACACCTCCCGCACTTGGATTAATTCCTGTGTCGCGGGGACTTTACAAACATTCAAACAACGGACACAAAGAACACCCAGACTCAGAGCAACAATTTCGGGATTACACAAACTGTCATCCTAAGCGGGAATCGAACCCACAACACGCGCGGCAGCGTATTGGCGAGATTGATCAGTTAAACCGCTACGCCATTCATGCAGTTGTATTTACAATTTATTGTATTTATTATAAAACGATTGTACAATTATCGGTACAAGATACCTGAGATTCCGGTGATACTCCAAATAAAGGACCTCAGAGCGAGACATTTATTTATAAACACAAATCACATTATATGTGCCTGTGCGCAACAAACTAAAGCGCGACTCAATTCTACTGCAACGCCATCTATCGGATTTGGTAACAATTAATTAATTAGTATTAAGCCGATCGTGTACAACGATATTTAAATACATATATAATATTTTACATAGTTTTAATACGTAGGTACAGTAAATAAGAGTAACTAATCTGTATGTTGATTTCGAGTGGCACAAATCAAAACAAAATTATTTGGTGGAAGAGATTGATAATGGTGACACACAAACATTGGGCGACACCGAGCAGAGGTATGAGTAAAGCTCTCATAACATGTGATATAATAGTACCTGTTTTTATTTATTGAGTGACCGCTTAAACTTTGTAACTTTTACAAACACACAGATAAGCGTATTAGCTAACAAGTGCTTGTTCTTACTTGGCAACAATGTGTCTCCCGAGCCTCCCGAGTGATCCTAATACCTGCTATTCTACCTGCATCGCTTAGGTTTCAGCTTATTAACATAAATAATGTGACGATAGACTAAAAAATATTTCCAACGGCTTCTATATCAATTGTAAGTTTTAGTAAATGGCTTACTAATTTACATAGTTTGACAGCATTTTCGACGGCCTTGTTCGTTGTTCGTTGTATTATGTCAGGTGGGCTACACTTATTGCCTAAGTACCGATCCATAAATGTAGCGATCCCACTCATGCTTTTCGCGGTAGGTTTGCACATTTTTTGGAAGTTTTGATGTATGCATTTCCGTCTTCTTGATAATCATATACATATATATACATATATGTACTTATGGTTTTTTTTTATTCTTAGTAACATATTCTCTATCACATAATATATTATTCAGTACGTTAATTTCTACCTATAACGAACGTCACATACACAAAGATAAGAACACGACTAAAAGAAAGCTAGAAGGTTCCCCTAAAGAAGCATTTATTTATTTGTGACAATTAGATCATAACGAGGCTTTAGGAAACTAACATATTAACCAGTTTCCTTAAATCTAAGCTCGGGTCACTAAATTGACTAAAGTGTGTATTGTAGGTAGAATATTTTGTAAACACACAATTCGGTCGTCCTCCTTCCTTCGTTTTTAACTTAAACGTGTGGTTCTCTGTGGAGTAGAACAGAGCCATCGGATACTAAGGGATTACGTGAGTAATCACACACATAATAGGTACAATGTGGCCGTTTAATGTACCTCTGCCTACCCCTTAGGGGATATGGGTGTGAACGTTTTTATGTATTTAATTAAAGAATTCTGTGCTTTTCAGTCATATTATAAATCGGTGGTCTTCATCTATCGAAAAGAGAAATGAGAAGACGGATATGATTGAAATACGTTCGCAATTAATGAAAGTAATACGAAGCGTTATGATGTAGAATGAAAATGAATCAGACGCAGCGCGGGTCGTTCACCCGTCTTGTCTTGGATGTGTCGCTATCTCTTTTCCACTACGGTCTCAACGCACTTAGAGAACTGATATAGAATGACGCTCTATACAGCTGACGTCACCCGAATACCATGCCTTCACTTCACGTTGTTTCTAATGTTTGTTGAGAAACTAGCGTTGTTTAACAAGATATTTTGTTACATTTCCACAAGAGCTTGATCATTTCAATCAATATACATATGTATACGTGTATAAACAGTTAACGTCACTCATTCACAGCATGCGTTTAAGACGCTGCATCACAACGATGATGTCACTAAAATGGTAAAGTTTCTTTCTGCGTAGTCGGCCAGCGGTCCCCTCCCCCGCGCGGGAGGCCACTTCACAACATCAGACAGACAACAGTTACTCGCTTGTCGACTCTCAACGTCTTCGATATTAGTATTCTTCAAATCCTTTAGACGAGCGCTGTCAGTGAGTGTTCTCTGACTTGTGCTTATAGTACATTTCAAAGTGTTCTTTAGGGTGCAGTTAGTGAAGCGTGATGCACTAATAGGCTGGCAGTGCTTGTAAGTGTCTGACAGGACATAACAACTTAGTGTGAAGTGAGCCGCGTCCGCAACATATGTAAATAACAGTACAGGCTCCACCTGATATTGTAGGTGGCGTCAACACTTTGTTTCTTATTTGTTTTGAAACTTGCGCTTTGTTATATACGTTGTAACCTGCGTGGTCATGAAGAGTCAATTCTCATGACTCGGTGATCATTCGATGAGTATGATATATATCCTCTTTTTTAATATTACACTTTCTAAATATACTTAATATTGATCATAATAGTACTAGTTTATACATACAGTATGTACATGTAATGAGTTATTTGCAGTAAAAACAATAATTGTCTTTGATACGGTACTGTAAAATGCAGAACTCCCTAAAATGTAGAGTTGTTGTAACTTAATGTAAAGGAACTGAAGGCATCATCACATTAGTTGATTTTATGAGCATCCTACATGTGCACACACTCACTACCAATCATAATAAATAATAATAAAATGTTCACTGCTGTCTTAGTTTGAAATACAACAGACCAGTGACCAGACAGAATGCTTCCACACTGTGTACGAATGTACCAAATACTATTTTCATTATATGGGGTATATGTATACCGCTCACAAATGTCTTCAAGATCGGATACCATAGAAGATAGCATGGTGTGTTAACTAATGTTAAATAGTTCATTACCGATAAGATGCTAATTTTTAATTTGTAATGTCTTTTTCTATTAAACTTCACAATAAGTGTCAGTTTACAGTTCCATGATGTTCTTGCAGGTGATGCGGGGAGCGCCAGCCCTGGCACAGTAATACAGCGGTTGTTGTGGTGGTGGTTCAGAATGGCGACAAACGGCAGCGTGGGGGACGGCCAGTCGGTGCGTGCACTCGGTACGTACCTACTTAATAGTTTCTTATAATTTTGTTGAAAAATGCAACACAACACAACATCTGAAACGCTTTGTAATGAACACAACTTTTTATAATTACAAAAACACTTCAAGACTTTTAGAACTTTGACAACTGTCAATTCAATTCTTCAATAAACATCAAATTTCAGTTTATTCAAATGGCCATTTATACGTAATGTTCTGCGGTAAATATTCATAAAGTGAACTCTATTAGGCGACACTCTGTATTACGTAAGTAAACGATGATCTGTCTAGACCTAAGAAGTAATCAATTATATAGGTAACCAGACTTGGTGCACCGCTCTTCAATATTTACAATCAGCAACATCCACATTGGTTTGTTAACATGATTTTCTGCGTCAACCACATATCAAGACAAACATGCGCGACACAATAACAAAAACTTGTTTATTCCGCGTTACATATCGCGCGTGGTTATAGAGTAAGCTCTACAATCTGCGTGCCTTCACTTTAGCAGGCTATAAGTAGTAGTTCTGTACCTTTGAAGAAAAAGAAAAGAAAATCCGGTAACACTCTCGTTTTGGTCAGATTAAATGATCAATCAAATTATAGTCACAAAATCAGTATGTTAATCGACACATCGTAACAGTGGTCTCTTATCAACTATACATATGTTCATTTCAATTAATTAACAACAGTTACATATTAATTTAATTACATAACTTAGGATGTTTAATCTTTTCAAAACATTATTAAAAATGTAAAAAAGTTTGACGGAGACGCATATTAGTGTTATCCTTAATATGTATATGTGATAGAAATATATGTATTAATTACGTATGTGTACAATTTGGCACCCATACATCCCATATTTCTGTTTGTAACCAAAAATAATTTGACATCACAATAATTATGATGATGCTTGTTATTTGTAGGCGGCGTGGAGCTGCGCGAGGACGTACCGCTAAAGGGTAGCGTGGGCGCAGGTAGCGCGCGGGGCGAGGTGCGGTGGTGCGCGGGCGGGCCTCGGCTGATCCCAGGCGCATTCGCCATCCTCTCAGCGTGCATCACGCTGGCTCTGCTCACCCAGATCTACTGCGGGGACTACGAGCTAGTGCCGCACGGCTCCGTGTCTTCGGCGGCGGCGGCATGCTCCAGCGCCGGCACGGATGCTATCAAGGCCGGTGGTCGCGCCTTCGACGCTGCCGCGGCCGCCGCGCTGTGCCTCGCTGTACTGGCTCCGCATAGGACTTCACTCGACGCGTACGTAACCCCGTCACGATCCAACTGCTATATATTTTCTTTGATTTGATGAAGAAGTAAAATGTATTTCTCACTAAACAGAAGTGGTTCGTTGCTTTACTGGGAGTACAGAGATTTGCGCACCCAGCAGCCTGTGTTGTACGAGTGGGGCGACAGCGACATCACGGATAAAGCAGGCGACGCCGCGGGTGGCTCGGAGTCGGAGCGCCCCCCACGTCTTGTGGCGGCGCTAGCGTATCTGCACTCGAGCCTCGGTGTATTACCGTGGGCGCGCGTGCTCGCACCAGCTATACAACTCGCCAGGTTGTCCATTTAACATAATTCGATTTACTAGACAAGTAGGTATTTGAATCCAATAAAAAAAAAAGCTTTGAAATCCGTGAACTCTAGATATTATTTTGTTATTCGAAAGCAATTGATAGAACGTTTGAAATATAAAACATTCGTACGTATATGTAACATTTCATGTTTAAGGGATGGATACCCGGTGTCGGAAGGTCTGTCGGTGCTGGAAGCTGCACAAGGAGAAATCGTTCAGGCTGGCTCTAATGCCACGGCGCCAGAACTAGCGGGCTACCTCCTGTCCCTGCAGCTCAATACCAGCGCTGGTTAGTGCGTTCTACCTACTTAATTTTTTAGCTAACAACTCGGTTCGCAGAAAGAATGTTAAAAATATTGAATGTTTCAAAGAGAAAACGTTGCTACTACTAACTATTTGGTAAAATCTCTACTGAGCGAATTATCCTTCTATCGATGTAAAGCATTGCAGAAAGCACCATAATATAGACATAAAGGTGAACTCTAGCTAGCCAGGCTTAGGTTAAATTAGAACTGCAACCACAACCGAATTCTACCTAATTTACTTGGTTAGGGCAGTTACCGTCGTACCGTGCTTCCTGGCTCATTCGCTCACTGGAGCTTTCAACGAATCATCTTATCTGCAAATAGTGGTATCGGTAAAACATTTATTATTTTTTATATTTTAATAAACGGCGATCTGGATTTCTATTTATAATTATACCATTCATTGATAATTCTATAATTGACACTATGACTTCTTCAGCAACGTGTTTGATAAGTTGAGTGATTGACAGAGTTGTCCCAGTGGTGGAACAGTTCACCCCTGATGCGTCGCTCGGCGCCGACGGCGGTGACGGCGGGCGGATGGCGTGTGTTGGCAGGAGGCCGTGGGGCGAGCGCCGCTCTGCGCGCGATGCAGGTCGCCCTCGACCCGCCGCCCACCTCGCTCGATGAGGCGCAGCTCAGGTATTATATTTATGAACTATCGGACTCTTACAGAATAAAAACCACCCAGATGTTCCTCTGCTTGCCTATGATCTTGGGAGCAGGGATCGCCGTTGCACTCTTGCGCTTCCTCCGACCGACACTAACCCGTCTCACCAAAAAGAGAGACGCACGGAACACAGCGCGCTGCCTCTCGGGCGACGAGCTCCCCAAAGCTTCGTCGCCCGCAAGTCACTCCTAGGGTGGCCGGAGGTCAGTAAATACCCTCTGGCGCCCGATGTGTCTTTTGCGGGCAGGGAAAGTTGGATTGCACTCCCGTTCCGCCGCTTCCTTTGAGAACATCACTGTGGACTATATCCCTAAGTCAACTCTGGCTGAACTTTAACGCTAATTAATAGCTGACTCTATTAGTTATATTGTTGCTAAGGGCTAAGTTGTACAACAAATTAACTAAAGATATAAAAGGTTTTTCCCTTGGGTCCAGGGGGCACGTGCCAGGAGCGGCTGGGAACTGTTCATTTGCATTCGTATTCACTAATAATTCTACATACATGTCGTTTTAAAAGTATGTAACAAAATATAATGTAAATAATTACTGTATATAATTACTTTATATAATTATATAATTACTATTGACATTATGTTTCTGTAGTACTTACTTTATTTTTGAATGTATTATATTACTATTATGTTTTCTTGTTTTTTACACTTTTTGTTAAATACGATACTATTACACTTCGTCCCTCGTGCTTACTAGTTAACTTTTAATATAAGTTATCCTGTGTTTCTCAAATAAATAAAATGTGTTCTAAATTTGAAATAAAAAATGTATTAACGCTAGTCCAAAGGTAGTGTGACGTTCTAGGGTAGTAGCAGCCTTGCAGCGCGAGTCTGGAGCGGGTGTGAGGGCGGGGGGTGTCGCCACGGGACTAGCCGTCGTCGACAGCCGGGACACCTATGTCGCTCTGGTTACGTGAGTTTCCTTTTTTCATATGACTCGGTGTTAGTAATACGATGGTCAATTATATGAATTGAACTCTACAACATTCATAGCGGATGCTTTTATATAGCATCTCTGCCCCTATCATTCATATCATATCACACGTGTAAGACCTTCAGTCTACAAACAGTACTGGGCAAGAAATAATGCACATCGACCTCTAGAAAAAGACATTCGGTTAATTTCGGCTTTGTTTTTTTTTTATGCGATAGGGGCAAACGAGCAGACGGGTCACCTGATGGTAAGTGACTACTGCCGCCCATGGACACCCGCAATTCAAGAGTCACAAGTGCGTTGCCGGCCTTTTAGGTAGGAGTAAGCTATTTTCTTGAAGGTTTGAAGGTGGCATCGATTCGGAAATACGGCAGGCCACAATTTGTTCCATAAGCTGGTTGTGCGAGGCAAAAAGCTTCTGGAGAAGTGCACAGTGGTGGAGTACC
Organism: Tyria jacobaeae; assembly: GCA_947561695.1. Classification (NCBI taxonomy): domain Eukaryota; kingdom Metazoa; phylum Arthropoda; class Insecta; order Lepidoptera; family Erebidae; genus Tyria; species Tyria jacobaeae. The sequence continues at coordinate 23,477,741 of OX387213.1, forward strand.
AATCGTCCAGGTGATGGGGATGGATATTTTGTCGCGTAGGACGAGGGCGGAAACCTGCAGCCGGTATAAGTCTGAACAATTCCTTTGAACACTCCCCATGATACAAGCGATAGAGGATGCAGAGTGAAGCTACATCTCTACGCAACGCCAAGGTGTCAAGCCGATCAGAAATATCTTGGCAGTCCATGATGTGAGTCCCTCTCCGTTGAATGCGGTCAAGAGGATGAAAGTTGGTACTGGGGTGCACCTGCATAGAGATGAGAACAGTATTCTTTGTGCGGCCGAACCTGCGCCTTATAAAGTTGCAGGCGGTGGGCCGGAGTAAAATACTGTCTCAATCTATTTAGCACACCAAGCTTCTTCGAGGCTAATACGGCCTTACTCTCTAAGTGACCGCGAAACTGGACTTCGCTTGATATATTGATGATGAAGTGCTCTCAAATTGAGGTGATACGACCAATGGCAACTTTTTTAGCGGTGAACGCGCAAACCTGTGTCTTCGTGGGGTTAAACTGGACTAGGTTAAGTCGACCCCAATCTGAAACTTTTGATAAAGAAGTTTCGATTTTTTTTTAGAGCATTATCCCTTTCGCACGCTACATTTGTTACGTTTTGTCAGTCGTTTGACAAATGCGGTGGAGTACAGTCACGTCCAGTTCAGAATAGATATAATTGTTAACACCCCCAAATTTAAATGGCTTTGTTCCTGGAGCTTATAGAAACAAAATTGTTTTATAAAAAATAAATAAAAAGAATAAGCAACTCACAATAATTGTGTTAACAGCTCTTAATTGATACCGGACAGTATTTCGTACGAAAGGGACAACGCTCTAAAAAGCCGAAATTAGCCGATTGTCTCTTTCTAGAGGTCGATGTGCTTTATTTCTTGCTCAGTACTGTACCCACTTTCATATTTATAATTTGTTGTTGTGTTATGTTCGCAGTGGGATATCAGAACCGTTTGGTTCAGGTGAGTCGAGCGCGGCGGGCTGGCGTTACGACGAGCCGCTGGCGCCCCTCGATCTCGCGCCGGCGATACTCTATCAGCCGAACGTCTGTGGTACGTTCAGCCACGTGCTAGTAGTTGCTCGCTATCTCAACTTATATCTTCTGGTATAGATAGAGACAGTAGTTCCGTTCAAGCCAATAAGCTCATAAAACCACTTTTTCAATTCACATAGACTAGGCTACAACAGTCAGGAGGAAAAATCTTCAAAATACGAAAAGACTTTTTCCCCGACCTACAATAATATGAAGTAATAATAACCGTATTACAAAGAGTTGTTTAGAGGCTAAAATTGAGGTGACTCGGTACGGTGTTGCAGGTTCGCGGTACGTAGTGGGCGCGGAGGCGGCGGCGGCGCTGGCGCAGGCGGGCGCGGCACTGGCGGTGGCGGGCGCCATGAGCGGCGTGGAGCGCGCGCGGGTATCGCTGCTGGCGGACGGTTCGCTGGCGCAAGAGGCGGCACGAGCGCAGCTGTTCCCTCTCCAGCCGTCGCTGGCGGCCGAGGTCCTGGGCAACGCGACGTACCCCTATGCGGCGGTGAACCTCGTGCTGCAGCAAGGCGACGCGCTCACCTCGCACGCCGACAGCCGCGGCGGTGGACTCGCCTCCAGATTTCGATAGTATCGCACCTGCACGCGCGAATTTACACTTCTCTCGCTTTAACGTTAAATTGAATTTAATGCGATGTATAAATTGACTAAACGCAGTCACTAGTCTTTAAAAAAAATTGTTATTAAATGTTACTTGTTATTGTTGCATCAGCAACGAAAGCCGATGAAAGTACTACAAGTAGTTCGCTCTCATCACACACAAATTACTGAATAAAACGATTATTACGGCTTGCCTTGTCTTGGGCGTAACAAAATCATTTGTTACAATAAAATGTGTTTAATGATTGTCTTCTCTCTCATTAGTTAATAAATTAGAATTTCATATGCGCTTTCGTTTTAGACTACTGTACTTTAAATAAGTTATTACAAATAATTATTTTATTTTATTTATTTCGATTTAATTAATGAGTAGGATCCTATTACGGCAATAAATAACTATGAAATGTCCGAGTGGCTTATACGTATGGTGTTGGAAGAAATAGCAAGCATTTGACGACGCCCATCAACGAGTTCGGGCCGTCGACAAGTATCACCTCCTAAATGGTTACAGTGCGCCATTTCTCTTAGAACTATTACGCTCTTTACACTTTACACAAATATTCTTTATTCAAATGAAAAAATATAGAACTCTCATCAGAACATGTTGGAAAACTAAATAACAGAATAGATAATGCCTTACATAGCCAACTCAAAATCATTCATAGCGTAATGTTGCGTAGTACGGAAGGCGTTTATGTGCACCCCACCCAACCTTTTATTGTGGTTCTGTATCGTCGAGATATGTGAGTATATTTTAATTAACTGGCCTGGTTGGTCTAGTGGTTAGTAAGCCAGAGGTCGTGGGTTCGATTACTATTCCTGGGTCGTTGTTTTTATACCTGTCAAGTAAACGACACAATCATCATTTCTAAAGGAGGAGTTGTATTTTGAAAAAGAGAAAAAAAGAATTCCCAAAGCATATGAGGCATATTTTAATGATTACTAATCATCATTAGGGCTTGGTTCGCGTAGTGTGAGGAAACTGTAAGATATAAGCAGAAGTAATATTTTAGTACTTAAATGATATATACAAAAAATACATTTTCATTTGAATTGAATAATAGACATAATATTTATTTAATCCTGATATTTTATAATTCTCGCGCCATCTAGCGACCGTAGAAGTAACTAACTACTACCACTAACATAAGTGGGATAGCGGACATAATATGTGTAACGTCTAACGCACCGAAAGCGTATCACGTTGAATGTGGTCACACACACAAAAGAAGAAGAACAATCTTAGCAAGAGCCTATTTAATAACGTATCCATTACAATTACCTAAGCTTCTTAATATTAATAAAAGCCAGGCAGGTTTTACTATTAACATATGAGGATCTGATAAAAATCTTTGGCGATAGACGTCAGAATTACTCAATAACCGACAGAAAACACCATATACCACTGAGTTATTATATGTACATAGGTACATTCACTGTACAGAGGTAAGGTTCGACCCGTGTACTTTTTGTGTCGTACTTAATAATGTTGAGTTGTTTTCTGTTAAGACAGGTACTTAAAATAGATTTATTTATGATTATGATCTCATCTCTCTTCATGAATAAGTTAAGAACAATAGGACATTTAATGATAGATCCTATTTAAGGTTAAAGAAATACGTCGCATTTTTTGTTATTATTAATGTTCAGTGTGTTATTGTGTATTCGAGCAAAACATGTGTTCAGCCGGCTCTAGGATACGACACAATACAACGTAGTTACATCGCAGTTTTGTTATTGTGCGTGTCATTGCTGCCAAAGTGCGTCAACGGTACAGTTTGCGATAGGATTATCCCAGTAATTTTGTTTCGTGAGAATTTATTTAACAAAATAATAATTATTAAATTTATACTTACACTTCCAATGACATAAATATACATATGCCTCAATGTATATTTATGTTATTAGAAGTGACTGACATCTATAATATTTTATAGCTTTATTGATTGTTGGGTTGAGTGCTGAGCGTTGAGCGTACTCCTAAATTAGGATGAATTTTGTATTTTGTTTTAATAATATAGGGGGACAGACGAACACACAGGCCACTTGATAGTAAGTGACGACCTCCGTCCATGGACCCCTGCAACTCAAGATTCGCAAGTGCGCTGCTCGCCTTTGAAAGTAATGAGGGATGGGGGAAAGCGAGCGGGGAGCGAGCGAGGATGGGCCAGCTCTACCACTGTTGAAACGAAAATAACATATATGTACGTACCTACCTACAATAAATAACATATATGTACGTAACTTCACGCAGAACTACCAAATAACTAATTGCGCACTTTTAAATATATGATTTATATTTTTTTATCTACTACGTGCGCCGGTGGCAAACAAGTATACGGCCCACAAGATGCTAATGGACGCAATGAATACTAACTGGTTAAAAACATAACTTTAATTTATTAAATTGTGGGGACGAGCAGCCATTAGTAACACTCTAAACGGAAATTTCAATGTCCAGCAATTTACCGCTAAACGCTTTCAACTGTAGGCTAAATAAAGTGGCTGCCGACTTTAACATCGTTTTCTTAGATTTAAGTATATACTCGGAAACAACTATATGAGTATATTTTTATGCTGCTGTGGCTTAGTGTAACTCCGTTACTCATGTCGTACATAAAAAAATATAAGATCAAAGTAACTATGCCAAAATATAAACCATTCTCTAAAATGTATCGAATTTTCTGTTGCCATTGAATTTCGGAAAAAAAATTATACAAAACATTAACGTTGTGTAAAGATTTCAAGTCAATTCATTATTTCTACCTACTTTCCGAGATTATGGAAGCTTGAAGAACAATAAAAAAACTGGGACACTTAATGTTGTCAAAAGTACTGTTATAGCTATGCATACATTACATTGCTAACTCGTAGTTCATTTTACTGACGTATCATTTCCTAGTATATACATATACATATGACGTACTGCTTGTTAAGTGGCCAACTGTGTTAATACTTGACGTATACATTCACAGTGAAAAGCTCATGTCCTTTAACTCTGTTGCTCACCACAGACGAGTCAGGCCATTGTCTATCGGTGAACAAGTCAGTCAGTCAAGGACTTGGCAAGGGGACGATGGACGATACCTGTGTTTACTATACTTATTTATTAACAAAAGAGATAATGCACCAGTCTTGGCGATGACGATGACACTCAAAGTAAACCAGTATAAAAGTATTACGTTGGACGTAGATCTGTTATTGTGCGCATGCGCGATTTAACAGTAAACATGTTTTGAAATGGCGTTTTAAGTTATGTTGATACACTCGTAGATAGCACACAGATGTAAGATAAACACACACATTGATATGATTAACGTTTTTGTTATTATTGCAAACGGTGAGAGCGATGCATGGCCTTGTCGGGTCTTCCTGACGCTGTAGTGCTGTTGTCGTATCAATGTTATTTACAGCTGTTTTTATTTTACTGTCACTACTGCACTAAAACCTGAGTGATAGTCACAACTTGCTGTAGCTATAAGCTATCTAATGCCTTCTGCGTGACAATCTGTTGGCTATGGAATGTCCCCGACTTATTATAATCATATTATTTACACTAGCTCACATCTTATATGATATTTGTCATATCTCATACAAATCTATTATCTTAAAGTTTCTCGACCTGCGTATACTAAGAGTATGCATATAAGCGGTGTAATTAACGGTTTTTCATTCATTAGGTAAATAACATGTTGACACGAAGAACTGTATTTATATTTAAATATTATATGAAAGTTTATTAACAAGTTTTGGTATAATAACGGAGACTGTGGCAGCGAATATACACTAGAGATAAATGAGATCACTTATCAGTGTTTTGTCACTGAGCATACAAATAGAACATGACCTTTGTAATAAATATTATTTAATAAAGGGCGTTGCGTTATGAAAATGGTGGCGATATACGACCATAAATTGATTAAGGGACCAGTATAACTTGATATATATGATATTTTTATACCTAAATTGTTTTTTTACGCTGACTTTTTCTCTTGTAAAACTGTTTTTTTAATCTATATTTATAAAAAAAAAGATATAAAGCATATCTATTCAGTTTTCTATATCAAAAACTGCCTGGCCCAACGAGGGTTCCGACAAAGAAAAGAACTTCTGTGTACATAACTGCATAATAACAAGTGCTATTTATTACCTTTTAAAAAGTATAATGTATAAACGACTTCACTTCGCTGATTATAATAAATTGTAATAAGCTGCATTTTTAAACCTTCATACTATCAGTAATTTTACACGTCAGAAGTATAATATTTAGTTCTACATAAAATTATTCTTTATCAAAATATATTTTAAAATCGTTTCACGAGCGACGAAGACATCGCGTAATACGAAACATTTATTTATCATTACTTGATTTTCTTCTATAAAGGTCGTCTATGCTATTTAAATTTAAACTGAACTGACCTTGATTAAATAAGAACTCGGCAACGTGACTACTCAAAAGTATATTTATTGACTACAAAATCCCCCCACCCCCCTAATGATGGCGCTGTTAACGAAAAGGATACCCCAGGGGGGTACCAGCGCTAGCGTTGGAGAATCCCCCCCCTGGACGTCCACCCTCAGTACGGATTATGTCTGAGCGTGGACGCCCAGGCTGCCCCTCGTACTCTGGGGGGGGCTCAACTGCGCTCTCAAAATCTGCTCGGGGCAAGAGAAGGCATACCATGGCACCCCCTGTCACGTTTACCGTGGATTTTTGCAACATTAGGGGCTTACATTCGAACCTCGACACTGTCCACCACCACCTTGAGACAGCAAAGCCGGCCTTGCTCTTTTTAACCGAGACGCAGATATCATCTCCAGCGGACACATCCTACCTCTGCTACCCTGGGTACGGACTGGAACACTCCTTTGTTCCTAAGGCTGGTGTATGCGTGTACGTTAGAGATGATATCACTTCTCGCCGCCTCGGCAATCTTGAAGGTAGGGACCTCTCCATCTTATGGCTACGTGTAGACTGCGACGACCATCCCCGCATCTACCTATGCCTCTACAGGTCCCATAGCGGTGATGCCGAAACGGACCGACTCATCGACCACGTCCAAATGGCTACAGACTCAGTGCTCCAGCAGGTCCCATCCGCAGAGATCGTGATTCTTGGCGACTTTAACGCCCATCACGCCGAATGGCTTGGTTCGCGCAAAACCGATCATGCGGGAAGATCTGTTCACGATTTCGCCTTGGCATATGGCTTGACGCAGCTGGTAGCAACGCCTACGCGAATCCCAGATGCAGAAAGCCACGTGCCTTCACTGTTGGATCTTCTGCTGACCTCACATCCTGACGGCTACAAAGTATCCGTTGAGGCCCCTCTTGGCTCTTCGGACCATTGCCTGATTAGGAGTATGGTGCCACTTGTTCACTCGCTGCGGCCGCGTGTTACAGGCAGTCGCCGCGTATGGCACTATAGGTCAGCAGACTGGGATGGAATGAGAACATTCTTTGCATCCTACCCATGGAGGCAGGTTTGCTTCTCGCCGGATGATCCCAATGTCGTTGCTGACTCTGTCGCGGATGTTGTGCTTCAGGGTATGGAACTTTTCATTCCATTCTCCCTGATTCCCACAGGTGGCAAGTCCCAGCCTTGGTTTGGTCGAACCTGCAAAGCGGCGTCCCGCCGAAAGCAGGAATGTTACCAAGCATGGGCTAATGCAGCGACAGCACGGGATGTAAAGACCAGCACATTAAAGAAGCAATTTAACTTTGCCTCCAGGTCCCTCAAAAGAGTAATTGCTGGGGCGAAGTCGGCTCACATCGGCAGAATTGGCGAGAGACTAGTTAGTCTCCCCTCCGGAACTCGTGCATTCTGGTCTCTTGCCAAAGCTGTCCAGGGGAACTTTTGTAAGCCATCCCTTCCACCTTTGCGCATAGGAGATAATTCGTTGGCCCACGACGCTAAAGAAAAAGCCGATCTTCTGGGCAAACTCTTTGCGTCCAACTCGACCCTGGACGACGGGGGAAACGCACCGCCGACCATACCGCAGTGCGAGACCCGCATGCCGGAAGTCCGGTTTACACAAAGGGCAGTGCGTAAGGCGCTTCTTTCCCTCGACGTTCATAAGTCGAGTGGGCCCGATAGAATCTCTCCTATCGTGCTGAAGACGTGTGCTCCAGAGTTGGCACCGGTTTTAACGCGCCTTTATCGGCTTTCTTACTCTCTTGGCGTAGTCCCGAACTCATGGAAGACAGCTCTAGTGCACCCAATCCCTAAAAAAGGAGATCGCTCGGATCCGTCCAACTACAGACCCATAGCCATCACCTCCTTGTTCTCCAAGATAATGGAATCCATTGTTAACTGCTCCTCCGGTACTTAGAAGACCACCAGCTCCTCAATGATCGACAATAGGGCTTCCGTCAGGGTCGTTCAGCTGGTGATCTTCTCGTATACTTGACTCACCGGTGGGCACAGGCGATCGAGACCAAGGGGGAAGCGTTGGCCGTTAGTTTGGACGTGGCGAAGGCCTTCGATCGGGTCTGGCACAAAGCGCTCCTTGCGAAGCTTCCTTCCTATGGGCTTCCCGAGAAACTGTGCAATTGGCTCACCAGTTTTCTTACAGACAGAAGCATCAAGGTCGTTGTTGACGGTGCATGCTCCGACTCGAAGTCTGTTAATTCTGGTGTCCCACAAGGCTGTGTGCTATCACCCACGCTGTTTCTTCTGCATATCAACGACATGCTGCAGATTAGCAGCATCCATTGCTATGCAGACGATAGCACGAGTGATGCCCTTTACACCGGCCGCGCCAACATTTCTCGGGTAAACGTCATCGAAAGCCGATCCAAACTTGTGTCTGAAATCGAAACTTCTTTATCAAAAGTTTCAGATTGGGGTCGACTTAACCTAGTCCAATTTAACCCCACGAAGACACAGGTTTGCGCGTTCACCGCTAAAAAGATGCCATTGGTCGTATCACCTCAATTTGAGAGCACTTCCCTAACTCCTTCCGGAATCCTTGGCGTCGATATATCAAGCGAAGTCCAGTTTCGCGGTCACTTAGAGAGTAAGGCCATATTAGCCTCGAAGAAGCTTGGTGTGCTAAACAGATCGAGACAGTATTTTACTCCGGCCCACCGCCTGCAACTTTATAAGGCGCAGGTTCGGCCGCACATGGAATACTGTTCTCATCTCTATGCAGGTGCACCCCAGTACCAACTTCTCCCTCTTGACCGCATTCAACGGAGAGCGACTCGCATCATCGACTGCCAAGATATCTCTGATCGACTTGACACCTTGGCGTTGCGTAGAGATGTAGCTTCACTCTGCATCCTCTATCGCTTGTATCATGGGGAGTGTTCAGAGGAATTGTTCGGACTTATACCGGCTGCTGGTTTCCGCCATCGTTCTACGCGACAAAATATCCATCCCCATCACCTGGACGATTGGCACTCCACCACTGTGCGCTTCTCGAGAAGCTTTTTGCCTCGCACAACCAGCTTATGGAACAAATTGTCGCCTGCCGTATTTCCGAACCGATACGACCTTCAAACCTTCAAGAAAAGAGCGTACTCCTACCTAAAAGGCCGGCAACGCACTTGTGACCCTTGAGTTGCGGGTGTCCATGGGCGGCGGTAGTCATTTACCATCAGGTGACCCGTCTGCTCGTTTGCCCCCTATCGCATAAAAAAAAAAAAAAAAAAAAACAATTAACAGCGAAACAGTAATTGATTTATCTTATGACATAGAAATCTTATTTGCTTTATTTTATATGATAACGTAATTATTTATTATTTCTTACTATAAAAGGGGGGATGAAGCAGATGTTATGTGGTTGAGGTTCCTTAACTCCTCTTTCCCTAGGAGAGAAATTATCCGGAGTTGTCAGAGACGGCTTCTGAGCATTCTGGCATTCGATAACAATTAGTAACTTAATTATAATCGTAATATGGAAACAAATAGTCCAGACGCTAACTTCAACTGTTACAAAGCGAGTAATACCATGGTTGTCGCAGCCACTAAGTTTGGCGTTTTGTACCACTTCTTTAATATCACTAAAATCCACATTTCTTACATCCACCTTCTTCGTTCTTGAGAAAATACAGAGAATTTTTGGTTATTGGTTTGTCTTCCATCTGTTCTGATAAGAAGTGACGATGAAGACAAAGATGGTACACGCCTATTAAAGATAAACATATTCACTCTACTTTTGAAGGATCAAACGATAGTAGTTTTCTGGAAAAATAAGAGAGAGAGCAGTGGAGAGAATTGCTGCTATATAAAATAAGTCGGTAACCAACACTAACATTAAGAGAGGGAGCAGTGGAGAGAATTGCTGCTATATAAATAAGTCGGTAACCAACACTAACATTAAGAGAGGGAGCAGTGAAGAGAATTGCTGCTATATAAAATAAGTCGTCAACCAACACTAACAATAAGAGAGGGAGCAGTGGAGAGAATTGCTGCTATATAAATAAGTCGGTAACCAAAACTAACAATAAGAGAGGGAGCAATGGAGAGAATTGCTGCTATATAAAATAAGTCGTCAACCAACACTAACAATAAGATAGGGAGCAGTGGAGAGAATTGCTGCTATATAAAATAAGTCGGTAACCAAAACTAACAATAAAAGAGGGAGCAGTGGAGAGAATTGCTGCTATATAAAATAAGTCGGTAACCAAAACTAACAATAAGAGAGGGAGCAGTGGAGAGAATTGCTGCTATATAAATAAGTCAGTAACCAACACTAACAATAAGAGAGGGAGCAGTGGAGAGAATTGCTGCTATATAAAATAAGTCGGTAACCAAAACTAACAATAAGAGAGGGAGCAGTGGAGAGAATTGCTGCTATATAAATAAGTCGGTAACCAAAACTAACAATAAGAGAGGGAGCAATGGAGAGAATTGCTGCTATATAAAATAAGTCGTCAACCAACACTAACAATAAGATAGGGAGCAGTGGAGAGAATTGCTGCTATATAAAATAAGTCGGTAACCAAAACTAACAATAAAAGAGGGAGCAGTGGAGAGAATTGCTGCTATATAAAATAAGTCGGTAACCAAAACTAACAATAAGAGAGGGAGCAGTGGAGGGAATTGCTGCTATATAAATAAGTCAGTAACCAACACTAACAATAAGAGAGGGAGCAGTGGAGAGAATTGCTGCTATATAAAATAAGTCGGTAACCAAAACTAACAATAAGAGAGGGAGCAGTGGAGAGAATTGCTGCTATATAAATAAGTCGGTAACCAAAACTAACAATAAGATAGGGAGCAGTGGAGAGAATTGCTGCTATATAAAATAAGTCGGTAACCAAAACTAACAATAAGAGAGGGAGCAGTGGAGAGAATTGCTGCTATATAAAATAAGTCGGTAACCAAAACTAACAATAAGAGAGGGAGCAGTGGAGAGAATTGCTGCTATATAAAATAAGTCGGTAACCAAAACTAACAATAAGAGAGGGAGCAGTGGAGAGAATTGCTGCTATATAAAATAAGTCGGTTACCAAAACTAACAATAAGAGAGGGAGCAGTGGAGAGAATTGCTGCTATATAAAATAAGTCGGTAACCAAAACTAACAATAAGAGAGGGAGCAGTGGAGAGAATTGCTGCTATATAAAATAAGTCGGTAACCAAAACTAACAATAAGAGAGGGAGCAATGGAGAGAATTGCTGCTATATAAAATAAGTCGGTAACCAAAACTAACAATAAGAGAGGGAGCAGTGGAGAGAATTGCTGCTATATAAAATAAGTTGGTAACCAAATCTAACAATAAGAGAGGGAGCAGTGGAGAGAATTGCTGCTATATAAAATAAGTCGGTAACCAAAACTAACAATAAGAGAGGGAGCAGTGGAGGGAATTGCTGCTATATAAATAAGTCGGTAACCAAAACTAAAAATCAGCAAAATAATAATTTGATCCAATTAATAATGAAAGTGGTCGAAGGCCTTCGTTTTGAGACAAGGGTGAAAAAAAAACGTGTGGCACTCGGGGACTACCACGGTAAAGCTATTGCATAGCATTTTTTATCAACTTATGCAATTATAATTATTTATGTATTTTTATTTATGCAGTATTTTTTTTCTTTGATGTTAATTCAAGTTATCCTTTTTGAGCATGGTGACCGATAAGACGACATTTTGTTTTCTTTTATTGAATAAATGAGAAGTTAATATCGTTTAAAATATTTTTATTATCTTACAATACATGTAGGTTATTCAGGAATTTTTATCATTGAAACTATAGGTTTATGGTAACTGAAATAAGAAACATATATGATAGATACCTATACACCTTCTCACAAACAGCTGCTTACGTATTCGTCCGATTTCGGAGCAGCTCGTCTCGATCCGTGCGAGCTTCGTACAGTCGTAAAATATACATACACTTTAAGCGAACGCTTGGCCGAGCTACATTTGACTACATTGATTGGTCGCCGCGCTCAAAGCCCGCGATAAAAGCCATGCAATAGCTTAAAGAGGAAAGTTGAACGACCCTCACCCAGATAGACTGATAACCTACAGTAAGTAGCTGGGATAGACTGGATGCGAAATTCCAAATGCGGGCTGGAAAATCGATTGGGAGAGGCCTTTCTCCAGCAGTGGACTGCGCTAGTCTGAACGATGTTAATGATAACACTAAATATATCAATGCACAATTATTGTATCTTATATTAATCACTGATAAGAAACGTCTCATGGAATCAATGAAGTTTATTTATTCTTCAAACAATAATATTTCATTATGTAAAAGAGATGGAAGTTGAATATTTTATCAACTATTAATTGTATAAATGTATGTATGTTACTAATGATTTGAGTTTAAAGAATCTGATGAATTATATTTTTAACTTTTATTATATATTTTTTTTTATTTATACATATATCTATGAAACGTTAATGTTTCAGTTTTTTATCGATTAAACGCTACAGCTGTGAGGAACCGATCACTGCACTTTGTAGTCTCTACCTATTCATATTAAAAAAATACTTTAAAAAGTAGTAATATAACTAAAATTCGGATTTTAAATATATTTTTATAATATGTATTATGTATTATTGTATTTTTGTAGTTTTATTGTGTATTGTTGTGTTGTTGATGAGTGAGCTAGTGGCGGTGGAGGTGGCTGGAGTGGAGTTACGCACATTACCAGTGTGTACCAGTGTTCGGTAGTCGCTGGTCTCATCCGGCGTGCATTTGTTTCAAATTTAATTTAAATAAAATCATCACCGTTTTGTATTGTATCACATTATACAAAGATGTAATCTGAGCGATAAATAATTCGGGGTTATCGCTACTACGTACTTCTATTCACAAACGTTATTAATATTCAGTGGTCGGGCGCTAACTAGCTGTGTCAATTAACAAAATGCCAAGTGACAGTTCCTAAACAATGTGTTAAACGAGTGGTGAAGTGGAGGTGTGTGAGGTTGAGGCGGTTCTGCCCTCCCAGTGCCCCCGTGCACTGCAAGTGCGTATTAAGTACTTTCTGAACATCATCATTATTTATTACAAAGCAAGTCCAACTGTCAAGGTAATATGGCAACTGTATGTACTGTGTATGAATATAAATCATTTGTTCGATCTATCGATAACAGTTAGTTAGTTCTAATAAATTGAATATATATATATATATAATTGAGAAATGATATATAATACACATATATATAAGCGATGAGCTAAGTGAATTGCTAATCTTTACCGACTCATTGCGATTATCTCATCAGTCAGCGTGTCAGTGACAGTGCACATACAATGTGCCTACCTGCATACCTACATAATATACATAGGCATGTATATACATATATACCTACCTAATAATGTAGGCTACCCAATATAATATCACGAATAGAATCATTCATTCGATTTGAAAATTCAAGACAGCGTCTGTCATGACTGGAATTTAGAGGTTTAGACAAACAATTATGAAGATGAGGTCAATGTTGGTACTCGGGCTAGATCTAAAAAATGGAGCTAATGCAGTTAGCGTTGCAGGCAACTGCAGCCTGCAGGTGATTGTAATACAGCACGATTTCTTATCGTGTTGCACTTGCGGTCACCTCAAGCACTGCAGGTCTGGACACTTTCTCTCATATATATACATTCTGTATTTTGTTGTAGTTTATTCGTCAAGCTTTTGGTGTATAACAACTTTTGTTTTTTTTCAATACTTATCTGTATATACATATGAGCGCGCGTGGAATAATTATTAGGAAATAAGATTATTTAATGTTTGTTATGAAGTACTCGCCTAGTTTTATGTAAATTTAAAATGAGAGGGGCAACCCCGAATAGGAAGCTGACGCTAAACACAGAAACGTTTATAACCAGCGAGCAAGGCGGACACGTGCTAACCTATTAGCTCTTAATTGCATGTAATATACTGTAAATCAAATAAAAATATTCGACATTGTGACTTCTATATTAAGTTGCCGTCTCCATTAAGTCCACGGTAGACAAAAATAGCCAGGAAAACTCCGAAATTCCTCTCGATGCTTCGACACATATAATTAGTACTAGTAGTAGTAATATTGGAAACAAGTTACACTGATTATTACAGAGAGTTTTTATGTTGACACTGTAAGTGTGTTGATGTTGGTCGACCTTCCACTGTTTATGTCAGAATGCAACCAGCCTGAGCCTATGTGAATGTGTTTAATGTTTATTGTATATTACTGTGACAACTGTCATAATCGCTAAGATATTTATAAAGATAATCCAGTTTTAGAATAGAATAGCAATAGCTATTTTCCCTCGTTTCTCTAATTATGAATATTTTTTGACAAGAATTTACAATTATTTGCATTCATAAAATTTAAGATTTGGCGACCTCAATTCTCACATGGTATAAAGAAAAAAAAATCAGACACGGAAATTATCAAAACTAGTTTTACTCGCTAGTTCTGCTTGAGCAAAAGTGTAATCACTTCACGTGTGATCTAACTACACACAGCACGTGTAGCGAAATGTAGGTACCTGAACGCTTGGAACTGGACACTGAATGACATCAGAAACACTAGAAAATAGTATAAAGTTGCAGATTAACTGGCGTCTATCATTGCAAATGCAAGCTGAAAGCAGTAACATGAAATTTCTTTACATGCGAATGCAACCAAACAGAATAAGTATGATGCAATACAAAAAGAACAACATGTTTTCTTTCACCTTGAAGTATTGATAAGTAGCAATAGTAGATAAGTAATGTTATGAATGCAGCTAATCAGTTGGTAGGCATCCGTGTCTACTAACATGGGCATCAGTGTATGCGTCATACCTACTCACTAAAGGCCTGTGTAATCGAAGTATCGAACAGCTATGTCACATGAAACCCCGCAGCCGCTACCAAGGGCACTCGTCGTGCAGTCGGCTTGTATAGTCATATGTATAGTGTTTACGTATAATGTAGAAGGCGTTATATACCGCGGATTGTTAAACCTACTAATATTACGTTCATATTTATAGAAAAGCCATGTAAACAACAAGGAACTTTGTCTAGAAATTTTATACCATATATCAATCCTATTATTAAGTCACACCTCACACGTCGCATTTCATCAAACCTTCTAAACTCAAAGCATGACACATATACATAAATACACACACTAGAAAACATAACCCACGTAAAGGATGCGCAGTAAATACATATGTATCAAATCGTATACAATGAAAATAATATATGAATAGAAATAAAATGCTGTTCGTTGATATAATTGATAATCACTTGAAAATATGACCAATTACAAAAAAAAATCTTTATTGAAATGGATATTAAAATGGTGATAGGTCAGCTCATTAATAAAGTGAACGTAATTACCTATTCTTTGTAAATAATGTTCTTTTCCTTACCTACTAAATGTTCAGCAAGATGTATTCGTAATGTATTCAGGTGGAAACTCAAGCACGTAATGAATAACTCAAATAGTATTATTTTATTATATATGTTTGTGTCATCGCCTGTATTGAGGCCATGGGATTGGGATGGAGAATCATACGACACGCGATGACTGTGTTGCCGCTTAATGCGTAATTAAGTTGCAGTTCACTTTTCCACCATTAACTACTTCAATGTTTTAGTTGCAAAATGCGATAAGGTCATGAATTATACCACTATCGATTATCGCCTGCAAATATAATTCCGAGTATTTAATGTTCGCCTAGAATTTTAGCCTGTGGTGGCGTATGTGTCGAGTCTGGTCAGGGGCTGGTCATCTCTAGACTAGACTGCTATCGCTTAGATGTAGTAGTAATCTGCTTTACCCTATATTTTAGAACAATATGTTGCATTGTCCTCATCAGAAATAAATCACCAGCACCAGACAACGAGAAAACAATATTTGGTGAGTATTTTACAAGGCATAACAAGCAAACTATAAACTTAATTTTACATTTTATATTAGGTAGGACTAAGATTAAAATTTAAAAAAAATACGGGCAGTCTTTGGGGACTGCCGATAGAAGTGAAAACTAAGTAACTTGTGAATTGTATCGAACTATTAAATTATGCATATAGCTCATGGGAAGCGTGCGGTGACAATGACGCGAGTTCCATGATTTTTGTTCACCCTAAAAGTGCAAAACGCGACTAAAGAAGTTTTTACTTAAAAACAAATCTAGAGTACTACAGTAGTAGACAAAAGGACACGATGCTTCTGCACTGGCATGCCGGACGGGCGTTGCGGGGAGCTGGGCGCGGGAGCGACCTTATCATGCCTCGATTGCGCAAATATCCGCGATAACTACGCATATACCAACATTCGGCATTGTAATCATCATAACTGCTGCGTTAGTCGACTACAGTTTGATCGAGGAGAGGATTTGATAATAAAACAGGGATTCTCAACCCGTAATGGGTTTTTTCCCAATTGACAAATTGGGAAAAAACGCTAGTTTGGCGACCGCTCGTCTTTTGGCTTCACGTCAGCTATGTTATATTACCGCTGCTTTATTTTTTTTCATCGGGATCGATTCGATTCGATTCTTAAGATGAAGATCATGACGAAGCCTCGGTTGGCCTCGGAAGCCAGTTGAAGGAAGAATCAAATCAGAGGAGTTTCGTTGAGCAGAGCAGTGTCGGTACAGATTGCGATAGTTGAGGTTTTCTGATATGTTATCATAATATTTATCAAGTCTCAAACAATGAATAAGTCCCACCCAGTCTCTTGAGCCTCTGCAGTTGCGAAGAGATGTCGCCTCTATGGCAGTCCTCTATCGCCTACATCACGGGGAGTCTTCTGATGAGCTCTTCCAATTGGTCCCACCTTCTCCCTTCCTTTACAGGACTACACGTGCTGGCCTGAGGAGTCACCGTTTGAGCGTCGAATATATACGTACCCGAACTAAACGGTTTGGCTCTTCTTTCCTGTGCCGATCGGTAAACGCCTGGAATTCTCTACCAGCGCACGTGTTTCCTTCCCACTTTGATCCCGGGTCTTTTAAGCGGGGCGTGAAAAAACATCTCACCAGGCCTTGTGTTACTTTTTAGAACAAGCTTGGCACTCTCTCTTTTAATGTTCTTCAAAAGAGCTGCTGCTGTTTCCCGTTTTACGCAGTAAAATGATTTAGTATAATCAATGAAACACAAAACCAATGGTTTGGTAAATTTTCTGCAGTTTTCGATGAGAATCCGTACATTTAGAATCTCTTCGTGAGTTCCCTTTCTAGCTACAAACTAGATTGTTCCCTGGAGATCTGGTGATCTGTGACTGTCAAGAAGGATGACAGCCGAAAGCGTCCAGTCTTTGGGCCACTGGCCCGTTTTCCAGAATTTGTTGCATATCTAGTGAAGATCAACATCTTCACCCTTTCAATGCGCAAATGCTGAAGCATTGTCAGAAGCAATGCTTACGCCATTCGGAACAACACGTTGCGCTATAGCCTCTTAACAGCATCTTGTACATCGAAAAGCAATACGTGGTTCGCTGTATAACGGTATATATTGTTACGAACCCGATAACAAAAGACAACACACAAAAGTAAAGAAGGGCAGAAGTAAACGTATGATTACCTCATTCTTTGAACGGAAGGGTCATTTCGCAACAATAATTATAATTGATAAAAGGTCTGTTACTGCAAATTGGTATGTCAGTCTTTGTTTACCAGTTGTCTATGAAAACGTTAGACGCAGGATCCTCATCCACTACGACAACGCTTCAGCTCACTGCGCCTGGCGGACTATCGAATATTTGTCAGTGAGTTAGTGAGTCATCCTATTTATAGTCCCGACCTGGCACCTTGGGACTTTTATTTATTTCCAAAAATAAAAGATAAACTTAGGATATTTCGTATTATTAACTCTAAAGATGCATGCCGTACCTGCATTTGAAAAAGGCGAAGAAGAGTGAGAAGAGTTTCCACCATGCAATCCACTATGGCGCCGAGGGTCAGTCCAATCGCATGACATGACATTTTTCATAATAAAATAA
Source organism: Tyria jacobaeae (assembly GCA_947561695.1). Lineage (NCBI taxonomy): Eukaryota > Metazoa > Arthropoda > Insecta > Lepidoptera > Erebidae > Tyria > Tyria jacobaeae. The sequence continues at coordinate 23,495,774 of OX387213.1, forward strand.
GTTCATGTGGTTTTCGTAGGAGTAAAATAGTCTAGTAATTTCAAGTTTCTTTCTGCACGGAGTCATTTCAAAGATTATTTGTACCACAAGGCCGCTGAGCCTCTTCCAATTTGTTGCCCAGTCAGGTGTATGGTTATATATATACTACCATGCTCGGTCGTTAGATACGAGCAGGAGAGGTTGATAATAAGGCGGGATATTTTGTTCGAGGGCCTCATCATGTCAGCATGAAGTGATGAAGAAACCCCAGACATTAACATAATGGGTATGTGTATAACATAATGTACGTCACTCGTGGTAGATCATTACTGACGTATTGAACTTCATATACATAATTACAATAAAAAATACTTAACATCGGCAATTATAAAACTGGCGTCGAGTTCATGTGAGAACCGCAACATTTATAACCACAATCTTATATAAGTAGGTAACAAACAAATAGCAATTTATACTCTATACAGCAACTTCTCATACTTTTTGTTAATTTAAATTATTTTCCGATGACGTCATTTTATTGTTCTTATTTCCTACTTGAATATTGGTATGAATATTTTATTAAATTCCAATTTTCCTGTGCTAAATATAAACTCCCCACAGCCAGATGGGCCGAAGACCTAAAGCAGGTGCCTGGGATAGACTAGATGTGTAAGGCGGAGACCCGGGTACTGTCGCACATGGCGCATACTCCTGCACCTGTAAGACCTCTTACTTCACAAGTGAAGCTATGCGAGTGTATATTGATTACTATCCTTAGTAGTCAATATACACACGCAAAATAGATAACCCGTTTTACGACTTACATTACACAACCCAATCATCATTAGATCAATGTGTCCACTTACAAAAAAAATAAAATAATTGAACGTGATTTAAGACAGTGGAAATATGTTTGTTTGCCGGATTTCTTTTCATAAAGCCCAGTTATTTAGAAACGGGCGGTTACAGATCGGTACAGGCTGATATTTAATTATTTTATCTTATTAATATTAATTTCACATTAGCAATGCAATCTATAGTTGCGGTGACGCTGTGTGTATTGGTCTTAAGTTTTAAATATCTTCATCTTCCTCATCTCATCATCTTCATCTCTCTCTTAAGTAAGTCCATTTCAAATAATTGTTGAGAAATTTTATGAAATAAAGAAATTTTATATGAATTTGGATCCTATGAGCATAAAACCGAAGGTTTGCTAGTAGTCACAGTATAGTTTCACAATCCACCTTTAGGATCCATCAAAAGACGAGCTCAAACACGTCAAATTATAGCATAGTCATCCAAACCACAACACATACAAAGTTTCATTTTGATACGACACTGAACAAGTAGATTATTAATTTTCTTTAATATTTTTTTTCATAGTTAGTTAAAAATGAAGCTAATAAAAGCGTTTTAAAGCGTAGCGTCTCACTAACGCCATCACTGGATCACAGTTTTATTGTCAGTGACTGTGTGAGGTTAGCGCTTGTTGGATGGTGTTCATTTATAGAAATTTATAACAAAGCACTAAACTCGTTGGCCAGTAAAAGAAAAGGTAGTCTCTATATTAGGATGAATGACAATTTCATTATTTAGAAAACCTTTTATTTTCAAGTAAATTTTTTTATATATTGCGCTATGCTAGTTTTTTCCGACCGATGCCAAAAGCAGTTCAGTTGGGAATATCTAAAAACCGTTCAGAACGCTCATAATAACCTATCATTGTCGGTTCAGCAGTATGGTGTAAAGCATACATTTACATTATCAATTAAAGCGCAATCAATAAGTACATACGTGGTGCATCTCAAAAGTGTCTGTTGTCACTCCACAGCCACATTAACGTCTTCGTAAAATTGATGGTTATAGTGATTATTCAATATTATTCACAAAACATTATTAATTTGTTATTTTATTTATTTTAGTTGACATGTTCGTAATAAAGCAATATATGTGTTCATAATGTACGTAGTTAACGAACAGTACAGATATATATCTATACTATTTGTTAACAAGTACACATGTGTTCGGACTCGACGAGAGCTAAACTAATAACAGAACTACATTTATTAATTATTTGACGAATTACAAGTTGTTGAGAGGGGTATTTCTATATCCAGGGTTGGCAGTTATTGCTGAAATATAAATATACAAACAACAGACCCAACAAATACTAAATAATTAACAGGAAACAGACAATAATAGATATACTCGTATGTACATAAATTACACATGTTATGATGATTTACTATTTACGCGCCAGAAGAACAGACATTCTGAGAGCGAGAATACGAAATGCTGTTCATTAAATTTATATTAAACTGTGAAAACTTCGATGTTCCATTCATCTGCGGGTACGAGAGAGAAAATAAATTAGGATTTAATCAAGGATAGGAGTGCCGATAGTGGAAATTCCTAAACATTATTGACATCCTAGTATCAAACTCAACTCATTCTAGATAACATTTCTAACAGTAGTAGAGCTACGCTTAGGCACGAATGGACCGGCTCTACCGGTGCGATACCACGGCCTCACAGAAAACCGGTTGTGAGTAATGCTTGCGTTGCATTTCACCGAAATGAGTGAGGTTTCTGGAGGCCCAACTCTCTCCTCTTTCCTCTCCCCTCATGCCCCTCACTTCTTTCCCTTCCCCGCATCCCCCTATCCCTCATCACCCTCCACGCGGGCAGCGCACTTACAACTCTTGAGTTACTTCACAATCAGTTACAAAAAAAAACATGATGGCATTCTATTCAGAGATTTAGCTTCACTATAGCACGATAAATATTGGATAAACAATATGAGCGAGCTATACGATCTTTAGTGGCAGTTAATTAGTACTCTATTCGTTGACAGTGTACGTGAGTTGAGGCGTCAGAGAGTATATTTTAGAGCACCTCAACATTATAGATATTGATATAGGGCAAGTGAACATTTGTGACAATTTTTCTATTATAAGAAAAACCATTAGCGAAGAGTGTAGTACATATAGCCATGCCGATATTCCCGAAGGGGTAGACAGCGGTGTATTTAACGACTACATTTTGCCAACCATAGTTTAGCGCCATACATACGTAGTAGGAGTCAAGCCTTTTTATTATTGCCGTCAACTGGGCACTGTTCATTGTATTTGACAGTTATCAGTCCAATCATATAGTCACCTTTTACGACACCGACTGGTAGAGGGGAGGGGAGGCACTATACTCCACCAAAACATGACAGTTTAATTATTACTTATCGTTATCCAATCACAGCTCGTCAAGTCTTTGATGGATGTCTCAGGTAAGGGCTTTCTTATTTCTACTGCGAATATTAGTAATTAATCATTTCACCCCATATTTTGTTCAGATAGAGGCACACTGATTGGTCATGTGAACTTATCTAAATTTTTCCATAATTTTAATTTATTATTTTTCTTTTTTAAACCTCCAGAACTTTAACTTGTACTTGGAATGTTTGTGTCATTTAGGCGGACGTGACCGGAACACATTTTACACAATATAACTTGAAAATAATGAAATTATCTTTTCAAAAAGGAGATAACCGCCTTCAGACGTGATAAATCGCACAACGTACAAAAACAAAAGAATAAAATAACGTTATTTAAACAATTATAACCTAACTCCTATACGTTACGAAGTAGTACCTTCTACCATCAGCTCAGCAACACGAGAAGCAAATATATTATCAGCATGAGAAAGTATATTAAAAAAACATTCTTAGTGCCTGTTAAAGAGTATAAAGCGTATGCCTAATCCTGAAGACATGTAAGCGGTCCACAATTGGGGGCACATACATACATATCTTCATAATAAAATATATACAGTCCAACATAGGAGCTCCTCCTTTTTTGAAATCGGTTAAATATAACATATTTAAGGTTACACAATACACAGTGTAGGTATCACAGGTTGTCAAAGAATTTGAATTTAAAAATGCCGTCCCATTCTACTAACCTTTTTACTAAATAACATAATTAAGTTACTGGGATGTTGAGGCTCTTAAGGGTTTGAGGCTCTGTGTGATTCACAGTGGGAAGTTACCTAGGGCACCTATCGAGCGTGACATCAAGCTGGAGCAAACAAATGGCTCAGAAACGGGAAAAGATTGGGAGGACTTACCAGACGGAAGCACATCCACGAACCCACTTCTTCGGCACTCTTCTTGGGGGGAGGGATCCAGACGTGAGTCCCACAGAGCGCAGACAAAGAATCACACTCCACACGAAATGTACACTGTTTAAGATAAAGAAATCTGTCTATTTCCACGGATTTTAAATACTTTTCACGAGCGACAATGTGAGCGCGCACGCGGCCATAAGAGAGATTTTCAGACTACCCTCGCACTAGATGGCGTGGATTTCATTTGCTTCATGGGCATATAGGATGTGAAGTGGGGATTTCGGAAATAACATTTGGATAGGAAAGTTATAAGGACAGTTCCTAAACCGCAACATGTACACGTACATATACATACATAGTATACATTTTCAGTGGTAGAGCCATGCTTAGGCACGAATGGGCCGGCTCGACCGGTGCGATACCACGGCCTCACAGAAAACCGGTTGTGAAGTAACGCTTGCGTTGCATTTCCCCGAATCGAGTGAGGTTTCCGGAGGCCCAATTCCCCCTCCCCCCTTTTCTCTCCCCTCATCTCCTTTCTCCTTTTTTCGCTCTCCTCATCCCTCCTCTCTTCTTTTCGCTCCCTGCATCCCCCACCCCTTATCACCCTCAAAGGCGGGCAGCGCACTTGCAACTCTTGAGTTGCAAGTGTCCATGGACGGCGGTGTCACTTACCATCAGGTGACCCGTCTGTTCGTCTGTCCCCCTATAGTATAAAAAAAAAAAACATACACCAATGGGGTAGGCAAGTGTGCAATTAAAGCAAACATTTTGTCATTTATATTTTAGTCTTACTTACTTATCAGGCACTAATAATTAATTATATTGACGGCAAAGGGGGTATCGAAAGGGTAGAAAAGGGATGTTGCTAATACAGATGGATTGGGCAGTATAAGCAATAGCTCAAGCAAGTCAGGTGCCGGCAAGTATGTGTTCCATTATCTGTACACTGCAACTTCTCATTACCTGTTGCCTGGAAGCTATCTTATAACGCAGCTTTTGCCTGTTACCATACTGTACGCGCATATACACCTTGTATTCAATTCCTCTCTTATACAAAGGATATAAGACAGGATATATGGAGGAATAAAAAGTGTATCTATCTATACACTTATAACGGATGCGTCATAGACAATGAAATACCTAAGTCGCGAATGTTTTAAAACAATTAGTGCAATCTTATTTCTGAATTTAGAATTAATTTATGTTGATGATTAAATTTACTAGTATATTACGTTCCATTATTCAATAGGAAGTAGATAATTGTGTAAAAGTTTTAAAGGTTGCACCGAATTTTATATATATTTCTTCGAAATGGTGTCTAACCCATACATTTCAATAATGCGATGTATCGTTAATGACAAGTTTAATGTCCCATTAGTAATCACTTGGTATATGTAAATGTTCTTCAAAAAAGATACGTAATATGTAAAGTAGTGACGTCATACTATATGTGACTAAATAGATCCGCGACAAACTCGGTTGTAAATCAATAATTGGGAAAAGCAGGCGCCAATTGACCGTAAAATCGACCACTTAGGCCGAGGCCTCGTTATCCTGCCGCCCGCTAACAAGCTATCACTGGACTGGAACATGGACATAAACAAATGTATTTTAGTTTTTAACTCGGAAACCTAGAAATCATTGACTGGACTGTTGGTCTAGTGGTGACCCTGACTGCTAAGCCAGAGGTCGTAGGTTCGATTCCCACCCAGGATAAATATTTGTGTGATGAGCATGATCATTTGTTCTGTGCTTGGGTGTAATTTATCTATTATATATGTATATGTATTTAGAAGTACTCAAGTATGTCTATCAGCTGTCTGGTTATCACAGTACAAGCTCTGCTTAGTTTTGGGATCAGACGGCCGTGTGTGAGATGTGTCAAGCTATTATTATTATTCTCTTTATTCTACTTAATACGTACATATTGGGGCGACCATTTCCGGGAGGGTACGGGGACCCTTCCGTCTGACGGTTCGGTCACCACCATGACTCACCGTTACATGATGACACAGCATTTTGAGTCTCAGTTTACACTTTCACGATGACTGTCATGCCTTTTACGCCCCATTTCCCAATTCTATCATGGCAGTACAAATAATGAAAAATGGTCCAACAGCGACATCCTCCTCTCCCACCAACCCGCTTTTTGAGGTCGAGTTCATACTACACATACGTTACACACTGGAAGACACATCCTTCTCCATCCTTTGGCTCCACGTGGATTTTGGCCGGATCTACGTTTGCCTATCGGTCCCATTCCGGAGACTCCGAGACAACTTGACTCTTTGATTACATGAGTCACGCAACAGATAAAGCGCAGAAGCAGTTCCCGATCGCCGAACTACCGCGCCTGGATCAGGGCCCGCGCTCATTGTGACCAAGACGTTAATCGCCTAAAAGCAGCGTTTAACAAAGCCACTAGGGAATTCAAGAGGGCTTACATCAGAGCTGATGCCTAGCGCATTGCATGGGTTAGTCAAGAACTCGTCGGGTACGAGTACGGGTAGCCGTAAGTTTTGGCGATTGGCCAAATCCAACTACTGCCAGCCTTCGCTGCCGCCGCTGAAATACGCTGATGAGTCACTGGCCCACGAGCCGCAAGCTTTGCTTCACAACCAGTTTTCTGTGAGGCCATGGTATCGCACTGGTCGAGCCGGGACATTCGTGCCTAAGCATAGCTATACCACTGTTAGAGTGACTCCTTGTTAAATGATCGGCAATATGGTTTTAGGCCGAACCGATCCTCGAATGATCTTCTAGCGTACGTCACACACCTTTGGGGTGAGGCTATGCATAGGCATGGTGAGTCCTTGGCCATCAGCCTCGACATTGCCAAGGCCTTCGACAGGGTCTGGCACCACTCGCTTCTCTAAAACTTACTGCATTTGGTCTGCCGCCCAAACTATGCAACTGGGTTGCTGCCTTCTTTCACAAGCACTGCATTAGGGTTCTCTGAGACGGCGCGGTCTCTGATTTCCAGCAGGTATGCGCTGGTGTACCCCAGGGCTCCGCCCACGCTGTTCCTTTTGCATATCAATGACATGTTGGCTCTTGGCAACATTCATTGTTATGCAGACGACAGCACAGTACACTGGCGATATTTTGGATATCCTGCTGCCAAGTTAGCAGATGTTGAGGGAAAACGACAGGAACTTGTATCTGAGCTCGACTGGGTCTTGAACCGCATTTCTTACAGGTGCGGGTCCGGGTCCGGGTCTTGCGTGTTTTCATACAAAAAGTCTCCATTCCTTCCCCTTCCTACTCTTCATAACACTCAACTGCCACTACAGGATAGGCTTAGTATCTTGGGTATGGACATTTGTCGGGATCTCAATACACGTGATTACAGGACTACACGTGCTGGCCTGAGGAGTCACCATTTGAGAGTCGAAAACATGCGATCCCGAACTAAACAGTTTGGCTCTTCTTTCCTGTGCCGATCGGTGAAAGCCTGGAATTCACTACCAGCGCACGTGTTTCCTTCAAATTTTGATTCCGGGTCTTTTAAGTGAGTCGTGAAAAAGCATCTCACCAGGCCGCCATAGTGTGGGTCACCATGCTACATTGACTAGACATGCAATTAGGATGGTGACCACCACTCTAGTACTCCACTTATTGCTTTCCATCAGGCAAAGTGGAGTCACTATGGCAGGCTTATACACAAAAAAAAGACGAGAAAAAAATTAATAAAAAGACGAGAAGGAGAGGATAGAAAGGGAAGAAAAGCGATACTGCTCATACGGATGAGTTGGGGTGTATAGCGAGCAATAGCTCAAGCAAGTCAGGGTCGCATGCCTATAATTGGAACTGGCTGGAGAAGTAGTTAGTTAGTTGGATAGTTTTGAATACGTATAGTTTAATCATAATAAGTGCTGTAGAAAAGAAAACTTATAATACGTGAAAACGGCTAACTTAAGATACACGCGTCCCGTAGGTATCTTATACTTCTACCAACGATCTCTAGTAGTATTAAACTCTTAATCGCAGTCATGGTAGCTTGCTGCAAGTTCATAATTAATATGTTTTGCTTCGAATATATAATTATACCAATACCAATCATGGATACCAATACTACATACTAAAGTTATGAAAAACTTGCAGTTGACCCTCATTAGGAGTCGGATCGCCAAAGGTTAAATACATGTATGTAATATTACATACATGTATAATACCCACGTATATGTATATTAAATGTGCTTTATGGAACGTGTCTTCCTCTCAACTAGACTATTATTACTATATTATATAATAATTATTCAACGTATCGATAGGCTAATTTAGCACAAATTTAGTCACCATGAATACACAAGCAGCCAACGACAGAGTAGAGACTGGACCAGGGCGGTGCATTGGAAATCGGTGTCAGTCATTAAATGTACATACATACATACATAAAATGTTCGAAGAATTAGCCAACTTCAGTATTATTATTTTCAGAACTACCACTTATCAGTATATTAATATTAAGTATAGAAATCGACCTGAATAAGAATCCAGTTTTTGTTCACGATTTTTGCGTAACTACCATAAATGGGAACAAAACAAGTCGGTCACCGTGACCACCCCTATCCACAAAGTTGCTTGCAGTTAGTGTAAGCCTGATCACACACCTATAAATAGTAAGTGCTTATTGTCATTATAAAAAAACTAGGAGGCATTGGGTCGAATTCTTGAACTAGTTGTATAGCGATTTATGTGTTGCAGTGATAGAGTTGAGTTCAGTGGCTCCTGTCTAATAATAAGGTAAATAGAAGCGCGGCACGCGGCTGCCGCGCTGTGGGCGGTGCCGCCGCTGGCTCACGTGTCGCATTGACACGCTGAAACCGATGGCCACACACAATTGTTTTTTAATTACAAGTCCGTGGGAAGACATTTTGCTCTAATAATTGTATCAAAATATTTTAGTAAACAATGTCATCACGTTACAAATTGTAGTAGGTACCTACATATAAACAGTAAGTAGAGCCTGGTGCGTGTCAATTTATAATTCGCAATATGGGACAGTTACCTATTTCTATTTTAGACGGAGTAACTTTCACCGGAGGTTAAGGTCGCAGCTCCCGGCGCGTTGAGAGCGCGGCCGACGATTTTGTTTTATTTGCACGTTGTCGCCACCAATGACTATTCCAGGGCTAGATGTGTTCTTCTCACACATTACTACGTATGTACATACACACATATACGAGTATACGATCACGTGCACAAACAGGTTGTACTTATATTATATGAAACGGGTTTAAACATTTCTAATAATAGTTAAGTAATAGTATCAGTAAGTGATAAGCGGCACAGGTGTATTTCGCAGTAAACACTTTGAAAACAACGCGTACACCATCGAACGATACATAGCTAAATATTTGACATCGTTCCAACCGCTCAACATTCACAAATGAGAATTTTTATATCGTTATCTCAGGATTTAACGAACCAATTACATCATTAGCCTGGCGATGACATCCAAATGATTTTAGACACTAAAAATACTATAAATGTATTTTAAACCAATGCATAGTATAGAACAACAATATAATGATATACACAAATTTAACAATGTCACCTGGCTGATTTATTATACAATAGAATACAAATAGAAACATAAACCGGGGTAAAGTCGTCCAATTATAAAAATAGTGTATTAAGCGGTGCCAAATGGCTTTTTTTCATTCGATACTAGTAAAAGCGCAGATGCGGCTATGGACACAGGTTCACAAGTTTCTTTAAATATACATATGTATAATTAACAGGCATACGAGTGCCACAATGCCAAAGTGGCTCAGTTGTAGAAATTCGGCCACTACTGATAGTCACCAACACACCAGTAATAGATAAACATTTTTCTATGGGATAGGTGGCAAAGGAGCAGACGGGTCAACCTCCGCCCATGGACACCTACAACTCAAGAGTCCTCTTTGGTGGAGGTCTCTGCGTGAGTGCAGGATGGTGTCGACCTCGTGGTGGCTAACCGTGCCTCTTGCTGGAGGACGTGGTTATATCAATGGTCAAAGCAAGAGTGCGCGGGAATCCACCTTGGTAGGCGGTGAATTTGGATATGGAATAGGAGAGACCTAGCATTCTTTCTTGCCGCAGAAGACGCACTAGTCACCGGAGAGGGCAAATATCGTCAGATGGGGTTATGTGGCACGATTTGTCTATCACATTGTCACCCACTGACTCCTACCGGGCGATATAAACAAATTACAAGTACCCTCACTTTAACTCGTTTCATTTATTCCTCAAATAGGCTTGATTGCGTGCTGTAATCGCGACTATATTGTAAGAATATTAATATACAATTACTGACTTTCTTATAAATATATCATAGGCGCTATAACGCTCGGTAGGAGAATGGGCGTATATTATATTTTACTATTGCATTTCAGATTACCACAAAGAAAAAAAATATATTTTGGAGGCAGCTGATGATGATGTTCCTTTTCCTAAGGCTGTCTCAATGTTACCACCAGAAAATGCGAACGCAGGGTCGACGGATGAGGATTCGCGTGATGAAGATTTTATATATATACAAAACCTCCCAGATGGCTAGAATCATGTTAATATGTAATAAAATGTACGAAATCTCAGAATTTTTCGTTACAGTCAAGCACAGCATACTATAGGTATAGTTGAAGATAATAGTAGTTTTAACTTTGCTCTCATAGACAGAGAATAGACAATTAAGGGCGGAAGCAGAAGTCGCCTATGACGAGTCATCAGTCTAAAGACAACCCCTATCTCGTCTCTGTTCAGTCCTGCCGCAGTTTACAGGATTTTGCTTTCTAGGGTATATCTGAGGCCACGGTTATAAGACACGATGACTTCCCCGTTTGGCCCCGGTAAGGTGATGACCCGTGGGGGTTTCCACATACAATAAAATGTATAAGTGTCATCTTTGACGATGACACTTATACATTTAAAGCGACTATTACACGTGAATAAATAAGAACGTGAAAAAAATGAAATAAATAAAATATTCTATTCCCCGCCTTTTTTCTTTGATTGTTTCCCTTAAATGACGCAAGGTGCCTGCGTAAGATGTTGGGGTCATACAGAATCATGTTTATGGTACCAATGGGAAGGTAAGTCATCTCTGCTAACACTTATCATTAAACGGACATCCCCAAGAACAAGTTTTTATCTTTTTCACATTTTCTACTGTGGCAGCAGTAACCGGGCCGCCCAAGCGAGGGTCATCTACAATGCTCTTTATGCCTCTTTTCAATTCCCAACACTTCATCTTTAAAAAAAAATACTCATTACATGCACATTTGAAAAAAAACAGTATTTTTATAAAATGAAGAAAAGTAAATATTTGTCATTTAAAAGAAATTTATTTCTTGTTATATACAAACCGTGTCAAAAAGACATGTACCTAACTGTGATAAAAACCATTACAGCAGCACAAACAACATTTCTGGGTCCAACAGTCTACCCAAATATGCAAAAAAAGGTAAGTACTTAAAAATAATTATGCAAAACAAATTATTGTTTGGGGAAATATTCTTGCAGATTATTAAATAAATTTTCAGTTAACCATTTTTATGCAAATTTAAATATTTTAGCATTTAATTGTTTAATATTTGTGGTAACTGTTTGTATACACGGATAGTAGAAATAATAAGCACTTCTTGTCACACTTACAAAACTCTGGCGTTTCTGAGAGGCATAACAGGCACTAACATTTTTTTGGTTACTTCGAGAAAATCATTTAATCAAAAACAAACAGTTTGTTTAGTGTGCCTACCCTTCGTGTGTTTCTATTTGTCAAACCGCGCTATGAAGTCGAACATTCGACATAACTCTGCTTGATGTCAATCGTTATGACGTTCTCGTAGAATTTGAACGTTACTTCAGCGTTGTAGCGAGAGGGGGTGGGGGGCGGTGGGGGCGGTTCCCACCGAGTGCCACCCTTTTTGAAGTGACACCCGGTTTGATCCGCCCCACCGCCAACCCTTTGCTACGCCGCATAGGTTTCATAGGTGACAACTTCCAGAACATAATACAAACATTAAGAAAAAGAATGAAATCGCTAGTAGAGCTGTCTTTTTCGCGCATTCCCCCACAAGCACTAGCTAGGCTCTGTGTACGCTGTCGTGTGACGTCCCCATCATAAGATCCTTGATGTCTCAGTTGCATCACTTCTCATTTCTTTCGTGAAGTGTTTGGTTGTCGTGTATAGTACTCGTATAACGTGTAGTTATAAAAAAAAGAATTAGAAACTTAAAGTCTGTTATTTGTGAAGGTAAAAGGATTGATTGATTCATATTGAATATTTCATAGGTAAGATAATATAATACTTTATTAGTACTTCTACGGACATAACCTTAAATTTCATTTTGTCATTTAACGTAATAATTGAATAAATATATATAATTAATAACTTTTTTCGGCGAGTTCTAAGAATAGTTACACTAACATACACGGTATCGTCAAAATTAAAAAGAAAACATGTTTCAGACTATTTAATGTACTGAATATACATTACATTATGCAATTATCTCAGCCTTTTTAGTAAGTAACATTTTCGAAATTCATTATGAATGTGTGTCACCCCGTTCAATCCAACAAGCAGGCTAGAAATGATTATACTTTAGGTCAAGATTAATTCACCAATAAGTTATTGGCAATGACTGTTCATTCACACAGCCAAGCAGAATCGTACAGGCCGACACATTTTATTATATTAACTTTATTTTTTTAGTTTTGTGGACATGATGAAGGACAAGGCTCTAAAAATATATATTTTTTTTAATTACTTTAACTATCGTCAAAGTTCGAAGTGTTGAAACAACACATGACAAAAGTGACAAAATAAATTAATGTTTTATCAAACCATGTGAAAACTAAGCTTGTCAACGAAATTAAATCAGCTAAATATTTTAGTATTATTTTTGATAGCAAAACTGTCATTTTACATATTAATCAAATGTCTGAGGTGAGATGTTATGTAAAATTTGAAAATAGAAAATTGGACATCAAAGAAGTATTCCTTCATTTTTTTTCCTTCGAAAGGAAAAAAGCAGCTGATCTAAGAGAAGAAATTCTTGAGAAACTTAAGACAGACGATTTAGATATTATTTTGTGACGTTCCCAAGGTTACGACAATGCTGCTGTTGTGAGCACGGAGGAGTACAGGCATTAGTAAAACAAAAAACAAGAAAGCAATTCTTATTGGTAGTATTGGTCACTCGATTAATGTGTGTGGTCAACATTCATTTGCAAAAATTGGGCTACATTTTCTAGAACGAGACGTAGACGATTTCAACATTTTTTTCCGCCTAGCCGTTTTAAAGTGCTTATAAGTTACAGCAAATTATCTATTTCAACAACGTATTGGAGTGCTCATTACTGAGCAGTAAAAGCACAAGTAGAAATTGTGGGATAGACAAGAAAATATAGACACCAGAGGTGCTTCACAAAATCTCACGCCTGTTGTGTGCAATTACACTGTTTTATGCTATCTATTGTTACGCTCTTTGGGAAATAAATTCTGCACAGATTGCATTGCTTAAAGGCTTAACTGTTGACGAAACTGCTACAAAAATAGAGGCACTTCATCTTTGTATCGAAGGAAAAAGGGGGTCATTATGAAAGAGGCAATACATATTGCTAAACTCAGAGTTCTACGACATTCCAGTAGAAAGACAACTTCGTCGTTACAAACGGATGGTTGGTGAGATGGCCAGGGCTCACACTGAAAGAAAAACTTGAAAAAGATATATTGGAATGTCATGATCGATTCAGAGTTGACTCCAAACAAGATCAAAGTCTCTTCAAGATGTGGCTTTATTGTTCGAGATCGTAGAAATAAATAATTTGCTTTTGGCGGGTACTGAAGAACTGAAATTAGCTATATTTTTTTTTTTTATGCTATAGGGGGCAAACGAGCAGACGGGTCACCTGATGGTAAGTGACTACCGCCGCCCATGGACACCCGCAACTCAAGAGTCACAAGTGCGTTGCCGGCCTTTTAGGTAGAGGTACGCTCTCTTCTTGAAGGTTTGAAGGTCGTATCGGTTCGGAAATACGGCAGGCGACAATTCGTTCCATAAGCTGGTTGTGCGAGGCAAAAAGCTTCTGGAGAAGCGCACAGTGGTGGAGTGCCAATCGTCCAGGTGATGGGGATGGATATTTTGTCGCGTAGGACGATGGCGGAAACCAGCAGCCGGTATAAGTCCGAACAATTCCTCTGAACACTCCCCATGATACAAGCGATAGAGGATGCAGAGTGAAGCTACATCTCTACGCAACGCCAAGGTGTCAAGTCGATCAGAAATATCTTGGCAGTCGATGATGCGAGTCGCTCTCCGTTTAATGCGGTCAAGAGGCAGAAGTTAGTACTGGGGTGCACCTGCATAGAGATGAGAACAGTATTCCATGTGCGGCCGAACCTGCGCCTTATAAAGTTGCAGGCGGTGGGCCGGAGTAAAATACTGTCTCGATCTGTTTAGCACACCAAGCTTCTTCGAGGCTAATATGGCCTTACTCTCTAAGTGACCGCGAAACTGGACTTCGCTTGATATATCGACGCCAAGGATTCCGATACTGGCTGATGCAGTTAGGGAAGTGCTCTCAAATTGAGGTGATACGACCAATGGCATCAAAATTGACATGTTTTTATGATGAGGTCCCGGAATCACAATTGCTCTTGGATACAGTTTCTTAGCGCTAATGTTACAGTTTCTCATTCGGTATATCTAGACTTGTTAAACTGTTAAACTTTACTGTTCAATGGGATTTTACAGAATCTCTTCCAAATCTTATGATTGCATTAAAATTGTTTATGTCATATGTGTGTCCATACTTTCATGAGAGAGGATTATCAGTAAACCATAGTTAATAAAAAACTACTCGTGGGCAACAATGACCCAATCGCGGCTTAGGAATCTTGGTATATTGGCCTTAGAACAAGTTATTTCCGAGTTTGCAGCTAGAAAGAAGAAATTTTATTTCTTAGATAAATATGTGTTTTTTGTATCTTAGTTTTATTTTATTGCTTTATTGCTTTTCCTTCTCTAAGGGGTGACACAACCAACTTCCGCACCGGCTGCCACCTAAGGTACCTACGCCACTGCGTTTCTCAAGGAGTTTAAATGGTCAATACCACTTACAGTTACATTCGGTATTTATTAAAAGGCTAAATATAGAATTCTTCGTACCGACGTCTAGTAACTCATTATCTAGTACTACACAGACACAAATTGTTGATATGTAGTAACATAATTACTGTATTCCTTCTAATACTTCTAAGGTAAGTAATTAAGTTTGCACGAAAGAACTTGAAGTTGTGAAAGTGAAGTTATGAAAGAATCTTGTGACAACATACACAATAACATAAAAGAGACATTTCGTGCGAATATATTGTACATTTTCACCATTTTCACATTTGAAGTCGAGTCGGCACATTCGTGCCCAAATATCGCCATTGGCACACGGACTGGTTTTCAAACAATGCTTGCACTGTATTTACCGAGTGAGTAAGGAGACCGTAGCCCACTGCCCCCTTCTCCACGCCCGCCTATGCCATACAAAACATTAATTAAACAGCAATATTATTTTATTACTGAACTAGTTGTTCTTTAACTCGTTGCTTCCGTGCCACTGTTTTAAATGATAAATGATAAATGATCTTTATTTTGTCAATAGGTTATAACAACACTTTTACACCTCAATATGTTTTTTTTCTGTCAGTTTATGCTAGATGAGGCCGGTGTTTCCTAGCTGACTACCCTGAGAAGAAACACCGAAACAAACTCAGAGGTAAAAGTCTGTTTTAAAGTCCATACAGATGTACTGGTCAAATACATATGAGAACCATTTGAGAGATGAGCCTTTGAAGAAAGCACCACGCTCATTTGAGTGGAACCGTCCAAACAGTGCAAGCATTTGTCAGTTATCGTGTAGCTCAACTTAGAACTTTAAGGAGTTCAACGAACCGACGAACAGTACCAAAGCAAGGACATTTGGGTAGGCCGCAAAAATACTCAAACAGTCAGACATCGTTGAAAAACAAACTTACTGGGAAAAGGGAGAAAAAGAAAGAAAGAAATAACCTACATAGTCCTCACATTTACAATAATTAAATTTTAAATTAAAAAAAAAAACAAATATATATTATACTTAACAAAGTATTCATGTCAAAAAGTACAAAGATTAAAACAATAAAAAAAAACAATATAATACTTAACACAGTAAGTAAGTTCATGTCAAAAAGTAAAATATAAAATGTCAATGTGTATAAAAAAAAGCAAAAAGTATAAACGAAAAACATAAACGAAAAACAAAGGCTCATGTACATTAATGAAGCAGCTCATTCCCAAGCCTTTTTATCCTCAATGTAATCTTTAATTGTGTAAAAAGCTTTCTGACTTAGTTTTTTTTTGATAAATGATTTAAATTTATTATTGCTTAGTTCTTGTATTTGGCTAGGAAGCTTATTATAGAAATGTATACTTTGGCATCTAAACGAACCACCTATTTTCTTGAGCATGGTTTTAGGAACAACAAATTAGTTTTTGTTCCTAGTATTTCTACTATGGATATCACTGTATTTTTTTTCAACTACGGAACAACAACTAAGGAACTCATAGCGAGTAACTTGTTCCACTCTTACACGAACACTCGGGTTGTACCGAACACTGCATATCTCTACGCTGATGCATAGGTATTTAATGTTATTTATCACAAGCATCATTCGGTGTAGCTGGAAAAGACGAGCCCAAGCTAGTATTCATAGAGGTGTGATCATTATTCGCAAATTCATTTACATTTATTGTAAATGAATTTGCGAATAATGAAAAATATGTAATGTAATCTATATACTACATACATACTGAAGATGAAGTTTTTTTTGTTTTTTGTTTGTTGACTTCGTAATACTCTGGGTTTTGTATTTATTGACGAATAATATAGAGTATAAAGCATCGCGCTACGACCCTGCTGCAAAGCAGCGACCATAAACGTAGGTGTTACATACATATGTATGGATGGAACCCCATACACCACCACACAACCAAGTGATGTTATATAAATATAACTATGTTCGCTATCACTAATAGTATCTTAACCTACTTCTTCAGTTTCCGCTATCTCGATCACTTAATGCCTTAATGTTTTATGTCTCACTTCTTGCTATACCGACACTAGCCCCCAACACCCCTCCTCCCCAAAATGTTTGGGCCTACTTATCACCAATGGAGAACAACTCTCTATACATTTCTGTAAGAAGATAGAATCAAAACTATTCACTGCTGACCTCAAAATTCTATTCACGGTGGCCGAACTCTATGAACCTAGTCAAACATGTCATAGACAACAAATGTGCTTTTGCAGGAACTGGTACACTCTTTTTAATCAGAATCTCATGGACTAATTATATGGTTCTCCGAGACGATAACAGAGGAACCGGGATTATAGGTACTCGGTAGAATAGCAACATCGCTAACTGCCAGATCCTTCAGGAGGTTCTTAATTAAAAACGAATAACATATTTTGGCAGAAGAATTTCAAAACTTAGAGCTCACGCTCGTTACCATGTAGAACCAAACAGATAAATGAATATTTATGCCATCAATTTGTACGTGTAAATATAAGTACCTGGATAACCGAGCTTTGCTCGGTATTTTTTGGTAAATCGTGTAAAACAACGAAAAAAAAATTTAAATAAAATAATCATCAGGACTCGAACCGGAGTAATCCGGTTACGGGATTGCCTTATTTCCCACCTGACCTATTACAACCTTATAGATGGTGGCGAAATTTACCTTCGTATACTAATGATATTGTAGTAGTTTTTCATTGCCTGAAAACACGCATAAAACGACGTTTTCTAAAACTGAAACCTAGCTAGATCGATGTATCGCCCCCAAAACCCCCTATATACTAAATTTCATGAAAATCGTTGGAGCCGATTCCGAGATTCCAATTATATATATACAAGAATTGCTCATTTAAAGATATAAGATTATTGAGCCACAGAAGCGTGGCAGACCGTAAACAGAATTGAAGCTACCAGCCATATTCAAATACAAATATTTGGTATAATGTGGCCGCAGGCACAGAACACTGAACAAGACTAATAGTTAGTTGGACTAATCTTGTTAGCGTTCAGTGGTACAACTGTACCCACAGCCGAGCGTACATCGCGCCAACAACCCGGTTTGACGTTGAGATAATAATTATACATATGATACAACACTGATCATTCTGAGCAACATAAAAGTGTCATTAGTAGTTTTCTCGGTAAAGGTAGTGTTGTTGTGTGGGAGGAGCCTAACTGTCCTGGTAAGCATCATTCCACCACGAAAGGGTGTCATGTCGGTGTAGAGGGAATCTCGATTTGCGTTGTTCTATTTCCTAGTTGCTCTCACTCAGCTCTGATTCTTAATTCATATATTTCTATACATAGAGTCATATAGAGAAGGGAAACTAACGCCTCTCAGCCGCACGTGCACTTAATAAAGAGTAGACGCCCATTACGTTGCTCCTTGCTATACAGTGTAGTCAATAGGCGTCTCGACGATAATTACATTTCACGCAGGAGGAGACGTGCCGATATTATGGAAATGTTATCAATTTATACTGACTTCAATAAATTCTACTACATATGTATGTGTTTTAAAAGTACTTTAAGTTTTTGTTTAGAAAATAATCTGTTCCTTGTACATTAAGTCTTTATTCGTAATGTATAAATACATATTATTGAATATTTAAATGACTCTCCCAGACATGACTCTCATACTTTTCAAGACAGTTTGCATAAACTATAATAGTTAAGACTAAAACATCAAACGTTTTTTAGATTCATTAACTGTCATAAGTTTTAAGACCGCCGTGGGAAAGTCACTTAACAATTTCACCAACCTCGTGCCGACAGCCTCGTGCAGACTTCTCAACTACTTAATATTCTTTTAAATCACGAAATCTGTTTTATTTAAAAAAAGTAATGGATAACAAAATTTTATTTAAGCCTGAATCTTCTCTCAGTATACAGTATTTTGATTTTGCCGATATTTGACAGAGTGTAAACAGTTAAAACTAACTCCGAGTTGCAGGTGTCCTCAGGGCAACCATGGGCGGCGCTAACAATTTACCATCAGATGACCTGTACCCTAAAACATAAAAAACAGCAACCAGTAAAAGTAAATTAAAGTACTTATGAATAAGTTGAAATAATGGGGTAATTCGTTAGAAAACCGACACGCACTCACTCCCGACAGACACTGCACCTAAATTGTCCGTACCCCGTAAGTGAGGAAGACAACGCGAAAGTAGGAGCAACGCCAGGCGCATCCTCGAATCAGGAAATACATTTTTTTTTATATTTAGTAAATAACAGTAAGTACCTACTAAGTACGTTTATTTACAATCTGAATCTAATATGAGAGTGGCGATAAACAAGAGATACATGACTAGTATTGTGTGACATACCTATATGAGTATAAATTAGGGATCTAATGTACCTAACGATAAAAAATAGTGTTGCTGCCAAAACCCACTAAGAAGCGTTGGGTTAATCTATGTATAGTACCCACAGCGAGGTCGAACAGCCCCGGCAAGTGGTGAGCTTGACTTGTAGCAAAGGCATATTTGTTAGGGTGAAGTAGCTAGTGTAAGTGATAGCCAGAGCCTGGTCGGTGTAAGCTCGAGGTGTGGACCCAGAGGCGCACGACGCGTCACCTGTCCCCTCACGGTACGAACGCACGCGCGTCCATTGAGTACGAACAGTCAAGAGGCGGTCTCCGCTCAGTGAGCGCGCGTTTTTTTCCACATCCGCCGCGCTACTGCGTCATACACTCGCGCGCTTACCGCTACGGATGCTGTTTTGTTTTTGTTTTTTTATTGATATTGATAACTGTATTTTCAACTTTTCTTGCAAATGTGTGTGCCTACTTGTTATTGCAATTAATGCTTTTTGAGTGACCCTATCACGAATATCTTTAAACAGTCTTTAAAGTTCTGTAGCTCTAACAAGCTGCGTCAACACCAATGATATATAAATGGAAAGCCAACGCCAAACTATTACAAAAAACTGTTTCAACAACATTTAATCGGAGAAGTACAAAACACAGGTGTAGCAAGTGACGTGACCGACAGGTAATACTCGTCATTTCTCACAACTCATAACTGACATTACCTTCCTACCTAGCCTCTGTTACAACTTCACATTTTTATAAGTAAATGCAGTTTTTGTAAGTGCTATTCGGTGGAAAAGTGACTGCACCTGTCTGGTGAGTGCCAAAGGCTGTGTACAATGCTAAGTACTTGTATAACTCATCAGACAGGATACTGTTGATGTGTAGTACGGGTACAAAAATAGAAACTAGCGACATCATTTGTTTAAGGTTGTCAATTTATTTTTGAGTTATTCCATTTTGTAAACAGATAGCACTAGCTACAATGTGATACTAATATAGAAACAAAAAAAAAGCATTTAATACGATAAATAATAAAGTATTAATTGTAATATATTGCATATTAATAATTAAATCAAAATATTTTAATTCCACTTTATTTCTCTCCATCAATGTGTCTATAGTCGATTGACTTTCCATAGATTGATTAATCTATGGAAAGTACTAAGTGACGTTATGTTTCAAAACTTTTTTCAATTTTGTGTTTGCTGGCGCTGGTGGTTGGCATTTTTCGCTGGTGTTTTTATATGACTCTGAATTGAAAACTTTGACGAATTGGCTTTCTACATACGGATTCTGATATTCTAGTACACCTGTTACGACTTGGCATTTGATTTGAATACCGATAACTGCTTCCACGACTTACCTTGGCAAGAAACCCGGACTACTACTATGAGGATGCTCATGATTTGGAATTGATTAATAAATAACGATCAGATCTGAATACGCTCAAGTTGTAGATGTAAAAAATAAGTGCCGTTCTTCTTCTTCTACTTTACGATTGGTTAATTATATTAACCAGGTGTTACTACTGCTTACTACGCCAGTGATATATTTACTAATAGATTACACCTATTTATGATCTGACATGTGCCAACGAAGCGTCACACTTTTCGTATAAAAAAAAAATGCTTAAGGTGCATTACCTATTTTCAGTTCCGTTGCACCATTTTCCTAACCCTAAAAGTATGAACATGGAGGACATCGAAAGGTTTTCTCAGTGGAAAGCTGTGCTAGATGTAGCCTACACAAGAACGGTACAATACTTATAATGAGATGACTATACACACGGGAGAATAGGATTGTGAAGGGGAAAATATCAAAATTCGATAAGAATGGTCAAGGCAAACAGCAAGCTTATGAGTATTATAATAAAATGTAAATAAATAATACAATGTAATAATCATCCTAATGTGTTTTTATTTCAACCTGTTACTAAAGTCCTTTGGAAAGTACTATACTGATTGAGATTAATATTCTATCAATTTCAACACACAATCTTCATAATAAATTAGGTCAGTTTCGACTTTTTCCTTAAATAATATGCAGTTTGCTGAATGCCGTGACAGGACACAGCACATTTAGTGTGATACTTACATAACGTCTATAGCAGTCGTATTTGCCTACTACACTGATATAGATCAAGCATATTGCTTTTGATAGACTAGGACAAGGCCTGTAGCGCCATCTAATTAACAATCAGATAGAAGACAAATATGGAAACAGCGGCATCTGGTGGATAACACTTTAAAATGAGTGATATGATTTAAATTTCTCCGTAATTTTATTTCTGCCTCTCTGCCCAGCCACCACAACTACAACACCCATGGGCCGTGGAACGCTAGTATTCACTAAAGTTGGCCTGGAATTTGAAGAATTTTTTTTTCTTTTAGTTTTTTAACTGTGATATTCAAGATCTTTTTGACGTCCCCGGGAAATAAATGTGAATATAGAAATTGCCAGATGCTGACTGCAGGGTACTTCATATCGTTATTATGTAGAAGCTCAAGATTTAACATTTTACATGTGACATAATGAGAATATTATATTATATAATCGACTTACAATAAAATTGTAACTGGTTTCCAAATCCATCAAACCGTCCAGGCTCTAGGGCCTGACAAACAAAAACCAAAAATACTTCTATTCATACCCATACATACACCAGAAAAGTAGCCCTGGTTCTTGCGCAGTCCGGTAATATCTCGGGAATCGAGATCCTCGAAGCTTTTCGACCGATTTTTCCTAAAAACAAACTAACTTTACATCTCTCACATCCATCGATGACGATGTAGTCCGCAAAATATGAGTTTGTAATTATAAAAAGATTTTTTAATTCTGACTCACAGACAAAGCCGGCAGACGGCCAAACGAGTATAATAATGAAGGTTATAGGGGTAATAATACTGGATTTGGTAAAATTATATTTTTATCCAAAAATTATTAATTTAACCTACTTTTAAAAAAAAAAATACTGCATCTTATAGAAATATATTTATTAATAATTTTAATAGATATTTCAACTACTTACAATATTTAAACGAAAAAATAATTTTGTTAGTAAGTTATAATTATGTATATTATGTCCATTATTTACGTAATGAATTTCGAATTCCAAATTTTATCAAAAGTGTTTCTATGTAAGTCAAAGTAAGGATTTGGCTCTGCTTTCATTACTTAAAGCCAGCTAACATAGTTTTATTTGGACTTCTTTGCAGTGCGCCAAGTGACGCTGCATGCACGATGACGCGCCGTTTGTCAAGTCATTGTCGCACGACCAGGTATGCTTAACTGGTAAACCTTACTTAGATTTCATTTATATGATTAACGCAAACTGAATTAAACAAAATTAAAACAAGACGTTTGTGACGTAACTAATCCCTTAGAAAAAAGGTTGCCCGATGCCATCGGTAACCAACTATTGATCACATCATGACGGTATACTCAGACCAGATCATTGGTGGTTGGTGCGATGGTCACAATTATTCGAGAAGAGAAAGCCACCAAAAAAGTAGCCACTGTCATCACAGTTAAATTAAACAAAACTTACTATATACTTGTACTCGTACTAAGTATCTTTGTATGGCTATATAAATGAAGATAATCGTGGACTATGATGTAAATCACATGTTAAAGAAACCCAACATTTTGTACAAGCACCTGAAGGTATCTAATATATATGTATATAAGGTATACTCGTATAATCCCTGACATATTTGTATATCTTTTTCTTCTGTACTACATGTCATGTGTTTTGTCCCAAATAAATAAAATTACATAAAAATATATTCTATCGAATAATTCAATAAGCATGCCAGGCCCATTAGTAGGTATATTTTAATGTAACAGTAATATTCGTATTGAGCTAAAGTAGTATTGTTAATTCTGCACTTAGCCATGTCACACATGTCTTGTAGTGACAATTTCAAAATCTAGACTACCGAAGGAAAGAGAACACTTTTATTCACAGCGTACCTGTAGGTAACTATAATCTTTTAAAAAACCACAACCGAATAGGTGTGTAAACCGGCTCCACTGATGTGTTAGTGCCGCCGAGTCACAAGTAAGTTTTATTTTACAATGTCACTCATATTTCCAGCTGGTGGTGCGTCCTCGCGGCTTTGGTCGCCGTCGCCGGGGAACTCACCGGCCAACAAGAAGGTTTGTTCTTATAAACCTTCGCCCAGGCTGACATACGTCCGTGTTTCTACGGATATGTCCTAGTTCAGAGGGCGTCAGTGGAGCGTCAAGGCGTTTGTTTGTAGTGCGGGTTTAAAATTTTGAAGTCATGGACCGTCAATAATAATTAAGTATATTTTTGTTTAATTTAAATAAATATAATATAAAGATATTTAATATAATTGAAAGAGTTTGTTTTCATAAATAAGTACTTATATTATAAAGCTTTTAAAATCTGTATCTTGATGAAGATGACGAGAATGATGAAATATGACTAAAGTATAATTTTCTTTAAAAATCAAAGTTGATTTATGCATTTGTAAAAAAAAAAAATATTTCCGGATTCTGAGCTTCAAAATGTAGGGCTTTATGCCTGTTATGCAGGTTGCCAAATTTTAGAGATGGCCTGCTACTTGTAACATGCTTTACTTATAAATGTCTCTTATGGTACACCCATACCTGTACATACAAAGCTTCTGCTACGTTCCGCCTTTTATCTTCACGTCATCGAAATTGAAGTCGTTATTCCACAAGAATCATATCAAAACAAAGCCTTAGGGTAGGTACAGTGGCTGTCCCGCAACTGTCACCGAATGTGATTTCCTTTATAGAAATATCTTAACTTCCTTTTCCTTCCTTAACCTAAATAATATATACTTACACCAATAATACGGTTCATTCGGACTACTCACTGAAAGTCCTGTGTCATGTGTGCGTAACACTAACTAATACATTGAAACGGCCAGCTGTGTCTATAGACTCTGACTACATGTTACATTTTTAAGCACCATAAATTCAAACTACTCGTAATTAGCAATACAGTATTTTAAATGATGTAGTTAAGGAACTAGTTATATCATAAGTAAAATCCTGTGTAGCATTTTAGTAGGTAGTCTGAATGTTCTAGTTGGTAATTTGACGACAGTGTGCCATTCTGACGGCGACTCCGGTGGACGCAGCGTGTCGCTGAGCGTCGTCACGCCGGACGGCGCCGGCGAAACAGCCGCGGCGCTGGGCGTTCTCGCAGCCGCCGCGTTGAGAGCGCGCGGGGTGCGCTCACACGCGGTGCCACCCCCGCCGCAGTGCAACGACGGCGCGGGCGCTAGCGCCGCCTGTCGCAAGGCACTCTTGCGCGCGCTGGTGGCGGGCCAGGCGCAAGTTACCATCCTGCCGCTTCCCGCCGCTCGCCCGCCGCACGTGCTGGAGCTGCGCGACAACGGGCTGGAGGAACTAGGTGACGCCACGCCGCCCTCGCGTCTCTCCTGCGCTGCTTCGGCTGACGCCGGCGCACGCTCTCTGCTGGACTTCGCGGACGAAGCGTTCGCCGCTCGCTTCGGCCTATGGCCCGAAACTGTATCGCTAGAGTAGGTGTCATTTCATCTGCACCGTTTTGAGATCTCGATACCTCGCGTCATAACGATAAGTACCTTATTTTATCTCTTTCCTAGGACGATCTGCTCGACCGCGAATACGACCGTCTACGAGTACACTCCGGAGTGGTGCGAGACGGGGGCCCAGTGCGCCACACTGCTCACGGGTTACAAGGATGAAGCGCAGGAGCTGGAGGCAGCGGTGCTACGACACGAGCTTCGGGTACGAGTGCGAGCGATCGGCTTGTGTCTGGCGCGGAAAGTTTTCGCACTGTCGACGCGACCGGTGCTGGTGTGCGCGCGCGAGTTCGATCCGGCCGCACTGCAGCTGACACCCATAGGCACACCACCGTGTATCGCAACCGACTACGTGTGCCCGTTCGATCCGTACCGCCTCGTCAAGGTTGTGAACGCACGCGAACTCGTCTACTCGCCGACCGCGTCTAGAATACTGGGCAGGCTGTCCGTCACGGAGCTCGAATTACGGGAACTGTTGCGGCAGCCAACGAAGGGGGCGGCGAGGCTCGTGACGCGACACCGCGAGTGGATGGCAGGTGGAGAGGTGCGTGTAGCCGTGATGATCCCAGCATCCACACGACGAGAGGCGTACGACGGCGCCGCCCTGCGCGCTGCCGCCGTCCTCGCGGAGTTGGACGCGCCGCAAAAGGACGCCGTCGACTTTAAAGTGGAGCTCCTGGATGACGGCTGTGCGGCGACGCAGGCTTTCAAGTACCTTACAGACGCGCCGGGCACCGAGTACGGTGCTCTATCAGGAGTAGCGGGCCCCGCGTGCGGGGCCGCTTATGCGGACGTGGCGCGCCAGAGCCCCGGCCTACGCCTGCCCGTGCTGGCATACACGCCGCAGGCGCCGCCACCCGGCGCAGCGCTGGCACTGCTGGCGGCGGGCGACGCGCGCCTGTACACGCGCGCGTGGGCAGCGCTCGCGGAGCGCCTCGGCTGGCGACGCATGGCGGTCCTGAGCGAGCTGGCGACGCGCGCTACCACCGACCTGGCCGACCTAGGAGTGGACGTGCTAGCGCACGTCGAACTGCAAACGGACCGCGGCGATGTAGACTTCGAACTTATAACTCAGGTACACGGTTCATTTAATTTTTCTCATCAATATGATACGACAACGATTATGTTAGGTAAATATTCTGAGCTTGCGTATAAACCTACTAATATCATACTCTTAAGGAAATTAAAGCTGAATTGATTTGTGGTTATCAGTGGGCGGAGCGCGCGGCGCAGGCGCGCGGGCGCGTGCTGTACGTGAGCGCGGAGGACGCGCGCGTGGTGCGCGCGGCTCTGTGCGCAGGCGCGGGCGCGGGGCTGCTGCCGCGCGCGGGCGCCGTGTGGCTGCTGCCGGCCACGCTGCCACCGCGCTGGCTGCGCCGCGCTCCCGCCGACGCGCACAACTGCAGCGACGAGCAGCTGCGCGAGGCGGCCGAGGGACACCTGAGCGTCGCGCCGGCGTGGCTGCACGAGTGGCGCGCGCCGGCAGCGTGGGCGGAGCGCTGGCGAACGCAGTGCCGTCGTGCGTGCCGCGAGCTGTCGCCGTCGTGCCGCCGCCCGTGCCACGAGCCCTCGCCGCACGCCGCGGTGCTGTACGACACGCTGCGGCTATGGCATGCTGCGCTGCGCCGCCTCCTACGGGATGACCCTGCCGCCATCGACGACATTCACTGCAACGCTACCGTCAGGTATGCTAACTTTCGTTCATGCATGTTTTCATTTCTTTATACTTATATTTTTAACTCTCACTTAGCTCCATTTGGAAGCTATTAGGCGAGCGCAGTCAGTTACTGCCTTTCCAAAACTCCTCAAAGTATGTGTATATACAGTGTTAGGTTACGCTTCCGAAAACGAAGACAGTCAATAGTACTAGTAATGCGTTAGAAAAAAAAACGATACCGATATAAAAACCTTTTTAAGAACGTTTTACTAGTTTCACGTTCCATCATGTTAGTAGGTACAGCTAAATGAAACCTTAATTACACAAAAATAAATCGCTGCAAAGAACAAAATCAGCAGCAGTGTATGCAAAAAAAAATACACCAAATACAATCGTTAGGAGTATTTTGAGTCGAATTTCATTGCGGGCTTATTTTTTTATAATAATTTGATTAGGGATCAAAGGTATTATTATTAGTATTATCTTGTCTCTTAGTTTTCAGCGTATACCAGCGTAGAACTATACTATTAGGTACATGTTACACACACAAATGAGTAACAGTACTTTCTAGTCTATTCAAAAGTTGCCTGAAGGACTGCTTCACGTTAAGATTCCTATTTATGGTTTGCAACTAATAGTGCCTAGTGTGTTCTTCGATCTTCTACCTTATCTTAAAGGCCTTCATATGTCAATAAAATGTGTCCGGGCTATGGCGAACTACGGGCTACAGCTAATGAAGGTGACGTCATTATGAAGCAAGTTTGTTAGAAAACATCCGGAGTTGTTTATTAAAGCCTGCGAAAATAAAACTTACGTGTCTAGAGATAAAACGAAACTGTTGCTGCCTAGATGTACGAGTATTCTTTATCACAGTAACTCGCATTACACGTCAGCAAAAATCTATAACCATGTACCGAAGCCGCTTAGAGAGTTAAAAACAAACACACAACAACAAATTCAGAAACGAACTAACAAAATGGCTCATTGAGAAATGTTATTATAGTGTCAAAGAATTTCTTGAAGATAAATAGTAAGTATTAATAAGTAGTAATAAATAGTAGATAATGTAATGATAATTAAATAACGATTGGACATAATAAATACTTGGTAATATTAATAGCGGTGCACGATATTGTAAAATATAATATACATAGGATATATTTTCTGGTTTTATCGGTTAAATACACCTTTGTTCTTGCATGTGTTCTTATCGGTGACTATTTGACATTTGACATTCTTAATTCGGTTTTCATTTTATTTTTACTGTTCTCATTTAATCTTTAATGTTTAGTACTTTGTAAAACTAAATATTGTAAACAAAAAATGTTGCATGTATAGAATCTACGTAACATGTTGAACATTATTTAATGTCAATAACATCTTGTAAAAACCGTGTTCCAGGCAATAAATGATTTTATTATTACGTCTTTATTCTAGTTAATATACATATAAATTACATTTTTAAATATACAATATAAATATAAAATACATTTAAAAATATAAAAATAGTAAACCACCGACACCGGGTACAGGGATCAAGACACCGCTGGTTAGGGCTCCAAAGATAGGAACCTCCTGACAATGCGGGCCATGTCAAGGAGAACTGCCTTCTGCATCAGTCCCTTGATCCAACCATCTAACGAGAGCCTCTTAAGGTGGTGGTCGAGCTTAGCTAATGATTAATGATAGCCGAATCGATATTCCACATATCGACAATCTCGTGAGACAAATCCACATTATATATTTTTGTTACATTATTATTATTAGAGTAATAAATTCAGTGGTACAGAGGAGTTTGTGTTTTACTTGAGAAACCCAACAAATTTGTGTACACCAAGTAACAACTGGAATGACAAAAAATACATATGTTTGCTTCCCACTTTGATCCCGGGTCTTTTAATCGGGGCGTGAAAAAGCATCTCACCAGGCCGCCATGCTGCATTGACTAGACATGCAATGAGGATGGTGACCACCACTCTTGGACTTCACTTATCCATCAGGCAAAGTGGAATCATTATGGTAGGCTAACAAAAAAGTTAAAAAACGTTTCGATTTCGTTATCAGATCGTTGGTACGAGACGCGACTGCCACTAACTACAGCGGACTAACGGGCACGTTCGCATGGGCTCCGGCTGGTGAGGGGTTGGCGCGTGTCTCGCCGCTGGTGCTGCTGCAGTGGAGCAACGGGTCGAGCGAGCGCGCGGGGCAGTGGGCCGAGGGCGCGGGGCTGTCGGCGCTGGAGCTGCGCTGGCAAACGGCGGACGGGCGCGCGCCCGACGACGGCACAGAGCGTTGCTCGTTGCAGCCGCTGGCGGAGCTACTACGCGGCGACTGCCGTACCGCATTCGTGACGCTGGGCACTGTGCTGTTACTGCTGCTGGCGGCCTCGCTTGGAGCCGCTGCCTACGCGTGCAAGCGCCGTGCGGAGCGCGAGTACCGGCGTCGTCTCACCGCGCTTGGCTTGCGCGAGCTCGGTCCGAAGCCGGGCGGACTCGATCGATGGGAGATTCCTCGCGAGCGCGTCGTCATCAATCGCAAGCTAGGCACCGGCGCTTTCGGTACCGTGTACGGTGGACACGCGCTTCTGGCCGAGGACCGCGGCTGGAGCGCGGTCGCCGTGAAGACGCTCAAGGCGGGCGCCACTACCGACGAGAAACTCGACTTCCTGTCGGAGGCGGAGGCCATGAAACGCTTCGAGCACAAGAACGTGGTGCGGCTGCTGGGCGTAGTAACCAAGACGGAGCCCGTGTGTACCGTGATGGAGTTCATGTTGTACGGGGACCTCAAGAACTACCTGCTGGCCCGGAGACACTTGGCGGCATCGGGGGAGGGCGGCGAGGCGGGCGAGGAGGTGTCGGCGGCGCGGCTGACCGCGATGGCACTGGACGCGGCGCGTGCGCTGTCATACCTGGCGCAGCTGCGCTACGTTCACCGCGACGTGGCGGCGCGCAACTGCCTGGTGAGCGCGCACCGCATCGTCAAGCTGGCGGACTTCGGCATGACGCGGCTGGTGTTCGACAACGACTACTACCGCTTCAGCCGCAAGGGCATGCTGCCCGTGCGCTGGATGGCCCCGGAGTCGCTGGCGCTAGGCGTGTTCTCACCCGCCTCCGACGTATGGTCGTTTGGTGTGCTGCTTTATGAAATCGTCACTTTCGGTTCGCTGCCTTTCCAAGGAATGAGCAATGCTGAAGTATTGGCTCACGTCAAGACGGGTCATACGCTCGATCTCCCGCCAGGCCTCAAACCTCAACTGTGAGTATTATTCTATTAGTGTTAAACGGTACAACAGATTTCAATTTTTTACAATTATAAAGAACATAGGACAGGGTTGTACTTATCTATATGACACTATTTTGCATTATGAACTTCGTAGCGTTGAATTTCCTCTTTTAATACACGAGTGGATGTGGGCTTGGGTGTGCTTTTGGTACTTTGGATACAGATGTTTACTTTGTATTTTCTTTTTATTTATTTTCACTCAAAGCAATTTTAAAGCACTTAATCGCATTACAATTGCCGACGTTGGACAAAATGCTTTGAATGAGCCCAACATCCAAAACATTCAATTGAAATTGTCTAATCAATAATTCCATTTCATTCCTGACCCTGACACAATCCATCACATACACGTTGCAACACATGTCACAAATTTTGCTGACGGATAGTGCCCACAACGAAGTCTTAACGCTAATTTCAACATTCCAAACCACGGCGCACGAGAAAGCTCATCCTAAATTTCTTTATACCAGATTCCTTTCTATTTAGAAATATCATAAAAATAAGTTTTCCATTTTTTTATACAAAGTAATTTAAATTTCATTGAATATTCTCAATAATCTGGCATATTTCATCACCCCTCTCAGCTGCAAATTAGGAATTTGAATCAAATCAAAGACTGCAAGGTTATTCCGGATCGAACACTTCACTTACCTCCCACCATAGACTTGCTAACAGCCTCGAATTTGAAAACACCCA
The DNA here is from genome assembly GCA_947561695.1 of Tyria jacobaeae. Taxonomy (NCBI): domain Eukaryota; kingdom Metazoa; phylum Arthropoda; class Insecta; order Lepidoptera; family Erebidae; genus Tyria; species Tyria jacobaeae. The sequence goes on from OX387213.1 coordinate 23,526,490, forward strand.
TAAGACAAAAACCTAGTCGAAAAGATCAAATGGCGTGCACACCTAAAAGCGCTCCTCGATATGACAGCGTCTCGTTAACATGGAAAAAAATTGAATCTTATCTTACTGCATAGCTACAGCTAAACGTGAACTAGAGTTAGCATAGGAGCTCTGCATAATACAAAGGATACAAAATGTGGAACAACTATACCAAATATAGTGTAATCTGGCAGGATAAATCGTATTTTGTACTTTTTTAAATGATTATAGAATTTCTTAGAAAGACGATCCGAGTGGATGCGATACAAGGCCGGTGATGCGATTGTTTCAGCGCGGGTCTGATCAAGTCGTGCTGGTCGGCGGACTACAAGGCGCGGCCGGGCGCGTCCGAGGTGGCGGCCTTCCTGGCAGAGTGGCCGCGCCTGCTCGCGCCCTGCCTCGACGTGCCGCTCGACGCGCTGGCGCTAGACCCCGAACGAGACCCCACGCCCTGGCGCCTCGACCTTGACCGCGCAGAGGTGGGCCCCTCACCTTAAGCCCACCGGCTGTCGCGCTAGCAGTAGTTGAATGTTGTGTGATTGCAGGCGCGCTGGGTGTCGTGGGGGGCGCCAGCGTCGGCGGCCACGGACACCACGTACCTGAGCTCGGACGCGCCGCCGCCCAGCGACACGGACTCATTCCTGCCGTGATCGAGACGCCCTGACTGAACCTGACGCCTGAACACGTCGATCATTCCGATTATTTTCTAGTCAAAATGCAGGTTTATTATAATTGTAGTAGTCGTAAGTTTAATTTATTGTGTACCTCCTTGTAAATATTAATTGTACGTAGATTGTTTTGCAACGCGTTCAGAATATTAACATAAAGTACTGATCATTCATAGTTTTCATTTTTATTTTCACGCTTTACCTTAAAATTTGCATTTCAAGCGACTCTATGAGGCCGATTGGAAGATGGTTTAGGAAGGGTAGGTATAAACACGATAAAACCACAAGCTTGATCAAACAAGTATAATTTCTTCGTAAACAAAACTTACAGTTTAAAATAGAATATTTCGCAGAACTTACAATCGCCAAGTAGGTACGAATACTCAGTAGCCACTTGACTCACAGGCACAGCCGCGTTTACCTACGTAACGTACGTAACGCTACGCTATGCGTGCTGCAGCTACTATGTCCAACATGTTATGGTATATATACACTCAACTTGGACTTGACTGGAATGACCTTTTAATGCTGAGGCAGCATACAAGCATTAACCTGCTTACACCAAAACGAGAATAAACATACATTTAAGGCATTGTCCCTATCACAATTTGCGTACATGTAGGTATCGTCCCCCGTCGCCGCGACACACCTGTAAATACCTAACTAGGGTTTCACGTCATTACGTATTTGAGAAGCCATTACTTGTCTTATTTGTATCAGGTATGTTATACAAATAACAAAATATTGATATAATTATTATTGACTCATTCACATATATGTGCAACTTGCCATTAGATCCATCGAAGGATGGATCCCCAGCCGGTGTAGCCTACGGCATTATGTACCTTATTAATATCCAAAATACATCTACAGACAGAAAACTACATGTATTGTTTCTCCATAAGATACAGTGCCAAATAACATAAATATAACATATTAAAATTGCAAATAACTAAAGGTAATAAATATCTACCGACTACCGAGGGCGAACAAGGAAGCGACGTCGAGCGACGTCGAGCGGCGTCAGCGAGCGCGGAGTGGGTGTGTGTAGTGTGTACTGTGTACTGTGTGTGTAGTGTGTGTAGTGTGTGCTGTGTACTGTGTGTGTGTGCTGGGTTCAGTGCCCGCCAATCAGCACCTGGAAACATATCCGCCGTTTAAACCTTATAAATGTTAGATGTATGAAAATCGGTTCGGTAGTTGACAGACAGATACAGATAATATGAAGTGATTAGTCTCTAAGCATACATATGCTCACGCCTTATTCCCGTCCAGGGTAGGCAGAGACGGTAGAACGTAAAACACCACCAGATATTGTTAATCAGGTAGACCGATATTACACAGACACTTCAGTTTTATTTTTTGTACATCGTACAATACACTAGAGTACGCGTCAGCCCGTACGCAATTCATGGGTTTAAGTATACGACCAATATGTTTTTAAAGCTTCAACATGAAATGAAATATTTCATAGGCGTACGGCCTACGGTATTATGGGAAAATACGCACCTGGGCGGCTGGGGGTGCATCGGAGGCGGTACGAAAGCCGCGAAATGACCCGGCGGTGGCCCACCGTGCGGTGGGGGCGGCCCGCCATGAGGAGGCGGTGGGCCGGGTGGCCCTGGGGGCCCTGCAAGCGAAGCGTACGGCGGCTTGAGCGGATCGCGCATTAGCGAGTGATAGAGGTTGAGCGCGTCCACCAGCTCGGCGCTGAGCTGCGTGAGGCGCGCGTGGCGGCGGTCGGCGCGCTCCAGCGCTGCATCCACCAGCGCGCCCATCGCATGCGCCCGCGCCTCCAGCCGCACCAGCGTCGCCTCCGCTTCGGCCGCACCCGCCTCGCGAGGGTCAGCCTCGTGCAGCAACGCCAAGGCCGAGTCCATGGCCGCCTCATCGATGTGCGCGACCGCCTCCTCGGCCGGTGCGGCAACGGCGCTCTGGGCCGGCACCTCCGCCGCGACCGGGCGCGGCTCCGCCAGATCACCCGTCACAAAGTTGGCCGGAAACAGGCCCTCGCCGCGCTCGTTGTAGCCTTTCCACCAGTTAGGATCCGTGGAGTCCGTGACGTGAACTATCTCACCGGCGAGGAAGGTGAGCTCGTTGTCCTCGGCGGCCTCGAAGTCGTAGAGCGCGCGAACCTTGCGCGGCGGTGCGGCTGCGGGCGCGTCGACGCGCGGGTAGAGCGCGGCAGCGGGCGCCTGGGGCGCGGGCGCGGCCGACTCGCGCAACGAGAGCGATATGGCTCGCGCGAGGTCCTCCTGCTCGCGCGCGGCGGCGGCGGCCAGCGCCTGCGCGTCGGCACCCCGCGGCGCGGGACCCACCTCGCTCGACTCCTGACGCAGCTTGGCGTGGAGCGAGGGGATTAGGTCAAGCTGCGGGTCGTCGCGGAACTCGCCCTCGGCCCACTTGCGCAGCAGGGCGCGCAGGCGAGCGGCGACGGTAGGCTGGGCGCGCGCTAGCAGGCGGCGGAACTCCTGCTCGAAGTCGCGCGAGGCGACCTCCAGGTGGAAGGCGCGGCCGCAGTTGGCCACGCAGGCGTCCAGCAGGGTGGCGGCGTGCACCTGCACGTGTGGGTCAGGGTGGGCGAGGCGGCGCATGACGGCTCTCAAACACTCCTTGGCGTGAGCGCTGGACGCGCCGGCGCGGTCGCAGATGTCCATAATCAGCCCCCATTCCTCGCTAGTGTTGTTTTCGCTCGTCGCCCTTTCTGTAAAACCAATTTATTGATCATGTCTGTTGACAGAGACTTTATGGGTGTGGCAATTTTTAACCCTTTAAGTTTTTGCTGAAAAATTGCCCATATTTGCGACAAATTTAATCTAAATTTGTTTAGCAATTCTGTGTGATTGAGTAACTAAATTCCCAAACAATATATCAAATACTATCTTCATAATTAGTAGCGGCACTGCAGTGGCACACAAGTACTTAATTTATGAGACTATTGCTGAGCCATGTCTTATCCACCAACGTTTTTACATTGATATGAGTCTTATACATGGAATTTCATATTTAGAAATAGGTTGAGGAGTGAAGGCAACAGCTCGAGAAGGTCATGCTTGTAACTCAAATTGAATATGGCCTGCAAGTACTCTCGGTTACTGACTAAATAGCCTTATAACATATTATTTTGGTGAGTGGCAGCAATAATAACTGATGTCTTGAACTGAACTTACTGCATAACTTGATCTCTTCCATAGGAAGATAGATGCAGAGCACAATCTTAGTCAGATTGAAATCAAGAGGAGGATTCAAGAAAGGCAGGAGAAACCTCATTTCATTCTTCTCTTCAAGAAACTTTAAAGTTTCACTCAAGGATGTTACCACTTTATAAAGTAATTAAATAAAAGCTTTGAATAAAGATTTATACATATTTTGCCCATTAGGATAGTTTATTTACCAACTACTTTATGAACAATATATATATATCTATATTTGATTTAATGCCAAAGGCATTCTCCACCAGTCTGCCTTAAGGTGATGTAGAGATGACTGAAGTAGGTGTCTATAAAAGTTTACAAATAAGTGTTAGAAATATAAATGAGTACTACAATAAACATAAATACATGTGCCTGTATGCCCGGAATGGCAGGCAGAGGCATAATTATAATTTAGTTCCATTTATAAGCAATAACTCAAGCAAGTCAGGGTTGAATATCTATAACTCAAACTGTTGCTAGGAAGTCTTAGCCCCTAACTAAATAAAGAAATATATGTAATAAGAATATAGAAATTTATTAAATCTATAAATAAATGTATTCCTACATAGCATAACATATAGATAAATATATGTTAGATATACATATTCTTGGTGTTCTGATGACTGTCAGATTGTTGTTACTTATTGCCGTTCAGCACTAAATCAATTGTGTTGATTACTGTATGTACTTACTAAGAGTACCCAAAGTGTCCTACCCACATAAGTAGTAAGAAGGGTGACCAAAGGTCGCCAAAGGGTGAACTGCGGTTAGGTAAACTAGTAATTATTTTGTTCTATTAAGAAATAAATCCCTATTAATATTATTAAAGTGAATGTAAGTTTGTTGGTTATACTTTCACCCTGAAACTACTCAACTAATTATCATGAAACTTTGTACACACATTCTCAAAGGTATTAGGAAGTACATAGGATACTTTTTATTGAAAGAAACAAAATATTTTTTATGGAGGGTAAAAAAATACTTTGGCATTCATGATTGTTTCTAAAAAAAAAAATCTAGCAACTTCAACACCATCTATATTTAAGCTAGAACTTTTTATAATTAAGCAAATAGACAATTTAACAATATATAATGAGTTTTGATGTGCAATTTATACAATCTGGTAGTATAAGTATTGCATAGTAGAACAAATGTTTAACTAAATAAGCCTAAACTACTTAGTAGTAAATAAATACATAAAATATAAAATAATGAAAACTTCTACATATATATAAATATTTACTTATGTGGTTTACTTTCAACTGAATGAATACTTGATGAATATCAATTCAACCATAATTATTTAGCTATTGATTGATATGTTTGAAATTTGCACTTTGGCTAAATAAACATATAATAAAAAAGTTAGCACAATACTTTTGATCTGTTCTTTACACAATCTTATAGTAGGACCTCAACTGATGATTTATAATTATTAACTAGGAGATATAAGCTATAATGTAGTGTATCATGTAATTGACAATATGACTTGCGATTTTCTAATTATAAAAAGTTAATATTACAAATAGTGGTATTTGTGAAATAAAGAAATGCTTACCGACATCTTGATCAAACGGTGATGAAGTCCCAAAAATACCCATAATTACTTTGTAAAACTATCCATCAAATACTTTAGTTAGCAAGGTAATGCCAATAATTATAAATATCAACCTCTAAACCACCATAAAATTGTAATTTTGTAAAGAAAGGTAAGTGACGTCCAACACAAAGAATTGATAATTTATCAGATCATAATATTTTAACAATCTTGACGTAAACACAATCTACACTCAGTTTAAGTGTCATATATGTCAATCCCAGAGTAGCCATCTCTTAAAAATCCGAATTAGATAGAACTACCGCTTTATAAGGGGAGATCTGAGTCCCAGTATAGGCAGATTAATAATTCGTGTAATCCGCAAATAGCTGTTCCAAGCTGTTTGTTCTTTGTATCCATTGTTGTTATTGGTAAATGATAAATGATCTTTATTTTGTAAATAGGTTATAACAACACTTTTACACGTCAATATATATTTTTTTCTGTTAGTTTATGCTAGATGAGGCCGGTGTTTCCTAGCTGACTACCCTGAGAAGAAACACCGAAACAAACTCAGAGGTCAAAGTCTGTTTTAAAGTCCATACAGATGTACTGGTCAAATACATATGAGAACCATGCACGCTAACGTCTGAGATGAGCTTTTGAAAAAAGCACCACGCTCATTTGAGTGGACCCGTCCAAACAGTGCAAGCATTTGTCAGTTATCGTGTAGCTCAACTTAGAACTTTAAGGAGCTCAACGGACCGACGAACAGTACCAAAGCAAGGACATTTGGGTAGGCCGCAAAAGTACTCAAACAGTCAGACATCGTTAAAAAACAAACTTACTGGAAAAAAAGGAGAAAAGGAAAAAAAAATAAAGAAATAACCTACATAGTCCTCACATTTACAATAATTAAATAAATAAATTAAGAAAAAGAAACAAATATATAATATATTATACTTAACAAAGTATTCATGTCAAAAAGTACAAAGATTAAAACAATAAAAAAAACAATATAATACTTAACAAAGTAAGTATTCATGTCAAAAGTAAAATATAAAATGTCAATGTGTATAAAAAAAAAGCAAAAAGTATAAACGAAAACCATAAACGAAAAACAAAAAAAAACAACAAAAAATAACAAAAACAAAAACAAAGGCTCATGTACATTAATGAAGCAGCTCATTCCCAAGCCTTTTTATCCTCAATGTAATCTTTAATTGTGTAAAAAGCTTTCTGACTTAGTATTTTTTTGATTTATTATTGCTTAGTTCTTGTATTTGGCTAGGAAGTTTATTATAGAAATGTATACTTTGGCATCTAAACGAACCACCTATTTTATTGAGCCTGGTTTTAGGAACAACAAATTTGTTTTTGTTTCTAGTATTGTTATTGGGTTTCCCGCAACACAGAACATGAGTCCTGATCCCAGAACACATATACTCATCCTGAAATGGAATGATCTTAAAAGAAAAAAAATCATCATTCCATAATAAAAATGATATGCACAAGTAATTGAACAATCGATTCTCATTTAATACAAAAAAGATACATTAATTTAAGAAGGCAACATTTAAAAACATTTAATTAAAATAAATATGCAAAATTAACAAACACAATTGAATAAAAACACTCAGGGTAATTACCATATTTATTCGATTTTCAGATTTTAAATTAATTTATACTTTTCTATTTTTTTTTATAATTCCGTCTGGCAGCACGTGAAAGTTCTGTCATTATTTTCTTAAACATTCTTGACATGTTGTTCTTGACATGTTTACGTATTAGGATATTAAATAACCTACTTTAAAAAGAAGAATATTTTTAATTATAATGATTGAAAGAAGTATAGTTAAGTTTTGTAGAGACTTAGGTTGCTGTGATGCGTGTTGTGTCCGATATCTGGGGTTAAAAAATCCTAGTTCATACGAAAATGTCCATCAGTTCATTCTTAAAGTGTGTATGCTTTATTTTAAATTATTTAGTTTATATTGAATTATAAATGTCATAAATTTATTATTTATGTCTAGATTGTCTATCGTGTATCCGGTTCTTAGACTTTTTGGTCACATACCTGTTACTCGAAGTTCCTGTATGTACAATAAATACACAGACATTTTATTATTGATATCTCAAAGAACTATAAATCTTTTCCCATCAACTTTATAACTGTTTGTCTGTAAATTTTACCATGTGGGAATCAAACTACAAACTCCAGTTAAGCAGTCAGGGTCACTAACCACTGGGGTGGTACCACCTTCTAGTGGGCGCTGGAGCTTGTCGTATGGCCGGTAGCGAGTCCAAAAGCAAATGGGGGGTGTTATGACAGTCAAGGGGGCGGACACAGTGTACATACCTAATAACAAATTTAATATAATGAAATTCTTTGAAAATAAATCTATTTTCATAAAAAAAAACATTTTACCTGGCCTGTAAAATGTTTAAAAAAATTACATATTATATAAATGTTTTTTTTTTTATTGTATTAATAATTAATTGACAATCAGAACCCTCTCATAAGCATTAATTTTTAAATTGTGATTATTAATACACACAGATAGACATTACACAGTATAAATAACTATTATGTAAAGGAGGGCATTATATTTTATTTTTCTTATAAAGGGTGCTGTAGTCCATAAAAGGCTGGGACCTATTCTCTAGTGACTAGACCTACAGGCCTGTCAGAATTAAAATATTACTTTTAACTTAACTTAAAATGTCTCTACTATCTACGAAAAACACATCAGCCACTTTTAAAATTCAGAATAATGTTATTAATTAGCTGTCACACTGTTCCCATTTTATTGTATACTTGGTAAATTTTATGTATATCATATCATGTAATTAATATTAGATTCTTATTATCCATAATATGTATATTTATATGTATGTATGTGCATATGTATTTGCTATTGTATATACTGTATGTGTATTCACATTCATGGGTAAATATGTATATATTGTCGTGCAGTGCCTTGTTGCTACCGAATGACACACTTGCTATGTTTTGATAAATGATAAATCCTTGTTGATTTATAAAATATATATATATTTGATTGATACACAAGTTACCTCACAAATGACTTCTTGTTAAGTGAATACAAAATCGCATAAATGTATAAAGTGCAGTAAATCACTGACGCGGTAACATGTGCGGTAATTGGACCTTACATACATATAATTGGTTATATAAAATTATTATGAAATATGTTGTATACCTCAGCTACCCACTCTCTTGACACTAAATCCATCCTAAAGTTGTCTGTTAGAGATCGCTTTTAGTGATAAGACCTGTTTAATAAAGATCTATTGTAATTCCTATAGTGTATAATAGAGAATGTTCTAATCTAATCTAATCAGTACCTTTTTTATAGGAAAGAAGTATCTTTGCAATAAAATTGTCTTGACTACGTGTTTGTATTCACATAAACAAATTACAGTAGGTGTTGTTGTAATTAATCAATGTTATTTATTATTTATTTATTTATTTGGAAGTGATTGTGCATTTAGTTATTTTTCAATATATTTATGATTTGTCTGCCAAGATATCTTTCAGATACATATAATTATATTTGTATTAAAATGACAGCTAAATAAATTTACCCTATCATGTAAACATCAACTTTTGATAATATGTCAATTCACATTTGGCCATCTTATTAATGTTAAGATAATTAATATTATTCACCATGATCTATCCAAATAACAATAAAATATTATAACAAAGATAGATGCTTAGCTGTTCATAAAATAGAAATTTTACATTGATCTTGAACAAAAGTTAATTTTTGGTGTGATTACCATTCTTTCATAAGTTTCATGTACAGACACTCCAACAGAGTCTCTCTATTTGCCAGTCTCAGTTGTGCATTTCACTTGCGTTTTTGGCCACTTTACACTCTATCCAATACTAAGTGAAATATTCAAATCTTACTGAACTATCAGTCAGTCATCAGTTTCCATCTTTATTAAAACATCCCAAAAGGAGGAGGTATTGTCTTGCCTGTATCATTTTTTTTTATGTATATTAAATGATTTTTTCGCCAATTGGCAACCAATTATTATTTTTTACCAAAAAGGAATATTCAAAGAGCAATCGAGTGAAACCCTCAAATTTTATTATGCATACACACATATATACACACTATTTTTTATATAAATACTATCGAAAGCTATGAAAATATTTTTGTCTTATGTCTTTAAATGACTTTATGAATATGTCTTTAAAGGGCACACTTTACAACAATTATATAATTATTGAACCATCAATAGAGTAATGAAATATTCGTTATTTGAGGTTGCTATATGTTGTGTTACTTTACTGTTGTTATTGATTTCAGTATCTTGACAATGATACAAACAATGATCCACAAAAGTTAAAGGAAAATGAAGAAAATCTGGACCTGAAAGAGACTACAGACTACAGTAGAGATAGCAGTCAGGTAGACGTCAATACTCTACGTGATACAGATTGTGTGGCAGAGGTCACTAGTGGTGGACCTGAGGGTAAAACAATTGACACAACAGATGAAGTTGACAGTGCATCAAGTCTACCGCCAGCCAAGAGAATGAAAGTGGATGACGTGTGCGTTAGCTGCCTTGGAGTACTACAGGAGAAGACATGGCCTGAGGCCTTCGCTATGGTGCAAGATGTCCTGGATAAAAAACGGTTTACACTATTTCATTAATTACCATTCAATTGTATTCTTTTAGCTATAGGTAGTGGTGAGTACACCGTAGTAGGACAGACTGCAGCAAAGTTATAGTATTTGATTAATATATGACATACGTACTGTATCCCCTAAGGGGTAGGCAGAGGTGTCTTCAACACCAGGGGCAAGCCTATTGCCGTCAACCGGGCACTGTATGACTGTAACAATTCATAGGACTGTTTAATTTTTTTAGCGTGTTGGCGTATCTTTGCGACACATAGGCCTCCATTCTGTTATGTCTTATGTCCATTCATTTGTGTTTGCCCTGAGCATATGTCCTACTCACATCTTGTTTTGGTCACATCTTCTATTTTCGTTACGTGTCCTATGTCTATGTCTCTTTTTGTGTAGCCTGGTATCCTTCGTTCCATGGGTCATTCCCACGTCTGGCATCCGTAGGATAGTATGGGTAATATGCAGGTGTTGTATACTTTTCTTTTTAATGTAATGTTATACTGTTTGCTTGTTTTTCATGACTTCTTTAAGTGTCCAAATGTCCATGAGGTAGCAATCCTTCTCTCTATTTCTAGTTCCATTCGGTCACTGCATTCAATTAGTTGTCCCAAGTAAAGTGTATACACACTGTCTGATCCCTTAGCCGCCATTTTCACCACCGGGAAGAGATGAGATTGGCCCTGTTCTACTACACCGTGGAGTACACGGCGTTATTATACCTATTAATGTTTTACAATTGTTAATTATGTATAAGATACCGTATTTTTTTCAGGTATGAATGTGAAACAATAGCGTGCGCACTGTCGTCCCCCATTGCCGCGATTCTACGTGAGAGAGCCATCTCACTGCATCTAGAGCAGGCCTGTCCCGGTTACGAGCACAGTTAGTGTATTCACCGTTATCCACATTATTAACGAGTAACTCTTTTACTGAGACGAGGTAGGTTGGATGATAGGGGGGAGGGCGCAGAGGGTAAAGAAGAGAGAGGGGATGAGTTGCGACTCACTAGTTTCCGTGAAATGCAACGCAAGTGTTGCTTCGCAACCGGTTTTCCGTGAGGCCGTGGTATCGCACCGGTCGAGCTTGCCTATACGTGCCTAAGCATGGCTGTATCACGTACCACAATAGTCTGCCTGTCAAGTTGAAATTAACATCAAATACGTATGTCTCTCTCAGACGCTTGATTTTTTTTACAGCTTCAAAGGGCTACCCTTTCTAATTTAGAACGGAGCGTCAAGGTCGCTAAATTAGAAGAAAATACGCCATTTCTAAAATGTAACTATCAAAGCATAAAAAATTCAGTGCATTAATACACAGAAATTGTACATACCCGATACTCGATATGTTTTTTTTATTTGTCCGCACCACAGAAACACTAATGCCACTGAAGGAAGCGTGGAAGTGGTCATTCGGACGGAAGCTGGCAGCGATCGTAAACAAGCGGCTTGACTCCGGCGCCGTTGCGCCGCTGCTCGTCACGTTGAACATGGAGTACCCGGACGACGCGCAGGAGCTGGAGGTGGCGCGCGCGCTGGCACCCTCGCTCTTCGCGGCGCGCGGCCGCCAGCGCCGGCGCTTCGCCGTGGAGTTCACGCGCCGCTCTGTGGAGCAGGCGCTGGAGGCCGCGTCGGCAGCGGCGCTGGCGGCCGCGGGCTGGGCCGGGGGCCCGCCGCGCCCCAGCGCTCGTGCGCGCCCCGTTAGCGCGCAGGCCGCGCACACGCCGCTGTACCTGGGGGGCCGCTACGTGAAGCTGAGCCGTGCGCTGCCGCAAACGCCGTGGCTGGTGGGGGGGCGGCGCATGATGCACTCGTCCGTGCAGGAGATCATCTTCGAACCCGTCGCAGCCGCTTACGGGTTAGTGCGTTCGTCTGCAGTACTGTTTGTAGGTGATAAGTAAGATATGTCACCACTTCACCTGAACGATTGTGGATGCTATGTTGCAATCGACGATGTTTGTATTTTATTAATTTGGTGGAGTTATATGTGTGTGTGTGTCTGTATCAGCTTGTCGCCAGAGGAGGGTGAGCAGAGACTCAAGTTGATATCGGCGGGGCGCGAGGACGTCGACGTGAGGTGCCTCGGCACCGGTCGCCCCTTCGCGCTCGAGGTGGGTAGTGGGCTGTGAGAGCAGCTCCTGCTTCCCCTCAGCCTCCATAGGGAGAGCTGAACTGTGTCCTCCACATAGCATAAGTTACAGTTAGTTCATTCGATTGTCCGGTCGATTTACTAACCAAACCAATTTGAAAGCTTAACCCTACTCATGGGTGTTGAATGAATAAGTTAGGCTAGTTATATTATTAATATTTAAATTAGATCATAAAAATCAGAGAAAAGAAATAAAATGTAAATTATGAGAAGCAAAGAAATTAACGAACAATATTCATTTTCTTGTACTCAAAAAAAAGTGTTTTGTAAATCTTCAATAGAGGCTAGAAATTAATGTTGACTTTACTATCTGTACTACCTTTATTTTGTCGCGTTTCCTAAATGTGTGCTGCATCGATCAGTTCTCACACATCCCTGACACTCAGATCGCGGACCCGAGGCGCGCGCCCGACGCCGCGGAACTGCGTCGCGTCTGCGAGCGCATCTCCGCCGAGCGCAAGGTCATCGTGCGGAGCCTCGTGCCCATCAACAGGTGAGACGGTCTCTCCTTTCGAGGTCGTTCAGCGCCACACCGATACTAGAGCTGAGAGAGAGTTCGAATCGTTCGCAGGGAGGACCTGACGCTGCTGAAGCAGGGCGAGCAGACGAAGTGCAAGACGTACGAGGCGCTGTGCGTGAAGCTGGGTGCCGACGGCTCGCCGCTGGCCGTGACGGAGAGCGACATCGCGGACGTGAACGCGTACCGAAACACGGAGGGAGAGGATGGGGCGCGCGTGCGGTTGGTGCAGCGCACGCCGCTGCGTGTACTGCACCGGCGGCCACTGCTGGCGCGGCGCCGCGCGCTGCTGACGCTGGAGGCGCGTGCCGTGCCGCGCTGCCCCGCGCTGCTGGCGCTGCGCCTGCGCACCGAGGCCGGCACCTACGTCAAGGAGTGGGCGCACGGCGAGCTGGGCCGCACGAGGCCTTCGCTGGCGGACGCGCTGGGCGCGCGCGTCGACATCCTCGCGCTCGACGTCGCCGACGTGGACCTGCCCTGGCCGCCGCCCTCGCAATAAATGAAAATGTCTTTCTAATTTCGTCGATCTTTTATTTCACCGCTTCCTTTTATTCACATCTCGCCGTTCGGGGCCTCCGAGGCCGGATGCGACTTCCGTAGTCTAACTTTGTTAAAAAAATAAATGAGCGAAATAGTTGAACGCGGAGAGTCCTCGCCGGACGTGGGACTTTCCGATACTCCCGCCATTTAATACGAAATGTGTCGTGCCTAAGCATGGCTCTACCACTGAAAAAAGAACACACTGGACAAGAAAAAAGACACTGCATTAGGACTATAAACGCCACAGTGTTTTTGGCGGCTCGAGTCATGTTTTCCTCTTCAGAATGTATTGAATTTCTAATGTTACTAATTCTAATACTAAGCATCTTATATACTACATCTTATCAATCTAGATCCTATTAAACCTGCCGAGTGGCGTAAGCATATAACGCAATTACGTACATGCGATTTGACAAGATTTTAAGCGGAGATGATCCAATGTTTAGATCACATGTAACTTAGCATAAATGTTGGACCATGTAGTGTTTTCTTATGGGCTTCATCTATTAATAGTAGCTCAAGATGGCTGTGTTGCGGAATCAATATCGGGTGTCTCATATTCACAAACACTCGAGCGTTCTCAATCCTGCCTCCTACTCTTAATATACCATGGTCATCAATTAGTGGATACACTGATTTGAGTTTACTCTTTTAACTTACTTTACCGTGAGTTTTTATATACAATACAATATTCTTTATTGTACACACAAAAAAAAAAAACAATATAAAACAAATAATATACGAGCAACTGGTACAATCGGCTTTCTTATCGCTAGCTGCGATCTCTTCCAGACAACCTTTGTAATGGACAAGCGCAATGGATTAGTACATAGGGCAGGTTTATATCTTCAATGTCCAGCTCAAATTCTTGTTCTTGAGATCTTTTGACTATAAACGTTTCGTCTGCCGTTGCGTCAGCTACTCGTATTTGGTAAACAGTTGATCCTTGTGACACACGCCTGGATATGTTTTTGTATACCGAATTTCTTGATTTGTTGAGATTGACTTCGGCTTAGTGTAATCTATTGTTGTATTGTGTTTACTGCGAGGAGTGTGCAAGTTTTAAAGGTGCCTTCCATGTGCCCATTGCGACCTTTCAACCAAACACCAAATATCCGAAACGCGATTTCCTACGAAGGTAGTCCAGCGGCTTGGATGACCACTAAACCGTGTCAACACCACTGTTGAGTCAGTCCAGCAATGAATATTGTCTCCGTCGATGTTATATGTTTTAGCATCTTTGGTGATTAATTTAGCAAGGAGAACTGTTCCCATCACCTTCAAACGAGGCACCGATAGTTGCTACCTCGGTCTTTGCTGTAACCAAATTAACTTTGATCTTGTCATCTCCACTAATAACTCGCAGGTAGATAGCAGCCGCATAACCCAAGTTGGATGCGTCGCAGAATCCATGCAGTTCTACGACTGAATTAGTGTTGGTTTCAAGCCATCGAGGGAGAACAATTTTTGGTAAGTGTAAAAGACTGGATTGGTACGTTTTCCATTCTTAAAGAAGTTCATCTGGTAAGACATCACCCCAATCAATTTCTGGATTACATTTTTTGCGGATACAATAGAAGATGACCTATCCTAAGGGATCGAATAGCCGTGAAATGCCGGATACAACCTTTCTCTTAGTTATTGGTTCTGATTGTAATGAAAATAATACTAAATACTTAAAATTATCAGAATCTCGATCCCAAAAAATACCGAGTATTTTCATAATTTCGTCTGCCTTTATTTCCACTACTCCATCCAGACTACTCCTATCTTCATTGATTTCGCTTGAAAGATCCTTGTTGTTGGTCATCCGTTTTTGAAGTTCAAAACCTCCCTTTGCCATTAATTACGTAATAATCTTTTTTTAACCTTTCGGAAACTAGTGGGAAGTTCAGACCTTCTTCGTGTGCCAGTTGCATTAATAACCTCACTGCTAGGTAAGGTGCATATACGTTACCCGTAATAACTTGTAATCTTTTATTTCCAAATCAGGATCACTACGCCAAAGCAGTCGTTGGTAATCGGTATCTTCCGATGCCACCAGGACTTGCACAAAACAATATTGAATGTAAACGCCATTTCATAATAATGTGACACAGATCTGGCTGAATCGTAGGACCTACCATCAATTTATCATTAAGGGACACACCGTTTGATATCTTAGTTGACGCATCGCACACAATTCGTATCTTGGTTGTGGTCTTATCCTCCCGAATAACAGCGTTATGTGGTAAGTACACTGCTTCTGCTCGTCGCACATCAGTTTCGGGAGAAACAACCTCCATATGACCAAGGTTGATGTATCTTTCCATGACCTCTGTGTACTTCCTTTTGATCTCTGGATTCTTCTTGAATCAGCGTTCAAGAAGGTGAAACCTTTTGAGACCTCCTGGAGGCAGTTTCCCCAGACGCATATCTCCGATTCCACTCATCAAGCGAATCCAAACGGATTTGACGCTTGATGTATGATATCGGACACGGGTCATAGTTCGGCTTCCTCTGTGACGACAATGCTGCCTCCTTGGCTACCTCGTCAGCGCGTTCGTTTCCCGTAAGGCCTGCATGTGCCTTGATCCAGAACAAGTACACAGCTTCCAAATGTCTGTGACTTTTCTGCAAGTGTTGCTTATATGGTATTTAAATGTCAACTTGTCGTCAATGGTCAGTCCTAGTAATTTGATGTTCCTAACCATACCGATGTCAATCCCGTCCATACTCAGAATTGGGGTGTCGTACTTGAGTTTATTTGTTATAATCATGGCGCAGGTTTTTTGCGTGCCAAATTTCAGTTTGTTCTTGACACCCCAATACCGCACATGGATGAGGGCTGCGTTTGCGACTCTGGATATTTCGGTTGCTGTATCACCGTCGACGACCAACACAATGTCATCCGCGAATGCCTGTATAAAGTTTCCTTATCTCCCAAGATCTTGCAGTAGTGGGTCCAGCAAAAGGTTCCACAGGATAGGACCACCGATAGACCCTTGGACATAGCCCTTATTCGTGTCTCGTGTGCATTCCGCCCCAGCATACCTTACCTTGACTTTCGTACAGTCGAGATAACTGTCTAGCGGCCTCCTAGTATTCACCGGGCACCTTTCCTCAGCCAATCTAACTTAGATAGCTGGCCACCATGCGCTATCGAAGGCGCCCTCTATATTAGCTTTTTCAGCCGCAACTTGTCTTGTACGTGCGTTATCAGTATATAGAGGGCGTCCTTGGTGCTCTTCTGGGGCATAAAGCCAAACTGGCGAGTACTAAACCACGGCGCAAGCTGCCATTTGATTCTTGCCACTATCATCCTCTCCAGGACCTTCCCCAAGACCGACAAAAGTCCTATCGGTCTGTAAGACTTGAATAGATTAGATTCAGATAGTTATCCTTGCCCGGTTTTCGGAGGACTACCACTGTTGCCTCCTTCCAGATGTCCGGGAAGTGCGCCAATTCTGCAGATGTCTACCGTTAAGCTGTCAGCTCCGGGTACCTTCTTTGGATTAAAACCTTCCACGGCTGTCTTCAGCTCTTGTGGCGTAAATGATGGATCATGATATTCATCATGCTGCCACTTATTTACCCGGCTAGCTATTTCCCTGGTAAGCCTGTGATCAGCGTTGTCCTCTTGAATAGTATCCCTCGGATAAAATGTGTCGGCCAGTAGGATTGCAGCTTCGCATGCATCCCCTATTATTTTATTACGTTTGACTATTACTAACTCTAATTCTTGTTTATTTAATATTTTATGTATACATTCTAGGTTTATATTATTTTCATCTTTAAAATCACTCAATTTACTTTTAACAATTTCCCAATTTGCTTTCTTCGTGTTGAATTTTCTCGTTGTTCGTATTATATTGAACCCTTTTTCGCTTTTTTCCCCAATGTTAAAAAACATTGTGTTGTGGTCCGAACTTGTTGCCCCTGTGTCGAGTCGCCAGCCATCCACCCGGTCAAATAAGTCGAGCGAACATGCCGTGACGTCCACTCGGCTCTTGTACACAATACCGCCTCTTACTGTGAAGAATGTCGGCGTATCTCCGGTATTCAGTACCTGAAGCTCTAGGTCCTCCAGAGTCCCGGACATCTCTTCTCCCCTGGAGTCCTCTATGGTGCTTCCCCACCAGGTGCTCTTTGCGTTTGCATCTCCTCCTACTAGCAGTTTTCCGGTGCCCAATTCTAACTTTATTTTCTTGTGGTAGAGCCATGCTTAGGCACGAATGGGCCGGCTCGACCGGTGCTATACCACGGCCTCACAGAAAACCGGTTGTGAAGTAACGCTTGCGTTGCATTTACCCGAATTGAGTGAGGTTTCCGGAGGCCCAATTCCCCCTCCCCCTTTTCTCTCCCCTCTTGAGTTGCAAGTGTCCATAGACGGCGGTGTCACTTACCATTAGGTGACTCGTCTGTTCGTCTGTCCCCCTACAGTATAAAAAAAAAAAATTAAAAAAAAAAAAATTGTCAGCTGATCCAGGTTTGGCCCAATGGGTTTATCTGGCTCAAAGTAGTAGGATACTACAGCGATTTCCCAGGCTTTGGTCCGGAATGACATCCAGTTTATTATCAAAGACGGCTATTGCCGCCTTAACCCTCCCACTTCCATCAACCTCGTACTGGTAGATTCTCGAACCCCTTAGTTCTTCACGTACGGCTCCTGGATTAGTGCCCATGCGATTGCTCGCTCACTGGCCTCTAAAAAGAGTTCGGTGGTTGCCAATTCCTTTCTTTGTAGGTTGGCTTGCGCGTAAAGGTCACACGACAGCTGCGTTACGGAACGATGGGGTTGGGGAGTGTATATATAACGCATTGCGAATGGAAGCATCATCAGTATGTTCTGTGCTTACCACATAATAACATGGATAGACGTGCAGGATCTTATACCGCAAGATGAGGATCAACAAGGATCACCGAATAACGGGAACTCGCCCAACGAAGAAATTCAATTAATAGAGGATGACTGGACGGACAACTATACACTCCCAGCCGAAGAAGTGAACCCTATCCAAGACGACTCACCACCACCAGAGGAACAAGTATCTCCGAAGAGCCCCACTCCAGATCAGTTTCCGCCTACGCCACCTATGACAGCACCCAAGAAGAGAGCAGCGCACAATTGGTGTCTTCGTCAAGCGCCGAGCAAGAGACAGCAATTGGATATGAAACAATTGCAACAAGAGGCGACTAAAACTCAATCGAAGAAGACTATGGACACGACTCATTGGATTGCTCTATGGGGTCAAAGACAATTTAATACCAACAGAGTTAAATTGTCTCCTTGGAAAGTCATCGCTAGTCATACTCGAACACGAAGACCGCATTACCACATCATTTACATCTCCACCGCAAAAAACTGGGGAAATAACAGCAAGCTTGGAAAAACTATTAAATCCAAAGAGCACAAATGTTCTCAAATTGCATCTATTCAGTGCCTGCTTGGGTATATTACTACCGGCCCTAATCGTGCAACACTTAAACAAATTCTCACCAAACGTGATAAAAAGGTGGCAATGTGCGTCGCTCATTCATTGGGACTTGATCTTAAACCAACAAAGAATAACGCTTCAAATCCCCAAGAGGGAAATAATATATTTCGAAATGAAGGCCCAGAACGAGGCTCAATTTACTGAGAAATGAATGAGCACTCTGCTGTTTCCGATCAAATCATACCCGACTATGACACTGGAAGTGAACAGAATGCCATTTCTCAACAAGGACGACTCAACAATAGCAACAGAATATGCAAAACTTTTCCGAGAGAATCAAGAACTTGTGCTTTACCTATGTAAAAACAAAGCTTTTGACGAAGGGGAAGCTACACGACTACTATGCAACACGCCTCAGGGGATTGCAGTTCAGTTCAACCGAAACTTCTGAGAACGACTTACAACAGCACTACGTATCGCCAGGACACTGGTATTTCAAGAATCGGGCAACACAATATGAACTGGTGGAGGTTACCCGACCCAGCGCCCCAGGTTAGGTTAGGTTAGGTTAGGTTTTTTTTTTTTTTTTTTTACGTGGTGGAATGCGTTTAGGCACTTCGCTCGCCCCCCGCGGGGGCAGGGGGTTCGCTTCGTGTGGGACTCCTGACCTCAAAGAGAGGCCAGACTACCCACTAAACCACCACGGTGTTCCTCCTTCACCTAATCCGAGCCACGGGATAGTTTGCTCACCGCGACTCGGCTAGGGACGCCCTTTGTTTGTCGGGCTCTCCTCATGAATGCACCCCAGAAACACAGAGGAGCGCATTCCGCCACAATAGCATGGGGCAGCAGGTCCCCCGACCCACCGCCCGTGGCCACTCTCATTCAGGGACGCGTGCGAACTGCGCCCGCCGGCGTTCCCACCCAGGAACGCGTGCGAACTGCGCCCGCCGGCGTCCCCCCGCCGGTGGCCCGCGGGGCGGAAGAGCGAGCCCAGCCCACTCCCGCCCCAGCAGAGCCTCTCCTCGTGGCCGCCATCAGCAACGAGGCGACGGCAGCCCGACACTCATCGCCGCCGGCCATAGCTGGAACCACAGCCCACAGCGAGAGGTCCGCTTTTAACGACATTGCTGTCGGGTTTTAAAGTCTTTTCCTTGACGTGGGCCGGCCAGTTAAGGCAAGCCCTCCGGCCAACAGGTTCCCAGCATACCCTCCTGGAGCCACTAGTCAGGTCATTGTTGAGCCCCTGTTGGTTACGGAACGCGAGAGGGTGGCTAAGCCTCTCCCACCTCCCACGGTGGCACAAGTGCCCGTCAGCCCCCGCGCGAGCAGTGGGCCGACCCGTCCCTCGATCCCTAACACCGTCTCTCCCCTGTCCCCTCTGAAAGCAGAGGGATCACGGGAGCGACGGCGAGCCCTGAAAAGGGCTGTGCGGATCCCACGACCCCCTCGTGCAATGGAGTCAGCTAGCCCTGATAAGGGCTGTCGGGTTATTAGTCAACGGCCAGCATACAGAGCTCCTCAGAGTCAGAGTATACTGACCGCTGTCCAGGGCGCACCAGCCTCCACGCTTCTGCTCCCCAGGACCGTAGTCCAAGGGGGGAAGAAACGGGAAAGCCAACGTGGAGGTTACCCGACCAGCGCCCCAGGTTAGGTTAGGTTAGGTTAGGTTTTTTTTTTTTTTTTTTTTTTACGTGGTGGAATGCGTTTAAGCACTTCGCTCGCCCCCCGCGGGGGCAGGGGGTTCGCTTCGTGTGGGACTCCTGACCTCAAAGAGAGGCCAGACTACCCACTAAACCACCACGGTGTTCCTCCTTCACCTAATCCGAGCCACGGGATAGTTTGCTCACCGCGACTCGGCTAGGGACGCCCTTTGTTTGTCGGGCTCGTCTCTGTCGAGGCCCCACCATCCGGGCCATCGTGCCCAGATGATGGGGCCTGTCCTCCTCATGAATGCACCCAGGAACACAGAGGGGCGCATTCCGCCACATTAGCATGGGGCGGCAGGTCCCCCGACCCACCGCCCGTGGCCACTCTCATTCGGGGACGCGGGCGAATTGTGCTCGCCGGCGCCCCCTCGCCGGGGGTCTGCGGGGCGGGAGGGTGAGCCCAGCTCGCTCCCGCTCTCGCAGAGCCTCTCTCTTGGCCGCCATCACCTCGTCAGCGAACGAAGCGACGGCAGCCCAACACTCTTCGCTGCCGGCCATAGCTGGAACTACGGTCGACAGCGAAAGGTCCGCACCGATGGTGCTCATGAGGGCCGTCCTTTGGCCGTCCCACGCCTCACACACGGCCAAGGTGTGGTGGGCCGTGTCAGGGTCGCCGCTGGTGCAGTTTCGGCACCGGGGCTCTGACTCCACCCCCACCACCTCCCACAGGTACTTGGCAAAACAGCCATGGCCCGTGAGAAGTTGGGTGAGGTGGTATGTTGGGGTCCCATGACCCCTCTCCACCCACTGACGCAATACGGGCCGGACGGCCCCCACAAGCAGCGAGCCGCCGCGGGTTGCCCGCAGTCTTTCGGCCCATCTCCGGAAGAGATCATCGCGAGCTGTTTGTCTCCAGCGATCGATCTCCTCCGGAGGCGGCCGACCGCCGAGATCACGCCGCATCAGGGCGCCCTCGTCGTACACCCTCTTGAGTACGCCGGCCTCGAGATCCCAGGGGATACTACCCGCAATCAGACACGCCGCCTCGTAAGAGACGGTGTGATACGCTCGTGCAGCTCTCTGCGCGATGGCGCGCTGCGGACGTCGCAGTAGCGCCATATTCGCCGGGCACAGGGCCTCCGCCCATATAGGCGCTCCATAGAGCGCCTTGGAGCGCACCACTCCGTCATAGAGGCGGCGGCAGGCAGACCCTGGGCCTCCGCTGTTGGGCAGCAACCGCGAGAGCATTCCGGCGAATGCAAGCAACTTCGGTGCCAGCTGCCGGAAATGCTCCTCGAACCGCCACCGACTGTCGAGAACGAGCCCGAGGTATTTCAGGCTGGTCCCGACAGCGATGGGGATGCCGCCCACCATAATCGTCCTATCTCTAGGCGGCGTCTGCCGTGGCCCGTGGAAGAAAAGGGCCTCGGACTTTTCGAGGGCAACTTTTAGGCCGAGCGCCCCGATTCGACGCACTACGTGGGCGACACCTGCCGTGGCAAGGACGGCGGCGTCCCGAAATGTGGGGGCCCGCGCGGTGACTAGGGTATCGTCGGCGTAACAGATTACACCAACCCCCCGAAGATTAGCACCACGCAGGACCCAATCATAACCTATGTTCCACAGGAGCGGCCCGAGGACCGACCCCTGCGGAACGCCACAAGACATGCCCCTGCGCACTACCCCGCCTTGGGCCGGATAAATGATGACCCGGTCCACGAAGTAGTCCGCAAGGACGCGCCTGAGGTAACACGGGACATTGTGGTACCTCAGCGCCTCCGCAATGGTTTCCCAGGGGAGGGTGTTGAAGGCGTTGGATATATCCAACGATACAGCCAACAGCACCTCATCCCCGGAGACCGCTTCATCGACGCTGACCCGCAGTCGGGATATCGCGTCGAGGGTCGACCTCCCACGACGGAAGCCGAACTGGCCGTCGCTCAGATTGGGCCCCGCCCCCTCCAAGTGGCGGACGAGACGCGCAGCGAGCACCCGCTCAAACAGCTTGCACATCTCGTCGAGCAACACGATGGGGCGGTAGGCCGACGGCGATTCGGCTGGGCGCCCGTGCTTTTTGAGCAGCACGAGCTTGCCGATTTTCCATCGCCGAGGGACTCTCCCCGACGCCAGGCACTCCGACATGAGGGACAGCGTCTCCTCCTCTAATGCCGGCATGACTGTGGCAATAACCTTCCCAGGGACTCCGTCCGGACCCGGGGCGCGATTCCTGGACCGGAGTGCCAGTATCGCGGCCCCTAACTCGGCATCGGACACGGGAGGTATTGCCCCTTCGTCTGACGGCATCTGGCTTGATGCTGCCATCCGCGGCGGGACCCACTCTTCCCTCGCAGGGAAGAGGGAACTGACCACTCGGTCCAGAAGACTCGGCTCGAGAGTTCTGGTGAGGGGAGGCGCCCAAGGCCGGAGTTTCTGACTCACAGTCTTGTACGGGCGCCCCCACGGATCTCGGTCGAGGCTCTCGAGCCACTCCCTCCAGGCCTCATCCTTGGCGGCTATGATCGCCGAGCCGAGGGCCCGACGAGCGGCCAGGTACGCGGCGTGCAACTCTTCTTCGCGGGCGAGATCTCTAACAGCCCGCCTTCGGCTGCGGGTGTACCGCCTCAGGTTAGGTTAGGTAAGGTTTTTTTTTTTTTTTTTTTTTTTTTTACGTGGTGGAATGCATTTAGGCACTTCGCTCACCCTCCACGGGGGCAGGGGGTTCGCTTCGTGTGGGACTCCTGACCTCGGAGAGGCTAGACTACCCACTAAACCACCACGGTGTTCCTCCTTCACCTAATCCGAGCCACGGGATAGTTTGCTCACCGCGACTCGGCTAGGGACGCCCTTTGTTTGTCGGGCTCTCCTCATGAATGCACCCCAGAAACACAGAGGGGCGCATTCCGCCACATTAGCATGGGGCAGCAGGTCCCCCGACCCACCGCCCGTGGCCACTCTCATTCAGGGACGCGTGCGAACTGCGCCCGCCGGCGTTCCCACCCAGGAACGCGTGCGAACTGTGCCCGCCGGCGTCCCCCCGCCGGTGGCCCGCGGGGCGGAAGAGCGAGCCCAGCCCACTCCCGCCCCAGCAGAGCCTCTCCTCGTGGCCGCCATCAGCAACGAGCCGACGGCAGCCCGACACTCATCGCCGCCGGCCATAGCCGGAACCACAGCCTACAGCGAGAGGTCCGCTTTTAACGACATTGCTGTCGGGTTTTAAAGTCTTTTCCTTGACGTGGGCCGGCCAGTTAAGGCAAGCCCTCCGGCCAACAGGTTCCCAGCATACCCTCCTGGAGCCACTAGTCAGGTCATTGTTGAGCCCCTGTTGGTTACGGAACGCGAGAGGATGGCTAAGCCTCTCCCACCTCCCACGGTGGCACAAGTGCCCGTCAGCCCCCGCGCGAGCAGTGGGCCGACCCGTCCCTCGATCCCTAACACCGTCTCTCCCCTGTCCCCTCTGAAAGCAGAGGGATCACGATCACGACGGCGAGCCCTGAAAAGGGCTGTGCGGATCCCACGACCCCCTCGTGCAATGGAGTCAGCTAGCCCTGATAAGGGCTGTCGGGTTATTAGTCAACGGCCAGCATACAGAGCTCGATCCCCTCAGAGTCAGAGTATACTGACCGCTGTCCAGGGCGCACCAGCCTCCACGCTTCTGCTCCCCAGGACCGTAGTCCAAGGGGGGAAGAAACGGGAAAGCCAACGTGGAGGTTACCCGACCAGCGCCCCAGGTTTTTTTTTTTTTTTTTTTTTTTTTTTTTTTTTTTTTTTTTTACGTGGTGGAATGCATTTAGGCACTTCGCTCACCCTCCACGGGGGCAGGGGGTTCGCTTCGTGTGGGACTCCTGACCTCGGAGAGGCTAGACTACCCACTAAACCACCACGGTGTTCCTCCTTCACCTAATCCGAGCCACGGGATAGTTTGCTCACCGCGACTCGGCTAGGGACGCCCTTTGTTTGTCGGGCTCTCCTCATGAATGCACCCCAGAAACACAGAGGGGCGCATTCCGCCACATTAGCATGGGGCAGCAGGTCCCCCGACCCACCGCCCGTGGCCACTCTCATTCAGGGACGCGTGCGAACTGCGCCCGCCGGCGTTCCCACCCAGGAACGCGTGCGAACTGCGCCCGCCGGCGTCCCCCCGCCGGTGGCCCGCGGGGCGGAAGAGCGAGCCCAGCCCACTCCCGCCCCAGCAGAGCCTCTCCTCGTGGCCGCCATCAGCAACGAGGCGACGGCAGCCCGACACTCATCGCCGCCGGCCATAGCCGGAACCACAGCCTACAGCGAGAGGTCCGCTTTTAACGACATTGCTGTCGGGTTTTAAAGTCTTTTCCTTGACGTGGGCCGGCCAGTTAAGGCAAGCCCTCCGGCCAACAGGTTCCCAGCATACCCTCCTGGAGCCACTAGTCAGGTCATTGTTGAGCCCCTGTTGGTTACGGAACGCGAGAGGGTGGCTAAGCCTCTCCCACCTCCCACGGTGGCACAAGTGCCCGTCAGCCCCCGCGCGAGCAGTGGGCCGACCCGTCCCTCGATCCCTAACACCGTCTCTCCCCTGTCCCCTCTGAAAGCAGAGGGATCACGGGAGCGACGGCGAGCCCTGAAAAGGGCTGTGCGGATCCCACGACCCCCTCGTGCAATGGAGTCAGCTAGCCCTGATAAGGGCTGTCGGGTTATTAGTCAACGGCCAGCATACAGAGCTCGATCCCCTCAGAGTCAGAGTATACTGACCGCTGTCCAGGGCGCACCAGCCTCCACGCTTCTGCTCCCCAGGACCGTAGTCCAAGGGGGGAAGAAACGGGAAAGCCAACGTGGAGGTTACCCGACCAGCGCCCCAGGTTTTTTTTTTTTTTTTTTTTTTTTTACGTGGTGGAATGCATTTAGGCACTTCGCTCACCCTCCACGGGGGCAGGGGGTTCGCTTCGTGTGGGACTCCTGACCTCGGAGAGGCTAGACTACCCACTAAACCACCACGGTGTTCCTCCTTCACCTAATCCGAGCCACGGGATAGTTTGCTCACCGCGACTCGGCTAGGGACGCCCTTTGTTTGTCGGGCTCTCCTCATGAATGCACCCCAGAAACACAGAGGGGCGCATTCCGCCACATTAGCATGGGGCAGCAGGTCCCCCGACCCACCGCCCGTGGCCACTCTCATTCAGGGACGCGTGCGAACTGCGCCCGCCGGCGTTCCCACCCAGGAACGCGTGCGAACTGCGCCCGCCGGCGTCCCCCCGCCGGTGGCCCGCGGGGCGGAAGAGTGAGCCCAGCCCACTCCCGCCCCAGCAGAGCCTCTCCTCGTGGCCGCCATCAGCAACGAGCCGACGGCAGCCCGACACTCATCGCCGCCGGCCATAGCCGGAACCACAGCCTACAGCGAGAGGTCCGCTTTTAACGACATTGCTGTCGGGTTTTAAAGTCTTTTCCTTGACGTGGGCCGGCCAGTTAAGGCAAGCCCTCCGGCCAACAGGTTCCCAGCATACCCTCCTGGAGCCACTAGTCAGGTCATTGTTGAGCCCCTGTTGGTTACGGAACGCGAGAGGGTGGCTAAGCCTCTCCCACCTCCCACGGTGGCACAAGTGCCCGTCAGCCCCCGCGCGAGCAGTGGGCCGACCCGTCCCTCGATCCCTAACACCGTCTCTCCCCTGTCCCCTCTGAAAGCAGAGGGATCACGGGAGCGACGGCGAGCCCTGAAAAGGGCTGTGCGGATCCCACGACCCCCTCGTGCAATGGAGTCAGCTAGCCCTGATAAGGGCTGTCGGGTTATTAGTCAACGGCCAGCATACAGAGCTCGATCCCCTCAGAGTCAGAGTATACTGACCGCTGTCCAGGGCGCACCAGCCTCCACGCTTCTGCTCCCCAGGACCGTAGTCCAAGGGGGGAAGAAACGGGAAAGCCAACGTGGAGGTTACCCGACCAGCGCCCCCCAGCGCCCCAGGTTAGGTTAGGTTAGGTTAGGTTAGGTTAGGTTAGGTTAGGTTAGGTTTTTTTTTTTTTTTTTTTTTTTTTTTTTTTTTTTTTTTTTTTTTTTTTTTTTTTTTTTATTTCTTATTCTATTTAACAGTATGTTTTTAACTTATATTATATGCTTCCTTCCGTTATTGACTTTATTTAAAATGTCTACTAAGTATAGTTTAGACTATGGGATGACATTTTTGACTCAGTGTATCTTTCCTTTTTTATTTCTTTTCTCTATTGTTTCTTTGTCAATAATATATATATTCTAATATATATATACTTATTGGCATTTCTTGTTGCGGAATTGATTCTTAGGCTGTTTTCTATTTAGTTATTGTGTACGTGCTCTGTGTTTGTTTACATGTTTTGATATATCCATATATATTTATTATATACTTTTATATCAGTGTGTATGTGTGTTTGTGTGTTTCTGTGTCATGTATGTGCGTACAGCTGAGTAGGTGAGTCATATATATGCCGTGTTTGATCGCGCTAGGTAGTCCCATTTTTTGCGGGTTGGGCACTCGATACTGAAGGCGTTGTGATCCGTACTCTGCAACCTAGAGTGCAAGCAATTGCAGCACTGCGGTTCAATTCCCGAGGTGTAATCGGCGCATTTCTCGCGCAGGTGCGGGCCTCCACAGTGGCTACACCTGTCCACACTCTCGGTGCAGAATTTGCGGCCGTGGCCGAAAGCAAGGCACTTCGTACACTGGATGAGCGGAGACTGGTCCTCCACTCTGACCCTTTGCAGGTCCAGATAGAGGGCGCCAGCCTCCGTCATCCTCTGCCATACCTTTGGCCGTGCCTGGATGACAACGTGGGAGGTCTTAGGATTTCTGGTCCTCTTTTTATATTTAATTGTAAGGTCCCTCTCCTCTTGTGTTAGGCTCATGAAGATGTCGGTGTTTTGGGCATAAATGGCCTTGATCATTTCGTCGTCGTCACTGTCCATAAATACGTCTTTAAGGACGACGAGTGGGTCCTTGTTCTTCATGGGCGCTACGATTAACCCATCACCGCGGCTTTCTATCCTCTCTCTCACCTTATCCAGTTCCACTTCCGTATCGCAGCCTAATATGACTGTGCTGTTCTTGGCCTTCCTTACTTTATTTATTTTGAGGCCAGTACCCCTGGCGTCGACCGCCTTCTTCACTCTCGCGAGTACCTCTTCAGCAGTCTCTTGATTGTCTTCGAAGGTAACCGCCATCGAATGAAGCGCCGGGCGACGCCCGGGTCTGGCTGCTGCGGCGCTGGCATATGTTTTAGGAACCGTGTTGTTCTCAGATATCAGCCCCTTTGCAATCTCGTTTATTTGCGTTTTGGCTTCGGCGACATCTCCGGCGACAGTACCAACCAGGTCTTCGAGAAGAGCCTGCGTCCGGCCCACGACCACTTCAGTCGTTATGTCTATTGCGACCTTGGTTTCGTCAATTCTGTCGACTATCTTATCGATGATGTCAGAGCCTCGATCGTCGTTTCCTGAGTTAAGTTCCGCTATTTCATGCTTCAGGTTAGCTTCCATTTGACTAAGCCGCGTGGTTAGTGTATTTTCCACCTCTCCCAGTTTTTCCAGCAGTTTTTCTTCTTTTCCAGAAGACAAAGCTCCTTTATGTGTCCTAGTCCCGGACGCTGCTACTTCTAGACTCTTCATCCGCTTACTCAACTCAAAGAGTATGCGGATACTTTTGTCCGATTGTGTCTCCAGGAAGGACTTGATGTCCCGCCTCATCTGAGGGTACTGCTGGACCTTAGAGGGTATATCCTCAAAGGTCTTCATCACTTCCTGGAGTAGTTGGTCGCTCGGTAGGTCAGCGTAGTTCTGCTGCTGCTTTCTATACAGGTCCATATTATCAATCGACCTTCTTTTTGTTTCCGGTCTTTTGATGAAAGTCCTGGCAGCGTCCGGCACTGCCGATAATGAGGTAGCGGGGCTGGGAGTTGTGGGTTTTTTGGCAGCTCCAGATGTTGTTGGTGTATGGAACATTGTGTGTTTGTATGTGAGAGAGTGTGAAAGGTGGGGTGGTGGTGGTGGTGGTGGGGTGGGAGGTGGGGAAAGTTGTCGAGTGTATAAAATGTCTGTATGACCCTGTAAAGGGGGGTCTGTGTCAAGTATGAAGTAAAATCTAACCTATGTTGTATATATAAGATTGTATATATAGAGTCTTCTGTGTAAATAGTAAAACTAGGTGTATCGGTCAATAGACTCGATTCACTTGTGCAGGTCAGACAAGTAGAAAGTGTGCAGACAAAAGTAGTTAACACTTGGTTTTGACTTGGTTTGAGTATATGTATGTTTATGTATCGGTTTGTGTATACGTACGTGCGTGTGAGTGCAAGTGTACGTGTGAGTGTGTGTGCGTATGTGTATGTGCGTGAGTGTATATGTATGTATGATTTGTGTTAACCTTATGTTTTACTTTCCAGATCGTGCTCCACCTTTCTGTCACGGATCCGGCGTGGATGCTCACCGGGATGTCAGGTAAGTCAGTAAAACAACATAAAAATAAAAATAGAAATATTTTTCTACTCTACATTTGAACTCTACAATGATTGTCATTAGGTTAGAGCACGTCGTTGAACTTAAGATTAAATAAAATAAAAAATATAAAAAATTTCTTAGCTGCGAAAATTTAAATAAGTAACTACTCTACCTAGAGCCTTTCCAATGATGCCGATGCGTAGGTCTCGGCGCGGGCAAGTTTTTTGACACCTCGATTGTCCTGATCAGAGCAGTAACACCCGAGATATTACAGTCCTAAGTTTTTACAATAATTGACGAATCGTAATTTGAAAACGAAAATGACCCCCCCTAAAAATTAAAATAAAAACTTTTTTCTAAACCCACCTGACTCGTACTCACAAAAAAATAGTTTTTGTGGTATCAGAACCAGAATGGGTTGACTCGTTCCAAAGTTATGACCCTATAAAATTTTCAAAAAGTAAAATAAAAATATTTGCCTAGGTCTCACTTAGGTTTCTTTAAAGCTTAAATCTAAGTCACGATCTTAAAATCTAAAATTATAATTAGTATGCCAATACGAGCTCTAGGGTCCTAGCCTGCAGGGCCTGGGAAATTTTTTACAAAAATTTGGTTGCTTCTGTATTTAATTCTAGTTATAGTCTTAGTCTATTCATAAACACTAACTTATACCTAGAATTTTAAAAGTCTTATAACTTCTTTGTTTCCAAACCGATTCTCTTCAAAATAATCTTAAATTAAAGTTCTCCTTGTAAAGGCTTATGTGCATTGGTCACTTTGTACGTAGGGGTTGTTTTTTCAACCCTTATTTCACAAATACTTAAATTAAAGTTTTAAAAAGTTTGAGGGTCCTTATTTTAAAAATACTTATCCAATTTAAATAGAAAAAACAACTAACTCGTTCTTCTTTAGTCACTGTTGCGTTTGAACATATAAAAAATAGGGGTTATAGATCGGGTTTAAGAGCTAGGGTTGCCAGAAATAGTCACTATAAAAACACAAATAACTTTTAAACCACTTAGCTTTTTTCCATGGTCCAAACGGTTTTACACTAACTATGGTGTCTTGAGCACAGTTCCTAACTCCATTTATTTGCAGCTGACCTGGATCTGGGACCTCGTGTCCACGTGCTTTTGTGAAAAACGCTTATAGTTTTTCCGGGCGTGGCTGGAAAAATCTGAAAGGGGTCTCAAAAGATGGGTCTCCCCGAGACACACCCTCTCACAGCAGAAAAATCTAGGGTTGTCGATCTTGATTTGTAGATAAGTCACTTTATACACAATTTGTCACACCAATTAACCTCAAAAACCAGTTTTTGTTCTAAGAAAATCTACAATTCGTGTCCGATTTTCACGCGGTTTTCACTGTCGTGTAGCACTCACGATTTCACACGTTTCAGTGTAACGCACCAAGCACTTCTCATAACTTTTACCGACCGTTCAATTTTTACAATGCGGAGCGACTCAAAAACGATGTTCTCGCGGACGCAATCGACAAGGGACGGGTTAGGTTAGGTTAGGTTAGGTTTTTTTTTTTTTTTTTTTTTTTACGTGGTGGAATGCATTTAGGCACTTCGCTCACCCTCCACGGGGGCAGGGGGTTCGCTTCGTGTGGGACTCCTGACCTCAAAGAGAGGCCAGACTACCCACTAAACCACCACGGTGTTCCTCCTTCACCTAATCCGAGCCACGGGATAGTTTGCTCACCGCGACTCGGCTAGGGACGCCCTTTGTTTGTCGGGCTCTCCTCATGAATGCACCCCAGAAACACAGAGGGGCGCATTCCGCCACATTAGCATGGGGCAGCAGGTCCCCCGACCCACCGCCCGTGGCCACTCTCATTCAGGGACGCGTGCGAACTGCGCCCGCCGGCGTTCCCACCCAGGAACGCGTGCGAACTGCGCCCGCCGGCGTCCCCCGCCGGTGGCCCGCGGGGCGGAAGAGCGAGCCCAGCCCACTCCCGCCCCAGCAGAGCCTCTCCTCGTGGCCGCCATCAGCAACGAGCCGACGGCAGCCCGACACTCATCGCCGCCGGCCATAGCCGGAACCACAGCCTACAGCGAGAGGTCCGCTTTTAACGACATTGCTGTCGGGTTTTAAAGTCTTTTCCTTGACGTGGGCCGGCCAGTTAAGGCAAGCCCTCCGGCCAACAGGTTCCCAGCATACCCTCCTGGAGCCACTAGTCAGGTCATTGTTGAGCCCCTGTTGGTTACGGAACGCGAGAGGATGGCTAAGCCTCTCCCACCTCCCACGGTGGCACAAGTGCCCGTCAGCCCCCGCGCGAGCAGTGGGCCGACCCGTCCCTCGATCCCTAACACCGTCTCTCCCCTGTCCCCTCTGAAAGCAGAGGGATCACGGGAGCGACGGCGAGCCCTGAAAAGGGCTGTGCGGATCCCACGACCCCCTCGTGCAATGGAGTCAGCTAGCCCTGATAAAGGGCTGTCGGGTTATTAGTCAACGGCCAGCAGACAGAGCTCGATCCCCTCAGAGTCAGAGTATACTGACCGCTGTCCAGGGCGCACCAGCCTCCACGCTTCTGCTCCCCAGGACCGTAGTCCAAGGGGGGAAGAAACGGGAAAGCCAACGTGGAGGTTACCCGACCAGCGCCCCCCAGCGCCCCAGGTTAGGTTTTTTTTTT
Organism: Tyria jacobaeae; assembly: GCA_947561695.1. NCBI lineage: Eukaryota > Metazoa > Arthropoda > Insecta > Lepidoptera > Erebidae > Tyria > Tyria jacobaeae. The sequence continues at coordinate 23,557,916 of OX387213.1, forward strand.
TTATTTTTTTTTTTTTTTTTTTTTTTTTTTTTTTTTTTTTTTTTTTTTTTTTTTTTTTTTTTTACGTGGTGGAATGCATTTAGGCACTTCGCTCGCCCCCCGCGGGGGCAGGGGGTTCGCTTCGTGTGGGACTCCTGACCTCAAAAAGAGGCCAGACTACCCACTAAACCACCACGGTGTTCCTCCTTCACCTAATCCGAGCCACGGGATAGTTTGCTCACCGCGACTCGGCTAGGGACGCCCTTTGTTTGTCGGGCTCTCCTCATGAATGCACCCCAGAAACACAGAGGAGCGCATTCCGCCACATTAGCATTGGGCAGCAGGTCCCCCGACCCACCGCCCGTGGCCACTCTCATTCAGGGACGCGTGCGAACTGCGCCCGCCGGCGTTCCCACCCAGGAACGCGTGCGAACTGCGCCCGCCGGCGTCCCGCCGCCGGTGGCCCGCGGGGCGGAAGAGCGAGCCCAGCCCACTCCCGCCCCAGCAGAGCCTCTCCTCGTGGCCGCCATCAGCAACGAGCCGACGGCAGCCCGACACTCATCGCCGCCGGCCATAGCCGGAACCACAGCCTACAGCGAGAGGTCCGCTTTTAACGACATTGCTGTCGGGTTTTAAAGTCTTTTCCTTGACGTAGGTTAGGTTAGGTTAGGTTAGGTTTTTTTTTTTTTTTTTTTTTTTTTTTTTTTTTTTTTTTTTTTACGTGGTGGAATGCATTTAGGCACTTCGCTCACCCTCCACGGGGGCAGGGGGTTCGCTTCGTGTGGGACTCCTGACCTCAAAAAGAGGCCAGACTACCCACTAAACCACCACGGTGTTCCTCCTTCACCCAATCCGAGCCACGGGATAGTTTGCTCACCGCGACTCGGCTAGGGACGCCCTTTGTTTGTCGGGCTCTCCTCATGAATGCACCCCAGAAACACAGAGGGGCGCATTCCGCCACATTAGCATGGGGCAGCAGGTCCCCCGACCCACCGCCCGTGGCCACTCTCATTCAGGGACGCGTGCGAACTGCGCCCGCCGGCGTTCCCACCCAGGGACGCGTGCGAACTGCGCCCGCCGGCGTCCCCCCGCCGGTGGCCCGCGGGGCGGAAGAGCGAGCCCAGCCCACTCCCGCCCCAGCAGAGCCTCTCCTCGTGGCCGCCATCAGCAACGAGGCGACGGCAGCCCGACACTCATCGCCGCCGGCCATAGCCGGAACCACAGCCTACAGCGAGAGGTCCGCTTTTAACGACATTGCTGTCGGGTTTTAAAGTCTTTTCCTTGACGTGGGCCGGCCAGTTAAGGCAAGCCCTCCGGCCAACAGGTTCCCAGCATACCCTCCTGGAGCCACTAGTCAGGTCATTGTTGAGCCCCTGTTGGTTACGGAACGCGAGAGGGTGGCTAAGCCTCTCCCACCTCCCACGGTGGCACAAGTGCCCGTCAGCCCCCGCGCGAGGGCCTCGAGATCCCAGGGGATACTACCCGCAATCAGACACGCCGCCTCGTAAGAGACGGTGTGATACGCTCGTGCAGCTCTCTGCGCGATGGCGCGCTGCGGACGTCGCAGTAGCGCCATATTCGCCGGGCACAGGGCCTCCGCCCATATAGGCGCTCCATAGAGCGCCTTGGAGCGCACCACTCCGTCATAGAGGCGGCGGCAGGCAGACCCTGGGCCTCCGCTGTTGGGCAGCAACCGCGAGAGCATTCCGGCGAATGCAAGCAACTTCGGTGCCAGCTGCCGGAAATGCTCCTCGAACCGCCACCGACTGTCGAGAACGAGCCCGAGGTATTTCAGGCTGGTCCCGACAGCGATGGGGATGCCGCCCACCATAATCGTCCTATCTCTAGGCGGCGTCTGCCGTGGCCCGTGGAAGAAAACGGCCTCGGACTTTTCGAGGGCAACTTTTAGGCCGAGCGCCCCGATTCGACGCACTACGTGGGCGACACCTGCCGTGGCAAGGACGGCGGCGTCCCGAAATGTGGGGGCCCGCGCGGTGACTAGGGTATCGTCGGCATAACAGATTACACCAACCCCCCGAAGATTAGCACCACGCAGGACCCAATCATAACCTATGTTCCACAGGAGCGGCCCGAGGACCGACCCCTGCGGAACGCCACAAGACATGCCCCTGCGCACTACCCCGCCTTGGGCCGGATAAATGATGACCCGGTCCACGAAGTAGTCCGCAAGGACGCGCCTGAGGTAACACGGGACATTGTGGTACCTCAGCGCCTCCGCAATGGTTTCCCAGGGGAGGGTGTTGAAGGCGTTGGATATATCCAACGATACAGCCAACAGCACCTCATCCCCGGAGACCGCTTCATCGACGCTGACCCGCAGTCGGGATATCGCGTCGAGGGTCGACCTCCCACGACGGAAGCCGAACTGGCCGTCGCTCAGATTGGGCCCCGCCCCCTCCAAGTGGCGGACGAGACGCGCAGCGAGCACCCGCTCAAACAGCTTGCACATCTCTTCGAGCAACACGATGGGGCGGTAGGCCGATGGCGATTCGGCTGGGCGCCCGTGCTTTTTGAGCAGCACGAGCTTGCCGATTTTCCATCGCCGAGGGACTCTCCCCGACGCCAGGCACTCAGACATGAGGGACAGCGTCTCCTCCTCTAATGCCGGCATGACTGTGGCAATAACCTTCCCAGGGACTCCGTCCGGACCCGGGGCGCGATTCCTGGACCGGAGTGCCAGTATCGCGGCCCCTAACTCGGCATCGGACACGGGAGGTATTGCCCCTTCGTCTGACGGCATCTGGCTTGATGCTGCCATCCGCGGCGGGACCCACTCTTCCCTCGCAGGGAAGAGGGAGGTTAGGTTTTTTTTTTTTTTTTTTTTTTTTTTTAACGTGGTGGAATGCATTTAGGCACTTCGCTCACCCTCCACGGGGGCAGGGGGTTCGCTTCGTGTGGGACTCCTGACCTCGGAGAGGCTAGACTACCCACTAAACCACCACGGTGTTCCTCCTTCACCTAATCCGAGCCACGGGATAGTTTGCTCACCGCGACTCGGCTAGGGACGCCCTTTGTTTGTCGGGCTCTCCTCATGAATGCACCCCAGAAACACAGAGGGGCGCATTCCGCCACATTAGCATGGGGCAGCAGGTCCCCCGACCCACCGCCCGTGGCCACTCTCATTCAGGGACGCGTGCGAACTGCGCCCGCCGGCGTTCCCACCCAGGAACGCGAGAGGGAGGTTAGGTTAGGTTAGGTTAGGTTTTTTTTTTTTTTTTTTTTTTTTTTTTTTACGTGGTGGAATGCATTTAGGCACTTCGCTCACCCTCCACGGGGGCAGGGGGTTCGCTTCGTGTGGGACTCCTGACCTCAAAAAGAGGCCAGACTACCCACTAAACCACCACGGTGTTCCTCCTTCACCCAATCCGAGCCACGGGATAGTTTGCTCACCGCGACTCGGCTAGGGACGCCCTTTGTTTGTCGGGCTCTCCTCATGAATGCACCCCAGAAACACAGAGGGGCGCATTCCGCCACATTAGCATGGGGCAGCAGGTCCCCCGACCCACCGCCCGTGGCCACTCTCATTCAGGGACGCGTGCGAACTGCGCCCGCCGGCGTTCCCACCCAGGAACGCGAGAGGGAGGTTAGGTTAGGTTAGGTTAGGTTTTTTTTTTTTTTTTTTTTTTTTTTTTTTACGTGGTGGAATGCATTTAGGCACTTCGCTCACCCTCCACGGGGGCAGGGGGTTCGCTTCGTGTGGGACTCCTGACCTCAAAAAGAGGCCAGACTACCCACTAAACCACCACGGTGTTCCTCCTTCACCCAATCCGAGCCACGGGATAGTTTGCTCACCGCGACTCGGCTAGGGACGCCCTTTGTTTGTCGGGCTCTCCTCATGAATGCACCCCAGAAACACAGAGGGGCGCATTCCGCCACATTAGCATGGGGCAGCAGGTCCCCCGACCCACCGCCCGTGGCCACTCTCATTCAGGGACGCGTGCGAACTGCGCCCGCCGGCGTTCCCACCCAGGAACGCGTGCGAACTGCGCCCGCCGGCGTCCCCCCGCCGGTGGCCCGCGGGGCGGAAGAGCGAGCCCAGCCCACTCCCGCCCCAGCAGAGCCTCTCCTCGTGGCCGCCATCAGCAACGACCATCGCCATCAACTAACCGGTTAGGTTAGGTTAGGTTAGGTTAGGTTAGGTTAGGTTTTTTTTTTTTTTTTTTTTTTTTTTTTTTTTTTTTTTTTTATTGAATTTTGGTTTTTCAGAAAAGTCAGGTTTTGTTTCGCATTATGGTTTATTTGCGTCAGTTTACGCGATTTGATACGTTTACTGCCGCAACCGAGGTTGTCGCATTATTAAAAAAAAAAAAAAAAAAAAAAAAAAAAAAAAAAAAAAAAAAAAACATGATCTAAATCAATGTTACAATAAATATAAATATACTTTATACATAGTTCACGTGCCATTGTAGGCTTTTAGTTTTGAGTAAATATGGCTCGCGAATTCCGTATAGCTTGCCAGCGCGTCCTCCTTCTTGAGCAATTCTGCCACACTATACGGCTCAATATCATAGTATATACAGAGTGATTCGTGCCGCATTCGCCGCGCAGCAAACCTCGGACAGTCTGTCAGCAAGTGCGTCACTGTCTGAGGTGTGTTGGTGTTGCAGGGACAGCAGTCATCTGGTGTAATGTGGAACCGGTGTAAGTATGTCTTGTGGAAGCCGTGGTTGGTGAGTATCTGTGTTGTGTGGAAGTGTATGTCTGTATGTTTCCGGAAGTGTGCGATGTCGGCTAGATTAGGGAAAATGCTTTTGGTGTGCTGTCCCTGTTCGCTGGAGGTATAGCGCGCCTGCCACAGTTCCAGGCTACGCATGCGGAGCTTATATTTTACGTAGGATATTGGGAACGAGCTGTAGTCCGGCGCCCTGTGGAGCAGGGTAGCCAGTTTTGCCTCAGCATCGGCAGCCTCGTTTCCAACATTGCCCCTGTGTGCCTTGACCCATTTTAAAGTTATCTGTTTTGTGACGCGGTGTGTGTGTATAATTTTGTGTATCTGTGTGACGAGTGGATGTGTGTTACTTCTGTCTGCTATTGCTAGTAGTGATGCTTGAGAATCTGTGTAGATGACGGTGTTTTGATATTTGTGAGTCGCCCATTTGCAGGCCTCCAGTATGGCAAAGAGCTCAGCCTGGAAGACCGTGCAAGAATCGTGTAATTTGAATTTTTTGGTTATGGTCGGTTGTTCTGAGCCACCTGAGTCAAAGCACACGAAGGCAGCTCCCACAGCGCCGCTTTCTTGTTTGCTGCCGTCAGTGTAAATTTGGTGTGTTTTGTCAGCTTCTTGGTGGTGTAGGTCAGATTTTGACACTCTTATGGCTGGGTGTAGTAGTTCGCGGACAGGTGTAGGTCGCTCCAGCCTAACATCCTCCGGCAAAAAGTGAGTAGTGTTGGTGAGGCGAGTTTGCTCTACTTGATGCACCTCGAGAATTCTGAGGTCAAGCGGCATGAATTGCGCCAGTGCCAGTGCAGCGTTGGTGGACACTGTCCTGAAGGCGCGGATGGCCTTTAACGCGAAGCCTCGCTGCAGGCTTGCCAGCTCTTTGCGTGCACCCTTTTTCATTGCCACTTGACCCCATATTCCCGCGGCGTAGGTGATGATGGGCTCTATGACGTGAAGGTAGATCGTGCGTGTATTTTCTGGGTGTGTACCCCAGGTTGGCCTAGTGTAAACGCACAATTTGTTATAAATGCGCGTGGCCTTACCTATCACGTATTTCAGATGTCGTTTAAATAAGAGTTTTTCATCTATTATGATGCCTAATAATTTAATTTCCTGGACGAATGTCAAGTCTGTGCCGTCCATATTGAGCTGCACAGACTTGGCCTTCGGCGTGAAAGCTATGACTTGTGTTTTCGCTGGTCCGAAATTAAGCTTAACTTTAGTTCCCCAGTTACTGATACCTGCTAGGATGTTGTTTGATATTGTTTGCAGTTCTTCTTGTTTGTCAGCGGTGACTATCAAGAGAACGTCGTCCGCAAAGGCCTGCATGTGGCAGCCCGCTGGCAGCTGCATGTCTAGGAGGTCGTCCAGGATCATGTTCCACAAAACGGGGCCACATGCAGACCCCTGTATGCACCCCTTCGTAAGTACTTTGCGCGCGCGCACTCCGGCGTGATCCAGCGTGACTGTTCGGTCCTTTACATAGTCTTTGATAAGCCCGTAGATGTTTTTGGGTGTATCAAGTTTGGCCAGACGTTGAAAGAGGGCAGGCCACCAAGCATTGTCGAACGCCGCCTTTATGTCTAATGAGACTGCGATAACTAATTTTTTGCTTTCTTTTGCTAGGCGGATGTATTTTAGTGCGGTGTGTAAGGCTAGTGTAGTGTTCATTTGTTGACGAAAGCCAAATTGGTTTTTGTTTAATTTATTTTCCGCTTCTGCTTTGTGGACAACTCTTTTAATAAATAGTTTCTCTAATAGCTTCCCGAAGACCGGCAGCAGGCCTATGGGGCGGAAAGATTTAAGATCCGTGTGGTCGTCTTTCCCAGGTTTGGGAATGATCTTTACGTAGGCCTCCTTCCATGCTCCAGGAAAGTATTGGAGTGAAAGGCACCTGTTAAAAATATCTGTCATGAGCCGGGGATAGATTTTTGTAAACTGTAGGCAAATGTCGGATGTAAGATTGTCTAGACCGGGAGCTTTTTTGGGATTTATGGAGTTGAGTTGCTCAAGCACCTCCTCCTCCGTGAAGGGGAGATCGTCCGGGGTGTTAATAGAAAAATTGTTGAAATGCGTGCGCAGCTGTTGTTGTTCTGGTGTTTGGTCTGGGGAATCATCAGGGTAAAAATGCTTGAGCAAAGCATTTGCAGTTTCCTCTGCATTTGTTGTGTAGCTGTCTCCCACTTTTAATGTAGTGGGGGGTCTTCTGGGTGTAGTTTCTTTTAGGAGGCGATTGGTCAGGGACCAGACGTTTTCTTTAGTTTGCAGCTCACAAAACTTTCGGAAATTGGCAGTGGATTCGGCTTTGATTGCCTCACTGTACTCTTTCTTTTTAGTGAGCTGCTCTTCAAGCAGGGCATCAAGGGGTTGGCCAGATCGTTTTGCCGAATGTATTTGCCGGTGAAGGCTTATCACTTCCTCCTTGAGCCGTTGCAGCATATCGCTCCACCAAGGAGGTTTTTGCTTGGCTTTTCCACTTCTAATGGGCATGGTTTCCTTGCAGCAGCCTCGTATCAAGGATGTTATTCGACTGATGAGGGCCTCGAGTTCTTCTTTATCTAAGCTGCTTACGTCGCTTTCAAGTATGTCGGACAATGCTACCTCTTGCAGCACGGCATCCCTGAATGCTGCCCAGTTCGCTTTTTCGGTGTTGAACATGAAAGTTGAGACGTTGCGTGTTGCGGATGATGTTGGTTTTTCTGTGTTTATATGAAACTCTATGGCATTATGCTGTGACGTGGTGCAGCATTCAAGGTTGACCCTCCACTCACCGACCATATCGAAGGCTTGGCCAGACGCTAATGTCACGTCTATGATTGACGATCGATCGCGCCCATGCGTCACCGTCTCGAATGTCGGAGTATCGCCAGTGTTGCAGACGTACAGATCATTAGTTTGGACTAATTCCATTAAGTCGTTACCTCTTTTATTTGATCGTGTGCTTCCCCATACTGGGTGCCAGCCGTTGAAGTCACCTCCCAGTATGCACTTGTAACGCGATGTAGCTTTAAGAAAGTAGTCGATAGCCTCTAGCGTGGATGATGTATCGTCATTTGGTTCCACATAAGCGGATCCCAGGTACAGCTTCTGACGACCGGTTTTTACTTGTATGACGCATAGATTTGCAGTCGATAGGCTAGACTCCCCCAAAACCACACCGCGCCCTTGTTTTACAAAAATGCACGCCTTTACATTAGACCCTCTCGAGTATTGGTAGATGTCAATTCCAGAAATCGGTTTCACCTCTTTGCCAGAGCCTATATAGGGCTCGGACAGCAAGGCGATGTCGTATTGGCCATTACAAAAATATGTAAGAAATTCGTGAAGACTATTTATAGATCGGTCGATGTTACACTGTAATATTTTAATGCGTTGCTTGTCCATAATCAGTACGGTTCATTATTTTGGCTTTAATTGATTTCACTCGAGGGCAAATGTTGGAGGTGGCCATGTGTCCGACGTCATGGGTGGTGTTGTATTTAGTGTTGTGCTGTGAGCAGTTGTAGCATTTGGGTGCGCCTTTCTTCTCGCGCAGAGGGCAACTGTTGGTATCGTGCCCCTCTTCCGAGCAGTAAGAGCAGGGTGCCTGTGTCGCAGTACATTTTATTTTAATGTGACCGAACTGCAGACATTTCCTGCACTGGAGGAATGTGGAGAAGTCTTCTGCGTGTACCCGTTGATAATCCACACAGACGCGCCCCATGTCTATTATTTTGCGCCATATGGCGGGCTTGGCGATAAGGACGGCGTTGTACAGCTTAGGGTTGCGGTTATTTCGCTTGAATGCAAGCCGCAAATCATCGCTGTCGACCACAAGGGCAGTCAGCTCTTCATTTTGACCGCGGATGACTTCGATCAGCTCTTCTGATGGCGTGTCCAATGATATTCCCTTAAGAATAATCATTGGCCTCAATAGCTTGGCCGGTTCAGCAGTGAGTTGTGAGGACTTTTCTAACTTTTTAAGTATTTCATCGCGCTGTTGCTCAGTCTCGAATTCCACTCGTAACTTATTATTAGACACGGCCTGTATTCTAGACGGTGCGTACGAAGTGGTGCGGAAATTGACTTCGTTTTTGAATGACTGCACTACGTCCTGACGTGTTTGGGACGTGCTGTCGCCTTGCGGCGCAACGATGAGGGCAGGTTTAACAGGCGGAGCAGTGGCCTGTCGGCCAGGTGGGCGCTGTATGTTGCCCACCTTAATGTGGTCGGCAGCACAGCCCCCCTCCGCCGCCAGCGACTCCGCCACCGACTCTTTCGAGGCCGAGTCGCCCAGCCCAGAGATGCGCATCTCCACGCATCTCTCCGGCCTAGCGACGCGGACCTCTTCCAGCACCTCCCTGAGTTTGGCAGCGAGCTGGTCGGCCTTTTGGGCTCTGTCGGCGCCAGCCACCTCCAGGATCCGACCTCCGGTTACGGCGTTGCGGAGTCGGAGGCCGTCGATGCCCAAGCCCTTGAGGTCTATCGACCTCTCGGCTTTGGACATCACCTGCGCGTATGTGATGCCCTGCTCCGCGGCGCTCGGCTGCAGCGTGATGGTGACCGCTGCCGTTTGCGGGGTGCGCAATTTGCGGGGCCTCCGTTTCCTCCGCTTGGTGGCTGGCGCTACCGGAGTGTTAGCGGCTGGGGCAGCCGACCCGACAGGGGGCGGTTTAGGCGCCTTTGGCCTAGCCGCCACCTCGCTCCACGATCCGCTTTGCAGGAGCGGGGCGGGAGCCAACGTCGTCGACGTCGAAGTCGACGGGGGCGACTGCCGCGATAGTCGGGCAGCCTCCGCCTCCTTCGCCGCGGCCGTCTTCTTCCCCGCCTTCTTCCTCTTCTTCTTCTTCTCCCCCTTCCCTTCCGGCGGCCCGGTAAGGCACGGCCCTTCCTCCACCTGCCCGACTGGCATTGGAGAAGAGAGGGGAGGGGGGAGAGGCCTTGAGGGAGACGCCTCAGGCTCGGGCTCAGGCCCGCCGGCAGACCGCGCCGCATCCCTCTTGTCGGCCTGCAGAGGCGGACGGATGCGGGTTTCCGGCAGCAGGCGGTCCGCGATCCCCGCGATTCGCGCGTCGACGAGAAAGCCGATCTCGTCACGGCTCATCGGGGGCGGCGCAGCCTCCGCCTGCCGCTTCAAGGCCCGCATTTCAGCCCGTACAGCAGCCAGCTCGGCCTGTAGCTTGGCCACCTCCTCCGATTCCGTGCGGGACATGAGAACGCGCGTGTTCTCCATGATGGAGTTGCACGCGGCTCTGAGGTCCCGCACGTATTGGCCCTTGAGGTTCGAGCTCTTTTGGGCGATGGTTTCAACCACCTTCACCGCCGCCTCTATGGAGCCCGAAATCTCCTCCACATTGAGGGACTCGGTGGCCGAGGATGCCGGTCCCGCTTGGGGCTGCAGACTGGGCTGAGGCTGCGGGCCAGGGGTCTCTCTAATGTAGAGAGCCCTTCGCCGCAGCAGTCGCAGCTCATCCGCGAGCTCCTCTTCGGCTTGAAGCTCGAGCTCACGCTGCTTGGCCGCGTTGAGCTCAGCCTTCGCCTTCGCTAGACCGACATATTCCCCCGTTTTCGGGGGACGGCCACGGCCTCTTTTTGGGCCCCCATCCACGGAGCCACCGTCGCTTTGCGAGTCCAACTCCGTGAAGGAGTTGGTTCGCTTGCGCCAGAGTCTTCCCACTGCTGGGGAAGACGAGCGTGTAGCTCCAGGTGTGCTGTCAGCAGATGACCGCTCAAGCACCACCGCCGGGTCCATCCTTTCCATCTCCACCACTGGCACCAACACTGGCACCGTCTCAGTGAGAGAGACAGAGGACTTTGCGGTCTCCGTCTCCATCTCCTCCTCTTTGTTTTTGTATTGTTTTAATTTTATATCCATACACTTCCCACGAATACGAGACGAACAAATTACACTTCCCGGGTGACGCTCATTCCAGGAAGCGGGGCACATACTATGGAGGTTCCCCGGTATCCATAGGTTTTAAGCGACTTGGCTGTCGGGTTTTAAAGTCTTTTCCTTGACGTGGGCCGGCCAGTTAAGGCAAGCCCTCCGGCCAACAGGTTCCCAGCATACCCTCCTGGAGCCACTAGTCAGGTCATTGTTGAGCCCCTGTTGGTTACGGAACGCAAGAGGGTGGCTAAGCCTCTCCCACCTCCCACGGTGGCACAAGTGCCCGTCAGCCCCCGCGCGAGCAGTGGGCCGACCCGTCCCTCGATCCCTAACACCGTCTCTCCCCTGTCCCCTCTGAAAGCAGAGGGATCACGGGAGCGACGGCGAGCCCTGAAAAGGGCTGTGCGGATCCCACGACCCCCTCGTGCAATGGAGTCAGCTAGCCCTGATAAGGGCTGTCGGGTTATTAGTCAACGGCCAGCATACAGAGCTCGATCCCCTCAGAGTCAGAGTATACAGACCGCTGTCCAGGGCGCACCAGCCTCCACGCTTCTGCTCCCCAGGACCGTAGTCCAAGGGGGGAAGAAACGGGAAAGCCAACGTGGAGGTTACCCGACCAGCGCCCCAGGGTTTTTTTTTTTTTTTTTTTTTTTTTTTTTTTTTTTTTATTTTTTTTTTTTTTTTACGTGGTGGAATGCATTTAGGCACTTCGTTCACCCTCCACGGGGGCAGGGGGTTCGCTTCGTGTGGGACTCCTGACCTCGGAGAGGCTAGACTACCCACTAAACCACCACGGTGTTCCTCCTTCACCTAATCCGAGCCACGGGATAGTTTGCTCACCGCGACTCGGCTAGGGACGCCCTTTGTTTGTCGGGCTCTCCTCACGAATGCACCCCAGAAACACAGAGGAGCGCATTCCGCCACATTAGCATGGGGCAGCAGGTCCCCCGACCCACCGCCCGTGGCCACTCTCATTCAGGGACGCGTGCGAACTGCGCCCGCCGGCGTTCCTACCCAGGAACGCGTGCGAACTGCGCCCGCCGGCGTCCCCCCGCCGGTGGCCCGCGGGGCGGCAGAGCGAGCCCAGCCCACTCCCGCCCCAGCAGAGCCTCTCCTCGTGGCCGCCATCAGCAACGAGGCGACGGCAGCCCGACACTCATCGCCGCCGGCCATAGTCGGAACCACAGCCTACAGCGAGAGGTCCGCTTTTAACGACATTGCTGTCGGGTTTTAAAGTCTTTTCCTTGACGTGGGCCGGCCAGTTAAGGCAAGCCCTCCGGCCAACAGGTTCCCAGCATACCCCCCTGGAGCCACTAGTCAGGTCATTGTTGAGCCCCTGTTGGTTACGGAACGCGAGAGGGTGGCTAAGCCTCTCCCACCTCCCACGGTGGCACAAGTGCCCGTCAGCCCCCGCGCGAGCAGTGGGCCGACCCGTCCCTCGATCCCTAACACCGTCTCTCCCCTGTCCCCTCTGAAAGCAGAGGGATCACGGGAGCGACGGCGAGCCCTGAAAAGGGCTGTGCGGATCCCACGACCCCCTCGTGCAATGGAGTCAGCTAGCCCTGATAAGGGCTGTCGGGTTATTAGTCAACGGCCAGCATACAGAGCTCGATCCCCTCAGAGTCAGAGTATACTGACCGCTGTCCAGGGCGCACCAGCTTCCACGCTTCTGCTCCCCAGGACCGTAGTCCAAGGGGGGAAGAAACGGGAAAGCCAACGTGGAGGTTACCCGACCAGCGCCCCTAGCGCCCCAGGGTTAGGTTTTTTTTTTTTTTTTTTTTTTTTTTTTTTTTTTTTTTTTTTTTACGTGGTGGAATGCATTTAGGCACTTCGCTCACCCTCCACGGGGGCAGGGGGTTAGCTTCGTGTGGGACTCCTGACCTCGGAGAGGCTAGACTACCCACTAAACCACCACGGTGTTCCTCCTTCACCTAATCCGAGCCACGGGATAGTTTGCTCACCGCGACTCGGCTAGGGACGCCCTTTGTTTGTCGGGCTCTCCTCATGAATGCACCCCAGAAACACAGAGGGGCGCATTCCGCCACATTAGCATGGGGCAGCAGGTCCCCCGACCCACCGCCCGTGGCCACTCTCATTCAGGGACGCGTGCGAACTGCGCCCGCCGGCGTTCCCACCCAGGAACGCGTGCGAACTGCGCCCGCCGGCGTCCCCCCGCCGGTGGCCCGCGGGGCGGAAGAGCGAGCCCAGCCCACTCCCGCCCCAGCAGAGCCTCTCCTCGTGGCCGCCATCAGCAACGAGCCGACGGCAGCCCGACACTCATCGCCGCCGGCCATAGCCGGAACCACAGCCTACAGCGAGAGGTCCGCTTTTAACGACATTGCTGTCGGGTTTTAAAGTCTTTTCCTTGACGTGGGCCGGCCAGTTAAGGCAAGCCCTCCGGCCAACAGGTTCCCAGCATACCCTCCTGGAGCCACTAGTCAGGTCATTGTTGAGCCCCTGTTGGTTACGGAACGCGAGAGGGTGGCTAAGCCTCTCCCACCTCCCACGGTGGCACAAGTGCCCGTCAGCCCCCGCGCGAGCAGTGGGCCGACCCGTCCCTCGATCCCTAACACCGTCTCTCCCCTGTCCCCTCTGAAAGCAGAGGGATCACGGGAGCTCCCCAGGACCGTAGTCCAAGGGGGGAAGAAACGGGAAAGCCAACGTGGAGGTTACCCGACCAGCGCCCCCCCCAGGGTTTTTTTTTTTTTTTTTTTTTTTTTTACGTGGTGGAATGCGTTTAGGCACTTCGCTAGCCCCCCGCGGGGGCAGGGGGTTCGCTTCGTGTGGGACTCCTGACCTCAAAAAGAGGCCAGACTACCCACTAAACCACCACGGTGTTCCTCCTTCACCTAATCCGAGCCACGGGATAGTTTGCTCACCGCGACTCGGCTAGGGACGCCCTTTGTTTGTCGGGCTCGTCTCTGTCGAGGCCCCACCATCCGGGCCATCGTGCCCAGATGATGGGGCCTGTCCTCCTCATGAATGCACCCCAGGAACACAGAGGGGCGCATTCCGCCACATTAGCATGGGGCGGCAGGTCCCCCGACCCACCGCCCGTGGCCACTCTCATTCGGGGACGCGGGCGAATTGTGCTCGCCGGCGCCCCCTCGCCGGGGGTCTGCGGGGCGGGAGGGTGAGCCCAGCTCGCTCCCGCTCCCGCAGAGCCTCTCTCTTGGCCACCATCACCTCGTCAGCGAACGAAGCGACGGCAGTACAACACTCCTCGCTGCCGGCCATAGCTGGAACTACGGTCGACAGCGAAAGGTCCGCACCGATGGTGCTCATGAGGGCCGTCCTTTGGCCGTCCCACGCCTCACACACGGCCAAGGTGTGGTGGGCCGTGTCAGGGTCGCCGCTGGTGCAGTTTCGGCACCGGGGCTCTGACTCCACCCCCACCACCTCCCACAGGTACTTGGCAAAACAGCCATGGCCCGTGAGAAGTTGGGTGAGGTGGTATGTTGGGGCCCCATGACTCCTCTCCACCCACTGACGCAATACGGGCCGGACGGCCCCCACAAGCAGCGAGCCGCCGCGGGTTGCCCGCAGTCTTTCGGCCCATCTCCGGAAGAGATCATCGCGAGCTGTTTGTCTCCAGCGATCGATCTCCTCCGGAGGCGGCCGACCGCCGAGATCACGCCGCATCAGGGCGCCCTCGTCGTACACCCTCTTGAGTACGCCGGCCTCGAGATCCCAGGGGATACTACCCGCAATCAGACACGCCGCCTCGTAAGAGACGGTGTGATACGCTCGTGCAGCTCTCTGCGCGATGGCGCGCTGCGGACGTCGCAGTAGCGCCATATTCGCCGGGCACAGGGCTTCCGCCCATATAGGCGCTCCATAGAGCGCCTTGGAGCGCACCACTCCGTCATAGAGGCGGCGGCAGGCAGACCCTGGGCCTCCACTGTTGGGCAGCAACCGCGAGAGCATTCCGGCGAATGCAAGCAACTTCGGTGCCAGCTGCCGGAAATGCTCCTCGAACCGCCACCGACTGTCGAGAACGAGCCCGAGGTATTTCAGGCTGGTCCCGACAGCGATGGGGATGCCGCCCACCATAATCGTCCTATCTCTAGGCGGCGTCTGCCGTGGCCCGTGGAAGAAGAGGGCCTCGGACTTTTCGAGGGCAACTTTTAGGCCGAGCGCCCCGATTCGACGCACTACGTGGGCGACACCTGCCGTGGCAAGGACGGCGGCGTCCCGAAATGTGGGGGCCCGCGCGGTGACTAGGGTATCGTCGGCGTAACAGATTACACCAACCCCCCGAAGATTAGCACCACGCAGGACCCAATCATAACCTATGTTCCACAAGAGCGGCCCGAGGACCGACCCCTGCGGAACGCCACAAGACATGCCCCTGCGCACTACCCCGCCTTGGGCCGGATAAATGATGACCCGGTCCACGAAGTAGTCCGCAAGGACGCGCCTGAGGTAACACGGGACATTGTGGTACCTCAGCGCCTCCGCAATGGTTTCCCAGGGGAGGGTGTTGAAGGCGTTGGATATATCCAACGATACAGCCAACAGCACCTCATCCCCGGAGACCGCTTCATCGACGCTGACCCGCAGTCGGGATATCGCGTCGAGGGTCGACCTCCCACGTCGGAAGCCGAACTGGCCGTCGCTCAGATTGGGCCCCGCCCCCTCCAAGTGGCGGACGAGACGCGCAGCGAGCACCCGCTCAAAAAGCTTGCACATCTCGTCGAGCAACACGATGGGGCGGTAGGCCGACGGCGATTCGGCTGGGCGCCCGTGCTTTTTGAGCAGCACGAGCTTGCCGATTTTCCATCGCCGAGGGACTCTCCCCGACGCCAGGCACTCCGACATGAGGGACAGCGTCTCCTCCTCTAATGCCGGCATGACTGTGGCAATAACCTTCCCAGGGACTCCGTCCGGACCCGGGGCGCGATTCCTGGACCGGAGTGCCAGTATCGCGGCCCCTAACTCGGCATCGGACACGGGAGGTATTGCCCCTTCGTCTGACGGCATCTGGCTTGATGCTGCCATCCGCGGCGGGACCCACTCTTCCCTCGCAGGGAAGAGGGAACTGACCACTCGGTCCAGAAGACTCGGCTCGAGAGTTCTGGTGAGGGGAGGTGCCCAAGGCCGGAGTTTCTGACTCACAGTCTTGTACGGGCGCCCCCACGGATCTCGGTCGAGGCTCTCGAGCCACTCCCTCCAGGCCTCATCCTTGGCGGCTATGATCGCCGAGCCGAGGGCCCGACGAGCGGCCAGGTACGCGGCGTGCAACTCTTCTTCGCGGGCGAGATCTCTAACAGCCCGCCTTCGGCTGCGGGTGTACCGCCTCTGGGCCGCGTAACTCGCGGCACGTAACCTGGCTAGGTGAGGACGCCACCAGTACACCCGTCTCCGAGGCGGGATAGGTCTCGCCCTCTGCATCGCCGCGTCGCAGACGCGAGTCAGCGCTCCAGTGAGCCGCTCGCATCTTGCGTCCACGTCCGGACCGCTGTCGACAGCAGCCCATCGCTCGACGATAGCCGCCTCTCGGGCCAGCTCCCGGTCCAGCGTTCCGAGCCGCCACCGCGGGCCTTCCCCTGAAACGGGGCGATCCAGTGCCACACGAGGCGCCGCAGGGGCAGGGACGATGTCGAACCGGATATACCGGTGGTCAGACGAAGTCTCCACCCCCTCGACGACCCGCCAGTTGTGTATGCGACGGGCCAGGCCAAAACTCGCGAATGAAAGATCGACTATCGACCCGGCCCGGTCCCGCACAAACGTATGGACCGTCCCTCGGTTCAGCAGCACCAAGCCTTGGGACACCGCCCACTCCTCCACCATCTCCCCCCGGGCATCGGTCGCCGGGGATCCCCACGCCCGTGAGTGAGCGTTGAAATCCCCGGCCACCACAGCCGGGGTGGGGTGTACTTCTGCCAGCAGAGCCCCGACCTCCGTGAGCAACTGCTCGAACTCGGCGAGGCTTCTGCTGGGGGGACAGTACACCCCAATCACCGCAGCGCCACCCAGCGCGACGAGTACGCACCCTCGGCCCTTCCGCACTCTGTCGAAGGGAGCCGATCGCCGAGCGACGATAGCCACCAAGCCGCTGTGGTCGCCGGCCCAGTCAGGGCTGTTGCGAATGCA
This sequence comes from Tyria jacobaeae, assembly GCA_947561695.1. Taxonomy (NCBI): domain Eukaryota; kingdom Metazoa; phylum Arthropoda; class Insecta; order Lepidoptera; family Erebidae; genus Tyria; species Tyria jacobaeae. The sequence goes on from OX387213.1 coordinate 23,574,541, forward strand.
ATACGGCTCGGCGACTACTGCCAATGTCGTCTGCCACTGCGCCATGGATTGGGCCAGAAGGTCCTGAGCCGCGGCGCAGTGGTTGACGTTGGCCTGCAGTACGGAGATGGTTTGGGCCATTATGTTTGGGCGGTGTCCATCTCCTCCTCATTCTGCAGCAGGGTGGGCGAGGGCGTGGGTTTCGCCCCACCTGCTGCTCTCCTTTTTGCCCCCCTGCTTCGGGAGGCCGCCTTGCATTCCGCCGACCCAAGCCGGTGGCCGGACGCCGCACCCTCCGCCGAACAGACGGGGCAATCGGGCGCCGCGGAGCAGGTGGCCGACTTGTGGCCGGCCTGCCCGCAACGGAAACAAAGCGCACTGCGGTCAGTGGCCGCAGAGCACTTGGCCCCGACGTGTCCCGGCTCGAGGCAGCGGAAGCACCGCGTCGGCCTCGATTCCAGGGTGGTCAGTCTGACCACTGACCACCCGACGACGATTCGGCGGCCATCCGTCAGCTTCTTGGCCACCCCAACCGGGCACCGCAGCCAGGCAGTGGCCTGTCGGCCAGGTGGGCGCTGTATGTTGCCCACCTTAATGTGGTCGGCAGCACAGCCCCCCTCCGCCGCCAGCGACTCCGCCACCGACTCTTTCGAGGCCGAGTCGCCCAGCCCAGAGATGCGCATCTCCACGCATCTCTCCGGCCTAGCGACGCGGACCTCTTCCAGCACCTCCCTGAGTTTGGCAGCGAGCTGGTCGGCCTTTTGGGCTCTGTCGGCTCCAGCCACCTCCAGGATCCGACCTCCGGTTACGGCGTTGCGGAGTCGGAGGCCGTCGATGCCCAAGCCCTTGAGGTCTATCGACCTCTCGGCTTTGGACATCACCTGCGCGTATGTGATGCCCTGCTCCGCGGCGCCCGGCTGCAGCGTGATAGTGACCGCTGCCGTTTGCGGGGTGCGCAATTTGCGGGGCCTCCGTTTCCTCCGCTTGGTGGCTGGCGCTACCGGAGTGTTAGCGGCTGGGGTAGCCGACCCGACAGGGGGCGGTTTAGGCGCCTTTGGCCTAGCCGCCACCTCGCTCCACGATCCGCTTTGCGGGAGCGGGGCGGGAGCCAACGTCGTCGACGTCGAAGTCGACGGGGGCGACTGCCGCGATAGTCGGGCAGCCTCCGCCTCCTTCGCCGCGGCCGTCTTCTTCCCCGCCTTCTTCCTCTTCTTCTTCTTCTCCCCCTTCCCTTCCGGCGGCCCGGTAAGGCACGGCCCTTCCTCCACCTGCCCGACTAGCATTGGAGAAGAGAGGGGAGGGGGGAGAGGCCTTGAGGGAGACGCCTCAGGCTCGGGCTCAGGCCCGCCGGCAGACCGCGCCGCATCCCTCTTGTCGGCCTGCAGAGGCGGACGGATGCGGGTTTCCGGCAGCAGGCGGTCCGCGATCCCCGCGATTCGCGCGTCGACGAGAAAGCCGATCTCGTCACGGCTCATCGGGGGCGGCGCAGCCTCCGCCTGCCGCTTCAAGGCCCGCATTTCAGCCCGTACAGCAGCCAGCTCGGCCTGTAGCTTGGCCACCTCCTCCGATTCCGTGCGGGACATGAGAACGCGCGTGTTCTCCATGATGGAGTTGCACGCGGCTCTGAGGTCCCGCACGTATTGGCCCTTGAGGTTCGAGCTCTTTTGGGCGATGGTTTCAACCACCTTCACCGCCGCCTCTATGGAGCCCGAAATCTCCTCCACATTGAGGGACTCGGTGGCCGAGGATGCCGGTCCCGCTTGGGGCTGCAGACTGGGCTGAGGCTGCGGGCCAGGGGTCTCTCTAATGTAGAGAGCCCTTCGCCGCAGCAGTCGCAGCTCATCCGCGAGCTCCTCTTCGGCTTGAAGCTCGAGCTCACGCTGCTTGGCCGCGTTGAGCTCAGCCTTCGCCTTCGCTAGACCGACATATTCCCCCGTTTTCGGGGGACGGCCACGGCCTCTTTTTGGGCCCCCATCCACCGAGCCACCGTCGCTTTGCGAGTCCAACTCCGTAACGGAGTTGGTTCGCTTGCGCCAGAGTCTTCCCACTGCTGGGGAAGACGAGCGTGTAGCTCCAGGTGTGCTGTCAGCAGATGACCGCTCAAGCACCACCGCCGGGTCCATCCTTTCCATCTCCACCACTGGCACCAACACTGGCACCGTCTCAGTGAGAGAGACAGAGGACTTTGCGGTCTCCGTCTCCATCTCCTCCTCTTTGTTTTTGTATTGTTTTAATTTTATATCCATACTCTTCCCACGAATACGAGACGAACAAATTACACTTCCCGGGTGACGCTCATTCCAGGAAGCGGGGCACATACTATGGAGGTTCCCCGGTATCCATAGGTTTTAAGCGACTTGGCTGTCGGGTTTTAAAGTCTTTTCCTTGACGTGGGCCGGCCAGTTAAGGCAAGCCCTCCGGCCAACAGGTTCCCAGCATACCCTCCTGGAGCCACTAGTCAGGTCATTGTTGAGCCCCTGTTGGTTACGGAACGCGAGAGGGTGGCTAAGCCTCTCCCACCTCCCACGGTGGCACAAGTGCCCGTCAGCCCCCGCGCGAGCAGTGGGCCGACCCGTCCCTCGATCCCTAACACCGTCTCTCCCCTGTCCCCTCTGAAAGCAGAGGGATCACGGGAGCGACGGCGAGCCCTGAAAAGGGCTGTGCGGATCCCACGACCCCCTCGTGCAATGGAGTCAGGTAGCCCTGAACAGGACTGTCGGGTTATTAGTCAACGGCCAGCATACAGAGCTCCTCAGAGTCAGAGTATACTGACCGCTGTCCAGGGCGCACCAGCCTCCCCGCTTCTGCTCCCCAGGACCGTAGTCCAAGGGGGGAAGGAACGGGAAAGCCAACGTGGAGGTTACCCGACCAGCGCCCCAAGGGTTAGGTTAGGTTTTTTTTTTTTTTTTTTTTTTTTTACGTGGTGGAATGCATTTAGGCACTTCGCTCACCCTCCGCGGGGGCAGGGGGTTCACTTCGTGTGGGACTCCTGAGGCCAGACTACCCACTAAACCACCACGGTGTTCCTCCTTCACCTAATCCGAGCCACGGGATAGTTTGCTCACCGCGACTCGGCTAGGGACGCCCTTTGTTTGTCGGGCTCTCCTCATGAATGCACCCCAGAAACACAGAGGAGCGCATTCCGCCACATTAGCATGGGGCAGCAGGTCCCCCGACCCACCGCCCGTGGCCACTCTCATTCAGGGACGCGTGCGAACTGCGCCCGCCGGCGTTCCCACCCAGGAACGCGTGCGAACTGCGCCCGCCGGCGTCCCCCCGCCGGTGGCCCGCGGGGCGGAAGAGCGAGCCCAGCCCACTCCCGCCCCAGCAGAGCCTCTCCTCGTGGCCGCCATCAGCAACGAGGCGACGGCAGCCCGACACTCATCGCCGCCGGCCATAGCCGGAACCACAGCCTACAGCGAGAGGTCCGCTTTTAACGACATTGCTGTCGGGTTTTAAAGTCTTTTCCTTGACGTGGGCCGGCCAGTTAAGGCAAGCCCTCCGGCCAACAGGTTCCCAGCATACCCTCCTTGAGCCACTAGTCAGGTCATTGTTGAGCCCCTGTTGGTTACGGAACGCGAGAGGGTGGCTAAGCCTCTCCCACCTCCCACGGTGGCACAAGTGCCCGTCAGCCCCCGCGCGAGCAGTGGGCCGACCCGTCCCTCGATCCCTAACACCGTCTCTCCCCTGTCCCTCTGAAAGCAGAGGGATCACGGGAGCGACGGCGAGCCCTGAAAAGGGCTGTGCGGATCCCACGACCCCCTCGTGCAATGGAGTCAGCTAGCCCTGATAAGGGCTGTCGGGTTATTAGTCAACGGCCAGCATACAGAGCTCGATCCCCTCAGAGTCAGAGTATACTGACCGCTGTCCAGGGCGCACCAGCCTCCCCGCTTCTGCTCCCCAGGACCGTAGTCCAAGGGGGGAAGAAACGGGAAAGCCAACGTGGAGGTTACCCGACCAGCGCCCCAGGGTTTTTTTTTTTTTTTTTTTTTTTTTTTACGTGGTGGAATGCATTTAGGCACTTCGCTCACCCTCCACGGGGGCAGGGGGTTCGCTTCGTGTGGGACTCCTGACCTCAAAGAGAGGCCAGACTACCCACTAAACCACCACGGTGTTCCTCCTTCACCTAATCCGAGCCACGGGATAGTTTGCTCACCGCGACTCGGCTAGGGACGCCCTTTGTTTGTCGGGCTCTCCTCATGAATGCACCCCAGAAACACAGAGGGGCGCATTCCGCCACATTAGCATGGGGCAGCAGGTCCCCCGACCCACCGCCCGTGGCCACTCTCATTCAGGGACGCGTGCGAACTGCGCCCGCCGGCGTTCCCACCCAGGAACGCGTGCGAACTGCGCCCGCCGGCGTCCCCCCGCCGGTGGCCCGCGGGGCGGAAGAGCGAGCCCAGCCCACTCCCGCCCCAGCAGAGCCTCTCCTCGTGGCCGCCATCAGCAACGAGGCGACGGCAGCCCGACACTCATCGCCGCCGGCCATAGCCGGAACCACAGCCTACAGCGAGAGGTCCGCTTTTAACGACATTGCTGTCGGGTTTTAAAGTCTTTTCCTTGACGTGGGCCGGCCAGTTAAGGCAAGCCCTCCGGCCAACAGGTTCCCAGCATACCCTCCTGGAGCCACTAGTCAGGTCATTGTTGAGCCCCTGTTGGTTACGGAACGCGAGAGGGTGGCTAAGCCTCTCCCACCTCCCACGGTGGCACAAGTGCCCGTCAGCCCCCGCGCGAGCAGTGGGCCGACCCGTCCCTCGATCCCTAACACCGTCTCTCCCCTGTCCCCTCTGAAAGCAGAGGGATCACGGGAGCGACGGCGAGCCCTGAAAAGGGCTGTGCGGATCCCACGACCCCCTCGTGCAATGGAGTCAGCTAGCCCTGATAAGGGCTGTCGGGTTATTAGTCAACGGCCAGCATACAGAGCTCGATCCCCTCAGAGTCAGAGTATACTGACCGCTGTCCAGGGCGCACCAGCCTCCACGCTTCTGCTCCCCAGGACCGTAGTCCAAGGGGGGAAGAAACGGGAAAGCCAACGTGGAGGTTACCCGACCAGCGCCCCCAGCGCCCCAGGGTTAGGTTAGGTTTTTTTTTTTTTTTTTTTTTTTTTTTTTTTTTTTTTTTTTTTTTTTTTTTTTTTTTTTTTTTTTTTTTACGTGGTGGAATGCATTTAGGCACTTCGCTCACCCTTCGCGGGGGCAGGGGGTTCGCTTCGTGTGGGACTCCTGACCTCGGAGAGGCTAGACTACCCACTAAACCACCACGGTGTTCCTCCTTCACCTAATCCGAGCCACGGGATAGTTTGCTCACCGCGACTCGGCTAGGGACGCCCTTTGTTTGTCGGGCTCTCCTCATGAATGCACCCCAGAAACACAGAGGAGCGCATTCCGCCACATTAGCATGGGGCAGCAGGTCCCCCGACCCACCGCCCGTGGCCACTCTCATTCAGGGACGCGTGCGAACTGCGCCCGCCGGCGTTCCCACCCAGGAACGCGTGCGAACTGCGCCCGCCGGCGTCCCCCCGCCGGTGGCCCGCGGGGCGGAAGAGCGAGCCCAGCCCACTCCCGCCCCAGCAGAGCCTCTCCTCGTGGCCGCCATCAGCAACGAGCCGACGGCAGCCCGACACTCATCGCCGCCGGCCATAGCCGGAACCACAGCCTACAGCGAGAGGTCCGCTTTTAACGACATTGCTGTCGGGTTTTAAAGTCTTTTCCTTGACGTGGGCCGGCCAGTTAAGGCAAGCCCTCCGGCCAACAGGTTCCCAGCATACCCTCCTGGAGCCACTAGTCAGGTCATTGTTGAGCCCCTGTTGGTTACGGAACGCGAGAGGGTGGCTAAGCCTCTCCCACCTCCCACGGTGGCACAAGTGCCCGTCAGCCCCCGCGCGAGCAGTGGGCCGACCCGTCCCTCGATCCCTAACACCGTCTCTCCCCTGTCCCCTCTGAAAGCAGAGGGATCACGGGAGCGACGGCGAGCCCTGAAAAGGGCTGTGCGGATCCCACGACCCCCTCGTGCAATGGAGTCAGCTAGCCCTGATAAGGGCTGTCGGGTTATTAGTCAACGGCCAGCATACAGAGCTCGATCCCCTCAGAGTCAGAGTATACTGACCGCTGTCCAGGGCGCACCAGCCTCCACGCTTCTGCTCCCCAGGACCGTAGTCCAAGGGGGGAAGAAACGGGAAAGCCAACGTGGAGGTTACCCGACCAGCGCCCCAGGGTTTTTTTTTTTTTTTTTTTTTTTTTTTACGTGGTGGAATGCATTTAGGCACTTCGCTCACCCTCCACGGGGGCAGGGGGTTCGCTTCGTGTGGGACTCCTGACCTCAAAGAGAGGCCAGACTACCCACTAAACCACCACGGTGTTCCTCCTTCACCTAATCCGAGCCACGGGATAGTTTGCTCACCGCGACTCGGCTAGGGACGCCCTTTGTTTGTCGGGCTCTCCTCATGAATGCACCCCAGAAACACAGAGGGGCGCATTCCGCCACATTAGCATGGGGCAGCAGGTCCCCCGACCCACCGCCCGTGGCCACTCTCATTCAGGGACGCGTGCGAACTGCGCCCGCCGGCGTTCCCACCCAGGAACGCGTGCGAACTGCGCCCGCCGGCGTCCCCCCGCCGGTGGCCCGCGGGGCGGAAGAGCGAGCCCAGCCCACTCCCGCCCCAGCAGAGCCTCTCCTCGTGGCCGCCATCAGCAACGAGGCGACGGCAGCCCGACACTCATCGCCGCCGGCCATAGCCGGAACCACAGCCTACAGCGAGAGGTCCGCTTTTAACGACATTGCTGTCGGGTTTTAAAGTCTTTTCCTTGACGTGGGCCGGCCAGTTAAGGCAAGCCCTCCGGCCAACAGGTTCCCAGCATACCCTCCTGGAGCCACTAGTCAGGTCATTGTTGAGCCCCTGTTGGTTACGGAACGCGAGAGGGTGGCTAAGCCTCTCCCACCTCCCACGGTGGCACAAGTGCCCGTCAGCCCCCGCGCGAGCAGTGGGCCGACCCGTCCCTCGATCCCTAACACCGTCTCTCCCCTGTCCCCTCTGAAAGCAGAGGGATCACGGGAGCGACGGCGAGCCCTGAAAAGGGCTGTGCGGATCCCACGACCCCCTCGTGCAATGGAGTCAGCTAGCCCTGATAAGGGCTGTCGGGTTATTAGTCAACGGCCAGCATACAGAGCTCGATCCCCTCAGAGTCAGAGTATACTGACCGCTGTCCAGGGCGCACCAGCCTCCACGCTTCTGCTCCCCAGGACCGTAGTCCAAGGGGGGAAGAAACGGGAAAGCCAACGTGGAGGTTACCCGACCAGCGCCCCCAGCGCCCCAGGGTTAGGTTAGGTTAGGTTAGGTTTTTTTTTTTTTTTTTTTTTTTTTTTTACGTGGTGGAATGCATTTAGGCACTTCGCTCACCCTCCACGGGGGCAGGGGGTTCGCTTCGTGTGGGACTCCTGACCTCGGAGAGGCTAGACTACCCACTAAACCACCACGGTGTTCCTCCTTCACCTAATCCGAGCCACGGGATAGTTTGCTCACCGCGACTCGGCTAGGGACGCCCTTTGTTTGTCGGGCTCTCCTCATGAATGCACCCCAGAAACACAGAGGGGCGCATTCCGCCACATTAGCATGGGGCAGCAGGTCCCCCGACCCACCGCCCGTGGCCACTCTCATTCAGGGACGCGTGCGAACTGCGCCCGCCGGCGTTCCCACCCAGGAACGCGTGCGAACTGCGCCCGCCGGCGTCCCCCCGCCAGTGGCCCGCGGGGCGGAAGAGCGAGCCCAGCCCACTCCCGCCCCAGCAGAGCCTCTCCTCGTGGCCGCCATCAGCAACGAGGCGACGGCAGCCCGACACTCATCGCCGCCGGCCATAGCCGGAACCACAGCCTACAGCGAGAGGTCCGCTTTTAACGACATTGCTGTCGGGTTTTAAAGTCTTTTCCTTGACGTGGGCCGGCCAGTTAAGGCAAGCCCTCCGGCCAACAGGTTCCCAGCATACCCTCCTGGAGCCACTAGTCAGGTCATTGTTGAGCCCCTGTTGGTTACGGAACGCGAGAGGGTGGCAAAGCCTCTCCCACCTCCCACGGTGGCACGAGTGCCCGTCAGCCCCCGCGCGAGCAGTGGGCCGACCCGTCCCTCGATCCCTAACACCGTCTCTCCCCTGTCCCCTCTGAAAGCAGAGGGATCACGGGAGCGACGGCGAGCCCTGAAAAGGGCTGTGCGGATCCCACGACCCCCTCGTGCAATGGAGTCAGCTAGCCCTGATAAGGGCTGTCGGGTTATTAGTCAACGGCCAGCATACAGAGCTCGATCCCCTCAGAGTCAGAGTATACTGACCGCTGTCCAGGGCGCACCAGCCTCCACGCTTCTGCTCCCCAGGACCGTAGTCCAAGGGGGGAAGAAACGGGAAAGCCAACGTGGAGGTTACCCGACCAGCGCCCCAGGTTAGGTTAGGTTTTTTTTTTTTTTTTTTTTTTTTTACGTGGTGGAATGCATTTAGGCACTTCGCTCACCCTCCACGGGGGCAGGGGGTTCGCTTCGTGTGGGACTCCTGACCTCAAAAAGAGGCCAGACTACCCACTAAACCACCACGGTGTTCCTCCTTCACCTAATCCGAGCCACGGGATAGTTTGCTCACCGCGACTCGGCTAGGGACGCCCTTTGTTTGTCGGGCTCTCCTCATGAATGCACCCCAGAAACACAGAGGGGCGCATTCCGCCACATTAGCATGGGGCAGCAGGTCCCCCGACCCACCGCCCGTGGCCATTCTCATTCAGGGACGCGTGCGAACTGCGCCCGCCGGCGTTCCCACCCAGGAACGCGTGCGAACTGCGCCCGCCGGCGTCCCCCCGCCGGTGGCCCGCGGGGCGGAAGAGCGAGCCCAGCCCACTCCCGCCCCAGCAGAGCCTCTCCTCGTGGCCGCCATCAGCAACGAGGCGACGGCAGCCCGACACTCATCGCCGCCGGCCATAGCCGGAACCACAGCCTACAGCGAGAGGTCCGCTTTTAACGACATTGCTGTCGGGTTTTAAAGTCTTTTCCTTGACGTGGGCCGGCCAGTTAAGGCAAGCCCTCCGGCCAACAGGTTCCCAGCATACCCTCCTGGAGCCACTAGTCAGGTCATTGTTGAGCCCCTGTTGGTTACGGAACGCGAGAGGGTGGCTAAGCCTCTCCCACCTCCCACGGTGGCACAAGTGCCCGTCAGCCCCCGCGCGAGCAGTGGGCCGACCCGTCCCTCGATCCCTAACACCGTCTCTCCCCTGTCCCCTCTGAAAGCAGAGGGATCACGGGAGCGACGGCGAGCCCTGAAAAGGGCTGTGCGGATCCCACGACCCCCTCGTGCAATGGAGTCAGCTAGCCCTGATAAGGGCTGTCGGGTTATTAGTCAACGGCCAGCATACAGAGCTCGATCCCCTCAGAGTCAGAGTATACTGACCGCTGTCCAGGGCGCACCAGCCTCCCCGCTTCTGCTCCCCAGGACCGTAGTCCAAGGGGGGAAGAAACGGGAAAGCCAACGTGGAGGTTACCCGACCCAGCGCCCCAGGTTAGGTTAGGTTAGGTTAGGTTAGGTTAGGTTAGGTTAGGTTAGGTTAGGTTAGGTTAGGTTAGGTTTTTTTTTTTTTTTTTTTTTTTTTTTTTTTTTTTTTTTTTTTTTTTTTTTTTTTTTTTTTTTTTTTTTTTTTTTTTCTGCTTTTCCCCGATCATGATAACACCGGGACCTTATTTATCTATATTACTCATACATTCCAGTTCTCGCATGTATTCCTCTCGCACTTTTAAGCCGCATACTTTGTCTTTCTTGCATCCATCCACACTCATTCTTTGCCGGGTGGGACTCCCGCTACTCTGTACTGTTATATAATTTTTTATTTTATTCGGGAAAATAAAGTGTCTTGCAGTTTTTTATTTTCATACATATTTTTGCTTGCTTTCAAATTCTTCTGCCTTATTCTTACTTTAATTTACAATTTTAATTAAGTTTACATATTTAGTTACTTACATGGGTTCTTTTAACTGTTGTACTTATGGTTATAATTCTAACATTCTTACATTTCTTATTCTTAGTTCTATTCTTACATCTATAGATCTTACATCGGTATATATTTTTGCTTATCATCTTATTTCTAACATTCTTAATTTTCCTATTTCTTAGTTCTATTTTTACATTTATAAATCTAACACCTGTATATATTACTTGATTATCATCTTATTTCTAATATTCTATTTCTATATCTCTATTTGTTGGACAGTAAATACTCATTTTAGTTCTGTTTTTATGTCTACTATTAGTAGAACTGTAAGTAATTTTATCTATTTATTTAATAATTTTGTTGTCTGTTTGCAATTTTAAGGTCTTAACATTTTATATTTAGCAGGATTGGTGAGTTTTCTGTTTGTTATGTCTGATTTATATACTTTATTCTTTATTTATTTCAAACTCGCTTTTGCCTAGGCAATAACATATATATACTTATTATACATATTTATTGTCTATTTCTTTTACCGGTTTTCGTTTCATGCTTTGTTTTGTGTTGCTGTTTGTATTTTATGTAAGTGTTTCTGTGCTGATATAATCTTGTATATTCAATATACATTCAATATATCAATTTGTGTTCGTGTTGTCATGTGTTTCATGTTGGTGTGTGTCGTGTTTATGTTTCTGTGTGCTTTGTGGCTGTGTGTACGTATTGTTATTTCCTGCTTGTGGATTAGGCGTAGGCCGTATTTGCACGAGCCAAGTAGTCCCACTTTTTCCGTACCGGACAGTCAGCACTGAACGCGTTGTGGTCGGTCTTCCGCAACCCAGAGTGTGAGCAGTTGCAGCACTGCGGTTCGTTTCCTGCGGTAAAGTCTGCGCATTTCTCGCGCAGATGCGGTCCTCCACAGTGACTACATCTGTCCACACTCTCGGTGCAAAATTTCCGACCGTGTCCAAACGCGAGGCACTTCGTGCATTGGATGAGCGGAGACTGGTCCTCAACTCTGACCCTTTGAAGGTCCAGATAAAGGGCTCCAGCCTCCGTCATCCTCTGCCATACGTTAGGCTTCACTTGAAGAATGATGTGCGCTGTCTTGGGGTTTCTTGTCCGTTTTTTATATTTGATAGCCATTTCCATGTCCTCCTCAGGTAGGCCCACGAAAATGTCCCTGTTCTGAGCGTGTAGCGCCTTAATTATGTCATCGTCTTCGATGTCTACAAAGACATCTTTCATGACAACGAGAGGGTTCTTGTTCTTCATAGGCGCTACTCTCAGTCCGTCCCCGCGACTCTCTATAATCTCCTGGACTTTCCTCATTTCCTCTTCGGTGTCGCACCCCAATATAATCGTCTGGTTCTTGGCCTTACGAACCTTGTTAATTTTTAGGCCAGTGCCTCTGGCATCAACCGCTCTTTTCACCCTGGCGAGCACCTCGTCAGCAGTCTCCTGGCTGCCCTCGAGGGTGACCGCCATCGAGTGAAGTGCAGGTCGATGGACGGGTGGTTAGGTTAGGTTAGGTTAGGTTAGGTTAGGTTAGGTTAGGTTAGGTTAGGTTAGGTTAGGTTAGGTTAGGTTAGGTTAGGTTAGGTTAGGTTAGGTTAGGTTAGGTTAGGTTAGGTTAGGTTAGGTTAGGTTAGGTTAGGTTAGGTTAGGTTAGGTTAGGTTAGGTTAGGTTAGGTTAGGTTAGGTTAGGTTAGGTTAGGTTAGGTTAGGTTAGGTTAGGTTAGGTTAGGTTAGGTTAGGTTAGGTTAGGTTAGGTTAGGTTAGGTTAGGTTAGGTTAGGTTAGGTTAGGTTAGGTTAGGTTAGGTTAGGTTAGGTTAGGTTAGGTTAGGTTTTTTTTTTTTTTTTTTTTTTTTTTTTACGTGGTGGAATGCGTTTAGGCACTTCGCTAGCCCCCCGCGGGGGCAGGGGGTTCGCTTCGTGTGGGACTCCTGACCTCAAAAGAGGCCAGACTACCCACTAAACCACCACGGTGTTCCTCCTTCACCTAATCCGAGCCACGGGATAGTTTGCTCACCGCGACTCGGCTAGGGACGCCCTTTGTTTGTCGGGCTCGTCTCTGTCGAGGCCCCACCATCCGGGCCATCGTGCCCAGATGATGGGGCCTGTCCTCCTCATGAATGCACCCCAGGAACACAGAGGGGCGCATTCCGCCACATTAGCATGGGGCGGCAGGTCCCCCGACCCACCGCCCGTGGCCACTCTCATTCGGGGACGCGGGCGAATTGTGCTCGCCGGCGCCCCCTCGCCGGGGGGGGTTAGGTTAGGTTAGGTTAGGTTAGGTTAGGTTAGGTTAGGTTAGGTTAGGTTAGGTTAGGTTAGGTTAGGTTAGGTTAGGTTAGGTTAGGTTTTTTTTTTTTTTTTTTTTTTTTTTTTTTTTTTTTACGTGGTGGAATGCATTTAGGCACTTCGCTCACCCTCCACGGGGGCAGGGGGTTCGCTTCGTGTGGGACTCCTGACCTCGGAGAGGCTAGACTACCCACTAAACCACCACGGTGTTCCTCCTTCACCTAATCCGAGCCACGGGATAGTTTGCTCACCGCGACTCGGCTAGGGACGCCCTTTGTTTGTCGGGCTCTCCTCATGAATGCACCCCAGAAACACAGAGGGGCGCATTCCGCCACATTAGCATGGGGCAGCAGGTCCCCCGACCCACCGCCCGTGGCCACTCTCATTCAGGGACGCGTGCGAACCGCGCCCGCCGGCGCTCCCACCCAGGAACGCGTGCGAACTGTGCCCGCCGGCGTCCCCCCGCCGGTGGCCCGCGGGGCGGAAGAGCGAGCCCAGCCCACTCCCGCCCCAGCAGAGCCTCTCCTCGTGGCCGCCATCAGCAACGAGGCGACGGCAGCCCGACACTCATCGCCGCCGGCCATAGCCGGAACCACAGCCTACAGCGAGAGGTCCGCTTTTAACGACATTGCTGTCGGGTTTTAAAGTCTTTTCCTTGACGTGGGCCGGCCAGTTAAGGCAAGCCCTCCGGCCAACAGGTTCCCAGCATACCCTCCTGGAGCCACTAGTCAGGTCATTGTTGAGCCCCTGTTGGTTACGGAACGCGAGAGGGTGGCTAAGCCTCTCCCACCTCCCACGGTGGCACAAGTGCCCGTCAGCCCCCGCGCGAGCAGTGGGCCGACCCGTCCCTCGATCCCTAACACCGTCTCTCCCCTGTCCCCTCTGAAAGCAGAGGGATCACGGGAGCGACGGCGAGCCCTGAAAAGGGCTGTGTGGATCCCACGACCCCCTCGTGCAATGGAGTCAGGTAGCCCTGATAAGGGCTGTCGGGTTATTAGTCAACGGCCAGCATACAGAGCTCGATCCCCTCAGAGTCAGAGTATACTGACCGCTGTCCAGGGCGCACCAGCCTCCACGCTTCTGCTCCCCAGGACCGTAGTCCAAGGGGGGAAGAAACGGGAAAGCCAACGTGGAGGTTACCCGACCAGCGCCCCAGGTTAGGTTAGGTTAGGTTAGGTTAGGTTAGGTTAGGTTAGGTTAGGTTAGGTTAGGTTAGGTTAGGTTAGGTTAGGTTAGGTTAGGTTTTTTTTTTTTTTTTTTTTTTACGTGGTGGAATGCATTTAGGCACTTCGCTCACCCTCCACGGGGGCAGGGGGTTCGCTTCGTGTGGGACTCCTGACCTCGGAGAGGCTAGACTACCCACTAAACCACCACGGTGTTCCTCCTTCACCTAATCCGAGCCACGGGATAGTTTGCTCACCGCGACTCGGCTAGGGACGCCCTTTGTTTGTCGGGCTCTCCTCATGAATGCACCCCAGAAACACAGAGGGGCGCATTCCGCCACATTAGCATGGGGCAGCAGGTCCCCCGACCCACCGCCCGTGGCCACTCTCATTCAGGGACGCGTGCGAACTGCGCCCGCCGGCGTTCCCACCCAGGAACGCGTGCGAACTGTGCCCGCCGGCGTCCCCCCGCCGGTGGCCCGCGGGGCGGAAGAGCGAGCCCAGCCCACTCCCGCCCCAGCAGAGCCTCTCCTCGTGGCCGCCATCAGCAACGAGGCGACGGCAGCCCGACACTCATCGCCGCCGGCCATAGCCGGAACCACAGCCTACAGCGAGAGGTCCGCTTTTAACGACATTGCTGTCGGGTTTTAAAGTCTTTTCCTTGACGTGGGCCGGCCAGTTAAGGCAAGCCCTCCGGCCAACAGGTTCCCAGCATACCCTCCTGGAGCCACTAGTCAGGTCATTGTTGAGCCCCTGTTGGTTACGGAACGCGAGAGGATGGCTAAGCCTCTCCCACCTCCCACGGTGGCACAAGTGCCCGTCAGCCCCCGCGCGAGCAGTGGGCCGACCCGTCCCTCGATCCCTAACACCGTCTCTCCCCTGTCCCCTCTGAAAGCAGAGGGATCACGGGAGCGACGGCGAGCCCTGAAAAGGGCTGTGCGGATCCCACGACCCCCTCGTGCAATGGAGTCAGCTAGCCCTGATAAGGGCTGTCGGGTTATTAGTCAACGGCCAGCATACAGAGCTCGATCCCCTCAGAGTCAGAGTATACTGACCGCTGTCCAGGGCGCACCAGCCTCCACGCTTCTGCTCCCCAGGACCGTAGTCCAAGGGGGGAAGAAACGGGAAAGCCAACGTGGAGGTTACCCGACCAGCGCCCCAGGTTAGGTTAGGTTTTTTTTTTTTTTTTTTTTTTTACGTGGTGGAATGCGTTTAGGCACTTCGCTCACCCTCCACGGGGGCAGGGGGTTCGCTTCGTGTGGGACTCCTGACCTCAAAAAGAGGCCAGACTACCCACTAAACCACCACGGTGTTCCTCCTTCACCTAATCCGAGCCACGGGATAGTTTGCTCACCGCGACTCGGCTAGGGACGCCCTTTGTTTGTCGGGCTCGTCTCTGTCGAGGCCCCACCATCCGGGCCATCGTGCCCAGATGATGGGGCCTGTCCTCCTCATGAATGCACCCCAGGAACACAGAGGGGCGCATTCCGCCACATTAGCATGGGGCGGCAGGTCCCCCGACCCACCGCCCGTGGCCACTCTCATTCGGGGACGCGGGCGAATTGTGCTCGCCGGCGCCCCCTCGCCGGGGGTCTGCGGGGCGGGAGGGTGAGCCCAGCTCGCTCCCGCTCCCGCAGAGCCTCTCTCTTGGCCGCCATCACCTCGTCAGCGAACGAAGCGACGGCAGCCCAACACTCTTCGCTGCCGGCCATAGCTGGAACTACGGTCGACAGCGAAAGGTCCGCACCGATGGTGCTCATGAGGGCCGTCCTTTGGCCGTCCCACGCCTCACACACGGCCAAGGTGTGGTGGGCCGTGTCAGGGTCGCCGCTGGTGCAGTTTCGGCACCGGGGCTCTGACTCCACCCCCACCACCTCCCACAGGTACTTGGCAAAACAGCCATGGCCCGTGAGAAGTTGGGTGAGGTGGTATGTTGGGGCCCCATGACCCCTCTCCACCCACTGACGCAATACGGGCCGGACGGCCCCCACAAGCAGCGAGCCGCCGCGGGTTGCCCGCAGTCTTTCGGCCCATCTCCGGAAGAGATCATCGCGAGCTGTTTGTCTCCAGCGATCGATCTCCTCCGGAGGCGGCCGACCGCCGAGATCACGCCGCATCAGGGCGCCCTCGTCGTACACCCTCTTGAGTACGCCGGCCTCGAGATCCCAGGGGATACTACCCGCAATCAGACACGCCGCCTCGTAAGAGACGGTGTGATACGCTCGTGCAGCTCTCTGCGCGATGGCGCGCTGCGGACGTCGCAGTAGCGCCATATTCGCCGGGCACAGGGCCTCCGCCCATATAGGCGCTCCATAGAGCGCCTTGGAGCGCACCACTCCGTCATAGAGGCGGCGGCAGGCAGACCCTGGGCCTCCGCTGTTGGGCAGCAACCGCGAGAGCATTCCGGCGAATGCAAGCAACTTCGGTGCCAGCTGCCGGAAATGCTCCTCGAACCGCCACCGACTGTCGAGAACGAGCCCGAGGTATTTCAGGCTGGTCCCGACAGCGATGGGGATGCCGCCCACCATAATCGTCCTATCTCTAGGCGGCGTCTGCCGTGGCCCGTGGAAGAAAAGGGCCTCGGACTTTTCGAGGGCAACTTTTAGGCCGAGCGCCCCGACTCGACGCACTACGTGGGCGACACCTGCCGTGGCAAGGACGGCGGCGTCCCGAAATGTGGGGGCCCGCGCGGTGACTAGGGTATCGTCGGCGTAACAGATTACACCAACCCCCCGAAGGTTAGCACCACGCAGGACCCAATCATATCCTATGTTCCACAGGAGCGGCCCGAGGACCGACCCCTGCGGAACGCCACAAGACATGCCCCTGCGCACTACCCCGCCTTGGGCCGGATAAATGATGACCCGGTCCACGAAGTAGTCCGCAAGGACGCGCCTGAGGTAACACGGGACATTGTGGTACCTCAGCGCCTCCGCAATGGTTTCCCAGGGGAGGGTGTTGAAGGCGTTGGATATATCCAACGATACAGCCAACAGCACCTCATCCCCGGAGACCGCTTCATCGACGCTGCGGGTCAGTCGGGATATCGCGTCGAGGGTCGACCTCCCACGACGGAAGCCGAACTGGCCGTCGCTCAGATTGGGCCCCGCCCCCTCCAAGTGGCGGACGAGACGCGCAGCGAGCACCCGCTCAAAAAGCTTGCACATCTCGTCGAGCAACACGATGGGGCGGTAGGCCGACGGCGATTCGGCTGGGCGCCCGTGCTTTTTGAGCAGCACGAGCTTGCCGATTTTCCATCGCCGAGGGACTCTCCCCGACGCCAGGCACTCCGACATGAGGGACAGCGTCTCCTCCTCTAATGCCGGCATGACTGTGGCAATAACCTTCCCAGGGACTCCGTCCGGACCCGGGGCGCGATTCCTGGACCGCAGTGCCAGTATCGCGGCCCCTAACTCGGCATCGGACACGGGAGGTATTGCCCCTTCGTCTGACGGCATCTGGCTTGATGCTGCCATCCGCGGCGGGACCCACTCTTCCCTCGCAGGGAAGAGGGAACTGACCACTCGGTCCAGAAGACTCGGCTCGAGAGTTCTGGTGAGGGGAGGTGCCCAAGGCCGGAGTTTCTGACTCACAGTCTTGTACGGGCGCCCCCACGGATCTCGGTCGAGGCTCTCGAGCCACTCCCTCCAGGCCTCATCCTTGGCGGCTATGATCGCCGAGCCGAGGGCCCGACGAGCGGCCAGGTACGCGGCGTGCAACTCTTCTTCGCGGGCGAGATCTCTAACAGCCCGCCTTCGGCTGCGGGTGTACCGCCTCTGGGCCGCGTAACTCGCGGCACGTAACCTGGCTAGGTGAGGACGCCACCAGTACACCCGTCTCCGAGGCGGGATAGGTCTCGCCCTCTGCATCGCCGCGTCGCAGACGCGAGTCAGCGCTCCAGTGAGCCGCTCGCATCTTGCGTCCACGTCCGGACCGCTGTCGACAGCAGCCCATCGCTCGACGATAGCCGCCTCTCGGGCCAGCTCCCGGTCCAGCGTTCCGAGCCGCCACCGCGGGCCTTCCCCTGAAACGGGGCGATCCAGTGCCACACGAGGCGCCGCAGGGGCAGGGACGATGTCGAACCGGATATACCGGTGGTCAGACGAAGTCTCCACCCCCTCGACGACCCGCCAGTTGTGTATGCGACGGGCCAGGCCAAAACTCGCGAATGAAAGATCGACTATCGACCCGGCCCGGTCCCGCACAAACGTTTGGACCGTCCCTCGGTTCAGCAGCACCAAGCCTTGGGACACCGCCCACTCCTCCACCATCTCCCCCCGGGCATCGGTCGCCGGGGATCCCCACGCCCGTGAGTGAGCGTTGAAATCCCCGGCCACCACAGCCGGGGTGGGGTGTACTTCTGCCAGCAGAGCCCCGACCTCCGTGAGCAACTGCTCGAACTCGGCGAGGCTTCTGCTGGGGGGACAGTACACCCCAATCACCGCAGCGCCACCCAGCGCGACGAGTACGCACCCTCGGCCCTTCCGCACTCTGTCGAAGGGAGCCGATCGCCGAGCGACGATAGCCACCAAGCCGCTGTGGTCGCCGGCCCAGTCAGGGCTGTTGCGAATGCAATACGGCTCGGCGACTACTGCCAATGTCGTCTGCCACTGCGCCATGGATTGGGCCAGAAGGTCCTGAGCCGCGGCGCAGTGGTTGACGTTGGCCTGCAGTACGGAGATGGTTTGGGCCATTATGTTTGGGCGGTGTCCATCTCCTCCTCATTCTGCAGCAGGGTGGGCGAGGGCGTGGGTTTCGCCCCACCTGCTGCTCTCCTTTTTGCCCCCCTGCTTCGGGAGGCCGCCTTGCATTCCGCCGACCCAAGCCGGTGGCCGGACGCCGCACCCTCCGCCGAACAGACGGGGCAATCGGGCGCCGCGGAGCAGGTGGCCGACTTGTGGCCGGCCTGCCCGCAACGGAAACAAAGCGCACTGCGGTCAGTGGCCGCAGAGCACTTGGCCCCGACGTGTCCCGGCTCGAGGCAGCGGAAGCACCGCGTCGGCCTCGATTCCAGGGTGGTCAGTCTGACCACTGACCACCCGACGACGATTCGGCGGCCATCCGTCAGCTTCTTGGCCACCCCAACCGGGCACCGCAGCCAGGCAGTGGCCTGTCGGCCAGGTGGGCGCTGTATGTTGCCCACCTTAATGTGGTCGGCAGCACAGCCCCCCTCCGCCGCCAGCGACTCCGCCACCGACTCTTTCGAGGCCGAGTCGCCCAGCCCAGAGATGCGCATCTCCACGCATCTCTCCGGCCTAGCGACGCGGACCTCTTCCAGCACCTCCCTGAGTTTGGCAGCGAGCTGGTCGGCCTTTTGGGCTCTGTCGGCTCCAGCCACCTCCAGGATCCGACCTCCGGTTACGGCGTTGCGGAGTCGGAGGCCGTCGATGCCCAAGCCCTTGAGGTCTATCGACCTCTCGGCTTTGGACATCACCTGCGCGTATGTGATGCCCTGCTCCGCGGCGCCCGGCTGCAGCGTGATAGTGACCGCTGCCGTTTGCGGGGTGCGCAATTTGCGGGGCCCCCGTTTCCTCCGCTTGGTGGCTGGCGCTACCGGAGTGTTAGCAGCTGGGGCAGCCGACCCGACAGGGGGCGGTTTAGGCGCCTTTGGCCTAGCCGCCACCTCGCTCCACGATCCGCTTTGCGGGAGCGGGGCGGGAGCCAACGTCGTCGACGTCGAAGTCGACGGGGGCGACTGCCGCGATAGTCGGGCAGCCTCCGCCTCCTTCGCCGCGGCCGTCTTCTTCCCCGCCTTCTTCCTCTTCTTCTTCTTCTCCCCCTTCCCTTCCGGCGGCCCGGTAAGGCACGGCCCTTCCTCCACCTGCCCGACTAGCATTGGAGAAGAGAGGGGAGGGGGGAGAGGCCTTGAGGGAGACGCCTCAGGCTCGGGCTCAGGCCCGCCGGCAGACCGCGCCGCATCCCTCTTGTCGGCCTGCAGAGGCGGACGGATGCGGGTTTCCGGCAGCAGGCGGTCCGCGATCCCCGCGATTCGCGCGTCGACGAGAAAGCCGATCTCGTCACGGCTCATCGGGGGCGGCGCAGCCTCCGCCTGCCGCTTCAAGGCCCGCATTTCAGCCCGTACAGCAGCCAGCTCGGCCTGTAGCTTGGCCACCTCCTCCGATTCCGTGCGGGACATGAGAACGCGCGTGTTCTCCATGATGGAGTTGCACGCGGCTCTGAGGTCCCGCACGTATTGGCCCTTGAGGTTCGAGCTCTTTTGGGCGATGGTTTCAACCACCTTCACCGCCGCCTCTATGGAGCCCGAAATCTCCTCCACATTGAGGGACTCGGTGGCCGAGGATGCCGGTCCCGCTTGGGGCTGCAGACTGGGCTGAGGCTGCGGGCCAGGGGTCTCTCTAATGTAGAGAGCCCTTCGCCGCAGCAGTCGCAGCTCATCCGCGAGCTCCTCTTCGGCTTGAAGCTCGAGCTCACGCTGCTTGGCCGCGTTGAGCTCAGCCTTCGCCTTCGCTAGACCGACATATTCCCCCGTTTTCGGGGGACGGCCACGGCCTCTTTTTGGGCCCCCATCCACCGAGCCACCGTCGCTTTGCGAGTCCAACTCCGTAACGGAGTTGGTTCGCTTGCGCCAGAGTCTTCCCACTGCTGGGGAAGACGAGCGTGTAGCTCCAGGTGTGCTGTCAGCAGATGACCGCTCAAGCACCACCGCCGGGTCCATCCTTTCCATCTCCACCACTGGCACCAACACTGGCACCGTCTCAGTGAGAGAGACAGAGGACTTTGCGGTCTCCGTCTCCATCTCCTCCTCTTTGTTTTTGTATTGTTTTAATTTTATATCCATACTCTTCCCACGAATACGAGACGAACAAATTACACTTCCCGGGTGACGCTCATTCCAGGAAGCGGGGCACATACTATGGAGGTTCCCCGGTATCCATAGGTTTTAAGCGACTTGGCTGTCGGGTTTTAAAGTCTTTTCCTTGACGTAGGTTAGGTTAGGTTAGGTTAGGTTAGGTTAGGTTAGGTTAGGTTAGGTTAGGTTAGGTTAGGTTAGGTTAGGTTAGGTTAGGTTAGGTTAGGTTTTTTTTTTTTTTTTTTTTTTTTTTTTTTTTTTTACGTGGTGGAATGCATTTAGGCACTTCGCTCACCCTCCGCGGGGGCAGGGGGTTCGCTTCGTGTGGGACTCCTGACCTCGGAGAGGCTAGACTACCCACTAAACCACCACGGTGTTCCTCCTTCACCTAATCCGAGCCACGGGATAGTTTGCTCACCGCGACTCGGCTAGGGACGCCCTTTGTTTGTCGGGCTCTCCTCATGAATGCACCCCAGAAACACAGAGGGGCGCACTCCGCCACACCAGCATGGGGCAGCAGGTCCCCCGACCCACCGCCCGTGGCCACTCTCATTCAGGGACGCGTGCGAACTGCGCCCGCCGGCGTTCCCACCCAGGAACGCGTGCGAACTGCGCCCGCCGGCGTCCCCCCGCCGGTGGCCCGCGGGGCGGAAGAGCGAGCCCAGCCCACTCCCGCCCCAGCAGAGCCTCTCCTCGTGGCCGCCATCAGCAACGAGCCGACGGCAGCCCGACACTCATCGCCGCCGGCCATAGCCGGAACCACAGCCTACAGCGAGAGGTCCGCTTTTAACGACATTGCTGTCGGGTTTTAAAGTCTTTTCCTTGACGTGGGCCGGCCAGTTAAGGCAAGCCCTCCGGCCAACAGGTTCCCAGCATACCCTCCTGGAGCCACTAGTCAGGTCATTGTTGAGCCCCTGTTGGTTACGGAACGCGAGAGGGTGGCTAAGCCTCTCCCACCTCCCACGGTGGCACAAGTGCCCGTCAGCCCCCGCGCGAGCAGTGGGCCGACCCATCCCTCGATCCCTAACACCGTCTCTCCCCTCTCCCCTCTGAAAGCAGAGGGATCACGGGAGCGACGGCGAGCCCTGAAAAGGGCTGTGCGGATCCCACGACCCCCTCGTGCAATGGAGTCAGCTAGCCCTGATAAGGGCTGTCGGGTTATTAGTCAACGGCCAGCATACAGAGCTCGATCCCCTCAGAGTCAGAGTATACTGACCGCTGTCCAGGGCGCACCAGCCTCCACGCTTCTGCTCCCCAGGACCGTAGTCCAAGGGGGGAAGAAACGGGAAAGCCAACGTGGAGGTTACCCGACCAGCGCCCCAGGTTAGGTTAGGTTAGGTTAGGTTAGGTTAGGTTAGGTTAGGTTAGGTTAGGTTAGGTTAGGTTAGGTTAGGTTAGGTTAGGTTAGGTTTTTTTTTTTTTTTTTTTTTTTACGTGGTGGAATGCGTTTAGGCACTTCGCTAGCCCCCCGCGGGGGCAGGGGGTTCGCTTCGTGTGGGACTCCTGACCTCAAAAAGAGGCCAGACTACCCACTAAACCACCACGGTGTTCCTCCTTCACCTAATCCGAGCCACGGGATAGTTTGCTCACCGCGACTCGGCTAGGGACGCCCTTTGTTTGTCGGGCTCGTCTCTGTCGAGGCCCCACCATCCGGGCCATCGTGCCCAGATGATGGGGCCTGTCCTCCTCATGAATGCACCCAGGAACACAGAGGGGCGCATTCCGCCACATTAGCATGGGGCGGCAGGTCCCCCGACCCACCGCCCGTGGCCACTCTCATTCGGGGACGCGGGCGAATTGTGCTCGCCGGCGCCCCCTCGCCGGGGGTCTGCGGGGCGGGAGGGTGAGCCCAGCTCGCTCCCGCTCCCGCAGAGCCTCTCTCTTGGCCGCCATCACCTCGTCAGCGAACGAAGCGACGGCAGCCCAACACTCTTCGCTGCCGGCCATAGCTGGAACTACGGTCGACAGCGAAAGGTCCGCACCGATGGTGCTCATGAGGGCCGTCCTTTGGCCGTCCCACGCCTCACACACGGCCAAGGTGTGGTGGGCCGTGTCAGGGTCGCCGCTGGTGCAGTTTCGGCACCGGGGCTCTGACTCCACCCCCACCACCTCCCACAGGTACTTGGCAAAACAGCCATGGCCCGTGAGAAGTTGGGTGAGGTGGTATGTTGGGGCCCCATGACCCCTCTCCACCCACTGACGCAATACGGGCCGGACGGCCCCCACAAGCAGCGAGCCGCCGCGGGTTGCCCGCAGTCTATCGGCCCATCTCCGGAAGAGATCATCGCGAGCTGTTTGTCTCCAGCGATCGATCTCCTCCGGAGGCGGCCGACCGCCGAGATCACGCCGCATCAGGGCGCCCTCGTCGTACACCCTCTTGAGTACGCCGGCCTCGAGATCCCAGGGGATACTACCCGCAATCAGACACGCCGCCTCGTAAGAGACGGTGTGATACGCTCGTGCAGCTCTCTGCGCGATGGCGCGCTGCGGACGTCGCAGTAGCGCCATATTCGCCGGGCACAGGGCCTCCGCCCATATAGGCGCTCCATAGAGCGCCTTGGAGCGCACCACTCCGTCATAGAGGCGGCGACAGGCAGACCCTGGGCCTCCGCTGTTGGGCAGCAACCGCGAGAGCATTCCGGCGAATGCAAGCAACTTCGGTGCCAGCTGCCGGAAATGCTCCTCGAACCGCCACCGACTGTCGAGAACGAGCCCGAGGTATTTCAGGCTGGTCCCGACAGCGATGGGGATGCCGCCCACCATAATGGTCCTATCTCTAGGCGGCGTCTGCCGTGGCCCGTGGAAGAAGAGGGCCTCGGACTTTTCGAGGGCAACTTTTAGGCCGAGCGCCCCGATTCGACGCACTACGTGGGCGACACCTGCCGTGGCAAGGACGGCGGCGTCCCGAAAAGTAGGGGCCCGCGCGGTGACAAGGGTATCGTCGGCGTAACAGATTACACCAACCCCCCGAAGATTAGCACCACGCAGGACCCAATCATATCCTATGTTCCACAGGAGCGGCCCGAGGACCGACCCCTGCGGAACGCCACAAGACATGCCCCTGCGCACTACCCCGCCTTGGGCCGGATAAATGATGACCCGGTCCACGAAGTAGTCCGCAAGGACGCGCCTGAGGTAACACGGGACATTGTGGTACCTCAGCGCCTCCGCAATGGTTTCCCAGGGGAGGGTGTTGAAGGCGTTGGATATATCCAACGATACAGCCAACAGCACCTCATCCCCGGAGACCGCTTCATCGACGCTGACCCGCAGTCGGGATATCGCGTCGAGGGTCGACCTCCCACGACGGAAGCCGAACTGGCCGTCGCTCAGATTGGGCCCCGCCCCCTCCAAGTGGCGGACGAGACGCGCAGCGAGCACCCGCTCAAACAGCTTGCACATCTCGTCGAGCAACACGATGGGGCGGTAGGCCGATGGCGATTCGGCTGGGCGCCCGTGCTTTTTGAGCAGCACGAGCTTGCCGATTTTCCATCGCCGAGGGACTCTCCCCGACGCCAGGCACTCCGACATGAGGGACAGCGTCTCCTCCTCTAATGCCGGCATGACTGTGGCAATAACCTTCCCAGGGACTCCGTCCGGACCCGGGGCGCGATTCCTGGACCGGAGTGCCAGTATCGCGGCCCCTAACTCGGCATCGGACACGGGAGGTATTGCCCCTTCGTCTGACGGCATCTGGCTTGATGCTGCCATCCGCGGCGGGACCCACTCTTCCCTCGCAGGGAAGAGGGAACTGACCACTCGGTCCAGAAGACTCGGCTCGAGAGTTCTGGTGAGGGGAGGCGCCCAAGGCCGGAGTTTCTGACTCACAGTCTTGTACGGGCGCCCCCACGGATCTCGGTCGAGGCTCTCGAGCCACTCCCTCCAGGCCTCATCCTTGGCGGCTATGATCGCCGAGCCGAGGGCCCGACGAGCGGCCAGGTACGCGGCGTGCAACTCTTCTTCGCGGGCGAGATCTCTAACAGCCCGCCTTCGGCTGCGGGTGTACCGCCTCTGGGCCGCGTAACTCGCGGCACGTAACCTGGCTAGGTGAGGACGCCACCAGTACACCCGTCTCCGAGGCGGGATAGGTCTCGCCCTCTGCATCGCCGCGTCGCAGACGCGAGTCAGCGCTCCAGTGAGCCGCTCGCATCTTGCGTCCACGTCCGGACCGCTGTCGACAGCAGCCCATCGCTCGACGATAGCCGCCTCTCGGGCCAGCTCCCGGTCCAGCGTTCCGAGCCGCCACCGCGGGCCTTCCCCTGAAACGGGGCGATCCAGTGCCACACGAGGCGCCGCAGGGGCAGGGACGATGTCGAACCGGATATACCGGTGGTCAGACGAAGTCTCCACCCCCTCGACGACCCGCCAGTTGTGTATGCGACGGGCCAGGCCAAAACTCGCGAATGAAAGATCGACTATCGACCCGGCCCGGTCCCGCACAAACGTATGGACCGTCCCTCGGTTCAGCAGCACCAAGCCTTGGGACACCGCCCACTCCTCCACCATCTCCCCCCGGGCATCGGTCGCCGGGGATCCCCACGCCCGTGAGTGAGCGTTGAAATCCCCGGCCACCACAGCCGGGGTGGGGTGTACTTCTGCCAGCAGAGCCCCGACCTCCGTGAGCAACTGCTCGAACTCGGCGAGGCTTCTGCTGGGGGGTAGGTTAGGTTAGGTTAGGTTAGGTTAGGTTAGGTTAGGTTAGGTTAGGTTAGGTTAGGTTAGGTTAGGTTAGGTTAGGTTAGGTTAGGTTAGGTTAGGTTAGGTTAGGTTAGGTTAGGTTAGGTTAGGTTAGGTTAGGTTAGGTTAGGTTAGGTTAGGTTAGGTTAGGTTAGGTTAGGTTAGGTTAGGTTAGGTTAGGTTAGGTTAGGTTAGGTTAGGTTAGGTTAGGTTAGGTTAGGTTAGGTTAGGTTAGGTTAGGTTAGGTTAGGTTAGGTTAGGTTAGGTTAGGTTAGGTTAGGTTAGGTTAGGTTAGGTTAGGTTAGGTTAGGTTAGGTTAGGTTAGGTTAGGTTAGGTTAGGTTAGGTTAGGTTAGGTTAGGTTAGGTTAGGTTAGGTTAGGTTAGGTTAGGTTAGGTTAGGTTAGGTTAGGTTAGGTTAGGTTAGGTTAGGTTAGGTTAGGTTAGGTTAGGTTAGGTTAGGTTAGGTTAGGTTAGGTTAGGTTAGGTTAGGTTAGGTTAGGTTAGGTTAGGTTAGGTTAGGTTAGGTTAGGTTAGGTTAGGTTAGGTTAGGTTAGGTTAGGTTAGGTTAGGTTAGGTTAGGTTAGGTTAGGTTAGGTTAGGTTAGGTTAGGTTAGGTTAGGTTAGGTTAGGTTAGGTTAGGTTAGGTTAGGTTAGGTTAGGTTAGGTTAGGTTAGGTTAGGTTAGGTTAGGTTAGGTTAGGTTAGGTTAGGTAGGTTAGGTTAGGTTAGGTTAGGTTAGGTTAGGTTAGGTTAGGTTAGGTTAGGTTAGGTTAGGTTAGGTTAGGTTAGGTTAGGTTAGGTTAGGTTAGGTTAGGTTAGGTTAGGTTAGGTTAGGTTAGGTTAGGTTAGGTTAGGTTAGGTTAGGTTAGGTTAGGTTAGGTTAGGTTAGGTTAGGTTAGGTTAGGTTAGGTTAGGTTAGGTTAGGTTAGGTTAGGTTAGGTTAGGTTAGGTTAGGTTAGGTTAGGTTAGGTTAGGTTAGGTTAGGTTAGGTTAGGTTAGGTTAGGTTAGGTTAGGTTAGGTTAGGTTAGGTTAGGTTAGGTTAGGTTAGGTTAGGTTAGGTTAGGTTAGGTTAGGTTAGGTTAGGTTAGGTTAGGTTAGGTTAGGTTAGGTTAGGTTAGGTTAGGTTAGGTTAGGTTAGGTTAGGTTAGGTTAGGTTAGGTTAGGTTAGGTTAGGTTAGGTTAGGTTAGGTTAGGTTAGGTTAGGTTAGGTTAGGTTAGGTTAGGTTAGGTTAGGTTAGGTTAGGTTAGGTTAGGTTAGGTTAGGTTAGGTTAGGTTAGGTTAGGTTAGGTTAGGTTAGGTTAGGTTAGGTTAGGTTAGGTTAGGTTAGGTTAGGTTAGGTTAGGTTAGGTTAGTTAGGTTAGGTTAGGTTAGGTTAGGTTAGGTTAGGTTAGGTTAGGTTAGGTTAGGTTAGGTTAGGTTAGGTTAGGTTGGTTAGGTTAGGTTAGGTAGGTTAGGTTAGGTTAGGTTAGGTTTGGTTAGGTTAGGTTAGGTTAGGTTAGGTTAGGTTAGGTTAGGTTAGGTTAGGTTAGGTTAGGTTAGGTTAGGTTAGGTTAGGTTAGGTTAGGGTTGGTTAGGTTAGGTTAGGTGGTTAGGTTAGGTTGTGTAGGTTAGGTTAGGTGGTTAGGTTAGGTTAGGTTAGGTTAGGTTAGGTTAGGTTAGGTTAGGTTAGGTTAGGTTAGGTTAGGTTAGGTTAGTTAGGTAGGTTAGGTTAGGTTAGGTTAGGTTAGGTTAGGTTAGGTTAGGTTAGGTTAGGTTAGGTGGTTGGTTAGGTGTGGTTAGGTGGGTGGTGGTTTGGTTAGGTTAGGTTAGGTTAGGTTGGTTAGGTTAGGTTAGGTTGGTTAGGTTAGGTTAGGTTAGGTTAGGTTAGGTTAGGTTAGGTTAGGTTAGGTTAGGTTAGGTTAGGTTAGGTTAGGTTAGGTTAGGTTAGGTTAGGTTAGTTAGGTTAGGTTAGGTTAGGTTAGGGGTAGGTTAGGTTAGGTTAGGTTAGGTTAGGTTAGGTTAGGTTAGGTTAGGTTAGGTTAGGTTAGGTTAGGTTAGGTTAGGTTAGGTTAGGTTAGGTGGTTAGGTTAGGTTGGTTAGGGTTAGGTTAGGTTAGGTTAGGTTAGGTTAGGTTAGGTTAGGTTGGTAGGTTAGGTTAGGTTAGGTTAGGTTAGGTTAGGTTGGTAGGTTAGGTTAGGTTAGGTTAGGTGGTTAGGTTAGGTTAGGTTAGGTTAGGTTAGGTTAGGTTAGGTTAGGTGGTAGGTTAGGTTAGGTTGGTAGGTTAGTTAGGTTAGGTTAGGTTAGGTTAGGTTAGGTTAGGTTAGGTTAGGTGGT